>OY282559.1:309960285-311282369 GCA_958295665.1 Tipula vernalis
TGTAAACGTAAAGTTAAGTAAATTATGTTATAAATAATAAACTAATGAATTAAATTAAAATTGTTGTTTTATTTATTTAAACTACTATCATTATAAAGTTACATAAGCATATTTAATAAATTGTATTATAACGAATCCTTTATAATTTACGAAAAGTTTCTAAAAAATATATGAATCTATCATGAAAATTTTGAAAGTGGTCAATTTCATAATATTAATTATTAACATGTTTACCGCATCAGTTTTATTATTTTTATAATAATTTCTCCTATTTAAGCTTATTAATGTATTGCTATAGTGGATATGTAAATGTGTTATGAAGCCAGCGTAAGGTTTCTACAAAATGTGTTAGTCCCTATATTAACAACATTTAACTATCATGATCTTGTTTAACAGAGGTTATCATTTATATAAGGAGTGTTGATATACTAATATGAAAATAACCTATAGCTATGAAATTCAGTCTTAAAAAATTATTAATTTATGTAATTTACATGGGAGTATTTACCATTTAAACAACTAATATTTTATTATATCATATATTAAAGGTTCTCAAAAATTGGCACGGGGGCAAATTTTCTCATGTAAATGAGAGTTAATATACATAAAATATAACAACCTTTATTAAAGTGTTTTTTCCGTGTATAGCACAGTTGATTTTTAATAAAATTGAACTTTCTAAGAAATGTTTAGAAATATTCAAGCAATCAAAATTAAAATTTTCACAGCAATTACAGGTCCCGAAACCTATTAATAGAGGTATCAACCATCGTAATCGGACCATTTTAGATTTTTGCCGCCCAAAAACTTGTGGGCCTTAGCACATTTGATTTTCAATAAAATTGAATTTTCTAAGAAATGTTTAGAAATAATCGAGCAATCAAAATGAAAATTATCACAACAATTACAGGTCCCGAAACCTATTGATAGAGGTATCAGCCATCGTAATCGGACCATTTTAGATTTTTGCCGCCCAAAAACTTGTGGGCTATAGCACAGTTGATTTTCAATAAAATTGAATTTTCTAAGAAATGTTTAGAAATATTCGAGCAATCAAAATAAAAATTGTCACAGCAATTACAGGTCCCGAAACCTATTATTAGAGGTATCAACCATCGTAATCGGACCATTTTAGATTTCTGCCGCCCAAAAACTTGTGGGCTATAGCACAGTTGATTTTCAATAAAATTGAATATTCTAAGAAATATTTAGAAATAATCGAACAATCAAAATGAAAATTGTTACAGCAATTACAGGTCCTGAAATCAATTGATAGAGGTATCAACCATCGTAATCGGACCATTTTAGATTTTTGCCGCCCAAAAACTTGTGGGCTATAGCACAGTTGAATTTCAATAAAATTGAATTTTCTAAGAAATGTTTAGAAATAATCGAGCAATCAAAATGAAAATTGTCACAGCAATTACAGGTCCCAAAACCTATTGATACAGGTATCAACCATCGTAATCGGACCATTTTAGATTTTTGCCGCCCAAAAACTTGTGGGCTATAATAGCACAGTTGATTTTCAATAAAATTGAATTTTCTAAGAAATGTTTAGAAATAATTGAGCAATCAAAATGAAAATTGTCACAGCAATTACAGGTCCCGAAACCTATTGATAGAGATATTAACCATCGTAATCGGACAATTTTAGATTTTTGCCGCCCAAAAACTTGTGGGCTATAGCACAGTTGATTTTCAATAAAATTGAATTTTCTAAGAAATGTTTAGAAGTATTCGAGCAATCAAAATGAAAATTGTCACAGCAATTACAGGTCCCGAAACCTATTGATAGAGATATTAACCATCGTAATCGGACAATTTTAGATTTTTGCCGCCCAAAAACTTGTGGGCTATAGCACAGTTGATTTTCAATAAAATTGAATATTCTAAGAAATATATAGAAATAATCGAACAATCAAAATGGAAATTGTGACAGCAATTACAGGTCCTGAAATCAATTGATAGAGGTATCAACCATCGTAATCGGACCATTTTAGATTTTTGCCACCCAAAAACTTGTGGGCTATAGCACAGTTAATTTTCAATAAAATTGAATTTTCTAAGAAATGTTTAGAAATAATCGAGCAATCAAAATGAAAATTGTCACAGCAATAACAGGTCCCGAAACCTATTGATAGAGGTATGTAGGTTTTAGATTTTTGCCGCCCAAGCACAGTTGAGCACAGTTGATTTTCAATAAAATTGAATTTTCTAAGAAATGTTTAGAAATAATCGAGCAATCAAAATGAAAATTATCACCACAATTACAGGTCCCGAAACCTATTGATAGAGGTATCAGCCATCGTAATCGGACAATTTTAGATTTTTGCCGCCCAAAAACTTGTGGGCTATAGCACAGTTGATTTTCAATAAAATTGAATTTTCTAAGAAATGTTTAGAAATATTCGAGCAATCAAAATAAAAATTGTCACAGCAATTACAGGTCCCGAAACCTATTAATAGAGGTATCAACCATCGTAATCGGACCATTTTAGAGTTTTGCCGCCCAAAAACTTTTGGGCTATAGCACAGTTGATTTTCAATAAAATTCAATTTTCTAAGAAATGTTTAGAAGTATTCGAGCAATCAAAATAAAAAATGTCACAGCAATTACAGGTCCCGAAACCTATTAATAGGGGTATCAACCATCGTAATCGGACCATTTTAGATATTTGCCGCCCAAAAACTTCTGGGCTATAGCACAGTTGATTTTCAAAAAAATTGAATATTTTAAGAAATGTTTAGAAATAATCGAACAATCAAAATGAAAATTGTCACAGCAATTACAGGTCCTGAAATCAATTGATAGAGGTATCAACCATCGTAATCGGACAATTTTAGATTTTTGCCGCCCAAAAACTTGTGGGCTATAGCACAGTTGATTTTCAATAAAATTGAATTTTCTAAGAAATGTTTAGAAATATTCGAGCAATCAAAATGAAAATTGTCACAGCAATTACAGGTCCCGAAACCTATTGATAGAGATATTAACTATCGTAATCGGAGCATTTTAAATTTTTGCCGCCCAAAAACTTGTGGCCTATAGCACAGTTGATTGTTAATAAAATCGAATTTTCTAAGATTTGTTTAGAAATAATCGAACAAAAATGTAAATTGTCACAGCAATTACAGGTCCTGAAACCTATTGATAGAGGTATCAACCATCGTAATCGGACCATTTTAGAGTTTTGCCGCCCAAAAACTTGTGGGCTATAGCACAGTTGATTTTCAATAAAATTGAACTTTCTAAGAAATGTTTAGAAATATTCAAGCAATCAAAATTGAAATTGTCACAGCAATTACAGGTCCCGAAACCTATTGATAGAGGTATCAGCCATCGTAATCGGACAATTTTAGATTTTTGCCGCCCAAAAACTTGTGGGCTATAGCACAGTTGATTTTCAATAAAATTGAATTTTCTAAGAAATGATTAGAAATATTCGAGCAATCAAAATAAAAATTGTCATAGCAATTACAGGTCCCGAAACCTATTATTAGAAGTATCAACCATCGTAATCGGACCATTTTAGATTTTTGCCGCCCAAAAACTTGTGGGCTATAGCACAGTTGATTTTCAATAAAATTGAATATTCTAAGAAATATTTAGAAATAATCGAACAATCAAAATGAAAATTATCACAGCAATTACAGGTCCTGAAATCAATTGATAGAGGTATCAACCATCGTAATCGGACCATTTTAGATTTTTGCCGCCCAAAAACTTGTGGGCTATAGCACAGTTGATTTTCAATAAAATTGAATATTCTAAGAAATGTTTAGAAATATTCGAGCAATCAAAATGAAAATTGTCACAGCAATTACAGGTCCCGAAACCTATTGATAGAGATATTAACTATCGTAATCGGACCATTTTAAATTTTTGCCGCCCAAAAATTTGTGGGCTATAGCACAGTTGATTGTCAATAAAATTGAAATTTCTAAGATTTGTTTAGAAATAATCGAACAAAAATGTAAATTGTCACAGCAATTACAGGTCCCGAAACCTATTGATAGAGGTATCAAGCATCGTAATCGGACCATTTTATTGTTTTGCCGCCCAAAAACTTGTGGGCTATAGCACAGTTGATTTTCAATAAAATTGAACTTTCTAAGAAATGTTTAGAAATATTCAAGCAATCAAAATTAAAATTGTCACAGCAATTACAGGTCCCGAAACCTATTAATAGAGGTATCAACCATCGTAATCGGACCATTTTAGATTTTTGCCGCCCAAAAACTTGTGGGCCTTAGCACATTTGATTTTCAATAAAATTGAATTTTCTAAGAAATGTTTAGAAATAATCGAGCAATCAAAATAAAAATTATCACAACAATTACAAGTCCCGAAACCTATTGATAGAGGTATCAGCCATCGTAATCGGACAATTTTAGATTTTTGCCGCCCAAAAACATGTGGGCTATATCACAGTTGATTTTCAATAAAACTGAATTTTCTAAGAAATGTTTAGAAATATTCGAGCAATCAAAATGAAAATTGTCACAGCAATTACAGGTCCCGAAACCTATTAATAGAGGTATCAACCATCGTAATCGGACCATTTTAGAGTTTTGCCGCCCAAAAACTTGTGGGCCTTAGCACATTTGATTTTCAATAAAATTGAATTTTCTAAGAAATGTTTAGAAATAATCGAGCAATCAAAATGAAAATTGTCACAGCAATTACAGGTCCCGAAACCTATTAATAGAGGTATCAACCATCGTAATCGGACCATTTTAGATATTTGCTGCCCAAAAACTTCTGGGCTATAGCACAGTTGATTTTCAAAAAAATTGAATATTCTAAGAAATGTTTAGAAATATTCGAACAATCAAAATGAAAATTGTCACAGCAATTACAGGTCCTGAAATCAATTGATAGAGGTATCAACCATCGTAATCGGACCATTTTAGATTTTTGCCGCCCAAAAACTTGTGGGCTTTAGCACATTTGATTTTCAATAAAATTGAATTTTTTACGAAATGTTAGAAATATTTGAGCAATCAAAATTAAAATTGTCACAGCAATTACAGGTCCCGAAACCTATTAATAGAGGTATCAACCATCGTAATCGGACCATTTTAGATTTTGGCCGCCCAAAAACTTGTGGGCTATAGCACAGTTGATTTTCAATAAAAATGAATTTTCTAAGAAATGTTTAGAAATAATCGAGCAAAAATGAAAATTGTCACAGCAATTACAGGTCCCGAAACCTATTGATAGAGGTATCAACCATCGTAATCGGACCATTTTAGAGTTTTGCCGTCCAAAACTTGTGGGCTATAGCACAGTTGATTTTCAATAAAATTGAACTTTCTAAGAAATGTTTAGAAATATTCAAGCAATCAAAATTAAAATTGTCACAGCAATTACAGGTCCCGAAACCTATTAAAAGAGGTATCAACCATCGAATTCGGACCATTTTAGATTTTTGCCGCCCAAAAACTTGTGGGCCTTAGCACATTTGATTTTCAATTAAATTGAATTTTCTAAGAAATATATAGAAATAACCGAGCAATCAGAATGAAAATTGTCACAGCAATTACAGGTCCCAAAATCTATTGATAGAGGTATCAACCATCGTAATCGGACCATTTTAGATTTTTGCCGCCCAAAAACTTGTGGGCTATAGCACAGTTGGTTTTCAATAAAAATGAATTTTCTAAGAAATGTTTAGAAATAATCGAGCAAAAATGAAAATTGTCACAGCAATTACAGGTCCCGAAACCTATTGATAGAGGTATCAACCATCGTAATCGGACCATTTTAGAGTTTTGCCGTCCAAAACTTGTGGGCTATAGCACAGTTAATTTTCAATAAAATTGAACTTTCTAAGAAATGTTTAGAAATATTCAAGCAATCAAAATTAAAATTGTCACAGCAATTACAGGTCCCGAAACCTATTAATAGAGGTATCAACCATCGAATTCGGACAATTTTAGGTTTTTGCCGCCCAAAAACTTGTGGGCCTTAGCACATTTGATTTTCAATAAAATTGAATTTTCTAAGAAATGTTTAGAAATAATCGAGCAATCAAAATGAAAATTATCACAACAATTACAGGTCCCGAAACCTATTGATAGAGGTATCAAGCATCGTAATTGGACCATTTTAGATTTTTGCCGCCCAAAAACTTGTGGGCTATAGCACAGTTGATTTTTAATAAAATTTAATTTTCTAAGAAATGTTTAGAAATAATCGAGCAATCAAAATGAAAATTGTCACAGCAATTACAGGTCCCGAAACCTATTGATAGAGGTATCAAGCAACGTAATCGGACCATTTTAGATTTTTGCCGCCCAAAAACTTGTGGGCTATAGCACAGTTGAATTTCAATAAAATTGAATTTTCTAAGAAATGTTTAGAAATATTCGAGCAATCAAAATAAAAATTGTCACAACAATTACAGGTCCTGAAACCAATTGATAGAGGTATCAACCATCGTAATCGGACCATTTTAGATTTCTGCCGCCCAAAAACTTGTGGGCTATATATAGCACAGTTGATTTTCAATAAAATTGAATTTTCTAAGAAATGTTTAGAAATAATCGAGCAATCAAAATGAAAATTGTCACAGCAATTACAGGTCCCGAAACCTATTGACAGAGGTATGTAGGTTTAAATTTTTGCCGCCCAAAAACTTGTGGGCTATAGCAAAGTTATTTTCAATAAAATTGAATTTTCTAAGAAATGTTTAGAAATAATCGAGCAATCAAAATGAAAATTGTCACAGCAATTACAGGTCCCGAAACCTATTGATAGAGGTATCAAGCAGCGTAATCGGACCATTTTAGATGTTTGCCGCCCAAAAACTTGTGGGCTATAGCACAGATGATTTTCAATAAAATTGAATTTTCTAAGAAATATTTAGAAATAATCGAACAATCAAAATGAAAATTGTGACAGCAGTTACAGGTCCTGAAATCAATTGATAGAGGTATCAACCATCGTAATCGGACCATTTTAGATTTTTGCCGCCCAAAAACTTGTGGGCTATAGCACAGTTGAATTTCAATAAAATTGAATTTTCTAAGAAATGTTTAGAAATAATCGAGCAATCAAAATGAAAATTGTCACAGCAATTACAGGTCCCAAAACCTATTGATACAGGTATCAACCATCGTAATCGGACCATTTTAGATTTTTGCCGCCCAAAAACTTGTGGGCTATAGCACAGTTGATTTTCAATAAAAATGAATTTTCTAAGAAATGTTTAGAAATAATCGAGCAATCAAAATGAAAATTGTCACAGCAATTACAGGTCCCGAAACCTATTGATAGATGTATCAAGCAACGTAATCGGACCATTTTAGATTTTTGCCGCCCAAAAACTTGTGGGCTATAGCACAGTTGATTTTTAATAAAATTTAATTTTCTAAGAAATGTTTTGAAATAATCGAGCAATCAAAATGAAAATTGTCACAGCAATTACAGGTCCCGAAACCTATTGATAGAGGTATCAACCATCGTAATCGGACCATTTTAGATTTTTGCCGCCCAAAAACTTGTGGGCTATAGCACAGTTATTTTCAATAAAATTGAATTTTCTAAGAAATGTTTAGAAATAATCGAGCAATCAAAATGAAAATTGTCACAGCAATTACAGGTCCCGAAACCTATTGATAGAGGTATCAAGCAGCGTAATCGAACAATTTTAGATGTTTGCCGCCCAAAAACTTGTGGGCTATAGCACAGTTGATTTTCAATAAAATTGAATTTTCTAAGAAATGTTTAGGAATAATTGAGCAATCAAAATGAAAATTGTCACAGCAATTTCAGGTCCCGAAACCCATTGACAGAGGTATGTAGGTTTTAGATTTTTGCCGCCCAAAAACTTGTGGGCTATAGCACAGTTGATTTTCAATAAAATTCAATTTTCTAAGAAATGTTTAGAAATAATCGAGCAATTAAAATGAAAATTGTCATAACAATTACAGGTCCCAAAACCTATTGATACAGGTATCAACCATCGTAATCGGACCATTTTAGATTTTTGCCGCCCAAAAACTTGTGGGCTATAGCACAGTTAATTTTCAATAAAATTGAATTTCCTAAGAAATGTTTAGAAATAATCGAGCAATCAAAATGAAAATTGTCACAGCAATTACAGGTCCCGAAAACTATTGACAGAGGTATGTAGGTTTTAGATTTTTGCCGCCCAAAAACTTGTGGGCTATAGCACAGTTGATTTTTAATAAAATTTAATTTTCTAAGAAATGTTTAGAAATAATCGAGCTATCAAAATGAAAATTGTCACAACAATTACAGGTCCCGAAACCTATTGATAGAGGTATCAGCCATCGTAATCGGACCATTTTAGATTTTTGCCGCCCAAAAACTTGTGGGCTATAGCACAGTTGATTTTCAATAAAATTGAATTTTCTAAGAAATGTTTAGAAATATTCGAGCAATCAAAATAAAAACTGTCACAGTTACTACAGGTCGCGAAACCAATTGATAGAGGTATCAACCATCGTAATCGGACCATTTTAGATTTTTGCCGCCCAAAAACTTTTGGGCTATAGCACAGTTGATTTTCAATAAAATTGAATTTTCTAAGAAATGTTTAGAAATAATCGAGCAATCAAAATGAAAATTGTCACAGCAATTACAGGTCCCGAAACATATTGATAGAGGTATCAACCATCGTAATCGGACCATTTTAGATTTTTGCCGCCCAAAAACTTTTGGGCTATAGCACAGTTGATTTTCAATAAAATTGAATTTTCTAAGATTTGTTTAGAAATAATCGAACAAAAATGTAAATTGTCACAGCAATTACAGGTCTCGAAACCTATTGATAGAGGTATCAACCATCGTAATCGGACCATTTTAGAGTTTTGCCGCCCAAAAACTTGTGGGCTATAGCACAGTTGATTTTCAATAAAATTGAACTTTCTAAGAAATGTTTAGAAATATTCAAGCAATCAAAATTAAAATTGTCACAGCAATTACAGGTCCCGAAACCTATTGATAGAGGTATCAATCATCATAATCGGACCATTTTAGATTTTTGCCGCCCAAAAACTTTTGGGCTATAGCACAGTTGATTTTCAATAAAATTGAATTTTCTAAGAAATGTTTAGAAATAATCGAGCAATCAAAATGAAAATTGTCACAGCAATTACAGGTCCCGAAACCTATTGATAGAGGTATCAACCATCGTAATCGGACCATTTTAGATTTTTGCCGCCCAAAAACTTTTGGGCTATAGCACAGTTGATTTTCAATAAAATTGAATTTTCTAAGAAATGTTTAGAAATAATCGAGCATTAAAAATGAAAATTGTCACAGCAATTACAGGTCCCGAAACATATTGATAGAGGTATCAACCATCGTAATCGGACCATTTTAGATTTTTGCCGCCCAAAAACTTGTGGGCTATAGCACAGTTAATTATCAATAAAATTGAATTTTCTAAGAAATGTTTAGAAATATTCGAGCAATCAAAATGAAATTTGTCACAGCAATTACAGGTCCTGAAACCAATTGATAGAGGTATCAACCATCGTAATCGGACCATTTTAGATTTTTGCCGCCCAAAAACTTGTGGGCTATAGCACATTTGATTTTCAATAAAATTGAATTTGCTAAGAAATGTTTAGAAATAATCGAGCAATCAAAATAAAAATTGTCACAGCAATTACAGGCCCCGAAACCTATTGATAGAGGTATCAACTATCGTAATCGGACCATTTAAGATTTTTGCCGCCCAAAAACTTGTGGGCTATAGCACAGTTAATTTTAATTAAATTGAATTTTCTAAGAAATATATAGAAATAACCGAGCAATCAGAATGAAAATTGTCACAGCAATTACAGGTCCCAAAATCTATTGATCGAGGTATCAACCATCGTAATCGGACCATTTTAGATTTTTGCCGCCCAAAAACTTGTGGGCTATAGCACAGTTGGTTTTCAATAAAAATGAATTTTCTAAGAAATGTTTAGAAATAATCGAGCAAAAATGAAAATTGTCACAGCAATTACAGGTCCAGAAACCTATTGATAGAGGTATCAACCATCGTAATCGGACAATTTTAGAGTTTTGCCGTCCAAAACTTGTGGGCTATAGCACAGTTGATTTTCAATAAAATTGAACTTTTTAAGAAATGTTTAGAAATATTCAAGCAATCAAAATTAAAATTGTCACAGCAATTACAGGTCCCGAAACCTATTAATAGAGGTATCAACCATCGAATTCGGACCATTTAAGATTTTTGCCGCCCAAAAACTTGTGGGCTATAGCACAGTTAATTTTAATTAAATTGAATTTTCTAAGAAATATATAGAAATAACCGAGCAATCAGAATGAAAATTGTCACAGCAATTACAGGTCCCAAAATCTATTGATCGAGGTATCAACCATCGTAATCGGACCATTTTAGATTTTTGCCGCCCAAAAACTTGTGGGCTATATCACAGTTGATTTTCAATAAAATTGAATTTTCTAAGAAATGTTTAGAAATATTCGAGCAATCAAAATGAAAATTGTCACAGCAATTACAGGTCCCGAAACCTATTAATAGAGGTATAAACCATCGTAATCAGACCATTTTAGAGTTTTGCCGCCCAAAAACTTGTGGGCCTTAGCACATTTGATTTTCAATAAAATTGAATTTTCTAAGAAATGTTTAGAAATAATCGAGCAATCAAAATGAAAATTGTCACAGCAATTACAGGTCCCGAAACCTATTGATAGAGATATTAACCATCGTAATCGGACAATTTTAGATTTTTGCCGCCCAAAAACTTGTGGGCTATAGCACAGTTGATTTTCAATAAAATTGAATATTCTAAGAAATGTTTAGAAATATTCGAGCAATCAAAATGAAAATTGTCACAGCAATTACAGGTCCCGAAACCTATTGATAGAGATATTAACTATCGTAATCGGACCATTTTAAATTTTTGCCGCCCAAAAAATTGTGGGCTATAGCACAGTTGATTGTCAATAAAATCGAATTTTCTAAGATTTGTTTAGAAATAATCGAACAAAAATGTAAATTGTCACAGCAATTACAGGTCCTGAAACCTATTGATAGAGGTATCAACCATCGTAATCGGACCATTTTAGATTTTTGCCGCCCAAAAACTTGTGCGCTATAGCACAGTTGATTTTCAATAAAATTGAACTTTCTAAGAAATGTTTAGAAATATTCAAGCAATCAAAATTAAAATTGTCACAGCAATTACAGGTCCCGAAACCTATTGATAGAGGTATCAGCCATCGTAATCGGACAATTTTAGATTTTTGCCGCCCAAAAACTTGTGGGCTATAGCACAGTTGATTTTCAATAAAATTGAATTTTCTAAGAAATGATTAGAAATATTCGAGCAATCAAAATAAAAATAGTCATAGCAATTACAGGTCCCGAAACCTATTGATAGAGGTATCAGCCATCGTAATCGGACCATTTTAAATTTTTGCCGCCCAAAAACTTGTGGGCTATAGCACAGTTGATTGTCAATAAAATCGAATTTTCTAAGATTTGTTTAGAAATAATCGAACAAAAATGTAAATTGTCACAGCAATTACAGGTCCCGAAACCTATTGATAGAGGTATCAGCCATCGTAATCGGAAAATTTAAGATTTTTGCCGCCCAAAAACTTGTGGGCTATAGCACAGTTGATTTTCAATAAAATTGAATATTCTAAGAAATATTTAGAAATAATCGAACAATCAAAATGAAAATTGTCACAGCAATTACAGGTCCTGAAATCAATTGATAGAGGTATCAACCATCGTAATCGGACCATTTTAGATTTTTGCCGCCCAAAAACTTGTGGGCTATAGCACAGTTGATTTTCAATAAAATTGAATTTTCTAAGAAATGTTTAGAAATAATCGAGCAATCAAAATGAAAATTGTCACAGCAATTACAGGTCCCGAAACCTATTGATAGAGATATTAACCATCGTAATCGGACAATTTTAGATTTTTGCCGCCCAAAAACTTGTGGGCTATAGCACAGTTGATTTTCAATAAAATTGAATATTCTAAGAAATGTTTAGAAATATTCGAGCAATCAAAATGAAAATTGTCACAGCAATTACAGGTCCCGAAACCTATTGATAGAGATATTAACTATCGTAATCGGACCATTTTAAATTTTTGCCGCCCAAAAATTTGTGGGCTATAGCACAGTTGATTGTCAATAAAATTGAATTTTCTAAGATTTGTTTAGAAATAATCGAACAAAAATGTAAATTGTCACAGCAATTACAGGTCCCGAAACCTATTGATAGAGGTATCAAGCATCGTAATCGGACCATTTTAGAGTTTTGCCGCCCAAAAACTTGTGGGCTATAGCACAGTTGATTTTCAATAAAATTGAACTTTCTAAGAAATGTTTAGAAATATTCAAGCAATCAAAATTAAAATTGTCACAGCAATTACAGGTCCCGAAACCTATTAATAGAGGTATCAACCATCGTAATCGGACCGTTTTAGATTTTTGCCGCCCAAAAACTTGTGGGCTATAGCACAGTTGATTTTCAATAAAATTGAATTTTCTAAGAAATGTTTAGAAATAATCGAGCAATCAAAATGAAAATTATCACAACAATTACAGGTCCCGAAACCTATTGATAGAGGTATCAGCCATCGTATTCGGACAATTTTAGATTTTTGCCGCCCAAAAACTTGTGGGCTATAGCACAGTTGATTTTCAATAAAATTGAATTTTCTAAGAAATGTTTAGAAATATTCGAGCAATCAAAATGAAAATTGTCACAGCAATTACAGGTCCCGAAACCTATTATTAGAGGTATCAACCATCGTAATCGGACCCTTTTAGATTTTTGCCGCCCAAAAAGTTGTGGGCTATAGCACAGTTGATTTTCAATAAAATTGAATATTCTAAGAAATGTTTAGAAATAATCGAGCAATCAAAATAAAAATTGTGACAGCAATTACAGGTCCTGAAATCAATTGATAGAGGTATCAACCATCGTAATCGGACCATTTTAGATTTTTGCCGCCCAAAAACTTGTGGGCTATAGCACAGTTGAATTTCAATAAAATTGAATTTTCTAAGAAATGTTTAGAAATAATCGAGCAATCAAAATGAAAATTGTCACAGCAATTACAGGTCCCGAAACCTATTGATACAGGTATCAACCATCGTAATCGGACCATTTTAGATTTTTGCCGCCCAAAAACTTGTGGGCTATAGCACAGTTGATTTTCAATAAAATTGAATTTTCTAAGAAGTGTTTAGAAATAATCGAGCAATCAAAATGAAAATTGTCACAGCAATTACAGGTCCCGAAACCTATTGATAGAGGTATCAAGCATCGTAATCGGACCATTTTAGATTTTTGCCGCCCAAAAACTTGTGGGCTATAACACAGTTGATTTTTAATAAAATTGAATTTTCTAAGAAATGTTTAGAAATAATCGAGCAATCAAAATAAAATTGTCACAGCAATTACAGGTCCCGAAACCTATTGATAGAGGTATCAAGCATCGTAATCGGACCATTTTAGATTTTTGCCGCCCAAAAACTTGTGGGCTATAGCACAGTTGATTTTCAATAAAATTGAATTTTCTAAGAAATGTTTAGAAATAATCGAGCAATCAAAATGAAAATTGTCACAGCAATTACAGGTCCTGAAATCAATTGATAGAGGTATCAACCATCGTAATCGGGCCATTTTAGATTTTTGCCGCCCAAAAACTTGTGGGCTATAGCACATTTAATTTTCAATAAAATTGAATTTTCTAAGAAATGTTTAGAAATAATCGAGCAATCAAAATAAAAATTGTCACAGCAATTACAGGTCCCGAAACCTATTGATAGAGGTATCAAGCATCGTAATCGGACCATTTTAGATTTTTGCCGCCCAAAAACTTGTGGGCTATAGCACAGTTGAATTTCAATAAAATTGAATTTTCTAAGAAATGTTTAGAAATATTCGAGCAATCAAAATAAAAATTGTCACAACAATTACAGGTCCCGAAACCAATTGATAGAGGTATCAACCATCGTAATCGGACCATTTTAGATTTTTGCCGCCCAAAAACTTGTGGGCTATATATAGCACAGTTGATTTTTAATAAAATTGAATTTTCTAAGAAATGTTTAGAAATAATCGAGCAATCAAAATGAAAATTGTCACAGCAATTACAGGTCCCGAAACCTATTGACAGAGGTATGTAGGTTTTAGATTTTTGCCGCCCAAAAACTTGTGGGCTATAGCACAGTTGATTTTTAATAAAATTTAATTTTCTAAGAAATGTTTAGAAATAATCGAGCAATCAAAATGAAAATTGTCACAGCAATTACAGGTCCCGAAACCTATTGATAGAGGTATCAACCATCGTAATCGGACCATTTTAGATTTTTGCCGCCCAAAAATTTGTGGGCTATAGCACAGTTATTTTCAATAAAATTGAATTTTCTAAGAAATGTTTAGAAATAATCGAGCAATCAAAATAAAAATTGTCACAGCAATTACAGGTCCCGAAACCTATTGATAGAGGTATCAAGCAGCGTAATCGAACCATTTTAGATGTTTGCCGCCCAAAAACTTGTGGGCTATAGCACAGTTGATTTTCAATAAAATTGAATTTTCTAAGAAATGTTTAGGAATAATTGAGCAATCAAAATGAAAATTGTCACAGCAATTTCAGATCCCGAAACCCATTGACAGAGGTATGTAGGTTTTAGATTTTTGCCGCCCAAAAACTTGTGGGCTATAGCACAGTTGATTTTCAATAAAATTGAATTTTCTAAGAAATGTTTAGAAATAATCGAGCAATCAAAATGAAAATTGTCATAACAATTACAGGTCCCAAAACCTATTGATACAGGTATCAACCATCGTAATCGGACCATTTTAGATTTTTGCCGCCCAAAAACTTGTGGGCTATAGCACAGTTAATTTTCAATAAAATTGAATTTCCTAAGAAATGTTTAGAAATAATCGAGCAATCAAAATGAAAATTGTCACAGCAATTACAGGTCCCGAAAACTATTGACAGAGGTATGTAGGTTTTAAATTGTTGCCGCCCAAAAACTTGTGGGCTATATCACAGTTGATTTTCAATAAAATTGAATTTTCTAAGAAATGTTTAGAAATAATCGAGCAATCAAAATGAAAATTGTCACAGCAATTACAGGTCCCGAAACCTATTGATAGATGTATCAACCATCGTAATCGGACCATTTTAGATTTTTGCCGCCCAAAAACTTGTGGGCTACAGCACAGTTAATTATCAATAAAATTGGATTTGCTAAGAAATGTTTAAAAATAATCGAGCAATCAAAATGAAAATTGTCACAGCAATTACAGGTCCCGAAACCTATTGATAGAGGTATCAACCATCGTAATCGGACCATTTTAGATTTTTGCCGCCCAAAAACTTGTGGGCTATAGCACAGTTTATTTTTCAATAAAATTGAATTTTCTAAGAAATGTTTAGAAATAATCGAGCAATCAAAATGAAAATTGTCACAGCAATTACAGGTCCCGAAACCTATTGATAGAGGTATCAACCATCGTAATCGGACCATTTTAGATTTTTGCCGCCCAAAAACTTGTGGGCTATAGCACAGTTAATTTTCAATAAAATTGAATTTCCTAAGAAATGTTTAGAAATAATCGAGCAATCAAAATGAAAATTGTCACAGCAATTACAGGTCCCGAAACCTATTGACAGAGGTATGTAGGTTTTAGATTTTTGCCGCCCAAAAACTTGTGGTCTATATCACAGTTGATTTTCAATAAAATTGAATTTTCTAAGAAATGTTTAGAAATAATCGAGCAATCAAAATGAAAATTGTGACAGCAATTACAGGTCCCGAAACCTATTGATAGAGGTATCAACCATCGTAATCGGACCATTTTAGATTTTTGCCGCCCAAAAACTTGTGGGCTACAGCACAGTTAATTATCAATAAAATTGAATTTGCTAAGAAATGTTTAGAAATAATCGAGCAATCAAAATGAAAATTGTCACAGCAATTACAGGTCCCGAAACCTATTGATAGAGGTATCAACCATCGTAATCGGACCATTTTAGATTTTTGCCGCCCAAAAACATGTGGGCTATAGCACAGTTAATTTTCAATAAAATTGAATTTTCTAAGAAATGTATAACCGAGCAATCAGAATGAAAATTGTCACAGCAATTACAGGTCCCAAAACCTATTGATACAGGTATCAACCATCGTAATCGGACCATTTTAGATTTTTGCCGCCCAAAAACTTGTGGGCTATAGCACAGTTAATTTTCAATAAAATTGAATTTCCTAAGAAATGTTTAGAAATAATCGAGCAATCAAAATGAAAATTGTCACAGCAATTACAGGTCCCGAAAACTATTGACAGAGGTATGTAGGTTTTAGATTTTGGCCGCCCAAAAATTTGTGGGCTATTTCACAGTTGATTTTCAATAAAATTGAATTTTCTAAGAAATGTTTAGAAATAATCGAGCAATCAAAATGAAAATTGTCACAGCAATTACAGGTCCCGAAACCTATTGATAGATGTATCAACCATCGTAATCGGACCATTTTAGATTTTTGCCGCCCAAAAACTTGTGGGCTACAGCACAGTTAATTATCAATAAAATTGGATTTGCTAAGATATGTTTAAAAATAATCGAGCAATCAAAATGAAAATTGTCACAGCAATTACAGGTCCCGAAACCTATTGATAGAGGTATCAACCATCGTAATCGGACCATTTTAGATTTTTGCCGCCCAAAAACTTGTGGGCTATAGCACAGTTTATTTTTCAATAAAATTGAATTTTCTAAGAAATGTTTAGAAATAATCGAGCAATCAAAATGAAAATTGTCACAGCAATTACAGGTCCCGAAACCTATTGATAGAGGTATCAACCATCGTAATCGGACCATTTTAGATTTTTGCCGCCCAAAAACTTGTGGGCTATAGCACAGTTAATTTTCAATAAAATTGAATTTCCTAAGAAATGTTTAGAAATAATCGAGCAATCAAAATGAAAATTGTCACAGCAATTACAGGTCCCGAAAACTATTGACAGAGGTATGTAGGTTTTAGATTTTTGCCGCCCAAAAACTTGTGGGCTATATCACAGTTGATTTTCAATAAAATTGAATTTTCTAAGAAATGTTTAGAAATAATCGAGCAATCAAAATGAAAATTGTCACAGCAATTACAGGTCCCGAAACCTATTGATAGAGGTATCAACCATCGTAATCGGACCGTTTTAGATTTTTGCCGCCCAAAAACTTGTGGGCTACAGCACAGTTAATTATCAATAAAATTGAATTTGCTAAGAAATGTTTAGAAATAATCGAGCAATCAAAATGAAAATTGACACATCAATTACAGGTCCCGAAACCTATTGATAGAGGTATCAACCATCGTAATCGGACCATTTTAGATTTTTGCCGCCCAAAAATTTGTGGGCTATAGCACAGTTTATTTTTCAATAAAATTGAATTTTCTAAGAAATGTTTAGAAATAATCGAGCAATCAAAATGAAAATTTTCACAGCAATTACAGGTCCCGAAACCTATTATTAGAGATATTAACTATCGATAGCGGTATCAACCATCGTAATCTGACCATTTTAGATTTTTGCCGCCCAAAAACTTGTGGGCCATAGCACAGTTGATTTTCAATAAAATTGAATTTTATAAGAAATGTTTAGAAATATTCGAGCAATCAAAATGAAAATTGTCACAGCAATTACAGGTCCTGAAACCAATTGATAGAGGTATCAACCATCGTAATCGGACCATTTTAGATTTTTGCCGCCCAAAAACTTGTGGGCTATAGCACAGTTAATTATCAATAAAATCTAGACTAAAGTTTCTTAGGGCACCCCTCTTCAAAGACCTGACGGACCTCTGTAGGATGGACGTTAAGAGTATCCAGCGTTTTGTTCACAGCTCAAAATAGTTCCAATGAGTTATAGGAAACAATTATTCGTTGTATGGCTACGGACCATGTTTGTACCTATGCCTAGTCCTAGTGGACCGCCACGCAAACCTAACCTAACCTGACCTAGAAAAGGGATTCCAATGAAGTTCTGGCATATGTCCAAGTATAATGGAGCTTGCCTATTTCTCTACCAAGTATGATGAAATTCGACATATACGTTAGAAATCGGATTCTAAAACGATTTTTGGAGGAATATCTGGAATATGGCCAAGTGTAATGCAACTTGCCTATTTCTCAATCAATTATTATGAAATTTGGCTTTTGCATTGAAAATTGGATTTTAAACGATTTTTGATGATGGAACTTGCCTATTTCTCAAGCAATATTGATGAAATTCAGCTTTTTCATTGGAAATGGGATTCTTAAATAATTTTAGGATGAAGTTATGGAATATGGAAAACTATTAGGGAGCCTGTCTATTTATAAACTGATTATGATGTAATTCGGCAAATGCATTGGAAATGGGATTGTAAAATTTCGATGAAGTTCTGGAATATGGCCAAGTATGATGGAGCTTGCCTATTTCTCACACAATGATGATAAAAATCGCTAAGTACATTAGAAATGGGATTCTAAAATTATTTTTGGATGAAGTTCTGGAATATGGCCAATTATTATGGAACTTGCCTATTTCTTAACCGATTATTATGAAATTTGGCTTTTGCATTGGAAATGGGATTTTAACCCTTATGTGCGTGGCAAGGTACAATTGTACCTTTTGCGTTTATAATTCAATAATTTGTAAGTTTCACATTCAGCTACACACCTATCAATTTTATTTAGCCTCAACTAAGTATTCTTACGTAAGATTAAGCTATTTCCAACAATCTTGTAGAGTAAAAAAAAAGTGTTTTTAGCGGAAATGGAACAGTACCACTTTAACGGGTGGCTAAGGTACATTTGTACCTATAAAAAATAAGTATGAAAGCTTCTTCAATGAATCCATTTTATTTGAAAAAAGTGAACATAGGTTAAAAAATTATTATTATAATATACATTCATTACATTTTGTTATTGCTTCTGAGTGCTCGTTGCAAATCGGCCGTTTGCAGACCGAACAATTTTTTCGTGTTTTGCGTTGAAATGATGAAACCGTTCGACAAACATAACAGCTTCCAACATGTGGGCTTCCAGTTCTAGGAACAGACGAGCTCGATTGATGAACAACGATTACCGGGCGCCCCATCATGCATTGTATTCCAGAGCGGGGTGAAAATTGAGCCATAACTTTTTGATTTGTAGCTCGTTCTTCAATAGTCGGCATCGCCAACTGTTTGCCTAGGTCTTGAAGAAAGGTGCGTCGACTGTGCGAAGACTTGGAAGTAAACGGATTATTTTTCGAATAAATTATATACGTTGCAAGGGCAGCTACATCTATTATATTGTAAAACATTGCTTGTGGCCACCGAAGCGTCCTACGTTTTGTAGTGTAGTGCGTTAGCATTTTATCCATGCTATCGACACCTCCCTTGGTCGAATTGTAGTATATTATCGCTTCGGGTTTGCATTTGGGACCATCCGTGTTGATAGTGGTATGCATTGTTGAAAGCAAAGTAACAATACGGTTTTTTTTTGGGACATATGAGCAAAGGCTAACTTTTCCATCATCGCTGAACCCAAATGAGGACGAAAATTCGGTCTTAGTACTTGATTTTTTCATTTCGGTTGGGATGTACGTTTTATTTTGTTTCAGTGTTCCCACCATCGTCAACTGCCACGACAACAACAAACGCGCCAAGGGCAAAGCAGAGAAAAAATTATCCATTGTTATATTGCGGCCTGAACCCTTAAATTGATAGCATAAATCCCGAACAACCCGTTGCCCTTGATCCCTTTCCGGTCCACCGGGCCCTTTTCCAGTATACAGCTGGCCGGTTATGGGATAAGATGTTTTTGCGTCACAAACCCAAAATATCTTCAAACCATATTTGGCCGGCTTAGATGGAATGTACTGTGTAAATCTTGTTCTACCTCTATAAGGAAACAGTTGCTCGTCGACGGTTACACAGTCGGATGCCACATATTTTGATGCCAAATTGTCATTAAGCATCAACCAGATATCCGTGATGGCAGCTGCTTTATCTGTAAGTAACCGTTCAGCTCGGGTGGCTTCATTATCAAATCGAATGAACCGACATAAGCTCCTAAAACGGTCATTTGACATGGTCGCTCGGTATAAAGGATATGAATCTGAACGCCATAGAACGCTGTGATGTTCGGAATTTGAGTGATGCATACCCATTGTTATAAGCACTCCGATATAACTGTAGAACTCTTTTGAAGTCAAGTGTTTCCAACTTCTGGTATTTTTGTCCGGATTCTCTTCATTCCATTTTGCAAACGTTCGGTCAGCTTTTCGATTCGTTGCACGTACTATTATGTCCACCATCATTTCAGAAAAAATGCATTTGAATGTGTCAGCGATGGATAATTGTTTTGTGGATAAAACTGGTCCAGACTTTTGGCGCAAAATATTATGCTTCTGAGTTCGAGTAGTTGTCGGTGGTACTTTTCTCCAAATTGTACCATCTTTAGCCACAAAATCGGAACCTGATGAGGCACTCACACTAGAATTTGCAGCGTCATCATCAGAATCGTCAGCTGGTTCATATTCGTCTGGTACGTTTTCATTAAACTCGATTTGATTGTCCTGAGCTATATACGCATTTTCGGCATCGGATATATCGTCCATATCGAGATCATTTGATCGAGGTGATGGAACCCATTCGTCCTCGGTGCCATCATTTTCAAAATCATTGTCGCTGTCGCTGTTTTCCTCATTAAAAAGCGCGATTAAGTAGGCTTGCTGTTGATCATAAGTAAGCCTAAAACGGAGAGGAATAATAGTGTTACGTTGCATAGATACAAATTATCAGACTTACCGACTGTATTCTGCTTGTGATATTTCGTTCATACTAATTTGCGTTTAGTTTCTCTAAATAGGTGTAAAGTATATGTTGTTTATGTATAAGTATACTTATTCACTTCACAATTATTTATTTTTCACTGCAAACCACTGGAATGTATTGCACAGCAAGTTAAATAAAAGACTGAGTGAATGATTGTGTTATAATATAAATCAAACAGAAACAAAATAAAAAAACAAAAGCAAATTACGGTAATTTTGCCGCTACTTTTAATTATTTGTGTTTTGTTTTTGTTTTCAATGATTTTCTTTTCTACCATACTTGGATTGGATATTGCTATTTCATTTTATTTAGATGATAAACAATATTCGTGCGGAAAAAATCTACTTATTAGTGCATTTTCCATACAAAACGTATGGAGGTACAAATGTACCTTAGCCACCTCGGAAATGAAGAAAAATTTGCCACGCACACAAAGGTTAAAAGGATTTTTGATTATGGGAATTGTCTATTGCTCAAACAATTATAATGAAATTCGGCTTTTCATTGAAAATGAGATTCTAAAATTATTTTTGGGTGAAGTTCTGGAATATGGACAAGAAATTCAGCTTAGGTAATGGTAATGTTGATAGTGCACCAAGTAAATGGTGATAGTGATTGTGAGGGTGTTGGTGATGGTGATGGTGGTGGAGCAAGTTTGAGGTTAAGTTGTAGATTGTGTTGAGTGTTGAGTAGAAAGTTGATTTGTAGTTTAATTGGTGACTAAGTTGAAGGTAAGGTTAGGTGTTGATTTTGTGATTTCGTTAGAGATTATGCTGAGATTGAATTTGAGGTTGAATTGGAAATTGAGTTGGGTATTGAGGTTAGGTTGTAAAGGGAATAAGGGATTCAGTTGGGGATTGAGTTAAGATTGAGTAAGGGATTAAGGTGTTCAGTTAGGGATTGATTGATTCTAGAGTTAGTTTGAGATGACTTGATATAGTCTCACGAACGCAGGAAATACCTACCAAAGTTCTGATCACCTCGTGAGGTTTCAGCCTTGTGAGACAATTTCAAACACAAGAATCTTATGTTTAAAATTGTCCAAAGCAGTCACGATTATTCAAACCGGCTCATTCATACCGAGGAACAAACCTCAGCTCAAATCAATTGGGATTTTAGCCTGACTGGACAGATTAATGATAAATTAATTTTCTTGTATTTACGCGTTCTTCCAACAAATTTTGGTTATAAGGAAAGACTATGAAATATTTCAACTTGCGATTCGGGATGATCTGATATAACTTTCATATTAGGTAATGCTGTCAAAATAATGGGGTGTAACGAGTTACATTTTGCAAACAATTATGGTTTAATTAACAATTATTACAGGATGATTTAATCATTTTAATACTGCAATACAAAAACATGGGAACAATACTACCAAAGCAATTATTGAAACATTTTTCCAATACTATGTATACAGCAAAAAACAAAAAAATCGAAATTAATCCTAAATCTATTCAAATCATTTTGTAATTAAAAACAGATAATTTCAATAGATGGAAACTACATTTCGTGCTATAATAAAATGTACAGTTTTACACACCGTGTCCTTCCTCTATGTATTCATTTATTTAGTTATGTACATAGTTATAAATGTACATAAAATAAAAAACTTTTCTCCGATTTAAATATTTTCCAATTCTTGTTTTTGTATTTATTCGAATTCGAACGTATTATAATTTCCAAGAAAAGAATAAAAACGAAAATTGGTACACATTCATGAGATTATTCGAAAATAATATAAAAGTAAAATTCAATTCTGTGAAAAAGAGCTGTGTTACCCACAAAACGTAAATATGTAGGTATGTTGGCACGAAATGAACGTTCAATTTTCTATTCTAAAGGAATTCCACATTTCATCAAATCGTTCCGTACACAAATACACAGATAAACGTGAAGAGATGCAGATGAGGAGGAAAATATGATTTTTCCAATAAATCCATATATAGAATGTATTCAATTCATCTAGATAAAAACTGGGATTTTTTTTTTTTTTTGTTATATCTTCATCTTGACTTAAAGGTGATGGTGAATCAGAAAATTGAGGTTAAAAGGTTTTTGTGTTTAAATACAAACTTCCATTTTATATTCGTATATTTTATATACAATTTATAAATTCGAAACATTTACATAATACATTTACCTTTATTCTCGCATTTTAGCTAAGCTCCAAACGTATACATTTATATCGAAAAACCAAAACACGAAGAAATTTTCAATTTTCGCTTATCTTATCACAAAAAACAAATATAAAAAAACACAAATTCGGATGGTTTTGTATTTCATGTAGCAAGGATATTTTGTATGTACGCCTTATGAACAATATGAAAACGATCGCAGGATATATAAATAAATATTACAAGATTGAATCAGCGCCAGGAAATTGCTTTCTTAACTATTTCGGTTATGGTTGGCTGAATCTTTTGAGGGAATATTTTATGATATTCATATACATATATATAAAATGCAACTATATGGAGCTCTTTGTATGTTGCAATGAAACTCAAAAATTGATTTAACCGGATTTTACACTAAACTCCAGGTATCAACATATTTCATTGAATCCTAAACATAAAAATAATTTTCCTTAATGACAAAAAACGAATCCCACGTACAACAGAAAATGTGAAAAAGTTGACAATAACCGTATGTGACAAAAGTGGTAATATTCGAAAGAAAATAACTTTGGAAAATTATTTCCATCATTACTAAATTCCCATCGTCTAAACATAATTTAACAATAACACCAAGAGAGTTTATAAATAAAATTTTCAGTTGTCGTTTCTTTAAACTTTCATACCGCAGTTCTTCTTCTGCGCGCGACAAAATAAACGTAATAAAGATTTTTTTTTTTTTTAGTTGGTACGATGCTTTCCTTCTTATATACCATACCAGCAATCACAGTATTATGTACGAAGAAAGCACAGAGAAAAAATATTTCCCATTTAAGTCGTCATTTTTTATTTTTCCACTTCAATTTATTTAATGAAAAATTTTAAATTTTTTTTTTTTGTTTGGCAGCCGTTTTTGTTCGTCTCGATTTTTTTTTTTTTTGTTTATCTTGTGATGTGAAAGAAAAACGAAAAATATTTGCCGCTTCCTTATATGCGTCTACAAAGGAATTTTCATTAAATTTCAAAAAAATTGTCTGTAATTGTTAATTTAACTCTTTTTCGGTGCTATATAGGTATACGAATATATATCTGCACTCCTTATCTACACGGGAAAATGAAATACAAATCGTGCGGTTCTATAATGCCGACAAACTCGTTTGAATTCATTTAACGTAAACATATAAATGTGCGGGGAACATCGTACCTTTTATTATGGAAATGTTGATCATTTACTTGGTATTATGATTGTTGCTGTTATGTCATTTTCATCTCAATCAGAATAATAGGAAAATTCGAAATAATAGAAAAAATGTTGATGTTTCAGTGCTTGAAGGATGTAACATTTTGTATAAATTTAGCAAAAACCGTCAAAAAGATATTTGTGAGTCAAGTTTTGCATGATAAATAGTGGGGTGCTAAAGCTGACAGTTGAAATTTCTTTTGGGAAAATTGGAAAAAAACTGAAATAATTTGAGGAAGGTAATGTCTCCATCAGCAAAGATATAATGTAACGAATTAATTTAATATTATGTGTTATGTAAATTTGACTGGAGCAGTAAGAGCAAAAATTATAAGGAAGAAAGCATTTTTGGTTTTGTATTTTTTTTAGAAACATTTAGAAATCTAAATTGTTAGGTGTGGTAATTCTCTATACAACTATAAATTTAAACATTTTAAAACTAAGTTTGTATTTTAATGTACGAGTACTTCTACAAAACAGACTATAAAATAATGTGTAAAATGGGACTCTTAGGGCAGTAGGTAAAAGGTAAAATTTATTCCCCAATTTTTTAAGAGGGTATTGCTTCCTTATTGGCAAACAATTTTCGAGTATCCACAATATCTTCGATTTGGTGCTTTTCCAAACCACTTACAAACTGTTCGTAAATTTTCCACACAAAAATTTGGAATCAAAATTTTCTCAGACCAAAGGTTTGAGAAAAACGAAATTTTAAATTAAATGCACATAGTCCTCCAATAGTTTTCCACTCCACTTTCCTCACTATAACCAATGATACAACGTTGAAAAATTAAAAAAATGTTGCTCCAGATTTGTTTGATAGCAACAGCTGGCCATTTCCAAGAAAACAGCTCAATACTGCACGTCTTACATAAGGTCTTCGTATCTTGGTTGTATTGATTTAGCCTCATTTTTACTTTTGTCAATATCTTATAGCCTAGACAGACTGTGGTTTAATAAATCGGAATTAGCTAAACTTGTTTAAGTATTTATTGACACACTGCGATTAATCTCGAAAAATTCACCAAATCGATTTTAATTATTCGCAGTGTGTCTAGGGTATAAAAGTGATATACTACACATATATCTGTTTCTTAGTTATTGCTCAATGTTGCACGGGATAATAGCGTCTCAACACCATCTTGGCTTATCACCCCAATATATGAATCATCTATTAAAGGAACTTCGAACAAAATTTATTTAATGCATCACTTTACGGATGTGTCCTTACGAATGCATTTTGATATAATAATAAACTCGACAGGCCGACATCTCATATTATAGCGCTTAGAACTTTTACATAGTGCATTTTTTTATTCACTATCCGGAGCCGCTATCAAAAAATCATAATATAAAATTAGGTTCCGATAAATGCTCCAAATAAATAGGTAGAGCTAAATATTTTCTATATCAAGTTTTCGCTGAAATATTGAATTAAAAGCTATAGGTAGTTTGAAATTAAATAAATCAATCCTTATCAATAAATAACTCGTCAAATTTAAATGTAGGTGTAGACAATTGACTAGGAAAATCCGCATAGGAAAAACACAATAGTACCACCAAATATTAAGTAGGATCTCACGTTAATTATTGAATTTCGAGGACGGGTCCGCCGTGTACAACAAGAGTATACAAACTTGGAAGGATTGGACCGGGTGGGTAAGTATTGACTGAGAATTATAGACTACCTGCAGAAGAGAGCCAAACTTTTCGTCTTAACTCCACTTTTCTGCACAACTTCGGATTTTAATAGGAGATTAAATGGGATTTTAAATATTGGGTTTTTTTAACCGAAATTTGTTATTTAGTATTATTAGCCTTCGCTTACTTTGTTAATGGTTACGTTGGAAATATTACTGTTTTTGTGAGTCTTTGATATTTATAACGTTTTATTTCCATTAGTAAATGGGCTCCTAGAGGTTTACCATAGCATGTACTTCTGCTAGAAAGACGGTGGCATTGGAACCCAAGCACTTCAAGAGGGCAGTCCCATTCTCCTATATTTCTACCCTGCCCCGTCTTCCGTTTGGATTTTACTCTTGCGAGTTCCTCGGAATGGTAAGTTACATGTAGGTCACCCAGCTTTATTAAAGTAAGGCTAAACAAAACTGGAGAGTGCTTGGTATCCAGAGTCCGCATACTTTGTACTGATTAACCTATCAGCCATTCATCCATCGGCATATGCTGTTCCAGCTTAGATTAGGGTTTCTTGTGAATGATTTCCCATTTAGCACCGTTCTTTAGCCTGTGCCAAATGGTCTCAGTTACCAGTAGTTACCACGATGGGGCAGCATGTACACTGGCGAGTTGTCACCAGGTTCATAAAACAGTGTCCCTGATATACTGTTAGCCGAAAGTTGCCAGCCGAAAGTGAAAATTCGATAATGTAGATTTTGTTGGTCCAGCCGAAAGTAAAAAAAATGGCAATGCAGATTGTCTAATCACAGCCGAAAGAAAAAAGTCTATAATGCAGATTATGATATAATATTCCAGCCGAAAATAAAAAATTTAGTAGTTATCAGCCGAAACTAAATAGGATACATAGAATTAAATAAAAAATTTTGTAAATAAGTTTACTTGTAAAACATTGCTTCGTAGAAAATAACGGAAAATCTGAAGAATATACAAAATTGGAATAAAATCAGCCTCTAGAGTATATATCTGATGCTCAACCGTTTTTTTGTGATTTGTCAATAGCTATCGAATGAAAAAAGCCTGTTCAAGTTTCCCGTGGGAAATCTCGGAAAATTCGATTTTCCAAAAATTATTAGAAAATTTGTATAAAATCAGCCTCTAGAGTGTTATGTCTGGAGATCGATTGCATTGATGTGATTTGTCAATAGCTATCGTAGGAAAAATATTCAGTTCGAGTTTCCCGTGGAAAATCTCGGAAAATTCGATTTTCCAAAAATTATTAGAAAATTTATATTAAATCAGCCTCTAGAGTGTTATGTTTGGAGATGGATTGCATTGATGTGACTTGTCAATAGCTATCGCAGGAAAAAAATTCAGTTCAAAATCAAAAAATCGAATTTTCCGAGATGTACCCACGGGAAACTTGTACTGAATTTTTTTCCTGCGATACCTATTGATAACTCACATCAATGCAAGCCATCTCCAGACATAACACTCTAGAGGCTGATTGATTTTTGGCTGGAATGTCAATAACGTAATCTGCATTATCGACTTTTCACTTTCGGCTGGAAACTTCCGGCTAACTTTAACAGGGTGTGCCTGATGAGGTCTAATATTTATTTCAAAAAAGGTATACGTTCAACACGCCACATTTGAAAACGGAATGCTTCAAAATGGAATATGGAAATATGACATAAAGTACACTATGTTATATTTCAGTACGGCATATTTCAAAGCGGCATATGGTACACGACGGCATAAGGTACACTATGGCGTATTTCAAAACGTCATATTTTAGTACGGCATAAGGTCCACTGTGGCATAATGTAAACGACGGCATATTTAAATATGGCACATGGTGTAATAATACATATTCTACAACTTGACTATTTCTTAATCGATTACGATGAAGTTTTACAGTTTAAGTTGAAGTTCTGGAATATGGTAAATTTTGATGAAACTTGACTGTTTCTGAACAGATTATGGAATTATATGGATTTATACGATCACAATGGAATCCCAATAGGAGTTTTAGGTGAAATTCTGGAATATGCCCAATAATGATGGATATCTGGTGCCGAATAGCTCAACAAAAAAAATTTGGATTTATCATAATGTTCAAGAGGAATAAAGTTTTCAATACATTCTCAATTAAATAAGGATATAATAAAATGAAGCTAGTCAGCCTAATAAATATAGCAGTGATTTTAAGATTATTTTAAATCGTTTGATATCTTAGAGGATTCCCAAACCCCCCTAACACATATTTATCGCAAATTTCAAGATCTCTAGATTTTGGAAAATGTTACATGGTTATCAAATAACTTTGGAGTTTTATTAATATTGGTCCATGAAACTACACTGATTTGTGAAAAACCAAATTAAACAAGCAGTATAAACTTGTTTTATAGGTGGTTTGGCGTCTATTGGAGAGTGGGCGGGGGCAAAGTTCAGTAGATTGATCTAGCAGCTCCATAACCTGCCAGTAAGGTGCGTATCACGTGAGTTGTTCTGGTCATGTATTAGGCAGCTGAGTGATAAGTACAATTAAAGTTTTAAGTATTTGTTTTTAAGTATTTTCAAAATTTTAATTATATTTTTTATTTTCGAAATTATTTTTAAAATTTGCGAATTGCTCTTGATGCCTGAACCACGGGAACCTTAATGCCCTCTTGAAACATCTGAAAAATAAATTACCAACAAGCAGCGGAAAATTCGTTAATTGCCCTTTAGATATGGGAGCACTAAGGTCTAAACAAAATTCCAATATTGCAGAAAAAAATGGACTGTGGCGATTGTGTGGACTCTTGTGGCGGTTTAAAGGCATACATATGGATCTATTAAAAAAATACTCGTTCAAGATTTGCTGAAGTCATGCTTCAAGATATGCTCAAAAAATAGCGTGTCCAGCACAAAAAGTATGGATCATAACAAAGCAAATAGAGAGTGAAATCTTTCATTTCACAGGTGAGGAACAGAAGTTGTGTGGCCCCGATGAAATTTTTGCGTTAGATTTTGTTTGTGGGTCTCGGTTTAAATGGTATATTTCTTACGGAATATGACAGAACGGCATATTTCAAAACGGCAGATGGTACACTACGGCATATGGTACACTATGGCATATTTCAAAAAGGAATATTTCCAAGTGGCATATGGTACATTACAGCATGTGGCATAAATGGACTCATTTTAAACAAGAGATCAATGTAAATTGTGCAAGCTCTGGTCGGATTATTTTCGCGAACTGTAAACCTAAATTGTTTTGCCTATAATTGCCATTTAAAAAGCGTAACTTTCTTAATTTGTGCCCAACGTTACCATAGATGAGTTTTTTTTCTTTATTTACATTGTTTTTTTACATTTACTAAATTACTATGGCTCCAAATTTCTTTATTTAAGAATTGAGTAATTTATATTTGTCTTATTATTTCATTACAACAAAAATTTAAAAGCCCGACCTTAGAAATAATAATAGTTAGCAAATCAATTTTACTTTCAGTGGGTGTTTCTGTTGTACTTCGACATTGTTTTTCTTTAAATAACCACAAAACTGAAAAGCCGTTACTTACAGAAAACATAAGTGCAATAAAACTTCTGCTATACTAGGATTGCCACATATGTATCTTCATAAAAAAATAACACTTAGAAAAAGGCCATAAAAACAGTCATTACAAAAATAAAATACAAAATCAGCGATTTAATAAGGGAATTTGCTAATTACCTTGCTAATTATTGATGTTCGTAGAAAATGTGTTACATATATTTGCCAATAATTTTATTTAATAAAAATAACCTCATAAAATTAGATTTAAATAAATATTAAAAATTAAAGCACTTCCCGATTAAATCTTCATTATCAAAATTGTTATTTCCGTTGGGAGAATACTTATAAATAATTGCATTAAGTGAAGGAAAATTATATTAAGCAAGTTGATTTTTTTCAGTTGATGACTAAAACGGTTTTAGAATCCCATTTCCTTCGCACTTGTTGCATTTCATCATAATCTGTTAAGAAATAGCCAATTTCCTTCCTTATTGGCCGTATTTCAGAACTTCACCTAAAACTCATTATTCTCACAAACAATAGCCAACACCATTTTAAAATCCCATTTTCATCGCACATGTCGATTTCTATCATAATCGGTTTAGAAATTAAATTATGATACATCCAACATTTTTTTATTGGGCTATTCGGCACCAGATTCACAGATTTCACATTCACATATTAATAAAGTAATGTTACGTTTTTGCCTTGTCAATGAAGGTTTGTACTACTGGATTGTGAATAAAACAAAATCAATTCTATTTATCACCAACGAATTTATTTATTTCACACAAGAATTAGTACAACACAATTTAGTAACGATAATACACAAAATCTTTTCTCATAATTTTCACAAAACTTTACTGATCGCTTTCAATTTTTATTTTGCACTAAAAAACTTTATAAATCACTTTTTAATTCCTTTTTAATCCTTATACTTTCCCTTACCAAAAACTAATAATCCAATTCGACTTTGTTCGCCTTTATATATACAACTTCTAGAAATTTCATGATTTTTCCATTAAGAATAGTCTAGAAACATTTAGAATAGTTTAATCATGGAAAATTCCATTTTAGTACAGCATACATTGAGCTATTAATTAAACTTATTCTATTACACCCTAGGTGTCACCGTAATAATGATCAAAATTTTAAAACACAATAACAAAGTTAGTACAAACACCATTAAATATAATAAATTGGAATTTTGGAAATTTTAATAGCTGGGTTACAAATCACTTCAGCGAATAATTCATATAAAATTAATCGTGATTAAGTTGTATTGCATTGTGCCAATTTTAATAAAAATCCGATGTTGTGTAGGAATGTGGACTTGTTTAAATTTTTCTACCGTGCAATTTTTATTTGTTCAAATAATGAATAAAAACAAATTTAAAGTGATCTTGACTTGAATTTTGAATAAATGCAAAATTTAATTTTTAGATTTTTACAATTTTTATTAAATTACACTCAACAAAAATTCTTTTACTTCTATTATTAAACCTTGGCTTTATAATGTTACGGTGACACCTAGGGTTTAATAGAATAAGTTAAATTAATAGCTCAATGTTTTACTGTACTAATATGGAATTCCATTATAAAACTGTTCTAAATGTTTCTAGACTATTCTTCCTCAAAAAGTAATGTAACTAGAAAACTGTATTCTAAAAGTTTGGTTTGTGTATATAAAAAGCCGAACGAAGTCGAATTGGATTCATTAGTTTTTGGTAAGCGAAAGTATAAGTATTAAAAAGTGAATTGGAAAGTCCTTTAAAAAGTGTATAGTGCGAAATAAAAGTTACAAGTGATCAGTGAATTTTGTGCAATTAATATAAAAAGAGTTTTTGGAATTATTGTTAATAAATTGTGTTATTTTGATATATGGTGTTAAATAAAAAAGAAATAGTTGTGTTAAACTGATGTGTTTTGTTTTATTCACAATCCAGTGATACGAACATTGATTGACAAGGCAAAAACGATTATTAAATTTTTCAATTATGCTTAATCATACTTTTACAACATTTTTTCCATAACCCGTGATACCTATAAACCAGCACTAACAATGTTACATAGCGGTGTTTTTTATTAGTACTGCCATCTATATTACGATAGACAAACTGTAACCGTGCTGAATTATAATGTAATTACTTGTTTATTAGTATCACTGGTTATGTGATTTGTTTTTATTTTGATAAATTTCGTGAAATTCATACATTATTTAGGTGATAAAGCTTCGTGACAGGACGCTTGATGATATTGACCTTCGTTTCGATAGTTGTGACAAGACTATTCGATCATTCCCTGGATGTGTTTGAATTATTCACCCGAGTAGCCATTGATGGCGGCAGATTATCTAGTTTTATCAATACTATGTTATATCTATTGATATTTAATTTTCCGCACTTCCATTTTCCGCGTTCTTGTAATGTATTTAGGTAATCTCGGGACCAAAATTTCCAGAATCTAGATATGTAATTTATATACCAGTATTCCTTCCAATTATGATTCTAGAAAAGCTGACAAATACATTCGCCAATTAAAAAACGTCCAGGGGTTACTATGTCTAGTTTGATGGTGTCTTCGGTTATTTCACATAATAGCCTAGAATTCAACATATTATGACGATTATGGCCATCATACAACAAGTACACGTGCACGGTATGAACATAAAGGTTAATGGTTCGATGTTCGTCATAGCCCATGTTTTTATTACAATTATTTATTGTGGACATCGAAACATGTTCGTACACCAACGCATAAATGCATAATGATCTAGTAAAAACAAGAACGTCCGAGATACAGCGTACAAAGGGTGGCGTGGTTTACTGATTGATGAATAAAATGAACAAAACCAAAAAAACATTCACACATTAGGACCAGCTATAAATGATATTTCCAGATGTGATTATGGGCCATAAACAGAATAGACAAGAATGAAGATGATTTATGACACACAATAAAGGAAATTTCGGGAGCAATATTGAACTGGTATATAAACACGACCAATGGCAAAAAGAGAACAGTTTTTGGTTTACTTTAAATCGTCTAACAAGTGGAATAAATCTGTTGTCATAGCCCCCACCAGTGGCAAGCGGACAGATTTTAGGAAGTAAAGTAAAAACAAATATTGAAGTGTATAAAAGTAAAGTGAAATAAAGTCGAGTCAAGTGAGCTCAAAGTACACAGTGTTTTTAATTGCAAAATCCGGACGAACTCAGAAGCTCAGTTCGTAACAATACAATCGATATGGGTTAATAAAGTCGTCGTTTCTTTGGTTGCTCCTCTGTAGTGATACTTCATGGATTTGACGGCCGCCTCCCATAACTCAACAAAATACTGCATGGATTAAAATTCGATGCGTTTCTGTAATATATAGAATTTCCGTTTTAAGTTGTTTTAATTCATTGTTAGCGTCGGTAGATCCATTATCACACCAGATTTTATTTGGAAGTCCACCTGCTCGCAACTTCTAAATGACTGCTTCTACGGCTAGGTGTACAAAAACTGCGACGTATGCTTTTGTTAATGTTGGTTTCCTGTGTTGACTCATCTTAATGTAGAATGGTCCCGGATAATCTACACCAGTGTTTGTAAATGGTCTATTTCTGCACTTCTTTGTACGTTTATATCGGAAACATGTTACACACGATTTTATGTATCATTTGCTGTGGTATCTTGTGCCAATCAACTAGTATTTCGGCATCAACAGATTTGATAAAAGCGAAACGCCAGCATGTATGTAGACAGTATGTAGTTCCTTCCTATTGGATGCTTGTCATGTCAAGAGCATTTAATACGCTACCAGATTCTAACGATAAATTATTTTTAAATTTATGGATTTCTACATAAAATTCGTATTGTACGCGAATATTTTAGCGTATAATACGAATTATCACAACAACTCCTTTTTTCGGTCTTCAATGTTGACTTGTTGATGATTCGGTGGTACTTGCGTTTTATTTTTTGGTCAATGGTTTGGACATAATTTCAGCCAACTCGGATCCTGCCACCAGAATTAAATTGTAGGTTTGGATGTGTCTTTGGATCTGCACCTCCATATATATAATCTGCTGCATTTTGGTTCGACGAAACAAGGCTCCATTTCGATCTTGGGATTATATCAAACATGATACTGTCCTATTAGCTATTAAGGTTTTGTACCTAGCTGGAACTTCTGACAGCCGGTGTAAAACCACCACATGTTTAATAATGATTGGCAATATTTGATTAATTTTGCAAGAAATACAGCTCCAGATAGTTCGAGTCTTGCTAAAATGATTTGTTTGATGGGGGCCTTTCTTAAATAAGGCGAAATGCGGCATAAAATATTTGAGATTATTTTTATGTGGTAATTCAGGCCAAGTTACTCGTTCCATTTCCTCTAATTCTATGTATTTTTCATTGAATGTATTTTAACCTTGATTGCTGACCTTACAAACATTTTTTCAATACTATGCATCCTTGATTTGACCATTGCAAGAAAGTCTCCTAGCTCTGATCGTAAGTCTACAAAAAGTAGTCGTACTATAAATCTCCTATCTTCCGATCGAGTTGTTGTTTCTTTGACTAAAATTATACAGAGCTCATTTCCTTTGTTGTGTTGCTTGTTGATCACTGGCTCTTATATTTACCAGTCTAATTCTTCTTGGGTCCCCGCTATCAACAATCCAAATTTGGGTGAATGTAATGTTGGAAGTTTATTTGTAGTCATTTTCTTTTCTTTCACTATGTCTAGAACAAATTCAGCCCCTTAGTAATAAATCCACTGTACAGTAAATGTTAAATTGTAGATCTGCCAAGTCCATCTGCCATATTTCGTTACTAGCTGGTATTGATATCCTGCCGCTGGTGGTGAGGAGGAAATCTAAACCATTATGTATGTGTTTAAACTATTATGGTTGTATTTCCTACTGAACACGAAGCTGAGCCGTATATGGGAATGTGTGACTATTTTCGCCTTAGATCAATTGAATACAAGGTTCCGAAGTAAATGAAGTTTGAGACCCGGAATCTAGTAGTGCTCTAGCTAGTATTGGTTTCGAATTATATTTTACTGTTTACCGCGAACAGTATAATTTGCACTTCATTTCAAAAATGTGAATCAAATATTAAAATAAAAATCATAAAATTCAAAAAAATTCAAATAGTCAACTCTATGAAAAGCCTCTAAGACGAAAACACAATGTGAATGACCTGAAGGGGTTACAGACCACTTTCAAATCAAGTCCACACACTAAAAAAAGATTTATTCAGGCCGTGCGCGGATATCAGAGATAGGTACCCGCCATACTAATTGACCCAAAATACCTGGTTATCGAAATATTTACCAATTTTATATATATATGCTGGTTTGAATATTGAGTTGGGCATTGAGTTTGGGGTTGAGTTGAAATTGAGTTGGACTTAAGTTGGGGTTGGATTGAGAAATAGTGAGAAGTAGGCTAATTTTTATATATGCTGGTTTGGGTAATAAATTGAAAGATAATTTGCGTTTGGGTAGAGGGTTGAGTTGGGCGCTATTTGCTGGTTGAATTGGGGTTAGATTAGTACAACTTGATATTTAGATTAAGTTCTGGAATATGCCCAAGTATGAGGGAACTTGCCTATTTTTCAACCAATTGTGCATTGGAAATGTGATTCTAAAATGATTTTTGGAAGAAGTTCTGGAATAGGGCCAAGTTTGATTGAACTGGCCTATTTCTCAACCGAATGTGATGAAATTTGACATGTGGGTTGGAAATTGTATATTTTAAAATGATTTTTGAATTGAATTAATGAAGACCGAAGATCTGATGGAGGTTTCAGCCCTTTATATTTTTGATTCATTGGCTCATAATATCTTTGAAGGCATAGCAAATTCACTCATTTTGCGAGTATGATATCAATGAATTGAACAACCAATTGAAAATTGATGGTCAGCTGCTGCCAATAATAATGAAGAAAGGCTACGAGAAGCACTTTGTCCACAGTATCACATGTGATGGATCTACTAGAAATCTACTAGATTTTTAAACTGGTGCCAATCCACTTCGGGAAGTCCTTAAAATTCACTTCAAAGCACCCGTACTACAACTGAATAGAATCTACATTCTTGATAACTTAGCCAGATGCCCTAACTATAGCGTGTAGCCACTGATGCTTTGAAGTTCGGGAAGTTGCAGCTACACTAAGGTGGTTACCTAAGTTTCGAGCAATTTGTGTTATCATTGACAGGAAGTTTCTCGTTTTGATTACTAACCAAAAGCATTAAACTACGAGATGATTATAAGCGCAGTGCTTTGTCGGACATTGGTACGCTTTCCGGTCGTTCTCTTAAGTTTGCCTTTTAATTAAGTACTGCTTTAGCACAAATTTACGTTTGGCATCGTAAATGAAGTACGTAAATAGCGCAAGTTAATATCCTTTCGAAATAGAAAACAACATCAAACATAAAGTTATGGACCATGTTGTTTGTATCGGATTCATAATTAACCTTGTCTATAGAAAGTAAAGAAACTGGAGTGTCTATAAGGTAAAGGTATCATTATCAATTACGTTTTTCATGCACTTACTTGCAATACAAGTTTTTAGTCTTGGAACCACACTAAAATGCTATAAAAAATCTATGTCACCAAAGATAGTAAAATACTTAAATGCGTATAGTCTCTTTAACCTCATTTCGTAAATATTTTATTCAAACGAAATTAGGCCATTACTAATCGGCCTAATTGATTAATTTTGCTTCATACAATTAATTAAACCGCACATAAAATTGTATTCAATACTTTTATTTTCGTAACAGAATAAACCATTCCATTTCACTCTATATGTGTACGTTTTTATACCCAAAACCATTAATACCATCCATCATTATTAGCATTTAATTCAATCCACCATAAAATCACCTTCATTATTACGGCTTATAGCTTAGGTATGTACGAGTTTATGTTATACCAACTTATGTTTAGTATAAAAAAAAAATCGTTTATAAAAAATAAACTCGTTGTAGTAATAATAATAACAATTACTTAGCACTTTCGTCAAAATTACATTAATTGTCTTCTTTTATATTGTTAAGATAGTAAGAATAAGAAGTTAAAATCATAAAACATAAACATGAACGAAAACTTTATTTATCATCATCGTAATGAGACAAGACATGCTCAAAATAAAAAAAACAATTTTGCTACTTAACTTATTATAAATTAAAACAAAAAACAATATTCGTAATTAATTAATTTTAATTATATACATCAACATAAAAAATCAACGAAATTTCCGACATTAAGATGTGTGTAATCTTGAAGAAAAGTTAAATGTTTTTAATGGGTGAGTCGACGTATTTTACGTGCGCGCGACATGTGATAAATTATTATTAACTCGCGTGTATATAAATTGGAATAATGTTTATGTGGTACAAAGTTCCTTCTCATACTGATTCAATTACAAAATGCCACTATTTAATATCCTTATAAGATGTAATTAAATCGTTATGCTACCCTTAACAATATATACATTAGGATTTTGTTCTTAATGATGTACGCACGCATACGATAGAATTTGTTCTCATTTTTTTTTTTACTATTGATGGGTGGTGTCAATGTCAGCAATTTAAAAAATTATAACCTACGACTAAATTAATTATATAAGGGGTGCAATCATTATTTTGTGTATGTGTGTATGATGGAGCGACATTAATAATCCTCTTATAAATGCACAATAGTTACAAGTATAACACAAAACTATACTTTTCATAATGCTTTTAATTTTAATGTCCCGTATCCCTTCCTTTGAAATATTATGCAGACAAATTGCGACGGGTGTTTTTAGTCGCACAAGATTTTTGAACTATACAACAAAATATAACTACCCTAACAGACGAAAAAAAAAATTGTAGGTGTCGATTGTCAATTTTAATGACTTTTCGTTTTCATTTTATTGTTGTTGCTACGAGACGATTTGTATCATGTGTCAAATTAATTTCATTTTCATTCGAAATTTTTAATTTCAATATTTTATTACAATTTTTTTCCTTTTTGTGTCTTTGCTGGGTGGTTTTTAGAAATGTATAAGTAAATTAATCCCTGAATTAAATATACATATTTGTTGTGCGGTTGTAAACAGTGTTTTTGGTAAAAATGCTGTGTCACTGTTCATTTATTTTGTTAAGTCATTGTGTCAATAAAAAATATATGTACTCTGTTCGAGTCCCTCTAAATACATCTAAATTATTTCTTGGAATAATGGATTTATTACAGTACATTTACGTTGGCAAAAATTCTGAGGACAATGGTGTTTGTATGCTGTAATAAACATTGTTGTTGAGAAAAATTTAAAACACGAATTATAAACTTGCCAAGGATTTGTTACACTTATTGCCACTATTTGGGCCATTTAGCTTACCCAGAGTACAACGATTTTACTTACTAACCACACATCAGGCATCGATCATGAAAAACCAAGCTTCTTATTTTTTACTCAACGCGTCAAAAAAGCACGAACTTTAAAATCCATCCCAGACTTTTTACTCGAATTTTAGAAATATATTGCCTTCCCATAATGAAATTTCAAATGAATAAAAAAAAATTTTGCTCAGGACTACGGTGACGTTGCAAATTTGTTACATCAGCTTAGTAGAGGGTCCTATTGGCTACGTTTTGGCCAATTTTAAACGCGATTCGCTCGTTACAATTTTTGCTACATCATAATAAAAATCTGCTCAGGATTAGGGTGGTCCTGCAAATTTGTTACGCCGGTTTAGTAGAGGGTCGTTTTGGCTACTTATTGGCGAATTCTGAACGCGGTTCCATTTGCGACTTTGTGTCCTGAATACTACAACTACATCATTATCAACCAAAATAAATTAGGTAATTTTTCATCTGAGTGTACTTTTACCAATAAATTTTCTTTCTGTCAATTCCGTTCATCGCCTCAGAAAAGTTTTAATTTTGTTAGCAAAAATTACAGGCGAATTTTGGTTAAACAAACAGAACCTCGACACAAGTTTATTTTAAAGCTTTTGTAAATTTCAATTTCAATTAACGTGAATTAATTTGTTGTAGTAACATAATCAGTAATATCGATAGCGATATTAATCAGCGCGGCATTAAAGGCCTCATTGTTCACGCGAACATAATTATGTACAATTTTGTCGAGCTGTATAAATCACACGCCAAAATAAACATTATAACGTAAACTACATATAGTATATCGAGCTTGTGTTTTATTTATTCAAAAGTGATGAGAAAAGCCGAAGACCAATAGTACCACATAAACTGAGTTAATCGACAAACAACCTCGCCATAACACGATAAACTGTTACATCTTCCAAATTCCAACAATTGTTCCATAGGTGACTTTAGGTTAGGTTAGGTTTGGGTGGCGGTCCACTAGAACCAGGAATAGACACAAAAATGGTCCGTAGCCATACCACGAACAAATGTTTCCTTTAACTCATTGGAACCATTTTGAGCTGTAACAAAGCGCTGGATACTCCTAACGTCCATCCTACAGAAGTCTGTCAGGTCTTTGAAGTAGGGCGCCTCTAGAAACTTTAGACTGTTTAATGCCAGACGAGGGCAGGTGCAAAGAAGATGAAGTACTCTCTCTTCCTCCTCTTCGTCCTCGCAACTACGACAGTAGTCATGTGAGAAGACACCAAGTCTACTCGCTTGCCTTCCTATGAGACAGTGCCCCGTAATCACTCCAACAACCACACTAATCTGACTTCGCTGAAGTGAGATCAGCTGTTTGGATCCCGCCAAATCCAACTTTGACCAAACCTGCCGAGTTATAACGCAAGAGGTGATACTTGATCATTTGTCATTCGTCAGCTTGCTAGCTTTTTCCTGAAGCAGCAGTTTGCATAACGCAAGAAGCGTTTCTATATCCTTTCTGCTTTCTGAGAAGTGGTCGATTGTACCACGTCGAGCCAGTTCATCGGCATTTATATTCCCTGTACTTATGAAATGTCCTGGCACCCATAAAATGAGGATGTTAAACTGATCTGCCATCTAGTTAAGAGATGAGAGACAGTTCTGTACAACGTTCGACATGAGGAGGTCTGATTTAATGGCACCCTGACTGTCCGTATATACGCGAATATCACAAACTGCTATTACATTATATTTCAACCAGTTTACGACTCCCTTTATTGCAGTTACTTCAGCTTGAAAAATGCTACAGTAGTCGGGGAAACGGAAGGAGAGATTTAAAAGAAGTTCCTCGCAGAACACTACAGCCCCGAATTTCCCGTCCCGTTTTGAACCATCAGTGAAGAAATTTCGGGTTCCAAAACTGCACCCATCATCCAGTCCCCCCTGGATGGGATCCTAGTCCGGAACTTTGTGTCAAAAGATAGTGACGGGACAGTAAAGTCGGTGGTCTTAGGAATTTGTTTATTGCACAAAATAGATGAGTGCCCTGTATTGTTGCAGGTCCACATATATGTAGATGGATTTCAGCCGTATGGCAAAACGAGCTGCTAACTGTTTCTCTAAGATATCTAGAGGAGTCAAAAATAGCAGAGTCTCTAGTGCCTGAGTGGATGTGCTCCTCAGTGCACTACTGATCCACAGAGAGATTGTTCTCTGAATTTTTGCCAACAGCTTTTGGTTGACAGTTTTGTCCAGAGCCGGCCACCAGACTATTACCCCATATAAGAGTATGGGTCTGAATACTGCGGTATAAAGCCAATGTACGATGCGGGGCTCCAGCCCCCATTCTTTCCCAATGGCATTTTTGCAAGAGTATAGCGCTACCGTAGCTTTCTTTACCCTTTCCAGAATATTAGGTTTCCACAATATTTCTATCCAAAATGAGACCCAGAAACTTCGCTTCAACTGTAAAAGTCAAGCTGAACCCATTTATAGCGGAAGGATCAATGTGGGGAAGTTTATATTTCCTAGAAAAGAGAACCAAATCGGTTTTGTGATGGTTCACATTCAACCCACAGCTATTGGCATATAATAAAAGAGTGCCCGGCGCATTTTGCAAAAGCTCTCTTAGGATGCCGGAATATTTACCACGGACACCAATAGCAACATCATCCGCATAGGCAACCACCTTGAAGCCACCGTCCTCCAGTCTCAGCAACATGTCATTTATGACCAAGTTCCAAAGTAGGGGGGACAGTACGCCACCCTGTGGCGTACCTCTGCTTGCAAATCTTCTGACTGAAGATTCCCTAAAACTGGCATTTAAGAGACTGCCTCTTAGCATCTGATCTATCCAGTCCTTGAGTGATTCATCCACTCCCAGATCTGAAAGTGCCCGAGTTATAGCCCCTGGAAGCACATTGTTAAAGGCCCCCTCAATATCCAAGAAGGTTACCATTGCGTAGTCTCTATATTCGAAAGATTTTTGAATCAAAAATACAAGAGAATGAAGAGTAGTCTCTACAGATCTTCCCTCGCCATATGCTTGTTGAGAATTGGCCAGCTTTTCCGACACAATCGTGCATCTAATATGAGCTTCTATTTGTCTTTCCAGTGTTTTAAAAAGGAAGGAATACAAGCTAATCGGTCTAAGGTCTTTGGGATTGCAGTGTGAGCGTTTTCCCGCCTTAGGTATGAAAACAACCGGCACTTCTGTCCATTTACTAAGAATGTGACATAGTTCTAGGCTGCCTTTGAAAATTACCTCTAACCAGGAAATTGTTAGATCCGTAGTTTGTTGAATATCCGCAGGGATAATACTATTGAGTTCAGGCGACTTATATATTGTCTGAAACTGTTTATCGCCCACAGGATCTTTTTTCTTCTAATAATTTGACCTATGAGGGTACTTGTGCTTTTACCTACTGATGTGCTAGGTACAGATTCGGAACAATCAGGAAAATGAGTCCTTATCAGAAGGTCCAGCGATTCCGCAATATTAGTGGTCCATATCCCATCTGCCCGTTAAAGATAACTGGGGGTGACCTCCGAGGACTCTTGAATTTTGCTACAGTATAGTCTCCAAGATCTGTTCTTAACCCTTCTCAATTGATATTTGTAAATTTTGAGGACTTCCTTATAGGAGTCCCAGTCTACAGTAGATTTTGTTTTCCGTGCTGTTTTGAAGAGTCTTTTGCATTTTCGACGTGTTTGTCGAATTTCCTTGGACCATTAGGGTGACCGAAATTTACCCCTAGGCCTACTAAGGGCCCAGTATCGCTTTATTAAAAGCGCTGGACAACTCGTCCACCAAACCATCGAGCTCTTGCGCAGTTTTTGGAGGTTTTGGCACCGGAACTGGTAGCGAATTACGCAGAATAGTTCTAAAGGTATTCCAGTTGGTTTTGCTCCTGTTTCTGTAAATTGGACTTTTTGGAGAAGTCAAGTCCATTTCAAATTGAAGATAATAATGATCAGAAAAGGAGTGGTCCTCTGACACTCTCCAGTTCAATAGACTAATCTTCAAAAAGCTTGAGACAAGAGTAATATCCAATACTTCTGCCTATTACTAGTTATAAAGGTCGGCTTATTGCCTGGTTACAGATATGAAGGTTACTACTTAAAATAAAATCAAGGAGTAAATCACCTCGTTCATTTGTGTCCGTACTTCCATAGATCGTGTGATGAGCATTTGCATCACTCCCAAGGATGACTCCAACCTTGTGCTTCTAAGCCCCCAAGATTAGCTCACCTAGAATGACTGGTGGAGTATCCACTTCATCATAAGCTAGGTAAGCTGATACCAGCCAGAAGTTTCGTTTATCGACCTCAATGCTGACCGCTGCTGCATCTCTATTACTAAAATTTGATAACAGAAAGGAACTTATGTTATTTTTAATGAGAATGCACGACCGAACCTCAGCTTCTTTTTCTCGTGTGCATTAATCTATAATAGGGAGTCCTGAGCCCAAGTACCTGGTCTTCAGTGACCCAAAGTTCCTGGATCAATACGACATCTGTCGCTTCTTTGCAAATTTTTAAAATTAGAGCAGCTGATGCTGCCTTAGAGTGTTGGAGGTTGTCTTGCAGAAATGTCAGTGTCATCTCTGCAGCCTCTTCTCTACCACAGTAACATAAAAGTCATCCCCTGATGAGAAGTCCTCTGAGAGCCTCTTTAAAGACTCCATGGGCGTTGACATCTCCGTATCCATGGAGAGAGTTTCCGCTTGGCTGGCTACCTCCGCGCACGCAGATGAGCTATCAAGCACCGCAGTAGTTGCTTGTCCGTGTCCTTCTTATACACGTTGAGTGAGACTGTACTGAAACCATAGTTGATTAAACCGTTGGTTTTTCCAGTGCAGTCAGTGACTCCCTGTTTAAGATGATAACGGTTGACCTATAGTCAGCCTATGTCTCCTCGACCTTGGCAACTTTCCAATTGTACGTTTTCAAATCTTGGTTTCCAACCTGGATGGAGTTTCACTTTCGGATTACTAGCTCTTATTTTGCAGGGGTTCTCCTCCCTATAAATCACAGTAAGGCTGGCTCCTGGTCATACCTCGCCAAATCCCCCCACTACCTTCTTATAAAGCAGCAGAAACCTCTGATCTTCACAGGCATTAATTTTCACCTGATTCCTTTGCCAGCCCGGCTCCCGACAAGTCGGAGCAGGTCCTAGATTTTCCGACAGGACTTTCAGGTTGGTGGTGGCTAAGGCCCCTTCCACCTTCCTCCAATTGGCGGGCGTGATACTGCCATCCTCTTGGGAATTGTCAATAACTGTCACTATAAGCTGATCCTTGAGGACTTCGATAAAAGACCTCATAGCGGTAGCCTGGAGTTTTGTTCGCTTCGCAATCTTAGGTCTAACCGCCTGAGATCTGTTTCTTTTTAGCTGTGAGCCAGCTGAAGGGCCTTCCTATTTTTTCTCGGTGACTTTTTTTGCCCACGCGTTCTGTCTTCTAGCGAGACGTTATTGATCTTAACCAGGGCCCTCCAGCCCTTGCTCCTAGTATTAAAGGTTGGTTTTGAGGAACCAGCTTCATTCGTGTTTTGGTTCCGCTATCCTTTATAGTAACTGTTCAAAAATTAATTAAGCATAAATTTAATGCTCTGAAATAAATTATAGATTAATCTTTATGTACTACAAATAAATTAACATTATTGACAATAATTATACCAATTACCATCCACCCGTCGGGCTGTCACCTCAACCAGTGCTATCTTGGTCGGGTTTCTCATATGTTTCCAAATAAAACTATTTTCACTAAGCAAGTACTCCAACATCAACACCAGTATCAACATCAATACCAATGTTACCAATTATGACATTAATGATTCGATTACACCGAAAAAATTAATTTCTCTAAATTTTATTCAATTTCATCAAATTCAGTGAAACCCAAAACCAGACAATAAAAATCTGAAACATTATAAAATTTCATTATCAAACCTAGCGTAACTAGCTTTTGCCTCCAGAAATGTATTAGCTAAATCCAGAAATATCACTAAAATTAAAATTAAATAATTAATTGTCTGCTACTTTATTCTGCTTAAATAACACTGCAAAATAGTTTAAATCATCCTGGAACATATTAAATACTAACAGCCCAAAGTTGCCATACTAAATTGAATTAAATAATTCGAGTATAAAAGTAAATAATAAAAATAGATCAAAAAGAAAGTAATCCCGGTTTCTTCTCTCTGAAAATCTAATAACAATACCAAAAAATTAAAATAATGATCAATAATTCAACAAATAAACAATGAAGCCGCAACCTGTTTCACATCTGAAAATCCCAATACATAAAATTTAACATAATCTTAATTTTAAACCAATTATAAGATTAGAAATTATAATCTTCTAAGACCCGAAACCATATAAGTTCAATTTACAAATTTACAAATTAAAAACTTAATTAGCTAATCTCATAAACACCTCCAAAATTAAATTAAATAATAACTAATTGCTTGTTCGTCTATTCCGCTTAAAATCGCACTGCACAATAGCTTAAATTAATCAAGAACACAAATATAAGTCAAAAACTATTATTTTCATATTTGTACCAATCAAAAACAACTAGCACAACATCTAGGATTTGAATCATAAACTCAATTAAAATACAAACCCATAAGCTGTCCAATGAGATCTAAATTCCGAATCAATTCCGTTTAGAATTGAAACGTTTGAACAAATAAAATACAATAACATAAACAATAAATTCTATCAACGCATCGCATCCAACAAAAATTGTTCTCAATCCATGCCCCAAGGTATCTACATGCTTCGCATAAAGAGTAAATCGAAAATTCACAATATCCAGCATTTACAAAACCAGCAAAAGTGTATAGACATTTTTGTTGGTTTTGATATTTACCGTAGGCACTAACACTAACATATATACCCTAATGCACATTTTTATTTCCCATGTGCAGTTGACATTACATTAAAATTTAGCATGCATAAATAAATAATTTGTAATGTATTGCCTATTGCTGTTTCTGAATTCGATTCAAACCTAATCAATCATATGAAGTATGTATAAGAATTTCTAGTGCGAATCTGGTAAAACAAATGTAAACCAATCGCCACCTTGAACAAATTACAAAAACACATTGGTTTATTTATGCTCTTATGACTATGAAAGAAAGACCAACCATATATTTCCCGTATATCCGTTTCTTCAACTGTCCACGCTTGAAATAGACAACTTAATGTGGGGAAAAATTGGTTTGTGACCACTGACTTTGGTATCCAAAAACCGGAGATGAGTAAAACGCTAAAAAAATCTGATTTTTCGACAATTTTGTCCGAAATAGGTCAAAAACCTTAAATTATGGTCAAAAATTGTTACAAAGTGTTAAAAGCTGTGCGAGCGATTTTTGGAAACAGAGGAAACGAAATATTCTTGATATTTCGAGAGCTAGTTTTTGATATATAGTTAATGGTCAATTTCGAAAATGTTCAAACTGTTGAAACAGTTCTGAACATAAACGAAACTAAAATTTTACAATATTCAATTATTTTCACTGTCAAAAAGTCGTGCCGAAAAGTGTCAAAAAACACAGGCATTGAAAAACTGTTTTGAACTCGTGTCAAAAAGTGTCGAAAACTGTGTCATAAATACTAGTTGTCGACACTACCCATCTCTGTCAGAACTATGAAAATATATTAACCTAATTCACTATATTTCTTTTAACCTTTTAAAATTTAATTTCATCCTTTACCAAAAAAGCGTAATTAAAATAAATAAAAAGGAATCAAAATTAAAAACACAGCTGTGGTGCATACACAAATGGTATCGGTAATGTGAGAAAATTACTTAAAAACTCAACACTGTCAAAGGAAATTTAATTCACTAATTTCCTGCACTTATTATTGTTATATTCTTAATTCTAGGAACTTTTATTTATTTTAACTATTACATTATTCATATTATGAATATGTGATATCTAATATACATTTTCACAACACTGGTACACTCATACTTTCCCTATTACACAAAAAACTTTCACAAAACTGTATTTTCATTTAAATAATTTTTTGTTATTTAATCACAACATTAAAAATGACAACTTCGTCATGTTGCCATTATCCAATTATTTATGAAATAAAAATTCATTAACTAATTGCTTAAGTTCGTTAGGACTTTTGTATTAAACAAAGCATCCAATTTCATTTAAATAAACAACGTCACCATTAAACCATCGGTAATGCAGAATGCAGTCTTACCCATTCGGTCACTAACTACAAAAATGGTGGGTTTTAAGTTATTTTTATATTTTTTATTTTAATATTAACCCAAAATTTACGATTAAAACACACTTTTGATGGAAAAATCTCATCACTAGTACAATCATAATTAATTTTAACACTAAATTAACCGGCACTAACATATAAAATTATTTTAATTTATTTTTAATGCCACCGCAAAAACAAATACGTTTATGCATCAATCCCCGAGACGCCAACCTTCCAGTGTAGAATAGCGTGATAAAGAAAAGAAAATTTAGTGATAACTGTATTTATGTACTGACTGCTCCGTATATTTTTCTGACATATTCGTGTAATGCAAATTTAGTTTTTGTTTCGCTTTATTCCTGTCTGTACCATCCTATTTTTTGGTCCGACTAGATTTATGCATTCTCCAAGATCACCCACGCTAGCCATGAGCCGTGCTTAAATGACCGCAGCGGGCTATGTACAAACAGAAACAAAATTCAGTTACGGCAGATGTACCGAAGCGCAATGAGTTCATTATTGACATCCCACACAATCTAGCCAATCCGTAACAAGTTTTCCGACAAATCACATTATATGCTTTAAATAGCTCATATTATAAGCTAAAAGCATATGATAAACTTGTCAATACATAATGTTCCTCACTGGCCATACATTTAACATGGACATATTGATAGCTTATAAATAGTATATGCGCTAATTAAAGCATATGATGTGATATGTCAGAAAACTCTAGGATCGCCCTAACATAATTAATTGAACAAAATTTGCACTAAAATACTAGTGAATTTTGACTATCTTGACACTTGAGGGCTTGTCAATTCATTGTGATTCCCACTAGCCAAAATTTGACATGACCATATTGAACGCTTATGCGGGCTATTTAAGGCATATTATGACAAAATTAATTGGACTATATTTTCGCCAAAATTTTATTTCAGATTTCGAAGAGCAACTTTAATTTTTGTGTTGTTTGAAAATATTTCGTTTCAATTTTTTTTCATTGAATTACCCTGTAAACAAAAAATACGTAAACTTCTTTCAGTAATCTATTAGACAAATTTTGTCAAAAATTTCAGACAGGTCATCATCAGTTTTTTACGAGTTTGGTTTTAACACGCGGTTGTGCAAATACTTGACTAAATCCAAACTGTAGTTGCAAAACAAAAACTTTTCTTGTCTTTCTATGTACTCGTATTTTCGCATCACAGTGAAATTTTATATGAAGATTTAACAATTCATCGAAAAGTTTTTATGGAAAAACAGGTTACGTAGTCGCACAGTGAAATATCTTTCATTTTTTTTAATTTATTATTAACAAATTAGTTTGTTTATAACTATGTAGAGATTTCTTTCAAAAATCAAACAAAATTTTTATTATAACTACAATAATAAATTCTCAATTTACAGTAAAATCAACAACAACAATTATTTATTCAACAATAATTTATTATAACAATTTACTTCAGTTATAAACAATTTAAAAGGATTTAAGAATGAATTATTACTCAATGAATTATTTTTTAAGCCAAAATTGTTATTAAAAGTTTTAGTTTTAGTTTATAAATAGTTTTTTAATAAAAAATTTTAAATGTTTATGATCTCATAAGATATGTTTGTTAAACTATTTCTACACAGCTTTACTTTAGAAGCTTCAGCTTTTTATTTGAATGTATGTAGTAGCATTGCCTAATCCAGATTTTTTGCAAAAAATATTAAATAATCGTGTATTATGATATTGTTAATAACAAATAAAATATACATTTATAAACAATTACATTGTTTATAATATATTTGTTATAAATAAATAATTTCAATAAAATGAAAAATATGAAAATGAACAAGATCTCGTGGATCCCAAATATCAAATCACACTGTTCCAGTTAAATAGTTTCAATGGAATTCCACACGATGAATTATTTAATCCAGAAATGACCATTTACATTAATCTGATAAATGCATCCAGATGGCTGTTTTGATTTTTTATTGCAGCATCAAAAATTGTTATTCTCCGTCGTCCAATTTACAACTATCTAAGATGTTTCTCGTTCCGTCGCTCGGCCGCAAAAAAAATGTATTTATCGAAGAGCATCTCTCCCAAAAAGAATATAATGCATCTCTTATTCCCTCACTTCAAATGATTATAATTGTTCGGTATCTAGTAAGAAACTATCAAGATGAAAACCTCTAATATAATTTTAAATCATGAATGTTGTACAAAGTAGTGTTTTATTTTTATGAGCGAATTAATATTTATAAATTAAACAATTTTTATTTGGTTTAGGGCTCCTTTTTATTTCTTTTTAACTAATTAAAGCTTTAGCTTTCGAACCCTATTCGGGTTTATTTTCATAAGCGTAATGAAAAATATATCAAAAATTTCTTCTTTTATACATAAATCAAAAAATAAAGCAATCACAAGTTTTTGAAACGCCCAGCCATGTATTTGCGAAAAAAAACCTTGCTAATGCGCTTTCATATCTAAACGGTTGTACAATTGAATAAAAATAGAATTGCATGAGGCAAAAAACAATTTAGATGGACAAATCATAAGAGTTACCAATATACGCGTAATCTTTAATGACATTTATTGAATTTGTACTTGATTTAATTTTTGGCATTTCCAAAATCGATCTTTTTCTTAAATTTTTTGGTTTCTCGAGAATTTTTATGTTATCTAAACTGATTTGATGGTTTGTATTTTTTAAATGTCTTGTAAGTGCACTAATGCTTAAATTTTGATCCTTATTTATTTCACTTTTGTGTTGGTAAAATCTTTTTTCTAAAAATTGTTTCGTCTGTCCTGTGGATGTAGCATTGCAACTACATTGTACCTGATAAACAACGTTTGATTGTTTCTTTAAAGGTGTTTTATCTTTAATTTTAGAAAACAAGTTATTGTTTAAACTTGAAAGTTATAATTTTTGAAAAGATTTTTGATTTTTTCGTAAAGATTTTTAACGTAGGGAATGGCCAAATAATTAGTGGTTTCATTTGTTGATCGAGAATTATAATTTGTATGGGAATTTTTTTGTTTCCAAATTACGTGGTTTACCAATTTTTCCGGATACTGGTTTCGACATAATGTATCTTTTAGAATTTTTAAATTTTTATTATGAAATTTAGTATCGGAAAGTTTTAGAATTTTTTGGATCAAAATTTTAATGGTGTTAATTTTATAACTGTTGGGAAGGCAAGAAAGAAAATTTAAATATCTACCAGACCAAGTATTTTTATGGTACCAATCACAAGTATATTTGCCATTTGGTTCGTGAATCAGCAGAATGTCCAAAAATGAAATTTTGTTATCTTCTTCTTTTTCTAAGTTATATTTTATTCTGTTGTTTTTCGAATTAAATTTTTCTAAAAATGAATCAATTTTGTTTATTGGTATTGCCGTAATTATATCGTCCACATATCTAAAGTAAAACACTGGTTGAAAATCTAATGAATTTAAAACCGAATTTTTCAAATTTTCCATTAATCAATTTGCTATTTTCGGACCTATTGGTGAGCCCATAGGTGAGCCAAAAATTTGTTTATAAATTTTGTTGTCAAAAGAAAATTCAGAATTATTCAAAACGATATTTAAAGCCGTGTAAAATTGAATTTTTGTTAATTTTGATTTAGCATTTTTCTTTATATTTCTCCAATTTTGACTGATAATATTTTTGACAATTTGGCTATCGACGTTCGTAAACAAAGACGTAACATCTAATGAGATTAACAGAAAATTTGGTGGGATCGTAATATTACTAATTTTATTTTTGAAATCTACGGAATTTTGTAAGTAAGAATTTGTCTTTCCTTCACTCGGTTTTAGAAGATTGCCTAAAATTGATGCTAAAGAATATGTGGGATCATCTATGGAACTGACAATTGGTCTATACGGCAAATTTAGTTTGTGGATTTTTGGTAAAACTTATAATTTTGGAATCACTGCGGTGTCACTCGTTAAATTTTTCCTTGTTTTCAAATCAATATTCCCAGATTTCTCCAATTCTTTTACCATTGGATTTATTTTCGTCTGTATTGGTGTCGATATGTCTCTAGCAGTTTGTACGTACCTGGAATAGTCATTTAGTTTGCTATACATTTTTTCCAGATAGTCCGTTCGTAGAGTTAAAACTGTTACATTACCCTTGTCTGCCTTCGTGACCATAATCCCTGGTATATCTTTTAGAAAAGTTTTGGAAATGCTACAAATTAAATCAAGAACAAATTCAATAAATGTCATTGAAGATTACGCGTATATTGGTAACTCTTATGATTTGTTCATCTAAATTGTTTTTTGCCTCATGAAATTTTACTTTTTAGTCAATTGTACAACCGTTTTTATATGAAAGCGCATTAGCAAGGTTTTTTCCATGGAAAGTCGGTTTTTTAAAAAATTTGTAGAAAAGAAGGAATTTTTGATATATTTTTCATTACACTTTTGAAAATGAATCCGAATCGAAAGCTAAAGCTTTAATTAGTTAAAAAGAAATAAAAAGAGCCCTAACCCAAATAAAAATTGTTTAATTGTACAAAGTAGCCGTCTATGCGAAAATGTTTGTACTATAATTAATGTATTACACGAGTTGCTTTTGCATCGTTATCCCTTTCAACTCAACCACCGAACAGTAAACATCAAAAATTGTTAATCACGGAAGTATTTATTAATAAAACACAATTTATTAAAAGGTTGAGCTAGTTATGGTCTTTCGAGCCGGATCTTAATCGATTGCGAAGTATAATTAACGCATTGTGCAGCTCAAACAGTTTATTGTATTTTAGTTCTGGCCATTTTAAGAAATCATCGAAGTTTGCGCTGGGTATTAATAAAATATTAGCTCTCGCCATGTTGAGAAATCATCGACATATTTTACAGGTTATTAATAGCAATATTGTTCTCGCCATTCTGAGAAATTTACACCGTGTTGTGCTGCTACTAATCCAGTTTAGTTCTCACCAATTTTGAGAAATCGTCGAAGTGTTGTGCAGGCTATTAAACGCAATATAGTTCTCGCCATTTTGAGAAATCATCGTCGAGGTATTGTCTATTATTAGCAATATAGTTCTCACCATTTTGAGTGAGATGGGCCCATCACCATTTTTCATTGCGTGGAGCTTAGTCATCAGTTTCAAGGATAAATCAAAATTTTGCGACGATAAAGTTATCATGGAATTATTAAGAAGCTTTAATATTACTGCGTATGCGGTTATGTGCATTTATATAAAAGTGTGCATTGTTAGTGTAAAGATCTATTTCTTATACAATACATATATCTAACTAAGTTGTCGGTTACAAATAATTTTTCCAGTCAGCATATGGTCGCTACCGTAATCTCGTCAATTGGAGAAACCATGAACTTCATAAATAAACGCTGATTGTTCTAGTTAAGAAATCTACAGCGGGTCAACCGCAATTTTACACAACGTGAACTAGTTAGCAACAAGGATTTGGCATTTTCAAGGTGATTTATTGTGTGAGGTAGTGTCATCAGTACTATAAGTTTAAGGCAAACAAATCCAGTCGCCAGTGAAGCTAAACTATTCATCACTATCATTTAAAACCGTTGTTTGTTCATTCTCACAGAGACCTTACGAACCAAATAATGATACCAAATATGAAATATTTTGCATCGATGATACGGAAGATACCGATTTTGACTATGGCCGATTTGCCTTTTTTGACGAAATTTATTATTTGGCAAAAACTAAACTCAACTTACTCGTTAGCCAAAAAACAATGCTCCGGGGCAAGTGTCAAACGGAGCAGCCATTTATGCCTGCGTTTTTTGTCATTACAAAACGCGTTTCCTGTTTCATTGTTAGCAATTCTACAGTTTAGATTTAAACAAATGAAAAGAAGGGATAATGAATGTTTGGAAAGGTTTTAATTGTTTTAGTAGCAGACATGTACTATGCCGTAGTAAATCAAATCTTCAATGGCAAACCTGCTCACTTAAAGTCCACACATTACTTTTCCTCAACGAGTCTGAGAGTCCCGTAACAACCTCTACGATAGATGTATCTGTCACCACATTAAATTCATTAGTAGAAAATTTCGTTAGTCTCGAAGAAATTAAGGTACAGTCAATTCTATGGACAACTCTAATCGACGCGTCGAATAATTATGGAAAAACACATATTTGCCGAGCCCTGCTGGACATGAGATCACAAGCGAATTTTGTAACCGAATCGCCTGTACATTGATTAAACTTGAAACAAATTAATTCAACAACCTCAGTAAGTTGTCTAAGATTATCTAAAATTTGGTAAAACGAGAAGTCGAATGTCAGCTGTAAAAGACAGAAGGACATCTAAAATTGGAGATATACACCGTAGTTTTATCAAAATTGCCAATCAATTTACCATCGCAAGCAATTCGTAGGCTTCCTAAGAACGTAAGGAAGACAGTGCGGTTAGCTGACTCTGAGTCTAATCAACCAAGAGTAATCGATGTATTGAAAGAGGCGAATAATATCTTCAAAATCTTACTCGATGAAAGAAGACATACACTCAGATGGGGTAATCCTACCAAACATCATCTTCAGTTGTCTAGAAGAACTTCATTTCTAGTCACAAATGGCATAGAATCCGAAACCAATTTATAGATCAGACTAAAACGGATTTATGAAATCGTATTCGTTAAAGCAAACATCAGAAGAATAAACTTGGTCATTACGAGGTGCAATTATGGGTACCTACACAAAACACGATCTACCAAGTATTCCTCATCTTTTAACCCTCGACGAGTGTTCCCGTGCATGATTCTGTACATCATTAACCTCAAGTTTAAGCCGAACAAAGCACAAACATTTCAAGGAATTACTTTAAATCCAGAAGAATTGGCAAAAGCATTCCATACAATTTACAAATTCCAGCCCCCAAAATGGTGCTCGGAAGAATTCGCCTCCGTTACACGGAAAGCAAGCATCAACAGATCGACAATATAGTTACATCCCAATTATCACCAAGCCAGACCGTTGTTGTGGCTGTCCCCCTTCGTCTACGTTGTAGGCCGACCGGTGGAGCCAGTGTAAGCAAAGCAGTCAGAAAGTGTGTCGTACGCAGACATTGGAAATGTGCCACCAGCACGAGTCAAATTAGTGCATTCAGTTTCGAAGAAAAGGATCGCTTTCACTAGGCAATTATTGATTCACTTTGGAAAAAGAGGACAACAATCGTATAATGCATATATTTGTGTTTTTTGTGCCTGATTTCCAAAGCGGCCCATTTCTTTTTGAGAGGACATCTAATGTGCGAAGCCTTCGTTGAAGCGCTCAAGGGTTTGTTGACACGAACGGCAATATCATTTGAAATTCATTTCAATAATCGATCAAAGTGTATGAGAGCCAATAACTAACTCCAAGAAAAAATCAAAACAACAACTACTAAAACCTTCCATTTATGTTTATCAATTTATTTCAAGCAATTCTATTTCCTGGCAGTTCATATTACCAAGTGATTCTCATTTCGAAGGTAAGTGGGAAGCAGCGCTATAGTTCACCAAGTTCGGAGTCGAGAAAGCATTAAATTCAACCTTCATCAGGGTTATGGCCGCCGACCATGATGGAACTTCCAGAATTGGACATCACATAGCTAAAAATGAGCTATCTTAGTCTATGGAAAATGGATTCATCAACTGATTCATCAAAATTTATATCAAATGTGCCAAAACATATGCCAGGCATCATTGCAAGCAAATACTTGGAGTATTCACTGATTACTTATAATGATGAAATTAGCTTCGAGAAATCATCAACCAATCTGACAGCTGAAACGGAGATTTGAACGGAATTCAAGGGGCGCGGGATGTTCGGTATCTAGAAAAAAGTTTTTACAGCTATCAAGATAAAAACCTATGATATAATTTCAAATCATGAATGTTGTACAAATTAGCCGTCTATGAGAAAATGTTTGTACTATAATTTATGTATTATACGAGTTGCTTTTGTATTGTTCTCCTTCTCAACTCAACCACCGAACAGTAAACATCAAAATTGTTAACAACAAAATTATTTATTAATAAATACTTCTGTGGTTAACAATTTTGATGTTAACTGTTCGGTGGTTGAGTTGAGAAGGAGAACAATACAAAAGTTACTCATGTAATACATATTAGTACAAACATTTTCTCATAGACGGCTACATTGTACAACATTCAAGATTTAAAATTATATCAAAGGTTTTCATCTTGGTAGCTGTAAAAATCTTCTTTCTAGATACCGAACATCTCGCGCCCCTTGAACTCCATTTAAATCTTTCTCTCTGAGTTAAGCGATGGTCGATTGCCCCAACAAGAATATTCTTTTAGACGAAAGGAATTGGAATCTCGAAATATAAAGGTATTATTCATATTTGAGAGCAAAAATCTGCAAACAAAATTAAAACATCGGTATCTCATGAGATCAAAATACAAAAACCTAATAATTACACCAGGTACTCTTATCGTAGAACAACCTGAGATGAAGAATCCAGAGCGTACAAAAAAAAAAAGAAATTATACATCAAAAATACTTTAATCTCATAAGAAAACCATAACTTGAACCTTATCAGAAATAGGCCCAATCGAAAATATTCATTCAATATTCATGGTATACATCAAAAATAAAAATAAAACAAAAAAAAAAAAAAAATTGACATGTTTGCATAGACTGACCATCCGTCAAAAATGTACCAAATTACTCCATACTAGGGAGCCAAGCTAAATGTAAAAAAGAGAATAATTAAGACTGGGGAAAATTTTTCGTAAAATGACGTCGTCCTTACAGTGTCACTGAGTATTACCGCTCCACAATTCAATCTTTCACAAGATAAACCGATAGTAGTTTACTATGTAAAGGAAAATCTCACTGCAACGGACATCGACGAGACCCCAAAAGTAGTCCGTTGTAGTGTCGTGTCCGTTAAACTGAGGATTTTTGATTTTGTTTTTTTTTTATAAAAATTCTATTACGATTCTGTTTCTCATCCGATTTTGATGAAATTTAGCATTTCCAATGGAAATGGGATTCTCAAATGATTTTTAGATGAAGTTCTGGAATAAGGCCAAGTAGGCTGGAAATTAGATATTCCTGGTATCTTAAAGGAAGTTCTGGAATATTGCCAATTAGAGTGGAACTTGGCTATTTATTAACGCATTAGTGAAATTTGACATCTGCGATGGTTAATTCTAAAATGATTATTGGATAAAGTTCTAGAAAATGGCCCAGTAAGATGGAACTTGGCTATTTTTTAAACGATTATGATCAAATTTGACTTGTGCGAAGGAAACTTGATTCTAAAATGATTTTTGGATAAAGTTCTGGAACAAGGCCCAGTATGATGGAACATGGCCATTTCTCAACCGATTATGAAGAAATTTGATATCGGCGTTAGAAATAGTATTCTTAAATGATTTTTAGACAAGGTTTTTGAATTTGGCGAAGTAGGACGGAACTTGGGTTCTTAATGGATTTTAGTGAAATTGGACATGGGCCCTATTCTCGAATTCCATATCCATTTTCCACATGTGGACATTTGTCAAAATTCATAACGATTGATTTTTTTCGGTACTAAGGGAATATTTCCAAATGGGTATAGGCAGGTGGAAAAAATTCCCCATCTAGGAAAATGTCCATATCGCATGTTTTATATACGAATTATAATTTTTGTACCTTTTTTGTGAACTTTAACAGATGTCCACATGTGGAAAATGGATGTGGAATTCCAAAATAGGTCCCCTGCAATATAAATGGGATTCTAAAACGATTTTTGGATGGTTTTCTGGAATATGGCCAAGTAGGATGGAACTTGGCTATTTCTAAACGAATCTTAGTGAAATTTTACAACCGCGATTGAAATGGGATTTTAAAGTCATTTTTGGATAATGCTCTGGAATATGGCCAAGTAGGATTTGCTACTGTTAAACCGATTATGAAGAAATTTGATATGTACGTGGTAAATGGCATTCTAAAATGATAATGAGATCAAGTTCTGAAATAAGGCTAATTAGAAAAAATAAAAAAAAATCGCAATGGAAATGGGATTCTCAAACGATTTTTGAAGGAAGTTCTTGAAAATGACCAAGTATGATGGATGGCTATTTCTCCACCGATTATGACTAATTTTGACTTTTCCAACGAACACAAGAAAATCTGAACCAAAAATTATTTTTGGATAAGGTTGTGAGGAATACGTCGATTAGGCTTCTATAATGCGGTTTGTTGAGGTTTTTGTGAATGTTTTCTCGCCAATCCTTTGCTTTAAACTTTGGCTTAAGTTTTCTGAGTAATTGCTATCAGAGCAGTAAGTTTGACTATGTTAAATTAAAAAAAAAAATAGTGTGTGGCGGTCACGCCACAGAACTGGAACTACTAACAATAGTGTACAGTCTCGGAATTAGAAATATTATTTTATTATCTCATTTACATTCCAAATCTCGAATTTCATCAAAATCCGTTAAGGAATAATTCATTTTAGAATCCCATTTCCAACGGACATGACAAATTTCATCGTAATCGGTTTAAAAATGACCAAGTTCCATTCTTCTGTCCACTTGGCCACATTCCAAAACTTTATTCAAAAAAATTTTAGAATAACATTTCCATCGCAAATCTCAAATTTCACTAAAATCGCCAAAAAAAAAAAGCCAAGTTCTTTCCTATAATTGGTCATATTCCGGAAATTAGTTTACAAATAATTTAAATATTAAGTTTCCAATGCACATGTCGAATTTCACTAAAAAACCGTTTTAAAATGGCCAAGTTCCGCCCTAATTAGCCATATTCCACAACTTCATCCAAAAATCATTTTAGAATTAACCATCGCAGATGTCAAATAACCAAGTTCCATCCTAATTGGCCATACATAAAATTTGCTAATAGTTTAGTTTGAAATGTAAAAAAAAATGTAAAACGTTAATTATGAAGTATGAAAAGATCAAATTGAAGCCTAAAAGGTTCAATTTGAGTATAAAACCTGTATCATCGCAGAAATCTCTGTCCGTGTTCGCTCTAATAAAGTGTCTGCCTAACTAAGTGTGGTTTTAATGAAAATACAGTTTTTCAAGGGACTTAAAAGTTTGTCCGTTAAAGTGAGTGTCCATTGAAATGGCGAAGAACAAATATTGACGCTAGGAGAAAAGGTGAAATTTCTGAATTAGATTCCTACAGTGAAATCAACGGCTGAAGTAACTCGCCAGTATGGCACAAATTAATCTACTGTCAGATCTATTTAAAAAAAACAATGAATCTGTGGCCAACACACGACTTTCTTTTACGAACAGAGAATTTTGAGAAATTTTATTTTTTTCTTGATTTTTTTTTTTTTTATTTTTAAATTTTTAATTTTTTTTTTTAATTTTTTTTTTAATTTTTATTTGTTTTTAATTTTTGGAAACGTTTTGTATTAAGTAGTTTTTTGTAAACCTTATACTTTTTAAGATATTTGCAAAATAAATTTTCTGGACCAAGGGAGTGGCCACTTCCGGTTAGCCGATTTGGAGTAAAATTCACTGGGACCTCCCAATTTATCAAAAAAGCTTAAATCTGAAGTTTCAGTTCGATCCAGGCTTTTAGACAAAATCAAAGGCAAATCTCAAATCCCGTATTTTAGATGATCACCAAAAAAGCGTGAAAGACTTAAACAGTCTTTAATGATTCATTCAAATGGAATTTTGTTCTAGAGGAGTAACGGGAAAACTTTTAGAGTTCTACATTTTCTAAATATTGCACCTTGTCATCCAGAAGCATCAGCTTTGAATAGAGATGAGGTTGAATTATGTAGGCCGCTTATTCAACCTCTAAATTAATTTTTGCGAGAATGAAAGACCAGGTGGAAGGAATATATAATTTTTGATGCTAGCAGTCAAGCCAGAGACTATCAATGCAAGGTGGAAAAATCTGCAGAACCTATTGACACGATTCTAGATGTTTTTGTGAAATACGCAAGGATGATACCTGAAGATATTCAGGACCTCATTGATATAACACCGGATGAATTAGCAGAGGACGAATTAATGGAGCTGACTGTTTCCCATATGGAAGCAACAACCGACGAAGATGAAGCAGAAAATAAACAAAACATGTTTACCCAAGTTCTTATTGCAATGGGTCTCAGAAGATTCAGGGTAACCTTCGATTATTTGTATGATATTGACACTTGATCTGTACTTGATTTGAAAAATGATTTAAAAATTTGAATTTGGTTTTTATAAATATGAATATTTGTTGAATGATTTTTTTCGACTTTTTATAAAAACAAACATATTAGTGAAAATGGCATTCACAAGATTTTTGATTGGTTAATCAGAAACAAAAACAAGAGGCCAATTATTCATATTATATTTACCCCAAAAAAGTAGAAATATCAATCCTCCCGTGATTTACCACAATAGTTATACAAAGTGTGTAATCCTGAACAAAAAATGAGAATTTTCCTTAGTGTTGGTAACTTGGTTTCGTACTCAAAAAGTCTACTCATCAGGTAGCTACAACCAATCTTCAAAATTGCAATTCCTACTTAACACAACCAGTGGCAATTACGAACATACTGATTTAGCGAATTATATTCACTTTATCAAAAAACTTAAGGAAAACCCTCATTTGTGTGCGTTTAATGCCCACACAATATTAAGAAGTTTAAGAGAAGTATGTCTGTTTATCAAATAATTTTTTTTGACTTTTTATAGACACAAATATATTAGTGAAAATGGAATTCATAAGATTTTTTATTGGTTAATCAGAAACAAAATCAAGAGGCCAATTGTTTATAATTTTTCTACCAACTTTTTCAGTACGAAACCAAACTACTAATTCATAGCCCAAGGAAAGTTCACATTTTTTGTTCAGGGTTATACACTTTGTATCACTCTTGGGGTAAGGTACGGGAGATTTGATATTTCTACTTTTTTTGGGTAAATATATTGTGTAGTTTTCGCCTTGTCAGTCAAAATTCGTATCACTGGACTGTGAATAAAACAAAATCAATTCAATTTATCAGCAACAAATATATCTATTTCACACAAAAATTATTACAACACAATTTATTAATGATAATTCACAAAATTACTTTACATAAATTATTCGCACTACTTTACTGATCACTTTTACTTTTTATTTTCCAATAAAACATTTTATAAATCACTTTTTAATTCCGTTTTAATCTTCAGACTAGCGCTTACCAAATTCTAATAATCAAATTCGACTTCGTTCGCCTTTTTATATACATAAACCACACTTTTAGAAATTTCATGACTTTTCCAGTAAGAATAGTGTAGAAACATTTTGAACAGTTTTATCATGGAAACACAACATTGAGCTATTAATTGAACTTTTTCTATTACACCCTAGGTGTCATCGTCACAATATTATGAATGATTGGCCTCTTTATTTTGTTTCTGATTTAATCTTATGAATTCCATTTTCACTAATATATTTGTGTCTATAAAAAGCCCCAAAAAATCGTTTGATAAACAGACATACTTCTCTTGGGTTTTATTTTTCAAAATATTTTCGTTAAAACGTTCAAAAATGTCAAATTCTGGACCATTTCGTTAGTTGTTTCCTGCCATATTACAGAATTCCTTGTAAAAATCATTATAGAACCCCTGTGTCATCGTACATGTTAAATTTATTAAAAATTGATCAAAATAACCGAGTTATTTAGAATTTTATCATAATCGGTTAAAAAATGGCCAAGTTCGTTCTATACGATATATTCAAATATTTTGCTCGTTTCCAATAACCTACAACTATTCTAAACCCCGAATGTCAAACAGATGAATTTAAATCTGCGTGTTTTAATTTTTTAATTCTGAAACAAATTCAAATGAAATTCGTGTAATCGATCTAACTAAAGAACTATCAGTAAACAGTAAATTTGGAGGTTACATTTTGAAGGTGGACGCCCCAAATAAAACTTCACTTCATGTCGCGCTTTCGAAAACAAAAAATGTTTTTGTTTTCGCTATTTTTAATTAAAAATTTTATTGAATATCAAGTTTTTTCCTTACATTAAACAATTCCGCATCCTGGCGTACATACATATTTATGTATGTATGCACAGAGAAAATTTATTTGTGTACCAATAATGTCCTTTAGAATATATTGAATACGAAAAAATTGGTTTTTGCAATTTCCAATATATTCTGTACGTACAGAAATATGAAACGCGCGAGGTTAAAAAATAAATTGATCAACCTTGAAAATATATTGTATCAAATCACCCTCTCTTCTATAGCATATATCGTATGACACAGACAGAATATAGCTGACTACTGTCGATGTTTTTATTTTATTTTGTAATCAAAAGTGATTCTGATTCTATTATATTCACCTATTTACGAAACTTTTTTTTTATTTCATTCGAAACAAGTGTTAATTTTCACAACCCTTGGTTCACACTAAATACATTAAATCATCATATTAAAAATATTCATCACCCCATTGTATATAACAAAAAATTGCATCAAACAACCATCCCTATTCCGAATGGACGCATACGATTTATACAAAATTTATGTTTGATTTCCCATTTTTCATACACAAAAAAAAAAAAAATCAAAAGTGTCAAGTTAATTCCATTGGAAATTATTTTCGAAATTAAATTGAATTCAAGAATTAACTGTAAATGTTTTTTTTTTTTTTTTTGCATTTCGAATATTTTATGTCAATTGGGCGATGAGATTTTTTAAACCAATTTCCAATTATATTTATTTTAACATTTAATTTATATAATTTATTGATATACTTGAAATAACGGCGTCGATTTTAATTTTGTTCAAAAATTAACCCGCTTGTACGCGGTTACATAATAATATATCGCTCCTATATAATTTCGTATCAAAATACACAAGTTTTCGGTGTGCCCAACATATAGAAACTATCCATCAATGTGACAGACAATCCAGACAATATGTGTGCACATATAATATTGTATAATATACAACAGATATACTATATTTGTAATAATATAAATTATAATAATAATTGTATTTTATTGTTTTATATTTTGGGGCAATATAAATATTATTAAATTAAATATTATAAATTGAAATAACAAAAGTTATAAAAATATTTAGCAACGCAAAAATATCGTCTGGTACCATTAATCTTCCGCCTTTTATTTCATTTATGTATTTATGTGTGTACGAATTGTATTATTACGTACAGCATAGCATATAGCGCATATCTATGGCGAGAGCTATGTGAAAATATAAAATACGATTAATTTTGTTTATCTTATGGTCATTTGGTCATGTAAAACCATTAATTTAGTTGTTTAACGTGACGAGACAGCTTTTTCGGGATATAATCGCAGATAACACGCTTATAGTCTTTTTTGGAAGCTAACTACGATAATTTAGTGGCGGTGTGAATTTGTTCATATTGGTCTAAAAATTAAATTGTGCTTTTTTGAAAAAAAGTGTATCTAACTCGTCGAGCTCACCCCTCAAATTAGACACCTCAAGCTTTCCAAAATAATATTAAAATAAACGATAAGATAAAAATGTAGAGAAGCTTAGAATATGACATACTAAAACTTAGGGCAACAACAAATTCAAACAGAAATCTTTGAAACGTTGGGTTAATCCAGATAATTATTTACGATGAAGTTTGCAATTTTAGTTTTGATCTGATAAGGTTTATGAAAAATGTTTGTTCAGACATCTCAATCAGGCAATTTGGACTAAATTGCTAATTATACCCTGTGAAGTTAAAAAAAAGGTTAAAATTCAGGAATAAATTTAGAAATTACCCGAGAAAAAATGTGGAATTAAAAATCAAGAAAAGTTGTTTCGTATAATAAAAATAAGAATTTCAATTTAATAGACATTTTTAGCTTGTATCACAAATTGAAACATTTGTGGCTCGGCTATCATAGAAGCGCCTGCAAGGTTAGAGAAGCACTCACCAATTTAATACAAATTCGCTGTACCTTTAATACATTTGTCGATTATATTCAAATACACTGTCAATACAAAGTGTATCGACTCCAAAAAATGAAAGCTTTCCTTAAGCTTTCTATGTGGTAGTTTGATTTCGTACTGACAAGCTCGCACAGACAAAAAGTTCGGTCTACTCATCAGGTAGCTACGATCAAACATCAAAAATACAATTCCAACTTCATACATTACAAATGAAGTAAGAACGCATTGACTTAGCGAATTATATACTTAATTCATCAAATCAAAAAAAATTAAGGATAACTATGATTTCTGTTAGTTTTATGCCCACACAAATATAGAAAGAGAAAGTTTGTGTGTCTTAAATCAATAATGGGAAGTATATTTATAGTCGATACACTTTGTTTTGACCTCGGGTGAAAGCACCGGGGGGGGGGGGGATGTGGATTTGATATTTCTACTTTTTTTGGTAGATATATTTATAAATGATTGGCGTCTTTATTTTTCTGATTAACAAGTCATAAATGTTGTGAGTGCCTTTTTTTTGAATAAATTTTGTCTCTAAACAGCCTAAAGAATTTAATTGATTTAATACAGACAAACTTTCTCTTTCAATATTGTTTACAAATTTTCTACACTGTCTACGTATTGTCTACATTGTCTACGTCGAAATCTTTTGTCTCAGCTATTGACGACATTTGGGTGTAGACAATTTCCAACTAGATGTACACGCACAATAATGCTATGTAGGTTACTTGATCAATTACCCGGATAATTGATTACAACAAAATATCGGAAAAACCTAGCCTCGTTTGGTAAGAACATCTTTCCGCAGAGTTATTTGTCCATATTTGGAAACACAAACAAGTCACAAGGGGCCAAATTTGATGGATATGGTACCAAGGTCATAGCATAACTGAGCTACTTTCGTGGTGGCGACTGAGGACGTGTGAGGAGGAGCATAATCGCTTTGGAAGAGCATTTTATTATGCTCAAACGTTCTAGGATATTCTGCACCGGTTATTTTAAAATGTTTGCCATTTTAATAGTCTCTCTAATCCTCACTCGACGATCGGCCATTATGATATCATGAGCGCGGAACGTAACTCATGCTGGTTCGACCCCATCGAAATTTTGTAAACCCCTTATGAACCGTAAAATATGAAGTAGCAATATTGCGTGTATAAACAACGAGATTCGCTATCTTTTAATGGGTTTCAAAACAAAACTTATTATCGTATCGGTATTTTTCGGAAATGCAATCATCTTTACGATCGAAACTCTATCTCTTAAAAAATATCGGACTTTTTACTCTATCCTCGTACACAGGTTGACAAATTAATTATTTATGATTGTTAGATACTTATTTTATTACAATAAAAACAATTAATTAAGTCGACTTTATGATTGCCGTCAATCATTCATTCATTCGTTCAATGATTTTTTAACAGAATCATATTGCTCAAAATGATCCAAATATTTCTTCAATTTTTATTCATCATTTTTGAGCAATACGATGTTCTAAAAAAATCTCTGAATGAATGAATAAAAGCAACTATGAAATCGACTTACCCCCCCTCCCCTCCCCCCAGACAGTATCGACGCTGTAGCGCAGTCACACAATAGCGCAAAATTTAAATTAGACGAAAATATATACGAATTGGCAAAGTCGACGGACAGAGTGCATTAGACCAAGTACTAAAATTAAATTATTTTCAATATTGCACGCAAGAACGGATTAAAGTGAACCTTTATGATGTAGAATATATACAAAATGAAAGACATTCTAGGGAACTAAAGTTATACAAATTGAAGTGATGCCAATGACATTAAACCGTTTTATATTACTAAATTATTAGTTATTAACTAGATTAGTAGATTTTATAAAAGAAGTGCAATTTTAGTAGAAATGCAATCACCCCGTTTAAAACATTGTAACTGTTAGTTTAGCAATTTTAAATTTTGTCAGTTCCAATGTATAAGATTTTCATAATGATTTGAAACATATCTACGTATTTTTTAATACCCGGGTATCCGGGACTCTAGGGTATTAAAATAAACAATACTCGATTACCGGGTACTTTGAAACTCGAGTAACTTGGATACCCTAAGATCTTTTCTAAAAAGGGCATTACAGGTTGGGTACCATTAATAGAATACCCCGAAGTCTCCACTTGCAGCATTTCCTCCAGCTATCACGCAGCCTGGAGAGGGTCACGGTGGTATCTTTTCACGCTCATGACAGCTGCTAAATCCTCTCAGACGTCCAATCACAACCGAAGACACTAACATTACACGACAAGGTCACTCTCTGGAAACTAAGAAAAAAAAAACATATCAGACAGTTTTTTTATAAGATATAACAGCATTTTGTCAAATAAAACATAATAGAGAAATAAAACTGCAAAAAAAAATATATGGTATATATGAGTACACAACTATAAGATTGATAAGAAAAAAAAAAAAAAATCGAAGGCTGCTTGAATCTCCGGAATACCCCACCCATACAAATTGAAAAATCTGTTATATAAGAAAAACAATGATAAATAAATTATCATAAACCAAAAAAACGAATCGACAATTGATCATGCACATGAATACAAAACAGGGTTTTTTTTAATCCATTTTTTTTAATAAAAACGATATCATGAGCTTAACGTCTCAACAAAAAATCCCCGCACCAATTTTTTGTTTTTTATTCATTCCAATATTCTACCGTGACGCCGTTTATTAAAAGTGGCCGGTGTTCGAATTACATATATAAAGAATATGTCAACCACATAAGAGTAAGATTTTAGACAAAAATTGTTTCGTTTTATTGGGTTGGTTTACTTTTGACAGATTTAAGAACAAACATACAAAACGACTTCGTTCATTACAACTTCTTTAAATTTAGTTTCGATCTGATGAAAATTATGAAAAATTAATCGCTTTCCAATCATCTCATCAGACTATAGGGAGTAAACTGCAAACTAAATTATACAGTATTAACGAATTGACCCTACTCTAGGACCTGATGAGATGATTGAAAAATGAATCGTCTAGATAAATTGTAGTCAACCCGACCAATATGTATAAAGTCACAGATCAACTTCTTGTTTTGATCAACAAGCTTAGCATCACATACAGTTTTTAATTTTAATTTCGTGGCAGTTAATAAAAGTATCTGAGGGTATATCCAACCCGATCATTCTAAATCTTTCAAAACATTTTTCAACATTAAACCCAATTTTACTTATCGTATAGTCCGAGCACATTCCTAAAAGTGATGTGGCATCAATTTATTTCAAAATATATAAACACAAAAAAAGTTACAAATTCCATAAGGAAAATATTCTGACCAATTAGACCGAAAAATAAATTTTGCTGTAACAAGTTAAAGCAAAATGATTTTGATTTGCTGAACAATCAATTTTATGAATTGTCGTCTTGCTCACATGTCAAAACATACTCCTTAAAATTTTTAATATAACACCAGAGCCTTCTAGAGTTGAAGTGAAACTTTTCACTATATTAATCTAAATGATGTTCTTTGGCTTCAAGTTTTTCAATGAAAAATTGTAAAATGTTATTAAACGTTTTCGGCTCGTACTAATTAGTAACATCAATATACAAGTAGGATTAAATTGTTACTAAACAGACATTATTACCAAAATTATTAAAAACAAGTTATGTCTAAAATATATTTTTCGACCTTTGATTTTGAAAAATACATCAATGTTTGCACTGAGGACGAAAAATAGTGCTTGCTCAGGTTATCATTAGTTTTACTAATATACTCCAGATGTCTGTAGTTATGCAAAAATACTGTTACGCTTTTGCCTTGTTAATTAAGGTTCGTATCACTGGATTGTGAATAATACAAAATTAAATACTATTAAAATTAACCGAAAGATATAAAATGTCGGTAATGTAGATAGTGTCTTGGCTATATCAGCCGAAACTTACCAGCAGACACATTTCAGCCGAAACATATTTTTAATAAAATGAAAAAATAACAAAACAACCTTGAAACTGGTATTTTCATGAAGTGAATTTACGGCTAAATAAAGGCTCATTTTGGTTTGTCACTGTTTACCATACGAATTATATTTAAAATTTCATCAGAAAAGCTAACTATAAAATTAAAAAATTTGTATAAATTCAACCTTTAAAGTGTCATGTCTGGAAAGTATTTCAATTAATGTGCCTAGCCAACAATTATTCCTGAAAACAACTGTATTAAACCAGGGAAACAACTATATTTGGTAGTGTATCAGTAATGGTATAGGGTGGAGTTTAATTGATTGCCTCGACGGAGCTTCATATAGTAACTGGAGACTCTTTAATCAGTACTGTTAATTTGCAGGGATAACTGTTCGCTAAACACAATAATTAAAATACTTTCGAGACATGACACTTTAAACATTGAATTTATACAAATTTTTGATCTTTATATGGGCTTTTTATTCAAACGAATTTTCCCGAGCTCCTCACATGAAACTTGCCCTGATAATTTGTCTAGGGATAATTATTGGTAAGGCACACTAATTGAAATACTTTCCAGACATGACATTTTAAAGGTTGAATTTATACAAACTTTTTAATTTTATATTTAGCTTTTCTGATGAAACTTAAAGTATAATCCCTATACTGTTTACCAGTGACAAACCAAAATGAGCCTTTATTCAACGGTAAAATCAATTCATGAAAATACCAGTTTCAAGGTTGTTTTGTTATGTTTTCATTTTATTTAAAATATGATTCAGCTGAAATATGTCGGCTGGTAACTTTCGGCTCATATAGCCAAGACACTATCTGCATTACCGACATTTTATATCTTTCGGCTGAAAACATTCGGCTAACTTTAAAATGGTCAAAATCAATTGAATTTACTATTATTTAAACAACACAGTTTAGTAATAAAAATTCACAAAATCACTTTATATAAATTATTCTCAAATTTTTTACTGTACAATTATAATTTTTATTTCCACTAAAACCATTTTTAAATCACTTTTTTTTCCTCTTTGAAACTCTGCAATCTGTTCTGGGACTCTAGGCACTCCCAACTCTTTCGCAGTTCACTTTAACCGTCCTACCTTACGCAGTTAAGTCAAATCGAGGACGAACGGCTATAGACCCGTTTCTGCATAAACCACCTGCACATTGCATTGCTTCATACCAACCTATAGTGATGAAAGGTGGGTCGTCATAGATGTGTTCATCTTCATCACCGATCGTAATCAGATGATGAAAAATACCTGTTGCATCCCGCCCCTATAGGGATTCGAACCTGGTACCACACCCGCAGCTTTAACCACTGCGTCGTTTGGTTAAATCACTTTTTAATCCGTTTTTAATCTTCAAACTATCGCTTACCAAATACTACTAATTCTTACAAGTTTACACTATCGCGTTCCAAATTCGAATAATGTGACGGTGACACCTAGTGTGTATTGTAATAGCAGAAGTTAAATTTGTAGCTCAATAATATTTGGAGTGTAGTAATATTTGGTAAGCGATAGTGTAAAGATTAAAAGGAATTAAAAAGTGATTTAAAAAAAGTGTTTTAGTGTAAAATAAAACAGTAAAAGTTATCAGTAAAATTTGAGAATAATTTATATAAAGTGATTTTGTGAATTTTTATTGATAAACTGTGTTGAAATAAATTTTGTGAAATAAATAAATTTGTTGGTGATAAATTAAATTGATTTTGTATTATTCACAATCCAGTGATACGAACCTTGAGTGACAAGGCAAAAACGCACAATAATGATAATTTCGTCCGCCTATTTATATACACAAACCAAACTTCAAGAAAGCTCGTGACTTTTCCAGTACTAATAGTGTAGAAACATTTTGAACTGTTTTATCTTAGAAAATTCCATTTAGTACAGTAAAACATTGAGCTATTAATTTAACTGATTCTATTACACCCTAGATATCACCGTCATATTACAAAAATTAATTATTCAATCACAAAATGTTTAAACATTCTCATTATTTTGTAAATTGGTTTTGCATTTTACAATTTTTGAGCCAGGTGGTATTTTTTGGTTTGATTTTACCAAAATTTGTGCTACTATCTATGTAATGTATGTTGGTTTAGTGGCCACATGAATTGTAGTAAGCTTTTACTTCGATTGGAGTAGAGTGCTGCTGCTACGGAAATTTTATAAATTTTGAATCAAATAAATCATTTATTAGAAATAAATGAAATTGAATTTCTTAAACAATTAAAAATGATATGCTGAGACTCATTGAATCTCAGAGATTATAATTAAGGGATGCTTTTACACTATTTATTTATAAAATTTAACTTACTTTTATAAAATTAACTCAACATTCAAAATAATTCAAACTCAAAGCTCCAACTCAACAACCCAAACCCAACTTAATTGAATTCTATCTCGACCATAAATTAAGTATTCATCTTAGCTCCAAACCCAACGACCAACCAAATTTCCGAATCAACAATGTCCGAAAAAATAGATGCGTAAATGAATTCAACTTAAACAACTGAACCCTATAAGCCCAATGTTCAACTCAACACTTAAATCGCCGCGACACGAGAAGCTACATTAACATCTGAACTTAATTTAAACAATTAATGCTAACTTCCAGCTCAGCCCGTAACTCAACACAAAATTAATTTCAAACTTAATTGCTCATGCCTTCTCAACTCAGTCCCAACTCAACTAAAACTCAACCTGTGTGATTTCAAGAAAAAAACATATTAAAAGTTTTGTTCGAAAAAAAAAACAATTACAACTTCTTTTCCAACATTACAAAAGTTTCTTTTTAATTTTGATAGAATATAAAAAAAAAATTTATATAGGTTTGCAAATTAATTTTTGAATTTTTAATTACATGAGCATTATAATTAAAAATTGTTTTGTCTCATGAAATAAAAAAAATTAAAAAAAAAACAAAATTACACACGCGTGAAAAAAAAAAAATTATATTCGGTTGATCTCTGAACTGCTTGGACCAAGCCCAACGCAATAGAAGAAAATTCTTTATAGATAAAAGGAAAAAAACCGAATTAAAAATTTTATACAATACAAAAAAAATTGTAAAAAAGCAGTGTTGTGCAATTACGCGTAAAAAATAATTTTTTACATACATTACGTAAAAAATTGTAACATACGGTAAAAATTGTAATTAACGTAAAATATTGTAATAAATGTAAAAAATATTTAAAGTGATGCCATCTAAAAGAATTAAGAAATAGTAGTACCACTCACATACTCAAACCTCTCTAACAATTTTCAATCGATTTTAACGAAAATTATAATCAAAATTAAATAACATTGCAAAATTTATAATTATTAATTAATTAAATTATCATAATGAATATTGCATATGTTCAACAAACCAACATGAATAATCAGTCATATTGATTAAACTAATTTCACCACTGTTGGGCATATTCGTGTACAATTCCATTTTTATCATTTTTCAAATTAAAAATAAGATTCATTTAATAGAAATATGCACATAAAATCATTGATTAATTATGCTAATTATGCAAAATTTGTTAATTATGCTTTACCAGATAATAATTTTTGTAGTAGGTAGGGTATATATTCACGCTAGAATTTATCGCAATGCCATCTGTGGTTAGTTTTAGCAAATAAATCAAAAAATATTTTTAAGAGTGCAATTGCTGTTAACCAAACCCGCCGCAATTTTTGTGTATATTGACCGAAATTCGCCCGCTTCTGCTCAAAAGTATTTCGGATAATGTAAATTATTTCACAGAAATACGGGCATTATATTATGTTGGCCGCATGACATAACAATCTTGTGCAATTGTACGAATGCAATTGTTTCGTGCATTTTTGCTTGATTTGACCGGATACATGATTTTCTAGAATCATTAAACTGCATAAAATACATAATCATTATTACTGATCTCTGGCAATGACAGTAAATAAGAAACGATGTAGCAGTGATAATATGGATGGAAGCGATTGTGATTGGAATTGGAATTACCTATTGTTCATGAATAAAAATATTGTGCCGAAAGAGAATTTAAATCGGAAGGATCATTCTCTTAAAGAGAATCCACAAATATCGCGTACCGAATACGGCTGTCTATATATTCCCGTAGTGTTTAGTATACGAAAATAAACGTTTCTTCTACAACTTCCCGTGTTTCTTAACCGATTCAAGTGAAATTTAGTATGCAAGTTTATACTGACCCACAAATAGCGTGTACCGAATTTCAATATTATAACGTACACCGTTCCGATTATACGGCTGGCTATATATTCCCGTAGTGTTGTACCGAATTTCAATATTATAACGTATCCCGTTCCGATTATACAGCTGTCTATATATTCCCGTAGTGTTTAGTATGAGAAAATAAACGTTTCTTCTACAACTTTTCTTCTACAACGGGATACGTTATAATATTGAAATAATATTGAAACTGGTTACCACAGTTATGTTTGAATTTCGCTGCCCCTGCCATGATATTATTGTAACAAAGTTGAGCCTTGATAAAGAATGATGCGTGATCCAATTAAATTACTTATCGTTTTCGAGAACGTAGCTGTTAGAATACCAATTGCAAAATGGTGGCCATAGTTGCCGTATTTAATATTAACTGTGAATGCTATAGATAGATAGTTTTAATATTTTGCAAAATAAATTTCTTTGACAATCTAACATAATTGCGGTGGTGAAAGTTAAAAGTAATACATACACAGTCAAATTTTATAAATCGAATAGTATGGTACCTACGTGTGAGATGGCGCAGAATAAATTATAATTATTTGAACCATGTATGTAAATAGAGAACTTATTTTTTTAGTAACATTTTCGAAAAAATACAATTTTAATACATAAAAAACAGAATTAATTATTCCGATTTTTGTTAAATAAAATGCATTTGGTCAGCATATTTTAATCATTTTATTTAAAACACATAGTACAATCTACATTCAAATTAATTTCAATATATAGAGCTGTGAAATGGTTGTAATATCGACATACAATTTTTTAATTCTGCTCTTTTCATTTACATGTCACATTTCGCACAGATGTCGCTAATTATTTACAATTTTTTACTTTGTAACGTAAAAAATTTCAGGTAAAAAATACAATTATTTACACGTAAATAATAGTGTAAATTACGCAATGTAATTTACGTGCACAACACTGAAAAAAAGAAAATAATAATAAATGTTAGATGTCCTTCATACATGTTAGATGTCCTTCACACGCTAAAATGTGCACCAGCTAGCCGTCTACATTATTTTTATGGAATAATAAAAAAAATGTCTGGATGGAAAAAGGAATTTCGTTGTTTTTACTTTCCTGTAACTTACCGGATATACTTCCTGTTAATATCGACCTTCCTGTTGTTTTTCATATTTATTGGCTTAATTTTCCAATCCACGTCTCGCTTTTGTTATCTTAAAATTCAATAGGAAGAATTTAACTAACCAAGATGGTTTACTTCCGGTGGTATGAAACGTGCTTCAACCCTCGTCTTCGCAAAACAAGACTATGTGAGGTTTAATTCCTTTTAATGTGAGTATTTACTGCTTGCCAATAATCCAAAATTTCACTGCATTAATCGCACTTCCAAACGTCTTAACTCTTAACTCAAATCAAAAGCTCAAGAAAAAAAATCAAGTCCTAAAGATACAACTGTAAACAATAGGATTTGTCTATATCCCACAAGCAGAACCCTGATCAACAAATTACACACAAAAAACCTGTTTTGCATATGCCGCATTGGCAATAGTCACAATAAAAAAAATTTAATGTTTCCTCCCTAAAAATATAGTCAATAGATTTATCTATTATATTGCACACCGCTGTATATCTATTGTTTAATTTAATACAAAAAAAAAAATTCCTGACATTTTGGGTTTTTAATTATTTCACATAAGAACATGTCTTTTCTCAAACACCACCACTCCAAAAAAAAACTCATTGTTCTGCACGAGCTACGGTCACAATTAAAACAAAGAAATGTACACTTAGGAGAGGCATCTACTGGGAATTTTATGATCGATGAATTCTTTTAAAGAAATATTGGTCAGTGGTATAATCAAAAATAAAATTAATTAATATGTAATTATGCTATCAAACGATAGATGACATCCCTATTAATATCAAATGTTTTATTTTGGGAAACGAAAAGAACACAATTTCAAAAAAAAAATATTGCCGTTTAGAAATCAACCTATATAATAATTCAACCCGTTACAATTTAACATGATTAAAAGTCAGCCCTTAAGTTACGACAAATTCACGCCCAACTTAGCTCACAAATCAACATGGTCTTAAAAACTACATGGATACATGAACTCTCAACCGTAAACTGGAATTCAACTCTCATTTCAGCGCATAAATAAATCCCTATCTCAACTGTTAACTTTATCCTAGCTCAACTCCAACTCAACTGCAACTCAAAGCTCAACGCCCTACTCAGTCTCCAAATTACTGTATTAAAAGAGGTGCTCAACTACTCACTTAAGCCTAATCCACCCCAACTCAACTCTCTACCTCAACCCTAATTCAACCTGCAAATTAAATTCAATTTAGTCGTAAACTATAAAGAATTAACCCCTAATCAAACACCAACTCAACTCCAACTTAACTTTAACCCCTCAAACCGGCATAATATATAAAAAAAATTGGTAAATATTTTATGTAAAGAGTTAGTTTGTATGGCAAGTAGTTATAAGCTCATTAATTCTCGGCCTTGACGATAGAAACAGATCGGCGAAACAAAATTCCAAATCGGACAAGCCGTTATCGAAATACCTTGGTTACAGACAGATACCCAAACAACCGGACAGCATGCTATCAAGAATATGACGAGTTACAAACCAGTTTACCAATTAAGAATATTAGGTTTTTAAATCCTTAAAACACAGACAAATTCAATTTGGTCTAACCACTAATACGCTGCATTTTAAAAAAATGTTCCGATCATCCCTTAATCCCTCTAATAATATGAAACAATTGCTGGAATTTGCCAAGGTGTATTAACTGTATAGAAAAATATTTCTTCTAAAACTTTTATTCTTTCGCGGAAAATGGTTTTTGGTTAAAACCACACCGATGCACTGCTTAGGGGTTTATGACTTACAATATTTGACCCCTTTCATGCCTTATTGATAACCCATATGCGTAAAATACCGTATATATTATACAACAGTAAAGATGAATGCCATTTTGATGGTATTTGGGTCACCGAAATTTTGATTTCTTTCTCGTTTTGTTCACTTAGTAAGGCAAAATTTTTATATTTTAAAATATGCATAAAAAATCGAGGTAATACTATTAACTGCAACCTCTTATGCGTTTGATGTTTTATTAAAAGCACACGTTTCGTTTAAAATAAAGTTTTAAAATATGATGATGATGTTTGTTGTCTAAAATAGTAATATTTTATTAATTTTATTTCTACTCACATCCAGGTTGATTCGATTTTGTTTGATAAACATTAGTTGTATTTTTGAACTTCAACATATGTTGCCCTACTATCTTTTATTAAGTTATTTAACATAACGACTGCAGCTTGAGTGAAGGTACATTGCAACTAAAATTCTAGAGCAAATAAATGTAGCTCGACCTTCTTATTAGTGTTTTATGAAACAGTCTATTACTAAAGCCAACCCTACGTAAAAAAACCTAAATAATTCGTTGTTTTTACATTTGGCCAGCTTTTTGGCAAACTGTGCGACGGGATATTATCACCAACATAAAAAGACAGCCGTTTTTAAGGCCGTTTCCTCTTCCATTTTACATTCAAATTGATTCAAAAGTTAACACAAACATTTTATTACTTAAAGACATCTTTGTGCAAAATGTCGACCAAAACTATCAATATTTATGAGAATGGGAGGAAAAACTGAAAAAAATGTATGACTAGAAGAGCTGAAGGATTGGCAGGACATTTTTTTACTCGATGTTTTGGAGTCCTGGTAATCTAATTCATCCAGAAGTATGAAAATGTGAAACAAAATTTTGTCGCGATTACAATCCTCCTTACCCATTAACACCAATCAATTATGATCATCTCACCTGAAAAAATCTTTTTAGGAATCCCTCTTCTAACGAAATTTTAATCTGGTAACTTACTTCAAATAATTTACATAAGACTGAACAAAGCTTGCCTTTGTGACTTTTAAAAAAAATGAAATTTAACTACGGATTTTGGACATTCATCCCCTACGCGCCAAGTTTCGCAATTTTAACAAATGCCCAGTTATATGTTAAAAAAGCGACTGACCCTTTCCTTTGTCAATATTTCAAATACAAATATTACAAATTTTTGGTTGAATGAGTCGGTGCATATATATATGTGTTCTCCTAATCTAAATTGTTGCCACACATCGTTAGAGTTCAATATGAAATAGCAAACCGTGATGTAGTTAGCACCTGAAAAGGAAAAAAATGTTAAACGAAAAACAGACACAAAATCAAAATATGGAATTTCCTCGATATACCATTTTTTGACGTCCAAATTGAATTCGATATTTTTGTTTGAAATTGAAATTGGCGTAGAGATGGGAAATTGCGGCTACAAAAAAATGCTCTCTGTAAATATTTGTAATATCAATTTTTTTTTCAGCACAAAAAACTATAATATTTAACTTTTTATAAGAACAAAAATTAATAAATAATTTAAATATAAATAATAAGAATTATTCTAATTTTGAAAACTTCAATGAACATTTTTTTTTATCTTATCTTCGTCGGTAATAAGAAAAAGATTAAATTTCATCCGGAAATTGTTTTTCGTATTTTTTTTTTTTTTTTGGTTTTGTTTTACCAATTTGCTTGTTAATACTTACGGTATTTTAAAAATAAAAAATATACAACAATGAAATAGAATAATTATATCAAAAGAAGATTTTTAATTTTTTAATTATTTAAATTTATAATTTTTTTTATATTTTTTCAATTAAATTGGATTTTTTTTCCATAGTCAAGGAATGTAATATTTTTAATTTAATTATGGAAGTTTTTGAAATATGAATAAACAAATGCAAACTAAATTATACACTTAATGCTAAGTCTGCCCTGCTCTTCCAGAAAACTCCTCTGCTAGTATTAGGTATATAAAATCAAAACTTTTTTTCCACATTTCTGGCAATAAGTGGATTCACGGTGAAAAAGGACGATCGGTTTGCATCAGTTTGCATCTGCTCACAAATTCTGCACTCCGAATGAATAATGAACAAAAAGTTTTTCTTTAAGTTTTTATATTATCTCTAAAAAAAATAAGGTAGCGCGTTGAAAAAATGTGGAGCAGTGACAAAGACATAGCGGCGAAAGTGTTAGTAAAAAAATCGGGGAATATTATAAAGAAAACTATGGTAAGTTTTTGGTTGTGTGAAGAAAACGATTTTTGATAAAATAAAAAATTCATTTTGCTTTTGAGAATGAATCCGAATAGGATTCGAAAGCTAAGGCTATAAAATAATTGTATAATAAAGAGCTCAAACCCAATAAAAAAATTGGTATAAGTAAACTATGGTTATACAACGAATATTGTACCAAATAAGGTTCCTTATAGTTTGTTGCCTACCACGCCTTAAAAATCCTTATAAACATGCAAATGTTGTAACTAAGATATTATTAGCCGTGAATAAAAAAAGGCCAAGATGATTCAGAGTTTTTTTCCAATTAAATTCTCAAAATAATTTTCTGTGGTACATATAAATCATTTAAAGTATAGTTTGTGAATTTAAGTTTGATACACTTATTCCAACGTTTTTCCAATTTCATTAAATCTTCTATAAAATATGATTTATCAAACTCCTCGAAATAAGCGTAGGTACGTTTCAGCTAATACTACATCATTGGACCCAAATCTCTTTCCATCGAACAATTTCTTCATTTTTGGAAATTGAAAAAGTCACATGGGGCTAGATCAGGTGAATATGGTAGATGGGAAACCAATTCGAAGCCCAATTCATGCAATTTTTCCTGTGTTTCACCACAGAAGAGCACTTTTTTTTTCTTCAAATATGGCCGTTTTTTCTTTATTTGTTTTTATCCGAAGTGCTTAATAATGATGCATAATATTCACTTGTGATGGATTTACCCTTTTCAAGATAGTCGATGAATATTTTGCCTTGTGCATCGCAAAAGACAGTAACGAGAACCTTACCAGCTGATGCAACAACTTCTGCTTTTAAAACTTTTAAATGAAAGTATTTAATCACTGCACAATATTCATTTGTTTCCTTATTTAAACAAAATCAAAAGTGATTTTACAAAAACGACCCTTGCTAAGAAAAGAACGCGCCTCACAACAAACAACAGAAGTTGTAACTAGTGACGCATAGATGGCGTTATTTTAAAAGCTTATCAATGCACCGTAGTGATAAGGGGAACAAACCATATTGAGGTACTGGGAAAAGAAGTTAAAATACGCTTTAAAATAAATAAGCTTTAAAATACTAAGTCCTTACTAACACGGGTTACATCTTGGTATGAATATAGAGTCGGCTGTATTGGATCTTCTGGACAACAAGCAAGTTGTTTGCTATTTACTTGATTAACAGAATAGTTAGAGTAAAGATTAATAATACAATTCGGTATTAGGTCCGAATTTATACTAATTCGTTTGTAAAAGTTAACTTGGCTTGTACCGGCTTATGTCGCCAAGATCGCAGAAAATACATAGAAAACATTATCGAAACTGCCTAGGAAGCAGCTGCAATCAGGAACATGCGCACTCTACTACATCAATTTGTAAAGAAAGTTCCACCCAAAAAGGATCTAGCTGGACAATGCTTAACTACACATTAGTAATAACTTAATAGATGGAAAGAACACTTTGAGGACTGCTTCGTGGATAACGAAGAAAATTACGAGCTTCCGGATGACAACTATAATGAAACTATCAACACTAACTCACCCAACAACCGAGCGAGAAGTCAGATTTGCCATCTAGATGCTAAAGAAAAATAAGGCTGCTGGCGCAGATAATTTATAGGGCATATAGAACACAAGGAGGATTCCACAGAAATGAAAAGAAGGTTTGAAGAAGAAAGGCGACATAAGAGAATGAAAAATCTGGCAAAGCATGTCCCTCCTCAACAGCATAATAAAAGAACGCTTAAGAAATGGGGCCAGGTTGAAGCTGTACAGATCACATCAAGAAAATTCGTGTCATCACAGAGCAATCAAATGAATGGAACTTTCCACTTTATCTACCCTTCCTTTTCACGAGGCGTAAGACAGCGATGTATATACTATATCCATTGCTGTTTTCGATAGTACTGGAAAACGTAATGCACAAACTTGACAATGTAACACTAAATCGCATTCAACATGGACCACACTAAAGCAGCTCAATGATCTAGTACAAGTATGCCGAAATAAGGCAAAAGATATAGAAACTGTCAGACCTAGCACTGGAAATTGGTTTCAAAATCAACATCAGCAAAACAAAAGTCATGACACCAATCGAAGAGGTTGAAAAATTCGTATACCTTGGTTGAACTGTAGCAAAAACCGGCGGCACTGAAGAAGATATAAGGCAACACATAAAGAAACCCAGAAATACTTTCAACTTGATTCACAAGTTCTTCAAAATTAGTACAGCTGTATGTGTGTGAATCACACACAAAAGGTCGCAAGAAGACTCCAGGTGTTTGTGAATATAAATGCCCTAGAAAGATGATAAAACGCTTCTAGCCAAACACCATCAGCGACATAGAGCTCCTATGAAAAAAAAAACCAACAGTCGTTGAGACCGAAATAAGAAAGTGCAAATGGATATAACACGGACGTCACTATAATGGAATCCGCAAGGGAAACAAAAAGTGGGAAACCAGCTATAACCTAGAAGAGAACTTTGCTAGCCAAAGCGAAACAACTGGGTAAATCATTGGGAGAGCTGAAAACAATATCCCCCAATAAAGTCAGATGGTACAGTAAACTACCTATTTAAATCGGTGAGCAAATATAAAGAAACCAAAACTAAGAATTATCTGTAGAAACAAATTTTAACTACTCGTTACTAAACGAATTTATTGTCATGTTAAAATCGAAAACATCGTAAACTGAATTAAAAAGCCGCAATTTCACACAATCAAAAACATCTTTAATTACAGCAAATATTTTTATATCATCTGCGTAAAGCAGACAATGTGCAAATTAAAAACACTCCACAACAACATTTACAAATAATGAGAATGAAAGCGGACCAATGTGAGTGACTTCCTTGAGGAACTCCTAAGGTAACAAGAAATGAACGATCTTAACAAATTGGTAAAGCTCTGAAAGGTATGAATGCAACCACTTAATAGGGATGAACTGACAATCTTGTTTGTCCAGCTTATCGATTAGAATCGAATAGTCAATTTTACCGAAAGCCTTTCACAAATCGGTGTATACTATATCTACTTTGTTTCCTCTGTTCTAGTCTTTTGTATTAATGTCCACAAAAAGAGACTAGATTAGTCGCCGTAGACCTACACGGATAAATTCCGTGTTGGGCAGGAGAAATAAACCTTCTTACGTGAAAAACAATAATTTATGTATCATATATTCGAATAGTTTTGGTACGGCAGAAAGAATAGCGATTCCGCGATAGTTTCTGATTTCACTTTTATTGCCAAATTTGAAAATCGGACGAATGAAAGATAATTTTCAGAGATCAAGAAAAATCTCAGTACGTAGGCTATTATTTAAGATATGTAATAGCCATTTAAGGGCTGGCTGGACTCTCTGCGCAATTTTTAAACAGGATGGGTGGGAAGCCGCTCTGTTGAGATAACCCGTCATATACTTGTGCTTCCATGAACTTTAAAAAGATAAAATCGGAACAAACGCGGTTCATAGACAGACTCGAAAAAATTGGCAAACAAATTTGATATATTATAGGGTTGACTGATTAAAGAGTTCGGAAAAGCCATTTGGGCTTTTGGATTACTATTTTATTATTTTAAAAAATTTATTATTTCAAACAAAAAATAAATAAAATAAAAAAATAAAAAATAAATTAAATTAGACAAATAAAAATTTGTTACGTGGAGGAAACACGCCTTAAGACCGACAGAACTAATAAATTGGCGATATCACAATTCCTAAATTACCCTAAATACCTAAATAAATATAAGGTGAAAAATACGTCACCGAGCAAACGGCGCAGTGGTTAAAGCTGCGGCGATTGGATCGGGAAGTACTGGGTTCGAATCCCTATAGGGGCGGGATGCAAAAGGGATTTTTTAGGACCGACCAGCACTACAGGTTGGCGTGAAGCAACACAATATGTAGGTGGTTTTCAAAGACGGATCTGTAGCCGCCCGTCCTCGATGTGGCTACTCCAGGCGTAAAGTAGGACGGAAAAAAATAAATCAATAATTCAAACAAATAAACAAACAAGGTGAAAAATACGTCAAATCACAAATTTTTGGAAGTCATGTTTTATTTTTATGATTTTTATGTTTTGAATTTGTAGTCTTGATTAAAAAAATAAATGTTGTAGAACGTGTTTTTTGTTGTTGTTGTTGTTGTTTAAAACAAAGGGTGTCAAATTTTGAGAAAAATGATGCACGTGTTTATGGCTATAAAAGGAAAAATAAATATCCGATATTTATGATATAGGGCTCGTTTTAAAGGTAAGTTAATACGGTTAAAATTTACATGTTATATAATTTTGACTATTTGAATATTTTTTACATTTTAAGTAGCCTTCTGTTGAAGGTATAACTGCATGAAAATCGTGAGTCCCTTTTATTGTTTTCAAGTTCTCTAATCTACTGCCTAGTTCGATTTGTTTCAATTTATATTCAGTTTCTGAAAAAAATTCAAAAACAATATCAGTTTTCAACGTTTTAGTCCATTTGAAAAGTTCCTCCGCATTGGTTATGCCACCATCATATTCTTTGGTGAGACTGGCTCTGGATGTCATTCTCTTAACAGTACCTCCTACTCCATCGCATGGTCCCTTTCCGTGAGCAGTTGCGTGAAAATGCCACTCACAATCAACTCCAAAATCGTCTTTGTGTTTAGTTAAGTTCTTATAATAAATTTTAGATGAATCCGGAATTTTTGTTTTCAAAAACTGCAATAATTTTTCTATGAAAAAGTGAACTGCTACAGCGTCATGATGAAAACAATCTGATATTATATTGAAGCTGTAGTGCTGCAATATGCCTCCCTCAGTTTTGTAAATTACAAATGGATAAATAGTCGCTTGTTTGTTGATCCAATGAAAACCCTGTGCTGCATTTTTCATTATAAAGGCATTATTTTCTGCAATCACAGGAAACAAGTACCTCTGTTGGCTCCAGATTTAACTTTTTATTTTTTATGAAATTGGATTGTGTTAGTGATATAAAGCAATGAGGAATCAAATTTTGCCACTTAATTATGAAGTTGAAACCCACTGACTAAACGATAATTCAGCATCCAGACAATCATTATCCAAAAATGCGTTTTTCAAATATTCGCGAAAATTATAGAATCCTGGGCAGTTCTCGCATTGGAGAAAATAACATGTTGATCTTGAATCTTTACATAGTATTAATAAAATGCAGTCCTGGTATCGCGAAATTTTTCCATTGGTGACAGTTTCCATCCTAGTTCCATGAATAATTAATTTGACATTTTGATGTATTATACAAACGCAAACTGTATGCGTTCCGCTGCTTCCTGGTTGAACACAGTTTTTAGGACGTAGCAGATAAAATTTAGAAAAACCAATTTTTTTTTTATTCATCATCCTTCAATTTCAACTTGTAGCCCTCATAGCACTCCTTTAATGTGCACATCATTAGACGTTTCTGAACTTTAACTTTATCAATAGTTAAACAATCGTTTTTCCCTGGCATTATACGACCAACATCATCATTGTTTTAGTATTCTAGCACTGAATGCCTGAGTTCATCACTGATCTGTTTTCCAACTTTGGGTGCTGTAAGGCTCAGTGACCCATTCTTGTTTTGAATATTTTTAGCTGTCCGTACCATATATTGGATTGTGTTGAATTCTACCTGGATTTGTTGTATAGTTAGAGATTTCGGCAGGGTAGACAGTAGCTATATTTTATCACAATTTTTTCTAAATGTCGGAATTTGATTTTTAGTTGATCCATGAATTCATCATAAAGACGTGCTTTATAATGATTTTCCTCTGAGTGAGTCAAAAGAGGTTCTACCCCAGATAACAAAGATGTTGATGATGTCGGTAATGTGGTAGGTTAATTTAATAATTTTTTCTGCTCATGAAATTGCCTGGATTCCAACTTACTTGGATATATAGGAGACATGCCAATGTCTGGTAATATCTTATTAAGTTTTTCACGAACGACAGCACTTTTAGTTTGGCATTTCTCACTTTCACTCAAACTCGAAATATTCTCGTTATTGACTGTTGATGATGTCTCCGGGGTAACAGGTGAATTTAATGAATTATTAATCGGTGATACGTCGTTTTCAACTTTTTGACATTTATTAGTCACCCGGTAATAACATGATGTACAAATCGATGAATTTTCAGTTACATGAATCGAGCGCGGCAAACGAATTTTAATATAATCATTAACATTTCTTAAACTTTTAGATCATTTCAACTCAGGAAACGGCTTACAACACTTTTTGTACCTAATCATTATTACACTTACAATATTATTTGAAATACTTTTGATGTTATTTAAATAAGAAAATGATTTAAAGAGAACTTCACAAGTTAAACTAACTGAAATATTAATTTAAACACTATACCAAAAAATATTAACCAAAACAACTGGTTGTATTTTATGTTGTTTTACAGGCATATCTACCCCTTCTTTTATAATTAAATTTTTAAATATGCTTCATTTTGTTCCAAAAGGTTACGTTACGGTTTATGTACCTGAACGTTATATTTTGGGCCCCATTTTTAGGGTTGGAACTAACAAAATAAATGACTCACACCAAAATTTATTTTTTTACTAATAGCTTTATCGGCTATCCCTAAACTATGTTACGCCTTTGTTTGGGGAAGGAGTATTGAGTGTCGTCACGTTTAGGCTGGGGCAGGGAAAATTTAATAAAAGATGACGTCATGTAATTATAAGAAGTTACTGTTATGGGATATTATATATGACTTAATACAATCATTTGCAGGTATATCATTAGAGGCGTATTTCTTTAATATACCACCTTCATGTTCTTAAATGATTACATCATTGCTCACATATTCTGTTTTGTGATGACTTGTGATGAAGGAGTGAGAGAGACGGAGTTAAAAATGGCCCAAAATAACTTGACGTAGTTTATGAACGGACTGTTACAAATTTTTTCCTCTTTGTTTTTTAATTTTCTATTAGAAGCAAGAATATAATACTAAAGATCGGCGAAATAATTTTAAACAATTACATTATCAGGTCGAGCGTAAATTAGTTAAAAATTGAAAATAACATATAACAATTTGATTTTGTATTCCAAAAACGGGTAAATCGTCATACTTAAACGTATTTTCCACGAAAACGAAAAATTTTACTAGCGCAAGTTTTTAATATTGTTAAACGAGATTTTGTAGTTCAATGTAAATTACTTGTTGTTTGTTGATGAATCTGAAACAAAAGAAATTTAATTAATTAATCGTAATTTTGCAATTTTAAAATGACTTATCTGTTAAGATTATCAAGTACCAAAGTTTCATTGTTTTAAAAAAATATGTAAACAAATCAAAGGATTAATTGTATTTAATTAATCTACCACTAAATGCCAATTAAGTCAATAAGTTTGATTTTCGTACTTACATATATAGACTCAAAATATTAATAATTAGTTACTTACCAAGTTATACAATAAAATAATCCAAACTTATTTTATTGCATTTGAAATCCTTTGATTTGCACCGTCACCATATGTAAACGTATAATTCTTAAATATCACCAAAGTGTAAACGCATAATTCTCAATATCAAGTTCAATCGACCAAATACCATTTTTTTTGTCAAGTAACGAAAGGGAAGTACCAACATAATGGGAAAAACAAAAAAAACGTTTTGCTCTAAAATCACTTCATAATCGTAAAGGTGGATTTCATTTTTTTTCTTGATTATTATGTCGTTGGTGTTGAGACAGAACAGTACAGTAGTACTTGACCAAGTGTAAAATAAAAAAAAGGTTTACTTGAACAAATATGTTCTATAGAAATAAAGGACGTAAAATATAACAAAAAAAAAAATTGAACGATCATTGAGAAAATTCCGAAATAAAATTTTGGCGGGAAATTTGAAAATGAAGAAATTAAAGAATTTACCATTTTTATATTTTTTTATTAATCCGTATTAACTAACCTTTAAAACGAGCCCTATATCATAAATATCGGATATTTATTTTACCTTTTATAGCCATAAACTCAACATCATTTTCATCATTTTTCTCAAAATTTGACACCCTGTATTTTAAACAACAACAACAAAAATCATTTTCTACAAAATGTTTTTTTTTTAACTAGTACTACCAATTGAAAACATAAAAAATAGAAATTTTAAACACGACTTCCGGTCCCATATACCAAATTTCTGATTTTACGTATTTTTCACCATAAGTATTTCTATCCATCAAAATAAACCATACTTACATATTTTAAATTATGATCAAACCAAAAAACCTAGCTATCTCAATAAAAAGTAAATTTCACATACCACATCAAATTTTTTAAGCAGAAGTACTATGAGAATACTCAAAATTGTCATGTTGATTTATAATTTAGTTTAATGTTTCTTCAAAATCGGCAGCATAAAATAAAACTAAAAATATTTAAAAATTATCAGATACCAGAACAAAAAATATAAAAAAAAACTTCGTTAGTAATTAAAATGGCATAAAAATAATTATTTATCTATGATAATTTATATCGTTGCTCTGTCGTTATTATCATGCTGGCTCGTTTGTAATATAGTTAACAATTTTTACTGACAGATAGCTATTCTATAGCAATATTATAAAATGCTTTTATTTTTATCTATTCTGGTATATGATGAAAAATAATAATAATAATAATCATAATAGTGGTAGAATATGATGCAAAAAAAAATAATAAAAAAAATATTATTATTAAAACTACAATCCACTAACCGAACAAAACCTATATTAAAAAATCATAATATTTTATCCACTCCACATTTATTACCCATAAAATGTTTTATTTATGCGAACTTTAAAGCTTTTGTAATTTTGCAGTAATTTTATTTTTTAAGTATGCAGTTGCATTGGCGAGGATTTATGCTAAAAGTGGTCTGTTTTCATGGCCTGGCGGACTGATCAATTTAAGTACAAGCCAAAACTAACAGTCAAGTTAATTCATTGTTTTATGATTTCGCATATTTTTTGTTAGTATATAATACATTAGTATATGTTATATACACTATTTTGCTATCTACACAAGCTTTTTGTCTGTTTATTTGTTTTAGACTATGCATGCGTGCATTTTTAATAATGAAATAATAAATATTTTAAATCAAAAAAGCAAATAAAATCATCCACATTGTATTCAAATGAAGCTATGTTTCATTCTGCGTATATGGGAAAAATCAAACCAACAACATATTTTTGGTTTTCCGAAAACTAAAGTGGATTTTTCAAAATAACGTTTTTTGTTAGATTTTTAGTTTGTCCATGTATTGTACATAAATATATATTAAATTAAAATCACCTATTTCTGGTATTTTGTTATAAACTGTATATAACTAAAATTGATAAAATTATTAGTTTATTGTTCGTTCGAATGTGAATGAAACAGGATATCCTTTTTTTTCAGTTTTGATGGTGTATGTAATATAATAGAGATTATTCTACACATTTGGGTCAAGTATTGAATTTTAAAAAAAGCCCTTTATTATTAAAGGCCATAAAGTGTTGCATACTTTTGTTATGCAAATTAACAGCAAAGTAGTGACTCCTTTTATTTCTATGATGTCTACTGTTTCCTAAAAAAATCAGTCGAGTACAAAATCATATTTTAATGCAAATTCTAATAATTTTTTGTTTCAATTTATCCGCAGCTTGACAAAAAATGATTCTATGCATTGAATAAACATAACAAATATATGTATTGTACATACATCACCAGCGATATACTCGACTAACAAAAAAAAAAAAAAAAATTAATTTTCTATTTTTGAATTAAAAATATCCATGCTATGCTTTTTTTTTCTCCACATACTCGTACACCAATCTATATACACGAACACACTCATAGCTATACCACATTACACAATCTGTATGAGCAAAAATTATGAAAATTCTCGTTACAAAATTATATAAAAAATTTTCCTCCTGAAACATTTGTCTTGTTTTCCAGATAAGTGATTTAAAAACAAAAAAACTAACGAACGCAACTAACAAAAAAAAAAAAATGAGTTTCTGATTTAGTAGGGTTGGCCTAAAATATAGCAGCAAGTATAAAAACAAAAAAACGAAAAAAACAGGAAGTTCAAAACATTTTTCCCATTCGCAGTGTTATTGTTCTGTGCCAAAAAAAGTAAACAACAAAATGAAAAACAAGAAAATGCATTTTCATTTTCCCTTTAAATCATAAATTCATTTGGTGCTGCTCTCTTGGTATAACAAAAAAAAAAATATGTATATAGCAAAAAATTAGTAACAGTGAAGTAAAGGCAACAACAAAAAAAAAAAAAAATCGGTTAAAAATAGTAAAGTGATTTACAATGTTTTTACAAATTTTTGTCTTATATTTTTACATTTTTGTTGGTAGTATTTACTTACTTGTTTTATTTTTTGGTTCCAAAATTGCATACTATATTTTCTGGAATATACAGTCGAGGAAATATTTGTTTGCATAGTGTAACTTGTCAATATAAAAGAAATAATATTCTTTCTGGATGGAGAAGCTGGCGACGATTGCAGATGTATTTATGCGTTATATTGTTTTGTAAAAAAAAAAAAATGCTGGTGTCAAGCAGATCGGCCAAATATGTGCACCAACCAATTGCATTTTAAGTATTTGGATTAGTTTTTTTCATTTTTTCTTTCTACTGTTAAATTTAATTTAATTATTTTAAATAGGTAAAATAAGTAGAATAGTATGTAGACTAATTAAAGTCTTTTAGAAATAATAATATATTTTAATTATTCTATGGTAGGATCTGAAACGCAGATTTTGGAGGATGAGGTTGTTTAAAATGTTGTTGGTCCATGAGTAATATTTTACCACGAAGAAAGAATTAAAACACGGTAATTTTCTAAATATAAAGTAATGCTATCTGCTGTACTTATCTTTAATAAGTATATTCAATTAGAATTTCTTTGCTATTATCTATTATAAATACTATAAAATTAAATAAGTTAATTTATTTTTAATAAATAAAAAAAAATGTTACAAATTATATTTAGGGTGTCCCTTATTTTGCCAATTTTTTTGTATTTTTAATTATTGTAATATACACTCTCAACTTTTTGTCCTTTTAGTATGTAATATATCTATGCAAAATCTTAGCCGAATCGAAAAACATTTACCCGTGCCTCAGGGGCCCTAAAGTCTACAAACAGAAATCATCGTTAAAATTTAGAAAAATAAAGATTATTTAATTTTTGTGTATTACTACTATTTTTATTTAACTGAAATAACTTAATAAAAATAATGTTAGACATTTAAACAATATTTTAAAACGGTTTTTTCAAAATATCCTTATTGCAATTCGGAAATAAGCGACGATGTTCTTGAATCAGCTTTCGTTAGACGATCATGGTAATCTTCTACCAACCTAAGAGATCTTTCTGTTGTATCATTAACTACATTCAACGTTTTTGTGATTTCCCTGCCACGAATATAGTAGATATTCAAATTCCAATTAGCAGGATCTTCATCAAGAAACTAAACATTTACATCAAACCTTTCGCAAAAATGGCTACTATTTTCAGATATAGACAGATTAATTATTAATTTACCCATAAAATTCTCGTTAATATCTTTTGCGCTTAACGTTAGACGGTTAGGTCCATAGTAGAAGTGCTACAGGTTTTCAAAGAATTTTTAATTTTTTTGTTTAACCTCATGGTTGCATCTATATTTTTGAACCTATGATAAAAATAACTGATGATTATTGATAAAATTGTAGGAATATTACGCTTCCTTTTTCTTTAAACCTACCTTTTTAAATCTTTACAAAGTTTTAATCCTGGTTCTGTGCTTTGAAAGGGCATGAACAATTGAACCAACTGAGATGTGCATAATGACAATAAATACACAAACATCACGAAACGAATTTAGTTGTTTGGCCGAAACTTTGTACTAATGTCTAAACAAAAATATCTTTAGACTATAAATTGCTCGAATCATCCAACGGGCCTAATGAATGATACCAGGAGGTAGAGTTTTAAATTAATGTTGAGTATTCTCACCCAAAAATATAATATCTGAAGAAATTCACGATAATAATCTCTATAAGGAAATTGCAATCGCTCTTGTGCAAATCATATAATCTCCTATTTTTTATCATTAAGGACTTGTAAACATTTTTCATCTGTTAATGCGTTTAAATATGTTCCCAATTCTTTTGAAAATGTTTAAATAATAGAAAATTCGATACATCGCAAAACTAGCTCATAAATATGATGACGACAAGGAAAATATGCTAGACTGCTTCCTAATGTTTATTCCAATGAAACACAGGCTCCTTTGAGACGCCCAGTGTTGCATGCTGCAGTATCACAACAAAGTCCCTGAACTCGTTCACGCAGTCCCCAATTATCTAGAGCTTCAAAAACTCCAGCAGCTTGATCTTTTCCTGTTGAGCCTTGAAGCTTTTTAATGCTTATCAGTTGTTCAATTTTTTTGCACGTAACAGTAACAGGTAGCTACCGAGCAAACGGCGCAGTGGTTAAAGCTGCGGCGTTTAGATCGGGAGGTACCGGGTTCGAATTTCTATAGGGGCGGGATGCAAAATGGATTTTTCATCATCTGATTACGATTGGTAATGAAGATGGACACATCTATGACCCCCTATTGAGAGTGCAGAATCCATGGGCCGACCCACCTTTCATGTCAGCACTTGTAATGTTTTCGGGTGTTTCATCGATTTTGGTTTGTGAACGCTGCTTGGTTTTGAACGGTAATTTTGGGAAAAATAAAAGAATTGATAAAAAGTAAAAGGGGGGTTCTACTGTATTTTAAATTTAAATTTTGTGATAGAATTTTTGTTTTGAAAGGTCGGGATGGCATCTATCATTGAATAGAGACAACCAAATATTAATTTTCGGAGTAATTCATCTTGGTTTCCAACCTTTCATTGATGCCTCTCATTGAAAATAATTGGTTTGGTAACACTGTTTCAATTTGAGTGGGGGAAAACAATTTGGGTATATAAGGGCCGAAAAATGTGACACAAGAAAAAAGAAGAAACCAATTAATAAATAAAATACACGAAAAATCAGGAAAGTGAACGCGCCGCGATCGAAGAATAATAATATTTGATAAGGCCATTTTTTTTTAATGTCTACGGCCGCATGGAATCTAAAAGAAATTGTGAGTGAGTTTTTGGATATTGGCCAGTGATTTTATGAATAGAATAAAATAGAAAGTTAATAGAAATAGCTTAATAATCATAAGTGAATAAAAATAAAAGGACAATATTTAAAGAAAAGAACGGGAACAAGTATTGAGTGAGCCTGTGCAACCACAAAGACAAATAATTTATATTTTTTTGAAGTGATTGTGTCTTACGTTATACGGGACATACGTATACATTTATTTTTGGCTATCGCGCGCACACACACATTTCGGTGTTCTTCATTTTGTTTATTATTAAATTATTATTAATTATTTGTTTATAAATATAGCAGTTCTCCGGATAATTAACGGGGATTATTTAACCGAAGTATTAAGAACTGGGATAAGTTAACCGGTTGGTGTAACTTTATGGGTTTATCACAATGGCTGCAGTTAAATAGTCAAGCAGAGGGTGATCATGAACAAATCGAAGATTGGAGGAAAAGATCGCATTCACAAAACTTTAGTCAATTGGTGAGTTACCAGATAATTATTTTCCCTTGATTTCTTACTTTCCTTTCAGTTTCTAATTTCAATTTCATAAGTTCCTTCACAACATTACCTACGCCAGAGTGGATTGCTTAGAAAGTTAAGCCGGTGCATATTTAGCGAGTTAGATGTCATGGCGCCCAACAAACAACAAATTTAATTTTTATTTTTTTGACATCAAGTTGTTGGAGGAAACTAAATATTTTGGAATTTCTCTTTTGGGTTTTTTTGTAAATATGTTGCGTTAATTTTAATCGTTTGATTTTTTTTTCTTCTCTTAAGGAGATTCGTATCAGGAAGGAGGGTTCAGGAATCAAAGTATATTGGAACACCCCGGAACGTTATTTAAACTTTATATGGTTTATTTTTAAGATTAAGTTTTCTTTATTTTGTTTAGTATTAAATTTGTTTTGTTAGTTTTTTGTACTAAATTTGCTTACATTTTATAATTCTAAAAACTTTCATTTTTTTTTTTAATTAATAATAATTTAAATTTTTTTTTATAATTTACTTAAATCACATTTTGTTAATGACCAAAGCTGAAATTACCTGAAACAATACAAAACAAGAATATTATATAGTTTAATTAAAAAGACAAATTCAATATTTACTTACGTGTTAATAATGTACATCAAATGGTCTAATCGGATCGGTTGACGTTGATCAATAGAATAATTTTCAATCTGAAAATGAATAAGAAACTTATTAGTTTTAACTCAAAGGACAATTTGTCAATTAACTTATATGTATATTCACTTCACCTTAAACACGAATTGGAACCTTTGTTGTACGTTATTATAGCCTAAAATTAGTAATCTTAATTTAATTATTATTGTTATTACTTACCGTTTTGACAATTTGTTTATATCTGATGACAGTCGAACAAGTTCAGTGATTGTTGAACTTTCGGTATTTATGAATACATTTGGATGCGCAGAGTAATTACAAATTTAAGTATACAATGATAGTACATATTGTGCTCAAACACGTAAACATTTTTATAGTATACATTAGTGCATTATACTTGCCTTTCGTGCGCTGTTCAATTTTTTGCTTATCATCACTCTTTTACCAACCATTTTGTGAACAAGACCTATTTAATAATAAATAAATTTTATAACGTTTTTGAACCAAAGTTCTTGTTATTGATTCAGTGAATAATACCCATAATTTAATTAGAGCTGAACTGGAACCAAACCGAAGTTATCGCACCGCATGATCGATAATTTAACTTTGATTGTGGCACCAAATTATCCGATCATTTATGGTCCTTCGAGCCGGATTTATTTATCCACCATTAACAAATTTAAGTGTAGTGAATCATACCAAATCTAGTGAAATTAACTAAATAATATAATTAATCAAGTGGTATTAACCAATCGTATAACAATCGAACTAAACCAAGTGATATTTACCATTCGTAACAAATAACCGAAACACGTGAGGAAATATGGCGGAACTTAGATCTCTTAAAAAACGACGTGCTTATATCAAAGGGCAAATAACACGCCTAGTGAATTTCGTGAACGATGACCTAAATGATGATACAACAGCCGATGATATCAAAGTGAGACTGTCGAACGTGGAACGCCTCCGATCTGAAATGACAAACGTTGAAGACCGCATTGTCCAATTAGATGACGAGGAAGTTTTGGATGAAAATTTAGAGGAGAATTATTACAAGGTGGTGGCGGGATTGAACATCGGACTTAGAAACAAGGTTAGTGCATCTGTTCCTTTAATTGATACCATGAATGACACTGCTGGTACCAGTAGCCGAGCTGAGGTAAGATTACCGAAGATAACCTTACCTAATTTTTTTGGAGACTACACTGAATGGCAGTCGTTCTACGACTTATTCTGTTCGACTATTCACGATAACGGAACGTTATCGCCTTCACAGAAGTTGCAGTATTTAAAGGGAGCATTAAAGGGTGAAGCGGCCGGACTATTAAAGCACTTCAGCATCACGGAGGCTAACTATATTGAAGCTTTAACAAAATTAAAGGACCGATATGATCGCAAAAGGCATACAGTATATGCATTCATTAAAACATTTATGAACCAACCAAGTCTAACTGCAGCAAACAGTGCAAACATCAGAAAAATATTAGATACCTCCGATGAAGTTGTTCGAGGGTTAAAGGCGATGGGAGAAAAAGCAGAATCCAGAGATCACTGGCTAATATATCTTCTAACCTGCAAGCTGGATGATGAGACAAATGGTCTGTGGGCACAGGCATCTAGTGAGTATGAGTTCCCTACTCTACAGCAATTCTTTACGTTCTTGAGCAAGAGAATCGATGATTTGGAATCCATGAGAACTACCATGAAGCGACCGAACCCACAACCTCATCAACCAAAGCCGAACTCAGGAGTGAAAGCTCATGTAAGTACAACATCCGATCCATGTCCTTTATGTCCTGAACATTGTTATCGATTATTTGAATGCAACAAATTAACAGAGATGGCAGTAGTTCAAAGAAAGGAATTAGTGAAAAAACACAATCGTTTTTTCAACTGTTTCAACGATAATCACAATGTGTACCAGTGTCGATCAAAGTTCAGGTGCCGATTATGCAACCGAAAGCATCACACCCTACTACATGAAGATACACCAGCTAATGTAGACCAAACCCGTTCTAGTTTAATAGCATCACAATCAAATGATAGTACTGTTACGTCGGCAATTTGTTACACCGCAATGAAAATAGGAACAGCAATACTACCTACAGCTCTAGTACATGTATTAGATGGACATAACAAGAAACAACAATGTCGCGTGCTGTTAGATTCAGGATCCCAGGGATCATTTATTACTGAAGGCTGCGTACAAAGATTACTACTAACCCGCCGAAATGCTAAAATTTCGGTATCTGGAATTGGAGACTCGAAAACTTGTTGTGCAAAGGGAATTGTCTCACTAGTTGTTACACCTAGAACCAAACATACGCCCTGTTTTCAAATTGAGGCTTTAATATTGCCAAAGCTGACCACCAAGCAGCCATCAACTACATTTACACCATTAGATTTGTCATATTTTAATCAATTTCAGTTAGCCGATCCAAACTTCTACCAATCAGCAGATATTGATATCTTAATTGGATCAGATCATTTCTTTGATCTTTTAGAGGAAGAACGAATATTAGGAGACCAAACACGATCTACCATGCAAAAATCATTCTTCGGTTGGATAGTTGCTGGTAAATTTGATGACACCAATTCAGTTCAATCATTCACCGCTACCACCACTCCAGAGGAAGGAAATTTGGATCGATTATTAAAACAATTTTGGGAAATTGAAAGTATCACCACCACCAGCAAACACATTTATTCGGAGGAAGAAGAATTTTGTGAAATCCATTTCCAGGAGACTAAGCAGGAAGATGAATCTGGTCGTTTAATTGTTCGTCTACCATTCATAAATTCGCCTACTATTTTAGGAGACTCCATTTGTGTTGCTATACAACGAATGCGGGCAATAGAAAGGAAATTTTCTAAAAATAAAGAATTTTGTGACATGTACAAAGAATTTATTGAAGAGTATATCAAATTAGGACATATGAAGGAAATTGGTTTTGCAGAACAACAGTTACCAGGCTACTATCTTCCGCACCATGGAATAATGAAGCCATCAAACACCACTACAAAGCTAAGAGTTGTGTTTGATGGTTCCGCCAAAACTACATCGGGAAAAGCACTTAACGACTGCTTGGCAGTAGGTCCTAATTTGCAAACTAATTTATACAGTATCTTATGTCGTTTTAGAGAATACAGAGTAGCATTTACATCGGATGTGGAGAAAATGTTTCGACAGGTACGCGTAGCAAATGAAGACACCAAATACCAAAGAATTATATGGAGAGATAATCCGAAACTACCGTTTAAGCATTATGAACTGCAGACCGTCACCTACGGCACTTCCAGTGCTCCTTTCCTAGCCACTAGAGCTCTCCTAGAAATAGCTTTACGACATAAAGACCAATTACCAGAAGCAGCTGATCATATCATGAAGGATATATATGTGGATGATCTCATGACGGGAGCAGACACGATCTGTGACGCAAGAAGACTAAAGAACGATATACAATCAATCCTAGAGAGTGCTGGTTTTCACCTAAGAAAATGGGTATCCAACAAGGAACAACTTCTGATAGACACCACAGAAGACAAATCAGATTTATCGATCGAAATACGAGAATCAACTTCAGTAAAGGTCCTAGGACTTCACTGGGATCCAGCAAGAGATTATTTCCATTTCCGTGTAAATCTCCAACAACAGCCAATTCTTACCAAGAGGGGAATATTATCAGAGGCCAGTCGATTATTTGACCCAATAGGATGGCTAGCACCAGTAATCGTCAAAACGAAGATATTTTTCCAAAATTTGTGGATCGCAAATTTAGGCTGGGATGAACAATTACCAGACAATCTCACTGAAGAATGGCTGAAGCTGAGAGATAATCTGCCACTAATCGAAAAGATTAAAATACCACGCTACATCCAAACAAATTGTAACACTATTATAGAATTACATGGGTTCTCCGATGCCAGTAAGGAGGCCTACTCAGCAGCTGTTTATGCCAGAATAATCCAACCTAATGGGGAAAGTATTACCATGCTATTGTCAGCTAAGACCAAGGTAGCACCAGTGAAACAGCTATCAATACCACGCCTTGAGCTTTGTGGAGCTTTATTGTTAGCCAATTTACTAAGAACAGTAAACGAAGCTTTAAAGACGAAAATTATTAAAATTTACGCTTGGACCGATTCTGCCATCGTCCTAGATTGGCTGTCCACTCATCCAAAACATTGGAACACTTTTATCGGCAATCGTACGTCGGAAATTTTGACATACATGAACAGATCGCAGTGGAATCATGTTAAATCGGAAGAAAATCCTGCTGACTGTGCCTCGAGAGGGAAAGAACCAGACCAGTTACTTAATTTCAATTTATGGTGGAACGGACCAGAGTGGCTAAATGATCCTGAAGAATGGCCATCACAATATAAACACAATAACGCTACGATGGAGGAGAGGAAGACCCATTCATTACAGGTTAAACTTCCTGAACCTAATATGCAAGTTCACGAGGATAATGTGGTCCAACTAATCATCAACAAATTTTCCAGTTTCGCTAAAATGGTTCGCGTTTTAGCTTATGTTTTGCGAGTTTTTCAACGCAAACCGAAAATTAGAACCAGTTATTTGTAAACTACGGAGATAATTATTGCTGAAAGAAGACTTATCCAGATAATCCAACGAAAACATTTTGCAGCAGATATAAATCATATCTCGTCATACAAAATGTTGCAGAAGTCGAGCAACTTGAAATCGTTACAACCATTTATTGATGCGTACGGTGTACTACGAGTAGGGGGAAGATTGTCAAACGCATCAATCACCTACGAAATAAAGCACCCCATAATATTACCGGCTAGAGATCACCTCACCGAAGTCATTATAAAAGAAAACCATCATCGACATCTACATGGAGGGCAAACTTTGATGATGGCTACACTTCGTCAAAAATATTGGATACTGGGTTGCAGGAATGCAGTAAAAAGGATGGTTCATGGCTGTGTTCAATGTACCAAATACAAAGCAAAGGAGATGACTCAAATAATGGGTGACCTGCCTGAGGCGCGAGTTGATCTAATAAGACCGTTTTTAAAAGTGGGAGTAGATTATGCGGGACCGTTTTCAACCCACTTATCCAGAGGAAGAGGGCAGAAGACGTATAAGAGTTATATTTGCTTATTCGTTTGCCTTAGCACTAAGGCTGTCCACCTGGAGTTGGTGACTGATCTCACAACCGAAGCATATCTTGCAGCTCTTCGAAGATTTGTGGCACGAAGAGGGATTTGTAAAGAAATACACAGTGACAATGGAACGAACTTTGTTGGCGCAAAAAACCAATTAAAACAATTATACCAATTTATTCTGAAAAATACTAATTTTATTTCCGATTTTCTCAACAGAGACCGCATAAGTTTCCATTTTATACCTCCAAGATCACCTCATTTTGGCGGCCTGTGGGAGGCTGCTGTTAAGTCAACCAAGTTTCACCTAAAAAGATCGATAGGTGATCATATACTTACCGTAGAGGAAATGTCCACGCTGCTCGCTGAAATAGAAGCCATTTTAAATTCACGTCCACTTTGTGTACTATCCAGCGAAGATTTCGATGCCCTAACACCAGCACATTTTCTTATTGGGCGACCTACAACTCAGATTCCTGCTGAAGACTTCCAAGAAACTAAATTATCAAGATTATCCAGATGGCAGATCGTTCAGAAAATTAATCAGCAGTTTTGGAACAGATGGAGTTTAGAATACCTGACAAACCTGCAGCAGAGAACCAAATGGAATCAAGATCAACCAAACATTAAGATTGACAGCATAGTTGTAATTAAGGAAACCAACTTACCACCTTCCAAATGGCTTTTGGGTAGAGTCGTACAACTACATCCTGGTTCTGACAATAAAGTGAGAGTGGTTACACTGCAAACAGTTATGGGTCTAACTAAACGACCTATTCAAAAGTTATGTTTGTTACCAATAAATTGAATCATCCGATTCAAGGCGGCCGGGATGTTAATGACCAAAGCTGAAATTACCTGAAACAATACAAAACAAGAATATTATATAGTTTAATTAAAAAGACAAATTCAATATTTACTTACGTGTTAATAATGTACATCAAATGGTCTAATCGGATCGGTTGACGTTGATCAATAGAATAATTTTCAATCTGAAAATGAATAAGAAACTTATTAGTTTTAACTCAAAGGACAATTTGTCAATTAACTTATATGTATATTCACTTCACCTTAAACACGAATTGGAACCTTTGTTGTACGTTATTATAGCCTAAAATTAGTAATCTTAATTTAATTATTATTGTTATTACTTACCGTTTTGACAATTTGTTTATATCTGATGACAGTCGAACAAGTTCAGTGATTGTTGAACTTTCGGTATTTATGAATACATTTGGATGCGCACAGTAATTACAAATTTAAGTATACAATGATAGTACATATTGTGCTCAAACACGTAAACATTTTTATAGTATACATTAGTGCATTATACTTGCCTTTCGTGCGCTGTTCAATTTTTTGCTTATCATCACTCTTTTACCAACCATTTTGTGAACAAGACCTATTTAATAATAAATAAATTTTATAACGTTTTTGAACCAAAGTTCTTGTTATTGATTCAGTGAATAATACCCATAATTTAATTAGAGCTGAACTGGAACCAAACCGAAGTTATCGCACCGCATGATCGATAATTTAACTTTGATTGTGGCACCAAATTATCCGATCACATTTGTCCAAAATAAAAATTTTGTATAAGAATTATTTCTTGGCTTGGTTTTTTTTTTATTTATTTTATGCCAAGTATACACGCTACACACTACAGGTTGGCATGAAGCAATGCAATGTGCAGGTGGTTTTCAAAAGACGGATCTGTAGCCGCCCGTCCTCGATTTGGCTACTCCAGGCGTAAAGTAGGACGGTAAAAAATAAATTAAGAAATCAAACAAACAAACAGTAACAGGTAAATATTCAGTTATGTTATCCCGAAAATTTAAAGCTGTTTAAAATTTTATGTCCCAGTTGACTATAACATAATTGGGCATAAATTCTTTAAATTGATTTTGAATCAATGCTGCACATACAACGCTCAACTCATACCATCGAGACAACCAGGTCGACACGTCTGCCGTTGACTTATTAAAAATGCTTTATCTTCTTCGATTCTGATTTTTTGTAATGCATCTGTGCGAATCTTAATAAGTGGTTGAACGAACGGAAAGATTCTTGTATCATAATGGACGACGAGACCTACGTCAAAATGGATTTCTCGACACTTCCAGGTCCCCAATATTACATCCGAAAGAAAGATGAAGAACTGGACGAATTAATTACTACCATAGCTGTTGAAAAAATTGACAAAAAGCGTATAGGTATGCAGAGTCACTGAAAATACCATCCAGAAGCTAATGGCTTCCATTCAGATGGCTTTATCTCCAGAAATGAAGTTCAATCATGATTTTTGATTTGTTTAATTTTCTGGTGTACGTGTTACAAAACAAAAAAACCGTTATCTTATTTTTTTAATATAAGGTGTATTTTGCGCACAAGATGGTCCCAAAGTTTTGCAAAAAGGATAAAAAACGCCGTTTGGAGTAAACTTCGAAGGAAAATTTATGAATTAAACAGTTAATGATTTCAAAAACTTTTCAGGTTTTAAATGCTTTTTTTTTTTTTTGCTCAAAACAAACCTTAACTAATCAATACTAATTCATACGTAGGACATTCTATCCGCATGGTACACTTTCAGATTTTTCTCCTTTTTAATTTTGATAATTTAGTAAATAATCTTAACGAAAGTAAACTAAGAATCGATATTTGCATGAATTTTGATTGCAGGAAGTTATGATTTCACTTCTTCGAAATTTATGACCATTTCGAACAAAACTGAAGCCAAACTGACCAAAGTATTAGACGATTGATTTAGTTGATATTTTAGTTGATATGATTTAGTTCTAACTTTATTTTTTCCCTTAGTTAAATACCTTGTTGATTTCATTGATATAGCTGTTGTGGTATTTGAACTGACCCTTTTGTTAAACTGTAGCGATATATAGACACCTGATTCGATAACACGCCCCTTTGCCGTAACTTTTAGCGTGAAAATTCCACTCAGTACACAAGCTCGGTCATATATGTATATATAGACAATCTTTTTAATGTTCGACAATATTTCTTTCTTTATATATAAATTGAATCATTTTAGTTTTGACTAGATATACCTCAATGCTATCGTGTTCCATTCAATTTGAAATAATAATGAAAGTGGCTTGTTTCACTGAAGTGCTCTCAGGATTCTTACAATAAATAACGAATAGTTGAATTGTTTCTTGTTTATTATTCGAGTGATTTTTCTTGTTTATTATTCGCAGCTGCGTGGTAATCATTCGGTCCCCGAAGACGGTGTGCAAAATACCGATTGTTTCGTTTGCCGTGAGGCAAATTGCGCCGTCCTATTGAAACCAAATGTCTTATTGAAACCAAATGTCGTGTGTATCCTCCTCTTGAATTCTGGGTAGCAGCAACTCGTTTATCATGTAGCGACTCACGCATGTTCACACTAATAAATATGGACGCTCATATTTATTCTCGTAAAGGTTTACATTCGTTTCGCTACAATACATATATCAGTCACACACATATCAGCGCTCTCATACGTACTAGATACTACTAACAACCGCAACCGCTCCACCAACAAACCGAAACATATAATTGCATCGCGGCGTACTTCATACTGGTAGAATTTCCCAGAAAATGTTTGACATCTCGTTTCTCCATACAGTCGAATTTTTGCGCTTTACAACAGCATTTAATTATTTGCTCGCGATAAAATAAATGGTGTGGTGAAAATTAATAAGAAATAAGTTAATATCCGTGTAACTAAATTGTGTAACAAATTATATAATCAAAAACATAATAATTCTAACTATCTTAATTTGTGAAATCTCAATTTGTGAAAATAAAATTTGTAAACATTAAATCATAATTTCTATGTAAAGGGTACATGGTGCGTTTTTAATTCCGAACGGCGTCTCTCACGCGCAGCAAAGGCAAAGACCCACGCCTAACCCTTACAATTATGACTCGGTAATGCTCCCCATTGACTGTAAGGGCTGCTTCTTGCTTATTTTCCAAAAAAAAAAAAATGGACCAATGATGCCGCCGGTCCAAAATCCACACCAAACATGGTCATTTTGCTTCAGCTCCTGAACTAATTGAACTTTGTAGACCTTCATACAGAGGCCTATATTTTAAATTCTCATCACAAAACTGCGTGAAATATTCAATTATTGAGCACGAAGGCGAGTTGATGTTGATGGATGCTCGGCTATACGCGCTGTAAATGCGCGTACACGTGTTGGTTTATCGAATAACAATCCAGTTTCACGAACTCGCTTCACAAATTGATCCACAAATTGCTTTGTAAGTATTTCATTTTTTACTGAATTTTACACGTATTCTATCTTTTAGTTGACCAACAATTCTTTTAAGTGGATTTCTAGTCGAAAAAGTAATGTAGCAACATTATTTTTATTATTTGTAGCATTATGGGAACGGCTGATTTGGCCAAAAACGATTAATTTATTTAGTAATTATGTATTTCGGGTATTTGTTTTTTGATTCATATTTGTGATGATATTGTTGGTATCAACTGTAATGTCTGTTGTCAATTTCTTTACCCGATTTATAAACCCAAATGCAGTAATTATAATTTGGCTTAATGGATGGAAACTGATAAAATTTAGAATTCGACCAGACGACAAGTTTTCGGCGTACCAGACAGTGTCAATTTAGCTTTTGCCTTTCCGAATTATTAAGGTATCCAAAAATGGTAATTTGTTATTTATTTCTAATTCTTAAGTAAATTTAAGGCCGGAACAGTTATTATTAAATTTAGAAAGTAAATCATTCATTTTATCTTCGGATACACATAACTAAAAAATCGATTATTTGAAAATTCTTAGTGAACATATTTCAAAAATTCTACAAAATCAATATAAATTGCCACTTTTTCGGCTGGAAATCCGCTTAAAACAATTTTTAGTAAACTAAAAGATAGAATTTTATAATTTATTTAAATTTTTAACTAAATTAGATAAGAAAAGTGCTAAAATAGTGAAAACCGAAAGTTTCTAATCTTTTCAAATATTTTGTAATAATATAGATTTTTCAACAATGTTTACATAGCTACATTGCTGCCTCACTGTCTTCTTTTAATTTTTATGCTCTAATATACAGTGCTGGGAAAAAAATGGGCAAACATATTTTATTACAAATTGGAGTCTTTTTTTGCTAAACTTACAAAACTTTTAAAAGCAATTGGCTTATTGTTCTATGTTGTTTCGTTTTTGCCTTGTCAATTAAGGTTCGTATCACTGGATTGTGAATAAAACAAATTCAATTCAATTTTTCACCAACGAATTTATTTATTTAGCACAAGAATTATTACAACACAATTGATTAATTATAATTCCCAAAATCACTTTAATTAATTTTTACACAATTTTACTGTACACTTATAATTTTTATTTCCACTAAAACATTTTTTAAATCACTTTTTAATTCCTTTTTTTAATCTTTACTCTATCGCTTACCAAAAACAAATCATCCAATTCGACTTCGTTCGCCTTTTTATATACACAAACCAAATTCCTAGAAACTCATGACTTTTCCAGTTAGAATAGTGTAGAAACATTTAGAACAATTTAATCATGGAAAATTCCATTTTAGTACAGCAAAACATTGAGCTATTAATTTAACTTATTCTACTACACACTAGGGTGTGATAGAATAATGTAACGGTGACACCTGGTGTTTAATAGAATAAGTTAAATTATTAACTCAATGTTAAACTGTACTAAAATGAAATTTTTTATGAAAAAATTGTTCTACACTATTCTAACTAGAAAAAATCATGAGCTTTCTAGAAGTTTGGTTTGTGTATATAAAAAGGCGAATGAAGTCGTATTGGATTTAGTAGTATTTGGAAAGCGACAGTGTGAAGATTAAAAAGGAAACAAAAAGTGATTTAAAAAGTTTTTTAGTGAAAATAAAAATTACAAGTGTATAGTAAAATTTGAGAATAATTTATATAAAGTGATTTTGTGAATTTTTATTAAAAAACTGTGTTGTAATAATTCTTGTGTTAACTAAATAAATTCGTTGGTGATAAATTAAATTGATTTTGTATTATTCACAATCCAGTGATACGAACCTTAATTGACAAGGCAAAAACGTAACAATATTTTGTTGGACCGCCATTGGCTTTTTTGATTGTGTCTTTTTTTAGTTGTGTCAATTTTGGTAATTGTAAATACTTAGTGAATCTTAATTACACGTATCCACATTAAATAGTAGGTTTTGTCACAGAAAATATTATTGTTGACTTTAGTGAAAATTGTTTATCAGGCTGAGATTATTACCTTGTAACTCTCGGCCGTCAGTTGTATAATTTAGACTGTTAATGATTTTTGTTATGCGGCACATGTCTTTAAATTTTTTTTTTGTTTTATATACTCAAAATCAAGAATGGAAACTTCGTCAAAAACGAAACTCATGTTACTCTCAACAGAGTGTTTACATGATGTTGACCGATATTCCTAGTGTTCGGTCTGGCCAAAATGAAAAAAAAAAAAAAACACATACAATTTTTATGCCAAAATTCTAGCATAAAACGCACTCATTTATGACGTAAAAATCCAACTTTTTTTTTGGATTTAGATGTCAAAACTTCGTGGATTTGGCTGTCAAATGGAAATATATTTTGGTCAGCTGTTAATTTTTTTATAGAAAATTTAGTATTAAACTTAAATATAAGTTTTTTAAAGATAGGTGAAATGAAATGTGTGGTATAAAGTAATTAGTGTATTTTGTTATTATTTTTGATGTATTAATTTTTTACCATTAGATCAACAACAATATTGTCAAGCCTGGCATTGCAGAACCCGATTATTTTGAGAAATCAATGGCCCAAGCGTGCGCGATTTGTTTATTACACGCATGAGTACGATTTCTTAAATTATAAATGCTAACTAACTATGATTCATTTTTTATTTTTTTTTTAGAGAATCATTTATGTTATGTTCCAATGGCAAAACAAAAGGCATTCCAAAAAATGCAAACCTGATTACTAAGTGAATTATAAAAGAAATTGGCCGGTGAACATCTTGGATCCATTAAAATTTATCAGAGCCAACATATAAAACAAGTTCTCAATTGAAGCAAAAGCGTCCACAATCAGGATCACTGATCGGTGTTAATGATGCTATCTTAGAAGATTTAGTTTTCCCAGCTGAAACTATAGGAAATCGCATTCGTGCCAAACTAGATGGACCGTCGGTAATCAAAGTTCCTTTGGATAAAACACAACAAAAAGAGCAGTTTACAAATTTATAAATCAGATTTACCTGCTCTTGAGTTTTTTGGTATAACAAACCAAGTTAACTAAAAATCGAAAAAGCCGCAGAGTACATTTTGTATACAAACATTACTGAGACGTATAGCTAATATTGTCTTGAATATAAACTTACAGACACATTTCATACAAGATTCTTTAAATTTCTTGTTCTGGTTAATATGATTTCGACTAATGATTTCTTTTCTACTTTTTCAGATTGACACATTTACATCAGTAAAATGCTAAAAAATGTAAAAATTATGTAAAAAGCTAACAGGGCGAGTTGTCACATTCGAATTCCTTGAGCCTTACTTATTCAAACATTTTTTTTACACTTAAAAATCACAATAAAAATAAATCAATTCGCAATTTCCTAGGAAAACCAAAATAGTACCACTAATTCGAATTCATAGTAGACCTACAGATCTTTTTTACCAAATCTACAGGCCGGGTACACATTGAGAACGAGCGACGGGAACGAATTTTCATTGTTTACTAAATTAGGTAAGATCATTTCTAAAATAGTGTAAACCGATAGTTTCTAATTAACGATAGCGTGTATTTACTAAATATCAAATTTCAACAGTTTCAATAGGAAATTTCAATTGATTGTTGATAATTTTGAATTTAAGACGATAAATTGAAAGTTTGTATTAAACTTGTTAAAATTTTAAATGCACGTTTTTCACTATTTTAGCAATTTTCTTATATAATTTGGCCTTTTAAGTAGAGTTAGACGTATAAAACCAAATTTTTCATTTTTTGCTGTTTGATCAGGGGTGCTATTCTTGAAACATTACGAAAATGTTCGTAACCGAAAATTTTCGTAATGCTATTTTCGTAATAGTAATGGTGAAATCATAATTTAGTATTCTTGAAACCATTACGAATACAGCGAAGAGAGGAAAAAAGAAATAATAAAATTTCGAGAGAGAAGATGAAAATGTAAGTTACTAAAATGGTATTCTTGAAATCCGGATTACGAAAATTTTCGCAACGGAACGTTACTAAAATTTTCGGATGGTTTTTTTGTTCCTTATTGCATTTCGTAATGAAATCATTTAGGTTTTTGTTTTAATTATATTCATATAAAGATGTTTATAAAACTCAATAATTTCTGTTGATGGTTAAAAATAATATGTATTTACATTTCGCTAAATATTTATTATTTTATTACCACCAAAAAAGGGTACCTATTTGCTTGTGGTATGTTTATTATATTCTTAAAAATAAGGGTAATAGCTACAATACTAATTGACAATTTGGGATGTATTTTTAAATGACGCATGCTGTAATTGGAATTGGATTCATATAATGTCACAGGTGGCAAATACTAATGGTACGTAAAGTCATTCAATCATACCATCATACCATAATAGTATCGTAGACAATACGATCGAAATTCATATCGTCAGAATCATAGGACAATGCCACTACATAAACAGCCGTGATATCAGTCTAAAAATGGAGGTGTGGCCAACACACGACTTTCTTTTACGAACAGAGAATTTTGAGAAATTAAATTTTTTTTTATAATTTTTAATTTTTTTTTTTTTTTTTAATTTTTTAATTTTTAAATTTTTTTTTTAATTTTTTATTTTTTATTTTTATTTGTGTTTAATTTTTGGAAAGATTTTGTTTTAAGTAGTTTTTTGTAAACCTTATACTTTTAAAGATATTTACAAAATAAATTTTCTGGACCAAGGGAGTGGCCACTTCCGGTTAGCCGATTTGGAGTAAAATTCACTGGGACCTCCCAATTTATCAAAAAAGCTTAAATCTGAAGTTTCAGTTTGATTGGTTAAACCATCAGGGCTGTAGAGAGGACACAGACAGACTGACAGACTGACAGACTGACAGACAGACAGACTGACAGACAGACAGACAGACACCATTTCGAAACCCACTTTTTCGAACTCAGGGGACCTCAAAACAAATAAATCTCTAAAAATCTCAAGGTCCAAAATTTTCATGATTACTATACTTTATTTTACTAGAGTAAAAGTAAGTAAAAGTCAAATCCCCAGGCGAATAAAGATTTTTATTTTCCTATGAAACGTAAACAAAATCATATGGGAATTATTTTGTGTTGCCTTTATTTTCAATTTAAATGAGCATTTTTATTGATAAATATAAATAATTTTAAATTAAATATATCGAATTGCAGCTTGTCCATAATTTTAATTAAAATTTATATAATTTTAATTCACAATTTTGCGTTTTAGTAAATTGATTTTTATTCTCAAACATCGTGAGGTTCCGTGCTTTTTTTACAATTTCATTTCGTAGATTACTAGATTAGTTTTATTACTTTACCAATGCTACTACATAAACAGCCATGATTTATAATAAAACTAATCTAGTAATATACGAAAAGAAATTTAAAAAAAACACGAAGCCTAACGATTTCTCTAAATTTCCCTAAATATCAATTTACTAAAATGCAAAATTGTTAATTAAAATTTTATTAATTTCAATTAAAATTCTGTACAAGCTGCAAGATATATGTATAATGTGTTTCGTCGGCAAGTGGCCGGCCGGAAAATTCGGAATACTTAATTAAAATTATCACAAAAAATCCTTTAAAGTGGGAGTCTCTTTTTCAAGTTATGGGCTCGATTTTAATTCTGTTTGCGGTTTTTGAAAGTTTATGAGTCATTTTATTTGATAGTTTGTGCACTTAGCCAGGTTTATTTAAAGAATGTAAAAAATTACGGGAAAATAACATTTTTTTTACTTAAGAAAACCTCTACTTTTTAAAAAACTGAACTGTAAGTCGAGAAAATATCCCATTAAGTTAATTATTTTAATTATTATTATTAATCTACAGCACAATATCTACAAATTGACAAAACTTTGTTACTAGCTAACTCTTAAAAATACCGCGCAAAAATCACCTAGAGAAAGTAGGGAAATTAAACAAGGAAAGATGTTTAAATTAAAGTCAAAGAAATAAAATAATACTGTTTTATTAATAATAAATAAAAATTTCTATTACAAATTATTAAACATTTTTAATTAAATGACATGTTCGAAATGCTTTCCACCCTCTTGTAATCAAACAAGGCTCTCCTGATTACACTAGTTGTTGTCCAACGCAATTGTTAGGAGTTGCCTCTTGTTTCTGCTGCAGCAGCGAAAATTCTTGCTCTCAGAAATAAATATCTAGGGGCATAAGATCAAGGGACCTTGGCGGCCAGGGTACAGGACCTCCTCTACCGATCCACCGTGGATAATTTTTATTCAAATGATCACGTCTCATCTTTGCAAAATGTACTGGAGCTCCATCTAATTGTAGCTGCATTCGCCTTCCCCTCAACAATGGCACTTTTTCCATGAGCAAAGACAACGTGATTCCTGAAAATTCTAATAATACGTGTTAATCAAGCCTGTTTGGTAGCACGTAAGGTCCGATAAATTAATCGTAGATCATTCCCGCCCATACATTTATAGAAAATTGGCTCTGGAAAGCTGTCTCCTTTACGACGTGTGGATTTTCGACGGCGCAAACATGGAGGTTTCTATAATTTATTATACCCGCCCTGGTGAAAGTAGCTTCATCTGTCCACAATATTCTCCTTATAAAATTGACATCACTTCTTTGCTGTGAAATTATCCAGTTACAAAAAACTGATCTGGCACGATGGTTCACATCTCCTAGATGTTGAGCACGACGGAAGTGATAAGGATTAAGGCCTTCTTGACCTCGATATGCCTAACATTATCGACAGGCGACTGATACTTGTCGTAGGGTCAGCGCGTATTAATCGTAATAAATCCTCTTCCAACGTGTATGTTAATATTCACGCTGTATATTTGTTTGATCAAATTTTTAACTTAACACAAACTGTCCTTTTCATTATCACATAAACTTAAAATTGTTAAAACACAAAACACTGAGAGTACATAGTTTCACACTATCGGTTAGCGAACAACTGAACTATTTATTATTACTTACCAATTTGAGTGAAAATGATCGATTTAAAAGATTTGGTTAGATAACATCACTATACCTAAACGGCTACAAACGACATTTTTTCGACAAATTGGTGTTCGTATATTTTATGAGTTAGGTAGTAACAATGTTTTAATAATTATAAATAAAATAACCATGTCATGGGACATTTTTTCGACTTACAGTTCATTTTTTTAAAAAGTAGAAGTTTTTTTAAATAAAAAAATCGTTTAAGTAAAAAAATGTGATTTTCCCATAATTTGTTACATTCTTTACAAAAACCTGGCTTATTGTGCAAATTAACCAATAAAGTGACTCATAAGCTTTCAAAAACCGCAAACAGAATTAAAATCGAGCCCATAACTTGAAAGATATGAAGAAAAATGTGAAAAGCTATCACCAACACACAAGGCGTCACTTGCCGACGAAACAGATTGTATTTAATTTAAAATTATTTCTATTTATCAATAAAAATTTTCATTTAAATTGAAAATAAAGGCAACACAAAATCCCATATGATTGTGTTTACGTTCCATAGGAAAATAAAAATCTTTATTCTCTTAACACCATTACAAGTTTTTTTCATGGCTTTTTATGTAGTGGCATTGCACAGGATCATATTATCGTACTACCATACCATCAAACCATCATGCCATCATACACGACATAACATTATATCATCGTGCAATCGTACCATCATACAATCATATGTACCGTCGTACCATAAAAGCCGATTGGTGGAAAAAAAAATTCTAAATCGGATAAGCGATTCTCGAGATATCATGGGTACAGACATCTAGACGTCCAGAAAGACGGACAGACATATTATTATTATTTTTTTCTTTTTCGGACTCAAGAACTTCCAAAACGTCGAGAAAAGTGGTTTTGGATCAAACAAATTTTTGGCCATTTTTGACAAGATTTCAATACATTGGTCTATTTAGACCGAATTAATTTTCCCTTTAAAAGAAAAAGTAGCATACACAATCATTTTTAATATATTTAATTTAATATTAAATAAATAAGCCATTATTGACAAAAATTCAAAACAATTTATAATTTTAAGTAAAGAAAGCGTCCGCTTCGCTTAATATCCTCAGTTATACTAACATTTTTAATAATCTCTTTCGAAATCTTCTTAGTTTTTTATTCCTCTCTTCGTAATTTTCGTAATGGTTTCAAGAATACCAATTTATGATTTCACCATTACGATTACGAAAATATTGTGCATTACGAAAATTGTCGTAATGTTTGAAGACCGGTAATTTAAACTGATAAAACAAAATTGTTCCAAATGAACTTAATGAATGATAAAAATGACACTTTAAATTACACATTGCATTAATTAATTTCCAATCATTACAATTTTAACAAATAAATATAAAAGTTAAATAGGCAATATGGCTTTAAATAACATATTTGTATTTCATATGCAAAAAATCTCATACACTTACACGTATTGTTTAAAATTAAAAGGTGGTCAAGTATTAAAAAAAGTATCTCAAGGTTTAGGACGGCATGTAAATACAAATAATCCTTTTGTCTAGTTAGGTAGTAAACAAAACCGAATGCATATAGTTATGTACATCGTTATCTCGAAATAAATAATACATATTTTTAAGAACACGTGAAACAAAGAAAAAAAGGTATGATTTTGTTTTCACTTTTTTATAAAATATTGAGAATACAAAATATTGAGTTTTATGAACATACTTATCAATATAATTAACACAAAAATCCAAATGATTTCATTACGAAATGCAATGGGAAACGAAAAAACCATTACGAAAATTTTAGTAACGTTCCGTTGCGAAAATTTTCGTAATCCTATTTCAAGAATACGATTTTAGTGTTTTCGTAATACTTTGACACTAACTCGCAATACGAAAGTTTTCGTAATGGTTCAAGAATAGCACCCCAGGTTTGACGTATTATTTAACGAGATGAAATTAGCAAGAAATAAGTTTGACGTAAAATATTGTGATTTTTTTTTCATTGTGGCCAGACCGAACACATCGATTGTGTGATTTGACCTTTATTCTTGTTGATTAAATTGTACATCACTGTGATGTTATTTGACCCTGTTTATTGTCTTAGATGTTTCACCAATATAACATTTGCCACATCCACAGGGAATCTCGTTTATGACATCAGCTCTTTTTTCTTTTGGGATACTGTATTTCAGTTTACTAAAGCACTCCATTAAAGTATTGCTTATTTTTGTGGCCATTCTGTTCATATGATTGGGTCTGTGTAAACATTTCTTGAACTATTCCCGTTAATATGGAACGCATGTTCTCGTTCCGCATATTGCTGTCTTGTCCTTTTGTGAATTATTCAATTTGTTTTGAAAATTTATATTCCTGTAGGTATATGGTAGGAGTTCTTGTCGCTCAGATGTAGCACACAAACCAATTTGTTTTAAGTTTGTTGTCCTTTCTCATTATTTTCATTTTTTACTATTTTCCCATTTACCTTTTCAATTATTTGGCAATAATACACACATTCGTGCATCAGTCTTCTTTTAATTTTTATGCTTCTATACATATAGAGTCACAGATGAAAAGTTATTTTTTCCACCATTCACTAGGTCAATCCTCGAGTTTGTAACTCGATGTACCTCGAGTCTAACTAAATTTCAAATAATAGAAAAACGTTTTTGGATATTTTTTAAATAAATATTTTTTATTTCAATAACATAAACAACAAAGATTTAATATAGTTGTTGTGAATATTTTGTAATTTACAAATTTAAACTTCCACGAAATTCTAGAAACATAAACAATTTCGAGGAAATTTCAACCCAAAAACATAAAAAACATTAAAACCCAACGAAAAAAGCGTGAAAGATTCCTTCGTGACAGCTTACGTTTTGGGAGAGATCTTTTATTGATTCAACTACCTGCATAAATAAAAGTTTTAGTTTCATAACAAGAGTAATCAAATAAACTGAATTCCGAGTCATCATCATGTTAAATATAGAGGTTGCAATAAGAAATACTACCTATCAACTAATGAACATAAAAGTACATTTGAATTTTATAATTTGTACATATCGTACTGTGTAGTACTATCCTATAATACTAATACTACTCTATAAAATATAGATACAATATATAATTTATAAAATTCAAATGTACTTTTATGTTCATTAGTTGACAGCTAACGAAAGTTACGTGCTAAATATTTTTTTTTTGTAACGTCCATATTTAACATAACGTAATTTTATAACATAATTTCAGTTAAAAACATTTCAGTCAAAAATTAAAATAATTTAAGTCAAAGCTTTTTTGACTGGAATTCTTTTTTTTGATTTGAGACAGAAATACCTACTGAAAAATTGATTCAGTTAAACCATTAAAAATGGATTTCGGCCAAAATTGTTCTCCTCGAATACAGTCAAAAACGATTTCGTCAAAAAACGAAAGGAGTTTCAGTCATAAAATTTCCCATACAAATATTATGGCTAAAAAAGCTCTGTTTAGAAACGAACTTCTGTCCAAAAAAAAAAGGATATTTCGGTCAGAAAATAGTTTGACTGGAATGCCCTTTGTATATTTCGACTGAACAACCTTCTTGAAAGGTATTTCAGTCAAAAGCTTTTGGACCGGAAAAGCTTTTGTAGACCTATACATTAACTCCGAGCCCCAGTGAAATATTCAAAAAAAGTAAAAATAGTTTTAGACTTAAATGAATTTTCAGAAGGAAGTTCAGTCAATAAACTTAAATCGCAATCAAGTCAAAACTTCTTTGACTGGAATTCTTTTTGGATTTGGGGCTGAAATACCTTTTGAAAAGGAGATTCAGTCAAACAACTAAAAAGGAATTTCAGGCAAAATTGTACTCGTTTCAGTCATAAAATTTCTTCTACAACTATTATGACTAAAACTCCTTTTAAAAAGGCACTTCAGTAAAAAAATAAAGGTATTTCGGTCAGAAAATAGTGAAATGCCCTTTGGACTGAAAAACCGTCTGGCAAGGTATTTTGTTAACAAATTTTTGGACTGGAATACCTTTTGTTTAGTTAGTTTTTTTGACTGAAATGCCTTCCTAGACCTGTATGTCGGCTGCGTGGGCCGGAAAAATTGATGAACAAAATCGTCATGATTCTTCATGGTACGTAACAATACTATTACAAAGCATATAATAATTAGAATTATATTTCTAAATAATTCAGTACCTTAGCCCAAATACATTTTTGGAACACGTTTAATAATTAAACGCACAATTTAATTAATTATTTTTTTGTATGATTTATTTATTTAAACAAATAATTGGACCCAGAATCCATTAGGACATACGAGATAACTATAGAGAAGCCCAGAGAAATTCCACCATTCCAGAGCAGCAGCACCACGACTACACATGCAGTATATATCATCATTGAAATGAGTGAATACAGCAATGTTAACCAAAACATGTTGGGTGAAAGGGTGTAAGGAGCATCATGGTTTAAATCAATGCCAGCAATTCAAAAATATAGTACCACCTTGATCAAAAAGTTCCCGGGATAACCACCGTGTGGCGCTCCCATTGTTCCGATTTAAGTTCTGTTTTTTTTGTTAAGCTGGTACATCTGTTGTTGATATTCCTTTTAAATCTTAGCGTCATAGCTTGACATTTGCAAAAGTTACGTAGTCAAGAGTACATCTATCTCTGTGTTGGCGATTATTTACAACGAATGAATATCAAACCCTTGACATTCGACAAGCTTGATCAAAAATTACCTGAGGTGGACTTTGCCACAACCAGCTGAACGCATCTCAACCAAATACAACTGGCTGATCCACACTACAACCAGTCACTGACAATTGACCTTATATTTGGCGCAGATTGTTATCCATCAATACTGATCAACAACTTCATTAAGGGAGGTCAACTAGAGCCAATAGCGCAAGAAACGGAATTCGCTTGGATTATATTGGGCAGCAGGAACAACACGGGTAGTCAGCACAAAACAACGATGATTGCAACTAAAATTATAGAGGATCAACTAAGACTGGTAGAAACCGACTCAATACCTGAAGAGAGAGATACCACTGAAGAAGAAATCATGATAGAGAAACATTTTGAGTCGAATGTAGAATAAGGCCCAGACGGCAGATATACAGTAAGAATTCTTTTTAAGGATAACCAAGCCGAACTAGGAAAATCCAGGAAGAGGACCGGTGCCAGACTGATACAATTAGAAAAACGATTCAAGAAAAATGCAATTGGTTCTCTAAGTCAAGGGAAGTATTGAATCATATTCCCAGAGAACTACACGGCAAGGGTGACGTCCAAATCAAGTTAAATGACTACATTAAAACATTGGGATTTCTATATGATCCACAAAAGAAGTTTTCAAATTCAACGTAGAAACATTACAACTATCACACAAACAGCCAACGACACGCTCACTGTTATCCGACTCATATAAGCGCTTTGATCCCGTTGGATGGCTTTCTTCAATAACAATGACAGCAAAAATCATGATGCAAGTATGAACATCAGGAATAGATTGGGATCAGCCCTTGCCAGAAAACATAAATACAAAGTGGGTAAAATACAAGAAATAATTGAGTGAAATCAAAAACATACCAATCCAGAGATGGGTAAATACAACAGACGAGGTCGAAACAGAGCTTCACGGGTTCGCCGATGCCTCAGAATACGCATACGCAGCTACAATATATTGTCGAACAACTAATAAAGAAGGGATTATAACAACACAATTATTAACCTCGAAGACAAGAGTCGCGCCAACCAAAATAAAGATATCCATTCCTCGATTGGAACTAAATGCAACTCTACAATTGACAAAATTACTTAAACACACACAAAGAAGATTGAAAATCAACAACCTCAAAATATTTGCGTGGTCAGATTCGACCATTGCACTGTGTTGGAATACAGGGGAACCAAACAAATTTAAAACGTTCGTAGCAAACAGAACTTCGGCAGTAAGAACTATGCTACCAGCAGCAACATGGCACCACGTAAAGTCTTGCGATAATCCAGTGGATATAGCTTCACGTAGTACGACACCGTTAGCACTAATAAAAAACAAATTGTGGTGGTAAGATCCAAATTTTCTTCGACAAAATAATAATTCTCAAGCTCGTACAAGGACAACATTTCTATAAGGAAATAAACCGTCTTAATCAAGCCGAAAAAATCAGCACGAAAGGCAAAATTGTATCACTAAATCCAAATATAGATGAAAACGGTTTGCTACGGGTAAACGGACGGCTACAAAATTCAAGATTTCCAAGTTCAAGCATAAACCCAGTAATCCTGAGCAGGCACAACATAGTTACAAATAGAATAATAGAAGATAATCATATTGGTACATTACATGGAGGCAAACAATTGACATTAGCAACATTAAGAAACAAATTCTGGAACATTGATGGTAAACGATCTGTAAGACAGATAGTTCAAAACTGTATTATTTGCTTTCGTCATAAACAACATTCATCTAAACAACTAATGGGAAACCTACCATCAGCAAGAGTGAGGCCGGGAAGACCGTTTATCAAAACGGGAATCGATTATGCGGCTCCCATCCAATTAAGATCAGCCAAAGGCAGGGGTCACAAGACTTACAAGGCATACATTGCTCTGTTTATATGCATGGTAACGAAGGCCATCTATATTGAAATAATAAGCGATTTAATAACAGAATCCTTCATAGCCGCTTACAAAAGATTTATATCCAGGAGAGAATTATGCATCGACATTTACTCTGATAATGGAACATACTTCGTGGGAGCAAACAACGTAATGCAAAGGGATAACCGCATGATAACTGACAATGGAACCAGTTGGCACTTCATATCACCTCTTACACCTCATTTCGGTGGATTATGGGAGGCAGGGATTATATCAATGAAATTCCATCTCAAACAACACTCACTTTCGAGGAGCTATGTACCGTGACCACCCAACTAGAAGCATGTCTCAATTCTCGCCCCCTACCGCCGCTGACAAGTGATCTTGCAGATCTGTCAGCACTAACGCCGGGGCACTTCTTGATAGGAGATTCTCTCAAGGCGCTACCAGCCGCAGAAATTGACCGCATATCCTTAAGAACGAGATGGCATGTAGTCGAGAGAATGGTTGAGGACTTTTGGAAACGGCGATCCTCCGAATACCTCCACCAACTACAACAGCGAACTAAATAGAAGAGCAGCCAGTCAAACTTAATGATCAACGACCTGGTATTATTAAAATACGACCAACAACCTACCACACGGTGGAAGCTAGGGAGAATTGTGGGAACACACGCTGGAAAAGATGATTTAGTTCGGGTAGCGACAGTCAAATGCGAAAATGCAACCAATAAGCAACTGATTGAGAAATTGTGTAAATTACCAATTGAAGAAGGCTTACAGAAAGTATACCCATGAAATCAAACCAAAGTCATTCTAGAGAATTGCAATCACCGCAGAAGAACAATCATGTTTTAAGGCGGCAGCCTCATAGACACGAAAAGAACAGGGGGACCGTCAATCATCTAGCGCTAGCCACATAATCCTTTTGTTGTTCTTTGGGACTTGTACATGCCAACGTATGCACAACTCCTTTCAATCACTCCACAGGGATTTATTTCGAGAAATAGGTAAACTCGAAGTGGTAGCTATGAAATGGATATTCGTGGTTTATTACAACATGAGCAATTACTGGGAAGAAATTGAAACGTTACCTGATTCCCTAACCTGCGACTTAATTCTTTAACAAATTCAATGGCAGTACAATAATTTGATTGCGGACACTGAGTTATTATTAGCAAGTAACAAGGAGGTAAAACGACCGAAACGGGCCCTAGGAGACACCATGGGCCTAGTACTCGGCGATATGTTTGGGATCTTGACAGAACGTGAGGACGGAACGTGACATAACAAGATAATATGAGGCACAATTTGAAGGCTTAATCAACAATGAGCAACAATTAGAGTCTTTGATAAAGAGTCATACCAGGGAATCATTAAACAACCTGATAGAGCTGCAGAGAAGGCTGAATGCGGAAATGAAATTATTAAATGAATACTCCATCAGAGAAAAAAAAATTCGCTCGATATTCACTCAACAATTGAACTGATGTTAATTCTTAAAAATTTGGAAGACATGCAACGCAGCAAGCGTTTCTTGATGTGGTCCAGCACGCACACAAGAATTTATTGCATCTAGCATTACTTGCCTCCGCTCAATTACAACAACAGCTCGAATTAATCAAACGACACATACCAACAACCATAACCATACCTGGGCATGGTATATCTGATCTCCTTCACATATATCACAGCATGCGATTACGCAGAAGAGTAACCCAGGGCAACATCATCATAAAAATCACAATTCCTCTATCCTTTGCGTAGGGCTATACCCTATTGGCAGTATTTCTAGTTCCTAATATTGAGCACAACAATACGTAGTCCTACATTCTAACCAATTCGGAATACTTAGCACTCTTAGCAGTAGATGATCACCGGGAACATTTTACATTACTAACAAGAGAAGAAATGAAACAATGCCAACTATTCCAAAATAACCGATTTTTATGTGAAATATCTCCAATTTATAACGCAATGACTAACCAAAATCAATGCGAATTAGCGATCTGACAACGAACAGCAAATCTCGAAGGGGCACGTACCATTAGGTCAGTTAAGATATCAAACCATTGAATTAAGCTCCATGTGACGAATCAGTGGATATACTCCATTCCAAATGAAACAACATTCAATTAATGTTATATGCGGCCAAAGCATTAAATCATTCAGTCTACAAGGATCAGGGATATTAGAAATGAAGGCTGGATGCGTGCTGCGAGATACAAACTTATACATTGTCGCCATCGGCTCAGCTTCCAACCACCTCAGCGGATCATTCCGCAGACCACTCAGCTCATTAAACGGAGCCAACAACTTAACCCTTAAACGCTGTTGGGGTCCTGTACGACCCCGAGGGCAGTTTTACCTTATTATGGCTCTTTTGTTAATTGACAATACAAAGTGATATTTCTTGACTTTTATTATTTTATATTATGCTATACATAATTGAGTATAACGTTTTATAATTATTGATATTATCTATACATCGCCATACTATTACACTAGGGACGTTTGAGGTCCTATAAGACCCCAGACTAAATGTTGGTTATACACTTTCTTTTCATGAATTTTTTTTTAGTGAAATAGTGAAAACTGTAGTTTACGAAATTCAACGACACACGTAACACGAAAAAATTACGAATATTTCATATGTACGTTACATGAGCAAATAACGAAAAGTTTTGATTTCTGTTTGTTGTGCTGATTGTCAGTTTTGAGCTATGGAGTTTGAAATCGAAACTGATTTTGAAGAAGATATTTTTGAAAGTGAGGACGATTTTAAATTGGTTATACCAGAAACTTCGTTTGATAACTGTGAAGAGGAAGACAACGACGACGAAATTACTAATCAGAATCAAACTAAAAATGTAATCAATTTAGCTTGTAAGAATAATGATATTGTATGGAGTTCGATCGCGCCTATACACTTATCGGTTGTACTTCGACATCAAATATAATAAAACATGTACCAGGACCGACTTCATATGCCACCGCTCGAGCAATTACTATAAAAGAAATGGAGGTGTGGCCAACACACGACTTTCTTTTACGAACAGAGAATTTTGAGAAATTTTATTTGTTTCTTATTTTTTTTTTAATTTTTTAATTTTTAATTTTTTTTTTTTTTTAATTTTTTAATTTTTTAATTTTTTTTTTAATTTTTTATTTTTTATTTTTATTTGTTTTTAATTTTTGAAAACATTTTGCGTAAAATAGTTTTTTGTTAACCTTATATTTTTTAAGATATTTGCAAAATAAATTTTCTGGACCAAGGGAGTGGCCACTTCCGGTTAGCCGATTTGGTGTAAAATTCACTGGGACCTCCCAATTTATCAAAAAAGCTTTAATCTGAAGTTTCAGTTCGATTGGTTAAACCATCTGGGATGTAGAGAGGACACAAACAGACTGACAGACTGACATACTGACAGACAGACAGACAGACACCATTTCGAAATCCACTTTTTCGGACACAGGGGACCTCAAAACAAATAAATCTCTAAAAATCTCCAGGTCCAAAATTTTCATGATTACTATACTTTATTTTACTAGAGTAAAAGAAAGTAAAACGTTTTTAGTTTATTTCCCGCCTTCTATTGAAAAAATTATTTTGGATATGACAAACAAGGAGGGTGCTAAAATTTATGGTGAAAAATGGATAAACATTGATTATGTGGACCTACATGGTTATATAGGACTCATGATTTTAGCTGGAGTATATCGGTCAAACCATGAATCTCTACAAAATTAAGGAAGGATAAATTAAGAAGACCTATATTTCGCGCTACTATGTCGTTGAAAAAATTTAAGCAGTTATTACGAGTTATACGCTTCGATGACAAAGATACAAGGCAAAATAGAAAAACTTATGATAAACTCGCTCCAATACGCGATATATGGAATCTATGGGTTGAGATTTTGCCCTCTAAGCCAGCGAGATATGGAATAAAAATATGGGTCATTTGTGACAGTAAATCGTCTTATGCCTGGAACATGCAAGTCTACACAGGAAAAATTGGAGACAAACAGGAAAAGAATCAAGGTTGCCGAGTTGTCCTTGATCTAACTTTCGCTTTGAGAGGTCAAAATGTAACTTGCGATAATTTTTTTACCAGTTACAATTAAGGGCAGATGTTACTAAAAAGAAATTTAACGATGTTGGGCACTATTAGAAAAAACAAACCCAAAATTCCGACGCTATTAACACAGGTGAGAAACGTTCCAGTTCATACCTGTAGATTTGCGTTTGCTTATAATACAACAATTTTGTCTTATGTTCCTAAAAAATATAAAAATGTGTTGTTGATAAGCACTCTACATAAAACCGATGATATAAGTAATAGAGCAGATAAAAAACCACTTATGATTCTTGATTATAATAAAACTAAGGGAGCTGTTGATACATTCGACCAGATGGTCGCATCGCATTCGTGCAAAAGAAGAACAGCTCGATGGCCTGTCGCGATATTTTCAAATATTGTTGACGTTTCAGCGTATAATTCATTCGTAATTTTATGTGATATTTTCCCGAATTATCATAAAAATAAGACCCACAAACGACGAATTTTCTTAAAGGAATTGGGTCTAAACCTTATAGAACCGCTAATACGTAGAAGGGAAACATTACCGCGAGGTTCTTCGTCAAAAAACATTGTTCTAGAGTATCAAACTGATACTGCGTCTCAGTCAACAATCTACTTCTTCTGCTGTTAGATCTAATCAGGCAAAGCGTGGACGGTGCAATATCTGTCCAAGAAAATCGGACACTAAATATCATATTCGATGTGAGAAATGCAATAATTTTGTACTAAATGTTCAACATAGGTCTTACATACAATATGTAACATATATTTATGCGTAATTATTAAATAAATTGAATTTTGGAAATTAAATTAGTTTTTTGTATTAATAACAGGAAAGTAATATGTTCGTATATTTAAAAATGTAATGGGGTCCTGTGCGACCTCAAACATATTTAGTGTAAGGTAAATATTAACATCATCTAAGGGTTAAGGACGTCCATCACACGGATTCGAAATAAAATGATAGGATACGATAAGCCTCAAGTCGTAAATCTTCAGGATGCCACGCAGCTGGAACAAGAAATACAAGCGGTTAGGGAAAACGAAGGTCGACTACATGAGGGGATCATTTTCATCATGTCCATCACTATACCATAATACACACAATTTTTTAGATTGGTATAGCCATATGTTTGGGGCATCAACTATATTAAACAAAGGCGAACAACGCGCCCAACCCTTTCACCTCTTCAACGTTCGGAAGCATGAAATTTGCCACGGCAGCCCCGGCATATGTTAAGTTTCATAATATAACAATCTAAATGTCGGCCCGAATTTTACTAGAATTCTAGTAAATTCTAATAAAGTTAAAATTGACTAGAATATTACTAGAATCTGTTTAATTTACTAGAAATTTCTTGTACGTGCAAACAGGAATTATCTTGTATTTAATTTAATTTAACTAGTATTTTTTTAAATCGTTGCAAAAATGAAACTAGAATTCTAGTAATTTGTATTTTTACTGGAAATCTGGAAAACAAACTTATGTGATTTTCAATTAGTTTACCAGATGTTCCCTTTTATATAGTTAAACAAACCATCTTGTATTTATCTAGTAATTTTTTTGTACTAGATAATCACTAGAATTCCAGTATAATTAAAAATATTACTGCAAGTTAACTAGAAATCGATTAATGCTGTGTGCCTCAGAAGACTTTTAAAACTAAACTTTTCAAATTTTGAAGCTTTCGCTATTTCCTCATAGATGCTTGGTGAAAAGGCAGTTTACGAGGTTACTTTTTGACAAGTAGTAAGTAAATGTAATTGAATATCAAAAACAAATTAAATAAAAATAAATTACTAACATTGAGTTAGAGATTTATATGAACATAAAAAAAATATTTATTTTTATCAATTTTAATATTTTACACTTTTATATTGTTACATTCTTAATTTTAAAATCTTAACCAACTAAAAAATAATTTTGAATTATAATTTATTGGGATATTGTTGATAGGGATAAACCTGCTGATAGCGTCCATATCCAATATTGATGGCCCGTTTGTATGAGATACCCTTGTGATAGCTTCTTGCGATTTTGGATATTTTGTTGTTTGATTAACTCGATATTGGTTTCGTTTACTAGCTGTCGGCTTATTTGTAGGTTGTGTAGAGTTCCTTGGATTTCCTGGGTCTCACTTCTAATTTCGAACGATTGGAATTTTTTATTGTTGATTGTTAATGTACAATTTAACAACGTTATCAGGAAATTGCCTGTCAGCGTGCGATTGTTTGGTGGACACTCCGATGATAACGTTTCATTTTTTGCGTTGTCTATTAAAAAAGTATCCTCTGTAATGAGATGCAGCATTGTTTCTATGTTTGAAGAGATGTTGCAATGACTTTTGGTCCCCATTATTAAAGGTTCAAAACAGTCGTCCTCGAATTCCTGGATTTCTGCATATTTTTGAACAAAGTTTCTTTAGTTTAATGTTAAAAATAACTGTTGTTCTGACTTGATGAGATGCTGTAGACAGTTTTTGATAATCGTGTCTTTGATTGTTATTGAAGCGATCATTAATGCAGCTGATTTTGCCTTTTGTAGTTTCGGCACCTTTAGTATGTACAGTAGTGTGTCGCTTTTTTACAGTTATCTTCGATCTTACATATTATAAGGCCTCATCCAAAGGTGTAATATTGACTCCTTGGTTGATAAGTAGATCTTTTACCATAATAATCTCCTTTAATGATAGAATCTTACTGCTAGGTAGTTCGATCTTGGTTCTGATGATCGCTTCTTGAATACCCTCCATTAGAGTGTTCACCGTCTCTATTTTTATTATTAGCATTATCGATTCCAACTCGCTGTTGGCTGTTGTAGTACTTATTACGGCCTTATTTACGGTGCCTATAGTTAATCGGATCCTCTCAATAATTTGTTCATTCACCCGGAATTGTTGGCTGTTTTCTTCAATCAACTCATTCATTGTGTTGTTTATTATTCGTAAATCCATTGCATCTGGATTACCTGCCACCCATTTCGAAGCTGAACCAAACGCGTCCCATCGCTTGTATCTGGACGAAAAACAAATTAATTTGCATGGTTTTGACGGGCACCAGTTTCATTTCCATAAGTCCGAAAATGCAATCCGGTTCCATTCTTGCTTCCATGACATGTGGTTTTTGATCAATTCCAATCGGTTTGCTTTGCGTGATGCATTCAAAGGAGGTTTCTTTTAAAGTGTTTTCATTTTAAGATGCGTAGCATTGTTAATCACACGTCGAACCGTTGATAAGCTAGCTTTGACTCCGGTTGTTGCCTTAATTTTTTTAGGCTGATAAGCATGAATTTGAAGTTGATCGAATAATTTCCCGTTTATTCGTGGGCGTAGTAGCCTCGGCAATGCTGCATTCTCTATTTTTATTATGATTTTTAATATTATTGATAAAGGACCCAATAAAGGTTTCCCTCTACCAATTTTTTTTAGCTATTTCACGAATTGAGAATCGTCCCTTCTTCAAAACTCCGATCTTAGCTGCTGGATCTAATAAATATTTAAATCCACCGTCATCTAATAGAAAAAAATTTATGACGTGGGAATGTTTGTTTGCGGTATAACTGACTATTCCGTAGGACCCTTTGGTAATTTACGGGACCCGGGGCTTGCACAACAAATATTAATAAATTTACCAGAATTATCGCATACTGCCAGTAAATTAATAATGTAATCAAGTTTACGATTTATATATTGACAGTGTAACGCAGTCGGTACAACAATTTTTATGTGGCATCCATCGATAGCACCTAACGCTTTCGAAAATATTGAAGTGCTCGATCGTCGATTAAATTGTTTGCTGATAAGACTATATGAATCTAGACTTAGCAATTTTATTACCTTTTTTGAAAGCTTCACAAACATATGAACATTTGTGTGAACAATTGTTCTCACAGTATATCAATATATCAATTGAAACTTATACCAGTGACCCTATAGATCGCTCCACTGGTCAGTCAATATAGAAACATAGAAACACGGAATTTTATTAAAGATTTGAAACATTTAAAAGTTTTATATTTGGCGAATAAACATCATATTATTAAGTGGATGAGCAGACAGTCTAAAGTGTTTGCGGGTATAAGCATTATCATTAACAAATATATGCTTGTAAATTTCAGTTTTGTTATAGTTTCGTGTTATCTACAAGTAAAATAGAAATTTTACTGTAACATAACCTCACAAACAAATTATATACATATAAATGGTGTTCAAATTTGAAGTGTCTTTTGTAATATTCCGCCATTTATATTTTTTGTACTAGAGTACCACATGTTATTTGACAGATGACAAGTACAAACATTTCAGTTAGTTAAAATGGATTGCTACACGAGTGGACAACGTGTTTTCATTATTAAAACTTATTTTAAATATGGTGAAAGTTTGTTACGACACCGGTCCTGTACGTAACAACCAATCGCGCATTGGTCTGGTGCGTGGTAAATGGTTTGGCCAGATCTGTTGAATTTTGTCGAATTATTGATTTTTATTATCGCCTTAATTACGATCAAAAATCAATAATTGGAATGATTGGTATGATGACGATTTGTGGTATGATTTTGTGTGGTTGTCGTGTGACTGAGAGGCATGATTGTTGAATGAAAAGATGAAAACTTCCAGATGATGTGCATGTGTGCTTTTGTGTTGCTTTTAAGCGATATGATTTGCATGGTTGAGTTTGACAGTGTGGTGGTGGACGCTGGCGTGATTACGAAGCGACGAGCGAGTCGGTCGTTCGTGGTCCAAAGACAAAAATTTTTTTTTACGATTCGGAGGACAGTCAAGTTTTGATTTTAAAATCGACCAGGCGAGTCAAATTTGGTGTGCTATCGTGAACGATTAAAATCTTTTTTTTTTTTTTTTGATTATATTATAAATTGTTAAGATAAACTTTTATTAATGCGTTATTAATTACTCAATAATCGTGAAAAGTTAATTTTTTTTTTCTATTATCATTAAGTTTTGTAATCCTAAAAACTTTATATGAATTGGGTGTAGCCGACCATTCATGTTGATTGGATAATAGAAATATTATATTGGCCTCATTTTTGTGATGGGATATATTTGGTGCCTTAAGGCCATATTTTTTTTTTTGTTTATATAAGAATGTGAATTTAATTGGATAATAAATCAATACAAATTAATAAAATTAAAAAAAAAAAAATGTTCAAGTTTTTTTTTTTTGTCCCGTTAAGAGTTGTGAAATGATCCTTAGAAAGTGTAGTGAGATCGACCGAAAAATTTGTGAACATTTATAAATTAAAGAAACGTTAAAAGTGGTTCTTTTCTCAAATAAAACAATGTGTGTGAGAAATAATGATCTGTGAGTGGTTTTTTTTTGTTGTTTTTGTTTTGGGCTGTTAGAAGTGATCAATAAAGAAAGTGAAAAAAAAACTCATAACAAATTAAAATAAATAAATTGAACGCCCAATCGTGTATAAAATGTTAAACAAGCTATAAGAAAATAATCACAAGACATAAATGTGTATCACTTGGCAATAAAAAGTGGCATTTTTCTTTTGTTTATGTGTGATAGCGGTCTGAGTCCGATCCGTTATTGTGGTGCGCTTGATTATTTGAGCTTTCTTTTCAAAAAGTGTGCGTTATTAATTAACTCACTTTCAAGTGCAACGGTGTTGCCTATAAATTGGCAGATTGGATTGTTGGTGAATATTTGTTGCCGTGGTGCGAGGGGGATCCTACGCCGGATATTAGCAGATCATGCGGATTTGCTTGGAGGTATGGTGTCCATGAAAACAAACAACCGCAAAATTTATGATTTGGTCATGCTCTCTTGGAAGAGATTTTATTTTTTTTATTAGTTTACATTGTAATTTAACGATTTTTTTTTTCTTTATTAACGTAATTTTTCTAATTTAATATTAAAACGTAATTTTAAATGTTTGAAGTTTTTTTTTTGCTTGCTAGATTGTATTGTGAGCAAAATTTGACGATTTGTTTTCGGGTTTTTTTTTTACTTTTTTACTATATTTTTTTTTTCTTATATTCATTGTACATAGATAAATAACATTTTTTCAGCTTTAGTGTCTCCGTAATCACGCCTTACGTATCTTCGTTTACTGTTGTTTTATCCTCCGTTGTCTGTCCTATGGTATTTTTGTTTTTTTTGGTTTAAAAGTTTACGTGATTGTGAATAATGAGTGAGTAGGTACTTAGGCGATCAAGATGAGTTGTTTGGGAGGGAGCTTTTGTTGTTGAGGTCGGTCAATTATAGTTTTTTTTTGTCAGTTTTTACTCCTGTAAACAAGGCAACCGGAATGTTGCTCTCTTTGTTTATTTATCTTCGTACACAATGCGGTTATGTCTGGAAAGCATACGGTCATGTCTGGAAATCCAAACGCCAACCCTGAGCTTAGCCAGCTATAAATACCGCACCAGACCACTGATCGTATGTCTGTTAACGACATCGCAAGGTGTCGTTACAAGTTATTCAGAAGTTAGAAGAAAATCTCGTTCAAAATATGTTAGAGAAAATGTTTCGACAAACACCGTACTATTAAACTTACCATTGATAAATTTGAAAAAACTGGTTCAGTTCAAGATCAGAGAAGCAGAATTTATTATCGTAGTGGTCGTTCAAGTGAAAATATTGCAGCTGTTAGAAAAGTGTTGCTGAAGAGCCAAGGACATCAATTCGTCGTCGGTCACAGCAATTAAGCCACAAAGCAACCACTTTTGTGGAGTCAATTGGAAGATATTGATGTGCAGAATATGTGGTTTCAACAGGATGGTGCAACATGCCACACAGCAGTGGAATCAATCTATCTTTTGAAAGAGAAGTTTAGTAATCGAATAATTTCTAAGAGAAAAGACATTATTTGAAAAAAATAAAATTTATACGGATAATCCTCAAACTATTCAACACCTGAAAGACAACATCATCGAGCAAATATAGTATAACTAATTGAACCATCATTATGCAAAAAATTATTCAAAATTTTGGTAAAAGATTGACAGCCTGCCCAGCTAGCAAAGAAGGTCACTTGAACGACATTTATTTTCATTATTAACCCGAACTAATGTACTTTAATTTCCAATAAAAATAAATAAAGATTTCACACATTTATGTCTTTTATTTAAAATTTAAAAATATACTTCAAATTCTAACACTCTTTATATATATATATATATATATATATATATATATATATATATATATATATATATATATATATACATATATATATATATATATATATATATATATATATATATATATATATATATATATATATATATATATATATGACTGTTTCCATTATATTTCAGCATTTTTTTTGCACTTTTCGAAATCTACCTCAGCGATTTCTTTTTTTTTATTTTTGTCGTGTTCCTTATTAAAAATGATTGAGTACCTATTTTTTTGTTAAGTTATATGACCTTCGGTTGACCCGTTATACGGTTTTGAAATTATGACGTTTTTACATTTTCGGGATTTTTTTTTTTAGTGGCCAAGTAAAATTGTTTTTTTTTTGTGTTCTGTATTACTCATTAATAAGAACAACACTATTATAGGAAGAAGGCATTGAACCATTCTAAATTAATCAATAATTTGTTTTGTAAAAGTACCGTTAGTGAAGCAGTTATATTACATCAAATATTGCCAATTATTTTCACCTGTAGAGGGCGCAGCTAACACTCCATAAAAAAGTTTGATATACCATCGGAAAGGGAAAGGTTCAGCCTTTTTAACAAGTGTAAATTTGTGAATGGACAGTGCCTAATTTGGTCACTACCAGGCTTTAAAGTTGAAAAATGAGTATTTTTACAATTTTTCTGATATAAAAGTTGTGTACAATAAGTGAAATTGTCAAAATATGTGATGGTTGGTGGTAAAAATTGTTAGATAGTAAACTAGCCTTAAATAAAAGCGCCACTTTGTAAATAGATAAGGCTTACGATCGTCCGGTTCATAGTTACAAACTTTAAATTAACGTTTCGACTAGTTTTTCACACTAAAACTAAACTATAAAATGAGAAATGAAATAAGTAATTGTTTGTGACTTTTAAGATGACTAATACACTAATTACCAATAAATTTTAATTCTCAAATGAAAAATGAGTAATACTAGATTATTTGCTGACCGAAAGGAGTTGACTGTCAAATACCATGAGAAATTATTTTTTACCTGTTATGTATTTGCTTGGGGTTTACTCCCATTTTTTGGTTTTAAACAAGATTTCGCACAGATTTTATTAACGACAGGTAATGATGTGATTTGTCATTTATCTGTTTAAAATACAATAGAATTACTATACAGGCTTCATCGTAAATGGTGGGGTATGCTTGAAAACCATCATATAGGCGTAAAAACACAATTAATTGTTTCAGGTTTATATAAATACTCATCCAAATTTTTACATAAATTAATTAGTTTTTGAAAGTGTACTTGAAACGTATCTTAGAGATTTATTGAGTATTACTAGTGTTTTAAAAAAAAATTTAAAAAATGGTTAACCCTAAGTGCTGTAATCCTTTTAATGTTGAAAAACATAAAAATATGAGATCTAGATGTAGAAGTGCTAGTGCAAAAATAGCGGAAAATGCTAAAAAATTCTTAAACCATGATATATCAAATAAACGAATTTGTGATAGATGTTATATCAAGGTATATAGATTAAGCGAATGCCAGTTTACCGTTTCGCCTAACAGTACTCCAGATCAATCACAAAGACTATCGCCCCCAACTGAAATAAGTGGAGCAGTTTACCAAACTGAATTTTCGGAAATCTGTGTACGATTAGGCGGATCACCTGTTAAACAACAACGGCTCTCCGAGCCAGAGTATATGCAGAGGCAGCTTAAAAAAATAGTAGAATTAACATGTACAAAGGTACTACAAGTTCCAATACCAAGTGTGCCATCAATTAAAAATAACGTTCAGCCAGATCGTGATACGGATGGAGAAAGCTTTCTTGATAACATTAAAGTAGCATTTCATCGCGAGAAAAATTATCAAAATAAAATTCATCTTCTAACTTTAATACCAGACAATTGGTCGGCAGTAAAAATTATGACTGAGTTCGGAGCAACCCGTTACATGGTTGAAAAAGCAAAGCATTTAGTCAAGCAGCAGGGTCATGGCAGTTTTCCCGGTCAAAGACACAAAAGACCAGGAATTTCTTCTGAAACGATTACTTTGGTTCAAGAATTTTATAAAAGTATGGATATCAGTCGGCAGTTACCTGGAGCAAATGATTTCGTTTCGGTTCGTAATGCTGATGGCGAACGAATAAAACAACAGAAACTACTTGTTTTATGTAATTTATCGGAGGCATATCAAAAGTTTGTAGAAACACATCCTCTCAAGGCGATCGGATTCTCTAAATTTGCTGAGCTTCGGCCAAAAGAATGCGTATTAGCAGGGAAAGCTGGAACACACAATGTATGCGTGTGTATTATTCATCAAAACAATAATTTGTTATGTCCAGTTATATCAAACATTTTGCATCATGATCCTGTTATTAAGAATGAAACGGAGCTACTTAAAAAAGTATCTTGTCAAAACGTGACGTGGGATTGCTGTGAAGGTACATATTTTTTATTATCCGTATTTATGTATAAAAATATAACTTAAAGTTTATTTTCTATTTACAGGACATTGTAAAGAATGTAACAAACTCGAAAAGAATTTTCTACAATCACTGAAAGCTGTTGCGGACGCTAGCGATCAGGATGAATTGACCTATAACTATTGGGTATCTGGTGAAAACACATATACACTAGAAAAAATCACGTCTTCTGTTGAGGGATTTCTTGAAATGTTCTCAAAATATTCAACGTTTGGTCTATCAGTACTGCGGAAGCACGATTTTATAGCCAAACAGCAATCCAAATATTTAAGGTCAGTGAAAGAAACTCTACAATTGGGAGAATATGTCGTAATAATGGATTTTTCGGAAAATTATAAGTTCATAACCCAAAACGAGGTTCAAGCGGCATATTATTACACGCACCAAGCAACGCTATTCCTAATTGTTGCATACTTCAAAACAGAGGAAGGAGAACTGACGGAAATTTTATTATTTTTCGGATGGAGCTGTTTCGCAGTTCAAGAACAAAAAAAACTTTAACAACGTCAACTATCACTATGAAGATTTTAATATTGATTGTGAATGGAATTTTTTCGCTACAAGCCACGGAAAGAAACCATCAGATGGTGTTGGAGGTACCATTAAGAGGGAAGCTAGAGCAGCTTCTTTAAGAAGTGTTGGTGAAAGCCTAATTAATACACCGAGAGAGTTTTATGAATGGTGTAAATACAAAAGTAACATAAAATCTATACATTTCGAATATGTTACTAAATCGGAATTTGCAAAAACCAAAAAGAAGTTAGCCGAACGATTTTCTGGGCTTAGTACTATAAAGCAGACACGTCAAATGCACCAAGTAATGCCAAACGATGATAAAAATTTTATTAAAACCAAAATGTTCTCAAATAGTGATATCATACATCTAAGTTCAGTTTAAAAATAAAACGTTTATATTGAATATAATTTTTATATATTTACTTAAACCAATTTTTTTTTTTCGTTGTCCATCTTCAAATGTATATTCTCTGAAAAGATTGAACATTCTCCTATTGGTTTTGAAAATATCAAAATAATTGAATTTTATTGGTAATATTAGTGTATTAGTCATCTTAAAAGTCACAAACAATTACTTATTTCATTATATTGTCTCATTTTATAGTTTAGTTTTAGTGTGAAAAACTAGTCGAAACGTTAATTTAAAGTTTGTAACTATGAACCGGATGATCGTAAGCCTTATCTATTTACAAAGTGGTGCTTTTATTAAAGGCTAGTTTACTATCTAACAACTTTTACCACCAACCATCACATATTTTGACAATTTCACTTATTGTACACAACTTTTATATCAGAAAAATTGTAAAAAAACTCATTTTTCAAATTTAAAGCCTTGTAGCGACCAAATTAGGCACTGTCCATTCAAAAATTTACACTTGTTGAAAAGGCTGAACCTTTCCCTTTCCGATGGTATATCAAACTTTCTTATGGATTGTTAGCTGCGCCCTCTACAGGTGAAAATAATTGGCAATATTTGTTGTATTATAACTGCTTCACTAACGGTACTTTTACAAAACAAATTATTGATTAATTTAGAATGGTTCAATGCCTTCCTATAATAGTGTTGTTCTTATTAATGAGTAATACAGAACTCAAAATAAAACAATTTTACGTGACCACTAAAAAAAAAAATCCCGAAAATGTAAAAACGTCACAATTTCAAAACCGTATAACGGGTCAACCGAAAGTCATATAACATAACAAAAAATAGGTACTCAATCATTTTTAATAAGGAACACGACAAAAATAAAAAAAAAGAAATCGCTGAGGTCGATTTCGAAAAGTGCCAAAAAAATGCTGAAATATAATGGAAACAGTCATATATATATATATATATATATATATATATATATATATATATATATATATATATATATATATATATATATATATATATATATATATATATATATATATATATATATAATATTTTAAATTACATATGTATGTACGAGTACTTTTAATAAACGACTCGGTTTATTTTTTATTAGACGTAGTAATTTATTTCAACGATACATTGAAAAAGTTTAGTTGGCTATAAGCAGAGCCTTCTAGAGTATAGAGCCATAATCTTAATGACGTATTTTTTAGAAGCTTTTTTAGTGGTATAACTTTTCACTGATTTCCATAGAAATCCATAGTAAAAATGGTGTTTTTTAGATTCAAGTTTTTCAATGAAAAAAGCAAAAATATTATAAAATCTTTATATAAAAGTTTTCTACATATCTTTAAGAACAATATACAAGAAGACCATATTGGTATTAAGTAAATATTAATTGCAGAAATATTAAAATTAAATTATTTCTAAAATATGTTTTTTCGAACTTTCATTTTGAAAAATACATCAAAGTTGGCTCTGACAATTTAAAATAATACGTGCTAAATTTATCTTTAGTTTTACTAGTGTACGTAAGATGTCTAAATGGTTACAGAAAAATACGAAAAAAAGTTATTTAATCCCAAAATTAACAAACGTTCCTATATTTTGTGAATTTGTTTTGCTTTTCCTACAATTTTTGAACTTGAAATTTCCCCAGGTGGTAATTTTTGGTACGATTTTTCCAAATTTTTACGGCCATCACTGCCATCTATTTAATGTATATTGACTTAATGACCAACGAATCGTAGTAAGCTTTTATTTTAATTTGACCAGAATGCTGTTGTTATGAAATTTTTCTTATATTTTGGTTTAAATAAATCAATTATTACAAGAAAATGAAATCGATTTACTTCAACGACATTCATATATGTTGAAATTCAAACATTTATGAAAGTATTTCAGAAATCATAATTAAGAATTTGTAACGTTTTCATTTAAAAATTTGTCTTAGGAAAAAAAGTGATTTCCCATATGTTTTGTGTGTTTTACTATGAAAAGTTCCGTTTTTTCCTCGTTTCTAATTCCCTTATAAAAGCTCAGATTTTTTGATTATGGCTCTATAAAATACAGGGTGCTCTGCTATAAGGCACAATTGAATACTTTTAACGTAGTGACATCTATTTAAATTTTGCATGAATTACTGAGTGCTACAAAAGTTTACTTTGAAAAGTCTTCTGAGGTACACAGCATAAATCGATTTTTAAATTTAACTAGAAATTCAGTGGATTTTCACTAGAATTTGCAAAGCCAGATAATCAAGTAGGCAATTACCGGATTTTGTAATAAGCGTGTATGCTAACCTATTTTGGAATCAATAAAAATAAAAATAAACTATTAGCAAGGATTAACTAGAAATTTCGTTCGCCGTATAAATTTACCATCTTTTCATTTTTTTCTTTTTTCTTTTTATTGAAATTCACAGTGACGTTAAATTTGATGATCGTTAAAGTTCTCTGCTAAATGAAACCGTAGTTAGTACAGTAGTTGTAGTAAGTAGTACAGTAAAAAAAAAATGGGAATGATACTTTGGAATAGAATGAGATGCTTTTCAGACAATGAACAAGTAAATTTTCATTTGTAACAATAAATTTGCAAATTTTCAAATTTTTATGTCGCCATCATCCAAGTAGTTTTCAATATTATACATCCTGCATATTTATGTATATTCATATTTCTTACGACGATGATGATTATTGTATATTCCAGTTTTTATTTTTATTTTTTGTATCTACGATGGTAAAACTACACAGCTATGTTTATAGTTGGGATCTATACATGAATATGTCGCCGATGTTTTTGTTTTCCTTTTTTATTACTACTGTTACTATTTATTTTTCCAATTTTTACTCTCTTGTGTTGTCTGTGAAACATAAATCTTTCGAAAAAAAAAAAAAAATGAAAAAAATATTAAAAGAAAATAAAAGGCACAATGGTAAAAAAAATAATTTACGAGAATTCTAAAATTGGAAGATAAAAATATTTTTGGTGTAAATACATATATATGGAAACAATGGAAAATCGAGAGATGAAAATGGGATACTAATATTTTCATAAATTTTATTTTTTTCGGTGTGATAATTGAAAATGGATGCTGTTTGCGTTAAAATGCTATTACTACATATTACTATATTTTATATTGAGTATAATGATTTGAAAACAAGGCGTTGTGAAACATGTATATTGCCTTTCTGCGTCTCCTGATTTATTGCAATGTTTATACCATATATGTAAGAACCGGCAAACTGTTGATATACTAAATGTATACACAGAGATTAACGCTGAATTAGAAGAGGGATGTGTCACCGCTGTAGATTTATTTACGGTTTTCGTAAAACTTGATCCTCTAATCAAATCGAAACAATGTCTGCACAAAGTAGACAAAGTTTTTTGTGTCAGCAAAAATAAAAAGCTATGCAGCTCTTTGTTTAATTAAAAAAAAAAATTAAACCTTTAATTCTGTTTATCTTGTATAGTGTTTTTTATTTGTATTATTGTCTTAGTTTTCAAATAACTTACAACCATTGGAACGAAGATGTAAAAAAATATCGAAAAGTTTCTCTTTTTCATTTCATAATATATAAAGCTTTGGTCCTTAGCTATATTATTGCTTTTTACTTAATAAAGTTTTTGTTTGGGAGAAAAACAAACGATAAGAAAAGCACAAACAAAATTCAATCTCTTTATAACATTCTTACATGTAACCTAGCTCTGCTATTCTATTAAGCGTTTTAAAACGTAATGTAATTAAAATTATATAAAACGTTAAATTAAGTTGTTTTTTATATATTTGGCACACTTTTTTTAATAGTTTTTTGGCACTTCTCCTTTTTTAAATTTTTATATACGCACAGGTATGCTGCAAATTTGAGACGACAACAATGGCCAAAAATAATAAAAGGCCGCTGGCCAGCACATATGTACATACATATAAAACGCAATTTAATAAAAAGTATACAGCTATTGTATAAAAATGTGCTTAATATAAAGTGGATTGAATTTTATTTTTGGTTGACTGTTGTGCACTGCTCCTGAAAATACAAAACTACCTTTATGAATAAAATAATGAAAAAATATTATTTTTTATACGAAAATTGTAAATTATTATTTAATTAAAATGGATTGGTTTATATTTATTATAGTAGTAAAAAAAAACGTCGCTTTTGTGATATATTAAAATGGATCACCAGGTTATTTGTTTGTTTGTATTTGTCCTTTGTTGAGTGTAATTCTGAAGTGAATACAGAGTTTTATTATTCTGCAGGCATGATTTCATGGAACAATACTAAACACATTATTATTGGTCCATTATCTTGGAAAAAGCTTCACTATGGATTATTACTGAAATAATTGTAGTAGACTGAACTTTTATTAAAAGTTTATTTAATTTGAGTTTGCTCTGAAAGTAAAAACGCTTCTGAATTCCGGGATTTTGAAAAATGAGGATAAGAAATGATTCAAAATATGAATACGATTGACTAGTCCAAATATAAAATCCGCTCATTTCTTATTTTCATTTTTCATCAAATAGGAAATCGGGTGCTTGTAAATGGTATAATTAATTCAATCAAAGTTAGTGGAATTTTACGAAAATAAGGGGGAAAAACATTTGAACTTCAGTTTTAAGCTGTTTTGAACAAAGCACATTTTTTTAAAAAATTCCCTGTTTTTTTTCCAACGAGTTGATATCTAGTAGCATAAGGATCGGGAAATTCTTCGAAAAAAACAAGAAAGTTTGGAAAATTTATGGAAAGGAAAAAGAAAAGAAGGGACTCGTTCTGTTCAGTCAGAACCACGAAAAAAAATGTGATGTTTCGAAAAAGTGCAAATAGAAGGTCTAGATAAAATATTTCCCTAATTTAGGCAAATAGTCTAATGATACAGAATATTGGGGTTCAAGACCCGTCTTAACAATATAAGGCAAACAAAAAAAAACAAAAAATTATAAACTGGTATCTGAAATCGGGCCATGGCAAGTGAAATAGTGTCAAGAGGAACAAAACATGAAAATTAAGATAAATAGTGAACCTAATCCGAATTTAACAAAGTCTTGAAACCAGTCATTCCCAAACGATTAGTAGGGCATCATAAGGCGGAGCATTTCGACCTAGTACGAACTAACCACTGCACCCAAATATTTCTAAATGGAACCACGATTTTAATGGATCACCAGAAGGTTTATCTATAAATTGGTTTTTGTTTCGATTGGAACATCTGCCGCATTGCTACAACGTATCCGATTATGTGTTAAGATCTGAATTGAGATCCATACTCAAAAGAACACCTCTCAATTGGTATTAGTGCTACTTAGCACGAAACCCAAATCATTCGTGGCAGCAAATCAAGGTTTAATAGACAGATTCCAAGACAGACGTAACCGATTCTGACGTGCGGCAACAGGAGGTGATTCATTGGTTGCAAAATTTCTCTTTGGACTTAAATAAGGCGGAAATTTTGGCCTTAAATAATCCTAATGGTCATTCTCATAATGCTTTCATGGATTGTGAGAAACCAATAACCGACGTTTTTTTTTTGGGTGTAGTAGGAAAGAAACATGAATCCCAGCAGCGAAAAAACGATCACCTACAAAAAAGGAGCAACGTTCAAATTTTGGGCAGGATTGCCCCAAAATAAATTCCGTCGAACAAAACCAAAATTATTTAGTCATTTCGGATAATCCCACCAAAATTTCCAACAATCCGGACCAAAAAACCCTAAAGTACCAACAAAATTCCATTAATTCTGAGTCAGCCGCAAAGGGACAAAAATTACTGGCGCACGTATATATTGGACCTAGCGTCAAGCTTTAAAACAAACTATCGCAGAAACCTTCATCAATCTAGATAACCACTAGGATAATCGTCCCTACGGAATTGTTTTTGACTTTGACTATGTTTTTTATGGGCTGTATTGCCACTAAAATCCAATAATCTTGTTTCTTTTAATAAAAATGCGCCTATTCAGCGTAACTATTTAAACAATAATCCTCAATCAACCGTTTATTTCAACACAAACTAGATTGAGACTTTTACATAAATAATTTTTAGAACAAAGCATTTTAATATTTTCATGCAACACCACTCGACATTCTCCCCGCCTTGGAGAGGTTAAGCCTTTACCAACTATTAACCGATCTTTTTGTAATTCTGTTACTGTCATCAAATGGCTGAACCAAAAATGTGAATTCATCACATAAGGGTGACCAGCGTAAGCCCAAAGTTTTAGTTGTATCGTTGACATCCAATTCATTGGGATCTCCTCGATTTTCCATTAGAATATGATTTAATTATTCCTTAGAATTTGAATACCACTTTCTTAATCTCATCCCTGCTGACGAAAACATTTTAATTAATTCGTCATACACTGAAATACCTTCCTTTAATGTTTGACAACCCGAAAGTAAATCGTCTACATAAAAATCAGTCCTTGAAATATTTGACGCACTATTGAGTAATTTACTGATTCATCTACAGCTAACTGTTGGATAACACGAGTTGATAAGTAAGGCGCAGATGCCGTTCCATAAGTTACGGTCTGCAACTCGTAAATCCTCAACTCATCACTGGAACTCTCTCGCCAATAAATCCTATGAAACCTTGTATGAGATTGCTCCAACTTCACCATCCTGTACATTTTTTCAACACAATTGAAAATAAATCCTCCTGAACAACAGCACTTACCATTAACAAATCGTTCAACGAGTACTGAGACGAAAACTTCGCCGAAGCATCAAAAACAACTCGACACTTAGTTGTGGAACTACCAGGACGTAATACAGCCAAATGAGGTATAAAATAACCCGGACCATCATTCACTTCAGTACAAAGCCTCATATGTCCCATTGACTCATATTCTCTCATGAACTCGATATACTGCATTTTCAATTCCAAATTTTTATTTAATCTTCTTTCCAAAACAATGAATCTATGAAAAGCTATATTAGAAGAATTACTCAACAAGCTACTATCAATTTTAAAAGCTAGTTGTACAGTAAATGTACCATCTATATCTCTCTTGTGAGTGCCACCAAAATGCTGCTCACATGCTAATTCCTTAGCTGTACGAATTTTATTCGTATCATAACAGCAGGACTCCATATCCCAAAACTTTTCTAACAAACTATTCAACCCAGTATCCATTGTTTTCGGTTCTGATGACAAAAAGAAATTCTGGTTGTCTGAACTACTTTCCAACTTTCCACCAATTACCCAACCAAAGCTCGTATTACGAAACACTGGGAGCTCCTTTGACAATTCTAAACGACTATCTTTCAAAATTTTCCAAAATACTTCACTTCCTAATAATATATCTACAGGTCCAGGTATATTGAAACCTGGGTCGGCCAATACTAAATTAGATGGAACGGACCTTCTGGAAATATTGATATACTGATAGGGCAATCCATTGCTGATCTCAGATGCTACCAGGAATCTCAAATTCTTCCAATAATTTTCAACGCGAGAATAAATTGATGCTTCTACTCTATTACAAACATCGGTTTTTGTACTATTAATACCACATACAGTGTTGTTATCCTTTTCGACTTTAATTCCTAATTTTATGACCAAGTCTATAGATATAAAATTGTTATGGGAGGCTGAACCCAAGAGAGCTTTACATTGAATATACTTCCGATTAGCATCTTTTATCAAAATCATAGCAGTGGTTAAAACGTCCTGTTTGTGCACCATTTCTTTGCACAAATATGTAGAACTATTTTAAGCAGAATCAGCCTTTGTACTTTCGACATCTTTATTATTATCCGTAGTACTACTAGGGTGTTTTCTATTTGTTTCGTTTGACGTTTTGTGATTTCGACTATCCATTCTCATATGTAGTAATGTGTGATGTTTATAACCACAAATTTCATATTTTTTTGCTTGACAAGTTCTAACTAAATGACTGTCGCTCTAACAATTCAAACATCTACCAAAGATCTTATTTTTCCATACCTTTCCTCATTACGTAAATTCAAAAACTGAACACAATTTTCTAAAGAATGACTACCACTACACATCGAACAAACCATTTTTGTATTTACTTCATTTGGCCTTGAAACCGATACGAAAGTTTTAGAAGATTTAGACATTTGTCTTTGACACACCATATTTTGTTTAGGTCTATTGAAACGACGATTATTTTTCACTTCATTCAAAGCCCTACAACGGGATTGCAAAAATTCAGAAAGTTCCCTTCAAGTAAAGAGCCTTTTTTTATCAAGTTGGGATTCCCAGGCCTTTCGAATATCATCATCTAACCTAAATAAGTAACAATATGAACTATCATCATATTCCACTGGTCAACATTATGCTTTAGTTTTTGTAATGCACGCAAATTGAGCTCAGTGCGATCAATCAGATTTTGCATATCTGTACCAGATGATTTATTGACGTACTGTAATTTAAATAATTCACTAATGTGTTTCTCTACCAAAGCATGGGTATCATCGAATCTATCTACCAAAGCCTTCCAGGCGATATCAAAGCCATCATCAGAAAAATCGATTTTATCAATAATCTCTTTGGCCTTTCCAACAACAAATATATCTAAATACCACATTTTTTGTATCTTTGAATTTATTTGATTGTTATCTATAATGATTTTCTCAAAAGAATTACGAAATCTTAACCAGTCATCTAATTTTACATCAAATACGGGTATTTTAATCTCTGGCAATTTTGCCTTAGAAAAAGACCACCTGCACTGTCACCATTCCCTGAAGCCGCATCTTTACCTAAACTAATTTATCACCTATATTACTCACAACTTTATTAATACTTAAAATCACTTCAAATTTACCCTTTACATCATAAAATTCACGCTCGAATGATTCGAAATCCGTATTAAATTCCTCCTCATTTTTTTCGAACTCGGGATCGTCAACCGATGAACAAAGCCCAGAATAAATTTCAGAATATTCATTTGATCAAAGCTTTAAATTTTCATATCTAGAACTAACTTTGCTTAAATTTCCTATTTCATCAGGATTTTTTATAAACTTTAATTGCAACGTGAGTTCCTCTTAACGGTTGCTCTTTTAACTTTCCATGATTCAAATGTTTCCATTTTTTGCCAAATTATATTATTACACACAAAAGCTCAATACCTATATATCTCAAAACTAAATACCTTTACGTTTGTTGCCAAAAAATATTGTAATTGATGAATCTACAAAATGATCAAGTATCCAAAATGCCTATTTTAAATTACAACTATTTCCATTGTAGTGGACCAAATATGGACATCTTCTTTTATTGATGAAACTTTTCTTCTCCAAACCAAATCAAACAAATTTCACTAGATTGCTACTATAAATATCTGGCTCGAGCCGAGCTGGACCATGAATTGTCTTCGACTTTGACTATGTTTTTTATGGAATGTATTTCCACAAAAATCCAATAATCCTTTTTTTGTGTTTTTCTTTTAATAAAAATGCGCCTATTCAGAGTAACTTATTCAAACAATAATCCTCCATCAACCGTTTATTGCAACACATCTCGTAGATTGAGATTTTTACATACATAATTTTTAGTACAAAGCATTTTAATATTTTACTCGACACCTACGTACATCTACTCTGAAAATAGCAGGAAGGAATGTAGAACGTATTTTTGGTCACATATTAGCCGTGAGATTTAATGGAGTCACACAAAAATCTGCGCATCCACTTTGTTCCGGGTTTAAAACAAAATTGATATTTAGGGTACGATTTTTGGAAGTTGTTTGGAATTCAACCTACCATTGCATAGTTAAATCTGGACTCCGAGCACCCCGAAGGACAGACGGAAAAACATGAGTTAACCAATGAGCAACAAGAGATATTAGCCACTACTATTACGGCCATTCAATAGAGGTGGGAAATGCTACACCAATTAAACAACATTATTATCCGGTTTCACCTATTAAACAAGCGGAACTATATAAGAAACTGGATCCCATGATAGCTTTGGATGTAATAGAGGAATCCAACAGCACATGGAGTTCGCCGGTTTCGCCGCACGTCGGTTGAATGAAGAAAAACAATGTGTGTGGACTAATTAAGCTACAACAGCGTTTTACAATTTTTTTATAAAAGAATTTTTTACACAATGCGATGCTAGTTCAGTGGAAGTAGGTAGTGTATTGTTCCAACGCGCTGAGGAAGGGGCGAGGATCCCATCGCATATATGTCGTAGAAGTTAAACGCTGCCTAGTACAATTACTCGGTTACGGTGCTAAAAATATCGCTCCTAAATCGATGGAGCCTTAAACTCCAGGTGTTTAATATTAAAATTGAGCATTGTAAAAGATCCCAAAATGTAGTCCCTGACTCATAATCCAGGGTGTTCGCAGAGGAGATTACATAGTTGGCAGAAATCGATAATCCCTATTCAAAGGTGGTTCCGTACGTCGATTTAAAGTCTCCCGCATTCCTCTTGGACGACTATGTCAATTTAATTAACAACATTCAGTCTAAAGCTTAATCAACAAAAATAAAAATTTCTCGAATGTTTCCCCTTGGAAACTGTATGTTCCTAAACTGTTAATAGCAAAATTAATCCAACAAGCATATGATCCCCTGTTAGCGGTGCATATGGGAATTACCAAAATCGTCGAAAGATTGCAGCAATATTTCTTTTGGTCGAAAATGTACGTCGAAATTTAACAGTATATCAACCATTGTGTCACTTATAAACAATCCAAAGTAATGAATTATTCCACCCAACCGACGATGGGACGATCACCACCAGAGCTATGCAACACCTAAGTATACCTATATGGATTTTTTGGGTCCATAACCGCGCTCGGAAACTGTTACATGATAATTATTTTGGATCATTTTAACAGCCGAAGTAATGGAAATATTTCTGAATTATTCCATGTCTGAAAGTATGCTGACCAAAATTGATGCCCAATTCATTTCCAATTCATTTAAAAACCTGTTGAATAAACTTGGAATAAAACATATTCTAACTCTCCGTTACTCACCGCAGTCCAATGCCTCAGAACAAGTAAATCGTTAATATTATCATCGATTCCTGCATATATAAAATTGTGATGCCCATTTATCGGTAATCACGGAGGACTACTAATTATAAGGAAAATTTAACTTGCTGGAGGAACGCGAAGTGTGTGTCCAACATAAAACCAATAAATTAAGTATGAACCAACAATTCGTCATGAAACATTTTAATAAAATGTACGAAAATAGCGCCACTTGGTATAATCTGCGCAGTAGAAATCAAATTTTGAGTAACACCGCTAATAAACTGTCGGTCAAGCTAGCCCCTAAATTTATTCCAGGCAAAATTATTAGTAAGGCGGGAAATGAAGCCTTCGTACTGGCGCATAAGGATGGCAAACGATTCGGGGTCCCCATTTTTATTGAAAAAATTCCTTGTTCTTTTTTTTTCTAGCGAGTTGACATCTAGTAGCATAGGGATCGGAGAATTTCGCGAAAAAAATAAGGAGGTTGGGAAAATTTTTGTAAAGGAAAAAAAAAGAAGGGAGTCGAGTCAGAACGAGAAAAAAGTGGTGTGTCGAAAAAGTGCAAATAAAAAGGCAAGATTAAATGGTTCACTAATTTAGAACTATAGTCCAGTGACAAAGAATATTGGAGTACAATACCCGTCCTAACAATATAAGGCAAACAAAAAAAGGCAAGTAAAATAGTGCCCCGAGCTAAACGATATCCTTCGGCATAGTGACCAAGCGTGCCGGAAAAAAATAAAAACAAAATATTTTCGTAATGTGTCGGGTTAAGATAATCGCTACCTCGATAACCAGGGAGCTACCTGTCGATTCAGAAAACGTTCCAAACGCCCTAATTATACGCCCTAGCGTGTTACCAAGGCCTGACGAAGCACGCCAACAAAGGACGTCCACCATGGTGGGGATGAGAGTGGACATAAAGAACCCCCCAGAAAATAAGTTTTCTTTGTGTCCATACAGATGCCTAACAAAGCGCTTCGGGGAGGATCTGGAACCAAACCGTAGGTGTTGCACAATTTTTTTTGTTGGGTTTGCCCTTTTATTGTTATTATTATATACTTATTTTTGTGTCTCGTTTTTTGTTAATACTTCTAACCACATTAAAGTGGTGCTTAATTCCGTCCAGCTACACACATACTAGTGACCGGTGTGAGTGTAGATTGACTCAGTGGGCACAATAAATCCCTTGACCTTGTTTTTTTTATTGATATTGAATTTTACATCGCAAGATTTTACCCTGGCCTTCCTTTCTGAGAGTATCGTTTTATGAAAATTTTTTGATTTTTTTTCCTAAGTCTTCATCCCAGTGTTTTCTACCAACAATTTGTTTATTCTAATTTGTCTTGGAAGAAGTTCGACTCAAATCACCCAACAGCAAACTGGTTACACAAAATACTAAGTTTCGGTGGATAGTAGGAGGAAGTGCAATCATCAAACCCCAAGAAATTCAAACACATTAGTACTCTCCTCAATATAGAAAACACATTGCGGCAATTCTGCGATTACCATTCAAATCCGATCCAACCAGCCTCCCACGCAATTACCACGTAGCCATTTCTCAGCTGAACAGACGCAATCCAGAATTTCATTTCTTTTTTTCTGTGTGCCGTTCTTCTTCGTTTTCGCCTGTATAAGTACGTGTTCTCAGCAGACATTGAGAAGATGTAGCGTAAGGTAGCTGTACACGAGACGGATCAGCAATACCAATTGATCCTGTGGCTGGACGAAGAGAGCAATCTGAGGGCGTATCAACTTACTACGGTTACCTACGGGACATCATCTGCCCGTGGTTATGCTCAAAAGGGATATTTGTCCCATCCTGCAAAGCGGTTAATTTCATTTAAGGAAATTTGTAAGCAATCACCCAGAACTTCATGATCCGTCACAACCGAACAATGCAAAATCATTAGATGAGCATAAAGACACAATCAAAGTGCTGGGAATCCAGTGGTATTCAATCCAAAAGGAATTTCGCTTCGAGACACACCTTCCAGTCAGACAAATGCACACAAAACGATCGATCCTTGCTGAAGCTAGTCGAGTTTTCGACCCGTTTGGCTGGCTTTCTCTGCTTCTAATTCGATCAAAAATCATCTTACAAAATTTGTGGCGTAGTAATTTAGATTGGGATGACAAACTAGAATATAATCTTGGGTAGCACAACTGTTGGGCAGCGCAACTGATGGAAATGAGGAGCTTGAACTATATGGCTTTAACGATGCGAGTGAGACAGCCTACTCAGCAGTAGTGTTCCTGCGTGTTAACAAAATCAACCAAATTAAGTGTCGCATAATAAGTTCAAAAACTAAGGTTGCAACGTTAAAATCTGTAAGCTTACCACGGCTGGAACTTTTGGGTGCTGAACTTCTTGCTAGTCACTTACAGTCGATTATCAATGAAAGCAAGCTCAAAATATCACGTATTACACTTTGGACTGACTCCAAAATAGTTCTGGACTGGCTGCCCAGCGAACCAAGGAGATAGGCAACGTTCATCGCCAATAGAGTTGGCAAAATCACAAGCCTGAAGAAGTCTCTTGCGTCACATTCCTTCGCAACTCAACCCAGCGGATTGCGCGAGTCGTGGTTTATCCTTGGAAGAATTGACGAATTACCCATTATGGTGGACTGGACCCAGCTTCCCAAACCAATAAGATCAATATTAACCGGTACAGTCAAATTTTGATGGAGTCCAACATATCGAAGAGAAAACAAAAAAGAGATAGCAAATTATGGCAGCTTTGTGTTCATACTACGTTTCGTAAAAGAGGAGCCGGTCCAGAAACAAAAGCATATTTGTGTGTTTTTGTCTGTATGACAACTCGTGCAATTCACTTAGAACTATGTCTGCCACTAACCACCAAATCTTTTCTAGCGGCATTGAAACGCTTTCTTGGCAGACGTGGATTGTGTAACACCATATGTTGCGACAATGGAAGCAACTTCGTTGGGGCTGCCAATTTTTCTGAAAGGAATACAAACATTTTTTGAAATGAATCACACGACAATCGCCAATAAATTAATGGACGACCGAATTCAAATTAAATTCAACCCACCTGGTGCTCCTCATATGGGGGAATTATGGGAATCAGTTGTTCGACCAACCAAAATTCATCTACATCGCACTATTGGAGAACAAATTTTCATAATCGAAGAATTCACCACTTTCGTGGTGGTACCGAATTGGTACTTACACCTTCGCATTGAGGAGAAGGATTTATCACCAAATGATCGATGGGATATGGTTCTCAAAATCACCGTAAGCTTTTGGCATCGTTGGCAACGAGAGTATCTCGTAAATTTACAAACACGGTCTTAGTAGCAACAACCGCAACAAAATATTGAAGAAAATGATGTTGTGATCATATGTAAACCAAACTTACCACCTAGAAAGTGGATGACAGGACGTGTATCCGGGTAAAGATGGGAAAGTACATGTGCTCAAGCTGAAAACGTCAAATGGTACGACACTGGAACGCACAATATCCAAGGTTTACAAATTACCAGTTAATGAATCAATTGATTCATGGCCGGTGGGATGTTCGGGATCACCAGAAGCCCCGGTTTCTTAAAAGAGAAGACAACTAGATCAAAACAAAGAAACAGATCTTAAAAAGAAATACTTATCTGATGTCACCAATCTTAACTTTAAATCAGAGTCAGTAACAAGCTTCACTCATTTTGCTACTGGAAATTGTCGACGCGTTGTCTACATTGTCAACATTATCTGCTTTGTCGACCCCATTTTTTAAATTGTTTTTATAAATTGTCTAATTGATTAATTACTTCACGTAGACTATGCTGCACAATACTGATTGTAACCTAGTTGCTTACTTTATCTCTAAACTATTTCTACTTCACAAAACAATGGCAGACCATCCTAATTGTTTACTAAAGAGAAACTAATTTCAATAATAATTTGTCAGTTTCTCTTCAGATTTTTTTATGTTTAGAAGGGAATAAAAATCTTTAGGCCTAAATTGCACAATCGACAACATCTAAAACTAATACCTTTAAAATGTAAAAGCCAAAACTAAAACAAAACTACTGGCTTTCAGCGGATGACGAAAATGTCGATGTTGCCGATGTAACAAGCATCAATTTTGGGCAAATGACATATAACATACTCGAATATAACATAGTGAGATTTTAGAGTTATCAGATTTATAGTTTTTTTATGAGAATTAGCCAAATTAAAAAATTATTGGGGAAAATGCCTAATCCTTTTTGATTTTGAGATGAACTAATAAGCTTAGGTCAAAGAACTAAACCAAGTCCTAAAATGTCGATATTGGCAGTAACAAGCGTTATTTTTGCACTAGTTATAACAAGCATTACGTTTATACTATCAACTCTACAACACTTTTCACCCATATTAGCATCTGACTAAACGATATCCTATTGCCGATATTGCCGACTGATTTTCCGAGCTATAATTTTAAGCAGTAACTTCATTCATTACATTGCCATATCTCTTATTGTTGATGCATACAGTAGAATAACTTGTAACGGGTTGCAGACCAGCATTGCTTATGGTTAGAAATGTATTAGTATTTTCAACTGAAGTGCTAGCTCCATATGTAAATTTTTACACCTTTCTGCTTTGAAATCTTGGTATGAAATGGTAGTAAATTCTAAAACTTGAGACGTAGTCGATAGGTGAATTAATAATTTTAGACTTTAGAGTATGAAGTTGAATTAATCGCCGCCTTACCAGCCTCGAACATATATTCTCTACTTTTAACAATTGGCTCAAAGCTCCTTTTGAATCATTCACAAACACGCTAATACTATATTTAGTTTTGGAGGATGTAAGTAATTTTTTTAACATTTCAGTTACACTGGGGGCGCCTTTTTAGGGTTGCTCACTTATTTAATTACATTTAAACGTATCTTACAGTTATCTGCTAAAATTTTCGTGTGCCTTTCAAAATACGCCTATCTATCGAAATACACAAAAACCTGTCTTGTTCACAAGTTTAATTCAATCATTATCCAACTTATTGCTAAGATTTACACCATTCTTTCTAAAACACTTAAATCAGTACACTTACAAGTATTCACTCTTAAATTTAACATTTGAATTTTATCTATTACTTCATTAACCACATTTTTTCCTTTTGAGCATCGATAATTCTTCCTGGTCCTATTATTATTAAATTGCAGAACGATTTGATTTTCGGTATTGATGCGAAGTATTATGCTGGTAACGATGTTGACAACAACAACATGAAAAACTACATATTATTTCTAAATTTAATGTTTAGCTATTTTGTAAAAAACGTCTGAAACTGAAACCGAATAACTTAAGGTGTTACTAAATATCATTTAGTCGTTATTTCTTTTTTGCTTAATGTAGATTGTTTATTTATAGACCAGCTATAGCTTTAAAGCGAATATAACCAGAGCCTTCTAGAGTATAGAACCATAATCTTAATGACGTATTTTTTAGAAGCTTTTTTAGTGGTATAACTTTTCACTGATTTCCATAGGAATCCATAGTGAAAATGGTGTTTTTTAGCTTCAAGTTTTTCAATAAAAAAAGCAAAAATATTATAAAATGTTTGTATAATAGTGTTCTACATATCTTTAAGAACAATATACAAGAAGGCCATATTGGTATTAAGTAAATATTAATAGCAGAAATATTAAAATTAAATTATTTCTAAAATATATTTTTTCGAACTTACATTTTGAATAATATATCAAAGTTTGCTCTGACAAATTAAAATAATACTTGCTAAATTTATCTTTAGTTTTACTAGCGTACGTAAGATGTCTTATATGGTTACAGAAAAATACGAAAAAAAATTATTTAATCGCAAATTTATCACACGTTCCTATATTTTGTGAATTTGTTTTGCTTTTCCTACAATTTTTGAGCTTGAAATTTCCCCAGGTGGTAATTTTTGGTACGATTTTTCCAATTTTTTACGGCCATCACTGCCATCTATGTAATGTGTATTGACTTAAATGACCAAACGAATCGTAGTGAGCTTTTATTTTAATTTGACCAGAATGCTGTTGTTATGAATTTTTTTTAATATTTTGGTTTAAATAAATCAATTATTACAAGAAAATGAAATCGATTTACTTCAACGACATTCATATATGTTGAAATTCAAACATTTATGAAAGTATTTCAGAAATCATAATTAAGAATTTGTAACGTTTTCATTTAAAAATTTGTCTTAGGAAAAAAAGTGATTTCCCATATGTTTTGTGTGTTTTACTATGAAAGGTTTCGTTTTTTCCTCGTTTCTAATTCCCTTATAAAAGCTCAGATTTTTTGATTATGGCTCTATAAAATACAGGGTGCTCTGATAAAACAGATAGATTTACGATTAAGTGGACTGCATAAGTAACCAGGGTGCAGGAGCAGGTTTTTTCAGGAAGTTCTTATTTCTCTATTCTACCTTAAGTCTGATTTACATTTTTTCCAATGCGGAAATCTTTAAAAACAATACCGACGGTTTCTTTTATGTCTCGCACAGTTATCAAAATGATCTAAATTTCCATCGCTCGAAACTTTAAAATAAGCAAGAAGCTTATTTAAAAAAAAAAAAAAAACAAGAAATAATCAAAACCCTCATCTCTACGTATAGATCTATATCACACCTGTAATATAAGCATTATTTAAAGTTACACAATCGTACGAGTTTATAAAATGTCTAAAGTTTAACTCCTTTTCGGCACAAAAAAACCAAAAAAAAACAGAAATCTCATAAGCATTTTCTGTGTGTTTATATATTATACAGCATTAAATCCTAATGTCTATGAATAAACAATGAATTTACATTTTGTACAAATAAAAAAAGTTTTGCTAGGTAAACGAAAGCTCACATAACACACAGACAAAATTACAGAAGAAAATAAAAAGTTTAAATATGAATTTTAGACAAAAATTTTCTATTTCCCTCTTTATACCTTTTGATAAGAATTATTTTATCCACTTGTAAGATGAGTCGTACTTTCCTTGACAATATATTTAACATCATAACTTGAAAACTTTTATGGTTTTTGTCATTCCCATTTATGGTTTTTGTGTTTAAGAGAACTACACACAACGATAACAACAAAAAAGTGGAAAGTTTTATAAATTATAAAAACAAAGAAGGATAATTGATCTAATTTGTCATAAGTTGTAATTCTGCACTTTTATAGTATACACAAACATACATACAAAAAACTGAAAGACTAAGATTTTTTCTCAAGGAAATTTCATGTTAAACTCATAAAGTTGACTGGACCAACAAAAACCGTATTACAACAAAACCAAAGCAAAATCTTAATTAAAAGTTAATTTTAATCCTTCAAGCAAAAAATATAATTTTTCTACAATATTTCTAGGATTATTAAGCCTTCCAAGTTTTTTCCCCCGCTATACCAACACAATGTTCATTCAGTTTTAGTTAAGGGGTATATAGATGCAAAGGTGAACCGGAGTGAAATTTTGTGTAATTGGCAAAGTCATGGACATAATTATATATGACAGTTGTGTATGATCGTATAAATAAAACGGATTTCCTTTACTGTATGGAAAGAAATATAAAAAAAAAAAAAAATTCTGATTAAACTGAAAACTTACTTTCTGGGATTTTTTTTTGTTGCTGTTGCTGTAATATCACAAATCACAAACATTAATCATCATTTAAAATTCAACCACAAATATTTACTTTATTGTTTCTAATATTTGAATAGGATTATAATCATATATTTACATTTAACAGAGAGTACAAAAAAATGAAGAAAAAAAATAAATCAGCAACAACATATACTAGAGTCGGAAAATACCAACATTTTTTCCCTTAAACCTAACCTTTTACGGGGGTATGGTGTTTAGTATATAAATAGTATTCCTTTTTTCATGCACATACATACATGAATACCTATGTATATAAAAAAAGTTTGTTTGATATCATTTATTTCTGGGAAACTAAACTTAATTTTTTCATTTATACCTACAGATATACACTCCAAATCAAATGTTGCAAGAAAAATGTGAGATTATTTTTCTCAGCAGGAGCTAAAATGGAAAGGAAATCAAATTCTGCTACGCCTGAACCGTAGGTTGTAATTTTATTTTTCAAAATTATATAACAAAATATCTTCTGACATTTTAATTGTACGCTACTTAAATAGAAATATATTAACTTTGTTTGTTTTTAATTTTGCTGTATTTAATTTATAATTTTATAGTTTTTAGGTTGAAAAACATGGTTAAAATAATTAAATTAATTAAAATGTATATACAGCATTCAAATTTTATTTTTTTTTTGCTTAGCTTGCATATCCCAATGAGGAACAAATTTTTAGATTAATCTATTGGTTGTATTGAACCATACAAATTATTAAATGATTGGAAAAAGTGTTTCGTGAGTCGGTAAACCAGTATAGTTATAAACAAAGCTTTCAGCCAGAAACAACTTTCATAAATTGGACGGTTTGGAAAATATTACTGAATAAATTCCTCAAGTTGTAAATGAATACCCTCAACTATAGGAAACAGCTTGCAATTGGGGCTTTTAAAATAAAATTCTACACCATTAGTTTTGTTTCTCAACAATTTTCAGTTTAAAGCTATCATTGCGGAATAATAATGCAAGATTCCGCAACGATAGCTTTAAACTGAATACTGTTGAGAAACAAAAGTAATGAACATGTAACCTGTACTCAGAAAAAAAAAAAATTTAGAAGTAAAACTTTCCGGAATCTAAGCAGCGAGATAATGAGACGAATTCAGTATATCAGGAGTGGGATAATTAGAGGGTTTATTCATCATAATACTAAACAACAAACAAAATTTCGAAGTTTTTTTTTACCATTTTATTATTCCGATTCCATGTTTTCTTTTTCGGCGAATGACACAAATGGCTTATAGTAATTAAAATAGGACACGAATGCTCTAGTTTGAATTCCATCAACATATCGTTGAAATACCGATGCAGTATATGACTGCTGCACATTTTTAAATTCAATTCTGTATTGAGGAATTGTATCAAAGGGAGCGCTGTATCTAATGCAAAATTCACATCGAAACCCCACTCAAAATCTTTGGAATCTTAACATAATTTTTTTCCAGAATCCGCAATACTTTTGGCGTGTACTTTATCAAATTCTCCTGGATAAATTGAATAATATTTACAATAATAACGCAATAATTACAAATGTGTCATGGTCTAATCTGTTTCCGCAAGCACATATTTCTCCCACTTTAGAAACCTGAACCGACAAGGATTCTAGTTGTAGTGCATTGATGTCAATTTGTGGTGTGACAACACAAGTTCCATTATTTACGTTACGGTAGATTGCAACGCCACCTGCCCTTATATTTGACCTTATATATTGAACGACAATATCGAAATTTGGAATCTCTACAATGTTGTCATTATCCACCCACGTCTCCGAAAAAATCAGAGAATTCGACGACGATGATACATATTTTGTCTAATTGAAGATCTTGTACATGAGCACGTTAACTTTGGCAGTTGAAGGTAAATAGTGAAAATCCTTCCCTCGTATTTATGAAATCAAATAATAATTTATCAATAGTCGATTCAGGTTCAGCAATATGTAACCTTGGAATCGATGTTACTCGTGATAGTGCGGTGCGACGTACAGGAGCTGTTGAGCATGTATGTGTTTTATCATATTCGTATACAATTTCATCAAATGTACCTCTGCAAATATCTCTGTTTGGAAAGCTATGGGGTTTTACCCAATGGAATATAGAGTTCGAGACCCGGACCGATTATACCCGCACCCGTACCCATTCCTGATTTTGAACCGTCAGTGTACCATATGGAGGCGTGACGGGGTAAGGAGGAGATGATACTCCCTGCTGATTTCCTGTTGGGTATTTTATTCGTGAAATTCCTCCGGCAGTCAATAGTTTTAACCATCACGTTTGATAGTTGGATTACTTCCTCGTCCAGATTCAAGTTCTCCAGGATGCTATTATGTCCTGGTCTAATAGTTTTAATTTGAGATTTTATTTTTAGATTGACTGCCCTTGAACCAGCTACTCTTTTAAGATGCAAGTGTAGTGGTGAGAGCCACAATAGCTTCTCAAGAGCAGCTGTAGGGCAGGTTTTCATTGCTTCCGTTACACTCAAACAAACTAACCTTTGGATCCTATCCAATATTGAGTAGGCATTACTTTGTTCTGTCTTAGGCCACCACACAAACGCTGCATAAGATATTATTAGTCTTACGATGGTTGAGTATAACCAAAGTGTCATTTGGGATTCAGACCCCACGTTTTGCCAATCATTCTTTCGCAAGTGAAATGCGCTCTATTTGCCTTGTTTGTGATATATTTTAAAAACGGATTCTATGTCAGTTTCTGATCAAGTATCACTCCCAGGTATGTAACCTCCGTCGCCATTTGGGGAATTTTCCCATTTAGAGATAGAGGTGGGAGAATTGTTTTCCTCCGATTTGCAAAGAAAGCACAAATAATTTTGTTGGGGTTTACTCTAAGGCCCGTCTCAATACTCCAGTCGCTTACCAACTCGAGGGCATATTGCATACGTTCCGCTAATGTACTCTCGAATTTCCCCCTGACCATTAAGACTAGATCGTCCGCGTAGGTGATATTTGAGAAGTCAGAATTTTTAAATCTTATAAGTAGTCCATCCATCACGAGTAGCCACAAAAGGGGTGAGAGAACTCCCTCCTAGGGACAACGCCTGGTAGCCGCAATCGTGATGGTTTTATATCCAAACGAGGCCGTTATCCTCTTTTTTCTAAGCATATTGATTATCCACCCTATGGTGGAAGAGTCTATTTTCCTTGCATGTGCTTGTTCTTGAATCATTTCGAGCTTGGTTTTGTTAAAAGCCCCTTGAATATCGATGAAGGAGCATAACAAAACCTCTTTATTCCGCAGTGTATCTTCGAAATTTGTTGTCAGCTCGTGGATCGATGTTCCTGTCGATCTTCCAGTCTGATATGCGTGTTGGCTGGAGTCTAGAGGATGCCTTAGGAGGGCATTGGATCTAATATATAGGTCCAGTATCTTCTCCATGGTTTTCAGAATAAATGATGTAAGGCTAATGGGTATATAAGGCCCGAAGTCCTCTGCGGATCTTCTGCCCCTTTTCGGGATGAAAATAACCCGCACCGCCCTCCAGCTACTTGGAACATATTGTAAGCTGTAGCTGGCTCTAAAGAGTCTAACCAAATAAGCCACCAGTATTTGTAGGCCTTGTAAAAATGCAGGATATATAAAATCCTCTCCCGGCGATTTAAATGGACCAAAGGAATTGACGGCCCATTTTATTTTTCCGGGAGTGAAGGTATCTCTTTAGGACCTGTAAGCTTCCCTTGGAATCAGGTAGGGATTCACACTGTCTACATCGAGGTCTTCCTGGCCTCGAAGAACAGTACACTCTGGGAAATGGCCTTTCACCAGGCAAACGAGAGTTTCCTCCCTGGATGTAGTTGTCTCTCCATTCAGTTTCTTTACAGATCCCAACGGATTTCTGTGGTCCAAGGAGAGTGCCTTCTGGAGTCGACAAGCCGCAGACAGCCTATCTATTTTGTCACAGAAGTCTGTCTAGCTCGACCTCTTGCTTTTCCTAAGAGCGACGTTATACTGGGTAAGAGACATTCGATTGGTTGTCCAATCGTTTGTCCTCTTAGCCCTGTTTAAAAGTTTTCGCTCTCGTGTTTTGGTTTCCAGGGTGTGGTTCCACCAGGAACGTCCATTGTTCCCCTAATACGTACCAGGGGAAGCTTGAGTGGTAGGCATCAATAATTGCCTCGGTAACATTGCTTGAAACTCTATCGAGATCCTCAATAGAGTTGATCTTGGTCTGTAGACCAGTTACGTTATCATAAAGTTTTTCATTATAGACTGGCCAATTAGTACGTTTTGCTATTTTTACTACCGATTCATTTTTTGAAGGGGTTTTAATATCAAACCTGATATACATGTGATCCGAGATAGATGCCAGTCCAGAATTGTACTTGAGGTACCCATGTCAGACAGAGTAAGATCTAGCACCTCCTTCCTGACTGCACTCACAAAAGTCGCATCGTTCCCTTTGTTATTAATGATTATATTTTTTGTTAAGCCAAATTCAAAAAAAAGCTCACCTATGATGTTTGGTTTCACTACTGCCCCAGACTATGTGGTGTGAATTTGCATCGCAACCGATGATGAATTTTTGGTGATGAGTCGTGCAATAAATAACGAATCTCTGTACCGGTTCTGGAGGTGAGTCGTTTTCGTCCCCGGGAACATATGCCGAAGCACAGTTGAGCGTGCTTCGGTCTCTTTTGGGTTAAGGCGACTCTATCAAGGTCGCTGTTGTGTCCCTTGAAATAAATTCATTAATGGAGAATATACTATATTAAGTGTCGAGCGAAATGAATTGCTGTCCTTGGTCTATCCACTTCCGTCTTGTAAATTAGCTTACCTGTTTCACTCGGCAAACCTTTGATTTTTCCATTAGGGGCCCACGGCTCCTGAATGAGCGCTATCTCTCAGTCCTTTACTAAGAAAGCTTAGATTATAAAAAGTGACCGCCTTGGATCGATGAAGAATAATCTGCACACATCTAAAGGATGTGTGGTGTGTTGAATTGTGCAGCATTTTCTTGTTTATTTTGCCACGGGCTGTGAATAGCCTTGTTCGCCCTTTTGGGATTGTGCCACCCCGCCCCTTGGGCTCAAACCGTGGCTTTTCTCCTTCTTACTCTGGCTCGGTCTTTGCCTTGTCACAGCTGATGTGCCAGGCCTATTCGTCCTGCCAAGCTCAGAGGCAGCTCTGACCCGTTCCACGTCTTTTGCCGCCGCCATCTTTGGTGGTTCCGGTCCCCTCTACACGGCCGCTCTTGTAGACTACGCAATACAACTGGTGATAAATTTGGAATTATGGTAATTTATGCACCATTCGAAATACTTCAAAATGAATTCGCACAATTTTAAGTTCGTCTATAGGTCCAATTAGTAAGTGAACAATCGCTTGTGAAGAATCTTTTGTCTCAAATTAATCACAATTTTTTCTTTAAATAATGACAGTGAATAATACTTACATTACTTGCAGATGGTGCGGCACTGCCCGATGTGGACGATTGTCCACATCGAAATTTTGTAAATTGTATTATCTACCAAATAAATTTGATTTATTTATTGATCAGTTGACCAGTGGCGTCCGGATCAAGCCAGTCTCCACCTACTTCACCTTCCGTTATCGGCCCAATCCCACTCCGATTCCTGTGGTTTCGAATTATTTTTAATTGTTTTTCGATCAATAACTTGTTTCTTATTAAATGTTTTATAATCATTATAAAGCGTTCAATTATTTTGAATTTAGCAAACGAATATTATTAAGAACAAAAATCTCGTGAAAATAAAAAATATTTCACAAACTAAATTTTTTACTTACCGCCATCACATAATTATAACCTAACTCACTTTAAATTTCTGAATAATTTTATTATTATTAATTATTTTATAGTAAAACAAATAATTAAATATTATTTTTACTTTTAATTTATGAAATTCTAATAAACGGTAGAAAATATTTTATAAACACCTCGATATGTGTACCACTAAATATAACTTTGTTTTATCGAATTTTTGTTGCTGCTTTTACATAGAAACTTCCCGTAGCGTACTGCAGCTATCCGGGGGGGGGGGGGGGGGGGGAAGGTCAATCACAGGTGGTGAATAGTGGGCAGGTAGGTTAGCGGTGAATTAAATAAGCCGCCCCCAACCGCAGTCCAACTGGTGGGAGAGTCTTAGGAAACTGGGGAGTGGTTAACCTAAGTTCATTCAATTCTGAGTGCCTATGATGCCCAGCATGGAAAGGCGAACGGATGGCTCCAGAAAACCATCGATCAATAACCATGGCGAACTGTGCGTCATGTCCTCTCTGCACCTCCGAAGTCTCCGCGGGTGATGAGTGGGGTACGTACTATATACACGGGTGGCCGAATGGGCTGGATTAAGGTGTTAAGCGACCCGTGCTGATGATCAACTAGGCTGTGGTCCTATTTGACAAGCCCATTTGCTAACGTAGCCCTCTGGATACCTGGCGACCTCCAGTTGTATTTAGCCTTACCTGTTTATACGGATCTCTGCATAGGTGGACCCATGTCTCTCCGATACTCGTGGGAATAGCATGAATGATACCAAAATCAAAGAAATAGGGGCCGGTACCCTTCAAAAATCGAGAAGCAACAGGGAAGGGAGTAGCTTGAACCTTAAAGATGGGGCTCCCTGTTAAGCGGCGGGGGGGATCAATACCGTGACATTAATGCCAGGTAGAAGCGGAACCGGAGCCAAACGAAAAAGCAGGGGATCGGAAGGAGTTACTCCGGCGAAGCGACGATATCGTCAAAAACGGTCGGCGCACAGAATTTTGGAAAAGCTGACTGCGCTCCCAGAGGGACAATTAACAGCAGAACAAAAGGATGATGGCCAAATGATGGCATGGGCGAGGCAAGTTGTTGGCAGCGTCACTTTGAATAAGGATCTTGGTTCGAAAAGAATGAGGTCACTTGATTAGGAAGTACCGGGCGACGCTAAACGAGCCAAGGTGACCTCAGGAGCCTAAAATGACCAAAAGATGAATATGTTCAGCGAAATTTTGAAGGAGCGTGCCTTAATGTTAGCCGTCATTGACTGGCGTCAAGAAGACGGGAGCATTACGGCTCAAAAATGGAAGTTTGTTTACAACGAACTGAACTCCTAATTTTTGGAAGTCCTGAGAGATAATCCGGGACCTCCACCGTCCTGTAGGGATGCAAGGTGGTATCAGTGGTACATTAAGTTGACTGCGTTGCCTGCTCAGATAAAATATCGGTGGGCAGACCGAGGGCCGGGTCTGGTTGCCAACCAAGCCAGAGAAATCTGAGGAGATAATTGAGATCATTCAGGCCAGTAACCCACATATTCCGGCAAATAACTGGAAGATAGTGAAACAAAGGGGGCTATAGGTTAACAGTTAGCTGTTAAACAGGGAGTCTCTAACTCTCCTCGCGGAAACAAAAGGAGTGATCAGCTTTGGATTCGGGTCGATCACCCTCAATGTGTATAAGAAGGATAAAGTGAACACGCAAGTGGGATACCAGCCTGGGGTGAACATCGAAAAGGAATGTGTTGATCTTCCGGAGACGGATTCAAATTCTGAAATGATGGTTGTTCAAGCCTGCTCCCTTTCTCTGGACTCTGATGGGGAAAACCTGTTGAAGTCTCCGCGAGAATAGGATGTCAACGGCGACCACAGAAAAGGATTAAAATAGAAGACGGGCGGCGAAACGATGGATATCGGCGGTTGTCCAGGGGTGACTTTTCCGATACGGGAAGCAGAAAAAGAGATGAATAAGGTAGGTCACAATGGTTAACATTGAACAAATAAACCTGCATCACACAAGGGCTGCATCGGCAGCTCTCGTTCTCAGACTAACTTAGTCAGGTGAGGACTTGGTGCTAATCCAAGAACTTTGGATTAACAATACAAGGATCTATGGCCTTAGAACGAAAGAGTATAAATTATTATACTCAGGCAACTCTGAGAAGATCAGATCGTGTATTTTGGCGCAAAATAATTTGAATATTTTTCTTCTTCCTCAATTTAGTAGTGGGGATGTTACTGCGGCGAGCGTTGAGGTTGACTGTGAAAAATTGTGGCTAGCCTCAGCTTATATGGATCGGGAGAAGGAGGTTCCACCGGATAACCTGGGGGAATTGATCCGGAAAGCAGGTCAAAGAAAGGTAGGTGTCATAGTTGGATGTGATGCAAACGCGCATCACACAATCTGGGGAAGCAAAGACAATTATTAAAGGGATGAGTTATTTTTTGAATACTTACTAAATAATAACCTTTTAGTTTGCAATATTGATCGATAAACAACATTTATTGCCAGGAATGCACAAGAGGTCTTAGATGTAATATTTGCGTCAGATACTATTTTTTATATGATCAGGGGATGGAGAGTGAAGAATGAGCACTCATTCTCTGATCACCGGTATGTAATATATAACCTCAACGTCAACCCTGTTACCCGGAAAGCCTTCAGGAATCCTTGAAGGGCAAACTGGAACAAATACGGGGAGGTATTAGAGAAGGTATTGCCGCTGGAGGTTAAAGAACTTTCGGCGACAGTAGAAGAACTGGATTGCACTGTTGATATTGTCACAAAGGCACGCAATCTTTCATTTAATGCTGCGTGCCCCCTGATAAAACCTAGAGGCAAACAGAAGCCGACATGGTGGTCCACTGGGTTGGAGACCTATCGGAAGGCTTGTAGCGTAGCCTTTAATAGGGCCAAAAATACCAGGGAAGCTCGGCATTGAAACTCATATAAGGAGGACCTAAGGAATTATAAAGGAGATTTGAGGAAGGCACAAAGGAGGTTCTGGAGACTCTTCTGTGGTAAAATGAAAGAGGTATCTAAGACTTCCCGCCTTATGAACATTCTTTCTACCAACCTAACCAGTCCTAGTTATTTAATTAGGCCGAATGGGTCATGGACAGCTTCTAGAATGGAATCTCTGGAGCTTCTAATAAATACGCATTTTCCGGTAAGCCTCGATGACTCGACGAAGCCGAGGGCTCATAGAGAAATACCTTCAATAGAAATGGAGGGCATCGTGGATAGGGAACGGATCGCGTGGGCAATGAACGGATTTAACCTATGCGGAGATCCAGAGGAACTTGGCAGTCATCCTTCCCTGGCTGGAGATGATCTTCAGAGGATGTCTGAAATTTGTCTATATTCTTAGGAAATAGACGGAGGTGAAGGTGGTCTTCATTCCGAAAGCAGGGAGAAGCTTGTATACTTATCCGTAGGACTTGAGTCCTGTAACTCTATCATCTTTTCTGCTGAAAACATTGGAAAGATGGTGGATGTATTTATACGACAAAAATTTAACCCAGCTATAGGGCAATATCGCAGCATGCGTACTGTAAAACGAGGTCGGTGGACACAGCCTTGCATGCTTTGGTACGCACAATTTAGAAGTCAATTTATTAGCAGCAGTTCTGTATAGTCTCATTCCTCGATATTGAAGGTGCCATTAATAACGTAAAGACGGAGGCGATCATGAAGGGATTGTCCGCATTGAAGGCGGACTACTCTATAAGTAGGTTGATTTATCATATGCTGTTAAGCAGGGTTATTACCTCAGAACTGGGAGAGTCCACAATTAGAAGGCGGGTGGTTAGAGGGACCCCGCAGGGAGGTGTAATGCCCCTTCTCTCTGGAGTATAGTGATTAACGAATTGCTGTTGAAACTGATGATGTAGCAATAGCGGTATCAGGTAAATATTTGGACACGATTAGAGATGTTATGCAGAATGCACTATTGATCATTACCAAATCGGCCAGCAAATGTTCATTAGGGATCAACCCGTCCAAGACAGAGCTGGTACTTTTTACCAGCCAGTATAAAATTCCGGTAGTTTGCCCGCCTACGATAAACGGCACTAGACTGACTTTTCTGATAGAGCGAGATTCTTGGGCATAATCTTGGACAATAAACTCAACTGGATGCCTATCACGTAAGAGAGGGTAAATAAGGCCACTGTAGCCATTTACTCGAGCAGAAACGCCATCGGTAAGAGATGGGGTTTGAAACTGGAGCTGGTACACTGGCTGTACACTGCTGTAGTGAGACCTGTACTTATGTACGGAGTGGGCGTGTGGTTGCCAGCTCTGGACAAGGTAACATACAGGAGTAGAATGGAAAGGGTGAAAAGGAGGACCTGCATACTTATCAGCGGGGCGCTTAGTACTCGCGCTCTGGAGGATATGTTCCACCTTACTCCAGAAGAGGCTTTTAGTAAGCAAAAGGCAGCCGAGGTGGCTATGCGACTTACGGCTGTCTCTCCACGAGGCAGTGAAATTTTTCACGGACGGCTCTAAGCTAGATGATAAGGTAGGAGCCGTAAGGGATTGTATTAGTAAGGGATATCGCAATTTATGTGGACAGTCAGGCGGCGGTCAGGTCACTAGAGGCGATTTGTCTGAGGTCACGGGTGGCGCTAGATTGTAGATCATCTCTAAATGAGATGAGCGAGTATTTTAGTATCCAGATAATCTGGATCCCTGGTCACTTGAACATCACGGGGAACTGCAGGGCGGATGAACGAGCTAGGAATGGTAAGGCCAGGTCTGGGGAGGCCTATAGCATCGCTCAAATTGGCGCTCAGTAGAAAGGCAATCGCCTTGACAAATGAGAGCTGGATCAACACTCTTACGTACAGGGTAGCAAAACAGGTTTGGCCAAAACTGGACTTGCGGCGCTCCAAGGCACTGATATCCCTGGGAAGACGAGAGTTAGGATTGGTCTTAGGGATACTGACAGGACACTGCCTTTTTGGGGAACACGCGAGAAGGCTGGGTCTACAGTCAAATGACTTTAAGGAAGAGACTATAGATCACTTCCTATTCTCGTGTCCGGCACTATCATACAGAAGACATAAATGCTTGGGTGTGTATGGTATGGACAGCCTTTCGGAACTCGCGAACTGTGGAGTATGAGCTATTTTACGCTACATAAGGAGCACTGGATGGTTTCAGGGGGAAAGGGGAGATAAGATCCTGTGGTATCACAATGTGCCACTATTGGCCTAATTGTGCGCTAGCAGCCACTCTAACCCAACCTAACCTAACCTACATAGAAAATTATTTTGTAGCAGTTTTGGATGCATTCAATTTTTCGAAACCAAAAATTTTCATTTTTCACAAAATTCGCGCTAAATTCGTATCCTAAGCTAATTAAATAATTAAATTGTGAGCACTAATAATAAGTATTAACATTGGTTAAGACTTAAAATATGTAATAAATTTAGCTTAAGATTTGATTACTTCTTGTGAGTTTCTTATGTAAAAAGATTTAAGAATAAAGCCATTAGCAACATTTAAAAAATAAAAAATAAAATAAAAATTGTAACGAATATTGCCAATACCTAAAGAATTTATTCATTCTATTTTAATTTAATTTGCATGATTGATTATGTTGAATGTGATTAAAATATAAATGCGGGTTTGAGAAAAAAAAATGTTTATGCCATTTTAATCTAGCCAATTATAATAGACAATTCACCACAATTTCATCCAAAAAAGAATTTTTGTCAATTAAACTTCATCGGGACAACTCTTATGTATGCACTTCATTCACACGATAATATATATGTTTAAATGTTTCAAAACAAAAACCATAAAACAATATTTTTATTTTATTTTTGACAATTTCATAAAACGAAACATGACATTTATGAAAATTACCCTCATATAAAATATTTTGTTTAAATTAGCCTAAGTACATAACAAAATACAGAATCATTTGGATTTCTAGATTTTTGTGTACAGTTTTTTTTTTGGTTAGTTCAAAACTTGTGTTTCTCTCTTCAAACATAACAAAATGTTAAATAAAATTTTTAAAAAGGAATAAAACTATATTGTATACACCAGTAGTTACATATATGGTGTAACAAGAGCTAGATATACTCAAAAACATTAAACTAAATAAATACCATCAAGTTATTATAATTTTTTGGAAAAAAAAATTGTTCTGCTTAGTTTTTAATATCTTGATGCTACATAAAAATACATAAAATGTTTACTGGGTGATAAGCACATAAATTAAACTCGTTGTATCGTATGCCGTTCAATGGCAAACACTAGCATTACGACACACCCAGTATTAGTCTGTTTAGCGCTGTGTGCACAATTTTATGGGAATACAACCCCATTTTTAAAATTCATTCATCATAATACATATTCCGTTATAATGTGTATCAAACCGCACAAAAATACAACAAAACTAAATATAACCACACCATCATCAACATCATCTTCATCCAAACTAAGCATATACATATACACAACATAATCGTAGCAAAAACATAATTTTAGTTCTACACAATTTTTTTATTTTTATTTTTCACAATAATGCTACACTAAAATACTTATAAATTTCTATTTGCATAAAATTGAATAAAATATAAGATCTCATGTCGTAAATTTGTTTATTTTTTTTTTTTTGCTGGTTCTTAAAAATACGATTTTGTTGCTAGTACAGATGATTTTGTTGCTGATAATATTCCACACACACACACACAAACAGTCATGCAAGGTTCGGTGGTGTTCAAACAAAATTATTCAGAAAAGCTGTGTTGTTGCTCTCTCCTTATAATACATAGAAACTTTTAAGTTCTGTACTCAAGACCGACAACAACAAAATTGGATAAAAGTTCAAAGTCGTAGTTTGGTTTGGTTTATATTGTTATTAAACTTAACTTTTATGCATTAATTTTATGAATTTTTATTACCAACATGAAGATGTTTTTATTTTTTTAATATACAGAGATACGAGGGATGGCAACAGAGAAAGCTCATACAAGAGTTCCAAAGTTTAGAACTTTATTAATTTTTAATAAAATTTGAATAATATCATAACATGGATTGGCCAATAAGTTAATAATGGAATAATGGTATATACAAATAGAGATTTATACTGATTTAATGATGTTGGGTGGTATCTCATTGTTACAAACAAAACTTATATCGTACATAATTGGATTTTGGTTTCTGTATGCTAACCCGAAGTTATACTGTAAAACATCAAATACATTATGAAAAGCCGTTGGAGGATTAACCAAATATAATGGAATAAATAATATAATTGGGTTGAAGTTTTCAACATTGAGCTCTCCGATTTCAATTTTTTTTTTGTTGGTATCATGTTCCTTATTGAAAATAAGAAGACCGTTTTTTTTGCATTTTTGTCATTTGGTTGTCCCGTTATTTGACTTTTCAATTTTGACAGATTTCAAATTCTAATTTTTGACTCCTACATAATTGGTTCTATCTACCGTTCTAGGAGGAGTATTTTCCAAAACAACAACATTTTGGAAAAGTATTAATTCATCCTAAATTTTTCCATAATTTATTTTTGAAAACTACCGTTATACAAGATTGCTCAGAATAACTGTCGCATTTCTTCTACCAGTTTCCCCCCACTATAACATATAGATAATCCTTTAAAACATAATTGGTGTTTTCCTATAACTTTGTCATCACTCTAAACGTATCATACTAATTACAGGCGCCTGATGGAAAAGGAAGCGCAAGATGGAAGCAAAACGTGAGTTAGCACTAACATTATTATTTGACAAATTTTAAAACTGTTGAAATTGCGAGTGCATTAAAAAGTGAAAATGTGAATCGAAAAAAAATCGCGACGAAAAACAGCAGTTGTAACTGTAGCAAATGTTAAACGTGTCCGAGAGAGAGAGCTCGTAGGAATTTCTGCCAATCTCAGAACAAATTGGCTCATGAGCTAAATATATACCGTAGCTCCTGCTTTCAACAGAACTCTGCGCCAGCCCATAAGGCAAAAATTGTTCAAGGCTGGATGGAACAAAATTTACCTGATTTCAGCACAACGAACGAATGGCTTAGTTCCCAAGATTTAAACCCATTAGATTTTTCCGTATGGGGTATTATGGAGGCGAAGCTGAAAAATGTACCAACCATGATAATTGAAGAATTCAAAAAACATTTGTTGAAGATATGGAACGAAATACCTGATAAGTGGTGCGTGCCGCCTGTAGTGGATTTGTTACAACGGTAACAAAATGGTATCTTTTTAGAAAATACTCCTCTCAGAGGAGTAAAAAATTAGAATTTGAAAACTGTCAAAATTCAAAAGTCAAATAACTGGACAATAAAACAACGAAAAAGAAAAAAAAAATGGTCTTCCTATTTTCAATAAAGAACACGATTACAATAAAAACATTGAAATCGCAGAGGTCAATGTTGAAAACTTCAAAAAATTTAATAAACCGGGAGCAATAACTCTGGCTTTGTCGAGTCTGAGTATTGATGAATCGCTGGTTGGTTGGATAGATCAAATTCTAAATTGCATGATTGTGAAGGCTGAAGATTTGTAGGTGTTGGCACACAGCAAAGTGGAGTCTTATCTCCCTATTTTGGAATTTGGTCGTAAATGACCAGTTACTGGATCTGGAGGGGTAAGGTTTTAGGGCGGTTGCTTATGCCGATGACTTTGTTATTGATGTCTTTTGTAAGTATCCTTGAGCCTTAAAGGTGCGCATGCAAAGCGCGCTTGGTTTTCTTTCTAAATGGGCCAACATTTGTGGACTAAATATTAATCCTCGTAAAACTGAGGTGGTCCTCTTCTGTAGGAAATACAAACTTCCTGAGACTTAACCTCTCGCTTTAAATGTTGTTAGCTTGTCCTTTACTAATAAAGCGAAATACCTTGTTCCTCAGTGATAAAACACATACTATTGTATGGGATTGTTGTTTGGTGGCCAGCCTTAAACAGTATGGCTAACTAAAAGTTACTGATGAGAGAGAATGTCGACCTTGTGTATTAGTCGACCACTCAGGAGTACATGCACTCAGGCATTGGAGGATATGTTTTATCTCATATCACTAGATATTGTAGGCACTCAAATGCGAGCACTGCTTTAAGGCTCAAATCCATTTCTATGTGGACATTTTGTAATATAAGACACTCATCCATTTTGTGAAACGGAGAAATCCCTGGTACCACCGATTACATGATTTCATTACCCTTTTTTGAGGAAAGGTTGCGTAGTGATATTTCTTGCAGAGAGCACTGGCTGAGTGGAGAGATGTTGAATCCTGAAGTGTTCAACTTCTGCACGAATGGTTCATAAATGGATTGTAGGGTAGGTTGTGTTGTTTGTTGTGAGAAACTAAATGTGAACTTCTCATTTCGCCTTCCCGACTCTTGCAGCGTTTTTCAGGCCAAATTAATTGCGATAATGAAGGCCGTGGAATGGTTGAGGTAGAATGCTGTATCTGTAAGGGATATTCGCATATTTTACGGACGGTCTTGCCGCTATTACAACGCTACGAGCATATTTCCTTACCTCAAAGCTAGCCCAGAGCTGTCTCTCATCTCTTAATGAGACAGCAGATCAGGGCACTTCAATGCACTTCAGATGAACTCGCTTATAAGGGTACTAATTACCTTATTTACCGAGTAAGGTAAATGTTGAAATGCCGCTCGCAACTTGCAAACTTTTGCTTTTTATTTGTACCTCGTGTGTTATAACTTGTAGATTTGGCAAAAACTAGATCAGTCAAGAACTGGACAGTTTTTAACCCTTAATAAGCGTCGCCATATCTGTTTGGTGAGGCTAAAAGTCTTTAGCGAATATCAAACAAACAGAACGAACAATCATTACTCTACCTACTCTGCAATTGTCTCCATCTATCGTTAAATAGACACACAGAAAAATCCTCGCTGTCATGTAGTATAACAGGCTTACCCTTAGTATTGTTATCCATACGGGCGGGCCGTGATTTATCATTCTTACTTTCAGTATAAGTCAAGCATAAAAATATAACTCCGCCCTCATTTTTTTATAAAAATCAAATTCTGTATAAAAGAATAAGAAATCATACCATTAGAAATTGTAATTCTTTAAATAAGTACAGCTGTCTATACCCCAAGCATTTCAATAACTAACTATAGATAATGCTATTCTCTGTATAAGAACAATACATTTTTATAAAATATTAATTCTTCGAAATCTCATTTGAATGCTTGCAATAAGCACAACAAATAATAATTTTAAGAAACGTTATCTCAAATTAAGAATAAAATGAAAATTAGTTCCTTAAAATAAGAATAATTATGTTTAATTCAAGAATATCAAAATTTCAAGAATAAGAAATCTTAGTTTGTGGAATTATATTACTTTAAACAAGTACAACTATCTTGGATGAAATTCTGTGCATAAGAACATCTAATTTTTATAAAAGAATATTTATACTTCCAAATCTCTATTAGTATACTTGCAATAAGCAAGACAATTAACAATTTTAAGAAACATTATCTTAAATTAAGAATAAAAATGCAAACGATTTTCTTAAACTAAGAATAATGTTTAATTTAAGAAAATCGAAGCTTGTCTAAACTATAAATACTCTTATTTAAAGAATATATAATTCTTACTATTATAGTTATATTCTTACCTTAACATACAATCAACTCGATTTTAGCACTAGAAATTCTTATAATAACTCTGCATTAGTATTATATTCAGAATTTGGTTACTGTAGAAAAGAACCTCACATTCGGTATTTAAGCATATATTTATGCTACAAATCATACGGATATTATAATATAATATATGAAAGAAAATATATTATATGAAAGTAAATTAAATAAAAGAAAATTTGATTTAAATTATTTAAAATACATTTATTTGAAGTTTAGTGCTTTTAAAAAATAAATTTAACAAAATACATTAAAAAGCTTATGAAATATTTACATAAAACAATTTTTACGTATATTTAAACATTAATTTAATTAAAAAATAAGTACATACTTCAAAACTAAATATTACATTAATTAATTTTTTGAATTTATTGTAGCTATTTGTTACGTAATATCAAATTAAGTTTAAGCATTAAAAAAATAATACAAAAATTATACTTTAAGTTATAGTTCGTTATAATTTTGTGTCCATTTTTATACAAAACATTTCTTCAATCAATTAAAACAAATATACATTGCAAAATATAAGAAAACTTAATAATAACTCATAAAAATATAATTATTTTCAATTTAGAAATAAATTAGAATCTTATTTTTTGTGTATGGTGCAAAATTATGAATAGTTAAAATGATTTTAATTGCATAAAACGCTGTAAAATATAATATAACAATTCAAGGGTTTGGTTTTAAAAAATAAAATACTAACTCTTATTAAAATAATTCAAAATTTATAGTTTTGTGCCCAATTCAAAACAAGACTTTTTTTTTAATCATACAATTTTGTTTTAATAGTACTATAATAATAGTAATAGTAGTTTTGGTTTAATAGCACTAAATGTTTATTTACAAAGACTATAATTATGCTTTATATTTTAATTATTTAAAGGAAATTGAGAAATAATATAAATAAAAATAAATAATTAAGAACAATTTGAAAGTTATAATAATTAAAATAAACAAACCTAAATAATATATAAACTAAAAATAGTTACAAATAATTTAAAAAATAAATTAAATTATATATATTATAATATTATAAATCATAAAGTAAGTTCCTATTCAAACCTCACAAAATTACATTTCTGTTTTCAATTTAATACGTTTGTTATTATAATATCAAATCAGGCATAATTAGAATATTATTTTTTATCTATGTACGAAGCAAATTTATGATTAATTCAATTAATATTTTCATTTTTTATGTAGACATAATTACATAAAACCAGGTATAAATACAATCGATGCATCAGCCAGAGTATGCAAATGAAACGGTCTGGAAATAGTATCGTTTAGTATTAACCATTTAAATTTATTTAACTCTTTCCCAACAAAGAAGACCCCAGTTTTTTTATCATATTGCTTTATTTCAATAAATTGTGTTATGACCAAAACCTTTTCGTCGTATTTAATAAAATTAATAATTTTAAGTAAATCTAAATTTTCATACAAGTAATAGTTAACCTTAAAAGGTCTGCCCATAAATTCAAGAGAAATAAACAAGTTGCACTTGGAGAAAACAAAAGATGGTAGGGAAATGTGCTTTATGTAAAATTTATCGTTTAAACTGGTTAAATCTTGTTTTTCGTTGATAACAGGATTAATGTTGTGACTTTTCTGTATTATTGCTGCAAATATGAATGAAAATTTTTTACCTATCGATAAAGGTAAATTAATACGCGATTTAGTAACGTTACTGTAATTTTTAACTTGTTGATGTTTAGCTTCGAAGCGCATGCACCAATAATTTCGTAATGGTCCCGATTGGGATATTATATCTGGATAGTGACTTAAAAAATGGTGTTTAGGTTTTAATTGGCCAAACAATTTAATATACATATTGTTGTGAATAGAAATTTGGCTTCTTAAAACTATCAAATCGGCATCAGAAAAACTGTCTTTTAAAATTTGTTCGACTAACTCTTGCAAAACTCTTATGTATTTGAAAACTTTATCAGACACAGGTACTATTCCCCATATTAAGCAAGTAAAAAAATGTATTAGACATTCTGATTGCCGGGCCGTAGCGGAAAGATTTTCATTTTTTAAATGAGCTGATTTTATAGTAGAAGGCCGATTTCTAATGTTTATTTCTCCATAATCAAAATTTTGAATACGTAAGTTTAATTGATCTAATGTGAGTATTTTCTGTACAGAAATAAAATAATTTATCGATTTTATTAAACCAAATTTAATTACGCCTTCGAAAATATCATGCATTATGTCAACACAGAAATTTTCAACTACATGAAAGCTAGGAATTTCATTGAAAATTGAGTTTTCCAATACGCCGCTTGCCTTGTAGCCATCAGAAATAGATTGTTTATAATTAGATTTATTTCTTTGCTGGCAGCCTTCTGAGCTGTTAATATTATGTCTATTTACAAAACAAAACCGACAGAAACACAAATGTGAAAAACTTCTTGCGAATCCAAGTATTGTATTTAACCCTAAATTATCACCTGTAATTAGTCCAAGGAGGAACCGAACCCTGGTTAATTTTCCTTGAACATCAAATAGTATACCTTCAATTTCTAATTCTTTTAATTCTTCTACTAATTTCCACAATGATTGAGAATTACCATAGCTTTTTAAATCTCTTGTTTTAATTAACATAGCTATAAATATATAATCTAACGATGAATATTTTTTCGGTAAGCTAGGAAAACTATAGTAAAAGGCACCCATTGATTGTTTTCCTGCCCTGCTACCTAATGGATCACCGGTCTCAAAATCATCATAATAGAGGAAATAAGGAATACAAATATCATTTTTATATAAATTTAATTTGCTTTTCCATAATTTTCCTTGTACAAAGCTTGACAATTTACCGGATTTGGAATTCAATAACTCGTCTTGACTTTTAATAGTTTCATTTAATAAATTTGGAATTTCAAAAAACATTCTAATTTGAAATGTAATAGGTAAAACTGTTCCATAAGATATACTTGTTCTTAAATTAGGGATGCCTCGAGTTAATTTACTTGCTATTGTATTATTAATAGTAAACTTTGTGGGTGGAGCGTAATAATTTCTGAGCTTCAGTTCTTTTATAAATAAAAATTCAGTCCGAATATTTTTGAAAGGTTTTGATGAGATGGCTACCAGTTCCGTTATATTTTCACATCCCTCTAACACACATTTCTCTATTTCTTTAGCTATTACAAGTGTGACGTGTATTTCTATGTCTGCTATTAAATCTTGAATTGTTTTGGTAGTAAGATGACTATTTTGGTAGAGGTTACTAACAAAACGAAAAGTTGCTTCATTTATTTTTTTTTTAGATTCTGAAATATCAAATTGTTTTAACCGAGTTTCAAGGTTAATATTTAAATTTTTAGAAAGTAACGGAATCTCAATCGTATTTTGTACTAAATTAGAAATTACATTAGTATTTTCATTTTGTCCATTAATTTTAATTTTGTGACATTTAATCATGTGCTTTTTAAAACTATAAATATTGCTATATGTGCTTAAACACCCATCTTGTACACACTGAACCATATAATTTTGTTTTATCATATGTTGGTGTTTTAAGTGAACAAACAGTTGATCAATAGTATTAAATGTTTGTTTACAAAGGCTACAATTGTATATTTCCATTTTTAAATATTTTTAAAAAAATGAGAATACTTGTTTGTGTGCAAATAATTCGGAACAATTTGAAAGTTATAATAATAAAAATAAACAAATCAATATAATGTATAAATTAAAATATTTAGTTTTTTAAGCTGTCGAGTAAGGCAATTATACTAGCATCAATTTGATCGTAAGGTGTTTCTATATTATAAAAATATTTTTGCAAAAATGTCCAAAATTTTGTACTCTCTTTAGGAAAATTCAAATTGAAACAAAAAAAACATTTAAAAAGCAAGTCAATTGCACTTACTACATTATTAAGTTGTAGTTGAAATTCATCTATACAAATTTTAATATCTTTGACCTGTTCGCCATCTATTCTATAGCACATAAAAGGCTGTAAAGTTTGTTTATATTTTAAATAAAATGTCTTTTTTTGTTCTATGATATAGTCAAAATTTGTAGTTGATTTGATCTCTACTAATATTGAGGCGATGGCATCATCAATTGTTGCTTTGTATACTTTTTTGTTAGAGCTGTCTGTAAATCGGGCGGTTGGTTTTATGATGTGATTAATTATTTTGATGATCCGTATAGATTTGTGATCTATAATAATGAAAAAAAAAGATAGTTTAAGATATTATATTTTTTTCATAACTTGAGATCATGTTTAAACCCTAAAAAATAACAGTTTAAATTACCTAAGTTTTCAAAATGGTTCTGCTCCAGGAACTGAAGATTTTTATTTTTATTTAAAAGACTACGAAGTAATTTCTCGTAACTAAGTAACTGCGTCCAATTTTTCACCAATAATAAATCCTTTTCCGGGTATAAACACATAAAATCAATGTCAATCTAAGGAATAACTTAAATAATAAACTTAAATTAATTTGACTGTTTGTTGAGATAATTTATGCTTAAATCAAACACTTACCAAACGAAAATTTTGAGAGTGGTAAAGAATTGGCCATTCTTCCATAAACGACTTTAAATTTTTATCCTGTTTTTTTAATTCTATTTGTCTTAATTTAAAAGAGTTCCTCCATTTAATCTCCACAGTATCCCAGGGTTCTGATTTGAATTTAAGCCAATTTTTATCACTCTCCAATTCCTCATTTATCTCAGGTTCTTCAATACTGCTTGAACTTGGAAGATCTGAATAATTTCGTTTTCTTGTTGTACCGAATAGACCAACGGGTCTTAATTTCGATGCACAATTGCGGTATCTATTGTAAAGCCGTCCACCTTGTATTGGTTCCGTTGTGTGATAATATTGCTATTTTTTTTAAAGATCAATAGAGATGTTTAAAGATGGCGGTATTTATATTGGACCGATTATACAAAATATAATAATATAAAATTTCTAATTTTATTTTCCTATGTTCTATATTTTTACTAAATTATTTCTATATGAAAATTTAATAAGAATTTTTAAATTTTCCCGCGAACATGTATTTTACATATGTATCTTGTTGATCGTATCGGCGTTTCATAGAAATAGAAATTCTCTACATTGTATTGTAGTATAATTTTTAACTTAGGTGTATTTAATAATTGATTTTATTTATTTATAAACAAAATTAAAATATTTAGTTTGTTAGTTGTTAAATAGAATGTTAATAATAAAATGTGATATTTAAAACTATTCTTACAATGTCCTCTGTTACGAAAGTTGCTTTGATTTTATTTGTAATGATAATAAAATCCTCTTTTACCATACAAATATTTTGTTCTAGGTATTTTTCGATTATTGCGTCAATTAAAACCTTTCTCGATTTTTCATCTAAAGATTTTGAAATAGTTTTAGTTAAGAAAGTGGAATAGTTAAGGATTTTTTTACCTCTTTCTGAAATTAGAACCGTTGAAAACACCTGGCCAAATAATTAGTAATGTGTTCAAATATTATAAATCAAAATAATGCCTCCATTATAATCCTCAAATTTGAGTCTATCGGTGAATGTAATTTATAAAACCAGAAAAAAAAAATCAACACTACATCAACATTTAAAAATTTTATAAATAGTGTAACTTTTAAATTTCTCTGCATTTTATTTAACATGTAATTATATCGAGAGCCCGAATAAAGGAATATTGAATTTGCACAACAATAAATATTATAGTGAGACCTCGTTGAGGTAACAACCATAATAGCGGTTATTAAAATCAAATTAAAGAATTAATTATGAGATATTTTAATCAAATATAAAATAAAGAATTAAGACGTCTGTTTAAATTGAATAATAATAAATAAAGGAATCAACTTATTATTGATGTAAAGCATACAATTAATTTGCTTTCAAAAGAAAAATTGAGATAAATTTCATATACATAAGTAAATAAAAAACAAAGTGGTTGACAATTTTTTTTTTTTTTTTTCAAACAATAAATATCAAAATTAGGAAGTATTTTTAGAATTTGGATTTTATAGATTTACTCTTTAAAATCAAAACTTAAAAAATATTTTATAATTATGATATTAAAAAAAATTTTTAACCAAATTGTTTTTGATTTACTTGAAATCTGATGTCTGTTTTCCTTTTGAAGCATGCGATTTTTGTTAAATGCTGCTTTCGTTGCATGCTCTTTTAAAGAAAATTCAAATATTTATTTTATACTTCGCTTAATAATTGAAAATAATGAATTATTTACAAATTTCTTACAAAGTCTGCAGTTTTGCTTTTATTTATTTGAATAGCTGAGGCCGTCGATGATGAAGAGGTTGCAGGTGGGGATGCAGAATTAAAAGTAGAATTATGTCCGTTAGATAACCACGCCAATAAATCTGAATTTGGTTCCGTGGAAATAGTAGCAGCTTCACCAAAATTCTATTAAATAAAAACGATCATGAGTAATTAAAACAATTAAAAATATATTATTATTCATACGTTAACCCGTTTCCATTCGGTTAAAAAAGTACGAAATTTTCGTTTATTAGGGAAATCCACCAACGTAAGAAAAAACAAATTTAAATCAAATTCGGTGATAAATTGAAGGTCCTCAATTTGAATGTTGTTGCCTATAAATATTAAAAATGTGTTAAAACAATTTAGGTTGGAATAAGGTTTCTATTGCCTAACTTACTTTTAAATTTCTCAACTAAACAAGACAACCCCCAACCAGCAAGCAACTTTGCAATATCGGAATTTTCCATAGTTTCGGAATCGTTTGCTAGATTATTTAATAAAATGAGTATAAGGACAGGTGCTCCTTAAATTAAGAATGTATAATTATACCTGAAATTTGAATATGTTGAGGAGTATAGCTACTATCCATGTTCAAATAAAAGTTTTCCAATGAATTTTGATCATCCATCGTAGCAAAGAAAGTAAACAGTAGGGAGCGAATTTAAACTAAAAGCAAACAAAAAACACGCTGAAGGGAAAAACTAACAAGCATTAAAACAAATGCATATGCATGCATTTGAAAATCATTATTATGTATAAGCAAATCAATTACTAATTATTAATAAAAATGACTTACTTTATTTCAAAATTGGTAATGACTCTTCGCAGTAATGCAATTCCCCAGAATGACTTCACCTGACGACACGACGCAGAGTGGCCTCCCTTTTACTTTAGTAAGGATTTATGGACTCCTATAAGAATGTACAGCTGCTTAGGTTCCAAAGGTGAGTTCGCCTCACAACACGACGCACAGTGGCCTTCAGTTTAGCTTAGTAAAGATTCTATTCTGAAATATTTTAATTAGGCCTAAGAACTCATTTCTACAGGAAGGGAATTTTTTGGAAGAGACAGAACATCACATAACTCATTTTGTATGACTTTTTCCAACAAAATGGGTTCTATGAGAGCAAATTCTGCAAATTTTAGGAATTTTTCCTATAAGTATGGAGTGTGTGATAGATATGAATAACGATTTATATTATAAATTAATAGTTTATATTAAATAGGATTAAATTTTTAAATATTTGATTTCATTTATTAATTTCAAGCAATTAATTTGAAAATGTTTGTATAAGTATTTATATGCTTGATCGTGTTTTGCGATTTTGCAATTAGTGTTTCAACTTAATTAGTTTTTTTGTACAAATTCCTAACGGTTTATATGAAAATTTGGATGGTAACCTTGTATCGTTTTATGTGATTTTATGTAATATCGTTTTATGCGATTTTAAGAAGCGCAAAATGATCTTCATTTTGCAAGTGTTTTATTGGCAGTTCTTTTATGCACAATTTTTAAATATTTAGTTGATTAAATATGATTAAATTTTTAAATATTTCATTTGATTTATCGAATTCAAACAATTAATTTGAAAATGTTTGTATAAGTATTTTATCGTGTTATGCGACTTCTCAAAGTGCCAAACGTTTTTAATTTTGTTAGTAGTGTTTTAGGTAGTCTTTTTAGTACAAAATTCTAACGGTTTTTATAGAAGATATGATGGTTACCAAAAATATTTATATGAACATTTTCACATTAATTGTTTAAATTCGTTAAATCAAATAAAATATTTAAAAATTGCGCATAAGAAAACCGCCATTAAAACACACTTGCAAAATGAAAATCATTTGGCGCTTCATAAAATTACAACAATACAATAAAACATGGTAGCCATTAAACTTTCATAAGAATGATTAGGAATTTTGTACAAAAACTACTTAAAACACGACATGCAAAATTAAAACGTTTGGCACTTCGCAAAATCACATAACACGATCAAGCATATAAATATTTATAAGAACATTTTCACATTAATTGTTTAAATTCGAAAATCAAATAAAATATTTAAAAATTGCGCATAAGAAAACCGCCATTAAAACACACTTGCAAAATGAAAATCATTTGGCGCTTCATAAAATTACAACAATACAATAAAACATGGTAGCCATTAAACTTTCATAAGAATGATTAGGAATTTTGTACAAAAACTACTTAAAACACGACATGCAAAATTAAAACGTTTGGCACTTCGCAAAATCACATAACACGATCAAGCATATAAATATTTATAAGAACATTTTCACATTAATTGTTTAAATTCGTTAAATCAAATAAAATATTTAAAAATTGCGCATAAGAAAACCGCCATTAAAACACACATGTAAAATTAAAATCATTTGGCGCTTCTTAAAATCGCATAAAACGATAATACGTGAAGGCCGTTAAACCTTTAATACTTACATACACTTAATTAATTATTTTTAATTAATTTTTTATTAAAAAATGATTTAATATTAAAAAAAGCAACACAAAACACAAACACTATTTCACCAAACTAAACTTTATTTTATTTTTTCAGGAGAGAACGTTAATACCAAAGAAAAACTGAAGAACGAATGGCGAGTGGTTGACGGGTTGACTAATGAACAATGAAGCCGGTTCCCGGTTGCATTAATATGGTCGGCTTGTTTCGGTGACTGACGAAACGGAATAAATAAAAACTAATATAGAACTATAACAAAGAAATAATAACTAGCGAAGAATTACGATTTTTGTACGAATACCGAAAATTTTAAATTTTATATTTTTCTTTATCGTTTGTTAGCCCAATGAATGGCATTTATTCATTTTGCATGTTATTTTAAAATTGCATTGACATGTTAGCTAATAACATGTTAGCAGAAACAAAGAAAAATACATATATGTTTCGTCGAAAAACGTACTTATACATAAATAGTCGTAGTGACAAGGTGCCTGTATTGCGTATACCTTATATAAGAAAAATAATTCTTGAAAGGTGTGCTTATTCAGAAACATCTATAATTCCAAGACAAACTATTTTTTGTCATTGTCTGGTAATTACTACTGAAGGTAGTATTGGTGACTAAATGATGACGGCAACGTCGCATATTACTTTACATGTGTTTTCATACAAACACATATTTACTTTTTATTTGTACACTCTTGACAAAAATATTGTACCTTTTTGAATTCATTTTTGAATTTAATAAAAAAATTATTAAGATAATTTAAATTTAAAAGGTGTCAATATTAAAAATCGAATTGTGTCTTAATATTTTAATATTTAACATGTAGTAAAGCATTAAAATATGTACGCTTATTCGTATTTTTTAACACAATGAAATGTGCCAATTTTTGGTCTAGAGTGTTATAAAAATAGGTTAGGTTAGGTTATACATCTTTTTCCTTATGTCAAAAAATATGTACGACCATTGTTGTTATTGTAATTGGTATTATTTTCCAACACAAAACATACACATAAATAGGATTTGTTTTTACACGATATTATTAAACGGCGTTGCCGTGATGTATATTGTTGTTGTTTCTTATGTATTTTTTGTTTTTTTTTTTCATATTTCATAGCACAAAACCAAAACAAATTAGATTAGTGTTGGTTAGTTTTATTATTGAAGGCTTATATGTACACAACTAACACTATGGGCAGTCGTCACTTTGTCCCTTTAAATTTCGTATAGTTCGTTTTGGAATTATAGATGTTTTTGGCTTATTCCATGTTTCAGTTGTATTTGTGAACGATTTATTTTTGAACTACAAAATATTTTATTACATGTAATTTTTCGTTTTGTTATGCAATGTTAAGTAAATCTTTCATTATCAAATTGTACCAATCGTTATTTTAATGGTTACGTTAATTTTTGAGTTATTACTGGCCTTGTTAATAAATTCGGTCATATACACATTCAATTGAGTTTTTAGATGTAGTCAACAAGTGTACATTATAATATAGGAGTATATGATTAAATATGTAGAACCAATTTCCTTTTGCAAATGCGCAAGATTTAATTTATCAATGTAACAACAAAATATGATCCATCGAAGATAATTAAATGTAATAATACCTAGTTGTTGGTAATGCAATTTTATCGGAATGAATTTGGTTTTTATGGTAAATCTGTAATTTTTCGAATCTAACTATCGAATTTTGGGTTGATTTAAATAATATCTTAATCATAAACTATAAAATTCGTTTAACTATTTTTTTACAATTAGTACGTTGCTTTTTACACAATATTGTCTTGCTTTTCCTTGAAACTCCTGATACGTATTTTTTATGGAACTTCTGTGGATTAAGATAAATGCTTTCATGATTACATCATTATTATTCGTGTTAAATTTGCATTTTAAAGATGAATATGTTTAATTTTTCGGCGCTTTCTGAGACATTAGCAATTCCATCTTGCCTGGTTCAGTTTGAATATAAGAGCTGTTCAGCATTTGTTGATGGGGATAACGTAAAATTGTGATTTGATATCTTTCGATTAAGGCGTAATTGTACTCTAAAATATATGCTCAGATGAAATAATGAGAAAAATTCAGATAATTATTGTGACCGTATATTATCTCAGAAACGTGTAGAGTTACTGTATACATATAATTCGCACTTGGTGTGAATATCCTCTATAATTGTTTTCGCTTATATAGTAGATTTGGGGTGGGTATTGGCTAAGGTGAGGATGTGTGACGATGAAGGAAAAAAGGATTTTATAAAATGTGACATCACGGATTTAAGCAGTATTTAAAACTGAAAAGAAATTGAATACATATAAATTAACATAAATAGTTTAAACAAATTACAGATTTTTACTAAGTTGAAATAATGGGGGGGGGGGGGTGGGGGGTTACTAAATTTCTGACGTAGAATTATAAAGAAGTACCAACGGAGATGTGGGGGGAGATTAAAAATTAATCAAAAAACGCGCGATGCAGTTTTAAGAGGACCCCTAACGCACATAATCGAAACTGGATTAAATTTTCTTTTAATTTTCGCAAAATTAAATAATCGCAAAACAAAATAAATAATCTTACATTTAGTTTTCAAATGTTGCATAAAGTAATATCGTGTTATGTATAAGATTTGTATGCTTATTGTAAGGATATTTTGTTATTCTCATACGAAGCATGTATTCTTAAATTAATATTATTTATTATACACGGAATGTATTAAGTATAAGTAATAATCAGATTATTGAGAGTATAACCTTCGAAAACAATCCTTGAAATATTTAATGGTTACAGAAAATGATTCAAAAATTAAGAATAGCGTTTTTTCGGTTAGTACAGTTACTCTTATAATAAATAATCTTACATTTAGATTTCAAATGTTACATAAAGTATTATTGTGTTAAGAATAAGATTTATATGCTTATTGTGAGTATATTTTGTTATTCTTATACGAAGCATTTATCCTTAAATTAATGTTATTTATTGAACAAGGAATGTACTAAATATAAGTATTAATTAGATTATTGAGAGTATAACAATCTGTATGTAAGAAAATATACTTAAAATTTAAAATAATGAGAAATAAGAACATATATTCTTAATTTTGAAAAAAATAATTCTCTGTGTGGATGAACATTTTTTAGGAGCCCATTTCCTCAGCGATTTGGCGTATCTCAATGGGATGGACGTTAGTTTTATTCAACTCTTCGTTGTAAGCTCTGGATGGTTCAATGAGTAAATATTTATGTGGTATGGGTAAGGATTATTTTTGTGTATATGCATGTCTTAGGACAGTCACCTAACCTAACCTAATAACTTCTAAAAACATATAAGTTGAACTACCTGACTTATAATGTAATTAATTTTCGAAAATCTCTATTATTTCGAAATAATATGGCGAAAGGCAAATAAAGCTGTATTTGGATTGTTTTTCAGTTTTAATTAAGACATTTTATACATAATCGATAACCAAATTCATTGTATTTGGAAAATTTAACACTGCGCAATACGTACAGTAATTCAAAATATTTAAAAAAAACTCAACTCAAACTTCAAATGCGTTTTCTCAACATTTTGTTCAAAAGGATTAAACTAAAGACTGTCGTCACACTGCTCAGTTTTAAAGTCGGGCTCAATGAGAGTCAGGAAGTTTCTAGTTGGGTCTATAGTTATAATTGTAATAAGGATCGAAAATTTTAAAAATTAATTCGGGAACGTTTGAAAACTTTTCTTTGAACGACTAAGCAGAAATAATAATCTTTTCATTCTCCTCTCCTCATTCACTACGTATATTTTAAATTTATTTCTGCTTTCTTGTTAAACTTAGCACTGAAAATTTCTGTAATTGTTTTTTACAACTGAAGGCATAGATGCTTAGGGATGGCTATGCCAATCTATAAAGACCCTCAACTTAAAAAAAAACACGTCAATTTTTATTGAAACTAAACAAAAGACTAAAATAACTATGAACAACTTTGACTATGAAAATAAATTAAGAAGGGGAATTCCCTAATAATTTTATAAATAAGAGATAGAAAAAAAATTCTAAAAGTTAACGGTAAATAAAAATATTTTTCTTTAAAATTTAAATCTAATAGTTTTTTTTAATCATGCTAAATTGAATGAAATCGTGTAAAATCGGAATCGATTTTTTTTCTAGACCGTGTTAAATCAAAACCGTGTAAAAACAGAATTTGTGAAATTGCACGGGAAAAACAAAGTATTGAAGAATTAAAAACTGTACTGAGATCCCGCTCTAGACTTTCATATTAATTTTTGAACCAAGAACTTTGCTTCGCGAAAAGAAAATCGCACGAAGTAACAAAATGTTATAAGAGAGCTGTCATCAGCGAAGGATTCCAATTGGATTGGGAGTTGAGTACAAAAGTTAATAGATTGAAATGTGAAAGAGAAAATAGTGGAAAAATGGATTTCTGAGGAATACCAGGTATCAATATTCAATATGTGAGAAGTTTAGCAAACTATGATATCCATTACTTTACAAAACAAACCCTTATAAAAATCAGTAAATTTGTCATAAAAGTAACTAGATCACCAGTGGGCCAACCGTGGCGAAATCGGAGATTCCGGAAAGTTATTTCATCAAGAGGAAATTGATGATGATTTCAACAATTTTAGAATGGAATGGAAAGAAGTCTTATTACGCTAATTTGACCACCATGTACTGTACACAATGTTTAGAACAAAGTAGTAAAAAATTGTCGATAGAGCTATACAATCTAATATCTTCTAAAAAGTTCACTTTAACTTTATTTATTTTTTTATTTTTTATTTTTTAAATTATCAATTATTTAAGCTCAATTTATCAACTAATTGTGTAAGATGTCTTACTAAAATGTTATACGATTATGTGAGAAAGAGAAATTATTTTACTAAACTTGGCTCCAAAATTTTAAAGTTGTAATTTAATTATTTTAAATTTTATTTGAAGGGATGTTTAAAAAAAAATCTAAATACAAAATTTCGTTTAATTAACAATCATTTTATATATCTCTTTGCGGTTTTACTATAGTGCGCCTATAAGGTACTCACCTCACGCATAAGTTGCCGTAACTTGAAAAGTCGCGTGAGTTCAACGTGGGTTCTATGGTTCTCGCTTCCATTTTGGTGCGAGTTGTGTGCGGCAGTTGTATTTAGTTTTGTGTTAATTATGACAATTTCCGTTAGCTTCAGAGTTAACAACACAGAATTTTTAAATTTGTTGACATACATCCACCTATATTTACCGGCCACGTTTGCATTTTTATCAGCAAGAAACACAAAACGACAGAAAAAAAAGATTCAATCATGATTGATTGATTGATTGATTGTGAGTGTACGGCCAAGCAATATAGCAAGTCTCCCGGACTCCCGGGCACACACCGTACACCCATTTACACATAACAAAACCGAAGGATAGGATAGGATTATTAGTTGGGACAGACTCGACCCGGTTACAGGCACCAATGCGATCGATAGTTAGTAAATAGACGGCACAAAAGGGTATGATGGAAGAATGGTATGATGGAATGAATGATTGTTTAAGGTTATAATGGTACGACGGTAATGATGCCGGTATAATTGTACGGTGCTATTATGGTATGATGGTGAGTACGGTCAAATTAAAATTAAGTTGGATTTGAGAGTGAAGTTCGGTTTGGGATTAATTTGAGGTCGAGTTTAGGGTTTAGTAAGAGCTTAGATTGAGTTGAGTTCACACACGCTTGTAGCTTTCGAATCGGCTTAATTTTTGGATTAGGATGGCGAAGAAGTGGGAAGTTGAGCAGATGGTTGAGATTTGGGTGGAGCTAAGTTTAGTTGAAGTGAGTTAGGATTTAGTTAACTTGCATTGGGGCTAAGTGAGTTGTTCGGTTGGGGAATTATTTAAGGGTTGATTTGGAATTAAGTTATGTTTGATTTGAAAGTTGATTAAGGGTTGATTTGGTGATTGAGCTGTTGGTTAGGTTGACCATTAATTTTATGATTGCATTTAGCATTACATTGCGTTGAGATGGAGGTTGTGTCGTAAATTGAGGTGAAGTTTGAGCTGAAGATTTTCTTAAGTGGTTGATTTCGGTTGGGAGTTGAATTAATCAAAACCGAAGTTTTGATCACCTCATAAAGTTTCAGCCCTTTATATATTATGAATTTATAAAGCTAAAGGATTTATAGAATCCCAGAATTTACAGGACTTAAAGAATCTACAAAATTTACATAATTTAAAGACTTTAATTTTTATATTTTGTAGAACTTCAAACCTTTAAGAATTTGGAAAATCAACTACACTAGTATAAATTTAAAATTAAATATAGTTCACGATTTTGTATTTGAAAGTCATCGAAATTTTTGGAAATCACACAATGATAACAGGGATTATAAGTAAAACAAATCCTATTAAATTTTATTTCATTTCACAAATTATTTATTTACTATTCATTTGTTATAGAGAAAAAAAATTGTATGTGCGCTAGAGCAGATGTCGAGCTTCAAAATCGTCGATGCATGAATAAATAACTATAATAAGGTTACATAAACAAGAAAACCAATCATTTGTATTGGTTTATGACATTTTATCGAATTTGTGATTTGACATCTGCATCTGCGAAAATCTTTGAAATTAAATCAGCCGTAAGTTACCACATAAAATAGTGTGGACACACATTTTTGAGAAAAATACGTCTTATAATGTAAATTGTGACGATTGAGTGATTTACGTCATTTTTGATAAAATCAAAAATCGTTAATTTATTATTCCATGCCGTTGTGAATTTTACAATAATTTTTGGTGGTAAAATATAAATTTTTCGTGATATTTTATAATCACTTTTTAGAGTGTACATTTTGTGTGATAGAATCCCGAAAAGACACTACTGATAGTAAAGTAATATTGAGTTTATTGCTTTATACAAACTGTTCTAAATTGTTTGCTGGTTAAAATTACGGAGGAATTGGGTGCTGTTTACCTCCGAATAGATATCAATGACTTTGAATTTAAGTGGTAAAGTAAATAAGCGCTATGTGTCGTATGTTTAGGCAGGAAACGAGTTAAGAAAAAATAAAGAAAATACACTATTTTACAAAAACAAATGAGCCATCTAATAATGGACCGAAAATAGAAGGAAATAATGATGTTCTACAAGTAAGCAACATCAAATAATTTCATAAAATTTCGTTAACGTAAATCCTGCTTTTCTAATATCACTCAAATTAAATAAATAATCACATATTAACAAAACATGATACAATAATTTGTCATAGTAACGGCTTAAGTGTTTCACATTAGAAAACACGCAGTTTAATTCACAGTTATGTTAAACAGCATATTTTCCACCTACAAGAAACTACTTTCATATGGGTGTAAAATATCAGAACAACGTGCTTACATGTATCTTCAATTTTACTTTTATCAGTATACCAAACGTTAAAAAACAACAACTAATTTGTCAACATCATAAAACCATAATAAATTCCTATAAATAAATAAATAAAAAAAAAACGAAAAATATCAACTTAATAAGTCGCATATATCTAACAATTTGACACTCACATGCGTTATGGTATTATATCTATTGGGAAATCTTAGACTAACTAAATACAAAAAAAAACCTATAAAACAACACCAATAAATTAAAAAAAAAAAACGCGACGTCTATACAGTTACCATTGATGGCACAGAGAAGTCGTAAACGTAAACTAAAACTAAAATAAATAATAAATTGAAGTCAAAATTAGATTATAAATAAATTCTACAGTCATACGTAGGTGACATACAATGTCTCGATTGACAAAAAAAAAAAAAAAAAAAAAAAACGAAATAATGTTGAACCATAATTATGGCAAATTAATTCTAAACAACTTTGTAAACATATAACATCGCTTTAATGGGTGAAATCCTTTTACTCATGTTCTTCTTCGCCATCGTCTTCTTGTTATTTAATTTTCATCAATGTAATTAAGATGAGGATTATCTTGATAGAGCAGCAAAATTTAATATGAAATTAATTATAACAAGTTGTTAAGTTGTTGGTAGTGTGGCGCGCTTGGCTGGGGATGGAAAAAAAACAAAAACAGTTTATTATATAAACAAGTTGACTTTTCAATTAAGATGAAATGTTAATAAAAAAATTTTGTTTTTTTTGCTTGAGTAACTTTTAACTTGTGTAATTCATTAAATCTGATGTAGTTGAGATTTTTAATGGATGAGAATAAACGAGACTTGAATTAAGTGAGAGTCTATTATTTGTAGTTGTCGTAATAACGCAAACATATTCTTTCAATAGCTTAAAGTATGCCCCCTTAAAAGACTGTATTCTAGTTTGCTATAAAAAGCACTTCCCACTTTTCTATTGATTTGTTCCATTATTTTTCAAAGGAATGAAACATTTTAAAAGCTTCAATGTTTTGGATTATTTTGGATAAATATTACAGGAAAAGTTCATAGTCATTACAGAATCGGCCCGGGTACAGTCACCTAGTTAAAACCGATAGCTAATAATTTAACACAATGCAATGACCCAAAACCTATTAACCAAGCGGAGTTAAATGATATTATTCGAAATATTTGAGCACTCAAAGACACGGCTGAATATGTGGCTGCAAAACTTAAAAGACATGGTTTTTTGGTGGAAGGCACAAAATCATCTGTTTTTAGAGACCGTGAAAAGAATTTTCGAAAGTGTTTTACAAATGATAGAACTGAAATTAAATGTTTATAAGCCAGACGATTTGCGACTTTTCATTGAATGTTTGAATCGGAGCCTTAAGGCGATACTTTTTCACAATGGCAATTAGTATACTTGCTTTTAGAGAAAATCAAGTATACAAAAGCATCAGTGGCATGTTTGTAAAGATCTAAAAATAATATCGATCATCTTGGGACAGCAGTCAGGATTCACAAAGTATCCTTGTTTTCTCTGTTTGTGTAATAGCGGAGTGCAAATCATTACAAAAAATTAGCAATGGCCGAACAGAGTAGCCCTTAATCCAGGAAGTCACAATATGATTGAGGAACCTTTGCTTTTACATCCAATAATACTTCTTCCTCCACTACATATAAAACCTAGCCTGATGAAACAATACGTCAAGGCTCTGGATAAAGATGGTGACTGTTTCAAATACTTGGTCCAACACTTTTCATAATTAAGTGAATCTCAAGTAAAACATCTAATCTTCGATGGACCTCAAATACGAAAATGTTTTTCGATGATAAGCTTTCGTAATTTTACAAACATCTTTTTAGGGAACAATAAAAGATAAGATTACAAAAATATTATTGCAGATATATTAGAAAATTGCAAAAGGTTAGGATATTTGATCAGCGTTGAAGTCTGTTTTCTAAATTCACATTTGGACTACTTTCCACAAAATGTAGGCGACTACAGCGAAAATCAATGGAAACGTTTTTAAAAGGATATTAAGGAAATGGAAAAAGGGTATTAAGGAAGATGGGACATCAATAAGATGGCACACTACTATTGGACGATTCAGAAGCAAACTGCATCTAAAAGCAGTAATAGAAGAGTTACCACTCCTCCGCAACAAGTAGAGCAACTGTGATCGTCAGCGGAACTCTGTGCAACGAAACCAGATTGTTACAATTTGACAAGAAGCTCGCTCTTAATCAGAAGCCACAGCAGAGGCGAGAGAACACCTCCCTAAGGGCAACCTTTGGCAACCCTGATTGAATCTCGAGAGCGACCGAAATAAGTTTTAACAACACGATATTTAAGCATAAACTCGATCCATTTGACAATGGTATGATTAATACCAAAATTAGTACTAGCTTCAGTAATCGAATCAAAAAATATATGAAGGAAGGAAAGTACTCATGAGAAACTCTTTGCTATGAAATGATCATTCGATTCTCTTAAGGTCAGATTTACCAGGTTTCGGTATACAAATCTTTCTACTCCTTACCCTAAAATGAGGGACAAAACTAAAAACAATACAAGAATTGAAAAGGAGTAGAAATTACAGGAAAAGTCCCATCAAGACAACCAGTTTCATATGATGCAAAGCAGAAAATAATCCAACGCAGAACTTGAAGTGAAATAATTTGCTAAGTCCCAATCGGGAGGTATAGCGGTACAAATATTAGTGGCTCTAGAGCTACCTAAATCATTATCGATTATGTCACAACCAGGAAAGTGCACAGATAGAAGGTAGACGAAGGACTTCAGGTTTACAAATAAAATTTTTAGCTAGGGCTTTCATAAGTCGAGCTATAGCAGACATGGTGTTAATTTACTCACAGAAGTTTCTCCATTGAAGATCAGTTGTTTTAGCTCTATTCTTCCATTTTCTAGTTTGAGTCTTTAACCTTTCGAACTGAGAGCAGCAGCAGGATTTGTTCAGAATTATTTGCTTAATAACATTTGGATAAGAGCTACTGAAAGCGGTAGACTGCCTTTTAAATTTTTATTTTTTATCTTTATTCTTTATTTTTGACTCTCACACTACAGAAAAATAAGTTCTCTCGAAACCGTTCGATCGCAAATTGAATTGTTTATGTAAAATGAAGAAAATAGCTAACGAATTTTTCCTTTTAGTTGCAGATCGTCCATGAGGCTGATTTTGGTTAGCAACCCCCTTTACGATACCCAAATTATTGAAAATTTCCAAAATATTTCCAAATGGTTGAATATATCCAATATGGTTTTTCAATTTATCGGAATGTGGTTTCTCGAACCTATTTCACCGTTGATCCGGCTCGGAGGACCAAGAGCAAATTTGGTGTAATTTGCACAAATGTTTAAATCACTGGAACAGAAGTTGAATGAAAACACCGTAGCACCAAAATAAAACCACTTGATTCATTTTTAATTAAATTAAAAATTCAAAATTTGCATAATAATAATAATTTAAACTTTATTTTAAAAATTCAATAAACTTTTCTTAAATCACTTCTTTTAATTCACTGCCATGCATGTAAAATCGCCTTTTCCATAACGCCCAATTTTTTGTATATCCATCGTCAGCTAGTTTTTTCCTTTCGTTTTGGTTGTAAGCCACTGAACGCTAGTTTAACTATTTCTGATGACATCTCTTATAAGTAATAGATACCTTTGATATTTAGAATAAAGTGACATCTTACAATAAATTGCTAACTTAAACTTATCTAGTGCACATATTTAACAAATTAACTACTAATTTAATCTACACATAATGGAATTATAGTTTCATTATAACTTTTTAGATATTATAACATTCTAGAAACATTGAACACTTCTGTCAAAATAATAATACTATGTGAAAAAACAACAATAATACTAATTATGAATTGTGAACAAGCTAAGTTTTAAATTAAATTACAATAAAATAGCATTATTAATATTGTTTGATTAATTTCAGCGTTTCAGTGTTAATGTTAAAAGAGATTTACGATCAGGGGTGTACATGTACCACGGCCAACACCCTACAATTTAAAATTAAATCACCGCATCGAACACAAACTGATATTTTTTATTGCAAAGGAGAACCCCTATAAACAACCATTTAATAATTTAATTAAATTAATTATTTATTTAATTAAAAGAAACTCTAATAATTTTTATTCTTGTATTAACTATACATACCCTTTTCACTACGACTGAATTTAACCATAATTAACTAAATTAAATCATAGTAAAAAAATAAAATAAAATAAATTAAATTAAAGTTTTATTAACCCAGAAAGGCAAAACACGTCTTTCTTCAACGAGGGTCATCATCTAACTGCTGTCACAATCCCGGGATTGGTAGTTCCACAAAACGGTGATCATCTTAGTTGATCCCTTCACACTTTTTTCTACTGGTTTATATACTCGTGCCAATATGCCAAGAACGATTCAGGACCTAAAAGACAAGTTAAGATGTGAAATTACGGCTGCAGAGCTACATTTATATCAAAACATCTCTGAAAATACGGCAAAACGAATGCGCGTCATACAGCGATATTTTCTATTATTCGATTGTGCTTTCACTGCCAATAAAAATAACGTAGAAATTCCGCTCGGTTTGTTTTTCGAGATAATCTCTCTCAAGTTCTATTATTGTTAGGATTTCAAAAAATCATCAAAACAGAGGTTCGTGGCGGCAGCCCCCATTTCCTAAGGTATAAAAGAATTAAAATAATATTTCAAAAACTTATATATATATTAAAAAAACTTGATTTTTTGGAATAAGGCCGAAAGGCCGAATGTCGAAAGTCCGAATATCAAAATGCCGAATGTGTCGAAAGGCCGAATGTGTCGAAAGGCTGAAAGGGTCGAAAGGCCGAATATCGAAAAGCCGGATTTGGAAAGGCCGAATGTGTCGAAAGGTCGAATAGGTCGAGAGGCCGATTGTGTCGAAAGGCCGTTTCTGTCAAAATTGATTTTAATTTTTCATCTTTTTATGAAAACCAAAATTTATATTTTTATCAAAATTTTTGTAAGGAAATGTTTAATAGTAAATCGCCTTAAATATTGAAATCTTCGTACATTTTTTTTTGTTATATAATTAAAAATTAGTTAATTCTAATAAAAAAAGAAAAATAAATTAATTTTTTTTCCGACAAAATTTGATCATATTAATATGCTACATAAATAGATAGGATTTATTAGTACATATTTTCATTTTATTTAAATCATTTTACATTAAGAAATAAATTCAATGGTTTTAAATATTGACTTCAATCAATTAAATGGAGGAAAATCTATTGAAAATTCGGCCTTTTGACCAAATTGGCCTTTCCTCACGTTCGGCCATTCGACCTATTCGGCCTTTCGAACCATTCGGCCTTTAGACATTCGGTTTTCGACCCAATCGGTCATTAGACATTCGACCTTTCGACACATGCGGCCATACGACATTCGGCATTTCGACAGTCGGCCTTCCGACTCATTCGGCCTTTCGACATTCGGCCTTCCGATATTCTGCCTTTCAACATCGAACGGATTTTTTAAGATATATTTATCTTGAACAACGCTACCAACGCATGCAAAACCTTAAAATTCCCAATTTTTTACATTATTCTAGTTAAAATCTTCTAAAACTTGTACTATGTTCCATACAATTCTATTAGTAATTTAAAAAATTCAAAACCGTTTGTTCAATTGATATTTCCATAGTCTGTGCTCCTCAGAATTATACACTATCTCATACTCGGTTTATCCGGACCTTCAAGATGCCTATCCCCACTAGCTCACTGGTTTAATTAATAACCGTTATTCGAGACTGATATTCTGTGGAGGCAGCTTGCAGTGAATTAATATCGGAAATATCAAATTTCAGGGCGATCTCTTCAAAAAAAAAAACGCGAGAGAGATGGGAGTGCAGAATTGCCACAAGCCCTAATTAGCTTGTAGTGATAAACAAACAAATACTATGCAACGATGTTATGAACTCAAAATAAGGTAAAATGAAAATAGAGTTAAGTCACATTATGTGAGGACAATTTTGAAAATTTGTTAAAATTAATAAAGAAATTGTGAAATTTCATGATTATAAAATTTTTAAAATTTTAAACGTTTCGGAAAAACTCCACAATTGAAGAATTTTGTGAAAACCCTAATTAATTGGAATATAGATTTCAGAGTATTTTAATAAACGAAATTTTAGTTTTAAATTAAGTTTTAAGGTCTCAAAATTTGTTTTATTATCTCTGATAAATTCAATTAATTCTGCTTACAAGTTTTACGACATTGTGGACGGATCGCCTTTTGTCTCCTTTTTCAAGGTTTTAGCATTTTCTCATTAACACTGATACAAATTTTACTTTCGTGAAACGTAGGTTTATTCGACTTCCGATGCATAAGACAGGTTAAACTGAGATTGCTCAACCGATTTGAACAATAACTTTCTTGTTTGAAAAGTGCCGCTCTTCCAGAGGTCCCACAACTAAGACACTCAACAAGTAACAGAACAGGCATTGGGATTATTTACTTTAAGGACCAAATTATACAAAATCCAGTAAATTTTTAAAGAATGAAATGGTACACTTCTTGTTAATTGTATCTGGATCCGATTATTGAGTGCGAATCAGTATTACGAAACGCTTTTACTGTTAACAACCCAGTTATTACGATTAGGCAAATTTACTTAGATCCACGGCTGTAAATACTCTGATTAATTGAAATCAAGGCTGGATTATTTTAAATAAAACCTTTTTATGAACAATTAGCAGAAAAACGATTTAAATTTTTGAGTTTTGTTTGTATTGTGCTATTTAAATAAACTAATTTGATCACATATTACTATACTATCATTATCAACATGATCTAATCTACGTATCAGTGACTTTTCTTCCTTGATCTCTTCATTTAATTCTGTCTGTGAATATTTTGTATAATTAACTTCAGTTATTATTTTGATCCACAGATCGGTCAATTAATTTATAATAATGTCTGATTTAACACCTTTAACTCAAACGGGCTATTCAAAATACAGTTGATAATGTAAAACAATATGTTGTTAAGTCATTACTAAATTAGATGACGGTCATGTTGAAATAGTTGATGTAGAGCTAATAGAAACTCGAATCGAAGTACTAGGATAAAGCATGGTTTTAATTTCGAGATTGTAGTAGCGCTATTAAACTTATATTGAGTCAAAAGATATAGACACTAATAAAGCAAAGAATTTCAAGAAAAAATATTATGATTCAAAGTCACTCTTGAAACGACTACTCAAGAAATGAACCAGTAGTCCACTGAGCAGGGAAGTAATTCAAATATCGCTGCGTTAAATCGTTCTACATTTTATTCTTCTCATAACCGAACTATGTATCAAGCGTCCGAAATAAGATTACTACATGTTGTTATTGAAAATTTTTCCAGAGATTATGCTAAATAGCCTTCGTTCTAAGATCAGTTCATACGAACAGCTACCAGACATTCATAAATATCAATATCTAAAAAGCGCTGTAACCAGAAATACCACACAACAAGGCTAATACATCAACTAGCAGAAAGTGTGGTACATAATCATATGCCACTAGTTGTTCTATATCAGCGATTGACTCTGATTCATCACCATCTAAGACGAACGATGTTGCTACTACAATCAACATACCTTCAACACAAAAAATTCGCAAAATATCATAACTCACAGTTCTTTAAGCATTTGAACTCCACGATCATTCGATCCGAGTAAAACTCTACTATCTGCAATTCTATGTTACATCATAGATGATCACGGAAAACCATATGTTTGTAGAGCAATACTGGACTCAGGCTGAGAATCCACACTCATTGCTGAGAATTCTGTTAAACAAATTGGTTGACATAGAAAACATTCAGCTATAACAGTCAGTGCGATATGTTATACTAAAGTCGAATCTCCTAAAGGCGAAACTAATATCACAGTAATATCTCGTCACAATAAAGTCTATCGATCAATAAATGCTGTAAACCTCAATAAATTAACCCCACAGTTACTCTCACAACAATTTGATGGCCACTAATGACCTGTTATTTAAACGTTGGAGCTAGCTGACCAATCATATAATACCCCAGCAGCAAATGCTTCCACGATCCTATGGGCACTTGAAGAAGTTCCATCAACGAAACCTAAACGAAGTACAAAAAGAACAGTATAGTGAAGATTATTTTGTACAAAACAGCACCAGCAGTTCTTACGGCCGCTATATTGTTAGACTTCTATTTAAGTCAAATGATTACTTACTTAAAAAGATTAACAACTCTCGATCAAAAACTCGGTAAGAACGTTGATGTCAAAAGTCAATATTTCTCATTTATGTACGAAATTAGCAATTTGGTCACATGGAGCCTATAAACACTATGGATCTCAAAAACTACCATTTACACCACCATTGCGTTATTAAGCTGTCGAGTAGCACAACTAAGCTCCGCGTCGTTTCCGATGGTTCGTGTACGAGTTCTATAAGTATATCATTGAATGATGTTCTTCATGTTGAACCAACTATTCAGCCAGACCTTGTCACCATTATATTTCGGTTTCGTGAACATAAAATAGCTATTTGTGGGGACATCGAGAAGATGTACCAACAAGTCGTCTTACATCCCGATGATAGATATTATCAAGAAAATCCTATGGCATTTTAATAATGAAGAACAACAGATTCAACAATTTTAACTAGCCACTGTAACATACAGCTTACCTTGTGCTCTATACTTGGCTATTCGGACACTATATATCAACTAGCTAGTTATTACAATGAGACTCACTCTGATGCAGCACAATGTGTAACCAATGAATTTTATGTAGACTATAGAACACACTGTTTTATGTGAGTCCATAGAACACACAGTTTCCTTTTACCATAATATGAATTTATTACTCAGCAAAAGATGAAGTTGATCGTGGGGCTTCATTTCTAGATGTTACTGGAGACTCGATCGTCAAAACATTGGGTGCACTTTGGATTCCTCGCAAGAATTGCTTTCTGTTCAATGTCGCATTATCAAATAAAGAAGTTTTAACATAAGTAAACAAGAAATTTACTATCGGAAATATCTCGTATATTTGATCCTTTAGGGTAGTTAGGTCCAGTTATCATCACCATAAAACTATTATTCCAAACATTATGGCTACGTAAAGTTGAATGGGGCATATACCACATGATGTCTTAGATCAATGGATGAGGATCCGTAAGAATCTACAACATTTGGAACGTATAGAAATTCAACGATACTTACACACATCTCAGATTACAATTAAAAATTTACCACTACACGGATTTACTGATGCAATCTAAAATGGCTTACGCTTATATGTAATCGAAAGGGCCCAGGAAAGGTGCATCTAAGTGCATCTAATCAAGCCCAGGATAACTCGAACTGGTAACTGGCATGACCACAACGGCATTCATCGCTGCACTAAATAGGTTCATATCGCGCAGAGGTTATCCTGTTAAAATTCATTGTGACAACGAATCAAACTTTGTGGGCAGCAAAACGGAAATGAGCGAATTATTTATTCTATTTAAATCTAAAAGACACTTGATTTTAAACTTGAGGCCACTCTGGGAAATTTCTAAAAAAGTTACTGATTACAACAGGTTAACTCATTCACACATTTTAATTGGAGAACCGATAACCGCCATACCTGAGCCAGATTTGTCACACCTAAGTCAATCACATTTGTATAAATGGTAAAATGTACAAAATAGAGTCAAAGGCGTTTGGAAATCTTGATCACAAGATTACTTCTCCATGCTTAATTAACAAGCAAAATGGCAGACTAAATAAAAAAACCTCAAATTTGATCAACGGGTGTGGTTTCCCACAGAATTCAGAAGTATAGCTTCACAAATTAACAGATTTAAAAAATGTAGCTACACAAATTTAGCAAATAGTGTAGTTATACACAAGAAATTTAGCAGAATTAAAAATTAAACCGAGTATGAAATTAAAAATTATTTTTAATGTACTACTTCACTTAGTAAAATAAATAAATTAAAACTAATTGGTGTAGTGGTCAATTACTGGCCAAGAATAATACAACACAGTTTATTAATAAAAATTCACAAAATCACTTTATATAAATTATTCGCACCATTTTTCTGATCACTTTTACTTTTTATTTCGCACTAAAACACTTTTTAAATAACTTTCTAATTCCTTTATAATCTTTACACTATCGCTTACCAAATACTAATAATCCAATTCGACTTCGTTCGCCTTTTTATATACGCAAACCAAACTTCTAGAAAGCTCATGACTTTTCCAGTTAGAATAGTGTAGAAACATTTTGAACAGTTGACCATTACACTTTATTTGTAAAAAATAAAAGTGCAGAAATGCAATATCTCACCCCTTGAGGGTCGCGTTAAAATGATTATTGGACCAAATGTTCTACTAAAAGCAAACAGTAATGTGGCATATTCAGATTTACTTAGAAATATCTAGGATTTCTTGTAACTGGCCAATATTTGACCACTGCATCAATTAGTTTTAATTTATTCGTTTTACTAAGTGAAATTTAATTTTTACTTTATTAGCCTATCTGTTAATTTGTGTAGCTACGCTTCTGAATTCTGTGGAAAACTTCACACCGGTAGTTCATCAAACTTGTATTGATCCAAGATGACGGTATACCACAGTCCTTGGGCGAATTTTTCAATTTCATGCAGGTTTGGACAATGTAGTAAGTACTTGTCGTAACAATTAAATCTTTAAAAAGCAAACATAGTATAGTAAAGCTAGTTCCTTTACCAATAGACGATGAAGAAGAAAGAAAAACACAATTAAACCCAGCACAACAAAATCACTTTATTTAATTTAAAATTTTTCTTGCATAGAACTTTAATTGTAAATCTAAACCTTAATATTAAATTTGTAATTAAATTATAGAATCAATTTTTATAAATATTCATTGACCTTCTTTCTATACTTTATTTATTTTTAAATTGAAAGTCAAGGTCAACTAATATTAACGCTCAGATAATTTATTGAATTTAATCATAATCACACATTTATTCAATTAGAATAACTAATATAAACTCTAATAACTAGACACTTTACTTCTGTTCTTCCGTATTCGGTGTATATAGACAAGTTATTAGTTAACCATTACAATCCATACCATATTATGGCAATCTAAATGTTTGGTTGTATAATTTACATTTTGCTTGGACGGTGGCTCGATATTATAATAGTTACAATAAAGCATGTTAAACACGTGAAAATACTTGGTCATGGTTTTTAAACTATTTAAGTGTAGAAATAAACACCTCGTGATACATATAAAACTTCACCATGCCTTACAATCACCCATTAGACACGCCAATAAATCAAGAAAACCATTTAGATCGTATAATTAAATTAATCATAAATATGTATGTTACAACAAGCATTTAATGTTGCCCATAAATCTAACACTCATGATTACAAATCATCACAATATCAACTAGCAGATTTTGTTACGGTTGTATTCCATCTTTTGTATATTATGATGATAATAAATCTTCTTGAGATATTTTATTTTTAAAGAATTAAAAATTATTCATTCATTCATTCAAATTAAAATTAGAAAATTCCAAGTAAAGATGCACCACATTTGAAAAAATAAACGGAAAATTAAAACAAAAATACAAAAAACAAACATTTGTAAATTTATTCCAGGAATTTACTATTTCGGGAATAAAAATACGTTAATCCCAATTTTGGAGTTACGTATAATATTGTTTGCAATTAAAATTGAAAAACATCAGCATGAGGTTATATTGTGAAGAAAACTTTTATTTTTATAAAAAAAAATATTGTTTGTAACTTAATTAATATTTCAATCAAAAACCTTAAAAACCCAAAATCGAAAATTGATTATTATTAAATTAATGTGAAATAATTTAAGTGGTTTTACAAAAAACAACAACCTCAAATTATTTGAAAATTTTATAAATTTACTCTCCGCCCTCCCCACAAAAAAAAAACCTTTCCACATAAATACTAAACCAAACCAAAAATTTTTGTGCTTAAACAAACCAGAGAAAATTTTCTTCATTCCAAAAACTAACACAAAACAATTTTATTTATTTTAGAATTTTTGTATTTAAAGTACATAAAAAACTAATTAAATAAAAAAAAAAAAACAAAAGTAAATAATTTAGTTTCCAGTTAAGTATTAAAGGAGTATATAAAAAGAAGAAAATTTTGTTCATCCGTCATCATATAACCCGCATCCAAATATTTTCATTTAACAATCAAATGTTTTACTTGCTAAAAGTTTAATTTTTAATTAAAATTTTTGTTTTGTTTTTACAATAATTTGAAATATTCTATCTTAAAACTTGGATTTGCCAACCTAATGGTTGTATGGTATACCTATTTTGCATTGGTTGATGACTTTATTAAATATATCCAATACGATTGATCGAACCTGAACAGTTTTATTGCTCAGTTTAATAGAGTTTTTCAGGCAAACTTTTAAAATTTAAAGCCCAACACTTGATTGTGATATATGTGGGTGGTTTAATTAGATAACGTTCAAAAGCTCCGAAAGTCGTTGGCGAATGTCGATGATTGATATGTTTTCATCATTTTTTTAATTTCGATTTGCTACATTTTTATCCAATTTAGGAATTTGCGTTACCTTATCTAATCACTGAGGCGGACTCGTCATTAAACAGAAGGTAAATAGCCCCCTAAACCAAGCAGCACTGCAAAAGATTAGCAAAAATGTTGAGCATCGAATGTTTAACAGTTTTCATTATTCCAGGATTTCATTAGGCCGAAGAATATCACAGAATCAGTTTCTTTAATGGCTGTTACTGGTCATAGCTTTTTTTTACGTTAGTAAAATAGAGTTTAGTACACCTGCCCCTCAATTAACACGGTAATTAAATTCCGCCAAATTACCGTGTTACTCAAAACCGTGTTTTGAACACCGTAATTTGGCGGGATTTAATTACCGTGTTTTACCGTGTTTTGTACCGTGTTTTGGTACATGATGTATGTGTCAATTACTTCTCACTATGATCTTCTATATTCAAATGCCAATTTCTTTGTTTAAAATTGTGTTGATTTGGATCAAACCACCCCTTTTAGAATTTGTATATCATTTTGAATTTTTGCCCATGGCATGGTATAAGATTCGTATTTGATTTAATTAAGAAACAAACGAATCTATAATTTAATTCAAATAAGAATCCAATACTTCGATGACTGGAATACGTTCGAATCAAATTCACAAATCGCCCTCAGTTTTAAGTCTGGTGTAACGAAATTAAAAATCTGTCGGATTACGATTTAAGGGTTTTGAGACAGCCATACTAATAGATTACAAAATATTTTATACTGGCCACTGCATGACCTCGCGGACGGTGTTTTCGCGTTTTTTTTTTAATCTAAGTAATGAAATTCATTAATTAACATTATTAAAATTATTTCGAGAAATTCTGCCATTGCTTTAAAATCAAAATATCTGGCGTTAGATGCTCAACGCTCCTTGAGCACAATCAATCAGACATGATTGATGAATCAATTAATCACTAACTCAAGAAAATGAACTCCATGAATGGGATCCTTGTAATAACTTACACCCCTATTCCATTAGTCGTGTCACTTGTCACTTATACCGACAACCAAAATTTGCTATTTTCTTAGTCGATCGATGCGACAATCGTCGTTTGAAGTGACAATCTTCCTTTTACGTCGCATTCTCTTTAATTATCACTACGATCGACTAAGAGAATACCAATTTAAAGTTGAAGTGACACGACAATTGTCACGTCGAATGAAGTGACACGACCAAGGGAATAGGGATATTAGTTATAGACTTTTTAAACTATGTGCGACGATACATTATTTATTTATTTATTTATTTACTAACCAACAGCATGTATATGCAAAAATGGCTTACATAATTAAAAAACATTATAAAAAGTTAAAAAAATGTATACAATAAAAGAATAAAAGATATAACGACACCAATAGATCAAACAATTAACAACAAAACAAAAAGACATTTAAAACAAAATCTTAGCGATTCGTTTTTTAAATTCATCCCTGGAAATATTGAAATCGAAACAATCTGCTACGGCGTTGAGATCTCGTTGAATGCGCACTATAGGACCATGGAAGCTGTAGTTGCTACTTGCAGTCGGAATATGAAGAAGTTCCCGGGGGCGTAAGTTGCGTTGAGGAGCATAAATATTAAAACATGAAAGAATGTCAGAACAGTCTATTTTACCACAAATGATGTCACGCGCAAATGTGGCACTTGCGCATGTACGTCTAGCACTTAGAGATTGGAGATCCAGAAAACGGCATCGGTCTACATATGGTGATAGTCTGAAATTATTGTTCCGCTCGAAAGACGGTAATTTTCTGAGAACAAATACCAAAAACTGTTTCTGAATACTTTCAATTCTGATTGAATGAGACTCATAGAACGGAGACCATATGACAGTCGCGTACTCAAGCTGTGAACGAACAAATGAAGTGTACAGTGACTTGAAAGTTAATGTGTCGTGAAAATCCTTCGAATTTCTTTTAATAAACCCCAACATCGAAAAGGCTTTATTAACAACCGCATCGATGTGAGAGTTAAACGTTAAATCCGAGCTAAAGATAACGCCCAAATCTGTAACCATATTAACTCTCTTCAAACTAACGTCATTTAGATAATAGTTAAAAACTACAGGAGACTTAGATCTGGAATAGGTGATCACGTGACACTTATCAACATTCAGAAACATAAGGTTAGTAACACACCAACCGCAAAATGTGTTGAGGTCCCGCTGAAAGTGATCGCGATCCAATTCACATGAAATATTTGCATATATTTTCATGTCGTCAGCAAATAGAATACAGTCTGCGAATTTGAAGCAATCAACAATATTGTTAATGAACAATAAAAATAATAATGGACCCAAGTGACTACCTTGAGGCACCCCAGATGTCGCAATAAAACATTCTGAGAACGTATCGTTGATCTTGACAAACATTTTGCGATCCGATAAATAAGACATAAGCCAATTTAAGGGAATAATGTCGCAATTAAGTTCACTGAGCTTATTCACTAATAACCTGTGATTAAGTTTATCGAAAGCTTTAGCGAAATCGGTATAGACCACATCGACTTGAACTTTCGAGGCAACAGAATTAATTAGATTATTTTGAAAGACCGCTAAATTTGTGACCGTTGAGCGGCCAGGAAAAAATCCATGCTGACGTGTGCTAATAAGTTGCTTGGAGTGGAAGTAGATCACTTTGTTAACCATTGACTCGAATACTTTAGGAATGCAAGACAGTATTGCAATTCCACGATAATTTGTTACATCACTGCGGGAACCGCTTTTGTGGATCGGTATGATACTTGATGTTTTCCACAGATCAGGAAATTTCCCTTGGCTGAGGCTCAAATTAAATAAATGGCATAAAGGAGCGGCAAAACCAAATGCACACTGCTTCAATAGAGACACTGGTAAACCATCTGGTCCAGGACCTTTAGAAACGTCCATGTTCATCAAAGCCGTCATTACGTCAAGTTCTGAAAAAACAATTTTTGAATTATTGGTGTTAACTACTTTAGGAGATAATGAGCTATCCTTAACAAAAACACTGCTAAAATATTCAGCGAAAAAACCACAGATTGCCTCTGGATTATCTGATTTTCGACCATGGAATTCTAAAAATGGCGGCAAGCCGTTATTATGGTTCTTATTTTTGACAAATCTCCAGAAATTCTTCGGATTACATCGCAAATCGTCTTTAATATCAATTATGTAATTGTTATAGAGGAATCGGTTGAGATAGCAAAACTGCTTGCGCAAAGACTTAAACTGGATAAAGTCATGGGCCAACCCTGTACGCCTATACTTCCTATGACATTTATTACGAAGGACTTCAAGTTGTTTCAGTTCTTTGGTAAACCATGGGACGTTGCGGGTATGAGACTTTCTAATTAATTTTTTAGGAACAAATTTTTCAAAAGCAACCTTCAACAATTCATTGAAGGTATCTAATGAACTGTTGATATCAATGTTTGACAGTGTACCAGCCCAATCAACTTCAGCTAAAAAATCATTTAATGAGCTGTGATCGGCGTGCGAAAAATCAAATACTGTAAAATTTTTGGTAAAGTTTAAATTATTAGAAGTTTTGTAGAACAACTGAAATGAAACCGGGGTATGATAAACACTCGAAGATCCGGCAAAGTCGTCGCATGATTCTAGTTTAAAAGAACTATTATTAGTGTAGAAAACCAAATCCAGATAAGTGCCGTGGCTGTTTGGTACACTGTTTATTTGTGAAGTACCCATGTTTGCCATAAAATCACAAATTAAGGCGGAAGAATCATTCGTATTAGCAGGAATGAACATATTGTCAACCATCATCCAAATTAGATCTGGAAAGTTGAAATCGCCGAAAATAACAAAGTCAGTGTTATCAGAAATAAAAGGTAATAAATTACATGAGAACTTGTCAACAAAATCTTGACAAAATATCGAGGATGGCTCTAGAGGAAAGTAGACTGTGCTAATTATTAAGTAAAATGCACCTAGTTTGAGTTTAACAGCAATGAACTCAATGATTGGGTCGGAAAATAAAAATTCACAAGAATAAATATTCCGAACTGCAATAAGCACACCACCACCTTTACGTTTTGTACTAAGGTTATATCGATCGCGACGGAAAACGCAAAAATCCGAAGGGAAAAACTCCGCATCATTGAAATCCATTGTAAGCCATGTTTCGGTCAGAATTATTACGTCGTAATCAGATTCCAATATTCCAAGATAGAAATTTTTTGATTTTGATCGCATGCCACTACAATTAAAATAAAAAATTGATAAGCTATTGATGCAATTGTTAGATCCATTGACGACATTGTTAGAATTAGATAAACATGAATTTAGAATGTTAGGATGAACTGTGAACAGATTATTGTTAAAATTTGGTAGATTAGAATTTAAAATATTGGAATTTAATGCATTTAATGAAATTAAATTGACACTTTGCCGCGAGCTCCTTCCTCGTTTTTTGAATCGCGCCTTTCTTGAAAATCGCGAACTAGAACCCCAGGTGGCCAAAAATCAGGATTTTTCAAGGTACCATGCAAGTTATTGATGACTCCAATCTTGAAAGACACAAACGTCAGTTCTGCTGGATCCCGGTCTCTAGGGAACAGTGAGAAGCAGGACACGTTTAATGGATTAAAAACGCTGTTTTTGAACGTAATGTACCGGGATATCGATTCGGAAGTAGTTGTTGGATGAAGACCGGAAATGTACAAATACTTCCTTCGAACCACAGGCACTGTACGCAATTCCATGACTGGACAATCCGAACCTGGAACATCAGACCTCTCAGCTCGAACGGCATCCTGACATGACAGTAATGGCGAAGAGTTCGATACGACAGATGAAGAAATTACCGTTGGAATGTTCGTAATAACACAATCGGACGACAACGGCGGGAAGTGTGGAGGCTGTAAGCCATCAGTGACCTGGACGTGGCGCTGGGAACTGCCATCAGTTATTTCAGATGTAGCCGTTGTAATGGTATTATTACCATTTCTCTTAGATCTTGTTTCCATATTAGTTTGCACAATACTTTGCGTAGCTTTTTTTTTTAATTTTGAAGACGACGGCTGCTGCGATGGTGGTAATGGTTTTAATAAACTCTCCACGCTACCATTAATAGCGGCAGATGTTTTGTTCATCAAGCACAAGGACACTGATAAAGCGTCAATAGACTTACACATGTGATCATTCTGTGCCCTGATAACTTTAAAAACATCAACGCACATGCCACAACGCCAAGAAAAACTCGGAATCACCGAAATGGCATCGAACACAGGCCTTCCGATCCCTGTACATTCAAAGTGAACGAGTTGATTACACTCACCGGCACACGTAAAAAAGTTTCCAAACACTTTCATATTACACACACAGCACAGAGACATTGTTGAGAAATAACTTTAATAGTTTATAACACAACTCACTTTTATAAAAATATATTTCGATTGAACCACAAATTAAATTTCAAAATTTTATCAAAATTATTTTTATTCAAAATTATTTTGACTTTTCAACACGAAAAAAAACACAACCGTTCACTAAGGCAACTTTAATAATTTTAAAGTTGGAAAAGTTAGGAATTAAGAACGTGGCAAATTGTTTAAACAAAAGTGGCTATTTAACTCGTTCTAATTGCGAAAGTGACTCTGCTGCTGCCCGCAGTATTTCTACCAATAAGTCATTATTATTTTTACATGTTGAACTACTTGAAACTGAAAATTCCTTTGATAATTATGTACCAAACTGTGAACCTTATGTCTGCTATTGCCATGGTGTTGAATATTGCGAAACCGACGCCGCGAGTCACCTAAATTATCCAAAGTTATTCCTTAAATCGTAGTAGTTAGATTAAAATTAAAATTGAAATAAAGTAAAAATAACAATAAAACCAAACTAAAACGAGATTACAGCGTCGACGAGGTTACCAGTGGCCAGTATTCACCACTTCTTTTAACCTGTTAGTACACGCAGAGAGAACACTTTGTTTGTGGCAACCGAATTTTTAGCCTACCCAATTTAGCGGTTGTAGTAAATGAGATAATATTGTTGCGACACTAATAAATTGATTAATGATTGTTATAAACCCATTTTTGGTTGTGCTAACCAATAAAACGTTGCTGTAACCTTAATATTAGTATCTCCAACTGAAAAATCGATCGTGTGAACTAGAAAATCGTTCCTGTGAAATAAAATTCGTTCATAATTACCGCAAAATTTAGTTGCGTTTACCGAAAATTAGTTGTCACAACCGAATGATTTTCTTATAAAAGCCTTGCCGTAACTGATTTTCTGCTTGCACAACGGAAAGTAATTTGTAGTTATAGTAATTAGTGTTTGATTCTACTGTCTTAAGTTTAGGTTAAATGCGTACATATTTGTTGATTTCTGTTTCGGCAAACACCATTATAGTACTTTATCTTTGTCTCAAATGACTTGTCTGAAATTTTTGTTATTTTTTTTAGGACAAAATAAAACACTTAAACTTAAAATATTTATGAAATGTTAGGTTTTGTCGGTTCTTGACCAAATAAATATTTTTTACGTAGGGAGAAATTATCGAGAAATTTTGCCAGTTTCAGTTTCGATCTGAGTGAGAATAACGAAAAATTTAATTGGTTTTACCTGTCAATCTCATCAGCCTATAGCGACTGAAAATGCTAATTACACTTTATGTTACTTTCTATATGTAAAAAACAAACGTGTAGTAAGGTATTAGCGAATTATATGCAAACACACATAAAAACTCTTAATAAATTTCAATTTAATTTCATTTAACATATAAATACGATTTCTGTTTTGAAATGTTGGGTTTTGCCGGTACTTGACCAAATAATTATTTTTTACGAAGGGAGAAAATAGAAAGTAATCTAAAGTGTGATTAGCATTTTCAGTCGCTATAGACTGATGAGATTGACTAGTAAAAAAAATAAATTTTTCGTTATACTCACTCAGATCGAAACTGCGTTAGAGATAAGTTAGATTTATTTTCAAAGTGCGTTAGAGATAAGTCAAATTTATTTTCTGGAAACAATCAGTATTAAAATCTGGCGGTTTCTGTGTTACAGGTCCAAAGTTGAACATTTTGATGCTTCGGTTTAATTGTTCAATTGTAAAATATTGTTTCTCTAAAACAAATATTTTAAGAATTAAACCGATATTATAGTGGAAAAGCCCTTCCAAGAAATCCTGCATACAGTCTACACTAAAATTCTCAACGACGTGGAAATGTAGCATCGTATTCCAGACAAAACTTTCTTTAATTCCTGTCAGTTGCATGTTGGTTAGATTGACATCGCAATTATAATTGGTAACATTTCTTAAACCAGATATATTTTCATTACATAGTTGTTTTATTTCATCAATATTACATTTACAAAACCTGCAGTAATAAAATGAAATGAAAGAGTCTGTAAAATCAAGCATTGAATTTACACCTAAATTATCACCTATAACGACGCAAGGAATTAATTTTATTAAATATTCATTAATCTGGATGCCAGTCCTTTGGAAATAATTTATTAGTTTTATCAATGGATTATATATTTTAGTATTTCCGAAACTTTTTCTATCTTCAGTAAAAAAAAAAATATAGATAAAAATATTGGCTGTAGTTTAAAAGAAATGTAATCCGGTAGAGCTAATATTTTAATATAAACTGCTCCAATTGTTTCAATTCCACTCCAAAATTTATTGAAATAGGAATAATAATCAAATTACTTTGATTATCAGGATTAATTTTTCTAGTTTTTCCAAAATAGAGTTTTAAGTATACTAAGAATTAGGGTTTCCAAACTCTCGGTTTTGTTAATATATTCTTTAATTAATTTCAGTATTGAAGTTTTATAAAATAAAATAGTAAACAGCTGATTTAAATTTACCAGTATCGAATAATAATTGTATTGGGCATTTGTGATTTCATTTAAGATGGAATAACCTTGATTACATTCCGAGCCTAGTTTAAAATTTTCAAAATCTACTGAAATATTTATTTTTTTTTAATTGATTTATAATAAGAAATTCAGATTTTAGATAATTAACGCTTATCAGTGAATTTAAAATTAAAGATAACTCTTCAAAATTACTCCTACTAATATTCACGTTAGTTAACAATCTTAAAGTGTTTTGAACCTGAAAATCATAAAAAGAAAAAACATTTGTGAATACTTTTAAAGCTATCGTTCTAGGTACTCTGTCGTCACTCATTGTTTGCAAAGTTAGTTTTAACAAACAGTGACTTAAATTATTCTCATCAAATGAATTAAATGTACGTTTGTATCCACTAAATGATTTATCATAGGTAAAATAAAATTTAAAAAAATTGAACAGCGGTCAATTTATTCTAAAGAAATTCCGTTAGCCGATATTGCGAATGTTTGAAAACTATTGGAAAAAGAGGATCAGTTATTAATAATTAATTTTATTTTAATTTTTCATACCAAACAGACTTTATTTTAAATTTCTTGCGTATCTTTGTCTGTGTTTTAGCGTCATTTCGAGTGCCAGTGTTTCGCCACAAATATTAAATTCGGAAAACTCCATTGACACCCGGTTTGTAATTATTCGTATTTCATATAGATATTCTCAAATTGTAAATTGATAAATAATTTTAATATAGTTTTGATTTAGTACTTTGAGGGAAAGTGTGTCAGTAAAAGGTTTAAATCCGAACAGAGGCAGTGAACCGTCTTATAAAGTTGTGCTAAATTGGTAATAAACTAATAAGTGATAATTATTTTTTGCATTTGAAAATTAATTTTAATATTTTTATATTGCTTAGTACCAATTCCACAACAACTATTGTAGCAATAACATTCCAAATGGCAGTCAATCTTGCGAGTCATCCCCATTAAGATCAGAATCAGAACAGCAAGATATTGGAAACTTATCAAATAGTCGGTTAGTATCATTTTTATTTTGTGTGTTAAATCACTATTTTATTGATTATTTATTTCTTTATATTTAGATGCTCTAACTCAGTTGTTTGCACCAAATCGGAATCTTCTAATTCTGACAAATCTCAAGATGCCAGTACTGTAAATTAAAAAATAATATTCACAAAAATATAAATGTGAATGGGAATTTTCATGGTTGAGAAAAGCTGATAGAAGGGCTTTCTGTTGTATTTGCTTCACAATGCTTACAAATAATAAAAGTCATTTAAACAGACATTTGACAACAAAATTACACATAAAAAATATTAAAACTAGGAATACAACACCAAACATAGAACAATATTGCTACAATTCTATCAAATTATCAAATATAAACAAAAGAGGGAATCGGAGTTCAAGTGTGTAATGTACTGCATACAGTACGACCTACCTTTTGCTCAAATGGATTCTTTACCTGCATTTCTTAAATTGGTATGCGCAGACTCAAATGTAACAAAATAATTAAAATGTGGCAGAACTAAAACCTAAATTGGACCATTCGCGAAGCAGTTTATAGCAGATAAACTTAAACATACTAAATTTTTCCTTATCATAGACGAGACTACTGGTGTGTCCACTGCCAAATGTTTAGTGATTGTTGCTAGATTTTACGATAAATCTAAGTGCACTATTTCTGATAGTTTTATGGGTTTAATAGAATTAACGGACTCGACAGCACAAGAAATGTTTAATACAATTAAGCAACATTTTGAACAATGCCAAATTCCTATTAAAAATGTAATCTCGCTTGGCGTAGATAACGCATCTGTTATGACAGGGCACGCGAATGGATTTGTATCCAAATTTCAAGAAATCAATCCGGATATATTTTTTCTCAGTTGCACATGTCGCATTTGTGCGCATCAGCAGCCATTAAGACATTACCTGGTAATATAGAGAAATCAATAAAAAACATATACAGTAATAAACATATCATTATACGCACCTGAGTTTCCGCTGAAAAATGTAAAATAAATGGAAACTCCCGTTATTTTTATGTTGTATTTTTGTATTTTTGTGATTTTATTTAAATACATGTACAATCTGATTTTAATGTGTTTGTTTGTGTGATTCTAACAGAAAAAGTAAGCGTTTTCGATAAAAAATTCATTATGCGCACGTTAGTAACATTCGAGTATTTATGCGATTCACACAGTTTTTTCTTTAAAACTAAATCGAAAGTTAATTGTTTTATACGACTCAGCGTAAACAAGTTGTTAAAGGTTTTGAAAATTCAAAATCATGGGAATGGCTTAAGCGCTAACTCACGAAGAACGTGCCCAAATTTATATTTTGAATGAGAATGTATTTTCGAATCGGAAAATTGCAGGGCAGATCGGCAGATCTGAAGGAGTCATCAGAAATTTTCTGAAAAATCCGCGCAAATATGGACAAAGAAAATCTCCAAAAGGGAATAAAAAATTAAGCGCCTTAGAGATTGGAAGAATAAAGCACGATACAACCAAAAATTGTCTAAATTCACAACAAATTAAAGATAAATTAAACCACCGCTGGTGACTAGTACCGCCGGTGACTAGCACCGCTGGAAACTATCACCATCATCATCACACCAGCCGACATAAAAATATCGCCGTTTCCGCCATGTGCATCATCATCATCATCATCATGACAGCGCCAATACCACCGTCAACGCCGACGGGACCAACAACAGCTGACAACATCACCGCCCACCGCCCACCGCCATCGTCCATTTTTCTGTCAGACACTGTGCCCCGCACCGCTACCGGTAGCACTGGCATCATCACCGCAATCATCAAAACATCATCGCACCAACAACAACACCATAAAACACTAAAGTGTAACGGGTGCAACAAGGGAGCTATGGTGACAGCATCGACACCTTCACCACGATCGCCATAATCACTGCCGTAGTCATGGCCAACATCGTCGTAACCACCATAGGCGAGTGACAGTCAATAGTAACATCAACAGGGACGTCATAGGCAACCAGCAAAATAACACCATCACATCAAATATTTTTATTTTTATTTTGTAAATTTTTCACCACCAATAAAATTTCATTTTGTTTTGTTTATTTTTGTCGTTGTCGAGACTCGATCGACGCACAACTCTGCCTTCACTTGTGTTAACTCACCAGACATCTTGAAACAGCTCTGTCCGCGACACAGCACTCTGTGAGGGGAGATTAGAGATACACACCAGATACATTTTCGAGGCCTCTGCCCCTTACTGATTTGATATGTTCTTCGAAGCTCTTCTTCACTGCTGCCTACCATGGCACAAGCATCGAACGGCTTCTTATCCTCCATTCCCTCTGTCGCGGAGCATCGCCCTCATTAATATTTTAGGCTGATGAAACATCAGGCCCGAACACACCGACAGACAGAAACCAACCATGTTTTGCAGGGAGGGGAGATTTTCTTGCGGCGCAGTCTTGAACCGGCTCACTTATTATTTCTCCGCAAGAATGTATCAAATACGTAAGGTGTTTGAGTTCACACAATCAACACTACAATGTTTTCACGCCGTTCCTTGTAACCATAATCTATATTAAGATGGTGCAAAATTGTTTTTCTTTTTATTATAATTATTTGTAGTTATCGTTTATTTTATATAGAACAAACTCCTTTTATTAAATAAGGAATAAAGAGTTGCGAAAGAAAAGATAGGCGTCAACTTTTAGAAAAAATAAAATAGAGCGGAGAATCACAAGTATGGGAGACACAAAAAATAAGGGTACGTAATGTACATACATATGTACACAGTTTTTTATAAGTTTAGTTAGTGAGCGTTAAAAATTTGGCACAAACAAATTTCACAACAAGAAAGTAACAGAATTAAAATAATTGTGTTTTATTGTCTAAAATCTTTATAGTGATATTATTACATGAAGTTTAAAACTAAATTTCTTTTCCAGAAAAGTTTAGCCAAATTCTATTACCGAATTTCTAAACTGATGAACTATAATGGTCTCATTGCACAAATATAAAAGCGCAATAAAACCGTAATGATTTTTATAGTCTTATATTACAGGTGTGGCGAACACGTGTATCTAAGTCTTATTGACGTATACAAAAAAATTATTTAAAGTTAATTGATTTGGTATCTTATGATCGATTTGGTTCAGTGATCGCACATACATTAGGTACGTATAAAAAGCAATAAATTTTCCAATTGCAAATATTTAACACCATCACAATGAAACGGAACATAATTTTTTCGGCTGTAATTGTTTTATTCGCGACATATTTTGTTTTAAATAATGCAGAATTGGATCCGTTGGAGCCTGATCCAAGATGTCTAAATAACGATAACATTATATTGGCAAATGAAAATGATGCGAACGCATATTATTATTGTAAGCATGGCTATAAATTCGATAAGATTTGTCCAAATGAGGAACTGTTTAATGCCGAGAGTCTGGTTAGTTAATAGAAAAATTAATTTTAAATTTTTTGATGTAACATTTTGAATTCACCCTTTTAGGTTTGTGGACAATAGTACAGTTCTCCGCAGCTCTTCTGAACCTTAATAGTATTTTAAATAAATAATTATGAATTAAGGACAAATCGATTTTTATTGTTAGAAGTTTGCTTAATTAACAAATCCGGTTTAAATTGTAAAACCCATACGCATTCTGTTAGTGTCGACAGCTCCGAGGTTTCAAAAATATTTCAGTCAAAAATTAAACAGGGTGGGTACAAATTCTGGAATTGCCTTCCATAAGGAAATTCAATCAAAAAGCTAGAATGGTATTGTGACAATTAAAAACTATAAAAATTTATTCCATATTGTATATGGCCAAAGAAATTTGAAAGTTACTCAAATGCGAAGTATTAGATAATGCAGTTTAAAAATAGAAATAAATCAATTTGAAATTGATGCGTATAGACTAAATAAAACTACTGCTGCTACCTAGTGGATTTTTAGTTATTTCAAAAGGTAAAAAAAAGAAAAATTAACAGGGCGTATTATACATGACCTCGTTATGGCTAAGATTGGAACGTGAGGCCACAAATAAATCGAAATTACCAATCAACGGGTGGTTCCATACTATCCCCTCCTACCGAAAAGTTTTAAGATTTGATCACTGCAGTTCTATAAAATAGATCAAATACGTCTGCAAGTATATTAACAACGACCAAAGAAAACCAGCACGGCGGAAAAGTTCAGTATCAAATAGATCGTTACCTGGAAAATGGACAACGTATGTATTTCATCAGGGAAATGGCCAAATGAGTTGTAATGGAACCACCAGCACGAACCTTCTCCGAGCTATGCTAAGACGGCCTGTTCACCAGGACTTTACTCTCCTCGGAAGTGTCAAGCTGTTTAACATGGAATGTGTTGAGGAACAAATTCAATCGACGAAAATGTGGATCGCCAAGTCACGACGGAGTATTCAACACTACATGGTGCATCCAATATTCGCTGAATGCTTCCATTTGCATTTACTGCGTCATATACGATTCATGGTACGACATGTTTTCAAGATATAAGAACTGCCGATGGCCATTTTTGTGAAATATATATGGTATGTCGGAAAGCTCGCTAGGCATTTTAGAAAATTACGACCATTGGGAATTTGCTATAAAAGATACGATGTAAATGGCAACAGCAAGACAACAGCAGATCCAATATGCGAATTATTTGCGACTATATTAACAACATGTATTCCATCAAATCGTAGTCATCTATGGCTGAAATATCGGAAAAGTATGAGCGACGATATCTCGGCTATAGTACGACAACAAAACCCTGATTTGAAAATCAATTTCGACTACAATATTTCCACAAAGGCCTAATATTGGTATAGAACATAAATGTTTAGCGATAACAAACCAAACGCTATCACAACTGGGAGGCCAGCCATCACGATGAAGTTGATTTGACGCGAAGAACGGCGAGCTATTAACGGAAAACAATTACAGTGTTGACGAGTTGCGGTACTATATCCAACATAATGAACCCGTACTAATTCAAAGTCAAAAACAGGCCTTTGTCGTAATTATGGACTAAGTCTTGGCGCATCATCGGGAGTAGCAACTGCCCTTATGGATGACGAATGAGAAGCCTATTCTGGACCAAAATTACCATTAAATGTCGCTGAACATAAACTCCCTATATGTGACATAACAAAATCGTCGGCAAGTGGATAAATATCAAAACAGTGTAAGCCCATTATATAGGACGAATGAACAGCGGCCCACAGAAAATCCTTCGAAGCACTGAATAAAACGCTTCAAAACTTAAGAGAAAATGCCTTGCTAATAGATCGAGATCGACGCCAGCAGATCTAATAAATAGTTGCTTGAAACCATCAATCTTCCGAAGGCATGTAAAAATAATGAAGTTACCAGCAAATGAAAGAGCGCAAATCTTTCGAGACGGAACAAGAAATATTGCATTGACGATTGAGTTGTGCAACATCATTGAACCACCCGAATAACTCTTCAGCAAAATATTCTCTAACATCGTCAAAAATTACACCGGCTGAGAATGGCTATATGCGAACGAGCCATTCTAATGATAAAAAACAAAATCGTCAACAAAATCAACAAGACGGTGAAAATCAAGGTGTAAATTTTACTACTGAATTTTTGAATTTGATGAATATGCCAAGTATTCCGATTGTCTAAGACTGATGGTTGGGTCACTGGAAAACTCCGGCTCCATAAAAGCTCCATAATGATCGGCAAAGCAAAAAGGAAAACGTTATATTCATACCGCGAATACCTTTAATTTGGACCGAACCGGCCTTCAATTTTAAACGATTGCATTTTCCGGTAAAGTTGGCCTATGACATGGACCATCAATAAAGCACAAGGCCAATCATTTCTATATTGTTTGTAAGTATACGTAGCATGCTCATGAGTTAGATCGCTTGAAAATTTGTTAATTTAGAGCCCGAAGAACAGAACTGCGAAACTACAAAAATTATTTATTTATTGTGTAAAAATTTGAAAATATTATTTTAATCTAATATTTATGATCATGTTTTTAATTTTCAGGACAGAAAACATTCTAATGCGGTCCGGGCCAAATTCGCTGAAAAAAATAGAAATTTTTTTTTAGGACAAAATTCACGATAATATATACATAAGAGACGATTTTTATCGCTTATCAAACAAAATTATTCTTTACATGTATTTGTATAAAGGCAGAAACTCTCGTAATAACGAATTTCTTTTAATAATAATATAAACAGACTAGGTTATATGCAAACTTTACATATATGCCATTTTGGTGTCACCTTCCTAGGATCTTCACAAAAAGATCGGGAAAATCATTTATTCATAATATTCACTATTTTGCTTACCCTAAACACCATTATTTACTGTCTTTCCTAAAACTGAATCCTGTTTCAGATAGCCTAGTTCCTACGTAAACTTTGCATGTTTGGTCTACATTTTATATCATTTATTCATAATATTTGGTATATATTTGGTGACATCGTATCAAACATGGTTGTTCTTAATACCCTAACCACTATTTTCTCCAAGCCTGAAGCTTGTTTCTGATAGACTACGCCTTATGCCAACTTTGCTTTAAAGGCCGCTTTGGTGTCAGCTACCTAGGACTTACTCTAGAAAATTAGGAACATTATTTATTCATAATATTTGGTATAGGTTAGGTTAGGTTAGGTCGGAGTGGCTGCTAATGCACACTTATACCGGTGACGGTCCATTGTGATACCACAGAATATCTCCCCTTTTACCCCTATTGGAACCATTTCTAGCTTTTTATGTAGCGTTAGACGTCCCGCACTTTAATGTTTTCGAGATCCGAGAGGCAGTCCATCCTGAACTTACCCAAGTGTTTGTGCCTTCTGAGAGCCAATGCTGGACACGAGCAAAGGAAGTGAACCAACGTCTCTTCCTCCTCTTCGTCCAAGCAGCTTCTGCAGAAGTCATTTGCCTCTAGACCCAGCCTTCTTGCATGTTCTCCAAAAAGGCAGTGTCCCGTGAGAATTCCTACGACCGTTCTTAATTCACGTTTGCGTAGAGATATTAATGCCCTAATGCGCCCCAAGTCCAGCTTTTGCCAAATTTGTCTTGCAACTCTACAGGTGAGGGTGTTAGACCACCTTTCCCCCGCTGAGGATAGCGCCTGCTTGATGAGTGACAACTCAACGCCACCAGTGACGCCAAAGACACCGATTCTAACGACCGGATCGCCGCTTGACTGTCCACATAGATTGTGATATCATCTGAGGATAACACATTATACTTCAACCACGTCATGATCTCCTCTATCGCTACGACTTCAGCTTGGTACACGCTGCAGTAATCAGGGAGACGAATAGAAATGTTTACATTTAATTTGTCACAGAATACTCCAGCTCCTACTTTGCCGTCTAGCTTGGAGCAATCTGTAAAGAATTGCAACGCTTCGGTTTCTGATAACGGTCTATCCCTCCAGGATTCCCTTAAATGGAAGGAGGTCCGAAATCGCTTCTCGAAGCGTAGAGTAGGTTTAGTGTAGTCAAGATTCGCCAGCTCATCCTTCAACGATCTAACAATAGTAGAGTATCCTTTACTAAGACACCTCCACTGAGAGACAGCTGCAAGTCATACAGCCATATTTGCCGCCATCTGTTTGCCAAAAATATCAACCGGAAGAAGGTGCAACATAACCTCTAAGGCACTTGTCGGTGTCGACCTCAATGCCCCGCTAACAAGCATACAGGCTGTTCTTTGCACTTTCTCAATCTTACTTTTATAAGTTACCTTGTCCAGAGCTGGCCACCAAACACCCACCCCGTACATGCGTACAGGTCTCACCACAGCGGTGTAGAGCCAGTATACCAGCTCCGGTATAGGTAAGATCCTATTAAACATGGTTTGGTATAGGTAAGATCCTATTAAACATGGTTATTGTCAACACCCTAATCCCTTTTTTCTCAAAGCCTTAAGCTTGTCGCTGATAGCCTAAGCACTACGCCAACTTTGCATATAGGGTTATTTAGTGTCAGCAACCTGGGACTTTCTCAAGAAAATGGGGAAAAACATTTATTCATGGGTGAGATGGGTGAGATTGTATCAAAAATGATTGTCCTAATCATGCTAATCTTCTATTTTCTCCAAACCTGAAGCATGTTTCTGATAGCCTAAGCCTTGCGGCAACTTTACATATAGGGCACTTTGGTGTCAGCAATCTAGGAATTTCACAAAAAAATCGGATAACCATTTATTCATAATATTTGGTATGTATTGGGTGAGATTGTATCAAAAATGATTGTCCTAAACACCCTAATCTCCTATTTTTTCCAAACCTTATGCTAGTTTCTGATAGCCTTAACCTTACGCTAACTTTGAAGATTAGCAGATTTGATGTCGGCTACCTAGGACTTTCTGAAAAAAATCGGGAAGATTACTTATTCATAATATTTCTTACATAGTGGGAAAGATCGTATAAAATATGGTTGCCCTCAACTCCCTAATCCCCTATTTTCTTTTAACCTTAAGCTTGTTAATGCTAGCCTAACCATTACGCTAACTTTGCAGAAAGTCGCTTTGGTGTCAGCTACCTGGGACTTTCTCAAAAATATCGGGAATATCAATGATTCATAATATTTAGTATATAAATATTGCGTAAGATCATATCCAACATAGTTGTCCTAAACACCCTAATCCCCTATTTTCTCAAAACTGAATGTTGTTTCTGATAGAATAGGTCTTGTGACAAGTTTGCATATAGGCCACTTTGGTATCAGCTTCCTAGGATTTTCTCAAGAAATTCATTTATTCATAATATTTAGTATATTATGGGTGAGATCGTAACAAACTTGATTGTCCTAACGCTCCTAACCCCCATTTTTGCAGAAAGTATATTTCAAAAACAGTTTAACTCTTCCTTTTTTTAACTTGTGTTTTTTACCATCTTATTTAAACTTCTTTTAAAATATATCCACATTTATTTCCCAAAAATAAAATTCGTAATAACGAGATATTCTGAATTTTATTAATCATGCAAACACACAATATGTTTTATTTTTATTTTTAGGACAGATTTAGGGCAAGGCTCACCTAACTACTGAAAACATAACATGATTTGACAGATACTCAAGAATAAAAGTCTGGAACGATATTGCTGGTAAATTTTGTCCGCACACTTCAACATTCAAATTTTAAATTCCTTTATAATTTTATTTTTAGAAATATGTATTAACAAGTATATGACTAAATAAAAGTATGTATAAAAAAGTCAAGAACCACAATTATAGTATAAATGGAAGTTCCCACAAAAAGTGGGAATATTTTGAAATACCCTAATGGATGAAAAGGCGAAATGAAGGAATGGCCAGTTTTCTATTTACTTCTCAAAAAGCTTAGCTATAAATTAATTGAACTATTTATGAATTAGTATATTTATATTTTCATTATGAATTGATTATTGTTAAATTTTTAATGTTTGAATTACATAAAATGATAAATTAAGATTTCGTTGTTTAATTAGTAAATATTACTATGGACGTTATTCTTTAGTACTGGATCACTACTTCCATCATCGTATGTATACTGTTAAACTCATCCAAAAGGTCTCCGTTTAGTAAGCAATCATTATTCAATATACATACTACCATAATAAGTAACGGAATAAGATCAGATCGTCTCGTATTTAAACGTATTTAAGAGAAAAGGCCTGTTCAGTATCCATTCTTATTTCAGAATGAGCGCTGTTGTACCTTTTTGATGGTATGTTATATTACCCCTGTCTTTAAAAAGGGGTAGGTCACCTAGCATATGTTAATGATCTGGCATAAATATATTACCTGTAAAAACACTAGATACCTTAGTTAAATTATTATTAAAACATCCTATGTAAATAATTTAAATACCATTTAAAATTTTAGTATGTATATATTTTAGCACCTAGAAATGCATGGATCATGAATTGTCCCACATCACCGGCATAGAGAATGATATACCTACCAAACAAGCATAAATATAAGTACGGGGGGATTGATATTTCTACTTTTTTGGCACATATATTATAAATGATTAGCCTCTTAATTTTTTATTTTTTTTCTGATTAACCAATCGAAAAATGTTGTGAATGCCATTATTGTTAATATGTATATTTTGTCTATAAAAAGCCGAAAGAATCTTATTGATTTAATACACAGATAAACTTCTCTTTTTCTTATGATTAAAACATGATTTAAAAAAACTTGATTTAGTTTAATTTATATAATGAAAATAGTGAAATGATCCACAGACAATACATGTGAATATTTTTAATATGAATATCAAATTCATTTAATTTTTAGTTAATTCCTTAAAACTGTATTTTTAATTTTCTTTTTCTACTCAGCCTTGAATCAATTATTTAATTCGTGTAACCATGCAACCGATCCTAAAGGTTATTTTAATGTGTTTTACAGATCAATACGTAGAAGTATATTAGTATTATTGCAAGAGAAATAATTATTTAACTAACCCATAGATAGCCGACAGGTTTTCATTATTTTTAATTAATTGAATTTATGTTATTATTTCCAAGAAATGTAAGAGAATTTAATCCAGTTTCGAACTGATGAGCTTCTGATTACAAAAAAATCAATCTTCTCATCAGGCCGCGGTGACTGGACTGATTGTACCACAATTTTCATTCTATCTATACAAAATGAACTGTGCAGGTTTTATTAGCGAATTATACTAACACAGTCAAATTCTTTTACAATTAGTTCTTTGTCACGTTCACATAACGCAATTCCTGTGTCAGCAAATTTTATTTATTTAGTGGTTACACGAATTAGATAATTGGTTGAAGGTAGAGTAGAGAAAGAAAATAATAAATAAAATTTGCTTGCACAGGAATAACGTGGTGCGAATGTTACAAAGAAATAATTGTAAAAGGGTTTGGCTGTGTTAGTATAATTCACTAATACAACCTGCACAGTTCATTCTGTAAATATAGAATGAAAATTGTGGTATAATCAGTCCAGTCGCCGCGGCCTGATGTAAAGATTGATTTTTTGTAGTAAAACTTCTTTACGCACGCTTGGCTTGGGGACTAAGCTGGTGAATGCAATATAAAAATGCGTTACGAAAAGTGTGATCGATCGTTTATAGAATGCTTTGAAAAACTAAAACAATTTAACAATGCAAATTAAAAGCACTATGAAGTATAGTTTGTGGCGTAGTGGTAAAGCACGGGACTAGAGCGGCAAAGGTCTTCGGTTTCGATCCCCATCATATTTCATTTTTTTTTTAAATTTTTTAATTTTAAATAATTTTTTTTATTTATTTTATTTATCTACATATTTATGATTTCGAGTTATAAGGGTTTTAGTATTAACTATTCTATTAAAAATCCAATTTTAGAAGTAAAACTTCTTTACGCACGCTACTGTATCTTTTATATTTATAAGATACAGTAATCAAATTATTTAATTTACCATTTTATTTTATTAATTTGTTAAAAAAGCAACCTGATTAAATTTGTATAAAAAATGGACAAACAAAAATTTTTTTTTTTGTGTTAATACATTATTGTGATTATTTAATACATTATTGACATTATTTTGTTTTAATACATTATTTAATACATAATTGTGCATAAAAAGTGTGTGACAACATATTAAAGGAATTAAATATTAAAGATTTTTAACCTAGGGAGACTCAATCAACTGATAATGAATCACGAAGGTAAGTGCGTATCTCATACTAGTTGCTGGCGTCGTAGCGTCATATGCCGCGTAAACATAAAATTTAACTAGTACGCAAATAATAAAATAATTTTATTAATTTTATTAATTGTATAGGTTCACCATTACAAATAATTAGTGACATCGTGATTGAACATGACAATAATCAAATGGAAGTTGATGATAATAATCCTACTATAGATCATGTACAAAAACCGAGACAATTTATTGGAGTTAGGTAAATTAATTATTTTGTTATTTTTATAATCATTCATGACTCTAATAATAATTTACTAAATTTTCAAAACTTAAATGATGAAATTATAGGTTGAATAAAGCGCCAAAAACTTCTGCAGAACGTGATCGAGAATTCACAGCACGAAAAGCACTGCATAAACAACAAAGTAAGCAACAAAGAGGAACCAGATGCAATAGTTGAAATTGCTACAGAAGATATTCGAAATGCTGGTCAATCAGAAGAAAATCAAGTCCCTGGACCCTCTGAAATAATGACAATAGAAAAAAGAGCAAAGTCTGCAGAGGCAACACGGCGATGGAGAGAGAAAAAAAATGGCGTTAGTGAGTCATCAAAAAAACAGGCGGAAACTGCAGCTCAACGCATGCGAGAATACCGGGAGAGAAAAAAATTGTAAATATTAATTTATTTTTATTTATAAAACTTATGCCATTGAAGACTCATAAAATTCTTATTTGCATTTTTTGACTTAGAGCAAAGAAAATACTGTTGAAGCAGCAAAATGGTCAAAATGTAGATGCTATAGTCAGCACATCATCATCACAAGTAAATCAAAGGGCTGGTCCATCAACAATAAACAGCATATCCGCAGAGCTAACTAGAAAAGGGAATTCACAACCACAGCAACAAATTGAAACATCAGAACGTACACGAGAATATCGTGAGAGAAGAAATGATAATATCAACATCGAATCGTAATTATTATTGCAATTATATATGTTGTGTTGTTGATAAAAAAAAATTTTAGGGTCATATTTTATGTTTAAATATACATACATACATCTTTCTCTGTTCATAGTAATAATCCGTCGGGAAATAATAAAGAACAATCAGAACTCCGTGATTCAACTTTGACTTTGAAGTACGACGACATTACAAAACATAAAAAGGCTCATGAAAATTTTGACCGAAAATTCCGGGAAAATCCATTTGGTTATTCATATACAGTCTGCAATAGATTATGGTTGAAAAATGACTTAAAAAAGGCATCTAACAATTATGAAGATCTGTTGAAGAAAATAATGGTAAGAAAAAATAATATTATTTTGAAATAATATCGGGGTATGCACATACTTTATCACTATGAAGAAATTAACAAACATAAATTTTATACTTTCCAGAATATCAACGTCAACATTAACGATGCAATGATTTGTTCGACTTGTAAATTTGCTTCTGACAAACAAAATATTCCAATATTGTCAACGTACAATGGATTTAAATATTCAAAAATTCCTGCACATTTACCGAAACTTGACTTAGTTTCGGAAAGATTGATTTCTCTTCGTCTCCCATTTATGCAGATACGAAGACTACGGCATGTTCATGGGCAATTTTGTATATACGGTCAGATTATCAATGTGCCAATATCTGTGGATACAATGGTAAATCAACTTCCAAGAGATATCAGCGATGATCAATGCATCTACGTTCATATCAAAAGGAAACGAATTCACAAGTCAAGCTATTTACAAGGATTAATTATTAAGAAATATATTAAGACATGGTTACAATATTTGGTAAACACGCCTCTTTATACTCACTATAATATCACAATTAATCGTGGATTCCTCAGAGATGCTGATGAAGAAACTCAACAAATAGGTAACATAGATGAAGTCAGTGAAGATATTCCCATCGAGGAGAGTCTTACAGCTCAGCAACATACTCTTCTGTGGAACGACGAAAAATATTTAAGAATCGCACTTGGAGAATACAATATTCCTCGTACTTTATTATTTGATGAACACGCGGAAGAATTGTCATTTCCAACTATTTATTTGGGACAATTTAGAACATTTAAAGAAGACATTAGAGCTACACCATTCATGATAGCTTCCAGTGAATTGCGTCGTACTGACCGTCGAGCAATTACTCCGTACCATTTGTTGTATATCGCTGTAAAGATTATGAAGCTGCGGATTCGAGACTGTTTGACTGTGGCATTTAAGCATATTGGTCCTAATACCAACATAACAAGAGAACAAATTCAATCAGAAGAGTACATCAACAATTGTATTGAATCGAATCTTGCTTTCCTACGTTCAATACCAAATTCAACTTGGTATTGGGCACAAAGAAAAAAAGATATTTTCGCGATGATTCGACAGAAAGGCAGACCAACAGTTTTCATGACATTTAGCGCCAATGAAATAGGATGGACGAATCTGATACAGTTGTTGTATAAATTGGCGAACAATGGTGCGGATATTTCAGAGCGTGTTGCGTCAAAACTAAGTTTCATAGAAAAAAGCACACTTGTCAATGAAGATGCTGTGACTTGCGCTATCTACTTCAATAAATTGGTTAATGTATTGCTCATCCAAAGTATGTAGTCCTTTCGGTCGCTACAGAGTTGCTGAATACTTTAAACGTATTGATTTCCAGCATCGCGGAAGTCCACATGCACATATATTACTGTGGCTTGAAAATGCTCCAGATAATATGATTGATAAAAATAACAGTAAAGTAATACATTTAATCGACAGTTAAGTATCAGTTTCAGCATCTCAAGCATCAGGAAATATCAAATTACAAATTCATAAACACACATTCACATGCTATAAGAAGATTGTTGCTAATAAACAACAAAAATGCAGATTTGAAGCACCGTTTATGCCATGTAGCAAAACAATGAATCTTACACCGATGCAAAAAACAGACGAACATTTTCAACGATATGCTAAGAGATATACTGAAATCAGATCCAATTTAGAAAGTACAGATTACAATAATATTGATGACTTTTACGCAAAAAATAATATTCAATTGGACGATGAATACCGCAATATACTTCGTGTTGGAATTACGAGACCAAAAATATTTTATAAACGCAGTCCAACAGAAAAATGGCATAATACATTCAACCCCTTTGTTTTCAATATTCTGAGGTCGAACAAGGATTTCCAAATTATCACTGAGCAGTATTCCTGTGCTGCCTACGTTGTTGAGTATGTAAACAAAACTACTCGAGGTGTTAGTAACTTACAACTGAAAATTATAGAAGTAATGAATGAACATCCCGAGTTCGATATAGTGGATATTACGAGAAAAATTAGTGTAGATATGTTGAATAGTGTAGATATGAGTAATCAAGAGGCCGCTTGGTATCTGCTCAGAGAGCCAATGTCAAAGAGCTCAGTTGTTGTCATTTATATAAATACCGTGTGGCCAATTGAACGACAAAGGATTCGAAAGAGCCAAAAAGAATTGAGTGAACTTGATGAAAATTCCACAGATATTTGGAAGGAAAATTAGTTTGATAAATATCAACGACGACCCGATGAATTGACTAACATTACTCTAGCACAATTCGTTTCTAAATATTATCAAAAAAAAAAATAAGTGGTGTTTACGCTGAGAGAATAGTGCCCAAAGTTATTCGATTTCGAAATTATGATATTGCACAAGATTGCAATGAATATAGACGAGAAATGGTTACGTTACACATTTCATTTAGAAATGAAGATGCTGAAATTTTAGCTGAAATGAAATTTATCAATATCTACGATGAAAATGAAGCACTAATTTTGGAAAGAAGAAAAGAATTTGAATCAAATTTAGACATCGAGAAAACGATTGAAATCTGTAGACAATTGTGCCGTGAAGACGGGAATCCATACGATGCTGAAACTGAAATTCAAGATGTTGCGAACGCTTTCCAGAGCCCAATCCTTTCCAACAATTGTATCGTAATCCAAATGCAGACGTTAATTTGGATCTTCACTTAGCAACATTGAGTAAGTTAGGTGTTATTGCGAAGAAGAAAGAAAATATTATGGAACTAGATCAATTCTGTCAACTAATGAGATCTACAAATGAAAAACAAAAAGAATTCCTTCTTCATGTCATTGACCACGTCATGTCTTCTAATTCATCACCACTACAAGTATTCTTTACTGGACCTGCTAGATGTGGAAAAACTTTCACCATAAAACTTGTAATGGAAATATACAATAGATATTCAGATAATGATGTATTGCAATGCATACATCACATGTGCATCCACTGGCAAGGCTGCAGTTGCTATCGACGGATCGACCGTACACACTGCCTTGAAAATATCGCTATCAAAACTACTTCCTTTATCAACTGGGACGGCAAATCAATATCGTACACTGTTCAGATATGTAAAAGTCTTGATCATAGATGAAGTGAGCATGATTGGTGCAGAATTATTAGCTCAAATTGATGCTAGAGTAAAACAAATAACAGGGAATTTTGAAACGAATTTTGGTGGATTAGACATGATTTTCATTGGTGATTTACGGCAACTGCCGCCTGTTCGCGCCACACCGATATATAAACAGCCAAAACAGCGTATGGTAGGACAAGTACTATGGCGAGGATTTAAATTTTACCAATTGACAGAATTCATGCGACAAAGTAATGCAATATTTTCATCATTACTCACGAAAATCGGTAATGGCACGATATTAACAAATGACGAATTAGCAATTATTGAATCGCGATTCTTTACAAAGGAACATGCTGATCAATCATGTCCACATGGAATTCGTTTCTTTCTTAATAATAATTCCGTCAATGAATACAATAATACGATACTGCAACGTGCAGATAATAAAATAATTAATTTAATATGTTCCGAAGATTGTAAGAGAATTCAATCCAGTTTCGAACTGATGAGCTTATGATTATGAAAAAATCAATCCTCTCATCAGGCCGCGGCGACTGGACTGACTATACCACAATTTACATTCTATATATACAGAATGTCCTGTGCTTTATATACTAGCGAATCGTACTAATATAGATAAATTCAATTACAATTTTTTTCTTCTTCACGACAATCACATAAGCTGTGAACGCTAATTTTACTTTTTTTTTTTTTTTTAATTTTTGTTGAATGTTAATTAATTCTTGTAATTTCTAAATATGCTACCGGTCTTACGACACTTTTAAATGTGTTTTTTATTAACACGTAGAAACATTTTAGTATTTACGAACAGTAATTCAACGAAAACCGGCTAATAGACAGAATTCTATTTATTTAATTTTTAATTTAATCTTCGGAACATATTAAATTACTACAATTTTTGAACTTGAAATTTCCCCAGGTCGTAATTTTTGGTACGATTTCTACAAATTTTTACGGCCATCACTGCCATATATGTAATATATATTGACTTAATGACCAAACGAATCGTAGTAAGCTTTTATTTCAATTTGACCAGAATGCTGTTGCTATGAATTTTTTTTTAATATTTTGGTTTAAATAAATCAATTATCACAAGAAAATGAAAACGATTTATTTAAACGATATTCATATATGTTGAAATTCAAACATTTATGAAAGTATTTCAGAAATCATAATTAAGAATTTGTAACGTTAAAAATTTGTCTTAGGAAAAAAAGTGATTTCCCATATGTTTTGTGTGTTTTACTATAAAAAGTTTGGTTTTTTCCTCGTTTCTAATTCCCTTATAAAAGCTCAGATTTTTTGATTATGGCTCTATAAAATACAGGGTGCTCTGATAATATCGGAGTACCCTGTATTTTATAGAGCCATAATAAAAAATTCTGAGCTTTTATAAGGGAATTAGAAACGAGGAAAAAACGAAACTTTTCATAGTAAAACACATAAAACATATGGGAAATCACTTTTTTTCCTAAGACAAATTTTTAAATGAAAACTTTACAAATTCTTAATTATGATTTCTAAAATACTTTCATAAAAATTTGAATTTCAACATATATGAATATCGTTTAAGTAAATCGTTTTCATTTTCTTTTAATAATTGATTTATTTAAACCAAAATTCATCAAATTTTCATAACAACAGCATTCTGGTCAAATTTAAATAAAAGCTTACTACAATTCGTTTGGTCATTAAGTCATTATACATTACATAGATGGCAGTGATGGCCGTAATACTTTACTAATATCGTACCAAAAATTTACACCTGGGGAAATTTCAAGTTCAATAATTTTAGGAAAAGCAAGACAAATTCACAAAATATAGGAATGCGTGATAATTTTGTGATTAAAGATTTTTTTTTTGTATTTTTCTGTAAACATTTTAGACATATGTATATTGTACATCTTGCGATTCAATTAAAAACACACTTTATCACAATAAAATATTTTTTTTAATTTTAAAAACTTGGAGTTTATTTTAAATTCTTTCTTTATATTTTGTGAATTTTTATTTTTATTTTTTACAAAAACAACTAGTTTCGAGCAGATCTGCTCATCATCAGGATACTTTAAAACTAAACATGAATTATAAAGTTTAAATTTTGGACCAAATATTTTCGTCTGCATAAAAATTAAAATTATTAAGTACATAAACATTCTTGATGTACATATTTTATATACAAACACAGTTGTGGTTATATACTAATTATATAGTCATAAATGTCGTTTCGCTTTATTTTGTCGTTAAGCAAGTCGTCGTTGTTTCTGTGTTTGTATATTTCTATTTCTTCATACCTATCCATCGTGCTGCTTTTATTAATTCGATGCAATACAGATGATACAGAGATTGTTGTCAAAATTAGTGAATGTATGATTTTCGTTTTTTATGTGCAGTGCATAATTCGATTTGATAGATGTTGTTGGTTTTTTAATTTCTTGTATGTGTTCTTGGAATCTTGTCTTAAAACTTCTCCCAGTTTGGCCGACATAAAATTTTGTACAATCGTTACATATTATTTTGTAAATTCCGGAATCATCTGTTTATTTTGGTTTTTCTTTCAGTTTTTGGAGCATTTTGTTGTTGGTTATGAATGCTACAGTGTAACCATATTGATGAAAGAATTTTTGTGTTATTTTGCTGTGTAGATGATTGTAATTCAGTGATATGTATTTCTTTATTTCTGTGGACTGTATTGTTAGTGTGGTCAAATTTGATCGTTTTATTTTGTTTATTAATTTTTGATTCATGTTCCTTATTATGTTTTGGTTGAAACCATTCTTCTTAGCTATGTGTTTTATTGTGTTAAATTCTTTGAGGTAGTTCTCCTCTGTCATTGGGGTGTTGTTTAGTGTGTTGACCATGTGTGTGTATGCGGCGTATTTGTGTTTTATTGGATGATTTGAACTTCTATTAATTGTATGATCTGTATGTGTTGGTTTTCGAAATATGTTGAAATCATGTTTATGTTCTATGTTTGTGATTGATACAGAGGGTGACAAAATTAAGTGAACACATTCTATTTATAGTAAACTTGTCTTCCCACACTTGAACAAATAAAATGAATACTAAGTTTTCAATTGTGAAATACTTTACAGGTTATTATTTATTAATCCATTAATTGTATACACCAAAAAATTTGTTTGTTCATTTAATACAAAATAAATTAAAAAAGTTGCACTTTAATCCCTTAGACAAAATTAAGTGAACATATTCATCTTACAAGAAAAAAATTAAGATTTTTTGACCATCTTTATTAATTAATATTTAGTATGTCCTCCTCCAGATTTGATGACTGCTTCCAGTCGCCGTGGCATACTTTCTATTAGTTTTGAAGTGGTTTCAGTCGATATTTGTTCCCATGCGTGACTTAAGTTCACTGACTTAAGTTTCGTGACTCAAGTTAAGTGAGCGCTCTTTAAATGGAAATTTTTTATCCAAGATCATCCACAGATTTTCTATTGGATTAAGATCCGGGCTCTGAGGAGGCCATTCCAACAGTTTAATTTAATTTTTTGTAAAATATTCCTTGGCAAGTTTGGACGTATGTTTGGGGTCATTATCCTGCTGGAAGATAAACCGGCGTGAAAAACCAATTTTGCGTACTGAATCTTTCAAATTTTCTTTCAATATGTCCACATATGCACCAGCTGTCATAATATTTTCAACTAAACACAAATTGCCAACTCCACTTCCAGCGAAACACCCCCATACCATAACAGAACCACCACCATGTTTTATTGTGGCTTTTATATTTTGAGCTGCATAAGCGGTTCCAGGATTTCTCCAAACTCGATTTCGTTTTTTAGATCCGAAGAGTTGAAATTTACTCTCATCTGACCATAGCACATTATTCCAAAAGTCAAAGCATTTATTTCGATATTTTTTAGCAAATTTTAAGCTTTTCTTCATATTTGCTTTGCTTATGAAAGGTTTCTTTCTCTGAATACAGCTAATTTTCCCTTTTTCTCTTAACCGTCGGCAAATTGTACGTGTGGAAACTGAAAGATTAGTTGCTTCTTTAATTTCGCGAGAAGTTAGTTTCGGGTTTTTCTTCACTTCTCTCACTATTTGTGTGTCTTCCCTTTCTGATGTCTTTCGCTTCCTTCCCCTTCCGGACAAATTTTTTAGAGTTCCGTGTTCTTCATTCTTTAAGTATATTTTTCTCGCGCCAGTGAATGACACGTTGTATTTTACAGCAAGTTGGCGATAGGACAACCCAATCTTACGGTCATTAACAATCCGTTGTCGCAAATCAATTGAATACTCGTTTTGTCTCGGCATATTGCATGAACTTAAAAAATATTCAACAACAAAATTTACTAATTTTTTAAAGAAAACAAATAAAATCATTGAAAATTGTGAATATTGCAAAACTCACCTTCAACCAAAGTTTATTCGAAAAATAACTGGATTAAACATCAAAACATACAGTGTTAACTTAATTTTGTCGCGTCGATTATTGCACATTACATACAAAGTACATATCAACGCAGATAAAAACGAAGTGCAATTTTACAGTTTATACGCAAATGAACGAAAAAGGAAATAAGCAAAACAAGACAAACAAAAAAAACAATTTGAGGTTTAGAGATCTCGAAAATTAGGGCATTCTAAAAAAGTGATGTGAGTGTTCACTTAATTTTGTCGCCCTCTGTAAATCTAAGAAGTGTATTTGTTTATCAATTTCTGTTTCAAGTGTAAATTGCAATTGTGGATGAATGCTATTGGTGTAATTCTTTAGTTGTGTTAACTGTCGTTGTGTGCCGTTGAATAGTATTAGAATGTCATCTAAATACCTGTGCCAATATATGATTTTCTCCTTATGTTTATTGCTGTTGCTAAATATATGTGTGCATTCATAATGATTATTGAAAACGTCCGCAAGTGTTCCTGACAGAGGATTCCCCATAGCTAAACCGTAGTTTTGTTGATAAATTTTGCCGTCATATTGGAAATAATTTTGACTGGTTATAGTTTTTATGATTTTTATTTTTTCATCCACCTCTTCTTTGGCTACACCGTTGTCTGCTAATATTTGTGCTGTAATATTTATTGCTTCGACGACGGGTATATTTGAATACTTATTAACAATATCAAAGCTTGCCAAGTTTGCGTTCGGTGGTATTGTGACGTTTTCGATTTTATTAATTAGTTCCAACGGATTTTTAATTGAATAGTTTTGTCTAAATTTTATTCGTCTTGTGAGCCAGCTATTGGTATATTTAGCTAATTTGTAGGATGGAGCAGTTGTGAAATTGACCAGTTGTCTTATTTTATTGTCCTTATGTAATTTAATTAGAGCATTGAAATTTGGTGGTGGCGGCTTTATCATTTTGAGATAAAATTTTTGTTTTTGTTTTATTGTGATTTTGGTTGTGTTGATTTGTGGTGATACGTCGATGGTAGCTACGAGTAAATAAAGATCAAATAAAGTTGTCATAGCGAAAACACTCTATCGTATTTTATTTACCCATTTAGTCCCCACAACTCCCGATTATCAAAACAACAATCACGCGGTCGTGGAATATTGTGTCATCCAATGAAGCTAATGACAATTCATTACCATTAGAGTGAGATGACACCATATTCCACATACCGGTACCAATAACGATTTTCGCCATAGTTATGTAAAGTGCCATCTAGATTTCAATAGTAAAACTTACCACCACTGGTTCGCACTGTGTGGAGAGTTTCAGCAAAGACACTGCACGCAAATCGTATAGGCGACGTAAAAACAATACGTCTAGTATATAAGAAAAATCGGTTGGATAAAGGAAAAAAAAATTACTTGGTGACCGTTAGGAGCTAGCACGAAAATTCTAGCTCCGCAAATAATATTAATTGTTTATCGTATTATTATAATGTATTTATTAAATAAAACCGAGTTCAAACTCGTCAATTAAATAAAATAAGAAAATAGTATTAATTTAACCAATTGTGAGAAAAAGCCGATTAACCGTGAATTTACCTAGTGCCACCGTTCAACATATCTGAACCCGGTCGGCATTAGATCGTGTGGGGTGTCGGTGAGTCGAACGGCCGCATCACCCCCCATAGATTATTGCATTAACCTCTTTTAGATATGTGGATGTAGGATCATACGGCATATTATCATCTATGGTATTGTTATGTATGTATTCGAATATTTTGTTGTTATATTCCTCTTTTTTCAATACAACGACGGTGTTGCCTTTATCTGCTTTCGTGATGATGGCTTTCTCTTGGATGATTTTCTTTTTTATGGTATTAATGGTTTGGCGTTGTTTCTGCTGTCTCTGTCTATCTGTTGTATTAGTGTATCTGATGTTGTTGGTTTTTATGTGGTTAACTATTGCGTTTCTGATGCTGTGTTGATGCCCTTCTTCTGTTTGTAAAATGGCAGTTTCAATGTCTAACATTTGTTTTATGTGCTCCTTCTTCGTTTGCTGTGGTGTTAGATTATGTTTTGGACCCATTTCTAGCATTTTAGCTTCTTCGTAATTGAATTGTATGTTTGTGTTATTATATACTCTCGGGTAGAACTGATGATTTGTTGTTGTGTGCTCGTTTTCATTTCTTGTGATTCTTTGTTGTTGTAATAATTTCGTCAATTTCTTTTTGATTACCTTTCTCTTTTGTTTCATGTCTTTTTCAATCATTTCGTCTATTCTTTCGAGTAAAACGATATATTATATTTGGTGGAAGTGTTTCGATAGTTCTAATTGTGCGCTGTAAACTTGTAACGTCACTTTGTCCATAATATTGTATATTTGTTGTATGGAAGTTTTTAACCATATCCTTTCAGCTTTCTGTTTTATTTGATTTTCTAATCGTGATTTGTTATTAATTTTAACGTTTATGAAATTTGGTTTTAGTTTCTTGTTTAGACACGTTCGATTAAAATAAAGGTTTATTTTAAATCTTTTAATTTATGCTTGAGTTTTAAGTATTTTCGTGTTATCTTGGCCGATTCACCATCAACTATGTATATTGACATCTTGCGATTCAATTAAAAACACGCTTTATCACAATAAAATATTTCATTTAATTTTAAAAACTTGGAGTTTATTTTAAATTCTTTTTTTATATTTTGTGAATTTTTATTTTTATTTTTTACAAAACAACTGGTAGGAGAAGTTTTAAGACAAGATTCCAAGAACACATACAAGAAATTAAAAAACCAACAACATCTATCAAATCGAATTATGCACTGCACATAAAAAACGAAAATCATACATTCACTAATTTTGACAACAATCTCTGTATCATCTGTATTGCATCGAATTAATAAAAGCAGCACGATGGATAGGTATGAAGAGATAGAAATATACAAACACAGAAACAACGACGACTTGCTTAACGACAAAATAAAGCGAAACGACATTTATGACTATATAATTAGTATATAACCACAACTGTGTTTGTATATAAAATATGTACATCAAGAATGTTTATGTACTTAATAATTTTAATTTTTATGCAGACGAAAATATTTGGTCCAAATTTTAAACTTTATAATTCATGTTTAGTTTTAAAGTAACCTGATGATGAGCAGATCTGCTCGAAACTAGTTGTTTTGTAAAAAATAAAAATAAAAATTCACAAAATTTAAAGAAAGAATTTAAAATAAACTCCAAGTTTTTAAAATTAAATAAAATATTTTAGACATCTTACGTACACTAGTAAAACTAAAAGTAAATTTAGCAAGTATTATTTTAATTCGTAAGAGCCAACTTTGATGTATTTTCAAGATGAAAGTTCGAAAAATATATTTAGGTATAATTTAATTTTAATATTTCTGCAACTAGTATTTATTTAATACCAATACAGTCTGCTTGTATTAGGAGTACAAATTGAAAATGCGGGATTTTTTTCTATTTTTGAACGTTTATTCTGAAAAAATGGTAACAAATGAATTATCCATCGCTAGCCACAACTTTTTCCCATCTTTCTGGCAATTTACGAAAACCGTCGCGAAAAAATTCGGCCGGCTTGGCTGCTATCCAGTCATCGACCCATTTTTGGGCTTCTTCGTAAGAATGGAAGCGCTGGTCAGCTAGGCCATGTGTCATCGATCGGAAAAGGTGGTAATCGGAAGGAGCAATATCTGGGCTATACGGCGGGTGGGGTAAGACTTCCCATTTCAGCGTTTGTAGGTATGTATTAAAACTTCCCGCAAATGCTGTTTTGTTGGCACGAAACTCGACATATTGAGAGCTCAAAAAAACTATGAATTTGACACTGCGACAAATTGACACATACTGAAAATTAAAGCTATAAGACGTAGCTTTGACATGAACATAGTAACAGTACTGCCTGATGCGTATAGCGTTAGTAACGCCATCTGTTATCAATCCCGCATTTTCAATTTGTACCCCTAATATATTGTTGTTAAACATATTTAGAAAATTTTTATATAAACAACAGAGAAAACAAAGAAATATTATACCACTAAAAGCTTCTAAAAAATTATGACGTATGATTATGACTCTACACTTTAGAAGGCTGTGTCTAAATTCAGCAAACTTCATACTTCAAAGAATTAATAACTGTTAAATCAACCTGATTGAATCGTGTTCTGAATTGATTTAAAAAGACCGATTTTTCAGGTTCTTTTTGAACTAGACTTTAACTAGAAGTTTTTTTATCTGATATATTTTCACCCTTTCAACAAGAAAAACTAAATTTTCTATAAAATATCTATAAAAAAAAGTCTGTGACAGCTTATGTTTATCTTTAAAAGATGATGCACAACTCAACAACTCACCCGAGCAGATGACGATGCTTTGACGGGAAATAGTTATTATTAGCAACGTTTACTATCGCGTGGCCTAATTCGAGTAGTTTCTAGTCTAGTAGTTTAGAGATAAATCCTCCAAAAATGTTCTGGACAAGATGAAAGTATTTTGAAAAAAGAGCAAAATTCTTTAACAAATCACATGAAAAATGGAGAATTTATTATTTTCTAATTATTCAAATCTCCGGTATACAAACAAGAAGGGGCGCTACAGTCGAGTGAGCGATGAATTGTAAATCATAACTAAATAATTATTACACAAGTCGGAGTTAACAAAAAAATGATAACTACTTGTTCAACAGTTTTGAGAAAATTTGTTTTCTTGTTGAACAAGGATTGTGACACACCGTTGAAAAAATTTACTATTAAAATTAATTTCATATTACAGTAATAGAACATGCAAGAGAATAACTAAATGCCAAACTAGGCAATCTTTTGATAATCGATTCGCACATGATTGAGTTTGCAAATTATATTAAGGGAAATAAAATGCAACAGTCTGCGTACAAGCATACTGGATTGCCATTCAAAAATATGCTGCTTTTATCAATTAATAAGTAAAACTAAATATTTTAAGCCGAATCATTTGTGGTTGTTGATAGACACGTTATATAAACATATCAGTAGTTCTGTAGTGAACCAAAACGATTTTGTTATTACTTTTAATATTTTGATAAAAAATTATTTTTTGTAAAATTAAAAGCGTGTGGTAAAAATATTATTAGTGTTTATCTTATTTTTTTTAACATGTTGTCATTAAACCGAAAAACGTGTTTCAAAATAATAAAGAAATAATTTACACCTTTAAGTCAATAAAAATTATTTTCAACTTAATCGTATTGACTAGACTTGTTTATCTGATTTGAACGATTAAAATTTATCAATTAGATTTTTTGTTTCCATTGATAAAACCAATAAACAAGATAATTGCAAGAAGCATCTGTCAATACAAGTTGGAAATTAAAAATTATCTACCAATCTAGTGGTATGTTTCCAAACTCCAACAAAATATTTGTTGAGATGACATGCGCTTAACGTTTAACGTGATTTTATAATTAAATCATAAATCCGGTTACTTTTTTGGCGTCTTCTTAAATACAATATTTCGGATTATTTCGAGTCTTGTTTTCAAAACAGAGAGCGAACCGCTAATTTAGTACATTTAATAATATCATTCACATTATTTTTAGATACTTTGTCGTTTTGCCTTGTGGATATAATATACACATGATTTAATCTTGCTTCTCATCTAAGATAATTCACATTTTACTGCTTACCAATTTCAGTATAATTTAGATTTTCAAACTAGTCAGATGTTAATTGTATGTGCATATACACAACATGGAGTTTAGCTTTTATACTACTATTTTAGTAATAGCGCTGGGTCTAGTCAGCCTCGCATATTGTTTTATCCGAAAACGGTATGCATATTTTAAAGATCGCGGAATTTTATACGACCAGCCAATATTTCCGTTTGGCAGTTTAAAAGGTGTCGGCACAAAACAGCATATATCAGTGACCTTAAAAAGTATTTACGATACATTCGTCGGCAAAGATATACTTTGTGGGTTGTATTTTTTTATCGAACCAATTTACATGATACTCGACCCAGAATTGTCGAAAAATATTTTGGTCAAAGATTTTTCACAATTTCATGATCGTGGCATTTATCACAATGAGAAGGCTGACCCACTAACCGCTAATATGTTTGTACTTGAGGGACAAAAATGGAAAAATTTAAGGACCAAATTAACACCAACATTTACGACGGGCAAAATGAAAATGATGTATGATATTGTGTTACGATGTGCTGAACAATTGCAGCAGCACTTGGAACCGATGGCAGCAAATAACGAAATGATCGAGATTAAAGATATACTTGGACGATTTTCGACCGATGTGATTGGAAATTGTGCATTCGGTATCGATTGTAATTCGCTTCAAAATCCAGACGCTGAATTTCGTTATTTTGGCTGCAAATTTTTCGAGCCACCACCTCTCCAACAATTGAAACATACGTTTTCTTCAACATGTCCACGTTTGGCACGCAAATTGGGCTTGCTTGTATTGGAGAGATCAGTTTCCAATTTTTTTATGCGAATAGTCAAAGAAACACTTCAGTTTCGTAAGAATAAACTGGTGGACCGTAATGATTTCATGAAATTATTGATGGAAATGGAAAATGAGGATGGCTTACCGAATGATGATAAATTGAATTTCAATGAAATTGCAGCTCAATGTTTCCTGTTCTTTGTGGCAGGATTTGAGACATCGTCCAGCACGATGTCATATTGTTTGTTGGAGCTGGCTAAAAATCCTGATATTCAGGAAAACGTGCGTGTGGATATTGAGAAAATAACCAAAAAATATGAAGGTAAAATAACGTATGAAAGCCTTTTAGAAATGAAATACTTGGATAATGCCATCTGTGGTAAGTACCCTGATGTTTAAATAGTGCAGACTATATTTTATAATGCTTATATTCTAAATTTATTTAAGAAACAATGCGCAAATTCCCAGCGGCCGATATTTTGTTTCGGACTGCTACCGAGGATTATAAAGTACCGAATACAAATTATGTTATCAAAAAAGGACGGATGGTTCTTATTCCAGTATACGGAATGCACACAAATCCCGAAATTTTTCCAAATCCAGAGAAATTTGATCCGGACCGTTTTCTTCCCGAAACTAAAGCAAGTCGTCATCCATTTACCTATCTACCATTTGGTGAAGGTCCGCATAATTGTATTGGCAAGCGATTTGGCTTGATGCAAACCCGTTTAGGATTGGTGCATGTGTTACGGCACTATAGGGTGAGCGTGTGCGAAAAAACTGCAATGAATTTGGAATTTTCACCGAGTGCACCAAATATGGCTTTGAAAAATGGTACGTGGGTTCGATTACAAAAGTTGTAGATTTTTTTTGCGAAATAAAATTTGCTTGTTTTCATTATTTCTGATCAAGTTTGGTTTTTATCATAGTAATCTCAATCCTGGAAGTAATCCTGGTTAAAGGTGGGAACATTAAAACACATTAAAAAAGCAGCAATTATCTATAAAATCTAAAATAGTTAGTTTAGATATGTAGCACTTTCAAGGAGGTCTTTATTTATTCAAATGAAAGGCATTTAATAAACCGTTGGAAAAAATCCACTCCACTCGTTATAATTTTGTTAATAATATTATCTGAATTATTTTGTTTCTTACTTAAAATTAATACGAAATTTTATGGTTTATGGAGTAAGCAATGTAAATCACCCAAGTTATACTGAATTTTCACAGATGCAGATGTTCATACAAAATTGTTAATGCACTTCTAACAGAAAGCTTAAGCTAATTTTTCAATAATCACTCAGTGTCCTCAAATAAAAGGGACTCTGCTTAAATTAAATTTTCAAGGGTGCCGATGTCAGAGGTCACATATCTCACAAACCACTTGCCACTTGCCATCCTCGTGCCATTTTCACAAAAGGAGTGAATAACTTATCATATTATACAGATCTGTTCACACATGGATCTACCTATCGATTCCCAGCAAAACTCATTTCTATTGAGCTTTGATTTGACCCATTATTTAAAATTAATATGATAGTTAAGAGGATGTTACCGTATAGTTTCATTCTCTTTTATCGAGTTAATTGTAAAACTTGTGAAAGTGTGCTACAAAATAGAGAATAAAGCCCGCTAAGGATATTGACTCTGTCTTTCCATTTATTAGATTTCGTTGTTGGGTATAATTCATTAACACAACGAAACTTCTAAAAGCTCAACTATTTATTTATAAATTCGATAACATTTGTCAACTAATTTTTTATACAATATTGTTCTTTCAATTCACGTTATTTTGTAATTGATTTTGCTCTTTTTTTTTTGATGGTGATTGACAACTCTAAATGATAGAATAATTACAATTAATCCTGTTTTTAATGAAACACAAAAACATTGTTAAACTTACCAGGAGATCTGCATTAAACAATGTCCCGTTTGGACATGTTTTATCGAATTTATAGCCATGTCTACAAATATAGTACGCTTGTTCATCTTCTTTATTTGGAATTAGCCTATTACCTTTGTTTTTACATATGGAATTCGGCTCTAAATCGCTTTCTGACATTGCATTGTTTAAAAACAAGCAAGTCACGAATACTGTAGTCAAAAGAAATCCGCCCTTGTTCATTTCTGTAGCGATAATATTGCTGTAGATACAAATATGAGACACTAAACTAAACCAATTCTAATTTAAATCAATTAAACCATAATAATTTAATCAGTTCTAATTAATATTATGATATAGAACAAATTTAATCAGGCATGCAATACAAAGAAATGTGTTTAGGCAAACAGTAAAAAAAAATATCGATTTGCCTCGATTGTTTCAAAATGGGCGCATTAATACTTAAGTCGTTTTCGATTGATTTTTTTACCCCTCTTTGAAAGTGTAACCTCAATTTCTTCGTCAATCGAACATAAACACCGAATATGTGTTTTGTCATCTGTCAAACCATATTAAATCAACCAGACAAATCGAAAATGACAGCACAATGATAGTACTGTTTAGTGCATTTGTAAAAAGAGGGGTAAAACTACCAAAAAAACTGAAGTAGTCGAAATTGCACTGGTGTAGCTGTCAGTGAAATTTTTTTTGGTCAATCGAATATTTCCAGGGTAAAAAAAAACTTTTTGCACTGAGTGCAATTCAATTTGGTCAATCGAAATCCACATTTAGCGTATTTCCTTGACAAATTTACAACAACAATTGCATAGGATAAATCCCCGCAAGAATAACATTAACCCAAAAAAAAATTTTGTTTAATTAAACATAATTTTAATTCTTGGTTATGATACCTGCCACCAGAGTCATAATACATATTAAATTTATATTTTATTTGTAAAGGTTGGCTTTTGTCAATTAAATCAAATTGGCTATTTTCTTGGAAAACAAATATACCCAAAATAATTCGAATTCAATTTTGGTCAACAAAATACGCTTATTATAGTTGCCTAACAAAGTTTTAGTCCTCTATGTGAACTAGGTTTCCAAATTTTCGTTCACACATAGACACACACACACACACACACACAACTGAGTAAACAATTATTTTTTATTGTATAGGAAACTGATTTTAATCCACTGTTGTCATTTTTCAGTTAATTTTGTGTGAAACTTTTGCAATTCAATACAGCCAGAAGAATTTAGCGATAGCTAGAATTGCAGTATCATTCTATTCAGTTCTATGAAACGAGTCTGAAATGAGATATTGCAGGTGTTTCGTTATGGTTATTTTCCTGTTGTATTTCCAATCTGAAGTTAGGCAGTTAGGCTTTTGTTATGTATTATGCCCTTGTGATACATGTCGCACAGAATAATTGGAAAATAAAGGCTAAACCAATGAATTTTTTATTTAAACAAATCACACTTTAATTTATAATTGCATTTTACAAAACTCTGTACTTTATTAAGAATTTAATTTGTATGTCTGTAAACAGTTGTTTACAGTTAGAGTTTATAGACAAATATATTAATTGTTCATGGCAATCCCAATATTTTCGATTTGGTAAATCAGAAAAATACACAGGCCAATCGCTCATAATATACATAGCTACTGAAAAAAAATAGAAATATCTTCCCCCTCCCCGTAATTTTGGCTGAAGCCCCAAAGAGTTATACCAATGTACCACTCTGCAAAAATGATAACACTCCATGAGTTCTTTCTGTTGGTAGTTTGGTTTCGTACTGAAAAGTATGGTCTATTCATCAGGCAGCTACGACCAAACTACAAAAAATTCCACTTTAGCCACATACATTAAGTATCTGGCCAGAACGTACTGATATAGCGAATTACTATTCACTACATCAAATATAAAAACCCATGGAGAAACCTCATTTGTGTATGTATTATGCCCACAAGTATATTTATTAAGAACTAGCTGTACCCTGCGCGCGTTGCTACGCTACCAACTAAAATAAATTTGAAGGAAAGACATTATTGATTTTGTTCATTTTGAAAATAATGTGACATTGCAGCGTTTCGTTTCAATTCGATATTTATTAAAGTGCTGTGGGATACACAATATTTCTTGCTTTTCCATCTAGTGCGTAAACGAATAAATCAGAAGGTTTTCCGACGCGTGAGCAGACTACATAGAGCTGCCCATGTGAGAAGCATGGATTCTCCAAATTTAATCCACACACTTGCAACGATTGTCCTTGTACTTTGTTGATAGTTATTGCGAAAGCGAGTCGCACCGGGAACTGCAAACGTTTGATTTCGAATGGCATATCTGTCGGGATCATTGGGATACGTGGCAACAGTACGTATTCACCTTTGAATTTTCCATTCAAAATTGTTGCCTCGATAACATTGTTCATCATTTTTTAGACTGAGAGTCTGGTTCCGTTGCAAAGTCGTGGTGGAACGTGAAGAACGTGCGGTGGTATGCTTGGCAAATCAAGCGAATTCAAGAATTCAGTTGAATAGTTGACAACTTCGTCTTGATTCACCACATTATCGATGGACTTATATGTTGTCGTTTCGCCGGGTAATCCATTATGAATAGTGAAGTTTATGGTATTGACATCGTTGTTTTTGGCCGCTAATATAGCACGCGTACTGAGCCACTGATGATTTTTGTAGTTCTGTGCAAAGTTTCGGAAAACTTTTTGCACCAATTCGTCTATGCTTTCTGTGATCTTACAGAAGTTTGCTGGCAAGGTGGTACATTGCGTAGATTCATCAATTTGCATTCGCCCATTTCCAATATCAATTAATTGTTTTGCAAAATTTCCAGCCGATGCATCACGTTGTAGTTGTAAACGCATGTTGGTTTTCAAAGTCAATTTCTGTAAATGACGCCATAAAACTGATGATTTGAGACATACATTAAGTTCATCAGCGGGTGTTGAACGTGGTATAACCGGCAGTGTTTTTCGAAAATCACCAGACAATAAAATGAGTGCGCCACCGAAGATCTGTGCGTTTCCTCTTAAATCTCGCAGTGTACGGTTTTGCTGATGTTGCATGTTGGTGCCTCAGTGTTTTGTAAATTCAATGGCAGTTTCAATGCTCAATGCGCTGTTCGGCCACCATCCAAAGAGTTGCCTCAATTCCTGATGATGCAATGGCCAGTGTAATATTATTTTGTGGTCGTATGGTTGCCAAAATGAGTGAAAAAAGAAAAGTCTTGCCTGTACCACCTGGCGCATCTATGAAAACCAGTCCACTGCTTTGATCTGTGATTGCACGCATCATTCTGTCACACGCAATGCGTTGTTCTGGAACCAACTGCGGAAGATTTGTCTGAACAAATGTCCAAAGTTCGTTAGAATCAAAGTGTGTTTCTCATTGCAAATCACGATCGAAAAGGTCGTTCGCTGGTCGGTTCGGAGCAGGCATTCCCAGTTACACCAGTGCCTTGTTAGCGATTGCCAAGCATATGTCTTCAATCAAAATCAATGCCTCATTATACACGTTTGGTGTGAATTGAATGTCCGGATTTTGATTCGCAGCGCGCAAATGATGTAGAATATCTTCACTCATGTAGTCCTTTTATTTTTCCCAAAGATCTTTTGGATTAGATGGGAAGCAGGTTGTCAATATTATGGCATATAACGTGCGTATTTGCTGCGGTCGAGCAGTATTCGATGCATCAGCGGGTGCAGTGTCCCAATGTGCATCATTCTCAAGAAGATTTAGTTCCTGGCAAGCTTGGCGATAAGTGGCGCACAGCTGACCGTTCACCGTTCTTAAATCTTGGAAAGATGTCGGTCCACGTACATTGATTAACAGCAATCGCAGATAGAAGCATTCTGTATTGTTCGGGTGAACAGTGTACAGACGACCCAATGCGTCACTGGAATACAAATTGGGATGTCCTTCAACTGCTTTACCTTGTTTGCGACGTTGAAACTCTTTGGCCGATGCAATCCATGCGTAGAATTTCGGTACCTCAGAATAAAGTAGAGTCTTTGCAAAAATATCATCTTGGCACAATGAGTAAAATGCAGTTAAAGTTGTTGCCGTACATTATCTGCTGTGTAGTATACGCGCTGTCAATTCTCGAGATGCACCGCCAAGTGTACTACTGTTGGATGTCGTTCATGGATTGGAAATGATATGATGCGTCATACTGCTTCATTGCTGCTAATGTAGCGTCCAAGTTGGTATTGGTTGATTTCATCGAGCGGTGCGGCCACATTCCCTACTCCGAAGACTGCCATGTCGCTTCCTTTGTTGACATATTTGCAAATGTATTTGATCGACTTCACTAAATTGCAATACTCAACATTAATGTGTGGTTTGAAGGTCTTTGAGAGCAACGGTGAATATGGCACAACCCAACGATTATCGATTTCGACATCAACGTTTCGTACTTTCAGAACGATGGATTTGCCGCCATCCTCAACTGATCGTCGACGATACGGTGGGTATCCGTCATTGCCAGTGATGGTATCAGAAACCAAGTTTCTTGGGTATCGTTTCGTGCATTTCCCATCAGACATGCATGGTGAATTGTTGTTGAATGCGCCACATGGACCATTAATCATATTTTTGGTAACGACGTCGATTAAGTCTGGATCAATGTCCTTATCTGGTATTTCTGCTGGGATGATTTGGTCAATTTGATCTGGCGTAATTTTGTTGATTAACCAAACCAAAATATGTGCATGTGGCAATCCTCTTTTCTGCCATTCAATGGAATACATTCAGCAGCGTGTCTCTCCAAAAACGTGATGCTTGATAATAAAATCCATCAAAGATTTCAATTTCTGTTTAAATACGCGTGCGGTAATGTCATGGCGGTTCGAAGATGATTGTCCAGCTAACAGAAATTCTTTAATTTCATCCCATGTTGGATTGCTTGTAAATGTGATGAACAAATCTATACGACCATATGCGCGAATGTATGTCATCGCATCTTGTGCGTATTTATGCATGTGCCATGGACCCTCCGTGAATGTAGACGGTAATATGAGCATTCTTCCCAATTCGTTTGGATTCAAGTTACCATCATTAACGATTGCGTCTCGTAAATGGATGTAATCTTCAGAACGCAACTCGGTTTGATTCAATCGAATATATATGAGTCGTTCGGTTTCAATCTTCGGGTACATGTCGACGATGTGATGAATGATTGATTGAACAATTGTCGACATTCCAGAATGTGGTTCTCAGCGTCTTGATGAATCATCAATCGATACGAATAATAATTCATTGCACTGACTTTATTATTCGTTTCCTCGTCTGTTTGTGGATTTCTCATTTTGATGTTGAAATGATATCCATCTTCTCCTCGCCAAAACAGAATTGGATACTGCAATCCGTCGTATTAGCGATGAGTATCGGAGACTCGCTGAACGTCACCACTTCTGCGATGAAGAATTATGTCGCGCGATTCGAATTCTTCGCCAACTATCACGATCGCCACTTCATCGATTGTTGGTGCATTGAACTGTATTTTGTGTTGGCCAACACAAACCCACATATCGTCTGTAGTAACTACATAGACCCAAAAACGATTTAATATCCTTTTTCGACTGCTGTCTCGGATAATTTTGGATGGCACTAATTTTTGTAGGATTCGGTTTAATACCCTGTTCCGTACTTACGTGCCCTAAATATATTATTTCTTTCCTCAAGAATTTACATTTCGTCGGTTGTAACTTTAAATTATGTTTTCGTAAATATTTAAATATTTCATTTAATTTTTTATTGTGGTCATTCAAATCATATCCGTATATGACTACATCATCTATATACATAAAACACATTATTCCGTTTAGACCTGCCAAAACTGCATTCATCATCCTTTGAAATGTCGATGGTGCTCCTTTTAATTGCCCAATTGGATCAATATTTTGTTGATATTGGGCAATGGGAAGGTATCTCCAATGTTAACGCCATTGAGCTTCCGGAAATCAACCACTACTCTCCATCTCTTATTGCCATCTTCCGATTTCTTCGCAACAATAAGTAGCGAAGAATTCCATAGGCTCCAAGAATTCTCAATCATACCATCATCCAACATATGATTAACCTGTTTATTGATTTCAGCCTTAGCAGAGTAAGGAAGACGATATGGTTTTGTGTTGATAGGTTTGGTATTCGGCACAATTGGAATAATCTGCTGATATGAACTGGTACAAGTTAATTTATCTCCTTCTAGTAAACAAATATCGTTAAAATCATGTCAAATCCGTAAAAGAGCCCGCCTTTCTTCTAAATTTAAATGTGACGTGTCAATGTTTTGTTCTAATTTTTTAATTCGATTTTCGATTGGGTTAACCCATTCTTGAAATGGAAAGATATCGTAATGCTCCACTGGTTCGATCATTAAATCCAAATTCGTAATTTCCACTGGATAATCATTTGTATTTAAAATCGATATTGAAAATTTGCCATAATTATTTTTTAATATTGATCCACTTGTGTACACTCCAGGGATAATTTCAGATGAAGAACAGAAATATTCTTTATTGTCATATAATCAATTTTTTACAGTGAGAATTTATTCAACTCGCGAAGGTATTGTATTATTTATTGAAAATTTTGAAGTTAATGGTAATTTAATAAATATTCCAGAATTTAGGGGAATTTGTAAATGTTTCTTTGAATAATCAATTGTCCATTTCCTAGTATGCCGGCAGATTTAATAGGAAAAATGTCCTCAACGATGTGAAATTCATATTTCAACGACGATTCTTTAAAATTGATATTTGCTGCACATTGAGCAAGAGTTGTAGAAGTGTTAATTATGCTGACATCGGCGCCTGTGTTAACTAAAGAACTTAAATTTTCGAATTCGGCTATATCAATCGTTAAGAAAATATATTTATTCTGATTTCGATCATACTTTAAATTAATTGTGTACGTATAAAATTTCAATTGATTAGATAAAACATTTGAACACTCATCTACAAATTTTCTGTCCGAACTGTTGTGTTCCCTGAACAGGCGACTGTTGGTTTAAATGTTTTTGGTCTTCTATAACATTTATAGTTGGTTGGCTTCGGAATATTTTCTTTTTCTGAAATCTCGAATATGATGACCAATATGTTTGCAATAATCACATGTTATTGGTCTTTGTTGGACATATTTGGGTAATTGGTTTGAATGGATCAAAATTTTATTAAAGCGATTAAATGTTGCATCAGAATTCCTAATTTGTGATTAATTTTCATAACCTGTTGAATTATGCGTCGGTTGAAAGATCCTTGGATACGAACTGTTCGAAGTTGAGCTAGAATTTCTTTGAAAGCAAGTTAAAGCCGTAAGACCATTTTTCCGACAAATCTGACATTTTACAATAAAAAAAGCTCTTGGATATATTTAATGAACGAGATGTAGATGAAACGATATTAAAATTTAATAGCGATTCTTCTTCAATAGCTTTGCCAACGGCATCTTTCAAATTGCTAAATCGTCATGCTTCAATTCGAAGTTTTAAAGGATTTTTCAATCCATCAACGAATGTTTTAAGAGCAGTTGTTCTATTCAGACTTTCGATTATTTGGGCCGCATTTTCACCTTCTCTTAGAACGCAAGCCTCATTTAAATCACTTAACAAATTTTCGATACGATTTGCGAAACTCTTCACGTCCTCGTTTGAGTTTTGCTTAGATTTAACCAGTGCACATTGCAAATATTCAATGGTCGATTGTCCGAAAATTGCTTTTAATTTCCGTTTCTAAACTTTCATATTTTTTAAAAGTTTTATGTTTAAAACTTACAAATGCATAGTAATTAATTCAATTTAATCTTTTTCTGTGAAATCTTCACTAACTTTTTTAAATACAAGATCACAACACGACACAAATTTCAAAAGTTTTTTCGGTGAACCATCATACTCCGGTATAAGTTTAAACGCTAAGTTTAAATCGAGCGACATTATTTTACTACAAGAAAATTTATCATGAAATGAAAAACTAACTGAAATTGTTGATGAAGACGGAAAGTGGGGTAAAAATATGGTACAATGCTTTTTATTAATCAATTTTTTAGATTCATTCGATTTAGTAGTAGATAACAATAAACTATGATTTATATTTTGACAAGTACTTACGGTTCCTCCTTCAATTTTACAGTTGTTTCGACTATTCCATTTCAACCCTCTTGCACAAATTGTTGATTGCTTAGCATTTTTTACGCTTTGCCTTGTGACTCTCATTACCGGCGTCCTTCGATTCTATATTGGTACACCGTACGCATACTCAATACCACAGTTTAATTTAAAACACATAATTCCAGGACAAAAGAGAAACATTAAGCACATTTAAATTAATTTAACGACCTTCGCCGTACCGCAATACCATTTACCGATATACTGTTTTTCTGCTGTACTGTTGACCATAATTCTAGTTCCTGCGGCACTGTTTTCCGCAATACTGCTTCGCGTATTACTGTTTCCCCGAATTTTTTTTTTTCCGCTAGTAATTTTTTTGCTTGTTAACATTGTTTACCGCTGCCAATATTGTTATGTATCATGCCCTTGTGATACATGTCGCACAGAATAATTGGAAAATAGAGGCTCAACCAATGAATTTTTTATTTAAACAAATCACACTTTAATTTATAATTTCATTGTACAAAAATTTGTACATATTACATATGATTTTGTTATTACTTTAATTTCAACATTTTCAAAATACAAATATGTATAACTAAATAATTAATCAAACTCTAGTCTGGGCAAAATATAAAGTGCTTCTAATTTTATATTGACAATTATTCGAGACCAGCCTGTAATTGAAGCTGCATCCATATATATGATATATATATATTATGTAATGTATAGTCTTTCCAAAATTATTTAATTTTATGGTACGCAACCAATTATAAACGTTTAGGCGAATACTATCATGAATTGCTTATAAAATACTATACTAATATATTGTTATACTAATATACTGTCGACAGTTTATATATAAACAAAATATAATATCATATATACTAAATATAACACTTTCAAATTTATTGTTCTGTTTGTCAGTTATTTTAAGGTGCGTCTTTAGAGCATATATGATCAAGATCAGGTCTCTCTAAAAATCCTAAAAATGGTCTTTTTTTTACGTCTGGCAATTTTACGCATGTAACAGACAAGTAGGCCGACTGGCCAAACCAACTTTGAAGTTTCCCCCTTGATTTGGCTAGTATGCATACAGGCCTTAAAATTAATAATCGTTTTTTAGCAAAGGTAATTAATGGTACATTGCTCGTCCAACAACAGGACATTTATTTAATTCTTTATACAACTGCTTCAGAGATGAGCACTTAGAAATCAGATGTAGTTGTTATCATTGGTAAGCACTTTCTTCTATACAATTATTATCAATTTTGACGTGTCAATATTTATTATTTGATTAAATAATTCTTTTATTTTTTTTTGTATTCTAAATATTCTTTTATTATAATCTAAATTCAATAAATTCTTTAGATCCTTTCCAATTTTAAATTTTGAAGTATTTCCGGCTATATAAAATTTCAAATTTATAATTTTGACTTAATAATTTTTTTAAATTAATTAAATTATTTAATTAATCTAAATTAGCTATCTATATTTTTTTAATTTGTTAATTTTTTTTTCAATTCTGAAATCTCCTAAATTATCTAAATGTTTTAAATTTCGTGAAAAGATAGATTATTAAATTTTTCCCTCTCAATAGTAGAGTGAGTAGAACGCTTGCCTTCTAATTCGGTCGTAACAGGATAAAATGTCACGATGGGGTGTTGTTTATAGTCGTGTGTTTGCATATGTATATGTGGTCAGGGCCCAGGCCCCGTAAAATTTCCTTTAATTCACATTAGTAAGAAGTGCTGTGTGCCTGTGGTTGTGCAGCATTAGAGAAAATATTAAATCATCAGAACAACTTTGATTCCTTAGTTTTTAAATTCCTAAATTCCGTAAATGTTTAAATACTCAAATTATTAAAATTTCTTAACTACTTAAAGTTTTTAAAACCTTCAAGGTTATTAAATTCCTTAAGTTCTTGAAAATTTAAATCCTTTGAGCCTTTACGATCCTTAAACTAGTTAATTTCTCTAAATTTTTGCACCCTTTTAATTGTTTGGTCCTATTAAATTATTCAAAATTCTATAAATCCTTTAAACCTTTTGTTCAATATCCTGGATTATCAGCCCTGAGCTAACAACGAAGCAAAACACAATGAATCACTACTTAGAGAAACAAAATAAGCACGTAATATTTATCTGAAGAAAATAGCTGATTGACGATCGAAGCAATCCAATTTGTGCAAATTATATGTACCAATTTCCTATTCATCGCAAGTGTCGGATTCTATATATTTGTGGGTTACGACGATTCCTGAAAAGAAACAAAGAATCATTTTATTTATTATGTACCAATTTTATACTTATCTGATTATAATTATAGCCCAACTTAACTGGTTTCCTTCATGTAATTGTTATTTGGTTATCTAAAAATGTATCATATGTTTAAATTTATTATAATTAATTAATTACTATTTGTATTATATAAAACTTACCATTATGAATGTTTGGTTGACATAAAAAAAGTTTGACAGATCGAAAAATGGAGGAAATTTATGTAATAGAGTAATGCGATAACATTGAACAAATTTTGTACTAACATTATAGGAAAACGAATGTTGTGAATCTGAAAGGGCAGATGTCACTATGGTATTAGTAAATAATTTGTGAAACAAAAATTCTGTATAAAAATAAATGCTTTTTTGGAAGATCCGCCAACGTGAACACACCTAAAAGGTAAAAATAATAAATGTTAATAAGATAAAAAAGAAAGGTGTTTTAATAAAAGTTTAATTGCGAACGATACGACGAACATAAGCAAGATTTTGTTGGTCCATCAATTACACGAAGCCAAAAATTAAATTCATCAAACCCAGGTAAAATTAAAATACAGTCCACTGCCACGGGTATTATTCACCTTTTTAATTCTTTAAATCCATTAAATCTTTAAAAGCGTTCGCTTTTTAAAATTCTTTTAATCCTAAAATCCATTTAATTGGTCAAATCTTAAAATTTGCTGAATTCTCTAAATACTTTAATTGTTCAAAAAAAAAAAAAAAAAAATTCTTTAAAAACGAAAATTCTTTAAATTCCCAAAAATATTTAGATTCTTTCCATTTTTAAACTCCTAAGCATTTTAAATTCTGTAAAATTCTATAAAATTTCAAAAATTTAATAAATTCTCCAATATCTTAAAATACTTTTAATTCTAAAAAGTATTTCAATCCTGTATGTATAAAAGATATTCTTAAATTTCTTTAATATTTTAAGCGTTAGATTTCCCTATCCAAAAGTTTTTTAAATTTGTTAAATTTTTAAAATTTTTTAAATTTCGTGAATAGTTAGATTATTACATTTTTTTGCTCTTGATACTAGGGTGGGCAGAACGCATGTCATTGGAAGGTCCCATGTTTGATCCACGGTCGTAACATGAAACAGTGTGACAACTGGATATTGTGTTGTAGTCGTGTGTTTGTTATGAGGGCCTAAACCTCCTATATGTCAATATTAAAAAGTAGTGCTGTCACTTACGATTGTGCAAGCACATTAAAGAAAATATTAAGTCATAAGAACAATTTTAATCACTTAATTTTTAATTTAAATTACTTAATTCTCTCAATTTTTTAAATACCTACATTTTTATGGTTTTCAATTAGTTTAAATATTTGAAATTCTAATATACGAAATTTATTAAATTCTTCTGTTTTTGAAACATTGTATCCTTTGAGCCTTAAACATCTATAAATAATTTATATTCGTTTAATAATTAAAATGTTTAAATTAGTTAATTTCTCTAAATTCTTCTTTCCTATTTAAAATTCCTTACATAATTAGATTCTAAATAAGAAACTAAATCCTTTAAATTTCTTAGATCCTTTAATTTCCTTGAATTCTTTAAAATTTGTAAATCTTTTGTGTCTCCAAATTGTTTAACTCTGCAAATGTTTAAATTGTTTTAAATACTAAAAATTCTTTAAATCCTTCCTCACTTTTAAATCTTTTAAATGCTTAACATTCAAATCCCGAAATTCAAAATTTTTTTCAAATTTTTTAATTTGTTAAATTCTCTAAATATTTTAAGTGTTTGAAAATATTCATTTATTTCTTTAAAATCCCATAAATTATTAAATTCTTTAAAAATTAAAATTCTATAAATTCCAAAAGATATTTAGATTCTAATAATTTTTATTCTAGTAAGCATTTCAAATGCTATAAAATCATTTTAAAATTTTATAAATTATTTAAAATCTCCAAATTTCTTAAATTTATAAAATTCTTTAATATCTTTCAATACTTTTAATTTTATAAATTTAAATTTATTCAATTTTGCAAGATTAGTCTTTTGTTAATTTTTAAACTAATAATTTTTTCTAAATTCATTTAATTGGTTAAATTATTTAATTTCTATAAATTATCTAAATTCTGTTAATTAATATTTATTTCTTGATTCTCAAATTTTTTTTTAAATTTAATTTTACAACAATTGAAAATGATTACAAAAAGCTTAATAATACATTTATAAATATTTTAATTTTTATAATTCAAATGAAAGTTCAGTCGCTCGAACCTAACAAGGTTATAACACCATTTCATTATTTATTTATTTATTTTTTCAATTCTTTAATGTTTTATTTTTTACAATTTACGCTACACTAATTTCCGATTGATTTAATTAATTAATTTTACAAAATATATTATAATAAAAAAATATATTTAAAATATATTTAATTATTTAATTTTACAAAATATCTAGTTCTAAAAAATACCATTACATAAAATATACATCAGTTTAGTTTACAAACTAAAAATCAAAATTTGTGTTCACACGTTTCGGCAACAAACAGGTTTCAAATACTTTCATGTACGAGTAGTATGTTTGAATTTTATTTTTGTAAATATTCTGATTCGTTACATTTTGAAGTTCTAGGGGAAGTCCATTATATAGTGGCCTTGCTCGATATGAGGCATTATTTTTAGAAGAGCTTGTTATAAAGTAACCAACTGCCAAATTTAATTTCCTTCTAGTACTATTTAAACAAAAATGATCCATAGCCAGCCCTAGAACTGTATTCATGTTTCTTCTGAATTTTGATCAATTCAAAATTTTGCTTTATATGGTAGCATTAAAATTTCACGATCAATTAAAAAACTGAGTGACTGAAATTGCTCGAAAAGTTTTGCTGTTGAATACCTTATTGGCGCAATTATGTTGCTTCAATACTCTATTTTGCAAAATTTCTAGCTCTATTAATTTATACTCCGCTTAGCCGAGTGTAAGCAAAGTATGTAAGTAGCAGAAATTTCTTCGGTAATTTAAAGCATCCATCTTCAAATATTTGTTCTCAAACACTATGGACTTTGTTTTACTATAGTTTAAGGTAAGAAGAGTTCTAGGTTACCAATTTTTCCAAGATGGAACCCTGAGGTACTCACAGACTCAACATTTTTTCGGAACTAACATTTTCATTAATTTTTTACTAGTAAACGTCTCATAGAAAGATAGCTTTTAAATAAGTATATTTGGACTGGAGTAAATCCTGTCTTGGCTAGCTTGATTATTATGAATGTGAATTTTTTTCTAAACTTTCCTAAAATCACAAAATTGTGAGATAGTATGAGTAAAACTATGCATTAACGAATAAATTATAAATTAATCATTAAGTAAAGGACATTAAAACTTTTGGTTTGATACGTCTAAATATTATCATGTAATATTTTTTCAATATTCCATTATTAATTTCTGTATGATAATTTATGTTGATAAAAATACCAATGATCAATACCATACGTTAAATTTCCGAAAGTTTTTCGATACTTAGAAAAACCGGCCAAAAATACTAAGTATATTTTTGAGTAACTGTGAATGTAAACTAACAGAAAAACATCATCATTTGAAAAGTTATAGAGACTAAGGGTAAAAACATAAACGAAAAATAAGTAAGACATAAACGGAATCATAGTAAGATTCTGTTTTACTAAACACCCTTAGTCCCTATAACTTTTCAAATGGAGATGTTTTTTTATTAGTCTACATTCACAGTTACTTAAAAATATACTTAGTATTTTTGGCCGGTTTTTCTAAGTTGCGGAAAATGCTTAATTTACAGGAAATGGGAAATTTACGTAAAACATAATCGGAAGCCGTAATGTGATTTTGTTACACTAAACACCCTAATCTCTGATGAGGAACTTATTTTCCGTCCTACTGTGAGGAATATATTTTCCTTCTTTCCTTTGATTTGCATCCAGTAACACTTTAAGATCTTCGTCTTCAAATTTGTTTACTCCTTTTGGTCCTCAAGGCCAAATTAATCTATTCTATAGCTTGTACAGCATTTTTTTTTTGATTTGAAATGCGTAAATTTGTCCTATCGAATTCCATCTCTTATAATTGATGCACACGGAAAGACAGCTTGTAAATGACTAGAACTTTTGTCATAAAAACGGACTAAGCTACATATGTACAAACTGGCGAGCGATTTGGATGCGTTCAAGGAATAGAGCAAGTTACGTATTCAGCTTGCGTTTAATGGTTGTTACTTATAAAACTTTTAGGATTCTATTGTGAGCCCCCTTGTAATTTCCGTACCCTAGAATTCACCTTAGAAACCAGAAAATGATAATTTTTAATTTCAAAAATATTTTATTATTTCATCGGACATTATGATAGTTATTAATTTATAATTTCACTGAAACTTATAATACCAATACTATCTTAGATAGAATTTTAATTTTTGATGGCGTGAAATGGCAGTTTGAACCCATGTAAAGCCTATGAATATGAATTTCCCGATAGCAACAAAGTTTGGTTTCCAATATTGTATTATCATAGTGCGTTTTAGTTTTAATTAATTTTTGCTTTTAAACAAATAAAACAATCGAAGAACAATTTTGAATTATTTATTTAAAAAATACTTTTGCATATATTTGTTGATTTTCCTCAAACCAAAATTTTCTTTAGGCGGGTTCTTGCGTTTTACACAGGCCAAATGGGTGTAGAATAAATAAAAAGTAGTGATTTTATTGAACAATTGTATACATACTTTACGACAAGGATTATAAATTTCCCCCGGCAAACATATTCTTTCGAATTTATAGCCAAATTTGCAATAATAATAAACTGTGCTATTCCTCTCCTTAGGCAACAATAAACCATCATTATTTATACACTTTCGATCATGCTTAAAACATTGTGCCTTTTTGGTAAAACCAATGCAACACACAAATATGACAAAAACCATCCAAAGATTTATCTTCCGTGCCATTTAGTTAAAGTTAGAAATATATGAATATTAATGTTGCTTCTATTTGTAACTATGCAGCACATGTGCAATTATTAATTTAAAATAATTATAATGTAGTTTAAGTTTTTTATCTAAACACGTGACTGGTTTGGTCATGGTACAAAAATTAATTTGATATGAAATTTCGAAAAGTATAAAGTAATATAAATTACCTGCCTACACACACTTAAAAAATAAATTGAATTTTTAATGCAAGCTTTGCAAATTTTGATTCATGTATTACAAATTATTATTAAATTGTAAAGCAATGATTGCATTAAAATTAATTTTAACGCAATTATAAAGATTTTTAAAGCAGTATTTGCATTAAAAATATTTTTAATAAAACTATTAAACATTTTAAAGCAACCTGCTCAAATTGAAAAATTATTCCAACATAAAATTTGCTATGCACGTGTTTTACTTTACTGATATAAAATTCGCTAAATCAAACCGACTAAATGACAAATAAAATAATTGGGGTTTTGGAACTCGAAAATGTCTATTATAGGTGTTAAAGGTAAACTTTTCAGTTCTTAATTTATAATTTATTACCTTAGGCGACTATAAAGTTAATTAGCCTATGATTAGACTTTGGTGAGCATCGAACTCGAAACATTTTTTTTCGTAGTTTGTTGCTTATAATCGTGGAAAAGTAAGAAATGTAAGAAAAGCGTTCCAGAGTCAGCGAATGAATTGGGTAATTAAATGTTTTATATATTCAACATAATATTTCCAGTAGAGCTGTCGTAACCACTGGAGGTTATGCAAAAGGCATTTTTCAACGTAGATCTAAATTTCGCCGGTACGAAAAAAAAAATAAAAAATTTATTCCAAATCGAAAGTTGTACACCAATTCTCTATGAACTTAAATTTTTTGAGTTATATTTTGGTACTAAATTATCCAAGGCCGTTTGCCGAATATTAAAACTGAGCCTTATTTAATTTCTTTTTATATTGTTTCAAGATTTACATGAGTGTGCATGTAAATAAAATACATAATGGAAAGGGCAGTTATTGTAGTGAAAACGTAAAATGAATTCTAAAAATAAATATTTAAAGACAATTCTGATTAACGAATTAATTTTTCAATAGATGAATTTATTCAATAATTCATGCAGAACGATACAATACTAGTGCTTTTGCGCGAGTTTGGTTATGGGGGGTTTATAGGAAACAAAAATTATATAGATAATGCGCGCAAGGAAGAAGCCGCAAGGGGATATTCTACTATCTTTCTACCTGCTGTAATGTTACAGTCAAAATAGCTGCAATGTCTAATAGATTAGCCCTATTTTATTTAGTTCAATCTGATTAAATCAGCGCCGCGACATTGCTTGACCATTCACAAATGTCTAAATATCAAATCATCAAAATTTTGACTAGGAATTCGCTGGAAATGAATATCTACTCCAATTACTGTTGATACCAGCAAACAAACGACCAGATTCGAATACGAACTGCAGATAATTTTATATTACTGAATTTGTATTCCGTTTACGATAACCAAACTAAGAGTACGAAGAAAATTGGCTTTACTATCTCTAAACAAAGTTAAATTCTTAAGGATCAAAACAAAAACCAATTTAGGGGAGCAAGAAATCTTGTACCACCAATCTAAATTCAATAGTAATACCACACGCAGAAAGAACAAGATACAATGTAACTTTTTTAAGCGACTGTAATAAATTTATAAATAGTTTAATTTTAATTTTCCGGTGTCAAAACTTGCGAGAAGTGTTTGCTAAGGCTGATGATTTTTTAACCTGGAAGTAGGTATAAAATTCTAAGGGAAGCAAACCGTGATCAAAAAACAAACATGAGCAATGGTTTAGAAAAATATTGGAAAATACAGGGATTTAGACTCCTATTACCAGTAACAGTGGTTCACTGGCAAACTTTGCTGTAGTAGCAGTAAACCTAACAAGGTTAAAATATGATAATCAAGTTCAAAGGGGCAACGGACTCTTGAGATCGGTTACAATCATAAAAACGGGTTGAAAGCGAAAAACGCTTACTTCAAGCGCTGTTAAAAAGCCGAGAAGAAGTGGTTTTAACGAAATTACCTTACTATAGAGAGAGAATGGAAACCTGAAACGGAACCTACAATCAGGCCATGAAAATAATAAAGTCTCTAGCGAATATCGTACCGACAAAGAACAACTCGAAAAACAAAAAGGATCTGATCGCTAGTGGACAATAACGCTCTATGGACACTAACGTTAAAGCTCTGATAATGCTTTAAGCGTACTGCGATGCTTTAAGCGTAATGGGGGCGTGTGACAGGATGCATTAATTGCGCTGGTAAACCCGATACGAGCACGTGCATAATAGGTAGGGACTCAGTAGAAAAATTCATTAGTCGGATGGGGCAACATCCAGCAAATCACTGTTGATGTGAAGTGGCTAAAGAACTGGAAAATATAAGGAATGATGCCACAAAATCAAACCTAAGCCGTAGAGACGCTGTTATGACCAATCGATATATAAATCGTTTTCTAAAAACTTGAAACTTTAAGAAAACTAATGTTGAATTATATTATCTCATTGCTTTCGACTAGTTAATTACACTTTCCTGTACATTTACACTTTCGATTAATTTGTGTAGCTACACTTTATATGAAAAACTCTACATTGGTCGCACTTGTAAATAAAAGATAGAATAAACCAAATGGTCTGAAATCTCACTAATTTATCTTAAGAACATGGTAAATAAGATAATAAGCTTTATTTAGTTAAACTTCTTTGGCAAATTATTGTACCAGCTACTTGCGTTAAAATTAAAAGTTGGTTTAAATGTTGTAGAATCTTTAGATACACAATATTTAGTTTCTTCAACAATTTGAACTTCTAGACATGAATGAACTCGATGTTTAGGACGAAGTTCTCACTGCAGTAACATTCATAGATATCGCATTGATTTGACTCATGCTTTCTCAGTCCTTCCTCGTTGCATTGAAATTCACATTTTAAATGCTCCGTGTTGAAACTATGCGTTTCCGAGTGATTGCAGCGGAACACAAAAGTTTTCGTAATACCCCTCCGTAAAGGAACAAAAAGCGTATAGTAAAGAATTACCTGGATATGGAACAAATCTATTTGGTCGTCCCTTGTATTCGATTACGTAACAAATTCTTTCTCTAGAGTGCTCACACCTTTTTAAATGCGAATTGTAATAATAATTTAAATCGCTTCTGATGTACACAAAAAATAAGAAAAGAAAAGATAATTGACCTAGAAGCATAGATATTTTCCATTGATAGTCAAGTAGAATCAAAGTTAGATGAAGCCGAAGAAGCATATTACGTTACGGTGGCTACATTAAACGACTGGATAAAAAAACCTTAATGAATTAAGTAATCCCACTAATGACACCAGTTTAATATGTCGGCTATAAATACTGGCCTTGAGGAATGGCAAAGTTTCTTTGACTTATTCCATTCCAGCATTCATAGTAGAGAGAATATAAACCCTGTGCAAAAATTTCAATATTTGATGGGCTTCGTAAACGCCATACGATTAATGCTTTCATTCGTAACTTTATAGAACAGTCTAACGTAAATGTAACCTGTGAGTCTAACATACGAAAATTCTTAGATGCCTCTGATGAAGCGATCCGTGGTTTAAAAGCATTAGATGGCAGAGCCAAAGCCAGAGATCCTTGGCTCATATACATATTGTTGCAAAAGCTGGATGATGAGACACGCAGTTTATGGGCGTAAGAGAACACCGACAAGGCTTTCCCATCCGTCAACGAGTTTTTCGATTTTTTGATAAAAAGAACCGGCGCACTTGAGTCGGTAAAGATGCCTTTCGTTTGACCAGCGAAAGTAAATGTAGCGAACAAACCGAGAAACAGCTTTGCGAGTACAATCATAAAAGATTGCGTAGCGTGCAATAAGGGACAAAATAGGTTGATTGATTGCCTTCGATTTAATCGTCGGAATCCAAGGCAGATGTCGTCAATGTTATGGAAAGAATCACAGTCTCTTGCATTTAGATCAAAAACCAAATGTATTAACGACTAATATAGAAAATGCAAACAAAAATATTGAAGAACCCTTGACTTTGGCCTATCACACAAGCAAAGATCAACTCGTTGGAAACACATGGTACATTGCAAACGGTGTTACCCACAGCAGTAATAATAGATTCGATGATCTTGGTATACCACGTTCTTGCCGTGCATTATTAGATACCGGCTCTCAATCTTTGTTCGTCACCGAATCGATGATCCAGAAATTAAGCTTACCCAGAAGAAATTGTAGGGCTTTAATAGCAGGGATCGGCCAAGTTAACAGCGAAAGATCTCACGAGATTACGACACTGCGCTTAACTTCCAGATTCAATTCCATTGAGTTAACCAATCTAGAGGCACTTATCATCCCGAAAATTACATCTGCACTACCCACCTTTGAATTTGACGACAGCTGTATGAAGAGTTTAGCAAAAATTAATTTGGCGGATCGAAATTTCCACAAGCCTGGAGCAATCGACATATTGCTTGGCGCAGACATAGTTTTTTGAATTGTTTGAAGATGACAGCATGGAGTTGGATAGTCCAATTTTAAAAGCGCGCAAAACAAAATTAGGCTGTGTTGTAGGTGGCTGACATTAAGCAGAAAGAAGATAAGCTACACAGTCATTTAAATGCATATTTGACAAACATTCTACTTCCTACCATAGGAATGTGAAGACTGGTTTTAAATGACTACGCGACGAGCAAAATATGGAAGATTAATAACCAAACTTCCATTCTAGGAGCCGTCGAAGACTCTGGGATCAACGTACCAGCAAGCAGTATCGAGATTATTGTCAGTGGAGAAACGTTTTAAGATAGATGGTCAATTTCACCAGCTCTACCATCAGTTTCTAAAGGAATACGAAACGCTTAATCACATGCAGCCGCTTGAGTTAAATCGCACCGAACTACAAGCAGTTAAAATCCTCCCGTCTTAGAAAGATTCTTTCCAAAAGTACATCTAGTCGCAGTTTTTTGATAAAACCGGACGGATCTTGGACAGCTTCTAGTGGAGAGTCTCTGGAGCTTAACTTCGAGACACACTTCCCAGCGAGCTTTGAAGACCTGTTGGTGCGTACCAATCATCAGGAAGCACTGTCAGTGTTCCCAGAGGATATCGTAACCAGAAAACAGATCCTTTGGGCACTGAGGAGTTTTAAACCATTTAAATTGGCTGGTTCGGATCAAATTATACCAGCTGAACTTCAAAACAACTCAGTAATTATTCTTCCCTACCTGGAAGCTATATTCAAAGGGTGTATGATGCTGGGCTATATTCCTAGGTACTGGACGGATGTCAATGTGGTGTTTATACCGAAAGCGGGGAAAAGCTCACATGTCTATCGTAAGGACCTAAGACCAATAACTCTATCATCCTTTCTTTTGAAAACCTTGGAAAGGCTGCTGGATGTATACATCAGAGATAAAATAGGTGCCAGGAAGTGGGCATCGTCTCAGCATGCGTACACAAAGGGTAAATCTGTGGACACTGCTCTGCACGCCTTGGTGTGTACGATTGAGAAATCGATTAGTTCGAAGAAATTCTGTTTGGTGGCTTTCCTGGATATAGAAGGCGCCTTTAATAATGTGAAAGCGGAGGCAATCAAGGAGGGATTGTCATTTTTGGAGGTGGACGTTCCTCTGATAGGGTTAATCAATTATATGCTGGGAAGCAGGATTGTTAGCTCGAAGTTGGGGGACTCCACCTTCAAGAGGCGAGTAACTAGAAGAACCCCGCAGGGGGGGGGGGGGGGTTCTGTCCGTTCTTCTTTTGAACATAGTGGTAAACGGGTTACTACTTGAATTGGAGGGTAAGTTATTGAAGTTATCGCTTACGCAGATGACGTAGCTTTAGCTGTTACCGGGAAATTGCTGGGCACGATTGTAGACGTATTGCAGAATGCGCTTACCATCGTTACGTAATGGGCTGACAAATGTGGACTTGGTATTAACCCATCTAAGACAGAAAACATGTCGTTTTTTAAAAAGTGTATAAAAACAAAAGAATACTGAAGCGATCCAACACTTAAAAAATAAGAAAGATCCTAATTATAGTTTTAAAAAGTGTTTATTTTTGTAATTTTGTTGGAAACCAATAAGGTTACAAGTCCGCTTTACTTATTTGCTGCTGTTCAACAAGATTTAATACCCATCAGTAATTGATCATCAAGCCGAATTTGGAAAAATATCCACCAGTACTAATTCATCATTATCTAAGTTTTCACTGCGGATTTGGGAAATAACCTGGACCCGTGCATGTTAACCCTATACGGATGGTCTAGTACAGTTCATACGGCGACAAGATTCATATATTTACGATAAATCGGGTAAGTTGAATATTCAAACGTTTTGGGTACACAATACGAATAACCATTTGAATCATCGGCACATTTTAAAGATTCGCTGGTACCACATCTCACCATTGTCTTACAGTCGCTTGATCCTGTTGCGTATATCGGCTGTAGGATCTGAAAATAGGGTTTACGTAATTATTTGGTAAAAGTAGCATTAGCAAAGTATAAATACTAACCGCAATATAAATCACAAATATAATCAAGTTCATCATTTTGGTAACATTTTCACTTGACGAACAATTTCCGTCACCGAATTCTATTTTTCACACGCTTCTGCACTAATAAATATTTTAATTAATAAATTTAATTTATTACTCGATTTATGGCAAAATTATCTGGAATACACAATTTAATTATCAAATAAAAACTGAATTTTTATACAACTGCATGAATTTATAAGCCAATTTGTTTTTTGCCGACTTGTAACCTTTTCTAATCAAACGAACATAAATTTTAGTTTTTCAAAACAAAATGCGTCATTTATTATTAAGTTTTAAATTTTATTTTGCGTAGTTTATTAAGTTTACGGCCCAGTCTACGGGTGGTCCTTGTTAATATAAAATAGCGATTAACGATTTAATCGGAATAAATTTTACAAAAAAAAAAAAAAAAAACTTGTATCACTGAAGTAACCTTCGTGTAGTCATTATTTCATTCACTGATAATTTATGAAGTTGATAAGCGCTTGGAAAACCGTTAGATACACAATATTTGGTTTCATCAAAAATAAACCCTACTGGACATGATATAATTCGATGTTCTAACAAACCGCTCGAATTAAAGTAATTCGAAACAGCTTCCGAATCTGAACAAAAAACGTAAAAGGCCTGACGTTCTGGAAGCATACAACAAATTGATTTTGATTGCATCGTACAATCGATTACGTGGCAATCAATGTGATGGTACGCCAGTACGGGCATTAGTTTGTATGCCAGTGTGCGCATTATTCGCCAGTCTGTTCGCCAGTTTGTACACACAAAATATTCAGTGCAGTTGTGCGGATTTGGACAGTAATGTGCCGGTATATTACACTGAGTAATTTACCTTATTTTTTTAACAGGTAAAAAATTTATTTTTTACAACAAAATTATGAAACAACTGAAATTCGAATATATTGGTATTTGTGCAGTTTATATCACAAGAACGGCAAGTAGCACAGCTGTTTAAGAAAAAATATTTGGAAAAGGATACACATTTCATCAAAACACAAAAAAGAGTGTGAGGTTAGGTGCTCTTTTTTTTGAAGTTGAAATAAAAAATTGTCGCGTTGTATGAGCACTTGCCTAATTATAACGTTTATCTTGTTAAGATTTGCAATAATTGTAAAGTAAAATAAAAATGAGGTGACCGAAAACCACTGATTTTAATCAATTACAGTTTACATTGATTAAACGCCAACTATTCACGATCAGGAACAATTTCCATCGCAATCGCATTGGTTTCATATTGTGACGGTGACACCTAGTGTGTAATAGAATAAGTTAAATTAATAGGTCAATGTTTTACTGTACTAAAATGGAATTTTCCAGGATAAAATTGTTCTAAATGTTTCTACACTATTCTAACTGCAAAAGTCATGAGCTTTCTAGACGTTTGGTTTGTGTATAAAAAAAGGCAAACGAAGTTGAATTTATTAGCAGTATTTGGAAAGCGACAGTGTAAAGATTAAAAAGGAATTAAAAAGTGATTTAAAAAGTGTTTTTTGTGCGAAATAAAAATTATAAGTGTACGGTTATTGTGTAAAATTAAATAAAGTGATTTTGTGAATTATGGTTAAACAAAATTGTGTTGTATTAATTTTTTTTTTTAACTAAATAAATTCGTTGGTGATAAATTGAATTGACTTTGTATTATTCACAATCCAGTGATACGAACCTTGATTGACAAAGGCAAAAACGTAACAATTGGTGACAGTGGTGGGATTGTGAATAATAAGATAAAGAAAATGATTCTCAACGAATTAAAAGTTCCAGAATTAAAGAGGGAACTTGAGAAACGGGGTTTGGCCACTGATGGTAGTAAAGCAGCTTCACGTGATGCCATAGAGAAAGCAGGGTTAAACCAAGACCATCATTATTTTGGCGTAGAAGTTACGGATGCTTTAACTGTAGAGAAGACAGGTGATAAACAACCGTCGGTCGAAACAACACAACTACTATCTGGAAGTTTCGATTTGTCGCAGTTATTTGCTGCTATGAACCAGATGATGGGACAAATGAGTATAATGAGACAACAAAATGAACGACAGAAAATAAACCAGTCAAACCAAGCAATGAAACAACAAGGAGAGGAAATTAAAGACCAAATTATAGAAGGTAAAAGAAAATGGACGTGAAGCTTCTCGAATTATCAACTAAATGCACGGCGAAGTCTAGAAGCTGCAAATGGAGATTTAACAGGTTTACCAAAAATTAGAAACGGAAGCCCCACATGTCAAAACGAAGGTTCAACAGGTTGAAGAAAAATTATAAGGAAGGTTCAACGTCTCGAGAAAGAACTAAACGATTTCATGGCAAGTTGATCAACGACGCAAGTAATTCAGACCGTTCATTCAATCAAGTTAAAGCCACCAACATTCGACGGAACAACATCGTTCAGAATTTTCAAATTTCAATTTGAAACGGCAGTCAATCAAACCCGTTGTAATGATGAACATATTGTTGCATTGTTAATAGTGGCCCTTAAAGGTGAAGCAGCGGAGGCCTTATAAACAATTCCGGAAAAAGATCGCAACAGTTATTTCAAAATTATGAAGACGCTAGATCGGAAGTACGGCAGTGACCACAAGCGGGAAATCTTTCGCATGGAACTTAAAAGTCGGTACCAAAAGGGAGGAGAATCGCTACAGGAATTTTCATCGGCAATCGAGCGATTAGTACATCTAGCACATACCAGTACGTCAGCCGATTATATGGAAAGGCTTAAAATTGACGCATTCATTGACGGCATTCGAGATCCCACACAAGTAAGTGATGTTGTCACCTAAAGCAACCTTCGCCGAAATTATCGTTTGTGCGTTGACAAATGAAGCTTCACAATCCATCACCAAACCGTCAATGAAAAACGTCGAATGGAAATCGACACAAGCAAAACACAGAACGGTCAACACCACGATACCGAGACGAAAGCGGCAAAATCAAATGTTGGGCATTTGATAAAATCGGTCACATCTCTCGGGCCTGCTCTGAAATAAGAAGAAAAAGGGGAAGATCACCATATCCTATGCAGCGGCGACCAAGCGGGGAGCAGGCAGTGGCCAGACAAGAAGGCCAAATGATGACGGAGCCGTTAAACTACAAAGAGTCAGCTTACAGGGGCAGAAGCTGATTCCCACAACTGATTGCCCTATAACTTATATCCGCGTTTCAAAAGTAGCAAGAGGCGGTGAAAGCTTAACAATCAAAGGCGACATTGATGGCATGAACTGCATCATCACCCTGGATACGGGAGCAAATCGCACTATTGTCAGAAAAGATCTGATTGATGGAGGTATACAACCAGCCAATGGATTGAAGTTACAAACAGCAACTGGAGGTATTTCATTATTAAAAGGCAAACAGATCGTAAAAATAAAGATCGGGAGAACTCTTTTCTAACACGAAATGCTGATTGCTGATATTGAGGATGAAGTCATTTTGGGGATGGACTTCATGAGAGCAAATGGCTTCGTGGTGGATGCTGGACGATAAGTTTTAATTTACGATAATATCGAGTTGCCACTTCAATCTAGCAGTGCAGGAGCAACTACCAGGCGAATTATTATTGATCATCGGGAGAAGCTGCCACCGAACTCGGAGACGATCGTGTGGGAAAGATTTGAGGGAGGTTCTGGGTCACCCAGGTTGTGGGTTGTTAAAGCTAACGAAAAGGAGAACGGAACCAAGGAAATTATAATCGGAAAGCCCTAGTTAAACCAGATAAGCACCATAGAGTACCAATTAGGACACTAAATCTCTCGGATTAAACGAAAATCATCAAGAAAGGGACAGTCATCAGCAAATATAACGAGGTTTCAACTTTAGTAAAGTGTGAACAAAAAAGTCCGATTGAAAAAGGCAACATGCAGAAAGAAATGGTAGAACAACTCATGCAGAAATGGACCGAAGATTTTACTGAGGCACAGAAAGATTCTGCACATCAACTACTCAAACGTTACACGTCCATATTCGGCAGTACATCGGATAATAACGGAAGGACTTCAATTGTAAAGCATCGAATTGTTACGGGAGCAGAGATGCCAATTCGTCGACCACCCGGGAGATTACCATTGGTAAAACAACAAGAAGTCGACCGGATGGTAACAGAAATGCAAACGGCAGGAGCAATCGAACCATCTAAGAGCCAATGGAGCTCACCGGTAGCATTGGTTGAGAAGATGGACGGTAGCATAAGATTCTGCGTTGATTACCAAAAACTCAATGCTGTGACTAAAAAAGATAGCCAACCACTGCCAAGGATCGATGACACGTTAGACACGTTATCGGGTGCTCGAATATTTTCGACATTAGATCTACAAAGTGGCTATTGGCGAACATCATTTAATGATTTTTACGCTTACATCGCTAGCGAAATAAATAAAATAATTTCGATATCTATTTTGGTGTGCGTGTTTTCTGAATCAAAATAAATAAAACATAACCTAAAATTTTCTTTTTTCTTGTTTTACACAAAATTGTCGTAAAAAAAAGCCGCAAATTAGCTAAATTCGATATAAAATAATAAAATTCGTATAGAAGTGATTATTTTAGTGGATTAGTGTTTAGTGAGAAAAGTTGTTAGTGTGAAAATTGTATAAAAATGTCTCGATTCGATAAAATTACCGATACATTTAATTTATGTGCGACCAAATTATTCGATGAAATACAGAAATCATTACCGTCGGATAGAACATTCACGCGGAATTTAATCGAATGCAAGGATGATATGATATTCGGGTGGAATTCGTGTTGAATTATCGTATGGCCTGTCTGAAAGATGGCAAAGAGGTTAAATATAAGGTAAGTGATTTTTTGATTATTTGTTTTGTTTTGAGGTTATGTAGAGTTTAGGTTTTATGATTTTTTAAAGTTTATTCGATGACAAATTACATTACAGCGGGAGGTATTACAGTTTTTTAACATAATTGACTGAAACTTTACTAAGGATATCCACGCAATGCACAATAGGCCTCAATGGTAGCAGTGCTCTGGGCTGCATACACCCACCCTTTTAGAAAAAAAAAAAAAAAAAAAAAGGATATCCAAATAGTTTCGTTGTGCCACCTGTTTTTTTATTTTTATTTTGTTTCCTGTACACTTCCTAATCAGGCGGCGGATGAAATGGATGAATTGTGTTTGTGTAAGATTTGTATTCATATATGCATAATGATTAATGATCCTCTCAAATGAATTCGTTCTTACAACAATTATTTAAGGAAGATTATAATTTTGAAAAAAAGGGTAAAACTAAACGTTATTATCATTTTCGGTTCAGCATTGATTAAAATTTATTGATTTCGTGAACTAATTAAGTAAATAATTACATGGAATGGGCGACTTTGTATAACAAATTGTAAAACAAAATTTGAAAGCTTTGGATTTGGAGGTCAAACTTATAAATATAGGGTTTTATCGAACTATTTTACAAAACTTGACACGATGTAAAGGACCACAGCTGTAAACAGCTGTATTGTAAAACGAACTTGTAATATAAGATTCGTAAAAATATGTATGGATTTATTAGATCAACATATTTGTAATACACTGATCATGATTCTATAATTGGATATTAATAGTACAATAAAAAGAGGCTGCTGGTCCGAAGAAATTCAGAGTTTTTGCCAACGTCATTGTTCTTATCTCTTTGCCAACAACTTTTAGGCAATATACATTTTAGTTGGTATTTTCATACATCACGCCACCACATGCAAACACTTCTAATTTATATTGATAAAGAAGCAAAAAGGAAACTAACGACCGACACCTCGGTGATACCTACATTCTATATATTTTTTATACTTCACAAAGCTAATTGTACTAAGATTATAGTCCAACTTACAGAACTTTAAAATTTTTTGGCTGATTTATTAAAATTTGGAATATTATGATCTAATTAATTTTATTAAATGGTAGAATATCTCACAAAGATATGTACTGATACGTTTGTTCGTAGTTTCATTTTTTACAAATAAGTATTAAAATAAATGTGGCGGAGGGAATAATTCCGGATAGACGGTCAATGATATAGAACCCTATAAAATATTTTTAATGAAAATTTTTTAGATTTTTTGAAATTTTGTTTATATTCAGGCTATTTCAGCATATTCAACAGCCACTTCAAACAGATCAATGAGATGCGGAAATTCGATACGAAATATTTTTAGTCAGACGAAGAGAGTAGACTGAAATTAAACGAATCTATAACAGTGTAATAACTGCCGTGTAATAATTGCTGTGAAACCACCGATGGGAGTGCCCATGACACTGTTTGTGTCAGCGTTCCTTTGATACACCAATTTCAGTTCAATTATCGTTTCTTTTTTGGAAATGGCCCGTATAATTGGGAATCAGGGAGGTTTTGTTAACGGGAAAGGTGATTTGAATAGACTTGGCAAAGTTTATTCGAGGATCATTGAATTGGTATCAGAGTTTCCTAGGTACCAGTCTTTAATACGTCAACTTTGAAATTGGACGATGGGGTTCACAATGTTTTGATTGTTTGACCGCTTTTCCATTGCACGACACTGTAATGATGTGTCTGTGATGATGTCGTCGGATCGCAAATTGCGTAGATGTGTATGCAACGTTTTTCCGTTTCACAATACATCACCGAGTCCGGTATTGACACACGGATATTTTTTGCCGGACGATGGATCAATGACGCCATGATCCCCTGTTGTGTCGGTCCGATAATTGTTTTATAGTCTGACGGATATTTTTCTTTAATTGTGGGTCACAGTTTTTAGCCTTGGATGCAGTAAGTGCAAGTAGTACTTGATATTGTATACTACATTACATTGCAAGAATATTTGAGGTAGTGATGAAAGCGTTTCAGCACTTTTTGTTTGCTGAATTTAATTATATCAAAGTGTCATAGTTGTTCAAGTATTTTTGTCTGATGGTGTGGTTGTTATAAATTATACAATACTTAATTATATATAATTGTTAGATCGTCTCCAAGCTACAGAAGTATTGGTGAAGTCTCGCTCAACACCCAGAAACTCCAAGCATCCAGCAGCTATGTAGCATAGAAATTGTATTGTCTTGTGATATCTATGTTATTTTATTTAGTACTAACTAATTTATATAAGCTAATTTCTATTAATTAAGTAGTAAAGCAATTTAGTTTTCAGACTAACCTGGGAAACTCTATTTGAGTTTTATTAGTGAATATCATATATAGGTACATGTAGTACTTAACTAAACGCGTAGTATATAATAATTAATTTAAACATTATTAACTTAGTAAATAAATAAGTAATTTAAGCATTATTAATATCCTTTTGCAGGATCTTTAGGAAATTGTCGGTTAGTTTAATTTAATAGTATGGTGAAATATATAAAATATACATATTTTCAGCATTTACTTTTGATTCTAGTTACAGTAGGTAAACCAATAATTAACTATCTGCAGGAGAACGGTAGCTAATGAAACAAGTGCTGTGAATTTGAATTATAACTTAGCAATTTAAAATTTTTAAACATTCCCTTAGAATTTTTAATGTTGATGTTGAATTATTCATATGTCTTAATATTATGGTTGAGGTTGATATTGGTATTGAAGTGGGTGTTGGTATTGGCGTTCGTGTTGGTGTTAATGTTCATACTTATTTGTATAATTGTTAATGATAGTTTTGGTATTAGTATTTATATTGGTTAGTTAAAATGGTTTTCTCGAGAAACTCGACCAAGATGATAATGGCTGAGATGACAGCACGATGGCCCGATGGTAGTTGGTTGAATGATTGTCAAACTATTAATGGTTATTTATTTGTGGTACATAGGGATTGATCTATAATTTTTTTCAGAGAATCAAATTTATACTTAATTAATTTTAAAACAGTTATTATTAAGAATTAATGCATATTTTAAATTTAGGAATTTCTTGAAGAACCTGAAACAACCTTACAGGAGTTGGAGCAGTAGATGAACTTCAAATTGTATTGTCTTGTGCTAAATAAATTACTAAAAAAAAGTATATTACTAACAAATTTACTAACTATCAACTACTTAGGTGTCTGGAACCGGGTTGAGTCTTTGTTGCTAACATTCCTTTCCCATCCCTCGATTTTGTTATATGTAAAAAGGTGTACGACGGCTGCCTGGCCAGGGGCGGATATCACAACTATTAGACTTATGTGGTTATCTTTACGGGGTGAAATATTGCTATGTTTGGCTTCATGAAAGGCTGAGTATGATGGTAAATATTTCCTTGGTGAGGAAGAGCTATGGTGCCGTGTTGCAACATGGGTATAGTGGTGTGGTATTCGCGTTTATAATACGGGAGACTTGCTTAATGCTTGGTCGTATATCGCAATCAGTCAATCAATCAATCAATCAATTAGATCTACAAAGTGGCTGGAGAAAACAGCGTTCAGTGTGGGTAACGGGCTTTGGCAATTTAATGTTATGCTATTCGGATTATGTATACCCCTGCGACTTTTAAAAGGTAATTGGAGCGCGTGCTAAAGGGATTACATTGGAAGACGTGCCTAATATATCTGGACGACATCATCGTCAAGCGCAAGGATTTGGATAAGCAATTAAGGAACTTGGCGGAAGTTCTGGATCGGATACAGGCCGCCGGATCAAAATTAAGCCCAAAAAAGTGTAAACTGTTCAGAACTAAAGTCAAATATTTTGTCATCTGGTAACGACTAATGGAATTCATACCGACGAAGAAAAGATCGCAGCGGTAAAGAACTGGCCAATACCTAAAAATTTACACGAATTACGAAGCTTTCTGGGATTGTGCACCTATTATAGACGCTTCGTGCCAGGATTCGCCAACATTTCCAAGAGTTTAGACGAGTTACCCAGGAAGAAAAAGCCATTCAAATGGAAGGATGACCAGGAAAAAGCATTCGTGGAACTAAGGAAACGGATATGTGTCGCGCCAATCCTCGCGTACCCTATACCCAATGTAAAATATACTTTGGACACCGATGCAAGTAATGACGATATAGGAGGTGTGTTATCACAGGAAACTAATGGCCTAGAACGACTTATTGCGTACTACTCCAAAACATTATGAAAATCGAAGCGTAATTACTGCATGACACGTAAATAATAGTTGGCTATAGTGAAATGCGTTGAAATGCTTCCCATAAGTAAATTTATGGCCAAAAATTCCATTTACGGAGAGATTACGATGCTTTTCGGTAGCTGTTACAATTCAAGAATCAGAGAGACAAGAGGCATGCTGGATCGAACGTCTTCAAAGCTACGATTTCCAAATCGAGCATCGGAAGGGAAGTAAACACGGAAATGTCGACGCATTATCAAGACGACCATGTCTGGTAGAATGTAAACATTGCGGTCACGTTGATTTAAAGAAAGGCATCATTGACGTCCGGCTTACGCAAGTGCGGCCTGATGTGGAGTGGACCGACGAAATGATCAGGAAAGACCAATCGGTTGATACAGATTTATCAATTATTATGGAATGGAAGGAAAAGGAATACCGGCCAACTTGGGGCGAGATCGCGGACAAAACTCCCATTGTCAAGGCTTATTGGGCTCAACGGAATAGCATCCATCTTAAGAATGAGTGTTTAAAACGATTATGGGAAATGGTGATACCAAGGTGCCGGATTGTGGAAATCCTGAACGAGTATCATGGAGGAGCAAGTGGGAGCCACCTAGGAATTAATAAAACCCTAGCTAAGATACGTCAACAATTCTGCTGGGCAGGATGTAGGCAGTTAGTGATAGAATGGTGTCAAAAATGTGACCAATGTGCGGCGGTGAAGGGACCCGCACGCGAAACAATATAACGTTAGAGCACCATTCGAAAGAATTGCAATGGATGTAGCGGGGCCATTTCCCACCACCGAGAGTGGCAACAAATATGTGCTAGTAATCATGGGTTATTTCAGCAAATGGGCGGAGATGTTCCTTATTCCGAATCAGGAGACGACAGCAATAGCTGATGCCGTGGTAAACAACTGGATTAGCAGATTTGGAGTGCCGATGGAGATTCATACCGATCAAGGAAGGTTGAAACTGTGGTATTTCAAGAAATATGCCAGATGCTCGGTATAAATAAAACGAGAACAACGCCTTTTCATCCATAGTCTGATGGTATGGTGGACAGATTCATTAGTAAATTGGAGGAATATCTAGCAAAGGTCGTTGAGAAAAACCAACGCAACTGGGATCGGCATATACCGATGTTTCTGATGGCCTATCGATTAGCAATACAGGACACTACCGGAATGATACCAGCTAAAACATTATTTGGAGATAACCGACGGTTAACTGGAGATTCAAGTTTGTGGCTGTACCATCAGCGGCTTTATGTGGACAGGATTACGTAGACCGAATAAAAGAGGAACTTAATGCGATTTATCAATTTGTACGGGAGAAAATACGGATGTCAATTGACCGGAGGAAAGCTCGATATGACATACGGGCAAACAACAAAGCTTGTTGTACTTCACAACCCGCAAGGGCAAAAGGGATTATCCGGAAGCTGCAACCAGCATGGGAAGGACCTTACACTGTCATCACAAGGATGAATAACGTGGTTTATCGGATTCAGAAAGGATCTCGAAGTAAACCGTGGTGGTGCATTTGGAGAGGCTGGCCCTTTACAGAGAAGGTGATTTGGGTCCTGTTTGGGATGAACAAGCTTAGGTGGGGGGTAGTGTGACGGTGACACCTAATGTGTAATATAATAAAATTAAATTAATAGCTCAATGTCTAACTGTACTAAAATGGAATTTTCCATGATAAACATTGTTCTAAATGTTTCTACGCTATTCTAACTAGAAAAGTCATGAGCTTTATAGAAGCTTGGTTTGTGTATATAAAAAGGTTAACGAAGTCGAATTGGATTATTAGTATTTGGTAAGCGATAGTGTGAAGATTAATAAGGAATTAAAAAGTGATTTAAAAAGTTTTTTTGCGAAATAAAAATTATAAGTGTAGTTTATTATTAAAAAAATTATGTTGTAACAATTCTTGTGTTAACTAAATAAATTCGTTGGTGATAAATTGAATTGAATTGGTTTTATTCGCAATCCAGTGATACGAACTTTGATTGACAAGGCAAAAAGGTAACAATATTTGGAAAAGTTTATTTTTAAAACAATCGAAATTTCCTATAGCTGTTATTTTGGGCATAAAATCAACCTAGAGACTTGCAATTTTTTTCGAGATATAGACGAGTCAATTTTATTGCTGTTTTGTATATTTTTATTACTATGTAGGCATTTAGTTTCAGGATTTTTTTTTAAGTTAATTCTGCACTAAATGAAATCCTTGTGAATATAACAAAAAAGAACAAATAGCCAGCACATTTGTCAATTACACAGGTGTTAAGAAAATATACGATATCCAGACGAGTTCATTTTTCTTTCCATTACCCAGATTCTAGAATTAATATAATCTGGTAACAAAAAAAAAAAAAAAAAAAAAAAAAAAAAAAAAATATTTTTATTTATTTTAAAAGGACTCAATTAGAATATTAAAATCAAAGTTTTTTATTTTCTATTTTATTCAACAGAGAAAAAAAAAATGTGATTCTGTTTTCTATTCGTTTTGCTCGACATTAGCATTCTGATCGAGAAATTATTCATGAAATATTTATTAAAGTTCAACTGCATTTCCGTATAGTTTAGTATATAGTGCCATATAAATAAAACAGGTCATAAATTACAGGTACAATAAAACACAACTAGGTATATATTATAGGTACGAAAATGAGGTTGGTTTATATATTGTACCAAATAAATATTTATAAGGCGGATATTATGTGCTTAAGAGCAACAATATTATTTGTACACGTTGAAATGAAAATGTGAAATTATTTACTATATAGCTACCAAAATTTGGAATTAACCCCGCATTATTTCGATATTCCCCTTAATTAACCGATATAATTTAGACAAAACAACCTTATCAATTTACAAAGTTTACTTTTCAAATATACGAGCTCAATTCTATTAATAGTAAATGGAAAACATCAAAGACACAAAAAAAATATTTGTATCTCTTTTGTTACAAATGGTTATTTATTTAAAAACAAAATTTATTTATTTATATATAATATAGCTATTTTGTTGCTTTTGGTAAAACATAATATTGTTATACAGAGATCATAAAATAAATAAATTTTGTGTATAACGAAAAATTGAAAAGAACAACATTTAAGTAATTCAACACTTTCAAGTGGGTAATTAAGATATTTTGACTCTTCAACATGATGAAAATAATAATTTAGTATCAACGGAATAGATAATATTATGAAGAAGAAACTCTTCCTTCTCTCTACAATAACGCCATATAATAATAACACCTTTAACAGACAAACAAATATTATTGGTATGAAGAAACTTCGAAAAATTAACACCGGGAGGAATTATATTTTACTTTTAGTAATTATCATGAATGGTATTCAATTAAATTCATTAATTTTAATCAATTAAATTATAATTAGGATAGTAATTGTGATCATTTGTTTTTACTTTATTTCTTTTAATTGATTCTGAGAGTTTACGATATATATTAAAGTTAGCTATAAATACAAATTTATTATCTAGATTGGTTTAATGAGTTGTGTGAATAAGTTTTATTTTCACAGAAAAGCTTTGGCACACATATAGTAACAATCAATATTTAATTATTATTAATTTCTTCCCAGAATGTTTCATTATCATTTATTATTTAATTGGTGTTCAATTTACAAACAGTAATGTCACCTGCGTAAAAAAGAGTGAATCTCGTTGATTGTGAATCAGGTAACACCTTAATATCAAATTTAGTTGTCTAAAAGATGAACGCAATGAAAACAACAAAATATATTGAGAAAAATACGTATAATCACAAATAATTTATATGGGACCGGAAGTCATGTTTCAATTTTATGATTTTTATTTTTTAAATGCGAGTAAAACGAACAATGTATAGAACATGATCTTTTTATTATTGTTGTTTTTTAAGATACAAGGATGTCAAACATTTAAAAATTGCATGTAGTTGGTATTGTATTTATTGCCATAGAAAAGAAACTTCGGAATTTTTTTTTTCTTTGCCAAAGGGTGGGTGTTTTGTCGCCCAGAGCACGGCGACCATTGAGGCCTATTGTGCATCCCTAGAGATTCCTACGTGAAATGTAGGTCTATATCCTTGATAAACGCCGCTACCTGATGCATATCCAGTAGGTCGGCGTTAAGCCACTGGATTATGTACGATTGAGGAACTTGTTAAAAACTAGGAAAGCGATTTAAGGGATTGGCGATCCATCCTTGGTGCCTCTCCTAGACGTATAATATTATAACTGAATAATTTCTTTGCCTGTTTCATCTCAATAGAGGACTCCCAGACTAATTTCCTATAGTTCTGTTCCCAGTCCCTTATGCCATCTGCCATGCTGCCTCATTTCCTCTAACGGTGGAGCGGCCAGAAGACCAAAAAAGGATGACTTTTTTGCTTTACCCAGTTCTTAAAAATTACAGTAGCAGCTCCAGATCAATTTCGAGTTGAACACTGAAGTTCCTAAGGCTAGCAGAGCTGCCGGGCTGACCGAGATTATATAGATCTCGGTCTTATTATATTTCTTTTTGAGACATTGGAGCAAGCATACCTCAATAGCAAACGTCCCTGCCTGAAAAACTGTGAGAGTGCTACCCAGACCCTAATAGAGGTATGCATACCTCTAGGTCCTATCCCTGCACCGGTACCCCTGTCTGTTTTTGACTCATTCGTATACCATACAGAAGCATGGCGAGGGAGCAAGGACATAATATTCTCTACCAGAGCCCTATCCGGCAAACTAATAGTAAAATTCCTCCGACAGTCTATGGTTCTTACCATCAAATCCGATAGTTAGATCAATACTGTTGTGTCCTGGCCATATAGGTCTAATTTTGGCTATAATTTTTAGGCTCAGACCTCTTGAACCGACTACTTTTTTACTGTGTAGGTGCAGTGGTAAGAGCCCCAGTATTCTGTCAAGAGCAGCTGTTGGACAAGTCCTCATTGCTCCAGTTGCACCAACACAGATTAACCGCTGGGTCTTGTCTAGTATTCTCCGTGCACCAGCCTACTCCGTCTTTGGCCACCACACAAACGCCGCATAAGAGACAATAGGTCTTATTACGGCCCGGTGGAGCCAAACCAACATTTGTGGGCTCAGTCCCCACGTTTTGCCAATCATTCTTTGACAGGTGAAGTAGGCTTAGGCCTTGTTTGTGATATGAATTAGGTGGGGATTCTATGTCAATTTCTGATGAAGTACGACACCCAGATATTTAACCTCCATTGACAGTTGGAAAGTTATCCCCCCCCCCCCCTAGGGCTATCGGCAGGAGGATAGTTTTGCTTCGATTAGTAAAGAGAGTGCAGTTAACCTTGTCGGTGTTTACCGTAAGGCCCACCTCCGTGCACCAATCATTTACTACCTCTGGGCTTGTTGCATTCTTTCCCCTACTGTATTTGCGAATCTGCCCCAACCATCAAGACTAGGTCGTCCGCATAGGTTAATGTTCGAAAAGTCTAAATTTCTCAGTCTGATAAGAAATTGATCCATTACGATCAGCCACAATAAGGGAGAGAGAACACCTACCTGGGGGTAACCCCTGGTGGCCGCTATGGTGATGGTTTTGTATCCAAAAAAGGCCGTAATCTTCCTGTATTTTAGCATGTTTATAATCCACCTTACGGTGGAGGGGTCCAATCATTTGTCCTCTTCGCCCTGTTAATAAGTATACGGACATTTCGTCTCATGTTTTCCAAGTTTTGGTTCCACCAAGGAACATCCCTTGTGCTTCTAATACGCACCAGGGGTGAGCTTGAGTGGTAGGCATTAATTATTGCCTCTGTAACGTTATATGCAACTCTGTCGAGGTCTTCGACAGAGTTTATTGTGGTCTGTAGACCAGCTAATTTATCCAAAAGTCTTTCGTCTGACTACGTGTTGTGCATTAGCGTCGCGACCAATGGCGAATTTTTGGTTATGAATCGTGCAATAGTTTGCGACTATCTTATCGTTTGTCTTCTTACCCCCTCGTGGCAGGTAAACAAACATAATCTTTGGGCGAAGCAACTCCTCCTCCCCGACTGCCTTCAGTGATGCCCCTTCCCATGGCTTAGGTGAGGGCACTGTGGCCCTAAGCCACTCTACCGTTTCTTCATCGGCACAGTTGACCTTGAGCCAACCGTTTATGGTGCGACATCCCAGGAAATTAGGGCTGATACCATCTAACGGCAGATCCGCCACTGCCTCCATTATGGCATCCTGTATTGCCAGAACCTGGGCAATGCCCAGTTTTGTTTCTGGGAAGCCTTGATCGGTAATCTCCAACCTGATAGCCTTCACTGCGGCCCTATATGTTGTGGCCTTGTCGTCCCGGTTCTTGGGGCAACTCCCCTTATTGTCGCTCTCCGTTGCAGCTTTTGAGGCGGCTTCCAATGCCTTCGGTAAAGGACTGGCAACTTTCTCTCTTTTGCCGTAATGCCTTTGAGAGAAGAGTCGTCATCCGACCTATGCCTCTTGTTGGTTGGGGCAATTCTGTCCCAGATCCTTTACTTACATTGCTGCAAGGCAGCGTCGCGAGGCGTGCTCCTCTCTTTGATGTCTCCTCGAGCTCCAATTCCTTAAGGTCGTTATTTAGGATTAAGTATCCATTTCAGGCAATAGAGTGCCATGTAAAGGAGAGCCCATTACTACATCCGTACTAGAGTTTTCCATTAATTTTACGATCTCAGAAGCAGGGCCTGAATAGTCCTTGCTATCTTCTGAGACTGGTGCGTGCATGTATATGTTGCGAGACACATTGTTGGGTAATATTCAACTCTTCTGCCAATTGTTATTCAGTCTGACAAGGGTCCACATCAAGCAATTCTTCTAATTCTGTATCTTCAAATTTTCTTGGTCTGCCTTCACGTTCTTTGTCTCTTACGTCAAAATCACAAACTTTGAATCGTTGAATCCACTATTTGCATGTTGTTTTCGATGGAGCATTTTCACCGTAAACTTCCACAAGCAAACGATTTGTTTCCTCTGCACTTTTCTTCAACAAAAAATAATGAAGTAAAACTTCCCGCAAATGTTGTTTTTTTGGCACAAAATTTGACATTTTTAATTACATGAAAATAATTGTTGTTTACGCTTTGAACAAATGTCACTACAAATTATTAAAGCTTGACATCTAACCTCCAAAAAACATGTATAGCCCGATTGAATAATATACAAGCAGTGATACTAACGACACCTATTTAAAAAGATCTGAAATTTATTTGTACACCCATTATAATGCATCGATCGGTTGAAACCCACTGACTGAACGATGATTCAGCATCTTCTCAATCATTGTCCAAAAATGAGTTTTTCAAATAATCTCGAAAATTATTCAATAATATTTCTTTTTGCATAAGATAATATGTTGATGTTGAATCAGCACATAATATAGATGAAATGCTTTTGGTATTGCGATCTCTCTCCATTGGAAACAGTGTCCATAAATAATTAGTTCTACATTTTTACATAGGATACATACGCAAACTCTATACATTGCGCTGCGGCCGGGTTGCACACAATTCTTAGAACGGAGCAGAGAAAATTGGGAAATCCAAGCCCTTATAGCACGTTTTTTGTTGTGACGTTTGGGTACTTTCTTTCCAGGCATTATACGACCTACTTTTAGTAACCTAGTACTGATTGCTTGAATTCACCACTTATACCGTTTCCAGATTTTGGTACTAGCAGGCTCAGTGTTCCGTTTTTGTCAAAGATTTCTTTAGCTGGTTTCACCCTACGTTGAGTAGTGTTGAACAATTTTATGATTTTTTCTAAGGTTGTAGTGATTTTAACAAGGTAGCACTAGTAGATTTTGGTAGATTTTAGAAAGCTGTTTCTTATCATATTTTTTGTCCAAATGTTTAAACTTGCTTTTAGGTTGATTCATGAATTTATCATTATTATGTAGGCGTTCAGCCACCTCGTACGATCTATTGTGGCTATATTAAACTGGAGGGTGCCCGGGGTAGTCCGTATATTTTGCACTGATTAACCTATCCTTCCCTTATTCATCTATCAGCATATGCTGTTCTACCTTAGGTTGGGATTTTTTGTCAAGGTTTTCTCCTTTAGCTTCTTTCTTTAGCCTGTGCCAAATAGCCACAATGCGCCAAATGGTCTTAGTTACCAATGGGTACCACGAGGAGGCAGCACATACACTTGCGAATTGTGAACAGGTTACAATTTATAAAGTTGTACACATTACGTGATACGTACCCTACTGGAAGGTTACGGAGCTGGTAGATTCATCTATTTAACATTGCCCGCTACCTCCCCTCCAATAGACGCCAAACAACCATAAATTCATCATAAAGCTGCGTCTTCTCCAGTCGGGCAATCGGAAGGTGCTGGATTCTAATTTACTCGAATTTGGAAGATTTGCCAATCCCTGTTAATATCAAATTAGTTTGTTCAAGAATGTTTGCACTTTTTAATTTGCACTCCTCACTTTCACTTCTGCTCGACATAGCGTCTGTTTTAAGCGTTGATAACGTTTCCGGGGTAACATGTGATGTAGATAAATCAAGAATAGGTAATGATCTTTTTGTAGAGGCCTGTTTCTATGTTATTTCGTCGATTACTAGATAAGTTTTATTACATGTCACAGCTATTTATTTAGTGTCATTGGTAAATTACTAAAACTAATCTACAAACCTCATCACATTAGCTTAAAGTAAATATGGATACTTTAATCAAACGACGATCGGTCATTAAACACCAAATTATCAGATTAGTTGCTTATGCGAAAGCATGCAATGATACCACACCATTTGAGGAGATGCAAATAAAGTTAGATAAAATGAAAGAGCATTATAAAAGTTATGTGAGCGTAGAGGACGAAATATTTTCCATCGATGCAGATGGGCAGTCGGACTTTGGAGCGGTAGATGACAACTATTATTTATGCGTAGCCACCTTACAAAGATTGATGAGGACGAAGATGCAAACATCATCTACCACGTTTGACGCTACCTACCTTTAGCGCTACCTACACCAAATTTTCACGTTGCAGAAAAACCACTACCAAGCTGTTTACTGTGTACCAACCAACAACATCGGTTACGTGACTGCTTTAAATTCATCCAAATGAAGTTAGAAGATTGCAGGTTATATCTTAATAATAGTGATAGGTTCCTCAATCGTTTGGCAGAGGGGCATAGTGCATGTCAGTGTAGATCGAACGGACGATGCCATTAATATAAGAAAAGACACCATTCACTTGTACATGCTGATCAGATTTCTCCAAGTGTTTCTTTCGAGCCGAAACCATCTACGAAGTCAGACACTACAACATTGTTGGCCATGTGCAAAAGTTCTAACCATCCCGTTCAGAGCTTACATTCATCCCACCAAGATATATGTGCCGATGCACTACCAACCGCAAAATTGGAAATACGCGACAGATATGGGAATTGGCGAATGTGTCGCGCTCTCCCGGACTCCGCTTCAACAAGATCACGGAGCACTGCGCAAATAGATTGAACGTTTTACGGACAAATGCGAGATCAACATCAACACTCTAAATGGCGGAAGAGCTGGCAGTTCGAGAGGTCCGATAGATCTTTTGATTGGGTGTGGAAAATTCCTAATGCTCCTATCTGATAGTCAGATAAGAAAAGGTGCAGACCAACCCGTTGCACAGAAAACCAATCTAGGGTGTATCGTAGGGGAATTTATGAATCGAATGGCGCAACACTCTAAACCATCACCTGTCTATATGTTCAAGAAGAAATCAGCATCGACCAATCATTAAGGAGATTCTGGGAGACAGAAGAACTACCAGCGGTCGAGCAGAACACCGGAGAAGAAAAGCTATGCGTTGAACACTTAGACAAATATTTGAAGATTGAGAGTTTAGTTAAATTCAGGATTCCACTGCCTTTCAAGTCCAATAAACCCGCATTGGGAAACTCACTACACCAAGCAGTTAAGCGATTCAGCTCACTAGAACAAAAGCTGATGAAAAACCCCGAACTCCACCAAACCTACTCCAAGTTCATGGAAGAATATGTAGAGCTCGGTTACATGGAGCTGATACCACCAAATCAAATCGATCGACCACAAGAAGAAATTTACTATACCTTTCACACCATCCCGTAATCAAGGAAAGTAGTTAAACCACCAAACTACGTGTCGTATTCGACGCGTCAGCGAAGACCACTGCGGGAGTATCATTGAACGCTTTGTTGATGGTCGGACCGACTGTTCAACAATCTCTCATATAAATCTTAATAAGATTCTGGAAACATCGTTACATCAGCTGTGGATCGAAAACCCGGACACAGACTACCAACGCAACATTTAGCGTACCTCACCAGCTTTACCAGTGAGACACTACCGGCTTCTCTCAAACACCTACGGTACAGCGTCAGCTTCGTTTCTGGCAACTCAAGCTGTCAATAAATTAGCACACCTACTTACCGAAAGTCACCTGTTAGCAGCGAAAATATTGCAAAGAGGTTTTTATGTGGACGACCTTATGTCGGGAGCGAGTATTATTGACGAAGCCAGAAGCATGCAAAACGAGCTGATATCCCTTTTAAGACTCGGCGGGTATCACCTCCGCAAATGCGCAGCCAATAGTGTAAAACTTTTGGAGAAAATACCAGCAGATAGATGATCGAGAAATTTCAATTCAGGTAATCACCAAAAGAACAAAGTTAATTTCTGTTCTATAGGAATCAAATTTGACCCCCAAACCGATTGTTTTTCGTTTAAAATATCGCTGCCAGTTACAACAGAATTCAGCAAAAGAAATTTGCTGTCCGAAGCATCACGCGTTTTCGATCCAATGGGCTGGCAACAAGAAGTGCTATCTACCTCAACATGCTGTCAAGGAAATGACTAGTACCTCAACTAAGCAAAGGGTTGTGTTTGACGGTTCAGCCAGAACCAGCATTGGCAATTCCCTAAATAATACCTCGAAAATCTAAGAAAATGTTACGGCAAATATTAATACACGACGCGGACAGGGACTTTCAGAGAATTGTTTCGAGACAAAATCCTTCTGATCCTATTTCTCATCATCGCTTAAATACTGTCACTTACGGGACCAAACCAGCTTCCTATCTTGCCGTTCGAGCTATTCTACAAACTGTTATTGATCATGGAAATGATTACCAATTAGCAACACCAGTTCCAAATAATGATCTTTACAGAGGTCAATTATTGTCTGGAACTGAGATTATCGACGAAGCCTTCAAATTATACTGCCAAACTGTATAATTGTGTAGGAAGGGTGGTTTCAATCTCAGAAAATGGATGGCAAATTTCCAAGAGCTCCTGAAGATAATACCAATAGAGAATCAAGAGACCAAACCATTGAAATTTAATGATGAATTGGAACTCTTGGATTAAACTGGAACCCAAAAGAAGACACATTCCAAAGTTCACCTGAACGATATCAGATAGGCTACCAAACGAACTATTTTGTCGGCAGCTGCATGGTTATTCGACCCTTTGGGATGGCTATCACAATCCAAATTAAAAATTTGTTCCAAAGCCCATGGTTGCAGAAACTTGACTGGGATGATCATCTTCCATTGAAAATTGAGGAAGAAACAAGGGTAGCTCCTCTGAAACAGGTATCTCAACCGAGACTCGAATTGCGGCGCACATCTCCTCTGCAGATTAATAAGACTGGTAAAGGAATCATTGCCAATTAAATTTAATAACATCTATGCATGGATCGAGTAAAAAATCTTATTATCATGGCTCTCGGATCATCGCAGAAAGTGGCAGAGATTTATTGCCAATCGAACATCTCAGATTTTAGAAGAGGTACCGCGGCGATATTGGAATCATGTTCCATCAAAGGACAACCCAGCAAATGTTGCATCCAGAGGAATTGCAGCAGAAAAACTTTTAGTACATAAATTGTGGTGGCATGGACCACACTGACTACAATTACAACAGTGCTGCTGGCCCTTCGTATCAACCCATGATCTCCAGTTAAATGAAAGTGAAGTGGTTTGTGATGTGCAAAAACAAACTTTAAACAATTTTTAAAAATCTCTATCTCGAACTATTTATAAAAACTCTTCTTTTGAGCAAATAAAACGTATTGTGAGCTATATTTTCAGATATTACTCTAAACTAAAGGAAACAGTGAAATCTCGAAATGCAGACAGCAGAAGAGTTATGCATTAATTGGAAAGAAATTAAGTCAGTTCAATCAACAACCCAAATAAAAAATCGTGCAATACGATCACTTAGCCCAACATTAGATAAACGAGGTTTACTTCGTGTCGGTGGAAGTCTAGAGGAGTCATCATGTTCATTTGATGCAAAACACCCCATAATTTTGACAAAAAACCATCTATTAAGCCCTTATTACATTGTAGAATTTCTTAAGAAATACTTTCATCCGGGACCATCTTTATTATCAAGTTTGCTTCGACAAGGATTTTGGATCATGGGTGCTCGGCACATGATAAAATGTTTGGTTTGTTTTCGCTAAAAGGCAGCTACCTCAAAACAACTCATGCGAAGCCGGCCAATGTCGAGAGTTTCTTCTGGAAGACTATTTCTATCAACAGGTGTGGACCTTGCGGGTCCCATTTATCTCAAGCAAAATCACATCCGTGAACGCAACAAAGTAGTAAAAGGCTATATAGTTCTCTTCATATGCTTCGCGGTGAAGGCAGTACACATCCCAGCACTAAGGACATTTATCTCCAAGCAGGGAGCCCCTATTGAAAAGCGATAACGGTATCAATCCGGTTGGATGAAGGCGACATCTGAACGAGCTTTATCAATTATACCAAAATCAGAATCACATTAATTCGATCTCTCTCTTTCTTAATTCATCCTCGCCAGCGCTCCACATTTTTGTGGCCTCTGGGAGGCAAGCAATAAATCAGTGCATCACCTTAAGAGAGAGAACAGTTATACTATCCTCACATGCGAAGAAATTAGTACATTGTTAATCGAGGCTGTCTTGAACTCAAGACCGCTTTGCCCATTAAGTGATGATGTCACTGTGTACGACCCCCTAACTAATTTTAGACCGCAATAAATTGGACAGTCCCGATTTAGACAAAAATATATAGTACATTGGAGATCAAAATGTAGCCCGCTATAATCCTTGTTGGGCTAAAAATGTATATGTTGCTGCCTACTTTTGATGTGCATAGTGAATTTTATGGAAATAAACATAGCGCATCCAATATGGCGGTCAAAACATCGAAGAATTGAAATTTTCCGCTAAATTCTAAGTTTTGGAGATGAAAAGTATTCCGACATAACCCTTGTTGTGCTCAAATTTCAGGCATTCCAGCCTACTTTTGATATATATGAAGAGCTATAATTTTGTGCTATGTTCATAGTAATGAAGATGAAAATGTGTAGTGAATTTACCATCATGCATGTAAGTTGTGTAGGTGTGAATTTGTGATAAACGTCAATCAGTAGGTTGAGCAAATGAACACAAAAGTAGTAGATTTGGTCTAACTTATTATTGGCGAATTATCAGTAAGCTCAATAAAAATTGTGGAGACAAACGGCGGATTAAAAAACATGTACATCTAAACATCAATAATTGTATAAAAAAAATTTATATAAAATAAAATTAATTTAAACGAATATCACAATCTTTAAATTAACGATCGGAAAACGTATGGCAACAGACTCCTGGACATCACGCAATATCTAAATATATTTTTATGGTTACAACAACCAACGTAGCTATAAAGTGGTGACCACGACGTGATCGCAGGAGCACACATCCACCGTAGCACGCTCAGTGCGCCAAGAAGCATTAGCAAGGCATCAGAACATGCAATTCAAACGATTCCGGACAACACAGGAAAAAACAACAGTGTGCTAACCAGTAGCAATAAAATACAGCATGCAGGAAGACAACGGAAAGCAGCTCAACAGCGCCAAACCACAGCAGAAACTAAATTGAGGTCATAACCCCCACCAGTGGCCAGCGCTCAGTTAAGTTAGTATACGACCAGCAAATAATAGTGAAATTAGCTCAGTACAGCCTCCACCAGTGGTAAGCTGGAGCGAAATTAAACTATAAACGAACGCGGGCATTCAAATAACTCAGTACAGCCCCCACCCGTGGTAAGCTTTAGTTTATTTGGTGTGCGAAAAATAAGTAAACAGTCAAAAGATCGGCGAAAAGCACCCGAGGACTATTCAGCATCAGTAACGTCCTAATCAATCGTGAATCGTGTGTACTCTGGGCCGGGAAAGAAACCGTAAGTTAAATTCCAACATTTTTAAAGAGCTTAAAAAATTTAAATATTATTAAAATTTACATATTATTATCACATATTGCGTTTTATTTCATTCCTATTGTGTTCATTTGCTCAATCCAATCACATTTTTCCGTTGCGCGAAAAATTTTTATTTTTTTTTGTTTCGTTTTTGGTTTTGTTAACAAATATTCTCACGGATTCAGAATTTAAGGCTGAATATAGTTTTTCGGTTTGTTAACAACTATTTTCACACATTCAGCATTTAGAGCTGAATATATACCATATATTGTTTTGGTTAAGAGCTCTAATTCGAGTGTTGTCAAATGAGTTTCAATGCGGACGGTACACCCGTGTCAACGGAGACTCCAGATGATCGCCAACAACGAACAACGGTGACATTGAGCACACAACAATTACAAAAATATGTGGACGAACAAATGCGGTTAAGGCAAGCGTCCAAGATGGTTCAGAACGGTACGGAAACCGCTAGCTCCAGCCAAAATGGTGCTACTACTACAAACATAAATCTTCAGACACACAACATCGCGGCAGTGGCTTTTAAGGCGCCGTAGCCGTTGTATAATCAAAACCCAATAGTGTGGTTCAATATACTCGAGGAGTCTTTCCAATTGGCCACCCTGAGAATAGAACAGACAAAATACGCCCATGCTCTAGCCGCATTAGACACACGGCATCACGACGCGTTCGCCGATCTTATATTAAGAGACAAAGGCACTGTGCCGTATACCACTTTCAAAGAGAAAGTGACTCGGGTGTTAGGCGAATCGGAAAGATCTAAATTAAATAATGTACTACATGGACTAGCTGTAGGGGATCAAAGACCATCGCAACTACTAAACAAATTCAGGCTGAACGCAGGACGGGCATTTGACGAAAACGCACTGCGACATTTGTGGTTGAAGAGATTGCCGGCGCAAGTACAAATGATCCTAACGACTTTTAAGGACGACGAGCCATTGGTTACGTTGGCTGCTCGTGCGGATAACATAATGGAGACAATGACACAGTCCAATATCTACGCAGTAGCCAGCGTGGCATCAGCATCCAACACAACAAAGACGTCCAAAGGCAACGAATCCATACCAGACAAATTAGGGATGGAAGAACAACTAGAGAGATTGATGGGAATGATTGCAGAACTGTGCGGAGCATTCAAAAATCACGCCCCCGTACAAGTTCACAATCACCAGCCACATACAACAGAAATCGCTCACGGTCGTCGTCAAGAGCGAAAATCAACCCAAAGTACGAACAATGTTACTACCATTTTAAATTTGGCACGAACGCTCGGAAATGCGTGGCGGGGTGCAAATTTTACAATGAGCGTAACATTGAAGATAAAACGGATTTTTATATAACCATCAAAGAACCATGGTTGCTATTGATGGGTATACTACTAGCCGTTTACTCATTTTTGATGCGGGATTAAAATTTAATTTTTTAATCGACACGGGAGCCGACGTGTCAGTCATTCCAGTGAAGTTTTTGCAGGGCGCATCAACAGCAGTGACATGCAGATTGTTCGCAGACGGCTCGCCGGTGCAAGCTTTTGGCACAAAAATATTAAAATTGGATATCGGACTGCGACGAGAATTTAGATGAGAATTCGTGGTAGCAGACGTGTCAATCCCAATGATAGGTGCGGATTTTTTAAAACATTCAGGTCTACTAGTTGATATACAAGGACAGAGGATTATAGATCCGGTAACCTCCATGTTCGTAAAAGGTACAATTTCGAATGAACCAGATCCAGCCTTATCATATCTCGACCAGTCACTACTGCATCCCCAAATTCAAAATTTACTGGCAAAATTCTCTGAAATTACAAATAAGGGCCTCAGTTCGAAAATTATTAAGCACACCATCACCCATCGCTTGAAAACAAGCGGACAGCCGGTATCATGTAAAACACGTCGTTTAGCACCCGACAAACTACGCATAGCTAAAGACGAATTCGAACATATGATGGCTCAGGGAATTTGTAGGCCCAGTAGTAGCGCCAGGTCTAGTCTGTTGCATTTGGTAATGAAGAAAAATGGAACCTGGAGACCTTGCGGTGATTACAGAGCATTGAATAACAGAACAATACCAGACAGATATCCAATTCCACACCTTCAGGACTTTTCGTTTAAGCTGGAAGGCTGCATCATTTTTTCGACCTTAGACCTTGTCCAGGCGTACCACCAAATTTCCATTGAACCGACGGACATACTTAAAACAGCAATCGCTACTCCTTTCGGACTTTTCGAGTTTACTAAAATTACATTTGGACTAAGGAACGCAGCACAGACATTTCAACGAATAATGCTGCACTCAGTACTTGTAGGACTAAAATTTTGTTTTGTTTACCTGGATGACGTGTTAATTGCCTGAAAATCAATGGACGAACATTTAGAACACCTCAAAATAATTTTTCAAAAATTTTCAGAACACGGACTTATAATTAACGCGGACAAATGCGTATTCGCAAAGACGGAAATTATATTTTTAGGGCATAAGGTCACTGGGCAAGGCATACTTCTAAATCAAGACCGCATCCAAATTATCAAAAATTTCAATACTTCCAAATCAAGACCGCATCCAAATTATCAAAAATTTCAAACGCCCGGAAACAATTGACGGCATCAAAAGATTTCTCGGCACAATCAATTTTTATAGAAGATTTATTCCTCACGCGGCAGCTGGTCAGATGGTCCTCAACGATCTTCTGAAAGGCTACAAAAAAAACTCTAAAACAAAAATTGATTGGACGGAGGAATCCAGACTGGATTTCGAAACCTGCAAACAAAAACTCTGCGACGCTACGTTGCTAGTACACCGTTCGTCATCCGCACGGTTTGAAATCATGGTTGATGCCTCTGATGCTGCACTTGTGGCTGTGGTTCAGCAGTATATCTCCGGCGTCTGGCAACCACTCAGTTTCTTCTCGGGACGTCTCAATGAAAACAACAAAGGTATAGTGCCTATGAAAGAGAGCTGCTTGCAGCTTATTCTTGCATTAAGCACTGCAAATACTTGTTGGAGGGTCGTGAGTTCACCTTGTTCATCGATCATAAACCCTTGATCTACGCATTCCACCAATACCCGGAAAAAGCATCTCCGCGCCAATTCAGGCATCTAGACTTCATCGGTAAATTCACTACCGATATTCAACACATCTCCGGCATAAATAATGTCATCGCAGATACCCTCTCGCGCATTAATCAAATTTCGATCCATGAAAGTATTGATTATGCAAAAATAGCAGATGTCCAAACCAATGATGATGAACTACGAGAACTTCTAGGTAACAACCTAAATACAAATCTTCAACTGGTGCAAATTCCCATAGCGTTCAACACAAACAAAACTATATGTTGTGACGCATCAACTAGTATACCAAGACCGTTTATTCCAACAACATTTCGGAAATTTGTTTTTGAATCTTTTCACAATTTGTCACATCCCGGTGCTAAAGCCTCCGTCAAACTTTTGACTAAAAATGTCATTTGGTCTTCTATTGATAAAGATTCAAGAAATATGGCTCAAAATTGTATATCATGTCAAAAATCCAAGATGGCACACAAAATCACCTCTCGGCACTTTAAAGTTGCATCGCAACGTTTCGCTGAAATACATCTTGACATCATTGGTCCACTTCGAATTTCCGGTAACAACCGTTATTGCGTGACGTTAATTGTTTGATTTTCGCGATGGGCTGAGGCAGTTTCGGTGCAAGATATTACTGCGGCCACAGTAGCATTTGCAGTGTTATCAACGTGGATAGCTAGATTCGGCGTACCAGAGTTTATTGTTACGGACCAACGAGCACAATTCGAATCACAACTATTTTCAGAATTGGCTAAATTACTGAGTTTCCAACACGGACGCACTACGAGTTACAACCCGAAAAGCAACGGCATGATCGAAAGATGGCATCGCACCATCAAAGCGGACATCATGAGTCATAACCGACCAGACTGGGACAACATGTTACCATTGATTATGCTCGGGCTGCGGACGTCATTCAACGAGGAACTCAACGCCATAACAGCAGAACTCGTATATGGGGGATTACTACGTGTACCGGGACAATTCATAAACCAAACTCTCGATAGCAAAATAACGCAAAATAATTTCGTTAAGAATTTAAAAAAACATTTCGACGAAATTCGACCAATACCAGCTTCAAGACATACAACGAATAACGTTTTCGTGTCCAAAGATCTAAGTTCCACCACACATGTGTTTTTGAGAACAGATGCAATCAGAAAGGCGTTGGAATCCCCGCACACAGGTCCTTTTAAAGTAATCAAAAGAGACGCCAAAACATTCGACATAGAAATTAAAGGCAGAAGGGTTAAAGTCTCGATTGACCGAGTAAAACCCTGCCATTTACAAGTTTCGATGATACTTCAACAGACATTCAGGAACCCGGACGCGGAATTGACACAATAGACGACAGCAAAACAAGCTCAACTCAAAAAGTCTCTTTTGATACGACACAAAAATTCCTCATTTAGGACAAACAACAATCACTAGGACGAGAAGAATCATTAAAACGCCAGTCAGATATAATTAAATTAACACATAATACCATCACAGTCCAAAAGAACATTACAACAACACAACACATAACCTCGACAGGTATCACTTACACATGACACATCACGTGAATTGTTGGCAAAAAACACTGGAACGGGAGTATTGTGGCGAATTTACCATCATGCATTTAAGTTGTGTAGGTGTGAATTTGTGATAAACGTCAATCAGTAGGTTGAGCAAATGAACACAAAAGTAGTAGATTTGGTCTAACTTATTGTTGGCGAATTATCAGTAAGCTCAATAAAAATTGTGGAGACGCGAATTATTTTTTTCCTTAAACACAGTGCACACGAAAAGACAAAATTGCATTACATAAAATAAAACATTTGTCTGGGCAGAAAAAATATAGTTAAAACTTATAACTTGTGAAGGACGGAAGCCGATCAAATAAAACTACCGCAAGATAAAACCACAAGGACTCGTATACATATTACCCCAATTATCAGCATGAACAAGATGACAAACGGCTGATTAGATAAAAAAACATGTACATCTAAACATCAATAATTGTATAAAAAAAATTAATATAAAATAAAACTAATTTAAGCGAATATCACAATCTTTAAATTAACGATCGGAAAACGTATAGCAACAGACTCCTGGACATCACGCAATATCTAAATATATTTTTATGGTTACAACAACCAACGTAGCTATAAATGTAATCCGATGTAGTCCCTGCTGTGCTCAAATTGTAGGCATTCTAGCCTACTTTTGATGTATATAAAGACTTTTCTAAAAATAAACATGGCGCATGGGCATCTAAAATCGATTTCAAATATAGTGTTAAGTATTAAAAAATTAAAATGGCAGATACTATATGATTGGAGGAAATCCCAAAATATGAATCTTTCAAAAGGAAAAGTATCACATCTGATTCTGCATCGGCAGTAAAAGCTAAATATTATACATAAATAATATATCTACAATATAATTTTGAGTGGATATCGGGGTCGATGATTTTATGGTTTCAGATTAATCAAATACAAAAAGATTCTAGTGTTCGTCATTCTGGTAAATGCAGCAATCAGTATGGCCTTTTCGGTCTTAAGGGAAAAAATTTAAGACCTTTTATTTTTGATGGATGTTGAAAACTTAATGGGCACTACTTTAACCATCTCTCTTTATAAAGGTAAGTTAAATTGGAGGATATGCTAAATGGTTTGGAAGAAAAATTCTCAATGTTAGCAGTTACTGAGTACCAATAAATTAGAGAATTAGTTTAATTGCAGCTTGAAACGTGCCTGCCAAGAATGATGATGGTCGCACTGTAATTTAGAAACGTCTTCTTCGTTTAGATTGAAAAGGACTTCACATGACTTATAAAGGAATTCATTCAAAATTTCTTGTGAGTCTCAGTTACTTTGCTCAAGTGCAGCTAAAACGAAGGCAGAGTATAATTAGAGTAGCTACGAGTTGTAGGTGCTATGGCGATCATTGCGGCTTTGAAAAAATTTCGGGTTTATTTACTCAGTTTACAGTTTACAATTGCAACTGATTGCTCTGCTTTTTAGAATACCATGGACAAACGGGAGCTAACATCGAGGATTGAAGGGTTCAATAATTTAATTTTATGTCAGAACGTCGTCCTGGAATCCGAATGCATCATGTCGATGAATTGAGCTGCAATCCCGCTTTAACGGCAATTCGAGGCAACTTTATAATCATGTGAGTTCGATAACTAGGCTACTATAAATGGCTTTCTTTGTAAGATGGTATCCTATTATTATTCGTGCCGCGAGTAAAGCGCGAGGAAGTCATTATATCATATCACAATCAAGGCCATTTTGCAGTGAGAAAGACATTCAAACTCTTTTACTACGGTAATACTACATTATCAAATTTTAGTAAAATAACCACAACAGTAGGTGATTTTTTAACAAAAAAATCAAATCCTAATATATCGGTCGATTAAAAAATAAACTTCAGTCTAGAACAAGATTAAACACTTCATTCACAATAATCCAAAGGATGAAAGCTCTCCTAACTGTTCTTTTTTTTTGTATTTGAATATGCCCCAATCAAAAAACAAAAACTTTCAATTTTTTTTTATTTTTCTCCTACTTAAAACTAGTACCTACCTATACAAAATAAGAAAATTAAATTTCAAAAATTAATTACGAAAAGCTTAACTTGATAACAAATAAACCAAACAAAAACAATAAAATTCAATTAAAATAATCGAAAAATGATTTTTCGGTATTATTTTATAAAATTGATGAGCAATCGAAAATTGATTTGAAGTGGTCAAGTACTTAATCAAATAAGACATTGATTTTGACATTAAGTGATTTATCTCAACATATTTATGTATCTTTTGTTTTATTTGTTTATTTTTAGTTTTGTGCGTTTATGTTTTAGGCTGTACGTATTTTGATGAATCGATACAAGTTGGATAAAATAAAGATTTTCGGGATCTCATTGGGACAGTATATGCTACTTGTTTTATTTTTGTTCATGGTTTTATTCTTGATATATAGATGATACAAATGTAATCGATAAAGATTTTAATTTGATTGATTAAATTGAAATGGACTTTGCGTATAAACGATTTTCTGGACTCAAATTATCTGCGTGCGGGTAAGTAAATGGAAAAAGTTTATTAAAATGTTATTATAGCTGATGCTAAATTTAATACAGATTGATTAGATGAAGTTATTCGACTTTATTTCGTGTAATTCCTGGAAACAAATCAAATTGGCTTATTAGATTTTGAGACTATGTTTGAATAGAGATGGACTAACGGAATCTTATCGTTGTTTATTTAGTTTTTTAGTACTTGTGGCTTCTAATTTACGTCAATTTTACTTGAGAAGATGATCTGATAATAATTTAATTAGCAAAAATGGCTTGGAGTTGGTTTCCATTTAAATTTTTCGACGTATGAATTCCGCCATTCCACGTAAATAATAAAATCGGATGAAATTTGACGTAATAAACTCGAAGATAGCTGTGATTTAGCAGGTGATTAAGAAGGAAAATCTAAAATATCGCTAGAAACGCAAATTAAGCAAATTAAGGTGTGATATTCTTCCAGCTTCATTGGACGCAAACCAATTATTAGTCTCATGTGGCATTTTGAATTTCTTTAGCGGACTCCCTTAACCCGCCAAAATAGGAGGAGCTTAGTGGAATTGTCAGCAATTCGATGTTATTTAGTGTTGAAAAGATTCTGATAGAAATAAGTTTTTAAATTCATTTAGTTCAGAACAAAGAACGACATCCAAAGAAATTAGTGGCATTATCCGAATATATTTATGAACAACAGCGACTTACGTCCTGAAATAAATCTGCGAAAGCAAGCCAGAAATGATTGATTAGACAAATCTATAACAATTTTTAAAACGGCCAACTTCACAGTTTGGATTTAATCTTGAAACAGGAAATACTTTTATTTACAACCTGCCTGCAAAAATTTGTGCCTGCTATGATCCAATATTGTGGTTTTAAACTATAAAATAATGTTTGGGGACCACAATGTAAAAGTCCAATATATTCAAATCGAACTAATAATGCCGCGAAAACATATTTACTTGGTAACACAATTGCCGTGGCGCAAATTCAAACTTTCAACTACTTTAATCAAAGTTTACGCAAAAAGTAGAGCGGCATACAGCTCTGGCGAGGAATGGTTTATTTTTTGAGTTCAGTCTTACATAATGTTTGCATCTATCCGTGATCGTAAGGAAAAAAGCACAATCATACCCTTTTTCAAATGCATCTAAAAATGCATGGATTTGTATTACCTGATGTTGTGGCATTAAAATACATCGTGACATTGTTATTCGATTCGATTGAATCAATTGCTGTTTGAAGTTAATACTGGATTTGTAATAATGTTGACCCAATCGGTACTGTGAAGCGCTAATGTCGTTTGCAATAAAAGTTTAGCTAGTAAACGGATTGAATAATTGGAACTAATGAAAATGTTAGATGTGAAGTTCGACGGTGAAGAAATATTTAGAACAATTGAAGAACATTTCCGTAAGTTAAATCCGCATTTTTCTAATAATTTTTGTAACTCTGACTTTAGTTTAAGTACATCGTCAACTGTTTCTGACCCCGGCAGGGGTCGTCGAAGCTATGTGAATTGACTTACTTTCATCCAAAGCTAATTGATGCAGTGTACGTGTTGCTACGTTTAGTACCATGTGTTACTAGCTATGCATAAATTAAAATATTCTATTTTATCCAAAGGATTGTCTCTCTACCAGATTCGTTGAAGATTGCATTGAGATTCGTCAATTAAAATTTGACTGTAAATTTTAGCAATGTCCGCTGTAAAAGTAACAAAATGTTTTCGAAATCTCAAAATTAAGGACAAGAAATCATGTTGAATTTCGATTAGGAATTTAACGAACCATTAAATAATACTCTCAATTTATATTGATGTGGTAAATAGCAAGCCTTATTGTATAAATTATTCATGATATTTGGATCAAGGACTAATTCCACATATCCCAACGACAAAGATTCCTTTATGAAATTTCGATATAGAGAATAAGTTTCCGGTTGACTTATTAATTTCTTTTCAATGGATTGAAATTGTTTAAGCGAAGTATTTAATAATCCATGTATGTTATCATTTAAAGAAAGCGAAACCGAATAGCGACCAGAACAGAGACGTTTATGATTGTTAATATGGTGCTCTTCACAATTTTTATCATCTTATGAATGGTGATTTTATCTGAAAGTGTTTCTAGCTCCCAGAAGCGTTTCATATCATTATGCAATGTTTCGTTAGCACATAATGATGTGGATGAATTTTCTTCAACGATATGAGGAGATTTAACCCGACGTAACTAAATACGCTAGAATAAAATGCTGGAGGATTATTCATTACACTAATAGATTTGCCAATAAATAATCGATTGTAAGCTTCTACACTAAGCAAGTGTGGATCTGTCAATTCAACCTCATCACAGTTATATGCTGGCAAAAGCTTTGTAACCCTTGGTGATTCAGAACTCCATAGCTACTGAAAAATTGGATACTTTGGACGAAACAGCTGACGAAACTTTGTGTTTTATGAACACATGATTGACTGACGTTTATTTACATTTGTGCCAACCTTATGTTTACATATTCGACAATTTGTACGCAAGCCATTACTTTGAATGAAATGAAAACACACTTTAAGTGTTAATTTGGTATCCGAAAATTTTGTACAAGGTAGTAGTAAATGTGTTCCACCATAATACGGACACCTTCAGCTGTTGAAAATTGAAAAACTTGATTTATCATTTAAATAAATAAATCCTTTATACTGTTAAAATAGCTAGCCGAAAGTAAAAAGTCGATAGTGCAGATTACGTTAGTCCAGCCGAAAGTAAAGGCATGGTAATGCAGATTGTGTAATCCCAGTCGAAAGCAAAAAGTCGATAATGCAGATTATGTTACTAACATTTCATCTAAAAATAAAAAATTTAGTACTTATCAGTCGAAAGTAAATAGGATACATAGATTTAAATAAAATTTTTAGTAAATAGTCTTACGTGGAAAACTTTGTTAAGCCTATAGTCGTGGAAAATATCGGAAAATCAGAAGAATCCACAAAATTGGAATAGATTCAGCTGCTAGAGTGTATATCTGAAGTTGAATCGCTTTTACGTGATTTGTCAATAGCTATCGAATGAAAAAATTCTGTTCAAGATTGCCGTGGGAAATCTGGGAAAATTTAAAATTTTGGAAAATCGAAATTTCCGAGATTTCCTAACGGAAACTTAAAATAAATTTTTTTCTTGCGATAGCTATTGAAAAGTCACACCAATGCAATCAATCCCCAGACATCTAGAGGCTGATTTTATACAAATTTTCTAATGATTTTTAGAAAATCAAATTTTCCGAGATTTCCCACGGGAAACTTGAACCGAATTTTTTTCCTGCGATAACTATTGACAAGTCACATCAATGCAATTCACCTAAAGACATAATACTTTAGAGCATGATTTTATTACCCCATTTCTTACCTTCTGCTGGAAGCTTTTTTGAATTTTCCGAGATTTCCCACGGAAACTGGAACTGAATCTTTTTACTGTGATAGCTAATGACAAGTCATATCGATGCAATTCATCTCCAGACATAACACTCTAGAGACTGATTTTATTCATCCATTTTTTACTTTCGGCGGGAAATTTTTTTTGAATTCTCCGAGATTTCCCACGGGAAACTTGAATTGAATTTGTGTGCCATTGATGCTTGTTGCTGATTCTAGTATCACCTATGATAGCGCTATAGGAAAATATTTTGCTAACCCAAGAGTGTTGTATACCCAAGAAAATACAAAGTTACTTCTGTTGCAGCTCAGGTTCACGGATTTAAGATAAATAACGAAACTTTTGTTATAAATTCGCTGCAGTTATTCTATAATTGTTTGCATCTTAAAAAATCTGCGAGAATTGCGGTCATATTTTAAGTAGGAATCGGCTTCTTTATTTAATGATGATACTCAATGGAAGGGGAAATTCAAGCAAAAAAATTCATATTTAAAATACAAATATTACCAGGTATAATTTTTTTGACATCGGGATTATTTGATAGTTATTCGGAGTACGCCATCACGAAAGGAAAAGGGCAATAAAAGACAACAATTGCCAAAATATGTATCATCGTGACTTACTACTAAATCTAGAGAGCTTTTGGCCTTCTAAATCTTAGTATTTGAGATATTCGCAGTTTTTACTGTCAAAGGACTTCATTTCTCTGAAGCCATAAGAATAATTTTTAAACCCCTGATAAACACTTAGAAATTAAATATTTCCTAAAATACTAATATCAACTACTTTTACAATCCTGTAAGGTTCAATTTTTACAAGAATAATTTGGTACTATAGTACAAATTTCCTGAACTATAAAACCAACACATAAATTGTGTGTTTATGATGTTTAGGGGTTCTTCATAGCCTGCGAAATGACACTTGAAGTTATATATTTCTTTTCTTACCTGCAAACCTACAATATCTTTGATTTCGGGCTGCCATGCTTTTTATTTATATTCTGAATTTAAGATTGATTTGATAAATTTAAAAGTTATATTTTTTATAAATCTCGATAAATCTGTTCAGGTATTTGCAAAAAAAAAAATTTGTGCGAAATTGTAACTACTTTTATCATCCACTTAAAAATACCGGCACTCGCAGCACGAAGAATTGCATTTGATTGTGAATAAATCAAAATCCATTGAATTTATCACCAACGAATTTATTTATTGAACACAAGAATAATTACAACACAATTTTTAAACAATAATTTACAAAATCACTTTACTTTAATACTCGCACAATATTACTGATCATTTATAATTTTTATTTCGCACTAAAACACTTTTTAAAGCACTTTCCAATTCATTTTTTAATCCCTATACTTTCGCTCACCAAAAACTAATGATTCCAATTCGACTTCGTTCGCCTTTTTATATACACAAACTTAACTTCTAAAATGCTCATGAATTTTCCAGTCAGAAAAGCGTAGACACATTTAGAACCATTTTATCATGGAAAATTCCATTTTAGTACAGTTAAACATTGAGCTATTAATTAAACTTATTCTATTAAACACTAGGTGCCACCGACACACTACTCCAACCTTAGCATGTTCGTCCCGAACAGGACCCAAATCACCTCCTCTGTATAGGGACAGCCTCTCTAAATGCACCACCTTTGGTTTACCTCGATGTCCCTTCCGTATCCGATAAACCACGTCATTCATCCTTGTGATGACAGTGTAGGGTCCTTCTCATGCTGGTTGCAGCTTCGGTGATAATCCCTTTTTCCGTTGCGTGTTTTTAAACCATACTAATTGCCCTTACTGGTAACCTTGGTTATTTGCTCGTATGTCATATCGAGCTTTCATCCGGTCATTTGACATGTGTATTTTCTCCCGTACAAATTGATGAATCTCATTAAGTTCCTCTTTCAATCGGTCTACGTAATCCTGTCCACATAAAGCCGCTGATGGTACAGCCCCAAACTTTAGAGTTCCAGGTAATCGTAGGTTATCTCCAAATAAAGTTTTAGCTGGTTTCATTCCGGTTGTATCATGTATTGCTGATCGATAGGCCATCAGAAACGTCGGTATATGCCGATTCCAGTTGTGTTGGTTTTTCTCAACGACCTTTGCTCGATATTCCTCCAGTGTACCATTGAATCTTTCCACCATACCATCAGACGGTCGATGCAAAGGAGTTGCCCCCGTTTTATTTATCTGAGCACCTGACATATTTTTTGAAATACCACCGATTCAAAATTCCTTCCTTGATCGGTATGAAGCACCATCGGCACACCAAATCTGCTAATCCAGTTGTTTACTACGGCATCAGCTATTGTTGTCGTCTCCTGATTGGGAATTGGGTACACCTCCGGCCATTTGCTGAAATAATCGATTATTACTAGCACATATTTGTTGCCGCTCTCGATGGTGGGAAATGGCCCCACTACATCCATTGCAATTCTTTCGAATGGTGCTCAAATGTTATATTGTTTCATGGTTCCACTAATTTTGTGAGAGTCTCTTCACCGCCGCACATTGGTCACATTTTTCGCACCATTTTATCACTGGCTGCCTACGTCCTGACCAGTAGAATCGTCGACGTATCATTGCTGGTGTTTTATTAATTCCTATTTTTAAGTCTTTCTCGAGACGTTTAACATCCGCTTGTAATTTTTCTTGAACCTGTTGAACCTCCGTTTTGACGAGTTAAACTGCAGTTTCTTATTTTTGTTTAACCTGTTGATTCTCCGTCTTAAAATTCGTTTGCAGTTTCTCTATTTCGCCTTGTACATTTGTAGACAATTCCAGAAATTTCTCGTCCATTCTCTGTTGTCCTTCGGCAATTTCCCCCATCCGACGCTCTATAATTTTAATTGATTGTTCTATTTTCTCTATTTGTTGTTTCATTGCTTGGTTTAAATGATTTTGTCGTTCATTATGTTGTCTCATTACACTCATTTGTCCCATCATCTGGTTCATAGCAGCGATTAACTGCGACAAATCGAAACTGGCATTATTATCTCCTTCTTTCTGCGCTACGGTTGCCGCACACGTTACTTTAAATCGAAAATCATGATGTTCTGCATCCAGCCCTTTGATCTCCATGGCCTCACGTAGTCGCGCTTGTAAAGCTGCTTTACTACCATTAGTAACCAAACCCCGTTTTTCAAGTTCCCTTTTTAATTCTTGAACTTTTAGTTCGTTGATAATCATTTTCTTTATCTTATTATTTACAGTCTCACCGCTGTCATCAATGGTTACGTTTTTGCCTTGTCATTCAAGGTTCGTGTCACTGGATTGTGAATAATACCAAATCAATTTAATTTATTACCAACGAAGGTGGTTTGGCGTCTATTGGAGGGGGGGATCAAAGTTGAGTAGATCAATCTACCAGCTCCGTAACCTTCCAGTAGGGTGCGCATCACGTAAGCTGTTCTGGTCTTGTCTTTAGGCAGCTGCGTGATGGGTACAATTGTGTAATGGGTAACCTGTTCACAATTCGCAAGTGTACGTACTGCCTCCTCGTGGCAACCACTGGTAACTAAGGTTACTTGGCACATTTTTGGAAATTTGGCACAGACTAAAGTACGGCGCTAAAGGAGAAAACCTTGACAAAAAACCCTAATCTAAGGTGAAACAGCATATGCCGAAGGATGAATGGCTGATAGGTTAACCAGCCCAAAATATGCGAACTCTGGATACCAGGCACCCTAAAGTTTTATTTAGCCTTCCTGTAGTAAAGCTGGGTGACCTACAGATGATTTGCAATCCCGAGCAATTCGTAAGAGTAAAATCAAACGGAATACGGGGCAGGAGTAGGAATATACGAGAGTGGGACAACCTTTGCGAGGTCCTTGAGCTCCAATGTTACCGTCTTTCTAGCGGAACTACATGCTGTAGTAAACATCTAGGAGGGAGAGCAATAAGCCCAGATAGTATGTATAATGTACCGGGAGGCAGTATCGTCAGGTTCATTAAGAACCTGAATATTGACTGGACGGATAATTTTTTTTTTTTTTTTTTTTTTAAATCACTACCAATTTTATTAAAACGTTTAAAACAAAGTTACAATAAATAATAAGTAATTGGTAAGATAATTGCACCTTTAGTTTCAAAGAAACGTGTGTCAGGTACAATGGTTCTCTCTAATAATATTACAAAAAATTTAACAAAAATGTCAAAGATAACACAATAATAATTTACAAAATTTATAAAGTAAAAGTAATACAAATAAAATAAGAGACAAAACTATAATAATACAAAAAATAGATGCTAAATTGCTTTGTTTAGTTTCAACCAATTTTTGAGAGCTTTGGAGAAAGCGGAGAAGCTGCTGCACACTCGAATTTCCAATGGTAAGTTGTTAAAGATTATTGCTGAAGCCACACTGAAGTAACGTTTACTTAATTAATTAAGCAGTAATTAAGCAGGGGCCGGCACAATATATCGTTTAGGTCGCAGTGCGAAGTGGCTGATCGCCCGTATGGCCCCCCTAATAATAATAATAATAATAATAATAATAATAATCACCATCGAACTTATTTAGTTAACACAACACATTTAATTAATAAAAATTCACAAAATCACTTTATATAAATTATTCTCAAATTTTACTATACACTTATAATTTTTATTTCCACTAACATACTTTTAAATCCCTTTTTAATTCCTTTTTAATCTTAACACTATCGCTTACCAAATACTACTAATCCAATTCGACTTCGTTCACCTTTTTATACACACAAATCAAACTTCTAGAAAGCTCATGACTTTTCCAATTAGAATAGCGTAGAAACATTTATAACAATTTTATCATGGAAAATTCCATTTTAATACAGTTAAACATTGAGCTATTAATTTTAACTTATTCTATTACACACTAGGTGTCACCGTTAAAATATTGTGACGGTGATACCTAGTGTGTAATAGAAGATGTTAAATGAATAGCTCAATGTTTAACTGTACTAAAATGGAATTTTCCATGATAAAATTGCTCTACACTATTCTAACTAAAAAAATCATCAGCTTTCTAGAAGTTTGGTTTGTGTATATAGAAAGGCGAACGAAGTCGAATTTGATTATTAGTGTTTGGTAACCGATAGTTTGAAGGTTAGAAAGGAATTAAAAAGTGATTTATAAAGTGTTGTGGTGCAATTTAAAAATAATAAGTGTACAGTAAAATTGTATGAAAATTATATTAAATGATTTTGATAATTCACAAATCAATTATATTAAATAAATTTTTATTGTTCAATAAATAAATCCTTCAGTAATAAATTGATTTGTTTTATTTTTATTTACAATCCAGTGACTCGAACCTTGATTTACAAGGCTAAGTCGTAATAGTATAAAACCATGAGAAAAGTGCGAATACATTTTACCGATATATAAAAATGAGAGGGGTATATTAAAACTTTTTTTTTCTTTCAAAATGTTAATACGATTTTTTAAATTTTGAGCAACATGGTGCAACTTTTACGAAAAAGATATACAGGTTCAACCTTTTCGATTTTTTTTGGATTGCTGCAAATAGTATTAGATAACTTATTTTGAATATGCCTCTTCATAATGGAAGGAATTCATAAAAATTAATCATTTTATCGTGAAAGTTCTGTCTTTCAAAGTAGAGCAAAAGATAAAATGTAAATCAGCTATTAATTTCCAATTGTACTAAATGAACATGCCAGATGTACTATAAATTAATTTTGGTATGTTTCCATGCTGAAATACCAATTTTTAATATGTCTCTGTACTTATGAAAGAGAAAATCTGTAGCCTCGATAGAGTATCAGTATAAAAAGCAAGTTATTCAAACGAATTAAAAACTATAAAATGTAGCATAAATAGTCCTATTAGATAAAATTATCTAAATTATTAGCAATTCAACCACAAAAATATAGAAAGTCTGGAGGTATTTTATACGGACCTATCGAGACTTATTAAAAATAAAGTTAGTTAGAAACTCTGATACAAAAAAAAAAAAAAAAAAACAACGAGAAAAATTATATTTTCATTTCTATGAATTGTGTACTATTTTTCTACAATGTCTACATGTTGTCTACATTGTCAACGCTATTGTCAACATTTGCGTGTAGAGAATCTCAAAGTAGGCGAAGACGTACAATACTGACAATAACTGAACTTCCGAATATTAGACTCGATTCCCCTAACGTGGTTAGTACCCACAGCCTGTTTCGAAATTGAGCTAGCTGACCCTTAAAAACACTTTGCTGCCGTTTTAGACAGTCTTTAGTTTCAAGCTTCGACGATATTTCGGTATTTTCATCATCACACCTCATATTTAATTTACCCAGAAGGTTAATTGAAATAAGCCGCATGGTGAACAATTCCGACGAATAGTGTAACATTTAGTTGCTGATTACAAACTCCGCTGATTTTTGATAATTTATTATGTGATTACAATTCATCTGGCTGAGTGCTGGCTTTGATTTAGTATAATCACAAACTCCGACGAACTGATGGTTTCGTAGTTGATTATACAATGTCGACAAGTAATTTAGTATTGTTAATTTTAAAAACACACACAAAAAATAATGATCGAATTGAATGATTTGTTTGTAATGACAACTCCGACGAGTAATTTAGATGTTTTGACATAATATGACAACAAACATCGACGAATTTATGTGAGCTGTTTGATGATAAAACATAATATTGTAAAAGAGGTGTGATAATTTTAAACCCGATGAAACAGTTGTAATATAGAACCACAAAGTCAGCGTACTAGTGTTAACGGCGTTAACTGGTCGTTATTCTGTTTAGAGAGATTGGTTTCGATATCCCGCTCAAAGAACCAATATGGGGATGAAACCCACGATGATGGAGGATTCCATCTGGCAATTCCACAGGGATCATTCGAAAAATAAATTTATTTGTTCTTTTTACTTAACTTCTAAATCAAATAGTTTTATTTTATGTATAACTCGGGCAGAATACAGAGCATAAGCTCCATTTACACTCTGTCTCACATTTACAGCAAAAAATACAGTACATCGAAAAATACAATAAATTCAAAATTAAGAAAACGAAAATTAAAAACAAATACAAAAATTTTACTCTAGATAATCATAATTACAATATAGATCCGGATATTATTACTTAAACTAAGAAATTAAATATTTACTAGCTAATTATATTTCGTACAGAATTTTTAAATATATTAACCGATTTATTAAAAATATCAATGCTGTCAACACTAAAAAACAAGTCATGATTCCTCGTTACATGGTAGCCTGGCGAGGCCAGCCCAATATTTGTTGGTGAAGTTACAGCTCTAAACATATTTGTATTTCTAGGGAGGTATGGACGATTCCATTTACAATTTTATATAATAGCAACTCATCTAAATATAATCGGCGGGATTCTAGGCTCATTAAACTTAATTTTTGTAGTCGTATTTATAGAGGAACAAATTCATCTAATCGAAATCTCTTAAATAGACGCCTCGTAAATCTGCGTAGAATAGATTCAATTCTTATACGGTAGAGACATAAAAGGGGTTCCATATTTGTGTACAATACTCAACTTGACTCCTAACTAGCGAGCGCACTGTATAAAGTTATTTTAGTATGATGAGAAGTGAAGTCTTGACATATATGTAGCGCAAATCCTAGTAATCTATTAGCTCTACTACAAATATTATCAATGTGAGGATTAAAAGTTAGTTTACTGTCGATCAGAACACCTAAATCTTTAATGACCTCAACTCTTCGTATTACAATGTTTTTTTAGATTATAACTAAACAATGTAGGTTTTCTTTTATTAGTATATGTGATAATATTACATTAAGAGATGTTTAAATTTAGTTTATTTACCTCACACCACTCGATTAATGAATCCAGATCTTCTTGTAGTAGGCAGCAATCATTTTCAGATTTAATAGTTCGAAAGATTTTAAGATCATCAGCATATAGGAGACAGTTAGTCGTTAATTTAAGCACAATATCATTAATAAATTATATAAATATTAACGGACCAAGTATACAGAGCCCTGAGGGACACCTGAAGTGGGAATAAATTCATCAGAACAAACACCATTAAATTTAACATAAACGATACGTTCTATTAAATATGACTTCAACCAGATTTTAAATTGTGAACTTCCCAGAAACGAATCCATGTTGACATGGAATAATAGAGTGTCTCATTTCATTGTACAAAATTTGAAACATGAGCTTCTCAAAAATTTTTACAAACACATTACTTTGCAAATTCCCCGATAATTTCTTAGATTTGCAGTAACACCAGATTTAAAAATTGGAATAATAAAAGATGTCTTCCACAATTTGGGAAATACGCCACTGTTTAAAAACTTATAAAAAATAATTGTTGAAGGCCAGAATAAAGACCGGTATCAATTACAAATTTACTAGGTAAACCATTGGGGTGACTGCCTTTGTTAGCGTCTAGCCCATTAAGCACCAGGAGAACGTCACTTTCAGAAAAATGATCATATCCGCATAGCAAATTTGAGTTATTACATCGTCAATTAATTTATTTGATGAATCCGTTGATGGACCAAAAACACTGCTGAAGTAATCAGAAAACCAATCACAAATAGTAATTACATCACAAGAGCTATCTTTTAAATAGCTCATTAGACTTGGAAATTCTAATCAAGGTACACCCAAACCCCTCCCTAAATATACATAAGAAATATGAGCATTTCTGAATGTGACACTTCCGCAAACAATATATTTGTTTATGTGGGTATTACATTGCAAATGGTGAACCATTCTATTCAAATCATCAATTTTATCGATTCCAGTAAACTGTATGTAAGTAAAAAAAAAACAAAACTTTTACTTATTTTCCAAACTTATTTTCTATTTCCAAATTCTTGTGTTGGGGTAACATTTCAAATTAAATGACAAATATCTGTACGAAAATAATAAACAACAACAAAAAACGTAATAAAAAGTACAACATTTTTTGTATGTTGTAGTTGTTAGTCGTATACTCGTATTATGTCTACGTACAAGATATTCAATGTTTTGTTATTTTTTTGTCTGTGTTATCATCCAGCATCCAACATAGCTATTGTTTTATATTTCGACAAGACAACAGAATTATGCTTTTGAAAAGGCAAAATACGGCAAAAAAAAATTTACTCTCGAACTTCCAAAATATTTTTTTTTTTCTTCTTTCTATACACTCCTCTATATTTTATTTACAAGAAAACATGCAAACTTTTCTTAAATAGAACACATAAAAAAAAAGCTCGAAAGTCTATTGAAAATTTATGTTTTCTTATTTCAAATAAAATTTAAATTATTTCGTTTTTTTTTTAACTTAGTTGTACTTTACTTTTTTTTTTGTCTAAACACAACAGAAACAAGAATAACAACAAAAATTGTTTGATAATAAAGGAAAGTTCTTTTTTGTGTGCTTTTTATTTAAGAAACTTTATTGATTTAATTAAAATTAATTTTTAGAAAAAATTTTAAAATTTTTAATTTGAAAAAAAAAAAGTTTGGATTTTTAACTGAATGGATGATTTTTCATTTTAATTTTTTTTTTTTTTTTTTTAATATGTTTTAGGAATGTTTAAAATTTAATTTGTTTAAGAAGGTACCGATTTTTGAAATATTTTCTATACAGAGATGACGAAAGACAAATTTGATTTATTCGCTCTAAATTGATGAGACATAATTAAATTGAAATTCTTCGATAAATTCCTATGTTTGTTAAATTATGTAATATTGTGTAATCTCTGATTTTACTTTAATAATCTTTTCTCCCCAAAAGAAAATCATGTTTTAAAATAGTTGGTTAATGATTGAATAATTCGTACCAGAACGTTGAACCGATAAATAATACATATTAGCTGTGGTATTTTCGCAGCAGGGATTGTATATGTTGCGTGCTGAAAAATAAACTTGGTTGATGTCTGCTAACACTTTTTCAACGCCATTTAGTCCTTATACAAATTAGAAAGCGATGTCGTGAGGCTGCATAACGGACCATAAATGGCACCGTTATTATTTTCTGTTGCTTCCTGTACCTTTGTAAACTCACCGGTAATTCGAGGCTATATATATATAACTTAAGATTCTTTGCTGTTTGCTGAGGCACTGAATTATATAGCTTAGTTTTTCCAGACTGCTCAGATAATTTTTTATAGAATACTAGCGGATACCCGGCGTGCGCTGCAATGCCTTTTAGATTGATAGCGGATACCCGGCATGTGCTCCTAGGCTAAAAAAAGAAATACATTTTGTTTATTTATTAACTTTTTTATCTTAATGCTAGCGGATAAACAATATTTTGAGTTTTTTCGGTAGGTGTGTAAACTTAAAGATTTTTCGGCATTCCAACTCTCGAGCAAGCAACATATAATTGGCCGTGCGAAAAACAGGAGTTTTCTAAGTTCAAACCAGCAACACTTAGCGATTAACCTTGAGCCTTGTTGATGGTTATGGCAAAAGCCGGACGCACTGGAAACTGTAATCGCTTAAAATCGAAGGGCAAATTGGTTGAAATTATTGGAATTCGTGGTATCAGCACATCTTCTCCTTTACATTTGCCGCTGAGTATTGTGTCTTCGATTAAATTCAGCGATAGTTTTTTAACAGCAAGTCTTGTTCCGTTGCACAATTTCGGTGGATCTAAGTTGCGAGTGAGCATCAACGGTGAACCAACTTTTTAAGTTAATATGTGCGGTGGCATTCCAAATGGTTCCAAAGAGTTAAGAAACTCTATTGGATAGTTAACAGCTTGTTCCTTATCTCAAAATTGCTCGTTTGCAAAGCCAATCATGATTTTTCAAATTGTTTGTAATATCGGGAAAAAAATTCGGCACAACATTTTGAATTTATGACTGCATTTGACAAAAGTTTGGCGGAAAAGATATATCACATGTAGTCGGATCAATCGAAAGTTTTCCATCGCCCATATTCAAAAGCTGTTTGGCGAATATTTGCGCAGCAGCATCTTGAAGTAAATGCACCCGCATATTTATCGACAATATGTAAGTTTTTCTACATGTCTCCAAAGAAATGACGCTTTCAAACATGCATTTAGTTCATCGGCTGGTGTTGATCTTGGAATTACTAGCAAAGTTTGTCGAAAATTACCAGCAAGAAGCAATAGAGCTCCACCCATTGATCGGTCATTTTCTCTGAAATCTTTGAGAGTACGGTCAAGAGCTTTAAGAGATTTTTTGGGCGCCATAGTGCATTCATCCCATACAATAAGTGAGCTTTTTTTTAATACTGCAGCCATGCCAGAATTTTTACCGATGTTACATGTTGGTGCTTCGGTATAGTTTACATTTAATAGAAGCTTAAGAGCTGAATGCGTTGTACGCCCAACATCGAGTAACGTTGATGCGATCCAAGACGATGCTACAGCTAGTGTAATTTCATTTTTCAATCGAATTTCAGCGAGTATCAAATTGAGCAAGAATGTTTTTCCCGTGCCTCCAGGTGCGTCAATGAAAATAATTCCACCACTTTCGTTTGCTACGTATTGCATAACTTTTTTTAAAACTATTTTTTGATAAGCAGTCAACAGTTGTTTCTGAGCATCGACAAAATGGTGCAATTCATCAGAATTATATTGTCATTTACTTACCAAATCTCTGTCGTGAACATTGTTTCGATCACATGTCGGTGCTGGTAGTCCAAGCTGGTAAAGAATTTTGTTGTTGATCGAAATACATCTATCCTCATCTAGTATGAGTGTTTCATTTAAATTGTCATCCGAAAACTAGATTTCCACATTCGGATTCGTTCTACGTGCTTGTCTTAGTATATCGTCACTTATGCTTTTCCTAAAGATTTTTTGAATCAGAAGGCGCACAAGTCGTTAAAATAATTGCAAACAGCGTGCGAATTTATGGCGGAAGACACATGAGAGCTGCTTCGGCCAATGTCGTGTCCCAATACTGATCGTTTTCAAATAAGCCGATGTCAAAAACATACGTCTCTGTACGTTTCACATATTTCTTCATTAACCGTTTTCAAAGCTTGGAACGACATTGGACCTTTGACTGTCTAAAGAAACTGTCTCAAATAGTAACATTCAGTGTTATTTGGATGTACAGTATATACTCGACCCAATGCATCAGATGCACGAACACCAGCATAGTCTAGAACAACAGCGCCTCGCTTTCTCCTGTAAAGCATTTTGCTTGTTGTGTCCCAAGTGTAATATTTTGGAACTGTATGATACAGCAATGTCTTCGCAAAATTATCAGGTTAACAGAATTAAAAAAAAGCCGTAAGTGTTGTATTTTGTGGCTGTGCTGCTCGTTCTTCGGTAAAATAAACACGTTGACCGTTTTCTAAATGAACAGCAAGATGTTGAACAGTTGGATATCGTTCGTGAATACTGAAATTAAGAATTCGCCAGACAGCTTCATTACTGCTGATGTAACGACCCATCTGAAATTGAGTGATTTCATCGATTCGATTTGAAAGCCCGAACATTGCCATGTCACTGCCTTTGTTAATATATTTCCATATGTACTTAATGGATTTTACGGAGTTGCAGTATTCCACATTGATATGAGCTTGAAACGTTTATGACATTATTGGACTGTATGGAATATTCCATTTGTTATCAGTGTCAATATCAACGATTCTTACTTTAATCTATCTTCGAACATACAGAAGCCGCTTGCTTTCAATTTTGGCGTACATGGCAACAATGAACTGATGAAAGAGTTTACGGCATTTCAAAATGTGATTAGATAGTTGAGCTCTTATCATAATGCGATATGAATAATAATCCATAGATGAAACCTGTTTTCATAGTTTTGTTTAATAAATTTTTCCCCATATATAAAGAGACAAATTCATTTATGTATTTTGGACGATATTTACTTCAAAGTAAAATAACAAACCTCTTTTGTTGTTGCTGCACTGGTTACAGAGTTCATTTGCATGACGTTGATATGGTATCCAATATTTACCTTGCCAAAACAGTATTGGATATTAAAGAGCATCCTACGATCGGTGTGTTTCAGAGACGCGTTGCAAATTTGTATTTCGTCTTTAAATTATGATGTCTCGCCGATTGAATTCCGTTCCAACCATAACGACTGCCACTTCGTTTATCATTGGAACATTAAAACGTCGTTCATGCTCACCGAATGGTGTTTTATCGGCTCTTATATTGACTTTGTAATCATCTGAAGGCATTTGATTCAAGGCGACTTTGAATAGTTTAACCAAATGATTATGCTGGTGAAATAAACGTTCCAAATTTGAAATAATTTCACGTCGTGTTCCGTTTATAACAGCGTAACGTTGATCAACTTCTTCTTCTTCATCTCCTGTGAAATGTTGGAAGAAGCAAACCGATTTGGTGGTAAACTTGTCCTTGCACTTTGAATGTTGGCGTAAAACCTGGAGAAATATTTTATTTTTGATGTATTACTTTCTTTTACTCTAGTAAAATAAAGTATAGTAATCATGAAAATTTTGGACCTTGAGGAGATTTTTAGATATTTATTTGTTTTGAGGTCCCCTGAGTCCGAAAAAGTGGGTTTCGAAATGGTGTCTGTCTGTCTGTCTGTCAGTCTGTCGGAGGCTGTCAGTCTGTCAGTCTGTCAGTCTGTCAGTCTGTCAGTCTGTCAGTCTGTCAGTCTGTCAGTCTGTCAGTCTGTCAGTCTGTCAGTCTGTCAGTCTGTCAGTCTGTCAGTCTGTCAGCCTGTCAGTCTGTCAGTCTGTCAGTCTGTCAGTCTGTCAGTCTGTCAGTCTGTCAGTCTGTCAGTCTGTCAGTCTGTCAGTCTGTCAGTCTGTCAGTCTGTCAGTCTGTCAGTCTGTCAGTCTGTCAGTCTGTTAGTCTGTCAGTCTGTCAGTCTGTCAGTCTGTCAGTCTGTCAGTCTGTCAGTCTGTCAGTCTGTCAGTCTGTTAGTCTGTTAGTCTGTCAGTCTGTCAGTCTGTCAGTCTGTTAGTCTGTCAGTCTGTCAGTCTGCCAGTCTGTCAGTCTGTCAGTCTGTCAGTCTGTCAGTCTGTCAGTCTGTCAGTCTGTCAGTCTGTCAGTCTGTCAGTCTGTCAGTCTGTCAGTCTGTCAGTCTGTCAGTCTGTCAGTCTGTCAGTCTGTCAGTCTGTCAGTCTGTCAGTCTGTCAGTCTGTCAGTCTGTCAGTCTGTCAGTCTGTCAGTCTGTCAGTCTGTAAGTCTGTCAGTCTGTCAATCTGTCTGTGTCCTCTCTACAGCCCAGATGGTTTAACCAATCGAACTGAAACTTCAGATTTAAGCTTTTTTGATAAATTGGGAGGTCCCAGTGAATTTTACTCCAAATCGGCTAACCGGAAGTGGCCACTCCCTTGGTCCAGAAAACTTATTTTGCAAATATCTTAAAAAGTATAAGGTTTACAAAGAACTATTAAAAACAAAATGTTTTCAAAAATTAAAAACAAATAAAAAAAAATTAAATATTAAAAAAAAAAATTAAAAATTAAAAAAAAAATTAAGAAAAAAATAAAATTTTTCAAAATTCTCTGTTCGTAAAAGAAAGTCGTATGTTGGCCACACCTCAATTTTTTTCTGTGAGTTTCACAATCTTTCAAGTTTATTTTGATGTTGTTTACATTCATCACCTTTGCAATAAACTTATCAGTAGTAGTTATTGTTTTTATTTTTCATAGAGTAAATCGTAGTCTTTGACTTCATCTAATACTATTGGTGGTGGTGGAGGTATTTTTTTTGGTTGTTTCTGGATAATATTTGGAACATGATTCTGTATTTGAGGTCGGGAGGGTGTAATATTCCGTTTTCTCTTTTTTTATCCACTAAGTTTCTCGAGCTAGTTCTTCTTTATCCGTGTGGTACTCTTGTGGAGTTGTATTTTGGTTAGGAGTAGAACCTATGTCCTCTTTTGGCTTAAGAGCTTTAACTTCATTTTCAAGCGTCTTCATATGCTTCTGCATCCATGCAAATGTATCAATCAGTTGCTTGTTTATATTGTTGGCTTCAACTAGTGCATTATTAGCTTCACATAATTCACAGTGAAGCTTTTCTTCACTTGACGAACGAGTGTTATGGTTCCGCCTGTTTTGGACAATACGGTACTTTCTTACTCTTCTGGAAGGGATGTAAATTATCCTTTTCTGTTTCACACAATTGAGCTTGTTTATTCAACAACATGTCTTGGGATTATTGGTTAAAATAATTGTGGTATAGCAATGGGTGGTCTCCCCCAGAATCCATGAGACCAACCTCCGAAGAGGGTGGATTTATTGATCCTGTCTTACGACTTATTGATTGTCATAAGCGTGTTTGTCTGAAATCACCTGAAAGGAGTAACGGAGTGCCGCCGAATAGTTTGTCGTTGTTTTTTATATCTTCGAGTGTTTTTCTCAACGCCTGAATAGAATGTTTGTGTACCATAGTGCATTCGTCCCAGATGATAATTTTGCATTTTTTTATCACTGTGGCCAGGTACGATTGTTTTTTTATGTTGCACACTGCATCTGGGTTATTTTGAATAGTCAGTGGCACCTTAAATGCTGAATGAGCTGTTCTGCCTCCATCCAATAAAGCTGCTACAATGCCAGATGATGCAACGGCCAATGCCATGCCATTATTTGATCGTATTTCCGCGAGAATTAGCGAAATGAGAAATGTTTTGCCAGTTCCACCTGGTGCATCCAAAAAATAGAATGCACCTTGTCCCGACGAAACTGGCAGCATAATGCGGTCGTAAATGATGTTTTGTTCATGAATCAGTAGTGGGACATTGCGAGTAACAATCGCTGCCATTTCTACGATATCGTACTGCAGTGAAATGACTGAGTAGTAAATTGGCAAAACGCAAAGATCCTCGATAGCAATCAATGCTTCATTGTACATAGCGTCGCTGAATGTAATCGTTAGATCGTTGCACCGTGTACGAATTCGATGCAATTTATCGTCAGCCATTGAATGTTTGTGCTTATCCCACAACGTGTCTGCTCGTCCCAGGAAACAGGTAGTCAACACTATAGCGAATAGTAGACAAATTTGTGTTGCTGTACAGCCAAATGCTGCTTCAGCAAGCATACCGCCACAGTGATTGCCATCTTCCAGCAAGCCGAGTGCAGGGCATGCATCTTTATATGTTGGATACATATACGTACATATATGTACATTCACTTTGCGTATATCTTGAAATGACATTGGGCCAGTGACATTAACCAACAACAGTCGCAGATCAAATCACTCAATCAGCCTTAGAGTGACTGTATATAATCGGCCCAAAGTGTTTGATTTGAATAGGCCGGGGCACACATCAATTGGTGTGCCTTGCTTTCGGGGGATCCATTTTTTTGTTTGATTCCATGTGAAATAGCGTGGTACTTCGGGATAGAGTATCAGCACGATTACACAATTTGAAAAATTCCTTGAGTCCAGTTTTTGGTGGATTTATGGCACGCTCAATTGCATTATCGTTGGTGAAAAATATGCGCTAGCCATTTTTAAGATGGACGGCTAAATGTATAACTGCTGGGTGCCGTTCATGAATTTAGAAACCAAAGATACGCCAGACAGCTTCATTGGAGCTGTTGTATCGGCCAATTTATTAGCGCATTATTTCGTCGTTGTAATTCAATCGAGGAGCATTCACATCGGTATTTTGAATTTGAAACACAAGTTTTGCTCAGCAGAGGCGAATATGGTACTATCGGACGATTATCAATGTCAATGTCTGCGTTGTTGATATTTAGCGTAAATGATTGCCCGCCATTATCAGTATTTGTTCGACGATATATTGGAAATTCGTCGAAATTTGTGTTCGTGTCGTTGGTGAAATCTTAAGGAAAACGCTTTGTACATTTTCCATCTACCATGCAAGGCGATAAACGATTCAGATCACCGCATGTGTCATGAATCATGTTTGCGGTAACAATATCGAACAGTAGTTGATCAGTTGATGGATCTAGAATTTCCGCGGAAATTACACTATCGATTTACTCAGGACGTATTTTGTCGACTAACCAAATCAAAATGTGTGCATGAGGTAATCTTCGCTTTAAAAGCTCATTAAAGACTTCAATTTTTGTTTGAACACACGTGTTGTCATGTCATGACGATGTAATACATTTTGGCTTGGGAATAGCAAAGATGTAATCTCCTGCCACTTTAGATTACATGTTAACGTGATAAAAAAACACGGTCGTCCGTACGCGCGCACGAAATTCATATCATCCTGTATGTATTCTTGCATATGACGTGGACTGCCTACGTACGATGATGGTACAACGATAGAGTTACCAATTTGGTTTTTGTTTGAGCCAATTTAAAGTTTGCATCATTCAATTACAATAAGGCTTATGGTTATATCATTCATACCAAAGGTTTTAAATGGGCAAATAGATAAAATTTGTTTCCATTGCGGTGCTTTAAAATTTCGTAATGAACCACCCGAAATGGGTTGCTCGAATGGGACAGCCAACTTGCCACCTCTGCCCACCTTTAAAGTACAAGGACAAATTTACCATAAAGTTGGTTCACATCTTCCTTTATCTAACAAAGATTCCAAGTTTTTGCAAATTTACTTCCTGGACAATGAGGAGATGGAAACTAATCAACGTTATGGTATTGTTCTGGAACCAACCGTGAAATCATTTTTGGATTACAGAATTTATTCCACGATCGTATTCATCTGGTGAATTTATTCAAAACTGCATTGGAGCAAATACGATCGGATGATCACAAAGTCGTCATCAGCATAGGAGATAAAACACTATCCGGTGATCATTAAAGGGGTTTTTATGTTCCAACGATCAATGAAGTTGCAATTGTGATGGTCGGAAAGGATTTTGATCGAAGAGATATTATTATCCACAAACGGAATGATAGTCCACAACGTGTTACTGAAACGCGCAGATCGTATGATGCTCTTCAATACACAATAATATTTTGGCAAGGAGAAGATATATATCATTTTAACATGATGCAATCTAATCCAATCACAGGTGCTGCAACAACAAAAAACGTTTCCTTTATAAATTTTTATGCGTTTCTTAGCATTTTAGAGCCTAACAATCAAACGACATCTTGAAGCGCCGGTCAATTTTCCATCAATTCATAGTTGATTTGTACGCTAAAATAGAAAGTGAGCGACTCCTTTACATTTGTTTGAATCAAAAGAAACCGCTCTGAAGATTACATTCACTTATGCGATGCAATTGCAACGTATGAAACGTGGCTGATATTGGAAAAATGATCTTATTATCAGCTATGTATACTGAAAGTCCAATACACATGCACGAATACACCCAGGATGCCATGACGTAGTCCAGCATGGACGGAAATTATAGATTTGCTTCTAACTGGGCTATCATCGTCACATCGGCATGACCTTACCACCAGAGTTTTCAAACAGAAACTCATAAAACTCATGGATATCATAATCGAAACTCGTTGCTGCATGTATTCCATAGAATGGCACAAAAAAGGTCTGGAAGGATAAAATTGCTCCAAATCAAATTGATAGTGTTGTATCAGCTGAGCTACCCAATCCACAAGAAGATTTAGTACGTTTTGACATCATGTGGAGCATTGACTCTAAGTTATCTTTGCATGAAAGATTCAAAATGTACGAACAAATATCCACGAGAGATGATTCAGGAAACGCAGACTGGTAGTGATGGATACCCACAATATAGATGACGAAAACCGAACGATAGGGGAGACACAGTTACTATCAAATTGCACAATGTAGACATGAACATCGATAACAGATGGATTGTTCCCTACACTCTGTTACTGTCGAAAACATTTAAAGCACATATTAATGTCGAGTATTGCCATTCAGTTAAGGCAATAAAATACGTCATATAAATACTATATGTCAACAAATGCAGTGATATGGCAGTATCTGGACAAATCAGAATACATCAACTGATAAAATCACGCAATTTCAAATAGGAAGTTGTACATCTTAATGTTCATTTAGAAAATGGTCAACGAGTCTACTTTACGGAAGGGAACATACTACAGCTGCACAACTACCGAAACAACATTAACAGCTTGCAAAAACGTTGCTATATGACGAAGTACCAAAATACTACACTTGGAATACATCGAGAAAGCAGTTTTATAGGAGAAAGCAAGGTGGAATTATTCCCGAAGATGCTGGAATATGTATTTCTGATGCATTAGGGCGAGTATATACCGTTCATCCTAACAATGCTGAATGTTACTATTTGAGAATGCTGTTTCATACAGTATTATGACCGACATCATTCAAGCGCTGAAAACCATCGATGTTGAAGTATGTCAGACGTACAGAGAGGCATGTCTTGAACTGGGCTTACTTGAAGATGATCAACATTGGAACCGAAGCGTCAGAAGCATGTATTACGTGCCTCCCACAACAAATACGCATTCGTTTTGAGCAATCATATTAACAACTGCGCTCCTTCTGATCCTAAAAGTTTTTGGGAAAAGTACAAAGAAAGCCTTAATGAAGACATATTATGATACAATTTTCAGCGGACATTTTCAATGAAGCACTCATATTACTTGAAGATACATGCATATCCATTAATAACAAAGTTGTTTGTCAACTGGGATTGCATGCACCGACACATGGTGGAAACCATGTTCGTGATAGAGATCTGTTGCCAGAAAAACAATACGACGTTGATCAACTGCAAGTTTTTGCTGAGGCTATCAAAAAACTCTTCGTTAATGATCAAAGACTAGCCTACAGCAGAGTGATCCAATACAAAGCAAACGGAAACGGGGGAATTATTTTTATTAATGCACAAGGGGGCACTGGAAAAATATTTCTTCTTAGTTTGATACTCGCTGAAATTAGACAGCAGAATGAGATTGGAATCGAATCAACATTAGTCGATGGAGGCCACACAGCACATTCAGCTCTCAAGACGAACACTATATGTGAAAAAAAAAATTGAATTTAGTAAATCTTAAATAAAATTTACATTTAAATTAACATAATGAATTTCATTTCATTCTTATTAAAAAAATTCCTAACGTAATTGAAATACATATCAAAACAAATCTTGGAATAAAATTATTATTTTAGGCAGATCAACGTTCTGTGCCGGGTAACGCTAGTAAGAAACTCATTTTCGAAATAATTTTCATTATTATGATCCCGAGTTGGGATTTAAAGCCCAGGTTAAATATGCAAAAATAAAGAGCCCTATACCAATAAAACAATTTTGTTTAAATATAAAGAATTGGCTCAATATAAATAAAAATAATTTATATATTTTGTTATTTTAGATTTTCCAGCAGAACCCATTTTGTGCCTACGGCAACTTATAAACTTTTCCATATAGGTTTAATATTATAATAGGATTGTAAAATTATTAGACAAGTAACTTATGGTATGTTATCTAAACCCTCTTGAAGATCCTCAATCCAATGAAAATACCCAAAAGCTTATCTGCACGTTTGATATAAAACAAAAAAAAATCCAGACAGACTTTTATTAATATAAAAATAATTTTTTCAATTTTATTAATATTCCCAAAAGTCATGAAAATTCATAATCATATAACTCTTTCTGGGATTTATATAATTTTCTTTTTTTTACGATTCAGTGCGATAAAATTAATTTCCAAGAAACTTTTTTTTGTTTTCAATTTTGTTTTTATACTTTGCGTTTTTTTTTTTGGTTCGTTCGAGAAGAAGAATACCAATTTTCCAACCTACATCAAAATTATAATATTGGTTTGCGTGCGTGGTGTTGTACACAATTGTCTTTATTAAGAAATTATGAACTTTTGGTATATACATGAATGTAGGATTTTCCATTTCGTCTATTTATGATAAATGTCAAGGTTGATTTTAAATATTTTATTGTTGTTGTTTGTTTAGAAAATTTTGGAGATTGCCTTTGAAAATTTATTTAAACATTTTAATGGATGACTAGCTTTGGGAAATTTTCGTAATTAATCCAACAACAGCAACTAATATTTAACCTTTTTGTATTGTATCGCTTGACATTTATTTTTGGCAAATTTTCGTATATACAATATACGTAGGCGCAATATACTTCACCTTGAATTATATGATGAAAAGTTTTCTTTTATTTTGGTATATTCGCCTATTCATGCCTAAAAACTCTTTATGATATATGAAACAGACGAAAAGTTCGTTATGAAGCTTTTCTAGGCACGTAACTAAATATTGAATTATGTGTGATGAATTGTTAGTTTTGGGATACAGATTAGATTAGGTATATATTATTCTTATTTCATTATAAACGATTGAATTGCAATGGAACAATTCACAGCTATATATTCTTGAACTGTTTGTCATCTATGTTGTAATTGCAGAAGATCGCTCATATTATAAAGATTTTATTTACACCTGCAAAACAAAACAAAACATCAGCTAAAATATTAACCACAAACAAATACAATTTTGATGAGTGTGAAGTTTATGCTAAAAAAAAAATAACAAAAAATTACACTGTTAAATTAGCTATTTTCCAATTGGAATTTAAATTATATGAAAATTTAAATTTTTTGTAAATTTTGGCTTTTTGGTACCACCAAACGGAATTCTTTTCATCAGAAAACAGGTTATTTGCATCCTTTTCAGATAGCTGGACCATCTGTTTATATCGTTAACCGAAATCAACTAATTGTGTTGAACATTACTATATTTCAGATAATTTAAAAGTTGACTGAATTTTTATGGTTTAAATAATTATTTAGCGCCGATCCTGGAAATGTCCCGAAGGCCCGCACACTTCTTAGAATAGCTAAGCCATATAGCGGTCAAGGTCACAAAGCCGATCCAATTATGATGAACTATAATATATTTCACAGTCTTTGGAGTTTTTAATAATTTTCCATAATTTTAAAAGTTTTATATCGCCGACTTCAGAGACGTCCACAAGATCTTGCTTATATTTACGGATAACTTGAAACAGAATTTCGAATTTTTAATAATTTTATTTGGTTTAAAAATTGTATCTCCGATCACAGAGATGTCCACAAGCTTTGGCCTATATTTTCAAATAACTTGGCCATATGCCAGTCTACGTGGTCCATCTTATTCAATTGTGATGAACTATACTATACTTTACAAAATTTAGAATTTTTAATAATTTTATTATTTTAAAAACTGTATCTCCGATCAAAGAGATGTCCACAAGGTCTTGTCTATATTTTTGGATTAATTGACCATATGCCAGTCTACGTGGACAATCTTATCCAATTGTGATGAACTATACTATACTTCACAGAATTTGGAATTTTTAAAATTTTTATTGATTTTATAAATAATTGTATCTATGATCACCGAGATGTCCACAAGGTCTGGCCTAAATTTTTGGATTACTTGACCATATGCCAGTCTACGTGGGCAATCTTATCCAATTGTGATAACTAAACTATACATCAACGAATTTAGAATTTTTAATAATTTAATTTGGTTTAAAAATTGTATCGCCGATCACAGAAATGTCCACAATGTCTTGGCTATATTTTCGGATAACTTGATCATATACCTGTCTACGTGGTCAATCTTATCCAATTGTGATGAACTATACTATACTTCGCAGAATTTAGAATATTTAATAATTTTATTAGTATTATAAATTGTTGTATCTCAGATCACAGATATGTCCACGAGGTGTTGACTATATTTTTGGATAACTTGGCCATATGTTAGTCTACGTGGTCAATCTTATTCAATTGTGATGAACTATACTATACTTCACAGAATTTAGAATTTTTAATAATTTTATTTGGTTTAAAAATTGTTTCTCCGATCACAGAGATGTCCACAAAGTCTGGCCTATATTGTTGGATAACTTGGCCATATGCCAGTATACGTGGTGAATCTTATCCAATTGAGATGAACTATACTATACTTCACAGAATTTAGAATTTTAAAAATTTTTATTGATTTTATAAATAATTGTATCTTTGATCATAGAGATGTCCACAAGATCTTGCCAATATTTACGGATAACTTGGCCATATGCCAGTCTGCTTGGTCAACCTTATGCAATTGTGATGAACTATACTATACTTCACAGAATTTAGAATTTTTAATAATTTTATTTGGTTTAAAAATTGTATCGCCGATCACAGAAATGTCCACAATGTCTTGGCAATATTTTCGGATAACTTGATCATATACCTGTCTACGTGGTCAATCTTATCCAATTGTGATGAACTATACTATACTTCGCAGAATTTAGAATATTTAATAATTTTATTAGTATTATAAATTGTTGTATCTCAGATCACAGATATGTCCACGAAGTGTTGACTATATTTTTGGATAACTTGGCCATATGTTAGTCTACGTGGTCAATCTTATTCAATTGTGATGAACTATACTATACTTCACAGAATTTAGAATTTTTAATAATTTTATTTGGTTTAAAAATTGTTTCTCCGATCACAGAGATGTCCACAAAGTCTGGCCTATATTTTTGGATAACTTGGCCATATGCCAGTATACGTGGTGAATCTTATCCAATTGAGATGAACTATACTATACTTCACAGAATTTAGAATTTTAAAAATTTTTATTGATTTTATAAATAATTGTATCTCTGATCATAGAGATGTCCACAAGATCTTGCCAATATTTACGGATAACTTGGCCATATGCCAGTCTGCTTGGTCAACCTTATGCAATTGTGATGAACTATACTATACTTCACAGAATTTAGAATTTTTAATAATTTTATTTGGTTTAAAAATTGTATCTCCGATCACAGAAATGTCCACAATGTCTCACCTATATTTTCGGTTAACTTGGCCATATGGCCTACATGGGCAACCTTATCCAATTGTGATGAACTGTACTATACTTCACAGAATATCGAATTTTTAATATTTTTATTTGGTTTAAAAATTGTATCTCCGATCACAGAGATGTCCACAAGCTCTAGCCTATATTTTCAAATAAATTGGCCATATGCCAGTCTACGTGGTTAATCTTATTCAATTGTGATGAACTTTACTATACTTCACAGAATTTCGAATTTTTAATAATTTTATTTGGTTTAAAAATTGTATCTCCGATCACAGAAATGTCCACAAGCTCTGGCCTATATTTTCAAATAACTTGGCCATATGCCAGTATACGTGGTCAATCTTATCCAATTGTGATGAACTATACTATACTTCACAGAATTTAGAATTTTTAATAATTTTATTTGGTTTAAAAATTGTATCTCCGATCACAGAGATGCCCATAAGCTCTGGCCTATATTTTCAAATAACTTGGCCATATGCCAGTCTACGTGGTCAATCTTATACAATTGTGATGAACTATACTATACTTCACAAAATTTAGAATTTTTAATAATTTTATTGTTTTAAAAACTGTATCTCCGATCAAAGAGATGTCCACAAGGTCTTGTCTATATTTTTAAATAACTTGACCATATGCCAGTATACGTGGTCAATCTTATCCAATTGTGATGAACTATACTATACTTCACAGAATTTAGAATTTTTAAAATTTTTATTGATTTTATAAATAATTGTATCTATGATCACAGAGATGTCCACAAGGTCTGGCCTAAATTTTTGGATAACTTGACCATATGCCAGTCTACGTGGGCAATCTTATCCAATTGTGATAACTATAGTTTACTTCAAAGAATTTAGAATTTTTAATAATTTTATTTGGTTTAAAAATTGTATCGCCGATCACAGAAATGTCCACAATGTCTTGGCTATATTTTCGGATAACTTGGTCATATACCTGTCTACGTGGTTAATCTTATTCAATTGTGATGAACTGTACTATACTTCACAGAATTTAGAATTTTTCCACCAGCAAAGGTGGAGTGTACATATTGTAACAAACCACATCTCATTCACAGATGCTATACATTTCAACGATGTGATATCGAATTTCGTAAAAGGTTTATTAACAAACACGATTTATGCACTAATTGCCTAAAAGGAGGGCATTTGGTTCTCAGCTGTCTCTCGGCAAATACATGTTCCAAATGCAAGGAAAAACACGATATTGCACTATGGCAACAGCAATCCTAACCAAATAAACATAAATGCCAATATCGCCAACAAAGATATTAAAACCGAGTCTGCAGTGACTAGTACAGCGGCAGGTGCGGATTCACAAAGCTACACCATTACAAATAAATCAGTAAGCGAAAATTAACAGGCAATATTGCCAACTGTAGTTATGTCTACAGTTGATACACACCGCAACATTCATAATATTCGAGCGTTGTTAGATTCAAGGTTGGAATCTTCCTTCATTACAGAAATACTGGTGCTTTGGTAACAATAAACGGTTTAGCTTCAATTTCAACTGGCGTAACTAGAGGGAAAATCAACGTTAAATTATTATCCAGATACAACGAAGAGCAATTTGTAGAAGTGTGCGCTCTAATATTAGGTAAGTTAACTAATTACTTACCGTCTCAGGCAATAATACTACAAGAGAATCATATGGCCAAACTTCATGAATTTTGTGTCGCTGATCGAGAATTCTATGATCCAAATCGTGTAGACATGATTCTAGGTATTGACGTATTCTACGACATTGTGAAGGAAAGGCGGATAATACTAGAACCAAATCTATTTTTGCTAGACAGTCTATTCGGTTAGATTGTTGCTGGTTCTGCTGATCAACAAACTAATTCCACGACTGGATGCTACACTGTTCAAGTAAATTCCGAAGACAATTGCAAATTGTTGCGGCAGTTTTAGGAAGTGGAAGAAATCTCGAATGATATTCCGAGCAGAGACGACATATGTGAAGAGCATTTCTCCAGCACTCATAAATTCGCCAACGACCGCTACATGGTAGAACTACCACTAAAGGGCAGTTCTGAACAATTAGGTGAAAGTCTTATAGCGGCCACATCCTGAATGATCGCAATGGAACGTAAATTCCAGAAAGACTCGCAACTTAGAGACGAATACCTAAAATTTATGCGAGAATACGAAAAACTTGGTCACATGTCACACATTCCTGACCGAGAAATGTTAACCGAAAAGAGCAGTCTATGTTTTACCATACCACGCCGTATTTAACGAAAGCACAACGTCTAAAAAGATAAAAGTTTTATTTGATGGTTCATGCAAGTCGACCACGGGCCTATCATTAAATGACGTTCTGATGACCGGCCCGACCATCCAAGATGATCTGTTTTCAATATTCACTAGATTTGGCAAACATAAATTTGCTTTTGTATCGGATATTGAAAAAATGTATCGGCAGATAGCAGTTCATCCAAAACACCAAAACTATCAGAGGATTGTGTGGCGAGAAAATCCAAATAGCGAGATGCACCATTTTAAATTAACGACAGTCAAATAAGGGCTGACCTGTTCGGCTTACCTTGCCGTCAGGTCTTTACATCAAATACCAAAGCACAACGATAAATTATCCTGCAAATTGCGCAAAAAAATTTAATCCGACTTTTATGTGGACGATTTATTTTCAGGTTGTGACAGTATAGAAGGAGCCATTAGTTTTTACTCGGATTTATCAACCACTCTATCGCATGCTGGTTCCACACTACGGCGGTGGAGTTCAAACTGTCCTGAGCTGTTGAGCAAAATACCTATCGAAAAACGAGGAGGAAGTTCCATTTCATTTGAAGATCCTGAAGTGTATATCAAAACATTGGGGATTTGCTGGTTGACGAACGACGACGCTTTCACCTTCAGTGTTCCGGAACTGCGATTTGAGCCATCAACCAAACGAAGGCTATTATCCGAATGTGGCAAAATATTTGGTCCGCTTGGGTGGCTATCTCCAACAACCATTACGTTCAAAATCTTACTTCAGTCGCTTTGGTTGACCAAAATAGGATGGGATGACCCATTACCAGATCACATCTATCGCACATGGTCCACCACAAGAAACGAATTTATTGGTCTCTCCGGCATACGTATTCCACGATTTCTTCAGATGCAGTCAATACATAATGTTCAATTTCATGGTTTTTGTGACGCGTCCGAAAAGGCTTATTCAGCAGTAGCTCTGTCCATTTAATCGCTGCTGAAACCAAGGTCTCGCCATTAAAATAACTTTCAATTCCCCACCTGGAATTATGTGGTGCCGTCCTTTTAACCAAACTTCTTATCAAGATTGCAGGAATTTTTGAGTGACTCCAACGTTGTTCTATCATGACTCTCAGATGCCCCCAGAAAATGGAACTCTTTCGTTGGTAATAGAACGAGTTTTATTATCGGCCAAATACCAAGCAGTCATTAGCAGCACGTACCAACCAAGGTAAATCCAGCTGACTGCGCCAGTCGAGGTTTATCGCCATGTGACCTATTAAAACATAAAATTTGGTGGAATGGTACAGAATTTTTGCAAAAGTCGACATCTTATTGGCCGAACTACAAAAATGCTTCAGTTCAAACTACCACCAACGAAAGAAGAAAAACGGTCTTAATATTAACAAATGCCGATATTCCAACGTTCGAAAATTCTACCATGAAGTATGTTATTGGCAAATTTTTTGCGTATACATTAATGGTACGGGCAGTGAGTAATTGTATCCGGTTTGCTGAATTATACCGTAAAATAAAAGTACCATATGTATCCAGTCAACATCTCCAGAGAAGCGAAAATTTGACAATTAAATATGTCCAACACGATGCGTTTCATGAAGAAATACAACAACTTCAACAGAGTGAGCAGATTATGGGAAACTTACCTTCACCGAGAATGACTCTCATATGGGCATTTATAAACGTTGGGGTGGACTATGCTGGCCCTATCACAATAAGCTCAAAGAAGGGTAGAGGGTCCAAAAGGCTAAAGGCGTACATATAAATGTATGTTTGTTTGTTTGTATAGCAACAAAGGCCATACACCTCGAAATAGTTTTTTAGCATCACTGAAGCGATTTGCAGGCACAAGACGCCTGCCAAAGGCAATATACAGTGACAACGCAACTAATTTTTTCGGTGCCCGAAGAAAGTTCGATGAATTTTTTTCAGATTCTGTCTTCTAAAACTCATAATGAAAAGGCATCTGCATATCTTGGGTCACATAACATTGAGTGGCACACTATCCTTCCTTCAGCTCCACATTTCGGTAATCTATGAGAAGCGGGGGTGAAATCAATAGAAACCCATCTTCGTCGAGTATTGAGAGAGTCATCACCTACGTTCGAAGAAATGTAAACGCTTCTTATTCAGATAGAAGCAATAGTCAATTCACGGCCACTCACAACAGCTACAAATGATCCTGACAATTTAAATATCTTAACACCTGGAAATTTTTTAATCGGTTGTCCATCAAGCTAAAATTAAGTAAAAGATGGGAACTTCTACAAAATATGTCAAGAGGTTTTTGGAAAAGGTGGCGTTTAGTACCTCCTACATCGCTACAAAAACGATCCAAATTGTATCATCAACAGCAAAATTTTAAGGAAGGCGAGCTCATATTAATCAAAGACCAAAAAACATCATCAATCACTTGTGCGAGAGACCAAGTTATTAAAGTTCATCCGGGCCAAGATGGCAGTGTACGGATTGTCACCTTGAAAACAAGCACAGGAGAAATAAAACGTCCCATCACCAAACTATGTAAACTTATGATCGAGTAGTTAAGGAAACAACTGCTTAACGGGGGGAGTATGTTGCAATGGAACAATTCACAGCAATATATTCTTGAGCTGTTTGTTATCTATGTTGTAATTCCAGAAGATCGCTCCTAATATAAAAATTTTATTTACACCTGCAAAACAAAACAAAACATCAGCTAAAATATTAATCACAACAAATACAATTTTGATACTTATCCTTGAACCTGAAATTTTGATACTTATCCTTATTATTTCCATTATTTAAATGTAATGTTTACCTGAAATCAGGTAGTGATCGTAGTCGTTTTGGTAGCTCAATTAAAATAATGAGTACGTTTTATATTTAAAATTAAAGAGATTCAACCATCTATCGGGAATTATATGAATTAAACACTATTGTAAAACTGCTTCTTAAAGCTAAAATAACAAAATTTCATTCTCTTTTTTTTTGAACCGACATTTATCAATAAATAAATAAAAAATAGAAATTCTTTTAATAAAAAATTGGAAAAATTGGAAAATTATCAACAGCATTTCGATTGTACGTTGCAATGGAACAGATTGTTTATTAAATTTGGTTTAAAGTTTTTCACTTAAGACAAATTTGGCCTGATAACAAAAGTAATTTGCTAAAATTTGAATTTGATGTATTTTTATTACCAAGATTTAATACATTTCAATATAATTTAAATGAGGTTGAATGTTGTTGTGGTGACCCCATATCACACTTGAAGCACATATAACATACATATATAATATATTTTGTGAATGTGGACATTACCTAATTCGAATACTAATGAGACCAATTAAATAAATTGAAACACATTATGAATAGTTTTATAATTTAATATATAATTAAAATAATGAAAATATTAAGCTGGTGATGTGCATTTCAATTTCTCTTATAATTAATATTTTTAATTGTTCTGAAATATAATAATTTTGATTAATGCAAATACGAATAAAAAATAAACAAATTTATGATTTAAAACGGACGAGTAATATAGTCAGTAGTCTCTTAATTACGGACATAACCATATAGGTGTAACAAATGTAATGTTAGCACACAAAACTACTATATTACTAATCTGTTTCATAAATGTCACATACTTGTAAATACATAAGTACATACATTTATCAAATCGCATATACATATGTACAAAATTAATCAGAACATTTATAATTGTTGTATTTTTATTTTTTTATTTTATTTAAATGGAATGATTTATGATTTATTGTATTCCAAAAATGTTCAATTAAAAATAAAATGTGTGGACGTTATAATTTATATACCCAAACCATACTATTTTCGATGTAGTCGCCACGCCAAAGCTACACATGAATTTATTTTTAGAAGCAATCAAAAATCTAACTCATTACGCATTCATGTGATAATAATCATCGATTTATTTACTGGTATGAAATTATATATTGATAATAATTATGGTGTGTTAATTTTGTAATTATCCACCACGTTTGTTTTAGTTAAATTTATGTTAATGTATAGTTTTGTAGAAGCAAAGGAATAAATGTAGATTTATTTAAAATAATACCAAGGTACATTGAAACAATTTCTTATGATTTTTAATATTAGTTTTACCTAAAATTAGTACACTTAGTACACAAAAATAGGACACACAGCTGGGCGAGTCAATTGCACTGTGTAATTTACACAGTTTTTACACGTAAAAGAGACATAAATAGGTTGTTTTTAGTTTTTCCTTCTGGTACATAACTGGCGCTTGTTGTTGGAGGAATATTGGGATGTTGTACGGAAATTATGGAATTGTTAAATTTGGCTGAAATATTAAAAGTTCTGTTCGGCCGAAAATCGAAATTATTTATAAGCTAGAGAAAGTGTTTTATACTAACTGCAGACAGTTTACAACGAGCAAATTGTTTCATAGTAGTGAATAAATTTCGAATTAATCGGCATAAAGATAGTTTACAATACTTGTACAGTCTTGAAAATAAAATATCGGGTCGTATATCGAAAATAACATGGAGAATTTTGGCTTCCAATTGTTCCGGGTTTATCGGTGAAGACTAGCGATTTCACACATCATAATGCGCTCATCGAATTTCCAAATAAATTTGTACAATTTGCAAGCGTTTTTCAGGCGTAAGTCAATTCATGGTGAAATGGTAATCCAAACTGAGTACATATAAGATGTCAGCTGTGAAATTAGCTGTCACTGAGAAAAGTGTTGCCAATTCAGTCTATTTTTGTCTTTTGAAGAGGACAGATTAATAATAATTGCAAAAATTAAATATTTTAAATTATTTTTAACTGGTTTCAAGTAAATCAAATCGCAATAAAGTGATATATTGTGAAAATGTTGTAATTATCTCGGTAATTATAAACAATAAAATGAATTGTAAAATTCTATGATTAATAAAGTTAATTCGTTGTCAATAAAATTTGTGCTAAACAATTTACCCATCATAACTGTGGTTACTGCTATTTAAACTCTTGTTAATAAAATTTTCGTGGTGTATTAACTGTTATTAAATTAAAAATTATAATACATAAATAAATACGTGCAATAATTTAAATAATGAGTTTATGTAAAATTTGTGCAACAAAAATTAATCGCGATGATTCTAAAGTCAAGTGTGTAGTTTGTTCCACTTTATACCACTCTGCTTGTATTAAATTAAATGAAGCAGATCTCGATAAGAGATTACTCTCACGGAAATGTGCTGTGTGTACAGATAACCAAAAATTATCGAAACCATTGCCTTCGTCATCTAATATTGGAAAAACAGCAACATCTAAAGATACCGCTTCTATCCAACAACCAACTGTGTTCGGTACAATTGATGTGGATTTCAGTGACAGTGTTGCTTCATTCAAGTTTATATACGAACAATTGAAAATGAACGAAGTGACCTTCTCCAAACGGTTTGACAGCATCGAAATTCTCCTTAGCAAACTGGATGAACTTCAATTAGAAAATTCAGCCTTGAAAAAGAAAGTAACTGATTTAGAATGGCGCATTGACAGCATTGAACAGCTGAACAGAAATAAATCGTTGGAAATATTTGGCTTGCCTGAATCACTCACAGCTGATGAAAATAGCATAATTGAAAATACGGCTAAATTATTCACTCAAGGTCTAAATATTAACATCGGCGTGGATGATGTACAGTCGGTCAATAAAATAAACACACCGCGCGTGAAGAAAATAGTTATTAAATTTAAAGATCAACGCATTCGAGATTCTATTTTGGCCACTAAAAAGAAGCAGAGATTATCAACCCAATGCCTTGGAGTATCACCGGTAAATATTTTTATTAATGAAAATTTCACAAAGTTCCGGAGTCATCTATATGCTGAAGCGAGGAAAATCAAAAAATCTAACACGATAAAATATGTATGGATTCGTAATGGTAATATCTATGTACGGAAAACTGAGGGTTGTCCAGCAAAGTTAATTAAATCAACATCTGACCTTGATGAAATTTAAAGTATTAATTTTATTAATTTTAAATTGTTTTGATGTCATTTGTAGTTCATGAAGGTGGTGGTGATTTAATTGATGATGTCAATAAACCTGCAGAAATTTCAAAATTTTATGTGTTGCATTTTAATATAAGAAGCATGCGGGCAAATTTTACTTCGCTTCTGGTTAACCTATCTAGTTATTCCATTGTGCCGGATATTATTTTTTTAACGGAAATATGGATTACTAATAATGAAGTTCATTTTTATAAAATCCCTGGTTATAATTTTTTTAGTTGTTGTAATGATATAAATCGTGCGGGTGGAGTAGCGGCGTTTGTAAAAAATTCTATTACGGTAAATTTTTTTAATTATAATATAATAACTGCTGACTGTATGGAGCTCAATTTCTCTGTTGGGGATTTTTTAATTAGCAGCTTATGTATTTATCGCTACAATTGGAACTCTGTTGATAACTATTTAAACGAAATTATTCCGATCCTAAATAAGTTTCGCAAATCAAAAAATTTTCTACTGATTGGTGATATCAATATAGATATTTTATCAACCAGCAATATAATAGACAATTATATGATGACTCTATCGTCTTTTGGGCTATGCTCTCTGATTAATTCACCTACTCGAGTAGTAAATAATAGCTCTTCGTGTATTGATCATGCGTTTTACCGGTTCAGTTCTAAACATTTATTAATTTTTAGTGAAACAGTAAATCTTCAAGTTACCGATCATTCACCGATTTTATTGACACTCTCAATCAAAGCTGCAATAGATCAGAAAAATAAAGATCCCAGTCCTAATGTATCGTGTATTAATTATGACATTTTTAATGATCTTTTGCAGTGTCAAGTGTAGGATGATGTGTTCTTGTCAAACTGTGTCAATATGTCAATGAATAAGTTCTTGGAGATATTTAAGTTTTGTTTTGAGAGTAGTAAATTTCAAAAGGAAAATAATTTCAAGAGCCGCAAGATAGCTCCTTGGATGTCACTCAAACTACTTTTACTGGTGAACTTGAAAAATAAATTGGGCAAAAAACTTAGAAAGCACCCTATGAATTCTAAGCTGTTGAACCGTTTTAGGCGAATAAATGAAACGTGTAGAGTAATGATTAATTCGGAGCGTATAAACTATTATAGGAATCTTTTTGATAATTGCTCTAATAATAGCAAAACACAATGGAAAATAGTTAATTCATTAGTAGGTGATGATTCTAGTAGATCTGACATAATATCTTCTATACTTGATGAAGATGGTAACGAAATCACGAATTGTTTGGATATTAGCAATATCTTTAACCGTCATTTTATCAGTTCATTTAGTAGCTTGCACTGTAATTCTGCTTTACATTGCTATGTTAAGTGGCAAAATGAAACTTTTGTATTCCAGGAAATTACTCGTGAAGAAGTACTTTATACAATTGCATCACTAAATAATAAAAAGTCCAGTGGTTCCGATAGAATCAATTCTAAAGTTTTAAAACGAACTGCTCTAAATACATGCTATATACTAGCTTATATTTTTAATCGTAGCGTAATAACTGGTGTATTTCCTAATGTCCTAAAATGTGCAAATGTTATCCCATTGTTTAAAAAAAATAATAAATTGTGTATGACAAATTATCGCCCAAACCAACAATTTCAAAAGTTTTTGAAAAACTGATGAAAATCCGTATGGCATCGTACTTGGAAAATTTTAATTTTTTTAGTGATTGCCAATATGGTTTTAGAAAGGGTCTAAGTACTGAAGCTGCGCTTTTAAAATTTTTTTCCTTGGTATATGATTCTTTAAATAGTGGCAAATTCGTGAGTGTGCTTTTTCTGGACATATCTAAGGCCTTCGACTCTGTTAACCATTTACAATTATTAAACCAATTGTGGCATATTGGATTTAGAGGATTTACCTATAACTGGCTACAATCTTACTTTCAAAACAGATTTCAGAAAGTGATAATAGGTGACTGCACCAGTGATCTCAATGAAATTCTTTCAGGTGTCCCTCAGGGCTCTGTTCTTGGTCCATTACTTTTTTTAATTTACGTCAATTCATTTTTCGATTTAAATCTTTATGGGAAAGTAGTAGCATTCGCTGATGACATTGCGTTAACTTATTCTGCCGTTAGTTTCGATGAACTGGAATGCCAAATGAATTATGATTTAGCGGTATCGCACGTTTGGTTTTCTGATCATGAAATGCGTTTAAGTGATAAATCTAGAGGCATGATATTCAATATAGGGTCACGAGTGGTTAGAGATTTGAATGTGTTTTATCACGATGATAAGTGCACTAGTTCTAATGATTCTAATAATTGCTTTAAAATTCAATTTGTTCATGAATTTAAATATTTGGGAATAACTGTTGATAGCAGCTTAAATTTTAAATTTCACATAAATAATGTTAAGGGTTATTTAAATTTTGCTTTTAGAAAGCTTTCTTTACTTCGAACAATGTGTCCATTGGAAGTGCTGCTCAAAGTATATTATGGAATTTTCAATTCTAAAATTGAGTATGGTCTTGTTGTATATGGCGGAACCTACGTCACTAATATTAAGTCCTTAATAATTGCACAGAAATTTGCTTTAAGAATTATTTATAACCAAAAGCGTACTGTCCATTGTTTTCCGATATTCAAGAAGAGTCAAGTGTTACCTCTTCGGTACTTATATGTATATAAAGTTTTAAAACTTTTCTTTTTGCGTAGTGAGCATAAAATAGTGGGAACTCACTTGTATAACTTACGCAATAAAAATGCCTGTATTATTCCGTTCACTCGCAAAGAGTACTTTAGGAATTTTTTTATTTCAAATGCTCCATTCCTTTTTAACAAATTACCGTTAGCCATTCGGAGTGAACAATCAATCAAACGCTTTGGGATATTGGTGAAGGAATGACTTTTTATGCAGGAGGATGTTGAAAGTTTGTTTCAAGTTTGCCATTAGTAGTAACGATGGATGTTAAAGAAGTAGCTTCGTAATTTGGAGAAGTCTAGACCAGGGAGAGGTATTTCTACATACAGTCAATCAGTGTTTTGTAAATTAACTTTCGTGTTTTAGTAAATGTCTTTTATTTATTGTTGTTCCTCTTCATTAATTAATTGTTTGATAATTCTATTTGATGGTGATTCAATATAGACATATTTGTCTCAGAATCACCTACCTATATTCAACATATTTAAATTATTATTGCTTAATGTCATTGTATTAAAGTAATAGATACTATAAATAAGGTCTAAACAACTATCAGTTTTCTATTAGGGAATTATTGTTAAAATCTATTATTATATGTTAATGTTACAAAATTATAGTTAATATGAAAATTGTATTTTACTTGTATTATTATTGTTGAATAAAGTGATTTTAAATAAAAAAAAAAAAAAAAAAAACAATTCAAAAAACAATCTTATATAAAAAAAACCCTATATAAGATGCTCTATTAAAAATGCGTTTGACCTACATATTTTCAGTAAATCAAAGAAGCAACCATTAAAATTTTGCAAACTTATTTTTACTTTGGTAAATGAACAGAACTAAGAGGTACATAGGTACATATAAATTACCATTTACACCGTTAATTTATAATACCATTTTGGTGGCAAAATTCCAGATAACTCTCATATGAAAAGATCTGTTGATATTTCTTAAATTTTTGTTCAAATCGTATTTTTGAATGTCATTCAAATTCTGTGTGTTGTCAACGTTCCGCGATCACCCGATCATTGAGATAGTCCCGTAAGAAAAAAATGTTATTAAAATAAATTATTTTTAACTTTTTTATTTTAAAAACAATTTTGGTTTCCTGGTTCATTTTTGTGGAGCGGAGCCGAATCTAGAACCGATCAAGAAAAACTTGGTTTTTCATTTTATTTTATTTTAGAAAAATTAATTAGGAAACAATTTAATTATCAACATAACTATTTTTTTAATTATTGTTTGATTTTACTCAGTTCGTTATAACATTTCGATATTGAGTTCAAAGATTCGTCACTTCCATAATTGGTTCTATGAGAATCTATTTTCCAGAGTGCGTTCGAAGATTTCTAGTTAGAACATACAACTTCAAGTTCAGTAACAACTACGTACGTGAAACGTGCTTAAGTAAATTGGAAATAAAAATAGCTTGAGCTTGCTGACGACGAATTTCAGGAAGCAACATTTTCAAGGATTTCCACCTTTCAACGTATGGAGGTAGATTCGTAATATATTCCCATCATGGTAATCGGTTGTCAAACCCGTCTGTTTTCTTTGCATACAAAAATATAAAATATATTTGTACTGGCTCAATTCTAATTATATGATCCCTATAACGGAGAGACCATATGCTTGAACGAAAGATTGATACAGGCCAACAAAAACTATTTATGATCATTAAACTGTGTCATGGTACGTTTTAGGAATCCTAACATGTAGTTGGCTTAATGATGAAATGATATGGTAGATACAAATGTAACTCCAACATCTTTATTTCATTTACTCGTGTCAAATTATTATTGGCAATATTGTAATCATAAGTAAGATGTAATGTTCAACGTGTAAAAGTCCTGATTTTGCTCTTTGTTACATTTAAATATAACAAATGGTTCTAACACCAAACCTTACTAGGTCATCCGCATATATAAGACAACAGGAACATTTTACACATTTCGTTAAAATAATGTGAAAATAAGCGGACCGAGATACGAACCCTGAGGTACCCCAGAATGTACAAAAATTGGATCTTTAGTTTTTACACGCTGCACCTGCCAGTAAGGTATGACTCACGTCATTTGAACGAATTTTAATTAATACCAAGTACGAACTTGATAATTTGCAGAGCGATAAGGTGATGAATTGAGTCAAGCGCCTTACTGAAGTCGTTATAAATATCATCAAGTTGAGCATTGCCTTCAGTCACCTATGTTGTATGTTTCGTAAATTCTACTAAGTTTGATACAGAAGAACGTCCTCGAAAAAACCGTGGTACTCATCTACTCTAAGCGACTTAAGACCGAAAAACAAATAATTCAAGTAGCTAGATATTTTATTTCTATTCCCTGATTTAAATAACGATTCAATATGAGACGATATCCAGACAACCGGAAAAACATCATATAAAAGTAAACAATTAAATAAAATTGACAAAGGCTGAACCATTTCATTATAGGACTGTTTAAGAAATACCATCAATCCCTAGAAAGATGGAGGGATTTAATGATATCATCAACAATATCAGTACGTTTATAAACTTTAAAAAAAAAAACAAGCAAATTAGCAGTTACATCATTCAACGACATTGTGACAGAAATCCAAAAGATTTTCTTTTGGAGGCAACGAAATTCCAGAATTATATTGGATCTGATATCATATAATTTTGAAACTTGGCAATACAATTCTTGTATGCACTATAATGTAAACTATCCAACTGTTTCGATAAATCAAAAAATGATAATCTATCATCAGCACTCTTGGAGGCCTTCCACCTTCGATATAATTTTTTTTTATTACATTTTCGAAGATTTATTAGATCGTTGTTAAATCACGTAGGATTGGTAAGATTAATTTTTTTACTAGAAATTAAGGCAAATCTGTCAAAGCAAATGAGTAAAATTTTATAGAATATTTGCACATCACGATAATTATCCACCAACGAAAAAGACGAACCCCAGTCAAGTGATTTAAAATAAGAAATCAGAGTATCATTATCAGCACGCCTTAAATAAAAAAAATTAAATGAAATACAATAATTGTTGATATTTGAATTAGACAACAAAAATTCGGATGTGTTTAAATTGATTTCCATTGATTTATGGTTGACATAGTTGATGATGTACGAGTATATAATTGGTGCTACATTTGTCGTTAATGGATGAGCTGGATTTGCGTAAAATAAATCCAGAAATGCTTATTACAGTTGGGAACATACGAGTAAGTTATCTGGACAAGGCCATGCGACAAAATAGAATCTCTACAGATAGATGCTATATTGGGCGGAATGACGTAGTTTACACTATCATCAACCAGCTATTTAACCTATATTCCAAGTTGAGTTTGGAAATCTCATTATACGTATATGTCGCAAAACTTCAGATGACGACCTCGGTGGAATGTAAAAGCCAATGACGTAAAATAAATTCTTGAAGATATTCACTTTCACATATTTGAGTTCTTTTGTTGGATCACGTCTTACAATCTTCGGAACATACTCGTATTAAAATCATATAATTAAATAAATAGAATTATGTCTATTAGTCGGTTTCGTTGAATTACTGTTCGTAAATACTAATATACTTTTCGTGTTAATCGAAACACAATTAAAATGGTTTAACCACCGGTAGCATATGAATTTATACATTTGGAGAACGATAATAAAAAAAAATATTTTAATTTAATTTTCTTTTTTTTTATTTATAATGAATTTATTTTACTACAGTTTTTTGGTTTAAAAACTAATATCGAACTAAGTTAATTAATATTATCCTTTTTTTAAATAGGCAAAATGTGTTGATCGTTGTAATTCTGCATGATTACATTTCCCATGATTTTACTCTTGTAGCGGTCCACCCAATGCACCACTACAATCTATCCGGTGCCAACACGAGCTCGCCGCACATTGGGTGCCACCTGTACCAGCACATTGGGCACTATGTCACATGACATAGAACGACCAACCGCTGACCGGCTTGTCCAAAAACAACGAAAAGAACACGAAAGATACACAACATAAAACAAAATAAAAATCAGTCTGCTCTCGATCTGTACAGCGACAACATGTCTGGTGGTGAATAAAATAATTAATAATAAAAATAATTTTTATAAAATAAATTCAAATAAATAAAATAAACTTTATAAAATAAATACAAATTATATTAATTCAAATGTTAATTGTGTGTAAATTTATTTAATAATAACAAGCGTTATACTCTTTAAAGATGTTCAATCGTGTTTTTTGATGAATTGCATAGTTGCATGTTCAGTTTTTTATTCTGTGCTGATAACGACTTTGTTGTCTATAATGAGCTGATCACACACGTTTTATTTGGGAATATTATCTGACGATTTATTATGTGGGATCATAACTCCTCCCGGGGGTGAAAAATGGTCATCCTCGACTTTGGATGCTATACCAACCTGTTTCAGTAATTCATTATATGATTTTGGCGTAAGGTTATTATTATCAGTTATTTTCACGGATCTAGAGCTTTGTATTATTTTTAACTTACATCATTTATTAGCGCACGCGTATGAAACTAGTATAATTGCACATACTGTTGAAAGTGACAATCCTCCTGATAGGGCCCAAATCCAATTTTGATGTTTGTATTGTTTTAAGAAGACTTGCTGTAGTTGTTTCCTGTTCATTATTGTTTCATGGGTAATCGCAGTAATATTTTGATTTGCCTTTAACTGTCGAATAATTTGGATGTTATGAAGAGCTCCCTGTATTAATTCGTCTACAACTTCTAATTTGTAGGATTGAAATTTTTCGTTGTTAATTGTAACTGAACAGTTATAAATTGTTATTAAAAATTAATTTCCTGTTATATTTCTATTGTCAGGTCCGCAGTTTGTAGATAGTTGAACTTCCCTCCCGTTGTTGATCAGTATTCTATTTCGGAATTAGTTGTATTGTCGTATCTGTTTCTGATGTTACATTATATTTACTCTGACGTCCAAAGATTAATGGTTTTACATAGTTGTCCTTAAATTCTTTTATTTCTGAGTGCTTTTGTACGTAGTTTGTGTGTTATGTTGTCGTAAATACCCTTCGTTTATTCAAAATAAGGTATTGCGGGTAATCTTCTATAATGCTGTTGTTGGCGATTAGCGGAATAATTCTCGTTATTATTGATGTATGGTTTTTCAATTCGGTACTTCTAGGATGTAAAGGATTCTCCGATATCTGCATCTTTACGTATTAGCAAAAGCCACTTGATAAATAATCAATTAATAAAAACACTGATGGTAAACGGTTTTATTTACGCAGGTGGTTTAATATAATAATTTTATATTCTGTTTTTTTTACAATTTTTAATTTTAGTCACTTTATTCTACTTCGCCAAAATACCAAATTGAACTTACCGCCAAAAAAACTTACTTAATTTGACTTAATATAAAAAAAAAGATCTACCCAAGTTGTTGAACCATAAAAATGTTATGTTGGCAGCTTTCCATAGGTTAATCCATATGGTTTATGGTAAGTTACATCAGGTAATGTAAACTTAATGTCTATAATTTAATTTTTATAGAAGTTTAAAACTAAGCTAAATATTCATTGTTACAGTTTTCAACAATAGATGGTAGCATTAAATTATTTTAAAAATAATTTTAGTGTTTTACGTAACAACTGATGAAATGTCAAACGATTCAAAATATAAACAAAATAATGTTAACAGCAGCTTATAAGATAAGTATAAAAGTGATTACCTAATTATTTAACAAATTAATAACTCGATTTCATTTGCTTTCAGATCAGTACATTTATTGTAAATTAAATTTAGTTAGATTATACTAGTTACAATGGTTTGTAGAAATTAATTTTAATTTTAAATTTAGATGACAAAATTTGTTGATCTGCACGGGTGCAGACAAGAGGTACGGCTGATATTTTTTAACAGCCCAAATTATGGCTAACGCTTCTGTTTCGATTCTCGCATACTTGGTTTCAGTCATGTTTAGCATTCTGGACACGAAAGCGATTGGTCTTTCAACCTTATCGTGCATTTGGAGAAGGACAGCACCTAGTGCAAATTCGGATGCATCTGTCGTTAAGATAAAAAGTTTTGAAAAGTCAGGATAGGCAAGAATTTGATCCGCGGAGATAATCTTATTTATGATTTCAAATGATTTAACATTGTCTGGAACCTTGACATTAATAACTGTGCCTTTCTTTAGGAACTGTTATAGGTTTGGTTATTCGAGAATATTTCTGAATGAAGCGACGATAATAGCCTGATAATCCAAGAAATTGCTTAATTTGTTTCTGGGTGGTTGGTAACGGCCATTCAAGTATTTTTTCGATCTTATCCGGGGTTGGTCTTACTCCTTCCTAAATAATAATATAACCAAGAAATTCTGTTTCCTTCTTTAGGAATTCACATATATCTTGCTGGATTTTTAAGTTAAAGTGTGATAACCGTTTAAGTACATCACAAAGATTTTTTATATGGTTCTCTAGATTATAACCTTCGATAATAATGTCATCGAGGTGTACGTAACAAATTGTCCCGATCAAGTCGTGCAGGACATTATTCATAGCTCGCTGAAATGTAACTGGACCGTTTTTAAGTCCGAATGGCATGCAAGTAAATTCGAAATGACCTTTTACAGTCGAAAATGCAGTTTTTTGTTGGGAATTTTGATCCATTGGGATCTGGTGAAATCCTAACTTCAAGTCTAATGTGGTAAAATAAGTAGACTTGCCTAAACTATCCAGAATTTCTTCAATTTGAGGTAAAGGAAATTTTTCATTTACGGTTTTATCATTCAACTCTCGATAATCTTGAAAGAAGGTTATTGTTCAAAGAAATTGCGCCAGATTTGAAATCAATTTTGGCATTTATTTGAGCCTATGCTTGTAATCCTAGTATCCCGTCAAAATATTCAAGAAATTTCATAGTATGGTATTGGGGTAAATTATGACCGAAACAATTTATTTTTCCTACTTTAGCTACCTTTTGGGTAGGAAATTTAATCCTCTGCATCTGAAATTTGATCTTCCCAAAAATTTTCTTTATGGACGTTTTTTACAGTTATCTTTTCCTCTGTATCCGGTTCTTTATCTACATTATTTGGGATTTCAATATTGTTAACTATATTTTTATTGAATGTTCTCCAGTTTCCATCGGAGTAAGTTCATTATTTTCTTGCGTTGGCCAAGGAGTTTTCCTTATATTTGGTTGTTCCTAACATCTTGGTTGAAAATTGAACTTTGATTGTTCCTGATATCTAGGTTGAGAATTAGGTTTTGGTTAAATCTGACTTTACTTAGAATTATTTGATTAAGTTCATTGCTCGTGAACTTACATAAAAAATCGTATGCTTCTTCTATATTACGTGGTTTAGCCGCTTGAGCATAACCGAAATAGGGTTTACTTAACCCGAATATGAAGGCGGTAAGCACATCCTCTTTGATGAAAGCGCAATTTGCCTGCCACGATCCGCTATACAGTTGATTTTGTCTAGCTAGTGACTTAATATTTAATAAGATTTTTTTGTTTTATGGTAAAAGAGGTGAATTGATATATTTTCGTTTTGTTTATTTGCCCATAATTAGGACTTATAGAAGAGGAGTTCTTGTTTATCCCATAAAGCTTCTAATATAATTCCCTTTATTTCTAGAAAACTTCCAGGACTACCAGCAAGACATAAAATGTCTGTAGCTTTGCCTTCTATTTTATTTACAATAGCTTGGGCATACACTCGAAATTGTTGTTCCGTAACTAAGGGTATAAAAAGGTTTAGGGTATCCTCGGCTGTTTTTAGCTGGGCTGAAATCTGTTTTCTATTTCCATGAAACGATGGAATTGATTTTATTAGATCAGGGATTCTGAAAAAATCTAACATTATGTGGTTCAACAGAAGCAGGTTCAACAATTTTATTATTGAGGTACGTTAATACCTGGTCATGCTCTGTTTGTTTCAGACTTAACTTTGTCAGTTGTTCAGCAATCAAATTTAATTGTTGACTGATCTCGTCCATTTGAAGGTTTTCGTCTACAATATTTTCCTCCATGTCAATGTTACGATTAGCAAGTAATAACTGGGTAGAATGGTTAATGATGAAGACATCACTGGGATTATTGTCGAACAGCTGTAATTAAAAGAAAATACAAAAAGAACCATTTTTGTTGAAAATGTAATTGAAATTTGTACTTATCTGATAACTTTTGTGTCCATCAGACGTTTATTTTCTTATATTCTGATATCTGAAAAGTATAAATTTTAATGCATATATTTATTTAAAACTTGTTTTATATCGAGCCAATTTAACTTACCTTCAACAACGTAACCTTCCAGTAGGGTGCGCATCACGTGAGCTGTTCTGGTCTTGTCATTAGGCAGCTGCGTGATGGGTACAATTGTGTAAGGGGTAACCTGTGCACAATTCGCAAGTGTACGTACTGCCTCCTCGTGGCAACCACTGGTAACTAAGGCCACTTGGCACATTTTAGGCCATTTGGCACAGGCCAAAGTACGGCGCAAAAGGAGAAAACCTTGACAAAAAACCCTAATCTAAGGTGGAACAGCATATGCCGAAAGATGAATGGCTGATAGGTTAATCAGCCCAAAATATGCGGACTCTGGATACCAGGCACCCTCCAGTTTTATTTTTAGCCTTCCTGTAGTAAAGCTGGGTGACCTACAGGTGACTTGCAATTCCCAGCAACTCGTAAGAGTAAAATCAAACGGAATACGGGGCAGGAGTAGGAATATACGGGAGTGGCACAACCCTCTCGAGGTCCTTGAGCTCCAATGCTACTGTCTTTCTAGCGGAACTACATGCTGTAGTAAACATCTAGGAGGGAGAGCAATATGCCCAGATAGTATGTATCACTTACCGGGAGGCAGTATTGTCAGGTTCATTAAGAACCTGAATATTGACTGGACGGATAATTAAGCAGGGGCCAGCACAATAGATCTTTTAGGTCGCAGTGCGAAGTGGCTGATCGCCCGCATGGCCCCCCCAATAATAATAATAATACCTTCAACAAATTAGCTAGTTTATGTACTTTATTTTAACATTTTGTCATTCTTATATACAAGAGGATAAAATATTATAGTAGGTGTGCGGTGACACGTTTAAATAAGTTATGATTTTGTACTAAAATTATTTGTAGTGTAACTAGTTTTGTGATACTAGTTAAACTATTTATAAACAAAGGTTACTTATTATTTGAATATTGTTACGTTTTTGCCTTGTCAATCAAGGTTCGAATCACTGGATTGTTAATAAAACAAAATCAATTTCATTTATCACGAAAAAATTTTATTTATGTCACACAAAAATTATTACAACACAAATTTTTATTATAATTCACCTATATCACTTTATATAAATTATTCGCACAATTTTTCCGATCACTTATAATTTTTATTTCGCACTGCAACACTTTTTAAATCACTTTTTAATTCCTTTCCAATCTTTACACTATCGCTTTCCAAATACTAATAATCTTACAAGATTACTTTATCGCGTTCCAAATACTAATAATTACAATTCGATACAAAAACCAAGCTTCTCGAAAGTTCATGACTTTTCCAGTACTAATAGTGTAGAAACATTTAGAACTGTTTTATCATGGAAAATTCCATTTAGTACAGTAAAATATTGAGCTATTAATTTAACTTATTCTATTACACACTAGGTGTCACCGTCAGAATATTTTTTGTACATATTTGTAGTGTTTTTTTATTCGCTCCGGATAGCTGCTATCGAGAGCCGTCATTTTTCTACGCCTAAATTTAATTTTGACGCGTTATTTATTGGTAAACCTAAACTTATTTAACATCAAACTATCATTTTTAATTCAATTGTTTACCAAAAACTTCATATAAAAATATTTGGCTCTACCTATTTATACGGAGCGCTATCGGGAGCCATTTTTTATATGACGGTTCTCGATAGCAGCTATCCGGAGCGAATAAAAAAACACTACAATTGTGACGGTGACACCTAGTGTGTAATAGATAAGTTAAATGAATAGCTTAATGTCTATTGTACTAAAATGGAATTTTCCATAATAAAATTGTTACGTAATGCTTCTACGCTATTCTAACTGGAAAAGTCATGAACTTTCGAGAAGTTTGGTTTGTGTATATAAAAAGGCGAACAAGATCGAATTGGATTATTAGTATTTGGTACGCGATAGAGTAAACTTGTAAGATTATTAGTTGTATTTGGTAAGCGACAGTGTGGAGATTAAAAAGTAATTAAAAAGTGATTTAAAAAGTGTTGTAGTGCGAAATAAAAATTATAAGTGAATAGTAAAATTGTGTAAAACTTATTTAAAGTGATTTTGTGAATTTTTATTGATAAACTGTGTTGTAATAAATTTTGTTAAATAAATAAATTCGTTGGTGATAAATTAAATTGATTTTGTTTTATTCACAATCCAGTGATACGAACCTTAATTGACAAGGGAAAAACGTAACAATATATTTGATTGTAAAATTCTTTCATTCGAAAATCAGTCGATGTACAAATCAATGGTTTTCTACTGATATAAATAAATTTATAAAACATTAAATTATTTTTATTGACATAATTAGAACATTTTAATCCATCCGTTGAATTCCTAAAATTAACAGTTTATGATTATTATAAGTAAATATTGTAATTCCTCCTCCATCCCTAATCACAATTATCACTATTCAAACTCAAGCAAAAAGTATTAGTTATAATAATTACATCTACAGTAAGTTTAAATGTCGTTAAAAGATATTCCAGTTCATTCAATTTAATTTGTTCAATTTAAACTCAATAAATTGCTTGTTTCGGTATTAAATTTAGTGAAATTTAAATAAGGTTTGTTATTGTTATTCGATGGCATCTTATAATTGTTATACCAACTAATATTATATTATTATAACAAATATGAAAATATAAAAGCAAATAACTGATAGTAACAAGAATCACGCATTCACAAATAATTGATAAAACCCAATAATAAATTATAGGGCGGGATAATTTAATTTGCGTTAAAGGAATTTATATTGAATTTTTTATGATATAAACAATTTTTCCTCAAATATTTAAAAATTTTAAAAACTTAACTTTCGATTATTATTAAAATTAATAAAAAATACGAAGAATAAAACGAAATATTTGGCCCTTTCTTATAATTTTTATTTAAGAAAAAATTTAATTTAAAATATTGAGGTTTTAATACATTGTTTTAAAAAATACTAAAATACAATATTTATTTAATTAAATCCCTCCATTCCCATAATTTTTTTTTATTATACTGTTCGTTGTTCCAAATATGAGTTCGCAAAAACTAAGAAAGAATTTTAGACAATATAAGACATTCAAACTCATTTCATCATGCATATTTTCACTTTTCAATACAAAAATGTGATGTTGATGGTAATGTTGAATTACATACATTGTTGTGGTGAAACATTTTCGAATTCCAACCACGTAATATCAGAAGGACATTATATATTATGTGTTATTACTCCATTTGGCCAACATTGGAAAATGTTCGTACGACCAATAATTAAGTATTCGAAAAACACACTATTATTAAAGACTATAGCTTTAAAGGACAGACAAAATATTTTTAATAAATGATCTTCTTTAAAAATATTTTATTTTTGCCAGTTTTTTGTTTCAAAAATTTTTAGTTTTTAATCTAAATCTGTGTGGCATTTAAAACCACATTATTTCTATTACTTTTTGTGTGTATTATGTATATGTTTGTATGTTACACATATATCTTGTTTTAGCCTTAATGGTTTTATCCTATAAATATCCTTTTTACGGGATAAAAATTGTTATTTCGTTGTTTTGTTGGGTAATTTTTATTTATTTTTATTTTTTTCGTTTCTTTTCCAAACCATAAAACATAAAAGATCAAATTTAATGATAAAACTATCGTCTCGTATAAATTTTAATAAATTTTATGTTTATACATACGAACATACTCTCGTAATAAATTAATGGGTTGATTAGGAGTATCATTTGCTATATTTTGTAAAGATATTGAAATATAGTAAAGGGCACCTCGAAAACGGGAGGTTTTCTATATATACTAAGTGTATGAAACAATATTGATTTGTGATATGCTATACTTTATTGTTTTTGGGGAAGGTAATTTGTTTATGTCATTATTGTTAAATTACATGGAAAAATATGATAAAAAATGATAGATGCAGCCTGCACCAATGTATCACAATTTTAAGGTTATTTTTATAGAAAAATTAGGTTAGGTTAGGTTAGAGTAGTTGTCCCAAAGACCGGCATAGCCATAAAAGTGGTCCATCGGTGGAGAAGTTCAAATCTTCAAGGTTCAAAAGCTCTTCACTTAGCTAGTCCTCTTTGGAGGGACTATCAGTATGTAGCTTTTCGTCATAACCAACTTTTCTATTCTTTTCCTTTTCTACAATATTAGGCTTCCAGCTAATTTTGCTGTCCAAAATAACATCAATCTGAGGAAAATTGTAATTCCTAAAAAAGAGGACTATCTCAGATTTACGTGGATTAACATTTAGTTCAAAACTGCTGGCTTATTTAGGAAGAAAGCAAGCACGATTTGCATGCCGAACGTCATTCGCATGAGCAACCACCCTTAATCCTTTACGCCCAGTAACAGGTTATATATGACCAAGTTCCAAAGAAGAGAGACAAGGCTCTACCTTGCGGTGTGCCCACACCTACAAATATGCTAATGGAAGTCCGCCAAGCTTAGTGTTGAATATTAAACTGTTTTATTATTTATAAATTATTTTGTTATTCTTGTTTATCCAATTTTGAGGCCTGTCGGTTTTTTATGCAGTCACAAATATGATTGTTTCATATATATTTTTGGTTGTTTTTTCCGGACATGGGCAAATTAATCACCCTGTATGATATTATTTAAATTACTCTCCCAATAATTATATTACTCAATTTCGCGTACCGTTATAATTAATTTACATTGCACAATACACAGTCAGTCATAATAAGTTGTCCGAATCGATCGACCATAAAATAAAATAAATACTTGGTGATTAGTTTTTATATAAAGAAAACTGTGTTTGAAATTTTACCACCGGACCGGAACTCTACCACTTCATGGTTTGGTGTTTTATCCTTAAAAAACATTTGGTAGCAGAGCATAGTTGTTTTAATACTTTCGTGGAGTTCTTTTGTAATAAGTGGTAAAGTTTCCTTTATTTGATTCGGGCGAGAATGTAGTTTTGGTATATGTGCGCTGCTGTTACGGTTTATTGCATTACATATCGGTGAAAAATATTATGTTGTTCGTTCATCGCTATTCATCAGCTAATTCACAGTCATTTTCAATCGGAAGAATATTTTTATTAAATTTGTTTTTGTGATTCAGAACTTTTTATTTTTTGCGGTGTTAACAATATACGTATAAACTCTCAAAAAGTCCGAATAAGTACACTAGTGAATTATGTTTTGTGTTGTCAATTCACTGAAATTTTGAATATGATCTAAACACTACTCGAGTACATTCTAGAGAGTAACCGTTTCCAACAGTATCCCGTAATTCTTTAGCAATTTAATTTTCGAACACGTTTTTTTTGTGGTTCAATGACACCTTCAATTAGTGGGCATTACTGGACAGTTGTTATTAAGCGTTAGAATTATCAGAAATGGCAGACAAGGCTAAAGTAAAACGAACTACTGAGCGAAAGGAATTACTCATGCTACAAGATTTAAGTGTGAATATCATCGATAATATAGCGATTTGGGTACCAGCTCACGGAAAATCGGCAACCATTTCCAAACTTAAGGTTCAATTAGAGCAACTTGAATCGCATTGCACGAGATTTCAAACTAACGAGGAGCTAATAACGGAACAGGTTGAGTCAGACGATGACGACTTCACTTCGAAATATTCTAATTTTGAGGAAAAGTACATTGACATAAAGGCCGAACTATTAACATTGATTAATGAAAAGGCGGTCATTACCACTTCTCAAAATCAATCGATTGTAGTTTTTACGAAGAATGTTAAGCTTCCCAAACTAGAGTTACCAAAGTTCAGCGGATCATATAGCAATTGGATAGATTTTAAGAACGAGTTCACAACAATGATTATTAAGGAGACTGAATTACTCGATGTTGATCGTTTCAGATTTTTGAAATCATGTTTGGTGGGTCGTGCAACACGAATCTTATCAAGGATGGAAGCATCACAAAAGAATTTTCGAAGTGCGTGGAAGGCTCTTTGTGTTCAATATGAAAATGAGGGGTTAATTTTACAGTGTCACATCAACGGGGTAATTCAGATGAATAGTATGAATAAAGAATCTTCAGAGTGTGTTCGGGAAATGGTATATCAAGTAAGTGCACATTACCGTGCATTAAAATCAATGGGGTCAATGCAAGAAGTGGCTGAAAATTCCTTTATTTGCCTGATGTTAAAGAAATTGGGTGCTAACAATGTGGAGAGATTGGAAGAGTCCACTAATAAGGAGGTCCCGACATGGGATGGGTTTTGTTCATTCTTAGAGAAACGTGCCACAACTTTAGATAAGATTGAGTATCCCAAAAAACAATTTAGTAAGCCAAAAGCATCCGCAACACGAAATGTATATTTACCTATATCTGAGCATATTGCCTTTACGACATCGAATTCGAATTCGTATGCTAAATGTGCATCTACAGATTACAATTTGCAGCTATGCCCACAATTTCTCGCCATGGCGCCTGTGGATCGATATCACGAGGTTAAACGATTGCATTTATGTGTTGTCTGTCTGAAAACAAAACATTCTTACCGTTTTTGCAAGGTTTTGAAATGCGATAAATGCCAAAAGGGACATCACACATTGATTAATTTTGAGCAACCTGTTATTAAACCTCCATTGCCTTCCGGAGTGAAACACAAAGCACTCTTAACTTCAGATTCATTTGTTGATGAGCCAGCGTTTCTTACTACAGCCATAGTAAATGTATTTGGTGTGAATGGATTGATTATTCCTGGCCGTGCTCTCTTAGATAGTGGTGCCACCACAAATTTCATATCTGATCGATTTGTACAAACGTTAAATGTGAAGCGAAAATCATACATTACTGTAGGTGGAATTGGCACAACGGCTACAACATCAAAGGCTTTGTGTTATATCACGCTGACTCCTCATTTCGGTGTATCAATAAAATTCAACATTGCTGCAGTGATACTTCCAAAAATATCGGGCGCTCAACCAGCTCATCCAATATCATTATCGAACATTAACATCCCCTCTGAAGTCACATTTTTGGCTAATCCTCAATTTTTTGAGCCTCAGAAGATTGACTTGTTGTTAGTGGTGCTAGCTTATTTTGGCATCTTCTGTTACATTGTCAAATTCGTTTGGGCGGAAATTTACCGTCGATGCAGCAGACCAAGCTGGGATGGTTCAATGGTGGTCCCATGATGTCGAATAATGGCCATAATTTAACGGCATTGATTAGTAACGAAAAATGTTGGGCAACCGGACCTGATGAAAGTTTACTTGAACTTGTTCAGCGATTTTGGGAAGTAGATACTTTCCCCATTGGCGACGCCCTGGAGTTGAGCTCTAAAGATCAGGAGTGCGAAGATCATTATGCGCTTATTACTCGTCGAAATTCAGATGGAACATACGTCGTCCGCTTACCATTTTCTAAGGATCCATCATTATTAGGAGAATCATACCAAAGCGCAATTCGACGTTTGTGGAGCTTAGAAAAAAGATTGGGGAAGCAGCCTGAAATGAAGGAAATGTATTCATCCTTTGTCAACGAATATCAGCAACTGAACCATTTGGAAGTCATTCATGAGTTTAACCCGACAACGCATTGTTTCTTACCTCATCATTGTGTAATGAAATTATCGAGTTCTACCACGAAATTGCGAGTGGTCTTCGACGCATCTTGTTAGACGTCTTCTGGCGTTGCATTGAACGATATTCTTCATACCGGGCCAGAACTGCAAGAAGACTTGTTCATTATTTTGTTGAGGTTCAGACTGTTTGAGTTTGTCGTGACTGGTGACATTCAGAAAATGTACCGCCAAATTGGAGTGGATGTGCCGGATAGTAACTATCAATTAATTTTGTGGCGCAACAATAAGGATGAACCAATCAAGACACTCCGTCTTCGTACCGTGACCTACGGTACGGCATCTGGGTCATACCTTGCTGTAAAGACGTTGCATCGATTAGCAGCTGACGAGCATATTAAATTCCCGATTGGAGCTCAAATACTTCGACATAATTTTTATGTCGATGATATGATGATTGGATCGAACTTGATTTCGAAGCTGCGAGAAATGTTGCACCAAACAATTGTTATTTTGAAAAGTGGTGGATTCACGTTGAGCAAATGTTGCACAAACAATAAGACTTTCCATTCGACGATCGAGCCACAGCATCGTGAGAGCAGCATCGCGAGAAGTAGCTTAGAATTGAAGATAGAGATGTTGTTAAAACTCTTGGTTTAATTTGGCAACCAAAGGCAGATGTTTTTCGGTTTAGTCACCAACCCAAACCATTTTCAGCAGCAGTTACAAAGCGAGTGGTTTTATCGGAAATGGCAACCTTATTTGACCCGCTGGGGTTTGTATGTCCTGTCATAACTTTGGCAAAGATTGTTTACCAGGATCTTTGGAAGCTCAAGATCGAATGTGACCAGCCTCCAGATAATGATCTCACTGCGAAATAGAGTAAATACAGGTCAAGTTTGTCATCATTAAAGGATTTCTCGATACCTCGTTTTGTCATGGCTAAGGGTGAATGTAAATTTATTGAAGTTCACGCTTTTTCAGATGCTAGCGAAAAGGCATATGGAACATGCATATATTTGCGATGTGGGTATCACAATGATATTATCTCGTCCATGCAAATTTGTGCAAAATCTAAAGTAGCTCCAGCGAAAACCATCAGTATTGCTCGCCTCGAACTGTTGGCTGCGAAAATGATGACCGATTTAGTATCTCGGCTCATGAGGGAAGTGTTGTTGGAAGTAACCGTTAGATAATTTTTCTATTGGACTGATTCGCTAATCACACTCTATTGGATAGAAGCAGAACCGCATAATTGGAACATATTTGTTGCACACCGTGTTTCCAAGATACAGGAGGAGACTAGTTCCGGAATTTGGAGGCATGTTACTGTTAATATAAACCCCGCCGATTTGATTAGTAGAGGTACGATGCCGGCTGATATTGCAAACTATGAGTTTTGGTTTTGCGGCCCTAATTTTCTGAAAGGAGATAAATTATTTTGGCCACCGATTCATAAACCACCTCAGCCGTGAAAGGAAATTCGTGAGAAGCGTACTAGTAAGTTTGCTTTCTCCACAAAAGTTGTCGAGGATGTAACGAGTACCATGCACTACTCGAAGAAATTGAGAGGCACTATTCGTCCGTTCGCATACGTAATGCGATTTATTCGAAACTGCCATTCGAAGCGGATCAATAAAGAAACGCGAAAGTCGTTATTGAATTTGACCCCAATGAAGTTGTACACGAAAGTGGAGAGACCCACAATTGCTGAAGAGGACGAAGCCGAATTACCATTCATTCGGAATATACAAAAATCGCCGTTTGCTCAAGACTACCAACTGCTGAAGGCTGGTCATACTGTGGCTAAGAATATTCGACTGAAATGTTTGGCACTTTTTCTTGATGAGTATGGATTGAAAAGAGTGGGTGGACGACTAAAAAAAGTCAAACTTCCTTATAATTCCAAACACCAAATCCTTCTCACCAGAAATCATGAATTTACCAAGCTATTAATACGATTTTTTCATTTTCATAGAACATTTCACGCAGGATCGCACATCGTACTAACCGCAATTCGAGCAAAGTATTGGCCCATCAATGGACTGGCTCAAATTAGAAGTATTATTAACAAGTGCACTGTATGTTTTCGAATGTGACCTATCATATCACAAATTATGGGAAATTTGCCCGAGGATAGACTCGATTACAGGAACATTCGACCATTTGCTGTTAGTGGTGTTGATTTTGCGGGGCCTTTAAGCGTTAGTCATCAAATTAGGTGCAAGGCTCTGAAAAAGTATACGTATAGCTCTTTTTATTTGTTTTGTGACAAAAGCGGTTCATTTGGAGTTGGTAATTGATTTGTCCACAGAGGCGTTCATCCGATCCTTGAAGAGATTTATCGCCGATCGAGGCATGGTAAAGAAAATATTTTCCGATAATGGAATCAATTTCAAGGGCACGGCCAACCAACTAGATGGAGTCCAACAGATGATGCTTAACAATAAAGACGCAATTTGGAAGGCATGTGATCAATTGTTCGTCGAATGGTCATTTACTCCACCTAGAGCCCCAAATTTCGGCAAACTTTGGGAGGCGTCGATAAAAATCACGAAGCGCCTTATCAAAAACGTCATTGGCAGTATGGAAGTTTCAGTCGATGAGCTGCACACTATTTTTCGTCAAGCTGCAACGATCATAAATTCTCGTCCAATCACCCCGCTATCGGCTGATCCGAATGCCTTGGAACCTTTGACCTTAGGTCACTTTTTATATATCGAAGCGCCAATTGCTTTGCCGGAAATGCCGATTGTGAAAGAAAGTATTACCCGGCTAAAAATGTTTCAACGAATCAATTGGATGGTTTAGCAATTTTGGGCTAGATTTCACACCGAATACCTAGCAACTTTACAGCCTCGAACAAAGTGGATGGCAAAAATCGAAAACATTGAAATTGGTGCTATGGTTTTGGTGAGAGATGAAAACTTACCTCCGTTAAAATAGTCCTTGGGACGAGTTATCACAACTAAGCTAGACAAAGAAGGTAAAGTACGAATGCTGACGATTCGCACATCGGCCAATACTTTTGATAGATTAATCTCGGGAGTAGCAGTTTTGCCATTTGATAAGGATGGTCAACACAATGGTTGAACTGTCACGGAGAGTTCAAGGCGGGAGCATGTTGAATATTGAACTGTTTTATTATTTATAAATTATTTTGTTATTCTTGTTTATTCTATTTTGAGGCCTGTCGGTTTTTTATGCAGTCACAAATATGATTGTTTCATATATATTTTTGGTTGCTTTTTCCGGACATGGGTAAATTAATCACCCTGTATGATATTATTTAAATTACTCTCCCAATAATTATATTACTCAATTTCGCGTACCGGTATAATTAATTTACATTGTACAATACACAGTCAGTCATAATAAGTTGTCCGAATCGATCGACCATAAAATAAAATAAATACTTGGTGATTAGTTTTTATATAAAGAAAACTGTGTTTTAATTTTACTACCGGAACTCTACCACTTCATGGTTTGGTATTTATCCTTAAAAACACTTAGCCTTTACCATCCTGCACTTTAACATTTGATCTATCCAGCCAACGACCGATTAATCCACAATCAAACTTGAAAAAGGCCGAGTTTTCGCTACCAATTTAACGTTGCTGAGGGCCCTTCTATACACAGAAAGGTTGCCAAGGAGTAGTCCTTTAATTCTACTTATTTCTCAATAGGACAGATTCGGATTTGTGATATCCACGAAACCGAAACTTATAACACACTTCGTCCCTGCCAGAGCTTCTATCGACTCATTATTAGGAACTTAGTATTTTATACTGTACGTGCAACACTAAATTTAATAAACAAATATAAAAAATATTAACTTCATTGAAAATAAATAAATAATAATAAATAAAACATTTAAGGAATAAAGAACTTTTAGTCAAACATGTAATAATAAATTAATCACAATAATCTCTTATACTTTTCCCACAAAGCGTCCGTCAAAGATCAACTGCCGTTTATTTCTACGAACATATTCCGTTATTTTGGGCAAGGTTCATAAAAGATGTCATGGGTCTTCTTAAATTTGGAGAACCTTTGCCCCAATATTACAATTGGTCATGACAACATAAGCCTTCTACTCTAGTGCCGCAAAATTACAGACATACAATTAGTGTTACATTATTTAGAACTGGCACGTGTTGAACAGGATTTAAAGTCGCATTCAGCATTTTTCGTCTTCGACCTTTAAAAATTAGATCAAGTTATACATACATTTCTAGAATACTGTTAGAAATTCTTAATATTACATTAAATTACTTTGTTCAGTGATCATCCACAAGGTTCAAAGTTTATTTTCTGAGAATTTGTGCCGTTTGTTCAAAATCACAATATTATGTGAGCAACACGTAAGAATTGGCCGGCATAATTCTCTACTTAGTGCTTATAAAATAATAAAACACAAACAATACAAAATCAGAAATAACTTCTATATCTCTTTGCGATCAATATGTGTCAATAGAATGCCACAGAAATGTCAATGTCACAGAAATGGGAATGTCTTGTTATACTTGATATATTTTATTTTTAAATGTTTTGACGATATTATTTACCACCAGCAAAGTATTTTTGGTAAATTTAGTAACTTAAATGCCATATTATATGGTAATCTATTCATTTTGTCTTAAAGACATCAGGGAACTACTGTTGGAATTTAGAAAGTGTTAACCGTAGAAAAATATTTCTTCGGAAACTTCGACATTACTCTTTTTGAAATACCAGTGAAGCCGAATGTTGATTATTTTCCCAAATTCCACCATCTGGTGACACTAGTGATGCTCTTCTTGTTTCTCGTTGATCTAGACCATCTCGATGCGATTTATCAAGTGATGGAGCGTTTAATTTTTATTTTTCGATAAATTTCTAAAAAGTATTATACAAAAGGAGCAATAAAAATATATTAACATTTGTTCACTTTTGGTATCGCTACAATCACAAAATTGCTTTTCTATCTGTCGTGCCTCTTTAAAACTGGAAATATTGGAATATTTCAAGAGACATTTATATTTCGCCCAATCATTTTCCGGTTGAGATTTTGCATTGCACCGCAATGATTCTCTTTGAAAATGGGACAGTTTTGAAGGCCAAGTAACAAAATTAGTTTTTTCGCCAATTAGCTTTGTGGAATGGCGCAAAGGAATGTTTTGTTTTTTCCAGTGTCAACATTATTTTAAATGAATCCATTTTCATTCAATAAATTTAGAACCTCTCAAATCTATATTTAAACGATTTATTATTAATAAAATTCGTGTTTACTATGTAAGCTAGAACATGTGCTGACACGATATTTACTTTATAAGAGTTATCGTGCAGTTTGAACACATATTTCTTATACGAAATAACTTGGCAAAATCTGAAAATTACCTCAAATTTTTTTTTGGTGGTATTTTCGACTGCAATCATTCTAAAACGGTTTGTTGTAAAAGTTACGACTAAATGTGCGTTCACGATCTCACAATGCAACCTAACCCATCTTTTGTGCTTAGACCCTGATTAATTATCCGTCCAATCAATATTTAGATTCTTAATGAACCTGATAATACTTCCGGCCGGTACGCGATACTACTATCTGCTCGTCTTCCATTTTGATTTTACTCTTACGATTTGATAGGGATGGAAAGCCGCCTGAAGGTCGCCCAGCTGTACTACAGAAAGGCTTAATAAAACTGGAGGGCGCCTAGTATCCAGAGTCCGCATACTTTGGACTGATTAACCTATAAGCCATTCATCCATCGCATATGCTGTTCCACATTAGATTAGGGTTTTTTCTCAAGGATTTCTCCTTTAGTCTCAGTGAGCAAGTTACCCCTTACACAATTGTAACCATTAACAAACTGCCTAATACATGACCAGCTCACGTGTGATGCGCATCCTACTAGAAGGTTACGGAGCTGGTAGATTAATCTACTCAACTTTGGTCCCCTCTGCCAATAGACGCCAAACCACTGACTAAATGTGGTAAGGTCGACGTCATCGAAACAAAGCTAGAAAGTCGCGGGAACCCAAAATCCATTCCCCAATTTACGACGGCCGTTTGATTTCTTCATTAGCGACAGGAACTACCCGTTTACCTAAAATATTGCTTGGAATGACGGTTTTATCTTGCTGAAAACACCAGCCGGTGGCTTACCGTCTTCGACCTAACCGAGCATTAGTTGAGTTAATAATATGGTAGTATAACGGCTATCATTCTAATCCGTGCCAAAAAAAAAAACGCTATATCACATTGGTTCCACCAACAAGCTTAATCATCGTTTTTGGTATATTAGGACGAAAGTTTGTATTCGAGTACTATCATTCATAATGTCGTCCTTTAGAATCAAACAGATTGATTTTTGTTCTGTCAACTCATAATATATTTCTCCACTGTTTTGACTTCAAAATTTTATTTAGAGAAAATGAAATGGCTTGGCCATTTGAATTTAGTTAAAGTGTTCAGAAGACATTTCATTGAAAGACAATGAACAAACCAACTTCGAAAAGAACAAACATTGGGTTTAATGAAGTAATATACAATGGCCGGATCAGTCATCTGACCTGAGCTTGGTTGAAATTTTATGCAAAGAAGTGCAAGCACCGGTAAGCAAAAAGAAATATAACAGTGAACAGAAATTATAGGCTTCAAATTATTTAGATATTCCTAACTTTTTCAAATATCGAGAGCTGGTAAGCTTTGCAGACGGGTCGGGACCAACCGAATTTATTGTATAACAAAAAATAATTGTAAATTAATAAGTAGTTTTTTAGCTAGTTAAGAAGTAAGACAAAATTTACTAAGTATACTATTTTATTGAACACTCGTGTAGGAGCCGAACCATATATTTAGTAATAGATTGATTTATTTAGATCAGGTAGCAGCTAAAAAATAAGGTAAATTTTGTATATCCCAGTGATTCGATTACGTCCTGTAATTGCTTTTCCCACTGTTCTTCTTTCACTAAGTTTAGACAAAAGCTAACGGTTAGCGTGTTTTTTGCATCGTTCAAAGTACAATAATATTTTACGTATAATATTACAAATCCACTCAAAATATATTCCGTATTTCAATAAAATTCCAATCCAGTCATTAACAAATTCCACTGAACACATAGTTTCATATAAACAATACTCATAAAAATACCTCCCACACTCAAAAAAAGACATCAACTGATAAATTTGATCTCATCAATAATATTTCGTCAATAACGTTTCAATTCCAATCAATCAACAAAAATAAAATAAAATTACAAAACTCTTTCCAGATTGCAGTTCGTGTACATTTTTTGTTCTGCCTCCCCCAACAAAATTATACAAAAAGCTTTGTAAACAGCTTTTATGTGTTTTGAAAATATTTCTGGGGAATAAATTTTATTTTCTATTTTCCCACTAAATCCCTGGAATATCAAGAAAACCACATTCAGAGAGCAATAATAATATTTTTTTAAGGTTATTTTTGTTTTTGTAAATCCTGGGTGGTTGTTGTTGTTGTTAGTCTAAATATTATTACATTAAAGATTATCAAGCCAGAAGGAAAATAGTCTTTGTAGTTGGGATTTATCTGATGTTTTTTTTTTTTTTTTCGTTTTGGTTTGTGTACAATATTTACAATACAAGGGTAGTATTTTTTATTCCATTTTGTTTTTAAATACACATACACTACACATTTTTATAAGTAATAATCCTTAAGTTTTAAATCATAATCCCTGTTATCAAAATAAAATAAAATAGGAATTGGGATAACTATACAAGCATACAGTATTCCTCAGTATGTTTGATTTTGAAAACCAACTTTTAATTTTTTGATTTTTATTTTTGGAAAAAATCCGGTCTTCATTCTTAATACTTTTGAACTTCTATATGAGTACATGGGCAACTATGTCTACGGTAAGTTAAAAATCAATTATAAAAATAAAAACAAATTCAAAAGGATTTAATTTTAAAGTCTATATTTAAACACAAACGTTATGAATACTATTTTTAGATGATGTTTTGGTTTATTTTTAAATATGACACACATATACAATTATGTAGGTACATATTTTTAAGAGTCTAAAATTATAACTAATGTTCTTCTTACACAGGAAGGGGATACAGTTGTAGTTGAATTAGGTTTGAGGATCAAAACAAATTAAATTTTTACTTTCAAATACAGTGAGGATTTGGTTTTTATTTTGTTTGTTTGGCTAGAACATTTTCTTAACAAAATTTAGGCGAATCGATTTCGTCGACATATACTTGCATTTAGTATTTTATTTCTTTTTCTTTTCCAGTAGACTCTGAAAGTTAAAAAATTTATAGTTTAAGGCAATGTCGAGAGAGAGTAGTGGAGTTAGCTTAAGTAGGTACCATTAAACTAATATCGCTAGAAGCCTCTAGTTGTCACACTCGCTACTACACTAAATCTCAGTGTTTACGGATGTGTACTGATTCCAATAATAATTGAAAAAGAAAAACGAAAACCAACATCTGTGTTGTTTTAATTTAATTCGTTATAATTTTTAATTTATTGATAAATATGGTTATATTGTCAATTTGATAACACTGCTCGGTGGTCAAAATGTAAATGAAAATGATACAAATTTCATTAGCTTGAGCTTGCCAACATATAAAATAAAATAAAAACCGCGGCAATTCAAATAAATATGCTAAATGTTTGAGCTACAAATTATTACTTAATAATGTTTAAACATAGATGGCGCAATGGCAACATATATGTTAAAATATCAACGGTTATTGACCTTGTAACGGCCGCCATCCACTATCAATATATTCTGTGAGTCAGAGTCATATTGTTACACTAAAAAAAATAAGTAAATTTTTCCAGAACCCCACTTCTCTGTTTTTCTTCGAATTCATTTGGGAAATTATTTCTGCTACGCCTCAGATTATTGAATCAAAACTAACGAATAAGTACCAATAAAGAAAATCAAATATTTTTGTTATTTTAAAAATCTGTTATTGACACAATAAATATTATTTTATTTATTTATTTAGATCTATTCTACAGTTAATAACTTAATGAACAGTAAAAAATAAAGAATCATTTTAGATTAAAAAGAAATAAAAAGAATACTAACAATACGGAACATTACCTGAAAAAACGAAAACTTTAAAAACGTAAAATGAGATTAAAAATTGCAATTACAAACAAAAATTCCTTTGGACGCAAGCTTCTGGTAGGTACATAAATGCTCCAAGCAGAAATGAGTTCAGGACACTTAATGCGGCCACTAAGAGAATCATTAACAAACAAGGCAGAGGCAATTTTTCGGCGTTTAACCAACGTATCAATGTGAAGGCACTCACACCGAATCACATACGATGGGAGACTGCCCACCTGTTCCCACATAGGTAGATGACGATCAGATAAATGACCAAGCTTCCTGGCCATATAGATAGTAAAACGTTATTATACAGTTAAGTATTAGACAGTCCTTAACTTGGAGCGAAAAAGTCTGGTTTAGCTTTCACCATGTGAAATTTTTAATCAATGCAGATCATCTGAACGCTGAATTTTTGATTTGATAGAATGGCAATTGTAATGGAATCTATGACACTATGCAATGTAGCACAAAAAGATGAAAAATGGACAAGGTACATGAAACAAGCAAAAAATTAGTAGTCGAAAATGTTTAGTATCAATGATGAACATCAAATCAGAACCTAAAATTAGCACAATGAAACTCACGCTTGCAGGAGAAAACCATTTATTTAAAAAAAGCTCATCCTGAAACTGTCCGAATTAATTTGAGAAAAACTAATTTCCATACAAGAGTAGCGGGAAAAAAGATTTAGTTAGTAAATAACATTGCAAGAAGAGGTTAAGATTTGTAAAAGAGTATGAAATTAAAAAATATGGATTACTTATTCGGATCAGACGGAAAAATTAAAGTATAGGGGAATCTTAACTAAGACATAAAAATTCAAAAAATCGATTTTCCAAAAAATCATTAGAAAATTTGTATAAAATAGGAGGGAGATGTATTTTGCTATTGTGACTTCTCAATAGCTATCTCAGGAAAAAAATTCAAAGTCAATCAAGTTTCCCGTGTAAATCTTGGTGAAATTAATTAAGTTTCCAGCTGAAAGTAAAAATGAGTGAATAAAATCAGTCCCATCAGACAAATTCTTTTTGCTGAAATTTAACAAGTAACTAGGTTGACTTTGGCGTCTACTGGAGGAAGGGACTAGAGTTGAGTAGAGTAATCTACCAGTTCCGTAACCTTCCAGTAAGGTGCGCATGACGTAAACTGTTCTGGTCATGTATAAGACAGCTGCGTAATAGTTTTAATTGTGTATGGGATAACTTGTTTAAATAGCAAATATACGTGCTGCCTCCTCGTGGCAACCACTGCTAACTAAGGCCATTTGGCACATTTTTGGCCATTTGGAATAGGCTAAAATACGACGCTAATGGAGTAAACCTTTACAGAAAACCCTGATCTAAGGTGGAACAGCATATGCCGATGGATGAATGGCTAATAGGTTAATCAATCCAAAGTATGCGGACTCTAGATACTAGTAAAACTCCGGTATTATTTAGCTTTCCTTTAGTAAAGCTGGGTGACCTACAGGCGATTTGCAATTCCCAGCAACTCGTAAGAGTAAAATCAACCGGAAGTTGGGGCAAGGGAAGGAATATACCGGAGTGGAACAGCCTTCTTAAAGTCCATGGGTTCCAATGCTTTCGTCTTTTTAGCGGAACTAGATGCTGTAGTAAACATCTAGAAGGGAAAGCACTAAGCCCACATGGTATGTATCATGTACCGGCTGGCACTATTATCAAGTTCATTAAGAACCTGAATATTGACTGGATGGATAACTAAGCAAGGTTCAGCAAAATAAATGTTTTGGGTCGTAGCGAGGTGGCTGATCGCCTGCATGGCCCTTCAATAATAATCAGAATAATAATAAGAAGTAACTAATACAAAATTGTGAAAAAGTCGATATAAATTGTTTTTTTTTTCAAATTGAATTTTTCGAGATTTCCCACGGGAAACTTAAACTGAATTGACAAGTCACGTCAGTGCAATCCATCTTCAGACATAACAATCTAGAGGCTGATTTTATACAAATTTTCGAATGATTTTTTGGAAAATTAAATTTTCCGAGATTTCCCATGGGAAACTTGAACTAAATTTTTTTCCTGTGATAGTTATTGAAAAATTCTATAAAAATGTTTCAAATTCATATACTATATACACTCTATAGGCTGATTTTATTCCAATTTTGTGAATTTTTCTGATTTTTCGCAATTTTCCACGACTAGGTTAAACAAAGTTTTCCACGTAAGACTATTTACAAATTTTTTTATTGAAATCCATGTTTCCTATTTACTTCCGGCTGATAACTACTAATATTTTTATTTTCCGCTGGAATGTTAGTATCATAATCTGAAATATCGGCTTTTTTACTTTTTGCTGGAAACTTTCGGCTGGACTAACGCAAAATCTGCATTATCAACTTTTCACTTTCGGTTGGCAACTTTCGGCTAACTTTAACAGTATCGGAGAAGAAAGAAAATGCGACTGAACGATCTATTGCCACACTGTTAAGTTACTTCTACGGATTAGGGTGTTGTATACATATATTAAAAATTTTCTAGAAAACATTAGCTGTACGCTTTTGCTTAAAGTTATTTACTGGATATATATAGCTATTTCCATGACTTTAAACTAGAAATTAAAAGATTAAAATATAAAAAGAGAACACATGAGCCGACCCACCATTTATTTCGGTACCATACGCTAGTATGAAGTAAGGCAATGTGGTTGTGGTCTACGAGAAACTTGCGTATATAGATAGCCGTACGTCCTCGATTTGGCTACTGCATAAGGAAGGATGCTAAAATAGAACTTCGAAAGAGTTGGGAGTGCATTGACCCAGTATTCAATAAAAAACTGTCAACACTTTCAAAACGAATAAATTTCGTAGCTGTAAAGTTCACATATATTGATATAGAGGCCATGACTCAGCAAACCTTAGTTTATTACCTACTTCTCTTACAATATGTTTCTGAGCAATAACCAGAGCAGTGGTGCGCTTCCAATTTTGATGTTATCTACAGTCATCCCAAAATAATTAAATTTTTGTATATATTCAATTATTCGTACAAACAACTTGATTGCATTGTAAATCATAATAAATTATATTTGGATCACCAACAGCATGATCAATGGTTTTATAAATCAAAGCTTTGGTTTTTGAACTCAAAATCATGGAATGTGTAACCACCATTTCTTGAGTAAAGCTGAATCATGTTGCATATTTCCAAATGATTTAACACTATGCTGTTGCGCATTATACATAAAGATTGTTTCAAATTAGTTCACTACAAACTTTAACTTTGTTTTTCGCATCTGATTTTACTTACAAAAAAAAATTCTTAGATAATTTTGCCATTTGAAGACCATTTGAAATTACGTCCGGGTCATCAACCACAATTGCATCAATTCTATATTTCCTACCATTACTAATCTTGAAATTTTTTCGCATAATTATTTGTGTTATTAAATTCAGTCTGATAGTGTTCAGTTTTTTAGGACATTGATTTGTTTTTTTAGATCTAAATTACTAGGAGAGTTAGCAAATTTTTTAGATAATTTGTTTTTTAAGTTAAATTTTACGGCAAATGTAAGTGTTTAGTAATTCGCAGCATAACAAATCTCGCCTTGTTTTTAAGTTTAACAAGGGTTGAGTTTTTGTCAATATACAACAATATTTCCCAAATCCATAAAGAGATTTGAAAAATTTGTCTAATTGATTTTTGGTATGAAAGTAGGTGTAGATAGAATATGAATAATTAAAAATTGTTAATATAACAATGACCAGTAATATAAAGATCAAGAATGTGTTAAACATTCAGTGTTAAACTTAAGCATATGAAGAATTAGTTACCTCAAGCTATGAGATGCCATCTTCTCCTTTTTTCGCTGGCACCTCAACGTTCAGACACAGTGACCGATGGCTCTCTCTCTCTCTCTCTAATAGAACCGAAAATTGTCCTGATGATCTTATCCTCACTAGCAGCAGTGTTTTGGATATATTTAGCAATCAGTGTCCAGAATCGCAAACCAAACGTGACAACTGGTCTTATCAGTGCTTTATCGATGTCAAGTTTTATTTTTCGCGATATATGAGGAGATTTGAATATTTTGATATTGTGATCAATGTGATCTAGCTGGAGCCGCTCGGCAATTGTATGACAAATGTTTCTTCTTGATCTAGTTGAATTTGCAATTTCCTTTAATTGTTTGTGTTTAGCCTCAGTCCTCATTAGACCAAATTGCTTTAATAAACCAAATGTTCTAATTAAACCTGGATAGTGAGTCAAAAAGTTTTGCTTTGGTTTCAACGGAAGTTGAAAATGCTGAAGATATAGTGAATGGTGCAGGATTATTAACTCTTCTACCAAACTCTTAGTCACTTAAATCCCCTTTTTTGTATATGAAACAAGTTTCATTGATAAGAGTGGGGAATTTAAAATTTTCGATATGAGCGGGATTTTGAAAATGTCTAGCTATATGAATTTTAATGCTATTTAAATAATTTAAGCTTCGTTCAACCGGACATTTCCTACACTTGAAATATTTCAAAAATTTGTGCAATAAGGATTAGCTTTAAAAATCGAAGATCGCGCTGCTGTGGTTTGCCACCAATATTCCTTAATTTTATGAATTGGTTCCAAATATGCTTCAACAAATTCTAATTATTTAAGAATTTCATCTGATTGTGGGGCGGCTATACCCGTAGAATTTTCCTTTATAAATTTTGTAGATTGTGTATTTTTTCGCCGGTGTAATTTTTTTTTTTACAATTTTAACCCATAGTTTACCAGAAGCTTTCTTGTTAATTTCTTTTGAATATATGGTACTTTGTCGAACTGTTTGGATTCCTTGGGAACGAAAGCAACAATTTGATAGGTTGGACCCACGAACCACTCTGTCGTATAATCTTAAATTCAATTTCGTCTGCATATTTGCCATATTCAAATGCTTCAACTACTATAATGTTCACTAATTTGTTGCCGTGGCATTCATCTAATCAGTTATTTCTAGCACAGAAGCGGTTATTTCTAGCACAATTTTACACTTAATCAAACAAATGTTACCAATAACAAATAGAGATTTAATCTGAATAATTTTGTGCCTATAAAAATTTAAAATTTATTTAGCTTTCCAATATAAGGCGGCAACTAACCTTTATGCTTAATGGGTTTAGAAATTATATTTTGTAGCTCGAGATAATATCTTTAAATTTAGGAAAACCTCCTAAACCTTAGTTTTCTATATTTTATTTCCGTACGCCCATTTTTCTCAGAGTAGTATAGCCACAAGCGATTCCTCATCCGAGATGCAGGAAACTAAAGCAAATGGACCCATTTTCGTAGCTTCTCCGACCGGTACGAAAAATCAGCGTTTATTTGAACTATAATTTTACCTGTATCAGTGTGCTATGGCCGGCCCACAAATGTTTTGGCAATTGATAATTTAAAAAAATATTCTTGGTAATGTTCGCGCCAATATCTAAGTAGCATTGAGCAAAACGGAACTACTAAGGTATTTGAATGGCGAATTACTACGGTATGTTAATTTCCAGTGGATCTCTTAACATTTGGTTAAGCACCCAAATACATTTCTTCTGATACAAAATAATTTATTTTCACATGTAAAAGCCAAAACATTTAAATTCCTTTTTTTCCTAGCTTGGATGGTAAAGAATGTCCCAAACTTAACGAAAGATTTGAATTAAATAGAAAACACAGTTTTTATTGTTTAGATTGTTATTTTTTTATTGAATCATAAAATACATAGGATATAGGGTTATTTATGAAATAGCACATCGGGCAAATGTCCTCCACGGCTTTGCTGGCACATACGCAATATTTTGCCGAAATTTTTCATGACCATTCTGCATAAATGTGGCTGAGTTTGTTTTTCAACAGTCACATATGGGTTCACCTCAAATACGGCAATTTTGGCGATTAACAAAAATGTGCTTCATCGCTTAGGATGATTTTACTCAAAAAATCAACATCCACTTGTTGATGTTCAATAATCCATTCAACGAACTCTCTTTGCTGGCATATGGTCATTAGGCTTCAGTTGTTGTGTTAAGTAAATTTTGTAAGGATGGAGACACAGATCTTTGGTGAGTATCCGCTGTAGAGAGCTTCTTGAAATTTCCAATTATTCTTGTCCACGACGCCGAATTGATATTTTGGGATATTCACCAACACTCTCACGCAATACTTCGATATTGACATTTGAACTAATTCTGTGAAGAAATTTGTTTCTGATTTGTTTTTGGACGACCAGTCTTTTTAGCGTCTCCAACTGATCCGGTCTCCCTGAATTCTTTAATTAATCTTTTCAAAGTTGATGAAGTTAAAGCACTACTCCGACCATATTTTGAGATATTGTTCAATAATGAAAACACTAATCTCTTAGCTATCAAATGGTTTTTTGTTAATGCACAAATGGCGGTAAATTGAAATCTTGTGATAACTTTGGGACACCCTTTATATATTGGCGAAAATCAAATTTTGCCACATTTGAATGTCGCCCAAGTTCCTTTCAGATTTTGCGCACGTTGATTCACTGTATACGGTCTTTTGTGGTTTGCTTTGTTTTCCAAAACAATGTATTCAATAATAACGATTATTTGTGTTTTTCGGTAAATATGTCAGGACCACAGGAAATAGATTATAACTTTTTTTTCAAATTTTCTGTTCTAGCTTTTGGTTCTTTCTATGAATCTTTCCCATCATTTCCATATGGTCCACATGCCTGTAAATCGGAATCGTCAGGATTATGATTTGAATCATCGTCATTATCTGCTGGGATGTGGGGTCGGAGCTGGAGTTAGAGCCGTAGCCTTGTCTAATTGATCGACTCCGGTTCCGGATTCCTGTTTGATTTAATTCCCATTTTCCTGTTCTACTAATTAGCTCAGTTGTTTAAAATAAATACGCATTAGCGCAGTTCAAATTTAAATTCCAATTCGTATTTACCGTAGTTAGGGTTTCTGCTCGAGAGTCTTCGACTTTTTTAACTCTCGAAATCTCGAGAAATGTAATTTTAAAATTTTCAGGGAGAAACTTAGGTCGAATCTTTCGAGAAATCTTAATTTCTTTCAATTTTATATTAAGCACGCCAATCTAGCTATTGTTAACAGTAAACACCTGACTAAAATTTGGGGTGTGTAAATCCTGTTTTTTTATTAATCCTGATTTTCAAATTTCCGGTTTTCAGAAAATCCCGTTCCAAAATTAAAATTTTTCTTCACCAGAATTTTTAAAACCGAAATTTTGAAACCGGGATTTGAAACCGGGATTTTGTGTTCGGGATTTTGTATTAGGGATTTTGAATTCGAGATTTTGAAAACCGAGATTTCGTAGTACACCCTAAAATTTGTATTTAAACCTTTCCAAAACAATAATCTCGCCTTAAATGTGTCTTACAAAATAATGAAATAAACCTTTGGGATGTCAAATAAGAGAGAAATAATTCCATTGCAAAATCGCCAACGTATATTCAAAATCTTTTATCGAGATCCTATAAGAGCTGCAAATCAGAGCTCATCTAGAGCTATAAATAGCCATACCCGAAAATTTTTTTTTTTTATTTAGAACTCAGCTCAAATATTGAGGATTGCAATTTCTGCCAGAAATCGAAAGAATTTTCCGTTCATTGGCAAAAGAATGGTACAGAGAGAAAGCAGTACCCATCGGAATAAAATAAAACTGAAGCGACCATAAAAAATTAGGATCAGCGCTCGCAGAACAACTAAAATATGGTATAGCGGCATTTTTTTAAGCCGAGCGGCCTTAACGATTTGTTCTAAAATCACAGCTCCAATGGTCAATTTCACAAAAACTGAAAGTTAATTTTGAAAATTTTGAAAATTGTCGAGTTCTTTCCATTCACAACCGAAATTCGACAAAAAATGGGGGTTATTTATTTAAAAAAAACACAGATTTGTTTGCATCGTAGCAAAAATTAGGAAAAGCACAAAGGGATATGAAATAAATCTGACCAAAAAATTTAAATTAAAAAACGTACGATCATTAGGCATGCAATTGTCTTAAATTTTTTCAAACAATATCCACATCACTGTTTCAGATTCTATCTATTTTGAGCAAAAGCTCATTCAAATTGAATGTAGATCAAGAGGCGAAATAAAATTTATCATAAAAATTAATACTACAGATATACTCCACAGATGATCCAAACCTCGTCTTCTCTAACCAACACGCTACCACCTCACGCTTAGACTGCAACTCTGCGTACTTGTGAAAATTCCACAGTCCAGAGATGACCTACTGTTACCAGTGTTGTGCATTTACGCGTAAAAAACTATTTTTTACATATTTGATGTAAATAATAGTAAAAAATAGTAAAAAAACGTAAAAAAATTTTTATTTAGTGACATCTATTTGAATAAAATTATATTATTCAAATATGGTAAATATATTTGATATTTAGTCGATACACACAATTATTATTTAATTATTAAGAATTTAATTTGTCTGGCTGTAATCAATTGATTTTTTCGTAAAATTCGATTTGACATATTGTAAATCAATTCGAAATTGTTTAGGTAAAAGTTTTTGCTTAATCATTTTATACAATATATAAAAAGCATCGTACTTCATTATTCTCACCAGAATTTTTTATTAAATTATTTCTAACATTAGCCTAATCTAGATACTTTGCACTTTGCGGTTTATTAAATAATTATAAATTACAACATTGTTATTAACAAATAAAATATAAATTATATTATCAATGTCCTTGTTATAAATAAATATTAGTTATGCTAGAAGTAAAAAATGTACGTATGTAGTTTTATAAGTTACTTCTTTGCTCTTTCTACGGCTTCCTGCAGTCAAAAATAATAATACATCAGCTGATTTTGTTTACATTTTAATTGTGTTGATAAAATTATGAACGGATTATATTTTTTCATCCAGATGTTTATTAAACAATAAAAATAAAATTGTAATGTTTCGTACCTCGTTTTCAGTTTGTTGTTAATTTACAATATTACTAACCGACTAACCGTTGATACGTAAAATATGTTTTACAAGACTAAATATGTCATCACGTTCAAATATGTAGTAAAGCATAACTTTTCTCTTAATGAAAACGATGTTGCATGAACTTTCTTGAATACATTTTTAAAATTTAGATTTTTCATTATAAATTTTTATTCTAAAATAAAAGTAACCAAAAATGCTTAAATAAAAATAACCAAAATGCTCAACCGAAAAATGAATAACCGAAACATCAGGAAGAAAAAATTAGGAAACTTTAACAACCTTAACAAATAATAAAAGAAAGAAATACTCGGACACATGATCGCAAATTACATTTGTAATATACAAGATAAACCAAACAATTCATGATTGTAGAAGTTTCAGTAATAATATTGGTAATGGTATGCATAAACAGAAACTATTACGTTTAAATTTAGTAGCCAAGGAACATTTTGTTGGATAGAAAAAGGTAACAAATAATATGAAACGTAAGCAGTTACAAAAGGTGAATGACCGTTCTACTTATGCTTTATGACGAAAGAAAATAAAATTCGTATATGTATAGTATATTGTAACTTTCTCACATTTATTGAAACCTGCGAGAATTCTCTTTTGAACTCTTCAGAGAGAATTTTCGTAAATAAGCACGTGTTCAACGTGAGATAAAGGCATGACTTCTAGAATACCCATAATATTTATGACGTGTAAAATACCTAACATTTATTTATAATAAAAAAATATTAACAATATATAATTGTTACTAACAAATAACAATTCAATAACCAAACTTCATCGAGACTTGATTGTGATAAATAAATGTAATAAATAAATGTAAAATTTCCAGTAAATGAGTTAACGACATATGTAAGATGAGATGATCCAGGAATAATTTGTAATTGTTTAAAGAGTTTAATATATCAATGTATGCAACACTAATGATTAATCAATTATTTTTAAGAATAACAATAATCCACAGCCATCAGCATCAATCAATAATCCACAGTCACATCATAAATAACAAATACATAATAATTATACTAATACATACATATGTCTGCAAAAGTGCAAAGGCTCTGATTGTGCCACATATCACTTAAAGTTTTAAAGAAATATTAGAAATGAATTGTTAATTCACGATGGGATGAATTACTTCCTAAATAGAAGGTACGAGGATCAACTCAAGCGGCCTTGTGATTATTCGATTAAGAAATGCATTTCCAATTTTTCAAACACTAAAATCAAATAACCAAATGAAAAATATGTACTATGTATATTTAAACTGGCAACGTTTCACATTAATGTTGTTCTCTGCATACTATCATATTTGTTTTTGGTATTGTAGATGCGTCTACTTTAGTAGTATTAAGCGCGTTTTTTTATTCGCTCCGGATAGCTGCTATCGAGAGCTGTCATATAAAAAGCGGCTTCCGATAGCGCTCCGTATAAATAGGTAGAGCCAAATATTTTTTATTTCAAGTTGTTACGCCGCCCTGTCTGCGTAACATGCAGCATAGTTGAATTGGTCTGGTACGCGTAAGCGGGTTTAACCATCTCAGTTCACCGGTTGATTTGGTTACCCCTTAATGCTGATTAATCAGATTAAATGCGAAATTATATCTGTGATGTGTTACGGTAATCGGGTAATGACTAAGCAGCGAGCGGTATTAATTGTCTACCGTTGAGAATGAGATGCTGCAAGTGTATTTTATATATTGGGTGTGTCGCTTATGCGGTACGTGATGATTGGACCAATTGGTGATACGATGTTCGGGAATGTTCTATAGTGAGAATAATTCATTCATTTTTTTTGTTCTGATGATGTATTGGTGGGCGGTGGTGCGGGATTGCAACAACGTGAGAGCAGCGGTGAAAAAAAAATCAAATTAGAAGATAATGATTTAAAGAGACGTGTCGGTTTTTTTTTTTTTTTATATAAAATTTTCGACCGAGAAATTTTTTTTTTTGGGGAGTCAAGTTTGGATTTTGGTGAAGAGTGGTCGATGAGTCGATTAGACTCGACTGCCAGTTTTATTTCTCAAGTTTTTTTTATTGAACAATTTGGAATATTAGTGTTAAGTTATTGTAGTTTTCATTATTTTTTTTTTGCTTTGATTGAAACTAAGTACATGGTAATGGATGATTTAGTTTATATAAAAAAAAAACAGTTTAAAATCATGTACCGTATGTAGCATAAATTTCTAGTGACATAAGTTCTTTTTGTGTAAAGAAAAAAAAATTCAAAATAAAATTGTATATATAAAAATTTTGAAATAAATAAATTAGTAAATAGTTCATAAAAAAAATTAGTTGATCAAAATTTGTTTTGATTATTTCTTTATTGACTCCTTATGCCATTTCATACGTATTGATGCGAACAGATAAATTTGAAAAAAAAAACGATTCAAGTGCAGTGTTAGTGTAATCGGCAAAGCAAATAAGTGGTGCACTAACAATAGTGTTTATTTGGCTAAATATTTTGCTCGCTTGATTCATTTGGAGCATAAAAAAAAAACAAAATAGTGTGGTGTAATTTAAAACGAAAAATTAATTTGTTTTAATTTGAAAATTTGAACAGTTTGAGTAAACCGGTGAATTAGTGCCAGATAGTATTTTTTTTTATTATAAACCGAAAATACCAAAAAAAAAAAAAACAAAAAAAAAACAAAGAAAAATTGTACGGCGTCACACACTGCCAAACAAGAGGGGGTACCTGCGTCGTCATCCGTCGTGAGCTGTTCCAGATCGGATTGTACCGGAGGTGGTGCTCCGATCGAAATACAGGTACTGTGGTTTATTTGATTCACGTCAACGTCGAGCATTTTCACTTCTTTTCCCGTTACAAACGCGGGAGTTTTAACCTTTTCCTTGTTGAGAATTAAAGTAAATAAAAATATCAGCATAGTAAAATTCTATTATAACGTTCTTTCAAAATTTTCTTTTATATAAAATTTAAATTTCATTTGTTTAGTTAAGACATAAACATAAACTGTAGTATTTTTTTTTAGTTAATAATTTTTTTTTTCTTATGTAAGCCGACCTTGATTGTCCCGCGTTTTCGTTTCCGTGAATACTATATATATTTTCCTTTATGAGATAAATTTTTTTTTACACAGCTTTAGCGGGGTTGCAATCACGACAGCCGCCTAACTTTGATAAGTATTGTTCATCTCTTGAATAGTATGCCTATGATTTTTTTTTCTTTTATGCTCTAATTCATGTTTTTTTTTATATTTTTTTTTGATTAATTCCGATTACTTCCTGCAATTTCTTTTCTTTTCCTTTTCTTTTTCTTCTCTCTAACATTCTTGAACATCGTGTCGGTTGTAGCTGTTCTCGACGGTTGTGTTTCATTCAGACGCTCAGCACTATTTAATATGGTTAAGATCCCTGTTACTAAAATGGAGTAGAGTAGCCACTGGGGGGTCAGGATGTGTGTAAGGGGTGAGGTTCTCTTGTTGGGTTGACCATTACACAGCTCTACGGTCGTCAACAGAACATAAATTTCGAATAGGATCGGTTTCTGTAAACAAGGACATTGGTTCATTTTCTTTTTCTCTAGTTTCCTTCGTACTGCGGTTATTCAAGCATTTCGTCAAGTCTGGAAAACCCCACGCCAACCCTGAGCTTTAGCCATGCTACTATACCGCACCAGACCGATGACCTAATGTCTGTTAACGAAATCTTAACGGTTTCGTTACAGTGGCGCCCAAGGGTAGGGGGTAGAATAGTATCAACCAGAATACCACCTTAGTATCCATTGCTTGTCGTAGGAGGCGACTAAACGGTTGGAGGTCGGAATAACAAACCGCCTCCGTAAAATTTGACATGTTAACAATAGTTTTTTTTTTCAGTTCTTTAGCTTTTTCATTTACTATTCCTGAGGCATAGAAGTTGTAGACCTCATCGTTTCCACGTATAGTGTCTGATTGCGAGGGGTTCTTGATTTTTTTTGCTTCAGGTCTAGAATTAGAGTTCATATTGTTTCGACCCTTATGACATTGATTTCGGTATCCACTACTGCTTCTGCTTTATAGTGTTTGATTTCAGAGTGAGATACCGGATCAATAGTTGTAGGGTTAGATTCAAATTTCCATTAATTTCAATATATTTTTCATTTTTTTTTGTTTCTCAATTTTGTCGCCATGTAACTTCGTTACAGTGGCGCCCAACCTTTCGGCTAATTAAATTCAATTATTTCGTCTTTTAGTTTCTCTCAGTTATTTCACTTGGTGGGCATACTCGTTGTTGTATCCGACGCATGCGTTGTTTGAATTCACGCGAGTGTGTTCATCCAAGTTCCCTTTCCCGGTTGGCATTTACATCGGGGATTGTAACCGGCCTGGTGCTGTTTGATTACGCCCCGACGTGAATGTTAAACCCCTCTTCTCACTGCATCGATTGTGTGAGTTTCTCCATTTCCGCTATGTGGCGTTCGATTGTGGATGAAACTCATACCTCTTTGTTCTGAGTCGAGATTTTTTTCTGAAATTTACTTTCTTCATTTTGTCTTCCTTAAAATTTCTTCGTACCCTGGCATTGTTTTGCTCAATATTTTCTATACTAATTTTTTTTCCGACTACCTCAATGGGAGGCGTTCGTTGCGGCTCCGATGCTCGCGTCGTGTGATCCTGCGGGAACGTCACTCATTGTGGTTCCATGTACCTTGAGCATTGAGATGGTGGAACCAGCTGTTTCCACCGATGTGGTGTCGATTGGGCGGTCCATTTTCTCGATGATCAGTGGTACATCATTAGTCCCCTTTCTATCATTTGGTGTGTCTCATTTTGTACCAATTGCTTTGTTTACAGAAGCTTATTATTTTTGTTATTTTGTTTATTCACTCAGCATGAGGGCCAGAGCTTCCTCACTTCATCCGATCTCCCAATTTTTTTTTTTGGTTTTGATTAAAATTCAAATACTGTGATTATATTGTACTACCAATAGTATATCAAACCTTTTCCTATATACGTATCTACATTTACTTTCTTTAGATTTTCTTTACTTTTGGTTTGTGGGTATAGAATAGTTGGTTTTTTTTATTTAATATTTTTTTTGTTTTCATATACATATATTTACACTTTATCATTTTGTTTTTTTTGAGATTGATGAATTGGAACCCCCAGTCCATAAAAAAAAACCATAAAAACAGTTGTGTTTTTGCTTTGGATTATTTTCTTTTGTTATATTTTTTTTTTCTTTCATTACTTAAATTTTTTTTGTGGTGGTTATTATTTTTTTTTTTATTACTATTAGATTTTTTTTTTTTTTACCATACGTTGATTATTTTGAATTTCGAAAATGAATATATTCGATCTGAAATCCGATGAAATTGAAGTTGAGTGCGAGCTACGTGAAATCGATTCCAGTCTTCCAAATGCTATGGAGCTTTTAGGAGGTAGAACAAAAGCCGAACAAAATGGTACCGCGGTAGTTCCGGGTAAAATGCACCTCAAGGCCAGCAAAAGACCGGATTTAGAGATTGAGACCTGTCGGACGAAATTACTGCGGCTTAAACAGGATGTGGAAGATTGCAGACAATTGCTATTTGAGCAAAGAGTCCCAAAAATCCGACAGATATTATCCCGCTTACTGCATGTTCGGGGTAGATTGGAGCGAGCTTGTCTCTCAAACACTTATCAAACATCGGCACGCCAAGTACTAAAATCCTGTCAAGAATTACTGGATGCGCTTGAGGTTGAGAATGAGGACAAGCTAAATCAGTCGATGGACAAAGTGGCTTCAATCGAAATTGGTACCACTACTGCAGCAGGGTCATCCGAGAGCCTTAAGACAGCCAGTAAGACACCACCAGATACAGTGAATGCGGTTTGTTCATTAACCACCGTGACCAGCAAAGAAAACATTGGTCCTGAAAACGCCTCGGATCAAACTATGGGCTCAGTTCCGAATTCAATAATGGTCGCTATATTATCCCAGCTGAATGAAGTATCAGTCCAGATGGCTGCGTTAAATCAAAGACAGAATGAATTGCAGATTCAAGTGTCGGCTCACACGTCCTTACCTAAGGAACAGATTGCCGCGGTTCCACCTCATATTTCATCTCAAGTCAGGTTCCAGGATCCGTTAATTACTTACGATAGTCCAGCGTCAATTATGATGTCGAACACCCATACTATTCCAGTCCCACATCAGGCTTCGTCTCTCAATGTACCCAATGAATCTCCTATTTCGCATTCCCAATCTATTCCTCAGTTGCATAACAGCACCTTCAGTGCACCCGGTTTTATAGGTGGTAATACCACCCTTACTACAAATTTATTGGATACACATCCCGTTTCAAGTGCATTCGTGCCTAGTAGGAATTATTCCGATCATCGGCAACTTTCTCGAAGTGGAATCGCATACAACGGATCTCCAACAGGAATTAATGTGGAAATGTTTTTCTTCCAATTGGAAACGGTGGCATCATCCATGGATTTATCTCCATCGAACCTACTGGCAGAATTACACACTGTCTTGAAAGACATCGCCTTGCAATGGTACTGGACATACCGGAAACTTAAACCCATGGCATCCTGGATGGACTTAAAAGCAGCATTTATCGAAAGATTCAAAGACAGGCGAACAAATTTTGATATTCGCAGAAATATAGAGTCTCGAAAACAACATGCTCATGAAAGTTTTCTCGATTTCTATCATAATGTTTGGAGTCTAACGCTTCAATGTATTTCCCCATATAGTGATGAAGAGTTGATTCAAATCCTAATGAACAATATGAAACCAGCTCTTCAGTACCATTTGACCGACCGACAGTTTAGCAACGTTAATGATTTGATTAAAAGCTGCACGGCATGGGAAGAGACATTTAAAAGATTACGAGTTCAGCCCGATAATTCCGCATCCTACAGACGGGCAATCAATGAGCTAAACTTGCCGAACCAACAGGAGGATTTCCTTTCAGGATTTTCACCCGAGTCGTCCGTTCCTGAGTATTCAATGGCTGCCTTTCGGAATAATACAGTTAATCCAAATTTAAGCAGGGTCAGAGAAAAGGAGTCGGTAAGGTCCACCAACTCTCGGGGCACTAATAATGTTGGAAATAACCCGATATGTTTCAATTGTGACGACATAGGCCACACTTTTCTGGATTGTCCAATTGCTCCAGTCGGTATGTTCTGTTATCGATGCGGCCTGAAGGGAACCATTTCGCCAAGATGTCTACGTTGCGCGGGAAACCTACCGAGAGGTCAATGGAGATCTGGGATCCAGGGGCCTTTGAAAATTCTTTCGCCCAGCACGATCAAGGAGGATATCGGCTGCAACACCGATCCGGAACTTGCCGGAAGAAAATCGTCAACAACCGAGAGAACCTCTCTTTAGTTGCAAATAAAGACACTTCTTATAATTCTAATTCTCTTATTAATTCTTTACCACAATTAACGCCAGCTATTCCCCATTCTGGTTTATCATCTCATCCATATATTGAATTTCCAGGTTCTGCTAAACGGGGTAAATTGTCTAGATTAATGCGATCCAAGGTATATTGGCAAAAACGCGAACTTATGAGATCTTCCGTCATCTCGTCTTTAATCGATTCAGTAACCGATGATACTCGACCTTACGCCACAGTCCTGATAAATAATACGCCTTTCAGAGGTCTCTTGGATAGTGGGGCAAGTGTTAGTGTCTTGGGTGCTGGATCAGAACGTTTCTTAAATAACTTGTCGGCCAAATTTCATAATTTTCCATCTCAAATCAACACTGCGAGTGGACAGTCGCAGCGGATCTTTGGTTACATTCGAGCTCTGGTGAAGTTTAATGGAATTTCTCACTATATGATTCTGTATATAGTTCCCTCCTTGGAACAGCCCCTTTACCTGGGGATCGACTTTTGGAATCGCTTCGGAATAGTGCCAAAATTATCTGCCTTAAATATTTCAAATGACTTGTCCGACTCCTCTGCTGAATCTAAAATGCATACCTTGTCCAGCAGGGATCAACAATCACTAAATGACATCAAAGATCTCTTTCCTTCCAGTTCGAATTTGGGCCTAGGTCGCACTCATATGTTAAAACACGTCATTGATGTGGGAGACGCTAAACCTGTGAAACAAAGATTTTACTCAGTGTCCCCAGCAATTCAAAAGTTAATGTATGAGGAGTTAGACAGGATGTTAGCGTTAGGGGTTATCGAGGTATCGCAAAGCTCCTGGTGTTCTCCGGTCACTTTGGTTCGTAAGACTAATGGTAAAGTTCGTCTGTGCCTTGATGCTAGAGAACTGAACAAGGTCACCGTTAAGGATGCGTATCCGCTGCCTCTTATTAATGGATTGTTGGGTCGTTTGGATCAAACCAGATATATATCTGCTATTGATTTAAAAGATGCCTTTTGGCAAATCCCTCTCGACCCACAATCCAGAGATAAGACGGCGTTTACGGTACCTGGACGGCCCTTGTATCAGTTCACCGTTATGCCATTTGGCTTATGCAACGCACCACAGACACTGTGCCGCCTTATGCACCGAGTGATCCCCCACCAATTGCACGATAAGGTCTTTGTGTACCTCGATGACCTTCTCGTTACATCAGAAACGTTAACGGAACACTTCGAATTGTTGAAGGAAGTCGCGGATCTGTTAAAAAAAGCTGGTTTGACTATTAACCTCACCAAAAGTCAATTCGTCTTGAAGGAAGTAAACTATTTGGGATACGTCGTGGGGGGTGGGTGCCTCCGCACACGGCCCGACAAGTGTAAAGCGATTTTGGAGTTTCCCACTCCAAAAACGACTAAACAAATTCGGAGCTTTCTGGGAATGTGCGGATGGTACCGCCGCTTCGTAAAAAACTTCTCCTCCTTAGCTGCTCCTCTTACGGATTTGACGGGAAAGTCCAAAAAACTTAAATGGTCAGAAGCGGCAGAAAAGGCGTTCAACTCTCTCAAATTCGCTTTGTCATCTCCTCCCGTGTTAGCACATCCGGACTACAGTCGACCCTTCTTTATACAGTGCGACGCCAGTGCAGCTGGAGTAGGAAGTGTACTCTTTCAAACGGATTCAGAGGGTGGAGAACATCCGATTGAGTACATTTCGCAGAAGCTAAACGCAGCTCAAAAAAATTATTCTGTCACTGAGCTTGAGTGCTACGCGGCTGTACTGAGCGTACAAAAGTTTCGCCCGTATATCGAAGGGTACCCATTCACAATTTACACCGATCATGCCAGCCTACGCTGGCTGATGAATCAAAAAGACTTGTCTGGACGTCTAGCAAGGTGGAGCTTAAAATTACAAGCATTTGATTTTCAAATTGGTTATCGCAAGGGATCAGTAAATATTGTACCTGATACGTTGTCGCGAGCTTTTTGTGACGAAATAACCTCTTCCACAAGTGACACTGTTACTGCATCTTCGTCGTTTCCTGAATGCCAACCGGCAGAAATAGTCAATACATTTAGCTCTAGTTTCTATATAAATAGTCTAACGAAGTCTGCTGATGTTCCAATCCTTCAGATTGATCCGGATTCCCCAGCGTTTAAGGACCATGAATACCTGAACCAGATAAATAGAGTGACCCAGCTGGAGGATGCTTCCCATAATCTGCTAGTACGTGATGGCAAACTTTTCATTTATCCCGCCTACGGATTTAAATATCGTGACTCAGACCTCTCCGAATGGAAATTAGTTGTTCCTTTGTCTTTAACTCCTGGTTTAATTAAACAATCGCATGAATCTCCAACCTCCGCTCATATGGGAACCGCGAAAACCATTGAACGTTTACAAAGGCAATTTTATTGGCCGCAGATGGCTGCTCAAGTTAAACAGTTCATATCCACTTGTGTTAAATGCAAAATGAACAAGCCTGTGAACTTTTCAACTCGACCGGCTATGGGGGCACAGATTGAATCCACTAGGCCTTTTCAAAAATTGTATGTGGATTTTCTGGGACCATACCCACGTTCAAAGCGCGGAAATGCGTATATATTAATGGTGTTGGATCATTTTTCAAAGTTCATTTTCGTGAAACCATTGCGGGAGGCTTCCTCTACGCTTCTTTGCAATTATCTGGAGGATGAAGTGTTTTTAACTTACTCTGTCCCTGAAATTGTTACGTCTGACAACGGTAAGCAATTTACTTCCAACCTTTTTCAGGATTTGCTTAGAAAATATGGAGTCACTCATATCCGCACTCCGTTGTACTCTCCACAGAGCAATGCATCCGAGAGAGTAAATCGGACGTTATTGTCAGCTATCCGTTCGTATATCGTTGATCATGAACATACTGGGTGGGATAATCATCTTACAGAGGTAACAGCTGCTTTGCGGAACACTATTCACGAGTCTACTCGGTTCTCCCCGCATTACCTCGTCTTCGGCCAACACATGACGCTACACGGTTCCGATTATAAAGTCCGCAAATTGTTGTTTGACCAAGATACGAATGAAGTGCAGGTGATAACTAAGCCAGATCGGTTAAATCTGATTAAAGATCAAGTGATGCATTATTTAAAAGTCGCTCATGATACTGTGGCCAGCAGATACAATTTGCGCAGTCGAAAACGGAACTTCCATATTGGACAAGCAGTGTTCGTCAGATCGTTTGTCCAAAGCAACGCCACTACTAGATTCTCCGCTAAACTAGGAACTAAATTTATACCCGCCTTGATCGAGTCAAAAGTAGGGAACGTGGCGTATTCTGTCAAAGACTTGAAAGGGAAGTCGTTGGGTACCTTTCATATGAAGGATATTCGCACGTGATGTTTCATTTATATCTCGTTAAATATATATCTGAATTGGCCCGGCTTGTGAGACCTTATCTCGGGTGTGAGTCGTCCCCACGTTTGTTACGCCGCCCTGTCTGCGTAACATGCAGCATAGTTGAATTGGTCTGGTACGCGTAAGCGGGTTTAACCATCTCAGTTCACCGGTTGATTTGGTTACCCCTTAATGCTGATTAATCAGATTAAATGCGAAATTATATCTGTGATGTGTTACGGTAATCGGGTAATGACTAAGCAGCGAGCGGTATTAATTGTCTACCGTTGAGAATGAGATGCTGCAAGTGTATTTTATATATTGGGTGTGTCGCTTATGCGGTACGTGATGATTGGACCAATTGGTGATACGATGTTCGGGAATGTTCTATAGTGAGAATAATTCATTCATTTTTTTTGTTCTGATGATGTATTGGTGGGCGGTGGTGCGGGATTGCAACAACGTGAGAGCAGCGGTGAAAAAAAAATCAAATTAGAAGATAATGATTTAAAGAGACGTGTCGGTTTTTTTTTTTTTTTATATAAAATTTTCGACCGAGAAATTTTTTTTTTTGGGGAGTCAAGTTTGGATTTTGGTGAAGAGTGGTCGATGAGTCGATTAGACTCGACTGCCAGTTTTATTTCTCAAGTTTTTTTTATTGAACAATTTGGAATATTAGTGTTAAGTTATTGTAGTTTTCATTATTTTTTTTTTGCTTTGATTGAAACTAAGTACATGGTAATGGATGATTTAGTTTATATAAAAAAAAAACAGTTTAAAATCATGTACCGTATGTAGCATAAATTTCTAGTGACATAAGTTCTTTTTGTGTAAAGAAAAAAAAATTCAAAATAAAATTGTATATATAAAAATTTTGAAATAAATAAATTAGTAAATAGTTCATAAAAAAAATTAGTTGATCAAAATTTGTTTTGATTATTTCTTTATTGACTCCTTATGCCATTTCATACGTATTGATGCGAACAGATAAATTTGAAAAAAAAAACGATTCAAGTGCAGTGTTAGTGTAATCGGCAAAGCAAATAAGTGGTGCACTAACAATAGTGTTTATTTGGCTAAATATTTTGCTCGCTTGATTCATTTGGAGCATAAAAAAAAAACAAAATAGTGTGGTGTAATTTAAAACGAAAAATTAATTTGTTTTAATTTGAAAATTTGAACAGTTTGAGTAAACCGGTGAATTAGTGCCAGATAGTATTTTTTTTTATTATAAACCGAAAATACCAAAAAAAAAAAAAACAAAAAAAAAACAAAGAAAAATTGTACGGCGTCACACACTGCCAAACAAGAGGGGGTACCTGCGTCGTCATCCGTCGTGAGCTGTTCCAGATCGGATTGTACCGGAGGTGGTGCTCCGATCGAAATACAGGTACTGTGGTTTATTTGATTCACGTCAACGTCGAGCATTTTCACTTCTTTTCCCGTTACAAACGCGGGAGTTTTAACCTTTTCCTTGTTGAGAATTAAAGTAAATAAAAATATCAGCATAGTAAAATTCTATTATAACGTTCTTTCAAAATTTTCTTTTATATAAAATTTAAATTTCATTTGTTTAGTTAAGACATAAACATAAACTGTAGTATTTTTTTTTAGTTAATAATTTTTTTTTTCTTATGTAAGCCGACCTTGATTGTCCCGCGTTTTCGTTTCCGTGAATACTATATATATTTTCCTTTATGAGATAAATTTTTTTTTACACAGCTTTAGCGGGGTTGCAATCACGACAGCCGCCTAACTTTGATAAGTATTGTTCATCTCTTGAATAGTATGCCTATGATTTTTTTTTCTTTTATGCTCTAATTCATGTTTTTTTTTATATTTTTTTTTGATTAATTCCGATTACTTCCTGCAATTTCTTTTCTTTTCCTTTTCTTTTTCTTCTCTCTAACATTCTTGAACATCGTGTCGGTTGTAGCTGTTCTCGACGGTTGTGTTTCATTCAGACGCTCAGCACTATTTAATATGGTTAAGATCCCTGTTACTAAAATGGAGTAGAGTAGCCACTGGGGGGTCAGGATGTGTGTAAGGGGTGAGGTTCTCTTGTTGGGTTGACCATTACACAGCTCTACGGTCGTCAACAGAACATAAATTTCGAATAGGATCGGTTTCTGTAAACAAGGACATTGGTTCATTTTCTTTTTCTCTAGTTTCCTTCGTACTGCGGTTATTCAAGCATTTCGTCAAGTCTGGAAAACCCCACGCCAACCCTGAGCTTTAGCCATGCTACTATACCGCACCAGACCGATGACCTAATGTCTGTTAACGAAATCTTAACGGTTTCGTTACAAAGTTTTCGCTAAACAATTGAATTAAAAATGATAGTATGATGTTAAATTACCTTAGTTTACCAATCAAATTTAAATTTAGGCGTAAAAAAATGACGGCTCTCGATAGCAGCTATCCGGAGCGAATAAAAAAAACGCGACTATTGTGTTTTATTTCGACTTGAACTTGATCTTCACAAATCAAAAAATCCAAATAAATTTTATATTTTTGTTATCCTGTGAAGAACAAAGACGGGTTGCACTTAAACAGTGCAGTTAGAAAGGGATAAACAATTTCTTTATGTACATATTTGGTTTTTAATGTACTAACAGTAAAATCATATGGTTGAAATGGTTTCGTCTTTCTACGCTTTCTTGCAGTCAAAATGTATTGTAGATGCCTTAAAAATAATATTTATGTACATAAACAGAAAATGTTAAATTACAATTTAAGCCTAATTAGTTATCTTGGCCGCTATTGCTATTTTCCCTCATTTTCTATAGAAATTGAAAAGGACAGAGAGAGAAGAACAAATTGAATTAATTTGTGAATGCACTTATTTAGGGCAAACCAAACAAATATTTATTGTGTGTGTGTTTGTGTGTGTAGTAGTGTAAAGTGGATGTTCCTGGGCCAACCGAAAAAGATATTACACCAAACATTTTTTACATGTAAATTACAACAACATGAACGTTTACGTATTTTTTTTATATGCATACTACACAGTGCAACCACAGTAACTAAATCTCTGTACAGTGCAATCAAAGTAACTAAACTCTGTAATAATGATAAAACATGTGTAAATTCAACAAGAAAAATTCATGGTCATCGACGAGAATCGAACTCGAGACTTTTGCATGGTAAGAAACTGTCTTAACCATCATACTACGAGCGAGATTGTAAATCATCAACTATTTATGGTTTAAAAAAAAAAATTCCGCATGTTCAGCGAAATAAAAAAATTACAATAATATAATAATACCCCTAAATGTCGATTACAAACTCTACACGCTTTAAAAATATTTTGTATACGATAATAATTTTTTATTAATTGAAATTAGATAGTGTAAAGTTATAATAATATTTTTTTTTTTTGAATTCAACCTTGACATTTCCGGAGAATGCATAACTGCATAGTTATAATAATATTTTATAATTTAACCTTGGCGTAAAATTTGCTGTAATGTACATAATGAAAATTAGAAATATAGAATATATAAGTGGTAGTTTTGATGTTATTTTGATGCATTTAATTAATAAACTTATACAACGTATTACTGTGTGGTGTAAAATTAAATACAATTTAAAATATAAATTAATATTTTTTTGATTTACCTATTATTTTAAAATTAAAAGTGAAGTGATCGTAATCAATGTTGATCAATAAAAAAACAATATAAAAGTTAAGAAGTACCTATTTGTGAAAATATTTGTGTAGTACCGAAAATTATAAACTAATTGTTATACAACTTTTAATTGTTAAATATTATAATTTAATCAATAATCTTTTTTTTGTGTTAGTGAACATTTATTTGTGTAGTAGCTATAAACTAATTATATTTACAACTTCTAAGTGTTAAATATTAGAAGTAAATCAATTAATAAAATAAATAAAATTTTAAATACATAAGCGAAAAATTTTTTAACGTAAGTTACAAATATACATTTATTTAAATTATATATAACGTTTTAACATATTATCTCTTTATATATTTTCAGTTAAATCATGAATAACTGTGAAGAATGCAACAAAATGTTTTCATCAAAAGACGTTTTAATTCGGCATTCAAAGGAGCAGCACCCTCAAGATAACATGCTGTGTGAAGTGTGTGGCATCGTTTTCGGCAATAAACGAAAACTTGATTATCATAGCAAGAGGATGCATGTTACATCAGCCGTTAATAATCGCGAGAGGGTACATATTCCATCAAACTCAAGGACAGTTGTAGGAGCTGCCAAGAGAATCAAAATGGATGATGCACCTACTGATGACGTTTTATGTAGTAATTGCAATGTAAGTATTTCAAAAAAATTTTTATTTAATCATTATAAATCCTTACTTCATAAAAACAATTGTTTAAGGAACTATAGTGAGAATGATGAGAACATCCAAATAATTAGCACTGCATTCAAGTCCCGAATAATTAGTTATAGGGTTTCAGATGTACCTATTAACTATATTAGTATAAATGATTTTATGTGTTCAATAAAACATAAAATAATTAAATTAATAGAGCTTCAAACAGAGTTATTTAAAGTTTGCAAAGTAAATTTTGAATTGTTTGGCTTATTCACTAAATTTGATTTAAAAGATGAAGCAAATGTTAGCTCATTAAAATCATTTAATACTAAAAATGCAATTTTAACGGAAGCTAGCGATTTGGATGAGATATTTTCTCAGCTTGTCTGCACCCTGAATACTCTGAGTGAGGAGTTTCAGGAGAAAGAGTCTGGATGGGCAATTGAAAAAGTATTGTTCATTGAAGTAAATTTTAACAAATATAGTCCAATGAGAGGGTCCTCTTACATACCTCTCCCAAAATGTATTAAAGATAAAAAGGCTATAATCAATGTACAAAATGCAGATCAAGCCTGCTTCGCCTGGTCAATCATGGCTAGCAAATATCCTAATGTAAGAAAACCTCAACGGTGTAATTCATTTCCTCACTATAGTTCTATCTTAAATTTAGATAATATTAGTTTCCCCATGCCTTTAAAAGATATCCCACAATTTGAAAGCCAGAATAATATAAGTGTAAATGTGTATAGTTTAGAAGGTAATCAAATTGTGGGACCTTTATATTATACAAAATCAAAAAAATCTCATCATGTTAATCTATTGTATATAGAAGATAGTGGAAATAGTCATTATTGCTATATAAAAAAATTAAATACCTTAGTAGGCAAACAATTGTCAAAAAGAACTAATAAAAAATTTATTTGTGATGGTTGTTTAATATTTTTTAGAAATGAGGAAGGTTTAAATAATCATGTGCAATATGGTTGCAATAGAATTAAATGTATTCTTCCTAATGAAGAAAATGACTTTTTAGAATTTAGTAATTATCGTCATAAATTACAAGTCCCATATGTGATATATTGTGATTTTGAAGCAATATTAAAACCAATTGATTCGTGTACTCTAAATCCTGAGATATCTTTTAGTGAAAATATTTTAAAACATGAACCCTACAGTTTTGCATATTACATTAAATGTTCATATAATGACATTAAATCTAAATTTGTTACATACAGAGGTAATGATTGTGGGAAAATTTTCATTGATAAATTAAAACAAGATTTAGAAATTATATACAACGAGCTACACGTAAATCGAAAAATGAAAAAACTTTCCTACACGGAGCAATTAAATTATAATTTTTCAAATAAATGTCATATTTGTGATGGTGATTTTGATGATGATGAAAACTATAAAGTTAGGGATCATTGCCATTTAACAGGGAAATTTAGAGGTGCTGCACATGTTAAATGTAATTTAAATTATAAAATAGCTGATTTCGTTCCAATATTTTGTCACAATTTAAGTGGCTATGATTCTCATTTTATTATAAAAGAATTAGGGTTTGATACTGAACAGATAGATTTAATCGCTCAGAATAAGGAACGATATATATCATTCACAAAACATTTTAAAATTAGTGAGCATAAAAAAATTAAATTAAGGTTTGTAGATTCATTTAAATTTATGGCAGCTAGCATTGACAAACTATCTAATAATCTTAATGACTCTCAATTCAAAGAAGTTAGAAAGAGTTTTTCTAATCATACTGAATTTAACCTTATAAAGAAAAAAGGAGTTTTCCCCTATGATTATCTAGATAGTTTCAAAAAGTTAGATGAAACTCAATTACCACCTAAAAATAATTTTTATAATAAATTACTAAATTGTGATATTTCTGACGATCAATATAACCATGCTTTAAATGTTTGGGAAACATTTCAATGTAAAAGTTTAGGTGAATATTCTGACTTATATTTAAAATCAGATGTTCTTATTTTGGCGGATATATTTGAAAATTTTCGAAATGTTTGCATGAAAACGTACGGTCTTGACCCGGCTCATTATTTTACATCTCCTGGTTTAAGTTGGGATGCAATGCTTAAGTTTACAAAAATCAAATTAGAATTGCTTAAAGATATAGACATGGTAAATTTTATTAGGAAAGGTATTCGAGGTGGTTTAGCTCAGTGTTCAAAACGATATGCAAGAGCAAATCACAAATATATGAAAAATTATAATAAGGAAATGGATTCTAATTTTCTTGTTTATTTAGATGCCAACAATCTATATGGATGGGCCATGAGTCAATCACTACCGTATGCTAATTTCAGATTTCTTGATTCATCGGAATTAGATAAATTTGATATTAATTCTCTGACAGATAATGAATCAGACATAGGTTATATTCTTGAAGTTGATTTAGATTATCCGAGCCATCTACATAAACAACATAATGATTTACCATTTTGTATGGAAAACATAAAACCCTTATACCAAAGCTCAAAAGAAAATAAATTAATTGCTAATCTACAACCTAAACAGGAATATGTTATTCATCAGAAAAATTTGAAAGACTGTCTTAATAAGGGATTAATATTAAAAAAAATACATAGAGTTTTAAAGTTTAGCCAAAAACCATGGTTGAAATCTTATATTGATTTAAATACAGATCTTCGTACAAAAGCTCAAAATTCTTTTGAAAAAGATTTGTATAAATTAAAGAATAATAGTGTTTTCGGAAAAACAATAGAAAATGTTGAAAAAAGAACCGATATAAGATTATCAACACATTGGGAAAATCTAGGTAACAAATTTGGTGCTAATACTTTAATTAGCAAACCTAATTTTCATTCATCCTCGATATTTGATGAAAATTTGGTTGCTATTCAAATGAGCCGATTATCTATTACGTACAATAAACCTATTTATGTGGGTTTCTGTGTTTTAGAATTATCTAAAACTCTAATGTATAATTTTCATTATGATTATATTAAGACAAAATACAATGATAACGCAACACTTTTATATACTGATACAGACTCATTAATTTATGAAATTCAAACTATAGATTTTTACAAAGATATAAAACCTGATTTAAATGAGAAATTTGATACTTCAGATTATTCTCCTAACAACTTATATAATTTCCCATTAGTAAATAAAAAGGTTTTAGGTATGTTTAAAGATGAATGTTGTGGAAAAATCTTAACAGAGTTTGTTGGAATCAGGGCAAAATCATATAGTTTGAACCTTGAAGATGATAATGAAATTATCAAGAAAATCAAAGGAATAAAAAAAAATGTTGTTTCTGATTCTATATCATTAAATGATTTTAAAAATTGTTTGAATAAAAATGTTAATGTAATTAGATCACAAATAAATTTTAGAAGTATTAGACACAACCTATACACGCAATTGACAAACAAATTAGCGCTATCAAATTTCGATGATAAACGATTTGTAATTCCAAATTCATACAAAACTTTGGCATGGGGTAATAATGAAATTGATAATTTCTATTTTACTTAGTTATAAATAACATATTTTATATTTCTTAAATATATATGTAATACATTTAATGCCTTACAATTTTAATTAAATTTAGAATAGTAATAATTAATAGGTTTATATTTTAAAATAATTATAATTGTATGTATAGTATATGAAAATTTGTTTATTTATATGTAAAACAATATATTAGTTCTTTAAAATAAATAATTAATAATAATAATAATAATAATTAATTTTAAAATAAAAAACACTAGAATATTTTAAATAATATCGTTTTTATTTATCCATGAGTTATGAGATGATCCAAAACCGAGCCATTTAACATAAACTTTGCTACCTTTCTTCTTCAAGATTTTCTCTACGAGGTAAGTATCAGGATGATTTGTCTTTTGGAGCTCTTTTTCATAAAACCTGCCAGATATTAGCTGTCCCTTATAATCCTCAAGTAAATACGTCACAGGAAACTTATTGTTAATACTGATAACTTTAAATATTTCAGTAGTCCAATTTGGTGTATAACCTTTTTCGAAAACGGTTTTAAATTTGCTAACTCGAACGAAATCGCCAACTTTAAATTTATTTTTCTGCATTAACTTAGGATATGTATAAACATGTTTTAAAAGTTGTTGTTCATTTGCCACAGTAACCTCTGCAGGTGCTAATTTAATTGTCCTATGTTTTTTGTTGTTGTAATCTTTCACTAAGTTTTTTAAAATATTTACCCACTTGTAAGATCCTTGAAGACTAAACTTCCTCCACATATGTTCCTTCAGAGTTCTATTAAATCTTTCTACTATACATGCTTTTATTGGGCTAAATGTTGAGTAATGGTTAATACTTTTCTGTTTCACAAGCTGTTTGAAATCTTTATTATAGAATTCAGTTCCCATATCTGTTTGTAGATTCCTTGGTATTCTTTTACTCTCATTGAAAATTTTTGTTAAAGCATCAACAATCACCTGTGATGTTTTGTTCTTTAGAGGTTCTACCCAAGCAAATTTAGAAAAAGCATCGATTACAGTTAGAAGATATTTAAAACCAGCATTTTCTTTTGCATAGGGAATCATTTCCACAAGATCTGCCTGCCATAAGTCATCAATACCCTTAATTTTAACATGTCTGCGTATAAAATTTTTACGTGCCGGCTTATGCAATTCATTGACTATTTGAAAGCGACTCATTTTATATATGTGGTCGAAGTATTAATGAAAGCTTATGAACTTTGGATTGTTATATATAAAATAATTTTTCCACATAATGTTTGGGATTTATTTAAAGCGAAAGATATCTAAGATTATGATCACTGCAACATTCAACAAAATGAATGAGTTAATAATTTAAATCTAGAACATCATAAATGCTAGTTGGTTTGTTCACAGCGTTGATAACAGTGAAGAAGCGGAGTCGAAACACCATTTTAAGATTGTTTTGAAATGAAATTAAATACGTTTTCTAAATAAGTTTATATAATATTGTTTTATTTATTTATTTATTTATTTATACAAAATGCACATTATATTTATCTAATTTCACCATAATTAAGTGATCTTTACATAAATTGCTTAAATTTTGAACTTCCATTTCATTAAAAACGTTGAATCGCTCCGGCATAAATATAATGTTCTCCTCTGTCTCTATTAGGATTTTCACCCCATATCTAGTGTTGACTGATTTTACTTCTTGCACCACATAGTTTCTAGCCACCTCCAGATCTTCAAATTTTATTATTGTTTTCTCTGCAAACCTTTCCACGTTATTGAGTTTTTCTATAAGTTGTTTTCGAATATCCATGGTTGGTTGATTGTTAACAATCCTATGCTTACTCTCAGACTGATGATTTTCAAAGAAACTCACTATAATTTATACTAATTAGTAATTATGGTTTAATATGACTTTTAAACACGCGCGTGGTATCAAGTAACATTCAATGATTTCAACAACCATATCAGCAAAATAGAGACCATAAACATGTTTAATCATGTTTAACCACACAGATTAAATTTGCTTTCTTAGAAACAATTGCCCTCGTATCACGTTGCATCCTATGATTTCAACAACCACATCAGCAAAAAAAAAAAAAAAAAAAAGAGACAATAAAGAAACATGTTTAATCATGTTTAATCATGTTTAATCATACATATTAAATTTGCTATCTTAAAAACAATTTAAAGACAAGTAAACACGTGACCTCTAGGATGGCCTCATTTAAAACTATTCAAGAGTTTATATAGACTCAGTAAAGACTTGAACATTACATGAATCAGGTGTGAAAAGTCCAAAAAAAAAAAAAAAAAAAATGGAATGTGAAAGAGAAAACCTTATCGAAATGGATTCAGTACATCGAGAGGAAAATGGAGATACATGTGGTTTATATGGCTTAAACGGTGGTATGAACAAGATACAGAATCGATTAAAATCATTCAAGAAGTTGTGGAACAAATGGATCATTGATCCATTACAACTATCTCGAGCTGGATTTTATTACACAGGTGTAGACGACTGCATCAAGTGTTTCAGCTGTAAAGGAGTTCTCGAAGATTGGAATATCACCTATGAAATATGGACAGAACATGCATTTTGGTTTCCCACATGTCAACACGTTAGAAACATCAAGGGTGAAGTGTTTATTGATAACATCCAAAACAAATGGAATCAAGAGGGTGTAATTCATTGTAAAAATAATATTTAAGAAATAAAAAATAGATTTCAAAAAGTATAAATTGTTTTTATTCATTTATTTTTGTTTGTACGAATACAAAGATCATTTATTATTTTTTGCTTACATAAAACTGGTATTTCATTGAACAATCTTGAATAATTAAAATAGTTATATCCTGTTACTGGTGGTATAAAAAAATCCTGTATTTGTAGAGAATGTGTTTTCCGATCGACACATTTTGCTAAGTATAAAAAGTAATAATTAGCGACATCAGTCCATACTGCCTCACTCCAGATAATAATTGATTGCAAAAATGATGATAAAGATGAGCAGCGTTCCCATTCTTTGGAATTTAAAACGATTTTCTTCCCACCACTCGTAAACAAAATGCGTCTTTCATTATTTCTACTGGTTAGCTTTACATCACAATTTCCATTCGTTTTTGGTAATTCAGCAAAGGAAATGTTATTTACACAACTGAAGTGATTTTTTATTGTTTGTAAATTATTGAAAATTGTAGTCGTCCACATTTCAGCACTTAGTGTATGAAACATTGTATTTTTGAATAAGATTATAGTAGTTTTAAAAGTGTTAACATCATAACCAATGTTGAGATAACATGTATGTTGATCATTTAAAAAATATGTATGAGACAACAATAAATTAGGTATGGTCACCATCTTTTTTTTAATTATATTATTAACGCTTTTTACTTTAAACATATTATTTGGGTTTAAAGGCAAATGTAAACTAGCTTTTGATAAAAAAACAGCTTTCCTATTTATACCCTTCAAGAGTTGCACTATCTCTTTCACACATACAAATCATCTCATCTCTTGGTTCTTCTTGTCGATGAACTAAAATAACCAGCTAAGCAATTTCTGAAAGGTGCTGAATCATGTTTGTTTTTGTTCTTGTAGTTAAAATCTTAGGGAATTCTTTTTTAAAAAGTTTCTTTATTTTTACATCATTTTCAATCTGGTTTTTAATATTAAATAATTTTATAAATTTTTCCATTGAATTACGTTTACATCTATTTAACAAAAATATACAACAATATTGACCGCAAACTCCAGTGAATAAACTTTGTAATTGTTTATTATTGTATATAATACATTTACTGTTACATTTTAGAAACCTCTTAATCTCAGGATATTTCGTTGCTGATCTTCCATAAGAATCAAAAAATTCTCCACATCCATTTGATGGAAAATAAACAGCTAACCAATGTTGCCCTGGTTGATTTGATTTATCCGTATTAATAACATATAAAGCAGGTTTTGATTTAACCCTCTTTGGGATTGTGTTGATTGCAAAAACACCTTGAAAATACTTCTTAGTAAATTTATGTGATTTCAATGCTTTTTGAATGTCTAAAGTAGTCATTGTATTGACAATCATTTTGTACAGTATTGTTACAAACTAACTCTTTATTTTAGAATTGTGAGCTATTTATATTATTAATAGTTCGTTATAATATTACGATTTTTATCGATTTCTAGAGTAGTATCATATTCCAAGTACACTAGACATGTTTTAGTTGAGTTAAGAGCTTCTGCAAATCTTGCCTCTAATCTTAAACTTCCTTGATTCATTAGAGAGTTACATGATAAAGTACTTGACATGTCTGAAGTTAAATCAAAAGCTAATAGGAAATAACCATTCTTAAACATTTCTTTGGTAATCAAATTTCCCTGAGGTGTGTGTAAAATTCCACTTGATGTAAATATTGTTGAATACGCTCTAGCGTAACTGACCCCGTCTGCGAAATTCATTTCAATCGGTGCACTAGGAACTTGAACCCCATTCATATAAATTGAGAACGAAGTTATTTTATTATTTTTAAAATTATATGGGTTCTTAGATCTTTTCCCAGAATACGCATCATTATCTATCATTGTAAATATTAGATTTGTTGGGAGCTGTCCTAACACAATATTATCCAGTGAAATTGAGTTTCCTCCGGTAGGAATTGTAAATGATTTAATTTCATTACGCTTGTAGTGGTATTTTGCTGTTGTATTTTCAAGCATTTTGTGATGAGCAATTAAAATATTTGGATTTATATGAGCATGTCTCAAGTAAAGTGTAGCTTCTGTTATTTTAACAATCGAAGTATCTGTATCAACACCGAGTAAATAAAACTCCGGTTTGTTCAATGTTAACGAAATTCGTAAATCTACATTGTTTAATAATAACAAAGGTTGATTGAGCATGTCAGCATGCAATTTTCCATATACTTCTACAATTCTACTGTTTTTAGTTAACGCTGCTCTTAATTTTAACCCATCGTTTTCATTAAGATTATCGAGATTTTTCGTCTCCAAACTCCATCCTGACAATTGCAAATGTGTTTTGTATGCATCATCACCATAATTTAATAGTTGTTCCAAATATGCTCGATAACTGTAATTCCCATCTGTTGAATTTATATTCTTCCCATTTAAAGAAATATTGACTTGATGAAACAGAGAATGCAGCATATTGTTTACCAAACTAGGCTGATCTTTATCTGTGTCTATATATACCTTGCCATCATTTTTAGTTACTTGAAATTTCAGGCACAAGTTTATGGATGATAAATCTAAATACGAATCGCCATGACTGTAACAAGCAAATTCAATAACCGACTGATTTTCTAAACTGGTTATAGGCTTGTATGCTACTTCTTCATTTTTTAAAATACTTGTCTGAATTGAAGGCGGTTGAAATAAATCTAGTTCTGATTTCATACATTCTGTAAACGTCATTATGTAAAAATATCAATAATCCGTTTCTTGTTTGATTTATTTTTTAATATATTTTTCCACTTTTTCACTCTATCACGAGCAACTTTCAACTGTTTACAACGGCTTCTCAAACAGCCTTTTATTGAATTTTTAGCTCCTGTACCAGACATTTGTTTAATTTTTTCTGCTGCTTTATCTCGTAGTTTATCAACCACTTGTATTGATCTATCACGAAGTATTTCATTAATCGGCTTTTGCGTTTGAAGAATGTCTGAACCAACCTGAAGCGCTTCACTTTTTAAGCCCTGAAGGGCTGATGTTAATATTGGTTTCAAGTATCGAAATATTCCTGCGAAAAATCCTCCTAATCCTCTTCCCTTTTGATATACTCTTTGAGATCGTAATAATGGACCAAAATCTTCATTGTTATACCCACCACCACCTGATTGGTTAGCATAGTACTTTGCGTAATAGTTATCCATTTGTAATTAATGTAATCTGTAAGATACCTCTTTATATACCTTTACGAAAGTGAAGTACTAGGTAGGTCATAAATAGTCCATCATTAAAATTGATTTGTTCTCCAGTTTCATCAGTTATTAAAATACTGATCTCTGATATATTATACTTTTCAATGGGACAATATTGAACATTATCTATTTGATACGATCGAGGTATGCTTCTATCAGCGTCTGTTCCTAGAGGATGCATATACAAACATGGTACAGATGCATCTCCGATAGTTCTCGGTTTGATTATATTACAATAAAAACATATGTAAAATGGAATTGGGTTGATATTTGTATTCACATCAATATAACTATCTTTAACATTTTTTATTTTAGCTTCAATCTGTTTTGTTGGTTTGAAATTTTTAATTTCCTTTTTTAAAGATTCTTTAAACTCTGGCCATCGCGTTATTCTAATTTGAGAAAATATTACATCAAAAAATTCCTCAAGTGTGTACTCTTGATTACATTTTATTAAGGGATAAACATCTTTTAACACTGGTAGCTGAATATATGGTTCATTCTTGTTATAATTGAATTTAACTAATTCAGCTGATGAGTTATATCGATCAAAGAAATTAGGTTCTTCAATTTTTTGATAAAATTTAGAGGTAGTTGCATTTAAAAATATTATTAATTCTATGTCTAAAGGAAGTATTTGTTCTGATGTCGATTTAATTGTAATTTTTGTTTCATCACTTATAGAAGTATGAGCGACGTTAGTTAGACCAACATACCATTTCTCATTAGAATCCAAATTTATAGTGTTTGGGAGTTTAACCGTGAACCTCGATAATGAATTTTTTGGGTAATATTTCAAAGAACTGTTACTTAAAAGAGTTACGTATGTGAAATTATCCATCACTGTTCTCATTAATAACTATTAAATTAATAAATTAAAACACCGATTTTATCCTTTATATAACTTTTTATTTTTAAAATTTTTATTTAATTCTTGACCAAGGTTGATTTCGTAAGCGTTCTTGTTCACTACGTTTTATTGTTTGAACTGTTAACGGACGATCACTTCTCCTCTGAGGTAGGTCTGAAGTTGTTTGTAGTGATCCTGGTTTTGGAGCCTGAAAAACACCTTTTTGTTTTTTAAAAATATGTTTTTTTGTTGGAACAGAGATTGTTGTTCCGTCCTTCATTTCAAATGTTCTGTACATATTAGAATGTGAAGAAATTCTTTCGCGTAAAATTTCTTTTGGATTAATAAACTCATCAGAAACAATACTATCATTATCATCATCATCATCATCATCATCATCATCTTTATCATCGAATACATCGCTGTTATTTTCAAATGTTTCTTCTGCATCTAATTGTGTAAACACTGGCTTAGGTTTTTCATCAGCATCTGTGTACTCCTCTTTTGCTTTAGGTATATCAGCTTGTGTATATTTATCAGAACCTTTTGATGATGCATCTGTATTTGTATCTTTGTTTTTAGAAATAATTCTTTTAGTTTGAACTCCCACTTCATGAACATGACGTATTGCTGGTTGATACAAATTAAATTTATCTTTATACGCATTTTTTCTTTTCATTGATGAATATGTTAATAAGTTCTGTCTATATAGATGCCACTTATTCAAATCAGTTAGTTTGTTGTTACGTAGAATTGATTTCATATTTTTATCTAATTCCGATAGTTTACTATCATCAATTAAAATTTTTTTAATTTTTTCGAAAATTTCTGGTTGTATAACAATCATCCGTTGTAAATTACTCATGATGTCTGATTAATTATTTGGCCTATCAACCCTGATAAAATAGTGCTGATTAAAACGGGTAAGAATCCACCTTTTTGTACAAGAATTTTACGCTTTGAAGAGAGACACAGTTTTGAACAAGCCAAGTCGCGAAGTTCTCTTTTATACTTTTTTAATTTTGTTTTACACTGTTTAGAAATTCTGTTGTTTCCATTTAATGTGTTGAGTGATATTTCACATAAAGTTTTTATAACTTCAGGGGTGCAGACTTTAAGTAGCGCTTTTCTTGTTTTTGAGTTACACTTTTTTAGCACATGTAGAATATGTTTGTTTGCCTTCAATCGTTTCATTTTTTATACACACTTTTTTATTTTCGAATAAAATTGATGGACAATAGCATGTGAAATAGCCTTTTTTTAAGATATCGGTACGGAAACGAAATAAATCATTAACTGATTGTGTTAAATCAAATAGTAAATAACCATGAGGTCTCGAAGTAGCTTCATTATATACCCTCATAAGTTCCGCTGTGTTTTCAGGGTATATTTGTCTGGCTAGAGAACAAATCTGAGATCTGTCTCGTGGATTTTTAAAAACTACAAGATATTTACAATTTAAAGAAATATCTCGACAATATTTTGCCTGATGAAACACATTCTGAGTTACTAAAATAATAGATAAATTATTATGATGTGAACCTTTGGTAAAAAGTTCACAAATATTTTTATTATACGCTTCTGTCATTAGATCATCTAATATTATGATACTTCCGTCTTCGCAATTCTCAAAAGTATCTGGGATATTTTTTATAATTTCTATTTCATTTGTTTCATAGATATCTTGTGGTATCGCTTTTGAGTTTCCATTACACCACACAATTTTATTAAATTTTTTACCATCATTTAAATGTTTTAATAAATTTAAAACGAAAGTTGTTTTTCCACACCCTGAGGGTCCCGCAACCATCATTGTAAACGGTTTAACCATATACATTATTCTAATGTATCATACAATAAATGCGTACCCTTTTATAACTTCTAAATAGAATGATTTTTTTTTCACGAAATGCAGATGTAATATAACAGGTTGATAACTATACAAATACACTTCAATTCAAATATTTTCTCTTACATATACAGAATTTCATTATGTACATTACAGCAAATTTTACGCCAAGGTTAAATTATAAAATATTATTATAACTATGCAGTTATGCATTCTCCGGAAATGTCAAGGTTGAATTAAAAAAAAAAAATATTATTATAACTTTACACTATCTAATTTCAATTAATAAAAAATTATTATCGTATACAAAATATTTTTAAAGCGTGTAGAGTTTGTAATCGACATTTAGGGGTATTATTATATTATTGTAATTTTTTTATTTCGCTGAACATGCGGAATTTTTTTTTTAAACCATAAATAGTTGATGATTTACAATCTCGCTCGTAGTATGATGGTTAAGACAGTTTCTTACCATGCAAAAGTCTCGAGTTCGATTCTCGTCGATGACCAAGAATTTTTCTTGTTGAATTTATACATGTTTTATCATTATTAAAGAGTTTAGTTACTTTGATTGCACTGTACAGAGATTTAGTTACTGTGGTTGCACTGTGTAGTATGCATATAAAAAAAATACGTAAACGTTTATGTTGTTGTAATTTACATGTAAAAAATGTTTGGTGTAAAATCTTTTTCGGCTGGCCCAGGACAATCCACTTTACACTACTGTGTGTACATATTCATTTTTGGCGCTAAACTAATTTTTTGACAAATTGTAAAAAATTGTTTACGTGCTTAACTTTGCTCGCTCTCTCATTCTCGCTCAATTGTTTTTGTTCAAATTTATAAATTCTATTTTTTAAAGTACATGCAGAAGTTTTTAACCTATATACCTATTGTATATTGCACCTACATATACACATACCCATACATATTTTATATTTGAAATCTCCTGTATCAGTAAAACTAAAAAAAATTTGGAATATATTTCATGCGATCACGTGTTTGGTTTTTTCAAAAGGTCAATCACCTTTTCTATTTGGATGTTATTTATCATACTTTTTAAATGCATCCTGATGTGTTGTACTATGGCTATGCGCAAGAAACAAATACAATAATAAAACGGATAATAGATTTGATTATAATTTGTGGTTTTTGATTTCTTTATACAAATTTTATCATTTTTCAGGATTTACCTCAAAACATTCTTTGTTTCTTTGCTATTTGCAGAATTAAGAAAGTTAGAGAATAATTATTCGCAGTTATCTGTTATGAATGTGTTTTTACCGACTTGAGGAGAACGGATTATATACATATACATATGTATGTAAGTATGTAATATCCGTTATTTGGTTATTTGACTTTAGTGTTTGGAAATGCGTGGCTTAAGTGAATAATCACCACGTTCAAGGTTACCCCTGCCTTGTTGCTAAACATATTTTAGATAACCACAGTTAATAATATTGTAAATTAACAACAAACAGAAAAAGTGAAAACGATATACGAAACATTACAATTTTGTTTATATTGTTTAACATCCATTTGGATGAAAAACCCAATCCGTTAATAATTTGATCAACATAATGAAAATGAAAACAAAATCAGCTGATGTATTATTATTTTTGACTACAAGTTAATGTAGAAAAAGGAAACCGCATTTCAACCAAATTGTTTTAGTGTTAGTAAAACCAAATATAATAATTTTTTAAATTTTATTTGTTTTTTAGCCTTGATACTATGACTTTTCTGGAATCATAAAGAATTAAAATTTGTTATGTGACAATTAATTAAAACACAAAAAAAATTGTTAATAACAATTATCGAAAATCGAAAATTATGGCAATAAATATTTATTTATATTTACATAGCCAAATTAAATGGAAAAATTTCCACATAAATTGTTGGTAAATAAATGTAATTATGTAATAAACTACCCTCCCGGCGGAAAAATGTATACATCAAAAGTATTTCGTTTACGAACAGTTTACGAAAGGTTCTAATTACAACACACTACTACATTTACATTCTCTATACACAGTGCTGTCAATTATATCTTGCGGCTTTGTTTTATTTTCAATTTTTTTTTGTACAAATTAAATTAAAGTTGTCGTATTGTGAAAATATAAAAACTTCTGATAATTATTGTTAGTTTTTCGTGGCATTCAAGAGCAGCATATATCCATAATATCATATGAAAATCATTATAATGAATATTTTGAAAGGTATTTAAGTAATACTCGAGTACTTCATCTATGATTGAAACATTTTTATTTCAGAAAAATATTAATTAACAAGTTTGGCATGTTGTGTCTTGTGTTGCGGCTTATTTGAAGAAAAATACAAATAAAAGATAAGATTGATTATTAAAAATTGTTTTATTCTAATTAAATTGGGCAATTCGCACTAAACCGTTCGTCAATGTTACGCTTAAGCAGTTCGTAAACATAACGTTTAAGCGTACACGTTATGAACACTTTTATACATACTAATACATACACAAGTCTTCGCAAATTTGTTTCACTTCTCATGTGACAAAAGTACACATTACGTACTATATTCGTACTGTTTTAGTGTAACGTTTACGAACACCTTAGTATAGCAAAGTCTTCGTAAACCGTACGTTTCTGATACACCTGGTCTGGAGGGTAATAGGAATTTCCGAACATACAATATTTTAAACATGCACGAAAAACATACTACAACAGCGCCATTAATATTATGTAGACGAAATACACCACCCTAGACATTGCCAGGCGATGATTAATTTACTTTATAATAGGTGGAACTTTACCAAAGGGTTTTTTTATTGACTAAAATCATAAATTTAAATACAAAATTTGCTGTAATTCATAACAGATGTCACTTTATTTAATTTTTTACATATTTTTTACATTATGTAAATTTAATTGCCATGTAAAAAATACATTTTTTACGCGTAAATTTGCGCGTAAATTATACGAGGTAATTTACCTGCACAACACTGACTGTTACTGGTCTTGCCTGTTAAGAAAACGGGGAACTGATTTCGTACCAAATTGAAATGTATCATCAGATTATTGACTTTATATAGAGTGGAATAAAATGTTGGTTTCCTTAAACGCACCGTACAGTAGCGTTTTGCGATAAATAGCCTTATATTTTTCAGAATAGGCTAATATGGTATTCCTGCTTAGCAACTCTGCAGGGATACGATATTAGCCGTCTTAGCAACTCTGCGTCTGGGCCCTTTTTGTTCCAACCCTACAGTCTTACCTATTGGTTGCGCTAAAAAGAGAGCAAGGACTCTTACAAATTTTATAGACAATGAAACTTGTTGGAGTTATAGGAGGTATGTCATGAGAAAATTATTCATAAAAGTATTCTTCAATAAAATAAATAAAAAACACTCCTTCCTGAGATCGAACCGACGATCTTTGCAAATTAACCCCCCATGTCATTTACATCTTCCACATTACCGTCAGGTCAGCATCTTTATAAAAATAATCAGAATGTGGAACAACAGTGTATTTTATTCTAAGTCGAAAAACACTTAAGGATCACTGTAGCCAATACACATTACCCAATCTTCTAGGGAAAGTTTCGCTGCTCTATGCTCAATATTTCCCCTCAATAATAAAATGCTATTTTTAAAGTCCCACCTCATACAATTTTCAAATTTAAAATTTTAATGAGGTCAAATCCACTCACAGGTTGGCAGTTTAATTGTAAATAATTTAAATTTCTTATCCCAAAATCTAAAATTAAAATATCTGATAAACAATTTTTTGTATTAAAACATAAAAAATAGAAAAAAAAAATTGAAAACCACATATTACACCAATATACCATATGCATGAATGTTGTATTGTAATTCAATGGTTTCGTTATTGTCGGTCTGTCTGCCTGATTATTTATTCATGTACTATGTATTGTAAAAATAATGAGGGTAATTTTTTTAAACAAAAAATTAAGATTGTAAATTGATTTTAATAAAAAAAAAAAAAAAAAACATAATATTTACAATTTTATGTTAATATGTTACGACATGTTAAACTGACATATGTCATATGGATGTTTTAAGATTCACTTCCTTAAAAGTTAATTTTATTTTTGACTTGATATAATTTTGATGGGTTTAATTTAAATCGGGTGAAAGAAAAAAAAACGTACGTAGACGACTGTCTGTCATTATTATGTTGATGTTTAATAAAAAGTGGTGTCTTAATCTCACGGAAATCAATAAAGTGCATGTAGTATGTATATAAGTCACGAGAAATTGAATTTTTTAAATAAAACCTCAAAGTTTTACCCCAAGATTTTAGTAAATTGGATTAAAATTATATGAAAAGTATGACAGTTTTGTTTTTGTGCGAAAAAAAAAATCCACCCTTATCACATAACAGTTTGATCCAGAATACAAATATACATATATGGATACAAAAAGCAGATTAAGCAAAAATAAGACTGGACCAAACAAAAGTCCTTTTGTTAAGATATTATCGGATTTTATTATCAGCTATCGACAGGTTAATAGTAAACTATTTTATTTGTATCCTGGTTACCAAAATGATGGAAGGGGCATAAATCTGGTCATTATACATATACATATTAGGTATATTGTAGAATGAAATAAACTTAATAAAATTATTTTCATTTTGTTTGGGGTGAGATAATGATATCACAAATTTTTGTCGTATTTTCTTAAATTGCAGTAAAATTCTTTGAATGATATTAAATCTAGACTCGATATAAGAAATGCAAACGGACCGGTTTATACTTGTGAATTATAAATGGGGGATTTGATAAATGCTTAAAGTTCGGTTTTTGTGGTTTTCAAAAACTGCTGTGTCAGCTATAGGTATCTAAATAATAATGGTATTATTTAGCCATATCACATAGAATTAGGATTTATGCAATAAATCGTTAAAGTGATATATGTAAAACAATTTTGGATATACCATAAAAGTTGGATCGTTTCATGATTATTACCAGTAGGGGATACTTTTAATAAATAATGAGTTCTTTGACCTGAATGGCAACGCCTGAGTTCAGTTTGATACAGTTAGACAACTATGAAAGTCGTGGCGTTTTAATAGCCATCAAATCTACAGATTATGGTAAAAGTCAGCAAGTTTTATTAATGTATCGATTTATTTTGGTAATATATTTGGTACCTTATTCTCTAATTTTTTTTTTGTCGTACGGTAGCTTTTATTTATAAGTTGATTCATTTTCCTTAGCCAAATTATTTGTATGCTAAACTGCAGTTTTCCAAATCCCGAACGACAAATATATTGATGTTTCCAACTAATAGAAAAGGCATTTTCAATGATTCAGAAGTTTATGCTCCTTTACTAAAGTTAAGCAAGAATCATTTACATAAATTCATCAACAATTCGAGTTGGTCCGGCTTATATTTATTTATAAATTTATTTATTTTACAGATGTACAGATTGATTTAAACTAGTAATCATAAATAAGCACAATATAAAACAAAATAAAAAGTAAGATGTTTTAGAAACCAACAAGTAGTTCCTAAGCAAAAAATTCTAATTCATTTAATATGAATAAAATAAGTTTTTAAAGGCTTGCGGCACCCAAATAATTAATATTTGAGATACAAAAATTTAATAAAGCGGCACAAATTTACGAGCATCAAAAAAAATTTCTTTCCATAAAGAATGGCAAAAAAATAATAAATAGGTATAAAATAAAATATTAGGCTGATTTGAAATGTCTATACAAAAAATGTTCTTTAAGGAACCAAATAAAATAAAGTGGGGACAAAAATTATCATCAAAATTAATTTATTGCCAACAAATTACTATATGGGGCGAATTTTTATTTATTATTTTTTTTTTTTTGTAAAGAAAATTTTATGAGGTTTTTGGAAAAATTAAGCAATACGACCTCGTTTTGCGTTATATAAAATTGGGTATTTTATATTTTCGAATCTCTTCAATTTGTTACTGAAAGGAAACTTTCCTAATGTGCTACGAAGTTTTAGGTTTGCTCTATTTTTTAGAGTGAAATAATTTCTACTTTAATTTCTTTTTACAGTGAAAATATCATTTTAATCATTTTGTTCGGCAAATGATTAACATCCAATTAATTTTATTCTTTAAAGTTGATTACATTAAACATACATTTAAAAGTCTTTAGCTGTGAAATTGTCATACTTGTAGTGTTACTTTAGGAATTCTACAGTAACAATGCCGTGTATTTTCATTCCGGAATGAATAGTTTCAAACCAACTTTTTTTTGGTATAGAATTATTCTAGAAATAATTTTGAATTTTTTTGTTTGTTTTTTTATTTAATTTTGAATTAAGCGTAATTTGCATTTTTATTTGTATATCAATAACTGTTCTAGTGACCAAAGTAAGACGGCATTTCATTCTAGAGTTTAGTTGATTTCGAAACCGATACTTATTTCATACTTGTTTACTTATTCGACGCCATCTTAAATAAGTAAATAAAGTGTTCGTCAAAAGCAAATTTTAAATTTTTCGGTACCACGGTACCTTAGAAAAATATTCATGTGGAAAATGACAAGCAATTTCGATTTTTTCGTAACAAAGGGATAGAAAATAAGTCACCTCGATAGGAAACTTATTTGAATAAGTTATGTTCCACAAATAAGTATTCGTTTCGGAAACAGCCTAAGGCTCATTCAAACCAGTATCTTATCGAGGTGACTTAAAGCAGTGATACATGCACTAAAAAATCCTTTAAGGTAAAAAAATACAGCGCGCTGATTGGTTGATTTGTATAAGAAACAAAACTAAGTCGTATGTCGAGAATATTTGTAAAATTTTGCCGTACGAACTTTTTTATATTATGACATTTAATATATTTAACATTTTAATTGTCATAAATTTATAGTTCTCACTGTTTGATGTTTCATTCCCGGTTTTTAAGATGAATACAATTATAAAAAAAAAACAGAAAATGACAAAAAAATTTCGGATAGTAAATTTACATAACATTAAAAAAAGTGAAAACAACTTTTCTAAGGTTATGTAAATATACCAACCATACAACAAAAAATTCGCCGTATACAAAATTGAATGTCCGATTTTTTATTTTTGCCTTGATGGTTTTCAAAATTGTTTTGCATGTATCACCGCCTTTATTTCTATCCCTTTCTTACAAAAAATTCTAACTGCTTTTAATTTTGCTTATAAATATTTTTCTAAGGTATCGTGATACCGAAAAATTTAAAATTCGTCAAAATAAGTAAGTAAAATCTATTGGAATGATTTTATTAACTTATTTAAGATGGCGTCGAATAAGTAAATAAGTATGAAATAAGTATCGGTTTCGAAAATAATTAATAATTTTCTTTTTAGATTATTTGATTAACACCCGAAATTGTAGTTTAACTTGATAAACTTTTGTTTTGACAACAAATATACGAATGACATTAACATACGTATAGTTATTAGTCAGGGTTCACATTACAACGTATTATACTAATACTTTTCTGATATATACTTTATCGAAATATCAAAAAAGTATGTGATAAAATATTTAAATATTTAAATTTGAGTACATGACGATACTTTTTTGCTACATTCTTTTATTTTACTAATGTAAACGTGGTATAAGGCCCTTTTCTAATTACTTAGTGCCGCCATCTTAAATAAGTAAGTGAAACCATGCCAATACATTTTACCATTAAAAAGTATTATTTTGCCTATTGTGTTCAAGAACATTATTTTTAAATTGCTTATATTTATTGTTTGAACATGTTTGAAAAATTTTAAAACATGGACATTATTAGGAGTATTGGAAAAAAATTAATTTTAGATAATGTATTTGATTTTTCCAACGGCATACGGCAACGCTATTTCGTTTATTTTTATATGATAAGTGAAATTTAATATAATTATGTATATATAAACTATGACTAAAATAATTCTATCTCACTTGCACTTTCTGTACCTTTTTGGTATTTCATGTTTATCGAGTTTGTATAACTAGGTTACTATAATCAAGCTACAAAGAGCGGCAATCCTAAAAGCTTTTAAAATCGTGTTATGACAGACTGAAAAAAATAACTACAATAATCTCTAATTCGCGATTAGCTAGTTTGTGTCTTTAGGAGGTATTAAGCTGTTTTCGAAACCGATACTTATGTGATACTTGTGACGATTTCGATTCGGCTTCTACCAAATCTTTGAAAGATCATTCTCTACTGCTGTGTAAATCGAAATAAAATCGAATTGCTCGGTATTATTGCTGAGTATTATATACAGTGATGTGAAAAAATAATAAGGACACTAGTTAATAAATATTACAAATGAAGTTAACTAAAGTTTATAATATAAAAACAAAAGTAAATTAACGGAATTTAAAAGGTAGCCCAACACAAAATAAGATACCGTTATCCATTTATTTTGTTTTCAGTGTGTTCATGGAAAATTTTGTCAGTTTACCGTGAGCTTCTGGTTATCGCTGTGAAAAATAATAAGGACAGTTTTTAAATGTTGGATATTAGCAAGGCTGGGCAAATTACATTACACTGAGTAATTAAAATACTTTTACGAATTACACCAAACTCAGTAATTAAAATACAAATTACAATTACTTTCAAGTGGATTAATTAAAATACAAGTTACAATTACTTTTAATTCAAATTTGTAATTAAAATACAAATTACAATTACTTTGCGTTTGTAAATTGATAAATTTAATTTGACAAAAATCGTTTAGTGAAAAAACGTATCACTAAAACAACGATCATTATCATTAGGTTTTATATTGATGGCTCTGGAACCAAATCTTAATAAGTCTTGTAAAAATGTAAACCAGAAATTACAAAAACCGATGTAATTAAAATACAAATTACAATTACTGTGAATTTAAGTAATTAAAATACAAGATACTGTTACTTCGAAAACGAGTAATTAAAATACAAGTTACAAATTGTAATTTGTATTTTCATTACGTAATTCAAATACATGTAATTCGTTACTGCCCAGCCTTGGATATTAGTTGAGAGCTAATAATTTTATTGTTGATTTTATTTAATATTAAGGTAATATTGGTATTTTATGTTAGGCAAGAAATAAACTAGTTTCATTTAATTATATTTAATACTTGAAAAATGGACCGATCCAGGCATAGCAGTTAAAGTTATTGGACACTCTAAAACAATGGTAGAAAATGCCACTAATTGGGTTGCTAAATCAGAAGCACGAGGAGGAAAATCAAAAATCATCTCTACCACAAAAAGAAGAATTTGGTATTATTTGAAAAATAAACCGCTTTCTTCATCCAGTGCTGTAATGAAGGAGTTTAACCTTGATGTGGACACATCTACAATTCGTGAGATGCTTATTCGTGAAAATCTATAGAAGTGCAAGAAAGGTCCTTAAGACAAAATGGCGCAATATTATTTGGTCGGATGAGACAAAAGTTAATTTATTTAACTCTGATCGTGGAATACCAACGTGGAATCACTCGCTCACCTTAATAAATATTCGATTAAACAATCAAGCACAGGGATGTTTCTCCTACTATGTTGAAGAGGGTATACTCGAAGAAGAGGACTACATAGGGATACTTATTATATAACGTTCTTATTTAATATATTATAATTATTATTTATTTATTTATTAAATACAAACGTTTTATTTTATTAGAACTTCATTATTTATTTTTTTAGTAAATACATTTTTATAAAACGCTCCCACGCCATTAATTATTTTTTAATAAAAACCAATTCGGTCGAAAAATTAAATTGAACTGGCTATATATTCTTTCAATATAATAGCATATACGTGTGTGTGTCGTCGTTGTACTAATTCACGACGATACCAAAAAGGGGAAATCTAAATATAATATAAATACCTATAATAAAATAAAATTCTTTTTCGCATTAATTTAGTAAACAAAGCTGTAATAAAGGTTCGCACACGGTTGTGCAAAATGATAATAAACATGAAACATAGATTCCTCTCATTCATACAAAAAAATTAAAATTCACAATATGAGTTGTGATTCTCGGTAGCGCGGTTCATAAAATATTTAAATTCGAAATTATAAATTTATTTATTTATAATTGAATTTAAATTGATTGAATCGAAGTCGCTACAATTAATCAATGCTAAAGATACTGCTTTCACACGTAGCAATCTTCGATTCAATCAAAGAAAATTCAATTTTGTGTTTTTTGAAATTAATTTTTTTGTACAACCTATTATATGCTCGTCTCAAGTCTAACGATCTTTCTTGTCTAACAGCGGCAGCATTGGACCTTAAGACTTCAGACCATCATTTTATTGAAATAATGTTCAAGATACCTCAAGTTTTGTTAGCACCCAATAATGTCCATGTTGGTCATACGAAGAAGCTCAATTTGGCATTGTTAATAGATATTCTTGAAAAATTGGATTGGAATTATGTTCTTGACCTTGATGATCCATCTTTAGCTCTTAATCAATTTTTGACCATTATTTCTGATATACTAGAATATTGTTACACTTTTATTCGGGTAAAAACCAAACGTTTACAACCTTGGATTTCTTTTAACCTTGCCAGTCGTATTAACAAGAGAAACAAATTGCGCAATAAGTTGAAAAAATGTCCTGGTGATTCAGTTCTTCGGAATATCTATGTTAGTAATTGTAACCAAATTAATACTGACATTAAGAAAGGAAAAGAAATGTATTATTCCAATCGTTTCCTTGTCAATCGTGGAGATGTTAAAAAAACTGGAATCTCCTGAATGAAATTCTCTTCGAATAAAAGCATTCTATCTTAAAACGGTGAGCTTATTACTGGTGATTTAGAAATTTCCAATGAGTTTAATCATTATTTTACGAGTGTTGCTAGTAAATTAAGAGCAAAGTTTAAATCGTATAACTCGTCTGTTAATTACGATTTGCCCTATGATTACTGTTGTACTACTTTTTTTATGACTCCCGTATCCAATTATGAAATTATATCTATCATTAACTCGTTGGAACCGAAGCAATCAGTAGACAATGATGGTCTTAGTAATTATACATTGAAAGCTATTGTTAATTATGTCAGCCCCGTTCTTACTTCATTTATAACGTTACTTCATTTATAATCTCAGTTGAAAAACTCATGTCTCTTCTTTAAGACGTTACTTGTCATCTGCTTCAAGAATTTTCTATCTCTTGCGTGATTTTTGCCCTGTTCCTGTGCTAAAAATTATCTACCATGCACTGGTTATGTATAAAATGGAATATGGTTTATCATGTGCAACTACGTTACTTCATTTATGTGTGCAACAGAAAATTATTTTGAGAATTTTATTCAGAAAAAGCAGATCTGAGTCATCTTGGCCTCTATTCACGGCTAATAATATCTTGCCGTTACAACATTTGTATGTTTATTAGGTTTTAAGAATTTTATTTAGGCGTAGTGGGCAACAAACTATAAGGAGCCTTATTCGGTACAATATTCGAGGTAACCATAGTTTTCTTTATAATATTCCCCGATTTTTTACTGACCACTTCCGACGCTATATCCTTGTTACTGCTCCCATTTGTGGGCAGAGGGCATATTCATTCCAAATCATTTCCATTCAAAGTTAAAAAATGGCTTCTTGAAACGGCTGATATTACATTTCTTTTTCGGGTTGTTAAATAAATCATTTCTATATAGCTAATGAGTATTTTTATTATTTTATTTTTGCTTCACTGTGATAACTATAGTTGTTGTAGATTTTGTGAATATGTAATTTATATTTTTATATTTGTCTCGTTTATATTTTTAGTTTATAATTAGTTATTCGATATTTTTTTTTAGTAATTATGTATTTTACTTTTTTATAAGTTTTTTATTTTTTTTCATTGGTGGATTCGATTCTGTCGTTCTTTCGGCACAGAATCCTCTAGGATTTGTTATTTTTTAACGCTTATTATACGTGTTCATTAATTATAATCATAATGTAAAAAATTAAAATTTAGATAAATAAATAAATAAATATATTTGATGCTATTTCTAATTTTTGATGCTACTCTTTGTCGCTAAACTATTTTTTTTGACGCTGAAAATTATTTATAATTAATATTATTTCGTATAATCACAAAACACCAACAGTTTTCACTTACTTAAAAATAAAAAAAACAAAATTTTTATTTTTGAATTTATTTACTTTTATTTATTTAAAATTACAACTAGTTTCGATCTTGTAAAGATCATCTACAGGTAATTTTTTGCAATGAATTTTTTTCAATTGCAAAAAATTACCTGTAGATGATCTTTACAAGATCGAAACTAGTTGTAATTTTAAATAAATAAAAGTAAATAAATTCAAAAATAAAAATTTTGTTTTTTTTATTTTTAAGTAAGTGAAAACTGTTGGTGTTTTGTGATTATACGAAATAATATTAATTATAAAAAGATCACTTACGTCACTCCGCTTCAAAAAATTTTTTTTTTTTAAAAAATGTTTAATAATGAAAATTATTTGTTTGTATTTTCATTATTTTGTTCCAAAATATTATATTTGTTGCCAATTTATTAATTTTGATGATAATGTTGTCGTCACAGTATTTAATTATGTCCTTCAAAAATATTTGTTTGTTTTTTCATATGTTGTTCCAAAATATTATTTGTGATGCCAATTTATTATTTTTGATGCTAATGTCTGTCGCCAAATTTATTTTTTTGTATGCCTGTTTAAATTGTCCCGTTTTTAAATATGTGTCTTAAACAAATCTAAAACACAACAAATCTATATATGTATAAAGATCATAATAAAGAGTATTAACTAAAACCTGGATGAACTCAGAAAAAATGTACAACCAACATTCAATATCAGAAATGATCATCAACCATTTCCTGAGGTTCTTTGCAAAGTTTAAAAATTTAGATGCAAATCTAATTGCCAATGGCAATTTATTAAATATATATGGCGTCTTATAATTATAGAATGTTTTACAACGCTCTGTACTTGTAAATGGAAAACATAATTCCTCAGAACGGATACTACATCTTTTAGGTTTTAGATATTTGAAATATTTCGATATTTAATAGAACATTTTTAAAACTTTATAAATATATAGCTTGCGCAATGGTAAAATAATATCTTCCTCAAAAAATAAATTGAAAAATCAAATGAACGCAACACTCGTCAATTATAATTGGGGTGAGAAATTTCTGATACCAATACAAATCTTATAGACTGAAATTCTTTAAAATGCTTTATAAAATCTAAATGTTTGTCAACCCACAATCCTCAATATTTATAATTATTCACTCTTTTCATCTCAATACAAACACTTGTAAAAGAAATTTTATTGCTGTCTTCTCTGTGAGACTTTACTGAATTTAAAAGAAAATTAGAACCAATCGAAAGCGCTTTTCTGGCCTAACATTAATGAGCAATTTACTTAAATAACTTAGTCCTCTTGCATCTCAATTAATAACTCACAACTAGAAACATTAGATTGCACAGCTTTTCACAGCTGGATTATGAATTACCAGTACCATCAGAACAGTCTGTTATATGGCCATAAAGATTTAATGTTATTAAAGAGGGAGAGAGACAAAATCCTGAGAGTCAAAATCCCAAGGGTTCAAAATCTCGAGGGTTTAAAAAAATCCAGAGAGTACCAAACCCCGAGGATACAAAATTTTGAGGATAAAAATCGCGGTTTTGATTTTGATTTTACTTTAAATTCAAATTTAATATTTAAAAACCAAGATTTTGAAAACCAGAATTTTAGAAACCGGGATTTTGAATCCGGGAACCTCGGGATTACGGGATTTTGTATCTTCGGGATTTTGTACCGTCGGAATTTTGTACCCTCGGGATTATGTTTCCGCGAGATTTTGTACTCTCGGGATTTTGTCCCTCGAGATTATGTACCTCTAGGATTTCGTCCTTTGGGATAATGTCTAACGGGATTTTGTCCCTCGGGAATATGTCACCAACCCTAATAAAGGATTTATGTAAACTACAAATAATATTGGCCCAAGAACCGAACCCTGTGGTACACTTGTTATAATAGCTGATTTGTCACTCAAAAATCTTGCTAACCCTTGTAACTTGGAATCAGGTACCTAAATATGTTTTAAAGAAATCATGAGTAACACCTCTAAAACCAGCATAATATAATTTCTTAAGCAGGATGCTTTGTTCGAAAGTATCCAAAGCTTTAATAACATCAATAAATAAAGCTAACGCAAATTAATTGTATTTGAACTAATTTCCTCGAAAATTGGTGAAAGCCTCTTTATAATTACATCTTCAGTGCTATAGTCTTTTAGATAACCAAACTGGTCACTATTTAAAAACACCATATTTAAAATGCTCTAGGCCATTATTTAATCACCCTATATAAAAAGCTTAACACTCTCGAATTAACAAGCTTTTCAAAAATCTTCGAGAAGCCAGATCAAAGACTTATCGGTCGATAATTATTATTCATATTTGCCCAAGCAATATGTTCTTAATAAAGTGATATTACAATCGCCATTTCTAAGTAAACTTTGGCAAGCACCAAACTTTGTACGAAGCTACACATAAGGACGCAACACATCTGCCCTATCACTTATCTTCTAGATTTTGGAGAGCTGTAGTATTTTTTAGATAGAGAGGATCGCCCGCTACCCTTAATGAAGTATGTCTACTTGGGTACGATCTTTGGGCCAGATTGAATTTTTTTTTAATTTAAAGGTTAGGTTAGGTTAGGTTTAGGTAGACCGCCACCTAGGACGAGGCATAGACACAAAAATGGTGCGTAGCCATACCACGAATAATTGTTTCCTCAAACTCATTGAAACCATTTTGAGCTGTTAACAAAGCGCTGGATACTCCTGACGTCCATCCTACAGAGGTCCGTCAGGTCCTTGAAGAGGGGTGCCCCTAGAAACGTTACTCTGTTTCGTGCCAGATGAGGGCAGGTGCAAAGAAGATGAAGTACTGTCTCTTCCTCCTCTTCGCCCTCATAACTACGACAGTAGTCATGTGAGAAGACACCAAGTCTACTCGTATGCCTCCCTATGAGACAGTGTCCCGTAATCACTCCAACAACCACACTGATCTGAGAACTTTGTGTCAAAAGATAGTGACGGGACAGTATAGTCGGTGGTCTTCGGAATTTGTTTGTTGCACAAAATAGATGAGTGAAGTGTATTGTTGCAGGTCCACATTAAGATGGGTTTCAGCCGTATGGCAGTACAATCTGCCAACTGTTTCCCCAAGATATCTAGAGGAGTTAAACATAGCAGCGTCTCTAGTGCCTGTGTAAATGTACTCCTCAGTGCACCACTGATCAACCGAGAGATTGTTTTCTGAACTTTTGTTAACAGCTTTTGGTTAACAGTTTTGTTCAAAGCAGGCCACCAGACTATTATCCCATACAAGAGTATGGGTCTGGCTATTGCGGTATAAAGACAATGTACGATGTGGGGCTCCAGCTGCCATTTTATCCCAATGGCATTTATGCACGAGTATAGCGCTACCATAGCTTTCTTTATCCTTTCAGAAGCTTCGCTTCAACTGTAAAAGTCAAGCTGAACCTATTTACAGTAGAAGGATCGATATAAGGAAGTTTATATGTCCTATAAAAGAAAACCAGTTCGGTTTTGTGTGGGTTCTCATTCAACCCACAACCATTGGCCCACAATGAAAGAATGCCCAGGGCATTTTGCTTAAGCTCGCTAAGGGTACCGGGATCTTTATCACGAATACGAATAGCAACATGATCAGCATAGACAACCACCTTTAAGCCACTGTCCTCCAGTCTCAGCAACAGGTCATTAATGACCAAGTTTCAAAGTATGAAAGACAGTACGCCACCCTGCGGCGTACCTCTGCTTGCAATTCTTTTGGCAGAGGATTCCCCCAAACTGAAATTTATGATCCTGCTTGATCCTTGAGTGATTCATCGAATCCCAGATATGAAAGTGCCCGAGTTATAGTTCCTGGAAGCACATTGTTAAAGGCCCCCTCAATATCCAAGAAGGTTACCATTGCGTAGTCTTTATAATAATAGCATCGAGTTCAGGCGACTTACATGGTTTAAAACTGTTTATCGCCCACATGATCTTTTTCTGCTAATAACTTGGCCTATGAGGCAACTTGCTCTTTCATCTACTGATGTGCTAGGTACAGATTCGGAACAACCAGGAAAATGCGACTCCGGCAGAAGTTTCAGCGATTCCGCACCATTAGTGGTTCATATCCCATCCGGCCGTTGAAGATAATTTGGGATGAAAGGACTAGTTGCTTGTACTTTGCATAGCCTAGACATCTCCGAAGATTCCTGAATTTTGCCAGTGTATAGTGTCCAAGAGCTGTTCTTGGCACTTCTCAATTGATATTTCTAAATTTTTAGGACTTCCTCATAGGAGTCCCAGTCTACAGTGGCTTTTGTTTTCCGTGCTGTTTTGAAGAGTGTGGGCATTTTTGATGAGTTTGTTGAATCTCCTTGGACCACCAAGGTGGCCTAGATTTACCCCTAGCCCTGCCTGCTAAAGAGACTAGAGACCAGGCCATCGAGCTCTTGCGCAGGTTTAGAGGTTTTGGCACCGGAACTGGTAGTGAATTACGCAGAATAGTTCCAAAGGTATCCCAGTTGGTTTTCCCCTGCCTCTGTAGATTTGACTTTTTGGAGAAGTCAGGTCTATTTCAAATTGAAGATAACAATGATCAGAAAAGGGGTGGTCCTCGGACATTCTCTAGTTTAATAGACTAATCGTCAAATAGCTTGAGACAAGAGTAATATGCAATACCTCCTGTTTATTTCTAGTTATAAAGGTCGACTTATTTTCTATGTTAGATATAAGAACGTTAGTACTTAAAATGTAATCAAGCAGTAACTCACCTAGTTCATTTGTGTCCGTACTTCCCCAGATCGTGTGATGAGCATTTGCATCACTCCCCAGGATGACTCCAACCTTGCGCTTCTGAGCCTCCAAGATTAGCTCACATTGAATGATGTGTGGAATATCCACCTCATCTTAAGCTAGGTAATCTGATACTAGCCAGAGGTTTCGTTTATCGACGTTAATACTAACTGCTGCTTCATCTCCATTAATAAAATTTTATAGCAGAAACCAACTTATGTTATTTTTAATGAGAATGCACGACCGAACCTTCCCTTCTTTTCTCGCGTGCATTAATCTATAATAGAAAGTATTGAGCCCAAGTACCCGGTCTTCAGTGACCCAAGGTTCCTGGATCAAGATGACATCTGTTGCTTCTTTCCCAATTTTTAAAATTAGAGCTGCTCATGCTGCCTTAGAGTAGTGAAGGTTGACTTGCAGAAATGTTTATGTCATCTCTACAGCCTCTTCTCCATCAAAATAACATCAGAGTCATCCCCTGATGAGAAGTCCTCTGAGAGCCTCTATATGGACTACATGGATATTGACATCTCCCTGTCAGTGGAGAGAGTTTCCACTTGGCTGGCTACCTCCGCGCACGCAGATGAGCTATCAAGCACCACGGTAGTGTCTGAAGCTGACTTCGGAGACTCCGGCCTGTCCGCGTCTTACTTGTACATATTGAGTGTGACTGCACTGAAACCATAGTTGATTAAACCGTTAGTTTTTTCCAGTGCAGTCAGTGACTCCCTGTTTAAAATGATAACAGCTGACCTACAGTCAGCCTTTGTCTCTTCGAGCTTGTTAACTTTCTAGTTGTGTGTTGGTAGCTCCGGTTTGCCAATCTGCAACAACTGGAGTATCACCTTTGGATCACTTGGCTCTTATCATACTTAGTTCGAATTTACAAATAGGTACGCGACACTGTGCTAAGTGACTTGCTTGCTAGATTTTGTAGAGTTGTAATATTTTTTAGATAGAAAGTATAGCCAACTACACTTTATGACGTATATCCACTTGGATACGATCTTTGGTCCATATTGTGAACTTGTTGTATTTCAAATTTTGTTTAAACTATTTCTGCTACTGACAGAATACTTCTGTCCTAAAGTCAATTATCTTCAATATTTTGAAAAGTTGTTTTATTTTTTGGAGATAGGGGATTGCCGGCTACCCTTAAAAATATATGTACATTAGTATAAGATCTTTGTCAAGATTGAAAAATTTTTTATACCAATTTTCTGTGAACTTACACAAAGGGAGGCAACATTTACTACTTCTCTTATACGCTAGGTTTTGCAAAGTTGTTAAACGGTTTTTTGATAGAGAGGATTTCCAACTGTCTATAGAATATGTGTCTACTTAGTTATGATCTTTGGGCCAGAAAAATTTGTATATATCAAATTTCGAATTACCTTTGATTTTGTCTCTTTGGGCCATTTAAATTAAAATTTTGTTTAGATGTTTTTTTATGTATTTTAATATCGTAAGTAAAATAATTGTTTACGTAAAAATTCATAATAATGAGAGATTCATTATTAATACATTTTTAGGAAAATCAATTTTTAGCACAATAGTTTAATTTCAAGACAAACCTAACACCCGTGGTGCTTTAGTTTAATAAATTTTGGTGACTATTAAAATCGTGAATCTCGGCTCTAACCGGCAACAGCCCAAACTCAGAATATAGCAACCAACTTTTTCGAAATGAAAATTGACCAGGTTAAAATCTTTAGTCATTATTTATAATTATGAAAAGGAGATAAAAACAAATATTTTGAAGAGAGTCCAAAGTAGCAAAGCATCATTTTTGGATTTTTCGCTATGCTGCCAGATAACGACCGAACGGCTTCAAAACTGATTCTCAGAATGGCAGATAATTTCGAGGCTTTGCCAAAATAAATATCTCGCTCTTAAGAATTTGAAGTTGCATTACCATAACTCAATTAGATGAATCGAAGAGCTTTGCATTCTTGGTCAGAAATATGAGAGGTTATCGGAGCAGACTGGTTACGATCCCCGAAAATTTGGTGACACATAGAAGCGGAGACCAAATATCGATCAGTTCAATTTGGAACAATTCAATTAACTTATTAATAGTTTCTCAGAAGATATGGTAGAATCCCTAAAGGAGAAAAATGAATTTCACAATTTGTTGGGATTGTAAGGATTTGGGGCTTAGATATGAAGATTGCTCAAAAGTTTTGGTACACATATTTTGTTTCGGTTGGGGCGCTTCCAAGCCTAATTATTTTATTTTGTCTAAAATTCCAGTAATTAAACAAGTATCCGAGTGCGGGTCAAATGAAGGAATCACGCCTCGACAAGAACAACCATCAGTTGTAATCCTAAGGATCCAGCAATCGAAAGTCTTCACAAATTAAGACCACCTTATAAAGGACAGCGCACTCTTTTTAAAAAGGTATTTCAAGCCTAATAAAAACCATGTTAATCAGTGATCTTCGCCCTCGGCTTCTTTACAGTGGCGCTACAATCAATATATTACGTAAAGAATCCCTTATTTTCTAAAAAGCCTAAGCATATAATTTCATAAACTTATTTCTCATGTTACAACAGCCGATGGGACCAAAAATAGAATTGAGGGATATATATGGTTGTCGGTCACGTTTGGGGCGAGATCTGAAACGGTAACATTTTGTATTGTACACTCAATTTATTTTTATATTTAGGAATGCATTTCTGGAATAAATTCGATATTATCCCGACCGTTGCAATTAATAAAATCTGTGGAGAATACAAGAAATAAAAATTCTCATAGTTTGCCAGTTAAAGAAAGAAAGTAGTTATATAGAATTGTAAATGGTTTCCTTCTGTTTAATAGCTGAAAAGAAAAGAAAATGTATAATTAATTATAGTTGTTATTAGTATAAGTTTATAAATTATAACTTAGCTAATTTTGTTGATCCATCATGACAGGTCGGAATGCTGAAAATGACACCACAGTCGAATTAACTCCTGATACCTAGTAAAAAATAATTTTGTATTTACAATATATAGCTAAAAATTGTCACTCATATTCAGCTTTCTTACCTTTTATTTAGTTGATTTTCTTTAGTTATTATTAGTTTTTATTTAGTTGATTTTCTATGCTTATTATTATTTTATAAACATATTTGTAAACAAAGTTGAAATTTATTTGAAAACGTCAAAATAATGATGGATTCTCGTATTTTATTTTTATTATATAATCAATGTTACCAGATGTACATATTGAAATTTAATTATCACGCTATCTATTGCAAATTTATGAAATTAGTATTTAGTACATTAGTAATTATTGTGAATTTATATTGTACACTAGTCTTATGTCAATGTATAAATTCAATATTTTAGTACTTTTTGTGATCAGTCAGACGAAACAATTTGGAAAAAATACAAAGGGCAAAACTTTAATTGAGAAATATAATAATAAATAATTATAAATCAAATCATTCATTTAATCTATTGAAGCCAACGTTGCCAGCTGTAATATAATTCAAAACGTTTCTTATTGCGTTTTATTTACAAATCATACAGTCCACAAAACTCGGGAAATAAGTATACCAGAGCTGCAGGTTGAACCAAAACCAATTTGGCGTATAATCGAGCGGCCGTACCCCGACACCTTCGTTTATAGCAAAATTGGATCAGGGTGCACAAGACGAAACGAGCATGAGATTGATATTGTGAAAAGTTTCAAGCCAATTACACATATTCTAGAACGTTAAGGAAGTTAACGCTCAAATGTACAAATATGACAGATCAAAGGTAACCACAAAAATAATTCTAATTAAGTCTAGTTTAAGCCATCACAAAATTCTTTAGACAGAACTTTTGCTTATTCAAAACATTTCTTAAATAAAATAAATCAAATGCATCAGCAACCCTTTAGAATTATACAACGAAGTTTTTATTTGAAATAAATAAAAGTATCAGTTGACTTAATGTATTATTCTTTTATTACATAAAGGAATTGTCTTGTTCGAGTAGAAGTTCCTGTAAGCATGCGAGCTATCAATCCCTATATATTTGTTGTATCATAGGTTAGTTCTATTGAGGGAAGCAGTCAATAAACCAATAATCTGCCGGCGGGCTTATAGATTACCAATATTTTTATGTGGTACTTAACGAAGCGGAAATTACAGCCGAAATATATACAGAAAAAAATAATTGTGCAATCGGTGTAAATTCATTGATTGTGTTTGGAAACCAAATTAATATTTTCTCTCGTGAAAAACTCACTTATCACAAGTGAAAAAGCGCAAAAACAAAAAAAGGTTAACGAGTTTCAAATGTCGCAAATGAAAAAAAAAAAAATGTTTCATAGCCAATGACGCCTTTAATAAATGTCATTAATTATATTTTTTGTGCCTTCCTATTCCGTCCTCTTTAAATCAAATCCATTTCTCTATTTCTATTCACAAAACAAAAAAAAGTTCTTTTGATTTTCCAGTTTTATAGGCAAAACCCAATTGTATAGAAAACAAATTGTCAAATGACTTAAATTAGCCCTAAGGAAAAACGAGAAAATTTATATTTTATTTTCCACAACCAGCAAAAATAAAAACAAAAAACGTTTTTCTTTTACTCGGTTGATTTTATTTAGACAATAAGCGTATAACAAAAAACAAAAACGACGAGCTGATTGAAATCCTATATAATTGATGAATTTTCATTTAAACGTAAACACAACAATAACAACACGCACAAAAATAGGGAAAATCAAGGGAGAAAAACACCTTTACGCATGAAATGTTATAATCAATAAGATTTCATAATTTTCTTGCCACGTTCACATTGTTTTTAGATACCGAAAAACGAGAAATAAATCTCGCTCTAGATATTTCAAATCGAGGAAAACAAAAAGATACACGGTACGTAAAAACAAAAAAAAAATAAAAAAAAATGATTGAAGAATTTCGTGTTTCCAATTAAGGGCCGAAGGAAAACCAGAACACAATAAAAATACCGTATTGTTCTTATTTGTGTGATAAATGAGTGTATGAGCAACAAAAAATAAAAAATAAAAATTTACGGTTCCGATAACAATACACGAAATAATGAGAATCTCCAATTAAAAATCTATTTTTTTGTCATCTCAATCAAATTTTTTTTTCTTTTGTGGAAATTATACAAATACACAGTTGTACTCCAGATTACGACACATAAAAAATAAAATTTATAAATGATTTAACTGCATTGCGTCGAAAGCACGAACCCCGCAGTAAAAAAGCTTTAATTTTTTTTTTCGTTACTAGTTTTATGCTTTCATATACACATTTCCATTTCCTTGCCGGTTTTCTTTTATTTTAATTCAATCATTTTTTTGCTTCATGCTATTTTAGGAAAAATCATTTATCATTTTCATGCTTTTCCTGAAGAATTTGGAACAAAGAATGAGTTTTTTTTTTCTCCTGTATACATATGTACACTTTGTAGTACACTCAACGTACACAATTCAAATGAAAGTTCATTAATTCATTTGAATTGATGGAAATGTTTATTTTGAATTATTTTCCATTTTTTTTCGTTTTTCGTTTTCTTGTTTCGATTGTGTTGTGTTGGGTTGGATGAGTTACATTTATTTGAACTGATGAAGTGTAACCGATTTTTTTTTTCAGTTCTTTTGTATTTGAAGATACATAAAAAGTGTAGTAAGAAAAATTTTTTTGTTATAAGATATAGCTGGCAAAGGTAAAAACTGTTTTTAAGTATTTGGGCACAGACATAAATGTTTTATGAGATTTTTTATGTGTAAACATCTGTACGCGCGAGTTACGTCCTACAAACTCCACCATAACATCGCCACCCACCATGGTTACAATAACAACTGGTTATAATCCTAACTTTTAATTTTCGACATCACGGCATATAAGAAGGGTCTTGTTTAACAAGAACATATCTTATTGAAGATATTAGAATAACAATAAGAAAAGTGAATATTAAATGAAGTTTGTTAAAATAATTGTGTTAGATAAGTGAAAACTATGTACCAGATTCAATTAAAGATTTACCAAAATTTGTGGAATCAAAACACACTCTGCACGAGTTCATCGACAATGTCAATAAAATAATAGAACAATGCGAATCAGGTAAAGGTAAAATTCTAACAAAACATTTTTAAGAGCTATTCGTAATAAAATAATAATTTAGGTAGATGAAATCCTCAATATGTAAGGAACTCCTTTTGATTGGAACTCTATTAAGGAAAATTTGACTACGCATTTTGCGGATCAAAGAAATGAAGTAAGCCTCATGAGATATTTAAATACATGTATGTGAAGTTAGCCCAGACTTTCATCCCAAAAAAAAAAAAATATATTATCAGGCAACACTAAAATTACAACGTTATCCCAGCCCAACATTATTTTATTGATATAATTTACTCTAGCCCAGAAAATATTTTTTATTTTATTTTATAACATATTTTATGAAAGAAAATCGCAAAAATTAAAATCTGACATTATACAGGAATATATAGAAAAAAAAAACACAAAGAAAAAGGCCTTTAAGATAGAATACTACCGAGATTTCGTCGGGATGCTTCTTTTCCGAAAACTATCGGTACGCCCTTTGGTTTGGCGTTACAATATCTGATTTCATTAAAAACATCAAGACGATTTGTATGTGGTATGGCCGGGATGTTTCTTTTCCGGAAACTATCGGAATGCCATTTGGTTTAGCGTTACATTATCTAATTCCAATAATAATATTAAGATGATTTGCATGTTGATTTTGGCGTTATAACTATTTAAGTTAGTGTAGTACTGAAATTTTATACAAATGGAAGCGATTTGGCCGTGGTATGGCCGGGATGTTTCTTTTCCGGAAACTATCGGTACGCCATTTGGTTTGGCCTTAGGTTATCTAATTCCCTTAAAAATATCAAGACGATTTGCATGTTGAGATTGGCGCTATATGTATTTAAATTAGCATAGTGCCAAAATTTCATGCAACTGGATGGGATTTGGCCCTGGGAAGATAGGGATGTTTTTTTTTCGGAAAATACGCTTTCATTTGAATGAAATTTCAGTACTACACTAACTTAAATAGTTATAGCGCCAATCTCAACATGCAAATCGTCTTGATATTTTTAAGGAAATTAGATAACGTAACGCCAAACCAAATGGCGTACCGATAGTTTCCGGAAAAAAACATCCCTATCATCCCAGGGCCAAATCCCATCCAGTTGCATGAAATTTTGGCACTATGTTAATTTAAATACATATAGCGCCAATCTCAACATGCAAATCGTCTTGATATTTTTAAAGGAATTAGATAACGTAAGGCTTAACCAAATAGCGTACCGATAGTTTCAGGAAAAAAAACATCCCTATCATCCCAGGGCCAAATCGCTTCCATTTGTATGAAATTTCAGTACTACACTAACTTAAATAGTTGTAGCGCCAATCTCAACATGCAAATCGTCTTGATATTTTTAAGGGAATTAGATAACGTAAGGCCAAACCAAATGGCATTCCGATAGTTTCCGGAAAAGAAACATCCCGGCCATACCACGGCCAAATCGCTTCCATTTGTATGACATTTCAGTACTACACTAACTTAAATAATTATAGCGCCAATCTCAACATGCAAATCGTCTTGATATTTTTAAGGGAATTAGATAACGTAAGGCCAAACCAAATGGCATTCCGATAGTTTCCGGGAAAGAAACATCCTGACTAAATCTCGGTAGTATTCTATCTTAAAGGCCTTTTTCTTTGTGTTTTTTTTTCTATATATTCCTGTATAATGTCAGATTTTAATTTTTGCGATTTTCTTTCATAAAATATGTTATAAAATAAAATAGAAAATATTTTCTGGGCTAGAGTAAATTATATCAATAAAATAATGTTGGGCTGGGATAACGTTGTAATTTTAGTGTTGCCTGATAATATATTTTTTTTTTCTGGGATGAAAGTCTGGGCTAACTTCACATACATTTTAAATACACTTCACCAAGGAAATGATTCTATCGCGTTCACAAATAAATAAAAACAAATTTAGAACTTAATTTATTTTAACTATTAAATTTTATTTTAATTTAATTATTTGATAAACATTTATTTTAATATTTTTATACACCATTTTATTATTATTATTACCACCGCGCGATGTGGGCGGCATGTCGCCGTTTTAAAGATCGAGAGCAGGCTGAAGTTAAAAAGAAATATTTAGTTTGTTTGTTTGTTTGTTTTTTAATTTGCTCAGGTCAGATCTTTTAATCCATAAGACCAGTGAGTTGAGAACAGCTATCAATTTCCAGATACCCCTCAGGGGAGGTTCTGGAGGGTTGAATAAAGTGTACATAGTTAAAATTAGATTTATAAATTAATTAATAAAATAAAGTATAATTATATAAAGCAAAATTTAATAATTAAATTAGATTAAATGAAAGTTATTAAATAAAGGGTATTAAAAAGAAAATGAAGGATACATATAAATAATAAAAGTTTTGAAATTATATATAAATTCATAATTCATAATTTTTTTTTTTTATAATTTTTAGATTAAATTATATTATATTCATAAGTCTTAATATACAAATAAAATAAAATAAAATGAAATGATTACAAAAGTAAAATCATTGTGTGAAACAGAGTCAATAAAAATTAAATGTAGTCTTAATTCATAGTTTATAATTTATTCTATCCACAAAATCACACAATATTTTATATTCTTCCATTTTTTGTTCCTTTAAGATATCTAATAAGGATTTTTTGTATAAAAGTGGGAAATTATTTCTTATATTGTTATATATGACACAATCGTTAATAATATGTTCGTTATCTTCAACGGTGTTGCAAATTTTACAATTAGATGTAGATTCAAGTCTCAAAAGGAATTTAAATTTCTTGTTAACTGTATGACCAGAGATTAATCTGTAAATTAACCTGGTTTGACAAGATGTAAAATTAGAGTGTTTGAATAGGAAAGATGATCTTGGAGAAAGACAAATTTGTTTATAAAAATGACCGGATGAATTACACACTGATGTGTAAATATCATTCCACTTATTATTCATAGATCTGGAGATATCACTAAATAGGTCTGTGAGAGTAGGTTCATTATCAAGAAAGTGAGTAGGAGAAAAAACTGCTTTTTTTGGTAAACCATCTGCTACAGTATAACCCTTTAAGCCACAGTGACCCGGGAACCAATGAATGACAAAATTTTTAACTTGGTTATAGCCGATAGTATCAATAATTTGATTTTCATAGTGTCTATTTGTATAGTGTGATAGAGCTGTTTTTAAGGAAATACAAGAACTTTGAGAGTCAGTAATAATGATAATATTATTGTTTTTGATGATTAGTGATATGGTAATTCCAATTTTAATAGCAATGGTTTCGATATTTTTAATATAAGTAGGGTTATTTAGTTGGATGGCAAGTTTCCAATTTTTATCCTCAACGAAAATTCCAATCCCTGGTTTATTGTTAATTATGGACCCATCTGTGTAAATTTTTGAGAAGTTATTATATTTATTAATTTCAGCCATAGATAACGCATATTGTTCAGAATGGTTTATACGATTTTTGTTGTGATTCCTTCAATATTTGTTATAATGCTAAAATTAGTGGGAGAAGTGGGAAAGAAAAGAATAACTAGAATATACTACATGTCATTAAGTTTATGAAGAGATCTATTGTTTTTAATGTCGTTACCGATTTTGGAATTATTATATAAAAATCTAGATTTGAAAATGTTTCTAGGGATTCAGATAAAATAGCCGGAATTGGAGTAGTTCTTAAGAAGCCTAGACAAGCTCTTAGACAAGCAATTTTTAATAGATTGACAGATATTAATATCTTTTTTATATTTAGTGTCTGTAAAAACATGTTATGTGTATTCAAGTTTTGATTTAACTATTGCTTTAAAAATATTAATCATTGTTTCAGGATTTACACCTCCATTAAATTTGGTAAGTGTTTTAAGTAAGGTAATGGAATTGGAAATATTTGCTTTTAAGTTTGTGTAATGATTTTATAATAAAAGTCTATTTGTTATAGTTGTACCCAGTATCTTAGTAGTTAATCTTTCTTTTATATTTATCAGTAATGAAAGTAAATTTATCAGTTAATGAGAGTAAAGTAGAATCTGTTATTAATTGTAAATTATCGTGATTATCGGCAGAAATTACAATGAAAATATCATCGGCATATTGGAAAATTTTTGTATAGGGGTTATTGATGTCGTGTAAAGAAGTGGTATAGATATTAAAAATGGTAGGACTCAAACAGCTACTCTGAGGAATGCCTTTATTAGTGTAATGAATGGAAGCTTGATTGATATTTTGAATAGAAATAATTCTATTTGTAAGAAATTGAGAGATCCAATGTGTAATGTTATTAGGGAAATTGAAATTTTTTAAGGTGTTTAATAAAATATTTTTATCTACATTATCAAAAGCTTTGGAAATGTCAATGTTAACTAAAACAATTTTTTTGTGTTGTTGTTTGAGGGAGTTGATGAAATTAAACATTTCTTCAAAATAGTCAGTGATACTTTTATTTTTTCTAAAACCAAAATTGTAATTGTTAAGAATATTATGGGAGATTAGATGATCACTAATTCGTTTTAAAATGAGTTTATTTAAGATTTTTGAAAAAATAGGTAACATGCAAATAGGACGGTAGTTAATAATGTTTCTATCATCTCTCCCTTTTTTCAAAATGGCGTTTGTGTATGACGTTTTCCATTTTGTAGGGTAAATCTGATTTTGCCAGATGTTGTTGAAATAATTTGTAAATAATTTGCCAGATGTTGTTGAAGTATTTTGTATGTTAAACGAATTATTAATCTATCGAAGCAGGATAAATTTCGCAAAGATTGAGGTTCGAAAATTGTTGCTGCAATTTTTTAACAAAGATCGAGGCCTAGTTGGTGAATGATGATGATCCTGATTGGGAACGTTTTATTTTGAAGTTATCCACCTCTTTTGGTACACTCTGTTACGAATGAGTTTTGCTCAATAAAATAGAGTGTACCGAAAGTTAAAAATTTATGAGTTAACAATAACAATAAATAAATAAAAATAAATTAGGTTAAGATTAGAGGAAACTAATTAGATATTTTATCATATTCTGGAGCAGTATTATTGCAATTTTTAATAATATCAAGAATTTCCGTGTTACTAAATTCCGCAGGATTAATGTTAGGATTAAGGTTATTAGAGAGATTAGGAGGGGATTCAAAGGAGAAAGCAAAATTGTAATTTAGAAAATTATTTGCTAGTGTGGGATCTTCTAAAATTCTGTAGTTGGATTATTTTTTATTTTTTATTTTATTGATGTTATTCCAGAGATCAGAATTATTAGTTTTATGATTGATGCTTATTAAAAAAATATTCCAAGATTTTTTCTTTTCTTTTCTGATTATTAATTTAAGTTTTTATATAGATTTTTTTAGTTCAATAGCGGTAAAAATGTTTTTGTCTAAATTATAAATTAGTTGTTTGTGTTTTTTAATGTTCTATAGTCTTTGTATAAGATCGCTCCACCAAGATTTAGGTTTAAAAGTATTTTTACTTGTGATAATAGAAGTGTTTTCAGAAATTAATTTTTCTAGATGTTTTTCAACATTACATTTATCATCAATAGAATTTAGATCAAAATCTTTCAATACTTTTGACCAGTTTGTGATTTGTTTTTTTTTTTTGATAATAATTTAGTTTAAAGTCGATAAGTATTGGAAGATGGTCACTTTCTAAATTAATGGGATCAATTCTCCATGATAGTTTTTCAATTAGATTGATTGAACACAAAGTAATGTCCAGTGCTGCAGAATTATTTCTGAAAAAATCTTGTCTTGTATGAGATCCATCATTCAATAAAAAGAAAGACATTATTAGCAGTGATTATATCTGCAATCTTATTACCCACCTTGTCGTAAGTAGGGGTCAATGAACTATCCCAAAGAGTATTATGAATGTTTATGTCTCCCGCTATTAAACAGTTATCTAGATTCTGAGTAATAAGATGTTCAAATTCATTAATGATTTCCTGAGGTCTAATAACAGAATTATTATAAAAAGATAAGATATTAAAATCAATGTTTTTAAATTTGAAGTTAATTTTGAAAGCTTGAAAACGGATGTAATGAAAATTTAAATCAATAATTCTCCAAGAAATTTTTTTATGTATTAAAAAACATACACCGCCAAAACCATCTGGTCTGCCATCAGTAACCAGGTTGTAATTGTTAAAAATCAAATTCCAATTTGGACTTGTCAAGTTTCGGATAGAATAACGATATCAATATGATTGGATTGTATATAATGCTATAGTAGATCTTTATTACTATTAAAACTGCGAATGTTAATTTGTAAAATTTTTAAAGGCAACATAATGGAAGGATAAAATGAAAACAAAAACTGGAAAAAGAAAAAGTTTATCTTTTAATAAATTTATTTAATTTAATTTTGAGTGAGTACAAAGTAGCCGGATTTTTATTAAAGTCTTCGGAATTAATTATAAGCGATTTGACGTTATTAAAAATAGAATCTCTTTCATTTATTTGATTTTTTAAGTCGTTTACTAATTTATTTAGGATTTGAATTTTTCTAGCATCAGAGTTCATTAAGTTGTTATTGGGCCAGGCTTGATTTTCAACACAGATGTATTAGTGAAATCTATTTGTTTAGGGACTTTTTGTTGGCTACCATAAAGGTGGCTTTTAGATTCTCTGAAACTAGATTGATTTAAAATCATATGTTCCCTAATTTGTTTCTGTCTATATGTTTCATTGCATCAGAAAAATTTAGTAACGTGACCCATTCCACAAAATTTACAAAACTCTTTCATGTCACAGTCGTGCTCGTGTTCGCCCTCGATAGTTCTTGCACACGTTGGGCATCTATTAGTTTTTGATTTAAATTTAGAAATTGTCCGTAATTCAGAAATTTTTTTGCAAAATAAGGGATTAGGTATGAAATATTCTACTTTTAATAAGACACTCTCATATAAAATGACATTGTATGGAATAATTCCAGATTCGAAAGTAAATTTAACTAATTCGAGATTTTCAGCTGTTTTTGTGACATTATTCCATTTTGTCATTCTTTCTATTTTTGAGATAGAGTATTTAGATCTAATATTTTCTTGAATTTCTTCATTAGAAAGTCCGATAGGGATGTTCCTGATTATGCCGATAGAGGATGTGAAGTTTTTAGGTATATATGTCGTATAGTTATCTAATTGGTTAAAGATATCTGATTTGACACAATTATTTGCGTCTTCAAAATTATTAAAGATAACCTTAGCCACATTTTTGCTAACGCTTGAGATATTTTTGACATTTTTGAAATTGTTTATTTTAATTGCTTTACCTAAGTGAACAATATTTAAATTCTCTTTACCTACTGACAAATACAGTAAATGGGCCGTTATCTAATCGGTTATATAAATTAATTTTTTCTGCAGTAACTGGCGTCATATTTGATTTATTCGATGAATCAACAGATATAGTTGGAGAAGATGATGTAGGAGCTATTACTTTATTTTTCGAATCTGGACGTGATTTTTATTATTATTATTATTATGTTTCCTTTTATTTACCATATTGGGACTATTGACAAATTCACCGTTTACTATTATTTCATTATTAAAAACGATTTTTGATTTATTAGTATATATTCCGTCTTCAATATCAGAGAAATCATTAGAAGTAAATAGTGGAGGTACAAATTACTGCGTAATTTGTCCCTCCTTGCTTGTGTTATGTGGGTTTATTATTATTTTGTGGATAGAAAAAAAAGACTATGGAAAGACTTACCCAACTGATAAAAAACAAACAAATCAAAAATAAACTATTAAGATATAATTAAATGAAATACAAATTAATTCAAATCAAAAGAAAACTGTAAAATTTATAAAGCACTTCACGAAAAATAAACGCTCACACAATGTATCAAGAAAGAATGAAATATTTAGTTTTATTTTGGTTTGTTGTCTCTTCATGTGGAAGAGACAGTAGTTCATTGGTTGAATGAGTGTGTTCCCAAATGGAAATGTCAACGTTGAGCGGCGTGAAGACATTGCCTTAGTGGTTGGGTAAACTCAGACGCCAATGTATGTGAGTGATACTTTGTGGCGGAGCACGCATGAGTGAGCCGCTACAATACCATTGAGAGGTCTATTTCCAAAATAATTGATATTCAAAACACAATGATTAACAACGTAATGTTAAATGAAGGTTATCTCACAGCACGAGCTATTGAAGACACCCTATATAAACCCTTTTTGGTTGGCATCAAGGAACCTATGGGTTCAATGATAAGAGCTAGCGATCCGAAAAATATAACGGATGCATTTTCACTATGCATAACTGAGCACAATATGCACTATATTAAAAACAAACCCAATTATATTCCTGAAAATTCTCAACGAAAAATGGTATATAATATTCCACCGTTGTCTAACCAGTCATTCCAATCAAAGTAAAATGTTTCATTGCCACACATATCATATGAACAAACCCCACATAACGAATATTATAATCACAAGCTATTTAAAAATAATTTTAGTACCGAATTTAGAAGTAACTTCCAATATAACAAACAACCTGCTTTACTTTCGCCAAAGCCACAACCGAAACCTGAGCCTATGGATACCACATCCATTAACAATAAATATAAACAACATACGACAAACCAAGGTAATAATTATAGTAATAATTATAAACCAAATCAGGGATATCAACCTAGACAAGCATTTCAGCCAACAGCTACACCGAGATTCATATCTCAGGAATAATTTTATTTAGAAAATCCAGAAAAATTTTACCCGGATTCCGACTTACACGAAGAAACTCCTCAAGATCGGAACTACTTTCCAAATTATGATAGGGAGTACGCATACGAATCGCACTTACCTGAAATAAACGAGATTGATGAATCGGATTTTCTCATACCCGCTTCGATAAAATCGTCTGATTCATAAATATAAATACATTTCAAACTGGATTATTACCGTACATACGTGTAAAACTTAATCAAAAAACTACATAAAAATTGTTAATAGATACAGGGGCTAACAAATCGTTTATTGATCCACAATATATACATCCTTCACGGATAACCAAAAAAACCCATATAAATAACAACTGTTTTCGAAGCACACGAAGTAGAAGGCCAATTAACAATACTTGGACTCCAAGAATTTCAAACAAAAGAACATCTACAATTTCTTTCCTTTCGATTCCACAATTACTTTGATGGGCTCATCGGTCTCGAGGTAATACAAAAACTATACGTTCGTCCCGATTTAAGGAATTTTACTCCTGAAACCGACAAATGTAAAATACCCTTGTTATTTAAACCGAACTTCTTGTCTCCGGTATATGAAATTTCTGCACGAGATAATCTAATGATTTTTTCTCAAATGAAAGTAATAAATCTTTCAAATCAAGAAAAACCTTTATTTTCGAACAACTTCAAAAGTTGAACCATTGAACAGAAATAAATCATTCTTTTGTTTACACAAAACACAGTCAAAACATATCAAATCTCATCCGAATTGACCATTAAAATAGTAAAGAATCTCAAGCAATCCTCAAAATTTGTAGAAAACACGAAGGAATGTTCTTAAAAGACAACCAACCAACAAACCAAAAGTCCATTTTCAGTAAAAGTTATAGGAATCCCTATATACATAAAGAGGAAGTGAATTCCCACATCAAAAAATGCTCGAAGAGTGAATAATTCGGCAGAGTTATTCACCTTGAAGTGCACCCATATGGATAGTACCGAAAAAGACAGATGCTAGCGCAAAATCCAAATAAAGATTAGTGGTTGACTATAGGAAGCTAAAAGAGCAAACTATAGATGATAAGTACCCCTTGCCCAATATCACGGAAATATTGGACAAATTGGATAGATGTATGTATTTCTCGACGTTCGAACGACAGACCGAAGTCAACTCCACAGACACACCAAAGACAGGATTTTCAGTAGGCAATGGGCACTAAGAATATATTCGTATGCCTTTTGGATTATAAAACGCACCAACCACATTTCAACGTGTGATGGATAATGTCCTCAAAGACCTACAAGGAAAAGTATGTCTTTGTTACATTGATAACATTATAGATTTTTCAACGAAGTATTTACAAAATTAGGGCAAGCCAACTTTAATTTCCAGTTGGATAAATCGGAGCTCCTCCACCGGGAAGTAGTCTTCCTAGGGCATTTAGTCACCGCAGTGGAAGTCAAACCCAATCCGGAAAAGATTGAGGCAATTAAAAAGTTGCCTGCCCCACAGATAGAAAATCAAATAAAGTATTTCCTCCGGTTGTTAAGTTATTACTGAAAGTTTATCAAAAACTTCGCTAACTTAACCAAACCATTGACATAGTGTTTACGCAAAGACAGGAATATCAAAGTTGACACTAAATTAAAACAGGAATATACAGCGTTCGTGAGTGATTATGATTAATAGTATGAGGCTATTGTAAACCGACCTATGTCTGACCTATTTATACCATCATTAGATTAAGAGCATGAAGTATATTATTTGCCTCATCATCTAATAATTCAGCTTGATAGTCTCACTACGAAGGTCAGAATAGTGTTTAACGCTTGCGCAAAAACCACGATAAAACACTACTTAATTTAATGATACTTTAGCGGCTGGACCAACTATTCAGCCGGAACTCAAGTCAACTCTCATGAGGTTTAGATATCACAACAGGTTGCTATTACTGCCGATATGGAGTAAATGTATCGGCAAGACGTGCTTGTAAATCTCTTGCAAAAAAATTTGTAAAATTAACGAATCAACGAATTTCGCGTTTAAGAAAAACGTTATTCTCTGTTTTTCCAAATAGCACGAATCTCAGAGATTGACTCATATATTATACATTGCAAAATTCTATTTTGATAAGAGCTGTAGGGCTCTTGCAAAAAAAAGTTGAAAATTAACGAATCAACGAATTTCGCTTTTAACAAGGACGTTGTTCTCCATTATACCAAATAGCACTTCTCAGATTTGTGTCCGCCCTGAGTCTCAATTTCCCCGGCAACCTGCCATATCTTGCGGGCATTCCTTGATCCGCCACCTGGGGAGGCGGCCGATATGGGAACCGACAAAACCCGACACAATATATTACACAATAATTAATCATTAGTAATTAGTAATTAGTAATTAGTAACTAATAGTTAGTATTTAGTAAAAAATAATTAATAATTATTAGTTAGTAATTAGTAATTAGAAATAATTAATTACTAACTAATAGTTAGTAACTAGTAATTGGTAATAAGTAATCAGAAATTAGTAATTAATAAATAATGATTAATAGTTAGTAATTAGTATTTAGAAATAAGTAATTAGTAATTAATATTATCAGTAGTAAGTAATTAGTAAATAGTAAAATTAGAAATTATTAATTATAATTATAATTAATAATTTTTAATTAATAATTTATAATTAATTATTAATTATTAATATTGTAACAAATTATACCGCCTTAATGACGACTTCATTTATTAACATTTTTCGCATAATGTTGTATAAATTCGCTAGAATATTGTGTTATTAAGACGTAAGTAAAATAACATAAATTAACTGGAGTGGGAAACTGAAGCCAACGAGTCTCTATTTACACTAACGCAACGGATTAAATCCCCTCGATTCAGAGAGTGGAAGGTCAACAACCTTCCCGCACCGTGACGTCACCCGAGTTGACTCGCTCTTCTAAGCCATTCCTCTGTAGGCGGAGCCACCATCGCACCACTTAACCTACAGAATAAATCCTCGTAGAGGAAGGGTCGAGAACGAGTAGCCATTGTATTGTCGGCGTCAAGCTCGGAGAGTTCGCACAGCCTGCAAGTTTTGTTATTGCCGATATAAGAGACGATGTGATACTCGGCACCGACTTCCTGAAGAAACTACAAGGCCAAATCAATCTGGTGGATGAATGGTTGCTCTTTTGCCATCACGACATCATCAAGAGTGAACATACCCCCTACGTGATCGAACACCCAGAAACGTCAAATCTGTCTTCAGCATGTGCCAATAGCTACCATCACAGATCAGGGGAAGATCCTTTCAGAAAATACCTAGGTGGGCGAGATGAAAAGAGCAGAAATCGTTCCTCCGGGAAAGTGGGACTCGGTTTCTCAAAACCAAATCGACGAAGTAATCCAACGATCTCTGCAAGGAATACCAAGAGAATCACACTATTCGGTCTCACAATTTTTAAATAGTTATGGAGACGTATTTGCTAGATTCCCCGGTGACTACTGGGAAACGACTTTTACTAAAAATGTGATAGAAGTAGGAGAGGCCAGTCCAATAAAGCTTATATCGCGGAAGATACCCGTCGCGAAACAGGGGGAAATGAGCAACCTATTAACTGACATGAAAATCCAAGTTGTCATCGAGCCAGCTGTCAGCCCTTGGTCTTCTCACGTCGTGCTTGTCCGAAAGAAAGATAGGTCCCTAAGGTTTTGCGTCGATTACCGGCGCTGGAATGATGTCACTTGGAAGGACTCGTTTCCTTTACCTCGAATTGATGTTACTTTGGATTTAATGAAAGGCGCGTGCTGGTTTTCGACCCTCGATTTTGAATCCGGTTATTGGCATGTTAAGTTGGACGAAAAAGACAGGCCTAAGAATGCGTTTTCGACAGGAGACGGCCTCTGACATTTCACAGTAATGCCCTTTGACCTGGGCAACGCAGGGCTCACATGGGAAACGTGCCTTGTTTATCTAGATGACATAATCGTCTACGGAAGACATCGACGAACTAACCAAGAAGATGCAGCAGGTATTCGAGAGACTACGAGCGGTAAACTTGAAGCTTAATCCGGAAAAGTGCCACCTATTCAAAAACCCACCAAAATAAAGACGATCCGTAGCTGGCCGCGTCCAGAAGGAAACTAACACATGCGTAGTTTTTTGGGCCTCTGTTCATACTACCGCACATTTATAAGAAATTTCGCTTTCATTGCCAAGCAATTTTTCGAATTGACGGAAAAACAGCGCAAAGTCGAATCGAACGACCATGCGAAATGGGCTTTCGAAGAATTAAAGCGACTGCTGAGCACCACACCGATCTTGGCATATCCTCAACTTGATAAACCTTTCATCGTCGACACTGATGGAAGTCTGGTCGGGATTGGCGGCGTTCTATCGCAAGAAGTAGAGTGCAACGAGAAAATTATCGATAACTTTTCGCGGACGTTGAGGAATGTGGAACGAAATTACTACACTATCCGACGGGAATTATTAGCTGTCGGGAAATCTCTCCAACACTTCCATTCCTATATCTATGGCCAACATTTTACCATGCGTAGCGATCATGCGTCATTAACCTGGCTGCTGAATTTTAAAAGGCCTGAAGGCCAAGTTGCTCGATGGATCGAAATTTTAGAGCAATATTATTTTGAGATCCAGTATCACCGTGGCCAGAAACATGGAAACGCCGACGCTTTTTCACAACGTCTCTGGCGGCAGAGAGCCATGAATGTGTCCAAATCGAGAACCGTTGACAAGGGAGGAAATGTTTACACTGCCTGTAATTACCAAAGGATATTGGGCAAAATGGGACTCGATTATACTACACGATGGGCTCCCAAAATGTAAGTTCGATTGAGCTGACTTAAATTCCACTATTTTTCAGACCACTACCGCCTTCGATGATCGAGGAGGTGTTTACGGATGTACATGACGGGAAGACCTTAGGGAACGTATATGCCGCACGGAAAGGTTCACATCGCCGAAATCGTAGGCGAATGAAGCGTTATGTAGTTGGCGCCCCTTTTAAAAAAATTGGGATTGACATCAAGGCTTCACTTCCAGTCACGGATAAAGGAAACCACTAGGCGTTAGTCATTATGGACTATTTTACGAAGTGGTCAGAAGTCATCGGGATAACCGAGACATTGATCCAAGAGGTTGGCCGTCGATACGGTGTACCTCGCGAAATCCATTCAGACCAAAGTAGAAATTTCGAAGCGGCTGTGTTCACCAAGACAATGGAACTTTTCAGTACTAAAAACACGAGAACCTCACCACTGCAATCTGATGGAATAGTAGAACGGCATAACCGAACCTTTGATGATTACTTAGCTAAATTCATTGGAGATAATCAGCGCGAGTGGTACCGTCTGCTCCCATTGTTCATGTTGGCTTATCGCTCCTTGGTTCGTGAGTCGACTAATGTGTACCACGACGAAATACTACCAGGGAAGAAAGCTGCGCTTACCATGGCGCATGTTGGTAGGATCAAATCCTGATACATTGACGGCCGACGATTATTCCGGAAATCTCCAAAAGCAGATAGATCGCATTCACAAATTCGCCCGCGAAAATCTTAATCTCGCAACCAACAAGATAGTCAGACAATACGATTCCAAACCAAACTCCATCCAGTTTGCCGTAGGAGATTTGGTGTGGTTGTACAACCCCGTCAGACGTGTTGGCCTTTGCCCAAACTTGCAATGCGATTGGGATGGACCGTACAAAATCATCGGAAAACTGAACGACTTGATTGTCCGGGCAAGGAAACCCACAGAAAGAGCAAAGGTGGTGCACGTCGACAGATTGGGTCGCTACCTCGGAAATACAACATCACCATTAATTGCGACGGGACGTTCGCAAGCCGGAAGGAAGCCACTATAACAAATTAAAGCACCTTAATGACGACTTCGTTTATTTAAATTTTGTATAATATTGTATAAATTCGCTAGAATATTGTGTTATTAAGACGTATGTAAAATAAAATAAATTAACCACCAATCAGTTAGTACTGGAGTGAGAAACTGAAGCCAAAAAGTCTCTATTTACACTCACGCAACGGATTAAATCCTCTCGATTCAGGGAGTGGAAGGTCAATAACCTTGGCGTTCCGGAACGTCACTCGGGTTGCCCCGCTCTTCTAAGTCATTCCTCTGTAGTCGGAGCCACCATCGCACCAATTCACTTACAGACTAAATCCTCGTAGAGAAAGGGTCAATAACCCTTGCTGTGGTGAAGTGTCGCTCGGTCCCTCCGCGTCTAGCAGAACGAGCAGCCATCGGGGTTACAATATATAATAATAAACAATTAAAATTAGTTATTTGTTACTAATAGTGAGTAATTAAGAGTTAATAATTAATAATTGATTATTAATATTTAATAATTAATAATTAATATATAATAATTTATAATTAATAATTAGTAACTAATAGTCATTATTAATAATTAATAATTTATTATTAAAATATAATAATAAATAATTAATAATTAGTAATTAATATTTAATAATTGATTATTAATAATTAATAATTATTAACTAATAATTAATTGTTATTAACAAATAATTAATAATTAAAAATTGTAATTAGTAATCATTAATGAATAATTAATGGTTATTAAATCATGATTAATAATTAGTTATCAAAATACATGTGCATTCGATGCGACGGCTCAGATTTTTCTGTTTGTTTACGGATACATAGTGTTGCTAAACGATCTTTCACTATTAATTATTAATAATTAATAATTGGCTAATTTTAATACTTGAAATATATTAATATTGTTGCCGTATTTATGGTCATTGGAAATTGCAACATGTCATTGTGTATCTCCCATGTATTTTCATTACGTGCTAAATAAAGTGCTAATCGTTGGTTCTTTTTTGACATTCAATAAAAACGTAAACGTTAGAACTTAACGGACACGAATATTGTTGTATTTAGATCTAGATGTAACCTAATTTATTTTAGTTCAAAGTGACATTTTCTTATAAAACAATTTTAGACATTTTTCATTTTAAGAGGTACCATTAAATGAATAGTGGTTTTTATACACTCATCGACTTATGTATGTTTTCTTCGGTGAACGGCAACCGAGCTGGTTTGAACGAATAAAAATTAGTTCGTTTTGTATTCACTATGTTTAGTACCGATAATCTTAATTGAATGTAGAATATATTTGGGTTACAACCATTTCTTTAGTGAAATTATGCAAAAATACAAAACAAATTTCCTCCTAAAAATTAAATGTTCACTCATCTCTTCTCATTAAGCAATCCTTAATTTTTTTTTTTTATGTTGATACCTACTCATTTGTATGTGAAGGGTTATTTTCCCAGAAACGTATCTATACAATTTTCGTAAAACTACTTAAAGTAATTACTTTCCCTAAGAAACAATTTACCCTTCATTACAATTATGACATCTTACGATAATTAATTTCTTAAATGTTGTGCACACATTTAATATATTATGTACATATGTATAACAGAATTGTAATGTTACCCTCATAACTTTGTTTAAGTATAAAGTGATGCTGATAATTATCATGATACAGTTTTTATGAAATAGTTGAAAGATATTTGATGTTTTCTACTAACAAAAAGGGAAACACCGTCGAATTGGAATTTCCATAAATTTTAATGGATTTCCTTTCATGTGAGTTATTTTCGTCCCAGGTGATGATAATTACGGTAAACATGAATATTTTTCACCTTTATGAACTTGATATAAATGTCATCGACATCATATGGTGGCTCATCTATCTTTACCAAGCAAAAAAAAATTAAACGATTCAAACTTACCATAACTATTATGTATGATGTACATAAGATGTTATTGACGTGCAATTAAGTAAAAAGGATTTTTATGTGTATTTCCCCGTAAATTAATTAAATTGTCATTCCTCGTTAACTTTTAAGTCATTTTCCATTTAATTTTTTTTTTTTTTTTTTTTTTTTTGTTTTTGTCTAAAGTGGAAAAATATTAAATTTTCCACTAAACATTCAGAATGATAAATTAATTTCAAGACACTAACAACAGCACAATATTTTGTGATAATGCAGGAAAACTACTTAACCTTTAATGTAAAATAATAGTTAAATCCATTTATATATGTATAGAAAGAAGACAACCAAATGGGTGGCGCACCAACCAACCAACCAACAACAAAAATTTGTTGGCACAAAATGAAAAAGTTATTGCCATTCTTGAAAAATTTATGCTAAAACATGGAAATGTGATTTTATTTTCTGGTTTATATTTAAATTTCAGATTCATTTTTCTTTTTGGTTTTAGTTGGTTTACTGGTTGGTTGGCGTACATGGTTACACAAAAAGTAAAAAAGAAAAATCCATTTTCACATATTATTAGTGTAATGTGTACAACGACAAAAAAAAAACTATGTATATGTTTGTCTACAAGACCGGCAGAAGAAACCAAATAGCTATACATTATGACACTTTCATATGAATACATTTTAGGTCTATGCCAGTTTAGGCCATTTGTGGTATAATATGCGGAAAATATTTTATCATTTCTCTCTTTTTGTGCTGGCTTCTATTTTTATTTTATGTATTTATGCGTGTTTGTCATAATTTTCACATGAATTTTCTTTTCGTATTTTTATTATTATTTTTTTATATAAATTGAATCTAATTTATCAAGGTGATATATTAGATGTGGCGCATAGTGCGATATATACGGAAGGAAAAACGTTAAACGGAAGACACACAAAAAATTATTTTGGGTTCATTTTATGAAAAATCACACGACATGCAGTTCCATATTTAAATAAATTGTTTCCTGTTATGTTGTATATAATGTAATTTAGATGATGTGGTGTGTAATCATTATGTAATCAGTTCTAGGTAATTAATCAACTTATATGATGTATGTGAAAGTACATTAATATGATTTTGCGAGTATTCGAGAGTCTTATAAATAACGTGTTAAAGGTTAACCATATGTATATGGTTTTCATGGGATTTTTAGAATACAAATTTGTAGAAACGGGAAACATTTTAATGATTGCGATAAATTTGGTGAAATATAATTTTGCCGCATAACGTAAATATTATGAAGCAGTCCATAAATGAGGGAAAGAAAATAATTCTACTAGTACCGATTAAAGCATGTCGAACCAGTGGGTTAAGGGCAGCGATATGTTTGGTACGGGTCCCATTTGAAATGCAATATTTCAAAAGACGAAATGCAATATTTCAAAACGTAATATGGTACAAAATGCGATATGGTACAAAACGCGATATTTCAAAACGCGATATGGTACAAAAAGCGATATTTCAAAACGCGTTATTTCAAAACGCGAAGATATCCTAGTTCCATCGTATTGTATATTCAATTCCATCGTAAAGGTGAAGGAAAATTTTATATGGGAAATGAAAGAACATTAATAATTTTAAAATATCGCGTTTTGTTCCATGTCGCGTATTCCGTTTGATTTTACTCTTACGAGTTGCTCGGAATTGCAAATCACCTGTAGGTCACCCAGCTTTACTACAGGAAGGCTAAATAAAACTGGAGGGTGCCTGGTATCCAGAGTCCGCATATGAGTCCTGATCAGCGATACAAAATACATCGAAATAGGCTCATTCCAGACTTTTGCGACACCCTGAGCGCTTTTAAAATAAATTTCCTAAAAACGACGATTTTGACTAATCGTTTTCTTACACATGTAATGAACGAACACAAATATAATAAATATGTGTAAATACGCATATTCATATTTATAAATTAAATTTATACCATCTTCATTTATTGAAAACAACCCAGAATTTAAAATAAATCCACTGGAATTGTTTCCTATATAATTCCCGTGTTTCTCAAAGCGATCGAATGTTCTGCATCTGAAATAAAAATAATTAATCGTATATATTTATTAAAATTCACACATTCATTCAAATCATTTAGCTTTCGAAAATTTTGGACGAGTTCCGTTGCGGCAGCCAAATTTCCTCCAAAAAATATTGTTAAGCTACGATAAAAGGCAATTCCTAGAAAGAATCTCAAAGAGATGACATCACAGAGTCAGAATTTAATTAAACTTGATTTATAGCGTTGTGGAATTTCCAAGTCGCTTTGCCTGGGTGAAATGTAGCAGAAATCAGTTTAGTTTCACTTTCACCAAACTTTAAGTTCGGTACACTTCTAGATTCAACACTAGATTTTTCTCATTAATGACAAATGTTCTTAAGTATATAGTGAAACTAAAGTGCTAAAGTCCTACTCCCGTGTATTCCTATCCCCGCCCCAACTTCCGTTTTTGATCCATCTATAAATCATACCATGGACCCTTGCTCAGAGGAAGGTCCACCTGCACTCCATACATCCCAGTCAGGTAACCTAACACAGAATGGTTTGTGGAAGTTCAGTTTAGGTGGCGTACAGTCGCAAAGCATTCCTTTGGTAGGGTCTGTCTGAAATTCCTTAAGGGTATCCAGATGATTCACGATATTGCCTAGTTTGATATATCCTTCTACCTGCTTGGTATAACTGTGTCAGTCTTAGAAGTGACTCCATCGCGGCGGTTGAACAGGTTTTCATTTACATTGAGCCCGTAACACCGATGCAGGCTATACGCTGAACCTTATTCAATAAAGTTTGCGTTGCCTTCTGCTCAGTTTTAGGCTACCTAGCAACCGATGCGTAGGTGATCATAGGGCTAATGATTGTAAGAAATGACCAGTAGATCATTTTTGGTTCTAGTCCCCAAGTACGCCTATATAGTCTTTGACAGGCCAGAAAGACTTAGTGGCTCTATCTTAAACATTCAACAAATGTTCCTTCCAGTTCAGTTTCTTATCTAGGATAACCCCTAGGGCCCAGATATTTAACCTCGCTAGAAAAAGGAACAGTAGTACCAGTTAGCGAGGGAGCTGTAAGCGCGAGGTTACCTCCTCGTAAAAGGAACAATGATAGTCTTGTTTGGATTGACACTGAGTCCTTTCTGGTTACACCACTGCCATATTATATTGAGTGCATTTTGCATGCGATCAGAAATGACCTCATCAAACTTGCCTCTGATTATGACAGCCACATCATCCGTTTCGCCCTGGACATTAAACCCAAGCTACTCTCAGGACCATTACTTTGTCAATAACCAATGACCACAAAAAAGGAGATAGTACGCCTCCTTGGGGATAGCCCTATACGACTCTGATGGTTACTGACTCGCCACCTAGTCTGGCAGTAATCTCACGATGTTCCCGAATGGAACAGATCCGTTATTTCCATTGCTGCCCTCTCTATCGATCAATAACAAGTATTATCTAACGCCCCCTCAATATCCACAAATGCACAAAGAGCAATTTCTTGGTACAAAGACCACAATTACCGTCCTACACAGTTTCGGAATATAGTTCAAAGCATAACTTGCCCGAAACATCTAAATCCAGCTGGGGAGTATTTCCTCAATACCTTTTTGAAGTAAAGCTGGAAAGATACCATCCCATCCCATCCAGCGGATTTGAAAGGGAGTGAAAATTCTGGGTGGATCTGAGTTCTTTTCTGACCGTGAAAATTTTTCCAGAGAGACTCCAGGTTCTATTGTGAGGCGCATAGGCCACCTCTCTTCAGCGATCATGCGGGTCTTCTTGGGCTGCTACTACTACTGAATCCGGAAAGTGGGTCTTTAACAGTACCTCTAAGGTTTCCTTCCGGTTTTCAGTGAACCTCACATCTTGCTTCTGGAGAAGTCCTAAACCATTTGAATGATCCCTAGAAAGGATTTTCTGGTGACGAGCTGCAAGGGGCAATTTATTGATTCCCTCACAAAAATTCCTCCAGGTAGGATCATCTTCTTAATTCGAGATTAAATGTCGTCAAGGCCATCTTATCGTGCGTTTAGCCTTCTTAAATAATCTTCTCGATTTTTTTATCAGTTTACCCTGCGTCCCCAATTCAGGCCCCATTCACCGGTGCGTTTAGCCTTGTTGAATAATTTTCTCGATTTTTTCCTTAGTTTACACAGCGTCCCGTTCCACCAAGGGACCATCTTTGTGGACTCTCTTCGCTTAACTGTGCAGTTGTTCTCGTAAACAAATTGTATAGAATTATGCAGCTGGTATGAAAACAGATCTCCAAACCCCCTGGAGACTCTATATTCCCCACAACCAAGGGCATTTCTGATTCGAGTGAGACTCTATAAGAGTCCAAGTTGGTCGGTTTTGCAATTCAAATTTCCTGCGGCTGCATGGTCTCGGCCGCCAAATTGAATCTGATGTGCAAGTGATCCGATAATGAGGTCTCTTCAGACAGATGCCAGTTTTTGATCAGGTCGCAGAAATGCGGACTAGCAAGTATCAAATCTAGGACTTCTTGCCTAATTGCATTTATAAAAGTAGGTTTCTTCCCCTATTGACAACGTCTACATTATTTGAGATCAGAAATTCAAAAAGGAACTCACCCCTGTTATTGATGTCCGTACTACCCCACACGGTGTGGTGCGTGTTTGCATCGCATCCTGGCTGGTAGGCCAGCTCATTGCGTTTGCAAAGAGATATGAGCCGCCTAACTTCAAGTGGAGGTATCAATCCATTATAGCCTTCTGTTAGCCTCTTTCACCTAGAACCTCCACCATTACTGCAATCAACTCCTTGGAGATGAACTCTGAAATGGGAATAAAATTAATTTGCGAACTGGCCAAAATAGCCTCTCTTGGACTCTCACTTCCGTTATGATAAATTAACGGGACATGTATTAGTCGTGTGGGACTCATTGCGGGATCCTCTATTTATGAACTGCTGCCACTTCCAGTTGTTCTCTGGGGCCACCTAATTTATGAAGAAAGCTTTAATATGAAGTTTCAGTTTGATTAGTTCGACCGTCTTGGCTGTAGAGAGGACACAGGCAAAAATATAAAACAAAAAATTTAAAAAAACCGAAAATACATATGGAGAAATCAATATTCACTTTGGTAAGCACATTAGGGCTCTTAATCTAAATTGAATCCACTGCGACATGATTGACAGTTAAATGTGGTATTTAAAGAGTTACAAATTGTCACTTTCATTTTCGCACAATCATCTTAACAACTAAAATCCCTTTTTGGATCGACATTTATAATCATTTCGCTAAATTGCTCGTTATGTAGTTCTCTGTTCTATTCATAATTTTACCCCAGGTAAAAAGTAAAGTAAAATAAAATTTCTTTATCTTTGTTATATCATTATCAAATTTTCTTTTTTTTTCTTTTTCATTTGTCTATTTTTTTGTTTTTCTGTAAAAGTATATTTCTGTCTGCTCTGGTTGAAGTTGATTTGATAGAACAAAAAAATATACAAAACATAAAAATAAAAAAAAAAATGTTGTCATTCGGAAATGGATTTTTTGTCTAACAATTTTTTTTTTTTCGCTTTTTTCCGGTTTTATTCAATTAAAATATTTTTTTGCAAATTGTGAGATTCAATTTTCCGGATTTATTTTTATTTTGATTGCTCTTAAAAAGCTGAATTATCCTTAAAAAAAAATAGATAATAAGTTTTTATGCTTTATAATTAGTATCACTTAGACATATTTTCTCTCTTGAAAAAAAAAAAAACAAAAAAAACTTTTAAGAGCTTTTTTGTTGGATGTAAAGTAGATTCAAGATTTTTATTATTTTTAGTTTAGTTTCATTAAAAAAATTTATTTTTTTGGTTCTATTGTGTGCGGATGGTTTTTGTTTTTAAAACTTGACGATATTTATTTAAAAATATAATTATTGTTCGTAACCAAACAAAAAACCTGTTAAACTTTGCTTATTTGGTTTGAGTTTTTCCGCGGTCACAAGTACCACCCTAAGTTTTCGGATGGCTTTTTTATTAATATAATTAATGGTTTATAAATTGTTTGAAGGATTCTTTTAATAATACAAAATAAAAAATTCTAAGAACTAGATAATAGAAAATCTAAACATTGAGGGATACAACATCAAAACTATTTAGGATTGAGTTTGGGACCGGAAATATCTTCTTTTTATATTCTAATATTTTGTAATAAATCATTTTGAGTTTATAATGCTAAGAATATTCGAAATATTCGTAAATTTAAAATTCTGTCAATTGGTACATGAATAATTTACAGGGTATAATATTTGCTAAAAAGAGCTTGTATTGTGTGTACATTGAAACTGTTAAAGTTAAATGAAGAGTGATATACAGAACTAAAAACAATTGTTAAAATGTTTTAACCATTCAGATGATTTTTTTAAGCAGCTTTTAACCAAGACACATTATTATGTTACATCTGCAATAAAAACAATTTTTTATCACTCGTTTAAAAAGTTCCATCGATAGAACCATTTACTTCCAAATTGAAGCAGCAAAAAAAAAAAAAAGATATAAACGAGAGAAAATGGTTAAATTAATGATAATGGCTATTGATTGTAATTTTTATTTTTTCTCAATTATCCATTTTGTGTGCTTTTGTTGCCTCCACTCTATCGTTAAGTCTATACACAATGTTAATCCTTAATTTCATTTTCTTTTTCTTCTTTTCTTTCACTTTTTCTCACGTAATTTTCCAATTTCTATTATCTTTTAGCTGTTTCATTTTTTTTTGTGCACTCTTCACAGTACATAGTACACAGTTTTTAAATAAAGATCACAGTTTTAAAGTTGGTTTAAACTTTTTTCTCTTTTATTATTATCATTGAGCATTCTGTTTTTTTTTTCTGTTTTTTGTATTACAGGAAAACTACTTTACAATCTGAATTGACTGTTATTTTTTTGTTTTAAAATAATAATAATATTATTATCATTATTATTGTTGGTGTACGTTTTACAATTGTGAACATTTTTTTGTTGTATGTACTCGTATACTATACCGTCGAATCGAAGTAAAATTAATTTAATTATTTTAATTAAATACAAATAAAATTTCAATATATTTTCATTATACGAAAATATAAAACAAAAAATAAATTGAAAATTTGTAACAATTATATTTGGTTTTAATTACAATTTGAATATTTAAGCTTTATGGCGGTGCACTTTATGTGTTGTGTACATTTTATTTATCAATTTGCACGATTTAAAGTTGTACATACTTTATTTATTATCATAATTAATTTCTGTTTTTGAATTTAAATAATTATGTTTTAAGCTTCAGAATATATATTTATAAGGTTTAGTAAATCGTCACGTGATTACTACAGTAATTCCTGTGTTCGACCGAGCTCTTGAGATTTTCTAATTTAAATTGTCCTGCCTCTCATAAATTTCGATATATAGTATGTATGTAATTTAAACTGGGTTTGTGCTTTCGACGTTTTTTTTCCTTGTTTTAATTTTTGTTTGTCATAAAAAACATCCAATTCGTCATTTTATTTTGTATATGTATATGGTAAATTTTCTTGTCTGTCGTATATCTAATTCATTATTGCAATATTTTAAAGCAAAAAACACATGTTATCAATATGAACAGTGTTAAAATTCAATATCATCGGGCATCATCCCCATATTGTTGTTTTTTTGTTTTTTTTTTGTAATGGTGGGAAAAGGGCTTGCAAACTTTTCCTTCGTAATAGATTATTTTCATTCAATTACTTCGGTCTAAAAGGATCAAAATATTGAAATCCAAAATGGCGAAAATTTGGTTGGTCCAAAACATTTCTTCTCAATGTTTTAAAAGTCCCGAAGTCTGGAAAAGCAAAAAAAAAAAAAATGTCCGTCCATCTGTCTGGACATCTGGATGTCTTGATATCAGGATATCCGGATGTCTGGATCTCTGAATGTCTAGATGTCTAGATTTAGGGATGTCTGAATTCATAGTATCTGGAGAACGGCTTGTACGATTTGGATTTTTTTTCCAATCTGTTTCTATGGTCAAGGCGGGGAGAAGCTGTTCATCAAGAGGGTGGGGTACCTGCCGGCCGAATTTTTCCAAAACACCTGGTTATGCACCTGAGTTTGCGGTTGATTCGAAGATTAAGTGAGGTGCTAATTTGCGGGTTGAGTTGAAATTCAGTTGGGGTTGGATTATGATTGACCAATTTTGAATGTATGCTCTTTTAAAGATTGCGTGATTGCGTTCGGCGTAGGGTTTGTAGTTGAGTAGAGGGTTGAGTTAAGTTCGGTTTGCGGGTTAAATTAGAGTTGAGTTGGGGTTGGATTAGGGTTTAGTTAGAAGTTAAGCAAAAGCTCTATTATCACGGACAATCACAATTGATTGAGACTATTTTTATGATTGAAACTGTTTAAAACAATTTCGGTCCTTATTAAGGCAAAGTGCAGTACTACATTTTTCGCATCTTAGGTAAGTGTATCCTTTACAATTGGGTAATTTTATATTTACATAATATCTCGCCTATAGTTGCAACCGAAAATCAGCCAAATTCAAGATTTTTTTTGGGTCAGCGTTGTGCTTTGACTGAATTATTTTATAGATAATCGAAGAATTGACAACAAACATATCTAATAAATGAAAAAATATTCGCCTGTACCAATTTCGACCTTAGTAGTACTTTATATCTACCGATGTAACTGTCGAGTAGATCTACAACACCCATGTACTTGTTATATTCTTTTATAACGTTTGGACATTCAATTTCATTTCTTGATTTAGCCTTTTAATCATACCACTCAGAGGACTGTATTGGATTGCGACTTACAAAATTTGAGATCAACGTCACCAAATGGTTGTCTTTCCACACTACAGTCGTAAGCTCAATGTTATCAACTTCGGCGGTGTATTCAACCGAAAATCTTCTCTTATCCTTTTTCATTTCCTTCTCTGTGGGTAGCTTGCAGTTTGGAATCCGATTCCTTCAAATTGTACTTAGGCATAGAATGCCTCCTTTTGAGAGTTATATTGCCAAAGCCACTGATGAATAGTAATTATCAAAGTATACTCTATAATTTAGACTTCTTGGTACATATCTGAGCATTCGCAACACTACATTGGCACTGGCTCCCAAATTCATTTTCAGAAGGCAATCGTTTGCGGTGATCATTTGCTTGTCCTGTATATATTTCAAAATTGTATGAGAAACGGGAGATTCCTGAGAGCACAAAAAGTTGAAATCCCCATTTATGGGGCTTATTCGGCAAATATTGTTTTATTGAGCCCTTGCATTTAGTCGAGCATATCTGTTCACCAATAGATAGAGATGATTGCAAAGGCACTTTTCTAAAATTTTTCTGGAGGGATTCGATTACCGGCCGAAGTTTTTAAAGTCTGTCAAAATCCGGATTATTCGTTGAAAGCATTTTTTCATTGTCATTGAAATGCAATAATGACTTGATCCTTTCAACATTGTTTCTTAAATTAACTGATTACCTGCAATTGAAGATGAGTAGCGGCAATCCGCACCGACATCAATATGCAAATTTCTAAAAATTTTCTTAGTTCCAGCTCCGTTATGCATTTCGTATTATTAAATAGTAAATAAATCCTCATATGGTCAGGAAAATCATCAGGCAGTGATTAGTCACCTCGAAAAAGTACCTCTTCTGGATCTTTAATAACATCTCAGCATCGCCATAATATTTTATCTGTAAAAGCAAATACCGGTTTTGTTTGATCAATTGCATCGATTTGGATGGTCTCAACAAAATCAATTGGCATATTCCATATATCAAAAAGTTCCTCTCCCGTAGGCCGATCGATACAATTCTCCTCCTCCTCGTCTATTCTTTGAACTTTATACCTATAAGTCTGAATCTCACCATCTTCGTCTTCGTTATTATTATTAACATTGTTGTTTTTATCCTCAAAAAATTCATGTTCGCTGTCCAACCCACGATAATTTCTAAGATTTCAGCTTGAGTGATAATTTTTCTAGAGTTCATTCCAGCAGGGTATTCTTAATTAATTCATAAACCGTCAGTTACTAAAGCCAACAATTGATTTATTGCAAATATGCAGTACAAAGTAAATACGGTAGTCAAATAATTCAATCAACTTTGTCTTAATATTGCATATATGAAACTACTGCATATATGCTTAAATGGTTCCATTGCATATGCATAAATGGTATTGCATATCTGCAATATACATGTTTTAATGTATTTCTTCCATAATTACAAATAAAATAATGACATATTAACAATTTAAAAACGTATATCACATACTTATAAACAAAAATAATTTTTATTTTGTAATAATTGATACGTTTTTTTGGCTAAAACACAATAAATTGAAACACACGTACCTAGTCAATTGTTTCACCTTAGGCTGAAATTTATAACTAAGATTTTGGCGCTTAAATTGGCAATCAAATAAATATAATCCCAATGAACAAAATGAAAAGGATATTATAAAGAAACAGAAAACGAAATAGAATTATACGTAAACGTACCATTTAAATATTTTGTAGTATACTTTTGGTAAGGGTTAAATCCACACGACTTTACCGATTGAACCAAGCTTTACACAAATATTGTTTAAGACTTCCGTAAGGTAACTGTTAATAACTAAAACCTCGATCTCCTAGTCAGTCCTAAGCCAAAATAATTTGATCGTAATCCCAAAGGATCAAGCAAACGTTGTTGCAGCTCATCATAGTATCTACAAATTAAAAGTACCTGAAATGAAAATGTAAATTTAGTATTAAGTAATAATTGTATAATAAATATGTACTTATCTTGTCTATTTGATGTTATGGCAACGCGACACTCCTTCGGTCAATTTATATATCTGAAATTGGCAATAAATTGTATGTATATATATGTATTATATGTATAATTTTATGTTACACATAAAATCAACTTACCGTTGACATATTACATTGTTTGTATACATATGACATTTGTCGTGTTAATAATGAAGTTAGATGTAATTTGAGTTGATACTTACCAATCTTACTACCATCTATTGTTGAGCGATTTAATTAATCGTATTCAGCATATTTTTAATGTAAATGTTTCCCCGCCGATCTTTTGTGTCTGCCGCCAAACCGGTTTGCAAATATAATAAACCGTTGATGCAAATTGTTATAATATCGCGCTCTTACAATTTAACCTTCGACAAGACAACATCAAACACAGAAGATATAGTAGTGAGTGGGTAATTATATCAGAAGAAATTATATATATATATATTAATTATATAAATCAGAAATTATACATATATGTATTAGAAATTAAATAAGAATAAATTATATGTTGATTGAATTATTTATTTGTGATAACATTACCTATGGTGCTTCAACTTTAACAATTTTTTAACTGGTTCATTTCTGAGGTGCCTCTAAGAAGGTCTAAGCTTATACCACAATGTAAACAATGTCAAGCCTATGGACATACACAAAAATATTGCAACAGGGAACCTAGGTGTTTCAAATGTTTAGGTAAACATCATACCAAAGATTGTGTAAAAGCCCAAAATGTTCAACCTAAATGCGTTCACTGTGGAGAAAACCATCCGGCTAACTACAGAGGATGCAGCGTTGCTATTGAACTGCAAAATATCAAAAATAAGAACGTGATTGCTAAAAATCCAAGTTCATTCAGGAAACAAGCGGTTAAGATGAACCGACCCGAAGTAAATCGTAGAGTGTCGGGAACTACTCAAGGACAATTTGGTAAAATGACTTATGCTCAAGTAATGATGAGCAACGGAAATCCAGGAAAAACTGCTCAAAATGACGATATAAGTCAAACACTTAAATTAATTTTAAGCAGACTAAATACATTTGATGAGCGATTACAGAAACTAGAGTACAGCACTAAGGGAGCCATCCCTAAACAGAAAAATGGCCCAAGATCTTAGAATCTTATGTTGGAATGCCAATGGACTGATGCAACATCAACAAGAACTGCAAGTGGTCCTGGACACAGAAAAAATCGATGTATGTCTCATCACGGAAACACACTTCACTAGACAATCAAACATTAAATTTAAAAATTATCAAATATATCACACTATTCACCCTGGAAAAACTGCTAAAGGAGGTAGTGCTGTTATAATTAGAAATAGTATTCATCACTATGAGGAGTTAAAATATGAAACGGAAGAAATACAAGCAACTTCTGTTATTGTCAAATCCAAAAGTAGTTATATTTGTATTGCTAGTATTTACTGCCCACCGAAGCACTCAATGAAAGAAAAAGATTATCTCGAGTTCCTCAGTAAATTAGGAAAACGATTTGTACTTGGAGGAGACTTTAATGCAAAAAATGTCCACTGGGGATCCAGATTAACAACAACTAAGGGTAAAGAACTCCTAAAAGCTATCAGAAAATGCAGTTGTGAAGCCCTTTCAACTGGAAAACCAACCTACTGGCCAACTGATCCAAACAAAGTGCAAGATCTGATAGATTTCTTTATAATAAAGAACATATCTGTAAATTATGTACAAGTAGATGAAAGCCACGACTTAAACTCTGATCATTCACCAATACTTCTAACGTTAAGTGAAAAAATCATTCAGGAAGAAAGAAACCCATTCCTAGTAAATAATCACACTAATTGGGCATGCTTTAGACTATCGCTAGAAGAAAAAATTAACTTAATGGTTCCATTAAAGACTGAAGAACAATTAGACAAAGAAGTTCACAAATTTGTAAACGATATACAGCAATCAGCTTGGGAAAATACTCCTGAAATTAAAACGAAAATCAAGGGAAACAATTACCCTATGGAAATTAGGGAACTCCTCGCAGAAAAAAGAAGAGCGAGAAGAGTATGGCAACAAACAAGGGCCCCCCAAGATAAAACTCATTTGAACAACCTCACTCAACAATTAAGAAGAGAGATCAAAGAATTGAAAGACGAATCAATCAGCAACTATTTAAGAAAATTAACTAATGATAACAGTACTGATTATTCTCTTTGGAAAGCAACCAAAAGAATCAAAAGACCAATAATGCAGATTCCCCCAATAAAAATAGCAGGTGAGAAATGGGCTAGAAATAATGAAGACAAAACTCGAGAATTTGCCGAACACCTCGAAAAAATATTCCAGCCACATGAAGACCAAACGTTGGAAGCCGAGATAATAACTGAACAAGCTGTGCAAGAAAGTAAAGAAATCCTACCCACAACACCAAAAGAAGTCATGCGTGAGATAACAGCTAATATGAATACGAAAAAAGCTCCTGGGTACGATCTTATTACTGCAGAAATCTTGAAAGAACTGCCAAGGAAAGCTCTGGTGAAACTCACCAATCTTATAAATGCAGCATTTAGAATCAAATGTGTACCAAGCTTATGGAAAATTGCAGAAGTAATTATGATCCCAAAACCTGGGAAACCACCACACATAACATCGTCTTATAGGCCAATTTCGCTATTGCCAGTCATGCTCAAACTCTTTGAGAAGCTTCTGGTAAAAAGATTACATCCGATAATCGAGAGTAAAAACTTGATCCCAAATCATCAGTTCGGTTTTCGCAACCAACACTCAACAATTGATCAAGCACACAGAATAACCAGTATAATTGAGAAAGTATTAGAGGAGAAAAAAGTCTCTTCAACAGTATTTCTAGACGTTGCACAAGCGTTTGATAGAGTGTGGCATGAAGGACTTAACCACAAGTTAAGGAATCTTCTACCAATGCAATTTGCTAAGATACTAGAATCATACTTGAAAGATAGGTTTTTCAGGATTAAGTTAGATGATACATTTTCTGAATTGAAAGAAATCAATGCAGGAGTTCCACAGGGCAGTGTATTAGGGCCGGTTTTATACCTACTATATACTTATGATATTCCTACATTAGAAAACAACACAGTGGCAACTTTTGCAGATGATACGGCGATCTTAGCTGTTGGAAAAAGCAACGAAGAATCAACACAGAAGTTACAATCAGCTATAACTCAAATATATAAATGGACAAAAAGATGGAGAATAAAACTAAATGAAGCTAAATCAGTTCACATCAACTTTACAAACAGACGAATCGAACATATTCCGATTACCATAAATCGGGAAATAATACCGCATGCGAACACAGCTAAGTATCTCGGCATGACCCTGGATGCTAAACTACGATGGAAAGCACATGTCAAGAAGAAAAGTGAAGAATTAAGACTTAAATACAGAAAAATGTATTGGCTGATGGGAAGGAACTCTTCTTTATCAACATACAACAAGCTTCTACTTTATAAGCAAATATTGAAACCGATTTGGACTTATGGTATTCAGCTTTGGGGTTGTACCAAACAGAGCAACGTAAATATCATCCAAAGATTTCAGAATATGGTATTAAGGAACATCGTTGATGCACCTTGGTATGTTAGGAACAATGACCTTCATAGGGACCTTAAAATGAACCTCATCTTAAATGAAATCCAGGAAAAAGCACGGAGACATGAAGAAAGGCTCCGCCAACATGTGAACATTGAGGCAACTCAGCTCCTAAGCATCACGAATTTAGTTCGCAGACTTAAAAGAACCAAACCTTTTGAGCTGGTGTGATTGTTAGTTTAAGCAGCATTATGGTGATCTAAAATCCAAAACAAAGATGTGGTTTACATCAATTTACCAAACACTATGGAATGCCAATGGGAAGAAGCCATAGATTAATTTAAGTTAGTAAATTAAGTCAGAAACAAATTGCTAATTAGTCCAGGAGACTAGATTGTAATTACATAAAAGAAATAAATAAAATTTATTTTAAATTAAAAAAAAAAAAAAAAAAAATTTCTGAGGTAACGCAAAATTCGAAGATAGTCTATGCACCGATCTTGGCAAACAAATATATACACGAAGATACAGTCCGCTCTTTAACATTTTTTTTGGTCCTTCGAGCCGGATCATACGCACCGGCATCAAATATCAGTGATAAATTATTCCTTGAAAGGAGTGTCGATCGGGTAAGAAGCGTGTATCTCAAATGAACAGTTACTGTATATCAAGTGCACAGTTATTGTGAATCACGTGAACAATTGAACCATATAGTAATTATTTTATAGTGCAATTCCAAGTGAACCATAAGTGAATCATTGAGTTAGTGAATTGGTAAAAATAAAAAAAATAAAAATTAAAAATGGATGTAACGGCATTCATCAAACGCAGGAGCATTTTAACGGGTCTCATGACGAAATTAGAAAATTTCTCTAAGGAGCTTTTCAACACCACAAGTGTAGAAGAAGTCAAAGTCAAATTGACACGTGCTTCCCAGTTGCATCAAGAATTTGTGGAGATCGAAGACAAAATATTTAGTGCATCGAGTGAAGAAATCTCCGAAATGGAAATCGTTGAAGAGCAGTATTACAAAATTATAATCAATTGTAACACGTGGCTCAGAAAAAAAAATTTATTACCAAACGAACAGTCGATGGATGAATCAACAGCTGGCATTAATACCACTTCTCAAACAGCAGCATGCGATTTTAAGCTTCCACGGGTAAATATACCAATATTTTCGGGGGATTATCGAGAATGGCAGTCATTCCATGACCTCTTCACAGCAGCAGTTCACGAGAACCATTCACTAACACCAGCACAAAAATTTCAATACCTGAAGGGGGTCCTACGAGGCGAGGCAAGTGCATTAATTCGGTATTTCACCATTACTGAAGCTAACTATTTCGAAGCGTTCTCAAAGCTAAGTAAACGATATGATCGTAAGCAATTAAGTGCTAATGCATTCATAAAATTATTCATGGAACAATCACCAATCCATTCTGCCAATGCAACAAATATCAGGAAGCTGTTGGATATTGCAGACGAAGCAACAAGAGGTCTAAAGGCACTTGGCACCGAAGCTGATACAAAGGACATTTGGTTAATTTATATTTTATTTAACAAGCTTGATGAAGATTCAAAACAATTATGGATGCGCGAAGCATCTGACATCGAATTTCCATCACTTACGAGTTTCTATGAATTCCTGGGCAAACGAGCTGACTCACTGGAAGGCATAAAGACATCAAGTAAAGTTCATTCCAAATCTTCCAATAATACAAGAGGGTTTCATGTAGCTTCGTCGATAACCTGTCCCGTATGCCAGGCCAGTTCACATCAACTATTTGAATGTTCCAAGTTCCAGGAATTGAATGTCGACGCAAGAAGGAACTTAATAAAAAATGACCAAAGATGTTTTAATTGCTTTAATAATAATCATTTAGTTTATAGTTGTAAATCAAAAACCAGATGCAGATTATGCTCTAGAAGACACCACTCACTACTACACACAAATCAATCGAATCAAGGGACCAGTGATTCAAAACCAGCAGTATCAAATCAAACTACTGTTATTCAAGGTTTACCATTAACCAAGCAGGAGACATCAACCATGGCAAGCATTGATCTAAAGAGAAGCAATCCATCTGCATCATCGGCAATCGATACCATGGAGACTTATGTTCAATCAACATCACATTGTACCTTATCGTTACTCCCAACCATTGTTATCAAGATACATGACAATTATGGACAATGGCATTTGTGTCGAGCACTAATGGATTCTGGATCACAATGCTCCTTTGTCACAGAAGATTGTGCTCAACGATTATGTTTGCCACGGCACCATGCAAAACTTAATGTAACTGGCTTGGGGCAAACCAATGCTGGCATGTGCCGAGGATATATAAATATGACCGCATCATCAAGATTTAATAAATCCATTACAATGAATCTAAAGTGTTACATCATTTCCAAGTTGACATCCAAATTACCTACCTGCGACTTCAATACCACTATGTGGAGTCACTTGGAAAATTTACGATTGGCTGATCCAACATTTCATACACCAGGTATTATTGATATGCTAATCGGAAGTGATTACTTCTTCCACATTATAGGCAACAAAAGAATATGTGGAGTGCTGGGTACACCAATGGCACAAGAGACACTGTTCGGGTGGATTATTGCTGGACCAGTAGTTAAAACAAACCCAGTGCTGCCAACTGTTACCAGTTTACATGCCGAGACCAACCTAGATGACATTTTGAGGAAATTTTGGGAAATTGACGAAATTCTAACTTAACCGCTGTTAACCGATGATAATACCAGATGTGAAGAACATTATCAAAAGCACACAACAACTAGTGAAGGTCGATTCGTTGTTAGACTGCCCTTCAAAATCGAAAATCCAATCTTTGGAAAAAGCATGAGTGGCGCATTGAAACGTCTTGAAAACATGGAGACCAAATTTAAGAGAGATAGACAATTTAAAGATGCATACCACAATTTTATGGATGAATATAAAGCTTTGAAACACATGGAAGAAATCCCTGTAAAAGAAATAAACACCAACCGAGAGTGCAGTTTTTATTTACCTCACCATGGCGTTTTCAAATCATCGAGTACCACCACCAAATTACGAGTGGTCTTCGACGCGTCATTTAAATCGTCAAATGGAGCATCATTGAATGACACGTTGTTAGTTGGCCCTACCTTATATCAACCACTCATTAGCATTCTGCTGAAATTTCGAACATTCAAGGTTGTATTTTCGGCTGACATCGAAAAGATGTACCGACAGATACTAATCGATCCAAGTGATAGTGATTTTCAGCGTATTTTATGGACGAATGATCCAAGTGAACCTGTAAGACATTATAGATTAAGAACGGTAACCTATGGCACATCAGCTGCACCGTATCTTGCGACCAAAACCATCCAAGTAATAGGCAATGAATTACTCAAAACTGATCCAGCTGCAGCACATGTATTTTAAATAATTTTTATGTGGATGACCTAATGTCTGGGGCTCATACAATTGAAGAGGCTCATCGTCTGCAAGACAAGGTATCAACAACACTTTAATCGCATGGGTTTAAATTACGAAAATGGGCGTCAAATGCTACCGAACTGCTGAACCATATTAACGAAGATGACAGGGAAAAGGTTTCCGTTGCCATTAATGACGATTCTACCTATCTTAAATTGCTGGGAATTCAATGGCATCCCGTAGAGGATGAATTCCGTTTTAACGTTTGTTGTGCTGATGATTTAAAACCCACTAAGAGAAATATTTTATCGTTTTCCGCCCGAATTTTTGATCCACTGGGATGGCTTGCACCTATTATCATAAACTTTAAAATAATATTTCAGAAGTTGTGGCTATTAAAGTTGGATTGGGACGATCCAATTCCATCAACGACATCAGAAAATTGGTTAAAGGTGAAAAATGAAATGCTAGATCTTCAAAATTTAAGTATTCCAAGATGGTTGTTGACAACAAGCAATAAATTTGAGCTCCATGGATTTGCAGATGCATCGGAGAATGCATATGCCGCTGTAGTCTACAGCCGAACGATTGATGAAATGGGAAATGTCAATATCAGGTTGATGACCGCCAGAACGAAAGTGGCGCCGATAAACCAAGTTTCAATTCCGCGATTGGAATTGTGTGCTGCTATCCTGTTGAAAAAACTGCTAATGATGATCAAGGAAACATTGGGTGGCGAAATTGAAATTACGGCCTGGACGGATTCAACAATCGTCCTTTCATGGCTAGATTCTCACCCACGGAGATGGAAAACGTTCATCGCTAACCGAACAGCAAACATTTTATCTTGTCTTTCTAGAAATCATTGGAAACATGTGCAATCCTCACACAACCCAGCCGATTGTGCTACAAGAGGTTTGCTGCCGCGAGAACTGATCAAGTTTAATTTATGGTGGAATGGTCCTGATTGGTTAAGGTGAGACTCATCTCATTGGCCAGATCAACCAAAGCAATTATCAAACATCCCGGAAGAAAAATCGTGTGCTAATGTACTGGTATTAACAACAGAGTCTACCTCAGATATCCTTGCTCTAGTCAGTCAACGATGTTCTTCATTTCGCAAATTCATAAATATCATCGGATGGATCAAGCTCTATTACCATAATCTCCAATATGCGACTGAAAGGCTAACTGCGGATATATTAACTGTCGAAGAAATTATCGCCAGTAAAACCTTTATCTTCAAATTTCTTCAACTAGAGCATTTCAACAGTGAGTTAAGGGACATCCAAACCCTTAAGGTGGTATCGAAGAAGAGTAAATTGTATCATTTTACTCCATTTATCGATAACGACGGCATTATGAGAGTGGGAGGTCGTATCCAACATTCGTCGGTTGAATTTAATACACGCCATCCAACAATTTTGCCCAGATGCTATATTACGAAGCTGTTGGTAACGGAACTACATCATAAAAACATGCATGCCGGACCAACATTATTAACCAACATCATACGGCAAAATTATCACATTTTACAATGCCGATACTTAATCAAGGACATTATACGTAGATGTATTGTATGTACGAGATACAGAAGTCAACCAAACAATCAACTCATGGGAAACCTTCCGACAGCTCGGGTTAATTATGATAGGCCTTTTGTCAAAGTTGGTATAGACTATGCTGGCCCATTGATGATAAAACAAAAATATGGTAGAGGTCTAAAACATTCCAAGGCCTATTTAGCTATCTTCGTCTGTATGTGCACCAAGGCAGTGCACATCGAAGTCGTGAGCGATCTTTCAACCGAGTCATTTCTAGCAAGTCTAAGACGATTTACATCCAGAAGAGGCCTGTGCGCGGAAATTTTCTCCGATAATGGTTCCAATTTCATGGGAGCAGGGAATACTCTAATAGAATTATACCAATTTATAAAAAATAACTCTAACGAAATTTCTTCAATTTTAGCCGTAGTCTTAATCAAATGGCATCATATCCCTAGTGCGGCTCCATCATTCGGCGGACTATGGGAGGCGGCCGTTAAATCTCTTAAATATCATTTGAGGAGAGTAATGGGTAACACAGTCTACACATTTGAGGAACTAACAACAATAGCTGCACAGATTGAAGGCATACTGAATTCCAGACCAATATGTATTTCGTCAACCGAAGACATCGATGCCTTAACACCGGGCCATTTTTTGATTGGTCGGCCAATAAAGCAATTACCGGAGCATAATCTCAAAACCATTCCATCATCACATCTGGTTAGATGGCAGCATTTACAAAAGGAGTTACATCACCTCTGGCAGAGATGGCACAACGAATACCTAACATGTCTACACAGACGAACTAAATGGCAATCACAAGGAGCAAAGCTCAAAATAAACGATGTGGTCATAATTAAAGATGATAACCTACCGCCTGCCAAGTGGTTATTAGCTCGTGTGGATCAAGTACATCCTGGAACCGACGGAATAGTTCGTGTTGTTACGCTAAAAACCAAAACAACAACATTAAAACGTCCAGTACATAAATTATGTAAGCTGCCAATTAATCAATAATTGAATTGATGGATTCAACGGGCCGGTATGTTACAGCTCAGCTACAAATTAAAAGTACCTGAAACGAAAATGTAAATTTAGTATTAAGTAATAATTGTATAATAAATATGTACTTATCTTGTCTATTTGATGTTATGGCAACGCGACACTCCTTCGGTCAATTTATATATCTGAAATTGGCAATAAATTGTATGTATATATATGTATTATATGTATAATTTTATGTTACACATAAAATCAACTTACCGTTGACATATTACATTGTTTGTATACATATGACATTTGTCGTGTTAATAATGAAGTTAGATGTAATTTGAGTTGATACTTACCAATCTTACTACCATCTATTGTTGAGCGATATAATTATTCGTATTCAGCATATTTTTAAAGTAAATGTTTCCCCGCCGATCTTTTGTGTCTGCCGCCAAACCGGTTTGCAAATATAATAAAACGTTGATGCAAATTGTTATAATATCGCGCTCTTACAATTTAACCTTCGACAAGACAACATCAAACACAGAAGATATAGTAGTGAGTGGGTAATTATATCAGAAGAAATTATAAATATATATTAATTATATAAATCAGAAATTATACATATATGTATTAGAAATTAAATAAGAATAAATTATATTTTGATTGAATTATTTATTTGTGATAACATTACCTATGGTGCTTCAACTTTAACAATTTTTTAACTGGTTCATTTCTGAGGTAACGCAAAATTCGAAGATAGTCTATGCACCGATCTTGGCAAACAAATATATACACGAAGATACAGTCCGCTCTTTAACAAACGTCACATTATTATAAGATTATACCTGATGAAAGCAAGTTCAGCACATTATGAATGTACCGCTTTGCGTAAACCTTATTTTTGTAACTTTAGTTTAGGGCTTTAAGGCATCAAGAAGAAATAGGGCTTGAATCATTGATTTTCCGCTTAATTTTATTGGAGCTAACACGCAATCTTCCCAGATTTTTACGTTTGAAAATAACTGAACAAGTGAACTAACTTAATGTAACCAATAATTACTCTCTGTAATCGTGAGTTTTAATCTATTCCATCAACAATATCCAAGGAACGGTTGTTAATGTCAAAACCAAAAATAGTTTTAAATATTGGTATTGCTAGTATTTACTGCCCACCGAAGCACTCAATAAAAGAAAAAGATTATCTCGGGTTCCTCAGTAAATTAGGAAAACGATTTGTACATGGAGGAAACTTTAATGCAAACAATGTCCACTGGGGCTCCAGATTAATGACCGACGAGTAGGGGTAAAAAACTCTCTACTGGAAAACCAACCAACTGATCCAAATAAAGTACCAGATCTTATTGATTTCTTTATAATAAAGAACATCACAAATAATCACACTAATTGACTATAGCTAGACGAAAAAATTAACCTAATGGTTCCGTTAAAGACCGAAGAGCAATTAGACAAAGAAGTTCACAAATTTGTAAACAATGTAAAGCAATCAGCGTGGGAAAATACCCCTGCAATTAAAAAGAAAATTAAGGGAAACAACTACCCTATGGAAATTACAATCTGACTGAACAATTACGAAGAGAGATCAAACAATTGAAAGATGAATCAATCAGCAACTATTTAAGAAAATTAACTAATGATAACAGTACTGATTATTCTCTTTAGAAAACAACCAAAAGAATTAAAAGACCAATAATGCAGAATCCTCCAATATAAATAGCAGGTGAGAAATGGGCTAGAATTAATGAAGGCAAAGCTCGAGAACTTTCGGAACACCTCGAACAAATATTCCAGCCACATGAAGACCAAACGTTGAAAGCCGAGATAATAACTGAACAAGCTGTGTATTAAAGTAAAGAAACCCTACCGACAACACCAAAGAAGTCATGCGTGAGATAAAAGCTTATATGAATACGAAAAAGCTCCTGGGTACGATCTTATAACTGTAAAACTATTAATAGAACTGCCAAAGGAAAGCTCTGGTAAAACTCACCAATATTGTGCAAAATTTCAGAGGTAATTATGATATCAAAAGCTGGTAAAGCACCACACATAACCTCGTCTTATAGGCCAATTTCGCTACTGCTATTCAGGTCCAAACTCTTTGAGAAGCTTCTGGTAAAAAGTTAAACCCGATTAGCGAGAGTAAAAGCTTGATCCTAAATCATTAGTTCGGTTTTCGTAACCAATACTCAACAATTGATCAAGTACACAGAGTAACCAGTTTAATTGAGAAAGCATTAGCGGACAAAACAGTCTGTTCAATAGTATTTCTAGACGTTGCGCAAGCATTTGACAGAGTGTGGCATGATAAATGCTAAAATACTGGAATCTTAATTGAAAGATAGGAATTCCACAGCATTAGAAAACTACACCGTGGCGATTTTTGCAGATGACACGGCGATCTTAGCTGTTGGAAAAAGCAACGAAGAATTAACACAGTAGTCACAATAAACTATAACTCAAATATATAAATGGACAAAAAGATGTAAAATAAAAATAAATGAAACTAAATCAGTTCACATCAACTTTACATACAGAAGATTTGAGCATATTCCGATTACCATAAATTGAGAAATAGCACCGCATCTGAACACAGCAAAATATCTCGGCCTGACTCTGGATGCTAAATTACGATGGAAAGCACAAGTCAAGAAGAAAAGTGAAGAATTAAGACTTAAATACAGTAAAATGCATTGGCTGATGGAAAAGAACTCTTCTTTATCAACAAACAACAAACTTCTACTTTATAAGCAAATATTGAAACCGATTTGGACTTATGGTATTCAGCTTTGGGGTTGTATCAAACAGAGCAAGCAACGTAAATGTCATCCAAAGATTTCAGAATATGTCAGGAATAATGACTTCCATAGGGACCTTAAAGTGAACCACATCTTAATGAAATCCAGCAAAAAGCGCGGAGACATGAAGAAAGGCCCCGCCAACGTGTGAACACTGAACATTGAGGCAACTCAGCTGATAAGCAGCACGAATTTAGTATGCAGACTTAAAAAAAACAAACCTTTTGAGCTTGTATGATTGTCAGTTTAAACAGCATTGTGCTGATCTAAATTGATAGACACTCATGATTTTAACTTTGAAAATTGAAAAGTTTCTGTGTTTGATAAGATAACAAAATTAAAAATGGTCTGAATTATGAAAATGATGCCAATCATTTGATAAATAAAACCAACACTTCCAAAATACCACCAAATTTTTGGTTATTCAGCAAACACATTTTAAAATTTTACTGTTCTATTTAAATAAGTTTTTCGTAAAATTTTAAAACAGTTTAAATTTGGTAAATTTTGTTTTCAAAATTTGTACAGTTACAAAGATTAAAATATCATTGGTACGAGTATATACCTTAAGCATAATTTAGGAATTCTCTTTTTCTAATAATTTTAATAAGCAATTCCTCGAAATTTTAAAAATTGATCAATTTTGCCCAATAATGTATCGGTAAAATTTGTTTAAATTTTTGTTGCAGTTTTCACATTTTAAAGAACCACTACAATTTTATTTTAATCTAATCATGTACCCACAACTAAGATTTTTTTAAAATTTTGTTTGTATTTCTCAAAATTTTAGGCAATTTAAGACTTTTATTACATGAAATTTTAGTTTGTTTCTTTTAAAATTTGGCCAACATTGATATATAAAAAAAAAAAAAAATAAAAAGTGAAATTTTTTCCATTGTTTAAGAAAAATGTTCAGAATTTAATAAACCGTAAATTTTAAGACATATTCAAGAACCACATTTTCAAAGTCAACAGTTTTCCCTGGCGACCGTATGTGCTAGTCTCAATCTTCCTTTCAGCTCCGTGACATAGTCGTCATAGTTGTATATTGGTTTAGGTTCCTTTTTTATTGCTGTTGGGATTACTGCTGTTTTTCCATACACTAGTTCATGTGGTGTAAATTGCGTGGCACAATGTGGTGTGGAATTGTAAACGAAAATAGCGTAATGACACATTTCGTCCCAGTTGTTTCTATCTTTGTCCGTGAAGGATCTTAAGTACTCTTTTAAGGTGTTATGTGACTTTTCGAGGGCTCCATTAGTTTCTGGGTGGTATGTTGCTGTGTTTAAGTGTTTGAGTTTGAGTAGTTTACATACTTCGTTGAAACTCATACTCATGAAGTTGCTCCCCTGGTCGGTGAGAATTTTTTCTGGGATGCCATGCTTTGTGATAAAGTACTCACAAAGAGCCTTTGCTACCGTAATCGCATTTTGGTCTGGGATAGGTATTGCACCTGAAAATTTTGACAAGTCATCTTGAAATGTGAGGATGTAGTTATTACCTGATTCTGTTGTTGGTAATGGTCCTACTATATCAAACGCTACTCTTTGGAAAGGGTACTCGGAAGTCGTCGTAATTTGTAGTGGTACTTTTGTTTTCTTGTGGTTTTTGTTCTTTCTACATAGGTGACCTTTCCTAATAAAGCGGTTTATGTCTGTCAACATGTTGGGCCAGTAGTATAATAGTCTGATCCGTTTGTACGTCCTCCATATTCCAGATTGTCCTCCTAGTGGTAAATTATGATATTCGGTCAGTATTTGCTGTCGTTTCTTGTGGTCTAACACTACTTCTATTTTGGGTGTGATCAATTTATTGTTAACATTGACCCGTTCGGTGTCTTGTATCTGTTGTATATTTGGTTTATCCTTGCTTCTATTTCCTTCTTCTGTCTCTGTCTCGTCTTTCTCTTGGGTGATTTTACTTTGTTGTCTGGTTATTGCTAGTACGTTATTATGTCTTATTCTGCTAAGTGTGTCGGCGTTTGTGTTTAGTTTACCGGGTTTATGTAGTATTTCAAAATTATACTCGGATAACTTTAAGTTCCATTTTAGTTTTCTGTTCGGAATTTTAGTTATGTTACTCTTGAGAGGCTTATGATCTGTGATTATCGTGAATTTCTTACCGTAGAGGCATGGTCTGAAGTTGTTAACCGCCCAATATATGGCTAACATTTCCTTTTCTATAGTTGAATATTTCTTTCGGATTTACCCAAAGCTCTGCTGGCGTATGCTATCGGGTATTCTCCTTGTGGATATATTTGTGATAGAACGGCGCCTAAACTTTAATCACTGGCGTCTGTTGTAATAATGAATGGTCTCGTCATGTCTGGGTACTTTAGTAATGGTTGGTTTGTTAGATACGTTTTTAGTGTTTTCATTGCCGTTTGACATTCATCCGTGAATATAAAGGTTGTACCTTTTCGAGTGAGTTTCGTTAGTGGTTCTGCGATTTGTGAAAAATTAGGAATGAATCTGCGATAATAGTTGGCAAGGCCCAAAAAAGATTGTGTTTCTCGTACGTTTTTTGGTTGAGGAAAGTTTTGTACTGCTTTTACGGTACTTGGGTTTGGTTTAATGTCATCTGATGTAATTAAATGCCCTAGGAATGTGATTTCTTTCTTTAAAAATTGGCATTTGGTGCTCTGTAGGTTACTATGTCGACATATATCGAAAACTTCTGCCAACTTGTTATTAAGGTCTCTTAGATTTTTCCCGTAGATGATTACATCATCGAGATAAATAAAGCCTTTGATTCCTTGGAATCCGCGTAAGGTGTTGTTGATTGCTCTTTGGAAAGTTGCCTGTGAATTTTTAAGACCGAATAGCATTCGTGTAAATTCAAAATGTCCATAGTCCGTGTTGAAAGCTGTTTTGTGAGAATCACTAGGTTTCATCTCAATTTGGTGGTATCCACTAGCCATGTCGAGGGTTGAGAAATACTGAGCGTGACCAAGTTGGTCAAGAATGTCGTTTATGTTTGGTAACGGGAATGAATCACTAATTGTAATCTCATTCAATTTTCTAAAATCGACTACTACACGCCATTTGGGTGTACCATTTTTGTCTGGTTTCTTGGGTACAGCTAGTAATGGACTGCTAAATGGACTAATGCTGGGTTTAATTGTACCGTTATCTAACATTTCCTGAACTTGACGGTTTATTTCGTTTTTGTGGTTTTGCGGTAGTCTGTATCTTGGTATGTGTACCGGTTTTGAGTCAGTGTACAAGTTAATTTCATGTTGTACGCCTTTTATGCTTGTAAGCCTGTCCCCTTCTAGGTAGAAAATGTCTTGGTAATCTAAGCATAGCATTACTACGCTCAAATTTTCTTCTGTGTTGTTTGTTTTGTCCAGGTTTTCAGTGATAATTTTTATTATGAGTTCTTCCCTATTTTCGTCTGTCGTTCGTGGTTGTGTTTTTGTATGATTATCTATAGGATGTGTTTCTGGTTGATATGGTTCTAAATGGGATTGTATGTCATGTATTTGTGTATCCTGGTTTAACGTGTTCGCTACAACTATTTTTACTTTGTAGTTTACGGGTTGTACTAATATGTGGGGTACGAATATTCCTGTCTTTACTTCGAAAGCTCTGCATATGCATGTTTGGTTTGTTGCTGTCTGTATTTCGATAACTGGCTCACTCCGTGCAGGAAGAGTTATTGTGTTTGTAGTCTTGTTTGCAAATGGTATCTGTTTACTCCCTATATGTATACTGTTTGAGCTGTATTTTCTGTCAGCTTTGTGTTTTTCGAAAAAGTCACGACCTACTACTCCATCTTCTGAGATTGGGAAAGTATTTGCTACTATGTGCATTTTATGGTTAAGTTTGAAATTGTCTTCGAACTCCATTTCCAGTTCTACTGATCCTCTTGTGCGTATTTCACCTCTTCCTATCCCTGACAACGTGAGAATATCTGTTTCATCGATTTCCATTCCTGTGACTACACTACTCTTTAATAAAGATACTTCAGCTCCTGAATCCAGTAATAAATGTGGAAGGTTGTTGTTTATTTTTGGTTTGATTGTATCGCTGCTTGTTTTAAATCTTGAGATCAAATTGATTTGTGTGAGTTTATTATTCGTTTCCTGTAGAAATAGGTTTTGTAGGCTGTATTCTTTGTTTAGTGCTTCTTTGTGGTTTTGTGGCTTCCGATTTCTTTTTATTTTCACTTTTCGTAGACTTCTTATTAGTTTTTTCGATTTTGTGCATGTTTGCTTCATTAGTTCCTGAATTTTTGTTTTTGAATTGATAATTGCCTCCTTTGCTAATTTGCACTTGTTTTCTCTCCAACTTAAAGTTGCTAACTGGATGTGGATGAATAATACTTGTAAGATTAGCACAATGTTACGTATTGAAGTTGCTTTTGTCTTGCAAATCTTATTCATGACATCTTCTTTTCTAAGCGATTTTTGTTGATCCTCTTCCTTTGAGCTTGTTTGTTTGTTAGTTCGTGTGGGTGTCGGTCTGGCGACTGTTTCTGTTTGAGTATTTACTTGCGCTGGTCTGGCAACGGCTTGTGTTTGATTTTGCGTTGGTCTGGCAACGGCTTGTGTTTGATTAATTTGCGTTGGTCTGGCAACGGCTTGTATTTGATTTGTATTAAAACTGTATCTGTCTGTTTGTTCCAAGTCGCTCCGGTCAACTTGAAAACTTTTTGTTTTCTGTCGGTCGACACGGCAATCTTGGAGGTTTGTTTCAGTATTGTCAATGTTTCTGTTAATTAGGTTCATTGTTGGAATGTTACCCATTTGGAGAGGTTGCTCATGTCCGTTTCCGTTTTGCTTTGTTCTTATGTTTATTTCTGGATCCAACTGCGGCGGCTCCCCTACTGCTGGTTGGATCCGTTGGAGTTTTCCGATGGATTTTTTACTGGTTGAGTTTTTGTTTGTTCCGTTTGATACTGCTGAATCTGGTTTATTCTCATCCTGTTGAACCGTTCTTCTAATTCTCCATTGTTCCCTAACGCCTTGTTGTTTGGGTTTTCACTTGTGCTAAATTTCCTATTTGTGAAGAATTTGCTTCTGCATTCATCGTATGTATGGCCTGTCGTCGTTTTGCAGTGGTCGCAGTATTTTGGTTGAAAGTTGTTTCTCTGTACCGGCTGTGCGTATCTTACGTAACCAGTTTGTTGTGTTGGTTGTCTGTAATTGTTTGGTTGAAAGTTTGGTATCGGTGGCATGTTGTGTTGCATTTTTTGTTGTTGGTCAGTTACTCGGAAACGTGTGTTGTTTAGTGTGTTTAGTCGTGATCTACAAATATTATAGGTGTGTCCTAATTTCTGGCAATAGTTGCATATTATCTGTCTGGAATTGTTCCATTGATTTCTGTTGAACTGTGTTGGGCTTGCTTCATTTAATCTTGTTGTTGCTGTCGTCTCTAACATTCTTTCAATTACTTCTGTTTCAGATATGATCTCCTCGATCTCCGTCGCTCGGCTTGTTGCTTTTTTTTCCCTTAATATCTTGTTATTTAATCCTTTTTTGAATGATATAATCGCCGTACTTTCTAAATGTTTTGCGTACGCTGGGTCAATGTTTACTAGTTCGTATTTCATCTTGTAGCCTGTTTTGTATTCCTCTAGAGCATCGCTTACTCTATACCCAAAGTTTCGAATCGTTTCTCCATACGTTTGCTTGATATCGATTAGTTTTCTTTCTAGTTCGGCTAATGTCCATACTTTTGTGTACATTCCGCTCAGCGTTTTCTTCAACGTTTCGTAGTCTTCGATTTGCCTATTCATTATCCTGGAGTATGCTTCGCCTGTGAACTTAAATTTTATTAATTTACTGAATATTTTCTTTTCGTCATTGTTCGTCATCATGCTGTATGCGCTGTCCGCTGCTCCCAAGAATCGTGTTAGGTTATTTGTACCGTTGAATTCGGGTTCGAAAGTTATATTTTGTTGGATTTCTCTTATGTTGGCCATCTCGGTTTGTGTTGTGATGTTTTTGCTGCTGTATGTGGTGTTTGTGTTTTCTTGTTGTTGGGTTTCGAGTTTTGGTTTGGTTTGTCTTCACTTTCACTGTTGCTTTGGGAACGGGTACGATCGTTTGGGATTACTGATGGTTCTCTTCTGCCGATAGGTTTTGGTGGTGGTGGTGTTATTCCAGATTTGTTTTCGAATGGAGGTTCTGTTTTTTCACTCATATAACTTTTGCACTTAACTTTATGACTTATTTTACCGTGAGTAAAGCGATTGGATTAATTTTCCCGGTTTTTTTGAATTTTTCGGATTAGTGGTTATTTTCTATTCCCAACTTTGTTCTTATTTACTAATCGCTACAGGACGATTTCTACAGCGCCAATATTGACATTTTATCATTTTACCCACTTCATTAATTTTCTTAAATTTCTAAACTTCCTACAACTTTCAATAATTTTACAAGCATTAAAATTTTTCTAAAAATTAAAATATTCATAAAATTATGAAATTTATTATTTCACTTTAAATCGTCGTGTCCAAATAAGAGTATTACATCTGCAAATCATTAATTTTTTGGAGGGGCGTGTCAAGTTTTAATGTTAAATATGGCTTAATTCTTTTTAAATAAAATTCTTGCCACACTTTCTGGAAAGAACTTTATCTAAAAAAAAATTAAGCCGAAATTAGCAATAACAACTTTAAAGCCTCTTCAAAGAAAATAGCGATTTGTAGATGTAATACTCTTATTTGAACACGACGATTACAAGTGGACATAATTATGTATATAAAGTTTCTGTTTATATAATTTCGTAAAAAAATGTTTCATTTCCAAAGCTCATTTTATAATGCGAGAATTAGGCTCAAAATTAAAAAAATAAATAAATAATGAACACCTTCCAAATTCCTGCCAAAATTAAAAAAAGTTGCGGAGTGAAAATTTTTTAAAATTGATTGTTCAAAATTTGCCAGTATTTTGAATAAATTTACAAATTTGCTATTTAAAAAACCGTTCGAAATTAAGGTTCACATTTTTTTAGAAAATTTGTTAAATTTATTTCTAAAAATTCCAAACAAAAGTTTAATTAGTAGAAAATTCAATGATGATTTTAGGTTTTGTTCGATTCCAAAAAATTTAGACGAAAAATTTCAATTTGCTTATTTTAAAATTTCTCAAAATTTTACGAGTCGGGGTTGATCAATTGGGTTTAATTGGAGTTTTATTTGGAACTTAAGTCGAGGATTAAAGTGAAGATTCGATTCAGTTGTGTTTATACATGTAGTTTTCGAAGCATGTTGATTCAGGGTATGAGTTGAACGTATATAGTTTGCGATTTGGTTGCGGATTAATTTGGTTTCAAGTTGAGGGTTCAGTGGGAGGTTAGATTATTGAGTTTGTGTGTTCACACACTTTTAGCTTTGGAATAGAAATTAAGTAGATGATTGAGATTTTGTTCGATCTAAGTTTTGATTAAATTAAGGGTTGATTTGGAAGTCCGGTTTATCTTCTGGACCGATGTTCTAATCGCCTAAAGAAGTTTAGCCCTTTACATTCTTTTCGTTTGATTCTAAAGAATAAAACACGAAGAAATGTGCAAAAATATTTTATCCATGTGAACACGTGAACAAACTAATGTGAAATACGAAAAATATTTTCGGACCGTAAAAGCATTTTTTTGTTAAATTATCAAGAGAGTTGCCTGCTGTACAGCCGATCACCGGGATTGCCGTGAGCATCATGCTTTGAGTGAGGAATGTATTGTAATTCCTTCACATTCAGGAGCAACATTCGTTTTTGTACTTGCCTTTTTTTTTTAATTTACGTCTACAGAAATGTTATCCTTTTGTCCAGTCATGATTCTGCTATTGGAATCGCAATTATACAATTTTTCAACTTTATCAATAGAGATCAATTTTAATATTTTATCTACCTTAGGGTTATCATCAGCTAGGATGCCTTTCTCAGCTTTAAGTTCTTTAGATTTCTTCGCTAAACGTCGTGATATATTAAAGTCTTTTGATATTTGGTTTACACTCCAACTTGTTGGATCTAAGTCAAAATTTTTAGTTTCAGATGATCGCTGTCTTCCAAACTTGCAAATTTGACTTTGAACTCTGTTAGCATTTCCTCCAAATCACTTAGTCTGACTGATATAGAGTGGTTTTTTATTGACGTTTTCATCAGAATTGTGTCCCCCAAATGAACTTTCAAACACTTGCATATTTTCACAAATTTAATTTTTATTCCAAGATACGTTTATTGATTCAAAAACAAATTTGAATTTTTTTCTACAATCGCAACATTCGAGTAGTTTAGCGCTCCCGGATAAATACGGAAATTTTAGCGTTAATCGAATCGAAATGTTTCGTAAATCTTTACCCACATGTCCTATTTATCAGGATACAACATCTGCCTTTTCGGATTTTCACAGTAAAGTTTGGTAGAGTAAAAATAGGCTTTTCACAGCTACTAAATTAAAATTTACGTTTGACGAATTTTGTCTCAGTGAGCTTTTTGATTCAAAATTATTTCTTCAGCAAAACAAAGATAAATTAAATAACATTCAACTTGTGATGTTTGGTGATAGAAATATGAATAAGCCTAATACGTCCACGTAACGCTGAAAGTATGTCACAGTTTAAGCGATATAAGATGCATACATAACGTGTTCTACATTCAGACTTGCAAAACCGAGTTACACTAAGATGCGATCTAATCATTGATATTAATTAATTTTGATTATTTTACTTTAACAAATATGCGAATAGGCTCATTTCAGACTTTTGCGAAGTCTTCAACGATTGCTTAATACATTTTTTTGAGAAGTTCTTGGAGGTTGGAAAATAACTTCGGAAATTTTAGCCAAAAGTGAGGTTATATTCCCTGTTCAGCGATAAAAAATACTTCGAAATAGGCTCATCAGGACTTTTGCGACGCCCTCACCGCTTTTAGACTAAATAAAAATAATAGCTCAGGGTGATGTTCACTACTTTGAACCGCCATAGTGATGCGCCATTTTGAATTTTTTTCTAACAGGCCAGAGAATATTGTAAAAGTACGTTTCTTGAGCTTCATTTTATTCTTTTTAAAACTTTCCTACGACCAATACCATTCCGGGCGGAGGGGGTGTCCAGTTGACAGAGAATGACTCATATATATATATATATATATATATATATATATATATATATATATATATATATATATATATATATATATATATATATATATTTATATATATATATATATATATATATATATATATATATATATATATATATATATATATATATATATATATATATATATATATATATATATATATATATATATATGTAGCCGATTCGACCGCAACACAACCTTCAATGCCCGCAGCGCCGCTACTACAACCATCATCGCTAGCAGCGCCGCGCCCTACAGCAACTTGCTGCCATATGGGCAATCTATTTTCGGAATCGAAAATTTTAAAACAAAAAAATCAAATTGACCGAAAAGAAAAAAAAGAAAAAAAACTTGACTTCCTCTTTTTGTTTGGTCGTTCTGATACCTTCGCCACACACTCATGTGCTATGGTATTATTCGTGAATTTCGTAAAAATTAAATAAATGTTTTTTGGGAAATGTTAATTAATAAAAGTTTAAATTAATTAACTAATATGTTTTATTTGTACCCAAGCGAAGTGCTACAAAGTGGTGACCCAAGACGTCTCTTCTTAGAGTTTTTCGCGCAAGCTAACCTAAAGTGAAAAACGTGCTCAAGAAAAAACAAAAAATATGATAAACGCAGAGGCAAAACAAAGTGGCGATGATGAATCGCAAAATATAAATGCTAACGTTGTGATTCCGCGAATACCGATGCCGAAATTAATTGATAGTTTGCATAACTTGCAAAATTATTTCTTCAGCCTGGAATTTTGGTTCGAGGCTAGCAGCGTGATCAGCGATACTAAAAAATATTGTTCCGTAATGGCACAAATTCCACTCGACGACCTAGGTGCATTACAAACGCAAATCGGCGAAGCTCCAGTAAGCGGCAAATATACACATATTAAGCCAATTATTATCGCTTTTTATTCAAATTCGCAGCAAAGGCGAGACTCGGCGATTCAAAACCGAGCAAGTTATATCAAAAATTAAAGAGTTTAACACACGATTCTTTGACCGAAACTGAACTTTTTGAATTATGGGCTGCTCGACTACCAGAGATGGCGCACGCCGCAATAATTCAAATGAAAAATTCGCCAATTGGCGACCAACTGGCCGCACCCGATACATTGTTGGAGTCGATTCGTTTGCGTACTATCGGTGATCGCACGATTTATCAAACAACTCCACAGCCACCAGTAATTCTAGAAAATGCGAGAACGACACCGACGCCGCCTGCTGAAATCAACTTATTCGAAAAGTTAAGTAAACGAATCACAGAACTTGAGCGAAAATCCAGTATCAATCACGGCAGCAGTAAATCATTCAACGCCAACAGGTCTCGGGAACAATCATCTCGTATTGAGCATCCTAATTGCTGGTATCATTGGAAGTTTGGTACCAAAGCAACACGTTGCCGCAAGCCGTGCACATTCAACGTCACGAATGCTGCCACATCAAATCAATATTGAAGCCAGCTGCCTGCGTCGAATTCAGGTAGCGAACAGCCTGAATCCAAATTTTTTAAACCGATTGAAGATACATGATAAGTCCACAAATATCGGATTTTTGATTGATACGGGCGCCGACGTATCGGTACTACCTCTCAATCAATTCACAGGCAACCGCAAATCAACAGACATTAAATTGTTCGCAGCAAACGGCACTGAAATTAAAACATACGGCACAACAACACTGAAGATAAACCTCGGATTACGACGTGACTTCGTGTGGACGTTTGTAGTCGCCGATGTAACAACGCCAATCATCGGCGCAGATTTCATTACCAGAATAGGATTATTAATCGATTTGATGAGAAAAAGGATAATCGATCCAAGCACTGGTTTAAACTCAAATTGTTTGCGAATCATGGTGAAAGATACAACTGAATACAAGGCATATTATGTAAACCCGATTTATGCTGATCTTCTCGAAGAATACAACCAGATTACAAAACTACCAGTGCCAGGAAGCAAAATTTCTACCGCCGTAATTCATCAAATCATCACGACAGGACAACCCGTCTACGCTCGACCTCGGCGTTTGGAACCAGAAAAACTCGAAGCAGCTCGAAAGGAATTCGATTGTCTAATAAAAGCGGGAATATGCCGACCATCAAGCAGTTGTTGGGCAAGCCCGCTTCATATGGTAAAGAAATCCGATGGTTCGTGGCGCCCGTGCGGCGATTATCGCGCTTTGAACGCCATCACAGTTCCGGATCGTTATCCCATACCATATCTCAACGACTTCGTCGGTAATTTGCAGGGTAAGACCATTTTCTCAAAGATCGACTTACAAAAGGCCTTCCACCAAGTTCCAGTCGCCGAGGAGGACATTAAAAAACGGCTATTACGACCCCATTCGGGCTGTTTGAGTTCAAATTCATGACGTTTGAACTTTATAATGCTGTGCAAACGTTTCAACGTTTAATCCATGAAGTTTGCCGTGGCCTCGATTTCGTCTTCGCATACATAGACGATTTGTGCATCGCCTCGACGACGCCCGAAGAGCCTCATGAACACTTGCGAATGCTATTTCAAAGACTGAAACAGTACAACTTGGCAATAAATTTGGGGAAATGTGAATTCGGTAAGCACGAAATCGAGTTTCTGGGACATCGCGTGTCATCTCGAGGTTTTTTGCCACTACCCGAGAAGGTCCAAGCCATTAAAACTTTTCCACTTGAGGCGATGGTCAAGCAATTGAAAAGTTTTTTGGCAACACTCAATTTTTACCGCAAGTTCATGCCAAACACCATCAAAACGCAAGCCAAGTTACTTGAGATGATCCCAAGAAACAAGAAAAACGATCGAACTTTGCTTAACTGGACAGATGAAGCAAAAAATGCATTTGAAAAATGCAAACTCGATTTGTCCAACGCAGCTTTACTCTCTCATCCATCAAAAACGGCAGAACTATCGCTTTATGTCGACGCTTCCGACATTGGTGCTGGTGCAGTACTGCATCAAGTTGTAGACAACGCGCTACAACCACTTGGGTTTTTCTCAAAGAAATTCGACAAGACACAGCTTCGCTACAGCACGTATGATCGCAAACTCACAGCAATGTATTTGGCAGTGAAACATTTCAAATTCATGCTGCAAGGAAGAAGATGTCACATCTATACTGATCATAAACCGCTCACCTTTGCATTCGCTCAAAAACTCGAAAAAGCCAACGATCGTCAAGCAAGGCAACTAGATTACATCGGACAAATAACCACCGATATTAGACACGTAAAAGGAGCTGAGAATGTGACTGCGGATCTCATGTCACGAGTCGAAAGCATCTATTCCACTGCCGAGATCGACTACCAAAAGTTAGCAGATGATCAACGAAACGATAATGAATTAAAATTGCTCCTCGAAAAAGGTAATATCGACGTTTCAATTAAGCAAAAACTTTTTACCATTCCAGGCAGTTCGAAGCGACTTTGTTGCGACTACTCAACAGACAACATTCGTCCATTTGTTACTGGAAGATTCCGAAATCAATTCACTCAAGCGATCCACGACATCTCGCATCCTGGAGTACGTGCCACGGCTAGATTGATGACCAAACGATTCGTTTGGCCTGGCATTCGATCTGATGTCGCAAAATACGTTCGAAGCTGCCTGAAATGTCAACGTGCAAAAATTGGACGACATACACAAGCGCCGTTACAACAGTTCGACTCACCGAGTGAAAGATTCGCTCATATAAACATCGATCTCGTCGGGCCGTTTCCACCATCCGAGGGAAATCGCTACTGTCTTACGATCATCGACCGCTTCACACGTTGGCCTGAAGCAATTCCGATCCCGGACATTTCAGCACCAACCGTTGCACACTCATCGCTGGTTGGATAGCAAAATATGGTGTGCCTCAAGCAATTACAACGGACCGAGGCGCCCAATTTGATTCGCATCTCTTCGACGAACTAATGCGGACGCTCGGAACTCAGCATTTTAGAACAACCGCATACCATCCGCAAGCAAATGGCCTAATCGAGAGATGGCATCGCACGCTGAAGTCAGCTATCCTCTGTCACAACACCGAAAAATAGGCCAGGCATTTACCAACAATTCTTCTCGGCCTTCGTGCAACGTATAAAGAAGATTTAAATGCATCACCGGCCGAACTTGTTTACGGTACAACACTTCGCTTACCTGGCGAATTTTTCGACGAGCAGCCATCAAGGAAGACAGAATCGCAAACAGTCATCGATCTGCGAAACGCCATGCGTGACATTCGGCCAACGACGACGGCGTGGCATGGAAATAGAAAAGCATTCATACATGGTGACCTGAAAACAGCGACTCATGTATTTCTTCGTGACGATTCTATTCGCCCGAGCCTTACCCATCCATATAATGGACCTTTCAAAGTTCTTGGTCGAACATCAAAATATTTCCGTTTGCGACTGCCAAATCGCGAATCAAACATCACTATCGACCGCCTTAAGCCAGCATATATGCCCGCGAACAGCGATGCAACAAACGTGGAGCCGACAACAACAGTAAAAACACCAAACGAACCGGCTACTCCTACTAAGTTACCAACACCAACGAAATCCACCCGATCTGGTCGACCGGTGCGAATCCCGGCTAAATTTATCGATGAACACCAATTTTCATCTAGGTGGAAAGTACTGTAGCCGATTCGACCACAACACAACCTTCAATGCCCGCAGCGCCGCCAATACAACCATCATCGCTAGCAGCGCCGCGCCCTACAGCAACTTGCTGCCATATGGGCAATCTATTTTCGAAATCGAAAATTTTAAAACAAAAAAATCAAATTGACCGAAAAGAAAAAAAAGAAAAAAACTTGACTTCCTCTTTTTGTTTGGTCGTTCTGATACCTTCGCCACACACTCATGTGTTATGGTATTATTCGTGAATTTCGTAAAAATTAAATAAATGTTTTTTGGGAAATGTTAATTAATAAAAGTTTAAATTAATTAACTAATATTTTTTATTTGTAAGCGAAGTGCTACGTATATATATTGTATCGGTTGTGTTTTTTTTTCGTGTTGAAAAGTCAAAATAATTTTGAATAAAAATAATTTTGATAAAATTTTGAAATTTAATTTGTGGTTCAATCGAAATATATTTTTATAAAAGTGAGTTGTGTTATAAACTATTAAAGTTATTTCTCAACAATGTCTCTGTGCTGTGTGTGTAATATGAAAGTGTTTGGAAACTTTTTTACGTGTGCCGGTGAGTGTAATCAACTCGTTCACTTTGAATGTACAGGGATCGGAAGGCCTGTGTTCGATGCCATTTCGGTGATTCCGAGTTTTTCTTGGCGTTGTGGCATGTGCGTTGATGTTTTTAAAGTTATCAGGGCACAGAATGATCACATGTGTAAGTCTATTGACGCTTTATCAGTGTCCTTGTGCTTGATGAACAAAACATCTGCCGCTATTAATGGTAGCGTGGAGAGTTTATTAAAACCATTACCACCATCGCAGCAGCCGTCGTCTTCAAAATTAAAAAAAAGAGCTACGCAAAGTATTGTGCAAACTAATATGGAAACAAGATCTAAGAGAAATGGTAATAATACCATTACAACGGCTACATCTGAAATAACTGATGGCAGTTCCCAGCGCCACGTCCAGGTCACTGATGGCTTACAGCCTCCACACTTCCCGCCGTTGTCGTCCGATTGTGTTATTACGAACATTCCAACGGTAATTTCTTCATCTGTCGTATCGAACTCTTCGCCATTACTGTCATGTCAGGATGCCGTTCGAGCTGAGAGGTCTGATGTTCCAGGTTCGGATTGTCCCGGAGTCATCAATAGCTTGCATGGTACCTTGAAAAATCCTGATTTTTGGCCACCTGGGGTTCTAATTCGCGATTTTCAAGAAAGGCGCGATTCAAAAAACGAGGAAGGAGCTCGCGGCAAAGTGTCAATTTAATTTCATTAAATGCATTAAATTCCAATATTTTAAATTCTAATCTACCAAATTTTAACAATAATCTGTTCACAGTTCATCCTAACATTCTAAATTCATGTTTATCTAATTCTAACAATGTCGTCAATGGATCTAACAATTGCATCAATAGCTTATCAATTTTTTATTTTAATTGTAGTGGCATGCGATCAAAATCAAAAAATTTCTATCTTGGAATATTGGAATCTGATTACGACGTAATAATTCTGACCGAAACATGGCTTACAATGGATTTCAATGATGCGGAGTTTTTCCCTTCGGATTTTTGCGTTTTCCGTCGCGATCGATATAACCTTAGTACAAAACGTAAAGGTGGTGGTGTGCTTATTGCAGTTCGGAATATTTATTCTTGTGAATTTTTATTTTCCGACCCAATCATTGAGTTCATTGCTGTTAAACTCAAACTAGGTGCATTTTACTTAATAATTAGCACAGTCTACTTTCCTCTAGAGCCATCCTCGATATTTTGTCAAGATTTTGTTGACAAGTTCTCATGTAATTTATTACCTTTTATTTCTGATAACACTGACTTTGTTATTTTCGGCGATTTCAACTTTCCAGATCTAATTTGGATGATGGTTGACAATATGTTCATTCCTGCTAATACGAATGATTCTTCCGCCTTAATTTGTGATTTTATGGCAAACATGGGTACTTCACAAATAAACAGTGTACCAAACAGCCACGGCACTTATCTGGATTTGGTTTTCTACACTAATAATAGTTCTTTTAAACTAGAATCATGCGACGACTTTGCCGGATCTTCGAGTGTTTATCATACCCCGGTTTCATTTCAGTTGTTCTACAAAACTTCTAATAATTTAAACTTTACCAAAAATTGTACAGTATTTGATTTTTCGCACGCCGATCACAGCTCATTAAATGATTTTTTAGCTGAAGTTGATTGGGCTGGTACACTGTCAAACATTGATATCAACAGTTCATTACCCAACTAACAATTTTGAAATTTATGAGCGTGATATAAGAGTTAAAATTCGTCTTATATTAAGCTTTTAAGAGTCTTCTGGCGAACTATTTGGGCATATAAGGTTAAAATAAGCGCCTTGTAAGGTGTATATAAGTGTCATATAAGGCTAAACTTTCTTGAGAAAGAATGATATAAGTTATAAGAATAGTCGTAGAGTAGTCTTTCGTAAGGTTGTTATCAGAATATACATTCTTATGTAAGAGCGTTTTAAGACATACGTTGTATTCCTATACAATTATACATATATTTCATCGTTATAATCTTAGAAAATTATGTTATAGGATTATACAACTTTAATGATTCTTAATTCAGTTTTATAACAAACTTGGTATTATCCTTTGACAAATAAAACAGATAAATTAAATTAAAACAGATAATGCTTGAAAAACTAATTACTTTTTATATAATTAAAATTTACATTGAAATTAGCATAGAATTTAGCTGCGAATTAAAATTTTTCAATTAAAAATAATAGCTACCTGATCTAATTTTTTTGCGCTCTTAAAAATTCGAATAATAAAATAAAGAATTATTATTATTTAAAAAAATAAAAATTATCAAAAAAAGAAATATCATAAAATGGACTAATTAAAATACTACATAGTACTTGTTATAAAAGGAAACTTTATAAAAGCACTTGCTAAGTTCCTAAAATTGCCAAAATATATCAAAATATTTCATTTGAAAAAAATGTATCTAAAAAATTACAAAATGGATGCTTTTTTTCATAATGGAAATTCCTAAGCCAATGGCCGAAATGACTTCTACGTGAAATATCTTATAAGTGTCTTATAAGAAAACGTTTAAATTAGTTTCCAGGGTCGGCTTGAGTTTATATACTTCGGTAAAACTGAAGAAATAAATATAACTTAACCAACAAAATTAAAGTCATATAAATTTGTTGATACTTAATATTATCAAACAATTTATTATAATAATAAGTTTGTATGACTGTTTTGTATATTATATATTATATATATATATATATATATATATATATATATATATATATATATATATATATATATATATATATATATATATATACGAGTATATCTATATATATAAATCAGAGACGAAGCGTGACATTTTTAGAAACGGAAGCACAACTAATTTTAAATTCGAATCATTACGTGCCACCTCTAATGACCTCAGAGCAGTGTATGTTATAAGCATTTTAAATAAGTTCTCGGCATTACCGTGACACCGTAATAGTTTTGGCATACTAAGGTATTGATAATATTTTCTTTTTTTTGCCATTAAAATTATAAAACTAAATAATGATTGAGCTGTGCTGGTGCTACCGAGCGAAACCTCCAAACAGGCCAATAATCGATCAGCTATACGCAATATCAATTTCAATATAACGTAATATTATAGAAACCTGTGAGAGGTTAACATTAAGCGAAAGAAGTCTGTTTTTGTGATCTTACAACGAACTTCCTCTGACACCACCAGAAGCACGTATGGCTATATTTTGCTTTGTTAATATTAAATATCAAAACCAAAACTTATGTATATTACCAGCCGTGAAGGCTTGCTGATACACGTATATTATTAAATAATTTAACTACAATTTGTTTCATCTTTCATATTCATTTTGTTATGTATGTATTGCGGTTTTATGGCTTGTACAAAGTGTTGGTTTTGAATATAAATATAATATCTTGATCTCTTTCGCTCCTTTCGACCTTATGATGCCAGCGAACGTCATCTCATGCAGATCAATCAATTTTGTTTCACGTTTATTAACCGGTCATATAGTGATGGTTAAGGTGACGGCTTAGACACACCGCGGTCTCGAGTTCGATTCCCGGCGCTAAGCACAACGCCGCGTCCAATTGTGTGTAATATCGTTCGCTGTGCTGACCATCTACAACGATCACCAATAATTGTAACATATGGTCTGAAAGAGCTTGTAAAAAAAATCTCAGTATAGGGTTAATTTTGACCTGTATAAAATATAAAATATACATGCAAAGAACATTTCCTGGACTTGGCCTGATGTGTATTTGTATACTTTGTCGTCAAATAGTTAAATGAGATTTACCCTGAGCCCGCCACTGATAGAAATGTCTCCTAAAATCACATTTTTAATTATTTGCCTATGTAAGAATAAAGTAAGTATCTAACAAGGGAGAGGTATGAGTTTTTCTTAAAGAGAACTTATCCAAGAGTATTAATACAATATTTTGCGAATACATATTTAGAGACATATTTACTATATTATTTTAAATAAAAAAACTGAATAAAACGGTAATATATCTAACAGTCGATTTTTAACATTAATTAGTTTTAGAGTTACGTCAATCACTAAGTTTTGTTTTCTGCGGTACTCAAACAAATGTCATATTTTCTAAAAGAAACACACTTTAAAGGCTCTTGCAAAAGAATTTAAACAATATGTAATCTTATAGCGTTCTCTATAAAGATTTGTTTATGTTTTAATCTTACAAAACTCTTGGTCAAGAGAAATCCTACAGAACACTCATAAAGAAAGAAATTAAGAGAACTGTAAGACTAAATATGTCTTGGCTAAGAAAACTTTTCCACTAAAAACAATAAGAGTATACTAAGTGTTGTGTAAGAAACAGCCTTACAACAGAATCTGTCAAGGTGTAAAAATGCCATGTAAGAATATAATATCGTTTATAAATTGGCATTTCTTTGACAAGAAGCTAATAAGTATTCAGTTTTAAACATTCTTGGAGAATGTTATTCTAGGGCTCTTTTAAGTGAAAAATATTCTTAAAAGACAATTTATAAGGCAAAATGTTAGTTGGGTAGATACCTTCAATGAATTGTTGAAGGTTGCTTTTGAAAAATTTGTTCCTAAAAAATTAATTAGAAAGTCTCATACCCGCAACGTCCCATGGTTTACCAAAGAACTGAAACAACTTGAAGTCCTACGTAATAAATGTCATAGGAAGTATAGGCGTACAGGGTTGGCCCATGACTTTATCCAGTTTAAGTCTTTGCGCAAGCAGTTTTGCTATCTCAACCGATTCCTCTATAACAATTACATAATTGATATTGAAGACGATTTGCGATGTAATCCGAAGAATTTCTGGAGATTTGTCAAAAATAAGAACCATAATAACGGCTTGCCGCCATTTTTAGAATTCCATGGTCGAAAATCAGATAATCCAGAGGCAATCTGTGGTTTTTTCGCTGAATATTTTAGCAGTGTTTTTGTTAAGGATAGCTCATTATCTCCTAAAGTAGTTAACACCAATAATTCAAAAATTGTTTTTTCAGAACTTGACGTAATGACGGCTTTGATGAACATGGACGTTTCTAAAGGTCCTGGACCAGATGGTTTACCAGTGTCTCTATTGAAGCAGTGTGCATTTGGTTTTGCCGCTCCTTTATGCCATTTATTTAATTTGAGCCTCAGCCAAGGTAAATTTCCTGATCTGTGGAAAACATCAAGTATCATACCGATCCACAAAAGCGGTTCCCGCAGTGATGTAACAAATTATCGTGGAATTGCAATACTGTCTTGCATTCCTAAAGTATTCGAGTCAATGGTTAACAAAGTGATCTACTTCCACTCCAAGCAACTTATTAGCACACGTCAGCATGGATTTTTTCCTGGCCGCTCAACGGTCACAAATTTAGCGGTCTTTCAAAATAATCTAATTAATTCTGTTGCCTCGAAAGCTCAAGTCGATGTGGTCTATACCGATTTCGCTAAAGCTTTCGATAAACTTAATCACAGGTTATTAGTGAATAAGCTCAGTGAACTTAATTGCGACAATATTCCCTTAAATTGGCTTATGTCTTATTTATCGGATCGCAAAATGTTTGTCAAGATCAACGATACGTTCTCAGAATGTTTTATTGCGACATCTGGGGTGCCTCAAGGTAGTCACTTGGGTCCATTATTATTTTTATTGTTCATTAACAATGTTGTTGATTGCTTCAAATTCGCAGACTGTATTCTATTTGCTGACGACATGAAAATATATGCAAATATTTCATGTGAATTGGATCGCGATCACTTTCAGCGGGACCTCAACACATTTTGCGGTTGGTGTGTTACTAACCTTATGTTTCTGAATGTTGATAAGTGTCACGTGATCACCTATTCCAGATCTAAGTCTCCTGTAGTTTTTAACTATTATCTAAATGACGTTAGTTTGAAGAGAGTTAATATGGTTACAGATTTGGGCGTTATCTTTAGCTCGGATTTAACGTTTAACTCTCACATCGATGCGGTTGTTAATAAAGCCTTTTCGATGTTGGGGTTTATTAAAAGAAATTCGAAGGATTTTCACGACACATTAACTTTCAAGTCACTGTACACTTCATTTGTTCGTTCACAGCTTGAGTACGCGACTGTCATATGGTCTCCGTTCTATGAGTCTCATTCAATCAGAATTGAAAGTATTCAGAAACAGTTTTTGGTATTTGTTCTCAGAAAATTACCGTCTTTCGAGCGGAACAATAATTTCAGACTATCACCATATGTAGACCGATGCCGTTTTCTGGATCTCCAATCTCTAAGTGCTAGACGTACATGCGCAAGTGCCACATTTGCGCGTGACATCATTTGTGGTAAAATAGACTGTTCTGACATTCTTTCATGTTTTAATATTTATGCTCCTCAACGCAACTTACGCCCCCGGGAACTTCTTCATATTCCGACTGCAAGTAGCAACTACAGCTTCCATGGTCCTATAGTGCGCATTCAACGAAATCTCAACGCCGTAGCAGATTGTTTCGATTTCAATATTTCCAGGGATGAATTTAAAAAACGAATCGCTAAGATTTTGTTTTAAATGTCTTTTTGTTTTGTTGTTAATTGTTTGATATATTTATGTCGTTATATCTTTTATTCTTTTATTGTATACATTTTTTTAACTTTTTATAATGTTTTTTAATTATGTAAGCCATTTTTGCATGTACATGCTGTTGGTTAGTAAATAAATAAATAAATAAATAAATAAATAAATAAATATATATATATATATATATATATATATATATATATATATATATATATATATATATATATATATATATATATATATATATATATATATATATATATATATATATATATATATATATATATATATATATATATATATATATATATATATATATATATATATATATATATATATATATATATATATATATATATATATATATATATATATATATATATATTACATATATATCATAAAATCATCGAACGAAATATTCATTAATCGACCCGGTTTTGAATTCAATTAACCTTTTTCTTAATTGTATTTGTATGATAGTATTGTCATTAGAGATTTGGTAAAGCGATGATATTGTAATATGCAGGGGCAGATTTTATCGAACCGTTGAAAATAGCACATCGAAAAATTTAAACTTTGTGTTTTATTAGTACTCCTGTTTTTGTAGATGCGTGATAAAGTTTAATCAACTTGTAGATAGTCCGATAAAATTTTGAGGCTTCCAACAATCCAAAATTTAAGACGCTACAGAAATTTAAAGCAAGATTCCAACTGGATGGCATTTTTGAGGTTACTATACCAACTCTGTGTTGAAAATCCGAGCAACACTTTCTGGAATTATTTTTCGAGAAACGTGATCATCGAAAGATTAGTGGTGAACACGGTCACGTAAATATATTTTCTTTAATTTTTTAATTTTTTCGTTCACGTTTTTCATAAAAAAGAAGAAACTAATTATTGTGAAAAGGATAGATTGCATTAAATTCTTGTCGCAAAAAGTAAAGGTTAATTTTCATAAAGTAAAGCCTATGTTCAGTAAGCTTTCGAAACTAATATGTGGCGAAAAAAATAAAAACAATTAACAAGGAGTGAAGAAAATTTCATAAGACAATTTCAAGAAAATTTTTTACCGAGAAAATGAAAAGTCTTAATCAGAATTAACAGCGATACGTAAAGAACTTTTTCCTACAATCGCCGTGAAAAACAGGCTTTTTTTCTCTGTTTTCAAAGCCCAAAGTGTCTGTTTTTTTGACAGTTAATAAACAAATTACTTTGTCACTCGTTTCTCTTAGAAACGTGTGACAAAACTTGAAACCGCACGCTAAATTTGAACATATGAAAAGAAGAGTAAGAGTAAAAGAAGAGTATTGAAAAGCGAAATTTCACATAATTATGATGTAATTATTTTTATTGATTATTATTGAAATTTACATTAATGGTACAATTGGTGCAGTTTTGTATGTTGATGCCGCGTTGATTGAGTTCTGATGATAAAATAGAATGAATGTTTTCCGTGGTTAAACAAACTTCCCGCTCTGACGTAATAGTATGCTCAAGAGGGTTTTCATTTACTGTTTGCGGTATATTTTTTGTTGCTTCACCAAATATTTTTCTACCCAAATTTATTTTATTGTTGAGAGAATCCTCAGTATAACCCTCTGCAACCGTCGTAGATTTCCACCCACCATGTCTTTTCAAGCTCATGAAATCACCGCCGGCGTTGACTAGTAAAGATGCAGATGACCTGCGAAAACAGTGACCTGTATATGCTTCCACATCAGGTAAGCCAATGTACTTTGTCACATGTTGAGGTATTTTACCAATAGAATTTACACCTACCACTTGTTTACAGCATACCCCATTAGCATATTTGATGAAAAATCGTAGTGAGTTCATATTTGGAGGTCGTAAAGAAGCATATTTTCTGTAATATGAAAGCAAATCTAGATTATTTTCTAAATTGTTACTCAAAATAAATGTTCGTGTAATTCGAGTTTTGGTATCGGGAATTTTAAAGATGATGATTGAATCACGGTCTTCAATGTGGTCAACTGATAATTTTACCAGTTCATCACGGCGGCATGCACCCGCAATCCCTATAATAAGTACAACCTATAAAAACAAATATCATTAATAAATATTCTAAGAATTATATAAAACATTATTACAACAATCGTATATTACCTTTTTCATCAAATATTGGTCGTCTGGCGCTTCGGATAAAAATTTGAAAATTTCGTTCATTTCTAAAATTTTTGATTTTTTTGGTTTGTACCCTACAGATTTTTTTTTTTCAAAAAAGCCAATTATTTTTTAAATGGTTTAATATCTAGATCATTTTTTGCCATTAAAGTGGCCCTCAACATCGAAAAAACAGACCACAAAGTAGAACTTTTAATAATCTTAGCTTTGTCACTAAAATATGCTAAAAGGACATTTTCTGATATGTTTTTATGTGCTTTTGGTTACACCAATTCGAAAACAGCTCGAATTGCTTTTCATACTTATGCTTCGATTTTTCGGGAAGCAAATTCAAAATTACATTTCTTGCTTCTAGAGCAACGTCCGGCGGTGTATTTGAGAGATCGCTGTCACTTAAATCCATTTGTTTTTAAGTTTTTTGTTGCAAAAAATAAATTGTCAATTTTTAAGAAAGACTAATGTTTGTATAAAACATCACACCAAATTTTTGTTTTTCTTTATGAAAAATAAAAAAAATCTTTGACTACTCGATTGAACAAAATGTCGGTCCTAAAATAAAATCGTATTGTCAGTATAGTAAATTTTACTACAAAATTATCTTTTTATTATATTTTTTAAAATGATTGTAGGAAAAATGAAGTGTGAAACACGTCCGCAAAGTTGTTTGTCACGCTCGAAAGGTTGCTGGCCTCCGTCCCGTCGGCCAGCAATTTCCTTTCTCGCGTGACAAACTGGCACTTTGCGCTCTTGATACACAAATAACTATTATAGTTGTGAAGGGGGTACAATCAGTTACATAAACATGAAAGCAACTCGTGAAAATGAGCAGTTGGGATGAGACAGTTTGAATTATGGCGGCAACACTGAAGCACATGTTTCGGTTTTAGTGTTTAAACAAACAATGCAGACACATTTTCACATGAACTAAATATTTTGAATATAACTCAATCTTCCCACCATAATAAACTTTATAAAAACTAATTAACATCTTGAGAACACCTCTCGAAGCTACATATGTATGTATATGTAAACTCGTTGAAGTACAGAACAAAGAAAACACTTTATCCAATTTTCAATTATCCTTGAGGCAAATTAAATTGCAACAGAATAGAAAATAATTCAACTTAATTTTTCTTCTCTCTTATTCTTATCAATACACTTTGAATAATTTCACATCATCAATCTTTGTTCTACCATATCGTCTTTTTCTTATCTAATCCAAACAAAGTAGAAAAGTTAAGAAAATTCTTGTTCGGTTTGGTTTTTGTTCCATAATATACAAACTTTTTTTTTCTCCATATCTTCATGTGCTTTAAATTTGTCAAATAAAAGCTTTTTTTATTGGCTTGTGATGCTGTGTGCGAAAAAACAACAACAACAACAACAACAACGAAAAATCCCATAACATATTGAGTTTTTATTTTTTTGTGTGAGCTTCTCGTGAAAAACCCAAATAGTAAAAAAAAGAATGAAAACCGAACTGATAACAAATAAAATACACACACAAAGAAGAGCGTAACGAAACGAAAAAGAGACATTCCCATGTGAATTGTAATCAATTTTCTTATTATGAAATTATCCATTTTTTTCATGCTCCCATTGAAAATCCTTTAGCACAAAAAAATAAGAAAAAAAAACTTTCAAAGAAAAACTAAAATAAAACGGGAAGATTTCGAGTTCGATGAGGATAGAAAAAAAAACTTATTGTTGTTTTCTTAAAATAAAATAAAAATTGGTTCTTTTTTTTTTGTTAAGTAATTTGTAGAAACATATCACACACACAGACACACAGTCACATAGCACAAAAAAAAAATGAAAAAGTTTTTCTTCCTTTATTTGTTAAAAAAAAAAAAAAAATCGAATTGGTAATCAAAATAATGTTTTGTGTATTTATATTCTTGTGATTGAAAAATCCTTAATCTGCTAACGGAACGATTTTATTCTAGAAACTTTTTATGTATATAAAGGAAATTAAGGTTATTAAAGTTAATCAATTTTATGCTCAACAAAAATTTGTCACCATTATATATATGTACATACATACTCGTTTGTAGGTACGTGGTTGTGCGGTAAAAAAAAAATGAAACGTGTGACTATTTTTTTAAAATCGTATTTCAGTAATACACTCTATTAGGATTATTAGAAAAAGCTATTTCATTACACCTACACACCTCTATATGCAATCTTCTCAAAACCCAAATTAATGTCATGGCGGTAATTTTCCACATAATAAATAAAAATCTTCCCAGAAAACCATATACCTAACCATTAGTGTTTTTGTAAAAAAAAAGAACCCAGTAATATGTCATCCACCTTTTTGAAACAAAAGAAGACGATGAAGAAAATACGATACGTTAAAACAAAAAAGGAAATCTGTGTTCAGTAGCATTATAGTATAAATATAAAAATGGAATGGATGGAAGAAAGCTCGAATTATTTCTAATTTCATGGAAAATTCTTGATAAGAGATAATTTCCTTCTTGTTTTTTATCTTCAAAATCCGATTTAGATTTTTGTCGTATTATTTCAATTTAGAACGATATCTTATACGTTTCCTAATTTTTGTTTTATATTTTATCTGTAAAACATTTTTCTCCTTAACGTTTTTATTTTCCAGTTTTATATATGTATATGTACGTTTACATGTATGTGAATCGCCTTAAGACCAAATTATATACATATGTGTATGTAGTACATGTTTAGCAAAGAATGTTCTTAGAAATTATGTACTGGAGCTAAATGAATTATATTGGATTTATAAGGTAAGAACGATTTGTTGTCGAGATTAGAGTTAAATTAGGATTACTGGCAAAGTCTATTAAAGAGATACTTCCCAAAGCAGATTATACATTTATTATATACATACATACGTCTAAATACTTTATAACGAATTACGTTTTATAATTGTAGAAAGTTGATGATCGCCAAGTAATTCGCAGCAGAGCAATACTGCCGCAATATGCCGCAATATACTTGATACATTAGGCTGCGCAACTCTATAGTAATTATAGTAGCATCTTTAAAGAAAATACAGTAACAAGTTAAAAAAAAACAAAATTGGCATACGAAAGCGAGATTGGCAATCACTTGAGTATTACAACCACACGTTTTCACACGAGTTACACCAAAGCTACCTTGATTATACAAAGCCATAGTCTAAAAAACGAAGCTTTTATAAGGGAATTAGAAACGAGGAAAAAACCAAATTTTTCAAATTAAAATACATAAAACATAAGGGAAATTACTTTTTCCCCTAAGACAAATTTTTAAATGGAAACGTTATAAATTCTTAATTATGATTTCTGAAATACTTTCGTAAATGTTTGAATTTCAATACATATGAATATCGTTTAATTAAATCGTTTTCATTTTCTTGTAATAATTGATTTATTCAAACCAAAATTAAATAAAAATTTCACAACAACAGCATTCTGGGGTCATATTGAAATAAAAGCTTACTACAAATATTTTGGTTATTAAGTCAACATACATTACGAAGATGGCAGTGATGGCTGTAAAAATTTGGTAAAATCATACCAAAAATTATCACCTAGGAAAACTTGCAGCTAAAAAACGCCCTTTTTACTATGGATTCCTATGGAAATCAGTCAAAAGTTATACCACTAAAAAACTTCTAAAAAATACGTCATGCTGATTATGGCTCTATATTCTAGAAGGCTCTGGTTATACACGCTATTTTTTTACGATACAATAGTCTTGTATAATAATTGGAACTTGTAATATAATTGGAACATTTGGGTTTATTTGTTCTTTCAATGGATACGAGGTAATGGAGTTGCACACCCACCATACTTTAATTCCATATCTGGCCGGTTTTTAAAGAATGTACGATTTGAAACATCATCAATCGTAACGTTTGCTACAGCTACAAGACAGCGGGTATCCGTTGCGCACGAGTATTCGCATTATCAAATCTGATATATCGGCTTATAGTATAAAAGCGCTGAACACTCATCGTAGCGCGATAAAGAGGATAAGAACTAGATCTCCACAAATCTAGTATACTCATTCTTGGATCGGCTGACACCGGAAAATTTATAATACGGAGAAATCCATCAAATTCAGAGACACTTATTGGCTTCCATACCCGAATATTATTTGGATTTTTGTGGTTCCATGTTTGCTAACTTTCAGGCCCTCTACGATTGGTTTCACGAATGATCATGTCACAAATGTCTTAACGTATAAATAGTTTAAATGTTTGGATTATGCTTAGATTGTTTGTTTTATTTGTTGGGCCTTCAGTAACCGATTAAAAAATGTTTTGCGACAGATTTCTGCGATGTGTTGGTGGAATTTCACTCCAAACTGTTCCATCCCTTGCCTTATATTCCAAAGGGTTCGAGGGCTCCACGGGTTCTTCTGCCAACTCTTCCACCACAAAACAGGGTTGTGCAAAACCAGGAAATACTATAGCATGTTGCATTAATAAATAAAATTGAAATGCTCAAAATTTATTTATACTAACGTAAAATTCAATTTTAAAACAAAATTTCACGCAAAATGAATAGAAATCGTACTAATTATTAGTCGTAATATTACAACTGATTTACAAATCATTTAGTAATTTATCTTTCTTAAATGAAGACTCACATTTGCCCGGTATTAACCCAATGGTCACTCCAGAGCTTCTCTCAGAGTTTCTACCTATTAGCCAATATATTTTCCTATATTTGATGTTCAATTCTTCTTTTTTCTTTTTAACATGCTCTTTGCATCTATGCTTGCAATCGAGAGTCATACCGAATTATTTGGCCGTTGCTTCTGATATACACTATCCAGTCGCCAGAATAGCTGTATCGTCTGCAAATGTTGCTATGGTGGCACCTTCTGTATTTGGCATATCTCTGTTGTACAGGATGTGCAATATAGTACCCTTGTGGATGCTTGCTGATATTCTCTTTAGTTCAGAGTACTCTCCGTTATATAGTATTTTACACGGAAATGTCGGTCTGCGATATAAGATTTAAGAATTTGATAGAACTGCTTAGGTAGATCTCGATGCAATTTAAATTCAAGTCGTTGGTGCCAAACTTTGTCGAAAGCTTGTGCTACATCTAAGAAGGTGCTGGAGCATATCTTCTAATTCTCAAGTGCCTCTTCGATTATATCCGTTATTCTGCGAACTTGTTCGATCGTATAGTGATTTTCTCTAAAAAGGTGGAATCAAATTTCTCTCTTCTATTATTGGCTTGAGTCTGTTGAGCAGTAATTTTTCAAATAATTTTGAAATTACAGGAAGTAGTGAAATCGGTCTGTACGACTTTTTATCGTTCGCTGGTTTGCCTGGTTTGGGGATCATAATTACTTTAGCAACCTTCCATTGTCGTGGGACATATTTTAGTCTGAAGACAGCATTGATAATTTTTACCAATTTTCGTAGTCCTTTCTCGGGAATGGCTTTTACGGCCATTCCAGTAATTAAATCGTATCCTGAGTTTTTTTGCGTTCAAATTACACTTGATCTCATCTTTTAATTCCTGTAATGTTTCACATAGAATATTATATTCATCAATTTTGCTAACTGTTATTATGTTTTCATCTGCTGTTTGCCTAGGTAACGGTTCAAAGGTGTCTTCCATGTGAGTCGCAAATAAAATAGCTTTTTGCTTGTCGCTTTTGGCCCAGGTTCTTTCCCCATTTTTAATAGGCGGCGCATGCATTTTGGTTCTTTTTAATCCCTTTGTTACTTCAAGAGAATAATCAGTATCTTTATGTTCAGTGAGACCATTTAAGAACTTGTTAATAGTTTCATTCTTAATTTCTTTTATAAGTTGTTTTAGTTTATTGCATAGAAAATTGAGAATTTTTTTGTTTTCCAGGGCGCGTGTCCTTTACCAGGTCTTTCTTGCCTTCCGTTTCTCTCTAACTAACTCCCTGACCCCAATAGGATCATTTTGATTCCTACGGGATTCGGTGTGACTAGCAGGAGAACTTTTCGATGCTGCTTGTTGAATAGTACTATTAAATACCTCTGGTTCGTCTTCCAAATCTACCAGTGTTTTAATCGGCACTCGTAGATTTATTTGCATTTTAATTGATTCTTGGTATAGGTCCCAGTTAGTTCTATTATTTGTAAATATAGGCAGCTTGTCCTTATTTATTATCATTGTGCTGAGAGTCATGATAACAGGTGTATGATGGGAATATATCCCTTCGCTGTTTTCGACGCACAAGTAATCCTCGAAGATCTCTTTCGTTACATAAAAATCAATGAGATCTGGTATTTTATTTAAATCAGCACGCCAGTATGTTGGTTTACCTCCAGAGTGGAACTCGTTCGGCTTCGAATAGCTCTTTTCTTTATGGGTTGTAAGTCTTGATCCCCAAGGTGTTTTTTGCGTTAAAGTCACCACCAATAATAAAATTGGATCCTAGTGATCTAAAGAGTTTATTATAATCTTCTTTGTTTAGATTATAGCATTAAGGGCAGTAGATAGAGGAAATACTGTATTCATTATTATTGTTAGTTTCAACTTTTATGGTTTTAACTTGCATTCTTTCTTCTTCGATACTAGGTTCTTCATAATGTTTGAGATTCTTTTTTACTATTACTGTTGATCCTCCTCTGCGTTTTCTTCCCGGGTAAACAGCATGGTAACATTCATAATCTCGTATTTAATTTCGAAAAAATTTTAACTCTGGTACATGGTGCGCTAGTCCGTTCGCGTTCCAGGTGACAACTCTTAATGTTCTGCTCATTTTAGTATATGAGGGCTGTTGTTTCGTTCATGGTTTGATGCATATCTAGGCGCTTATATTAAGCTTCTAGACCACGTTCTTCCTTTGCTAGCCGTATATTTATGGCTTCTATGCTTTGACATATCGTTTCAAGGGGGTTATCATTCATAGCATTAGATGATTGCTGTACAATTTGTGAATGACTTTTCCGCTATGTACCTATACCTGGTGGTTTGGGCTCCGCTTGGGTTTTAGTTGGTTTCTCTCTGGTTACCTTAGGGTTTTGAGGAAACTGATGTATATTGAGAATTGCTTTAATGTTGAAGATGTTTGCAACTTTCTCCTTTTTGTTAAAAGTAAGCATAAAGAGTGGAAGCATCTTTTTTTTACTTGATTGTTCTCACCTCTCTCTCGTGTTAGGATGTTTACTGCATCTTCTATTTGCAGATCTTTTGCCTTTAGGTCTTCCATTATTTTCTCCTTTTTATACGTTGGATGAAGGCCCCTAGCCATAACCTTAATTACGCGTTCGTTTATATTTTTATATGTGAACTATTCTTTACCTTCCGCATTGAGCTTTGTTGCTAGAGCTCTATATGTATCGGAATCTGGTTTATTGATTTTCCACACGTTATTGTTTAGTGACACTACTCTATATTCCTTAGTGGTTACTGATTTCATTATAGATTGTATACTAGCAAATTCTTTTATGCCGATTTCATTAATTGGCGGAGGAGCCTTTTTTTTCGGTTCAACCTTTTGTTTCTGATTTTGTTGATGTTGCTGGTCTTGACAACATTGATCTTCTTTCGAATGGGTTTAGCAATGATTGGCTTACCGCAGAATACATTGAGTCAGCCTAATAAGAGGGTGGGTTAGCCAACTGGGTAGTTGGTTTACAACCTGGGGTATTTTTTCCTTTTTGTGTTGAATTAATTGCTTAAAACTGGTTATGTATCAACTACCAACCTAACTAGTACAAGTTGGTAGTGGGTCAGTGAGGAGAACGTCATTTGCTTTGTTTTCGGTGGTCGGTTATTTTGCCGTATCTCTGTCGCTAGAACCTCGTTAGTTAATTAGCTTGAAGTACCACGTGCAGGTGAGGTTGACATTTAGACTAATATACTAAGACCATCTAAACCGGCGCCCCTAACTCCCCACAAGTGTTAAATGATGGTAGATTCTTTCAACTTTAAAAAAATTAAATTTTTGCTTCGATTTAACCATTAAGTTAATACGATTTTAAGGATATGCCACTTCTATAAATGAGTTAAATAAAAATTACAGAAATCTAAATTGTGCTTTTACCAAAATTTATTTCTATTTCGCTAACCATATTTTCTTAAAACCTAAAAAATATATTAACGTATTTTTCTATTATTGTATTTTTGGCATGTTTTTAATTTGCAACGTTTATTTTTGCCGTCTCTAGGTGACAGTTACTTTGCTTTACCGCCTCCTACACATAAATTTAAAGTTGGTTTCCGAAAATTCGGATTTTAGGACAAGGACGAAGATTTTTTACTTTTTCTATCATACACTAAATACTTTTCCAGTTTCTCCATAAATTTTGTTCTATCCCGTAATATAGATTATACATTTTGCTGGTGGCAATTGAGAAATCGCTGTACAATGAAATTGCAAGACTCCTAATCGAAAGCATAGATTACTGTAGAAAAGTATCGTAGAAAAAGAATTTTACGGTATAGTTAAGTATTACGCATTTATTGATCAAGCTGAAATTGGGTAATGATACAAAACGGTAGACTATTTCACGAAATTTTGCAAAAAATGCTTGGTTATCGGTTTTCTAGAACGGGGCTTCTTAAACTCAAACCAAGGCTCCCAAAAAATCGATAATAATGAATAATTAGCTAAGCATTTTCGGTATTCTTGTTTAAGGATCTCTGACGTCCCCTATCCATGTTCCGCCAATTAAAAAAAAATATTCTACCCAAAATATTCTCTCAGCTTCATTCGATTTGAAGGTAAAACAATTGCTTACCCAAACTAAGTTTAAAGCTTAACAATTTTGAGCGTACCATTCTAAATTTGTCAAAATTCAATTTTTGGAATTTTTTCTAATTCGACTGCAACTTTTGTGTTAAATTATTTTTACTTAGATATTTAAAACGAAATTTAGATTTAAAATATTTTTCTAAATTATGGAATTATGAAAATTCTGGAAGTAATTGTAAAAAAAAATTAAGGGGGCTAACTAGGTTGACCTCATTATTTTATTTAGGTCTGCTTACGCTAAAAATTAAAATAAACATGTAATTTACATTTTATAAATATGGTCGTTTTGAGTCTTAGAGTTTAACAATTGTGATGATTACATATAGGCCATTAAGATGAAATTTATATTTTGTGCAAATTGCCCTACGGCCGAAAAGGCATATTCAGTTCGAAGGAAGTTAGTTTTAAAGTATTGACAGGCGAACAAATTCCTCGTAATTGTTTGCTTTTACCTTCACTCTTTCCATACTTATCGTTACATTGTTTGTCTACTGGGGGCAATCTGACCCCAAATAAGTTTTCATTTTAAAAATCACATTGAAAAATTAAAGGAACATTGAACAAAAAAAGAGTACAAAATTACTTGTTAGTCGTAGTCTTCTTGGTCAGTCAATTCTTCTTCTTTGCCAGAATCCGTTTCCGGTTGTTTGATGCATTCTGTGCATAAAGACTTAGTGTGATTTGCACAAGATGGTTTATTACATGAATGACATCTGGATCTGGTTTTGGTATCAGTGGATCGTGAGCAAAGATAACGTCTAGGGCGGTTAGCTGCTGATGTCGCTGTTTCACCTTCCCCTGAAACTCGTTCTACGTATAACACTTTATACCATATCTGATTTATTGGAATTTTAACAGTTTTTGTTAATGCTTTCGTGTTGGGTAGCCGCTTCAATATATTTGCCTTTGCCAATTGCATGGCCAATTGTTTTAGAAATAGTTTCCTTTCTGAGGCTTTCCGTTTTTCGAATAACTGTGGGTTGGTACACTTATACAAAATGAATGCTGCTATTCCCGCAAGGTCTATCACATTAAAAAATAAAACCATTCGCCACAATTTGGTTTTCCTTTTGCAAGTGTATGCCGTTACTAGCTTGTCTAAGGTATTAACCCGCCTTTTGTTTTGTTGTATTCGAGAACAATGTTTGGTTTCCCAGATTCAGTGTCAACGCTAGCACTATTGTGCAGAGTTGACAATAGACAGAGGTTTTTGTTTGGCTTGGATTTAGAGCTGACTATAGTAAAACTTTGAAAAATTGAGCTCCCGGCGTTTTAATTTAAATTTTCCATTAAGTTCTTTTGGTAGGTCCGGTTTACACTTATGAATTGTGCCAATTTTTGTGTTTTTTTGCAGCAATTGTTCCGCCAACACGCAACTGGTAAAAAAGTTGTCCATTGTAATTGTGCAGCCTTTTTTTAAATACGGAGCAGATATCCTATAAACAATATTTAATGCATAATCTCTACCATGTGGCTCAACCGGTAGTTTTCCAACATAAATTTCAACGTTCAGATGGTAAGCATTTTTTGAATCGCACAACCAAAATATTTTTATGCCGTATTTTCCAGGTTACGTTGGAATATATTTTGTAAACGAGCATCTGCCACGCATTAGGACAAGCTGCTCATCAATGGGCAAATAGCCTGATGGTTTATACGGTTATCTGAGGTTTGCCAAAAACATATTCCATACATCACGAAACGGTGCTAATTTATCTAATTTTAACCATGCTGCTCTTGTTTGATAATTATAGAACCGTAAGAATCGTAACAAATGCTGCACACGCTTTAGGGGCAAGGCCCTTGTGAACTCCGGCGTACATCAAAATACCAATTAATGAGTAAATCTCGACTGAATTGGTCTCATACCAAATACGGTGCACTTTTGATATCTTCGAATAAATCGCGAAGCTCTTGACTGCGTTGCCTTTTTCGTGCCACAACAAAACAAAATTACAATTACTATCACAAATCACAAAACTTTTAAAAAAATTATTCACTTTTATTTTCACATTATTTCAGTATGAAAAATATTCGAAAACTGCAACGATTGTTTCGGCAAAGTATACATAAAATAACGGTTAATATCTGGAAATGTTTAAATACATACACAAAAATATACGATAATGCTGCTTGACGATATAATATTGCACAAACAAGTAAATTAATTAGTAAAACATAACATACAACCACAAATTGTAAAACGATTGATTTTATGCAAAATACATAACCAAAATCTGACCCCCACCGATGACCCCATTGGACAGAAATGCGTTAATCTGTTATAACTAATGCGGTTAATCTGTTATAACTAATGCATATACAAATAATTGCAATACCTTTATATTCTATTACTTGCATAATACATTACATGATGCTAACCCTGTCGGTTAAACGATTTATATGGCGAAAAGTGTTATATTGTACGCTTTAAAGTTGACTGGGGTCCATTTGACCCCAATAGACAGAGTGGAGGATAAATAAAACTGCTACTCGTTTTATAATTGTTGTCAAGTGTATTGCATTGAATAGTAAAGGGTTTTAGCAACCAAACCTAGTGCCGATACTTTTTCCTTTATTACCATCCTCCATGATAAATTAATCGGATTAATTAAATTTTTAATCAGATTTAAAAATGTTAGAATGACACCAATGACTAATATGACATTTTTTTGTGTAAAACCAAGGTAAAGGTTTGTATAAATTTATAAAATTTATTAATAATTTGTGTTTATGGGCATTTTGTCTGAAGATATTTACAGAAATGTTCAGTAAGGCTACGGACCAATAGTTGGGTAAATTGTTCTTTTACCTACTTTTTAACAGTGTACAATGTAAATTGAAATAAGCTTAAAAGTTGGGTTAAATAAGAGGAAAAAAAATAATGACGTTGTTGTGAACTTTTTGACGATTCAGTGATGTTTGGTAAAATTTAGACGTTTTCATTATAAATAATATATGTACTCATAGATATATAATAAATTTTACTTTTATTTTATGAAAGAAAGACAATACAAGATATTTGGCGTTGATATTTGTATCTACCAAACATTTTTTACTTCTGGAGAATTTATACCGCAGGATAAGTATTCGAAAAATTTACCAATAATTCGGTATTTCAGTAAATCGGTATTCGATTCCCTACAAAAAACTCAAAAAAATTTAGGACATTTGAGACATTACATCGCACATTCATTGAGCCACTTAGCCTGTAATTATATTTAAAAAACATAACCAAATGAAATGAGCCAATAGTGGCCACTAGAGTTGTGAATATTTGTACTCCAAACGGGTATGAACTATACAATTATTAGCAAAGCATAGAGGATAACCTAGAAGCTCGCCCATGATAACCAAATACGCCCATGATAACCTTGATGCTAGGATTACAACAAAACTAAAAATCGTACCAGTCGTTTATGATGAATCCATCAGTTAATTCTGGTGTAGGGGCACAAAATCCACCGATTGTGTCAATAGCTAATATAATGATGTAGGTGCTCCTTACGGGAACTACCTCTTACCTCTTCTTTTTCAGCAATAACTAAACCAGTAGTATATCATCCAGCCAGAATATCAGGAATAAGAAATGTCACCGATAATCGTGGTTTGTCCAGAAGACGGTATTCCAATAACCATGTTTTTATTTCAAGTAGAAACCCTTGCTGTCTTATGGGCATGTCTTAATTTGTCGTATGGGCTACTTAACGATATTAGTTTTCTTCTGAAAGGTATGACATCCCATTGGTGTTGGACCTGCCGACAGTAAAATGTAATTACTAATTTGGAGCGTACTTAGACATAGAATGATGGAGTGATTCAAGCACCGAATACCCGACTCAGACATTGAAAAGAAAATTGAAGCTCGTCAGCAACATCTCAATGGAACTTTTCTCGGATTTTACGAACAGATTTCAAGCTTTGCCATACAGTTAAGTGTCCCGTATCAGGATTTGAACATTATTAAAATATTAACGAATAATTTGCGATCAAGCCTTCGATATTAGTTAACTAATCGGAAATTCGCTAATCTTAGAGACCTCGAAAATCGATCGATTAAAAAAGCTATGTGTCTCTTGAGCGACCCACCCATGTAACAGAGCAAGGTGGGTATCCGCATAGACAAGTGGCCAGTGAGTTGGACTATAGCGCTAATTATCACAATCCTACAAACAATGAATCATATGTGGTTCCTCACTACTCAGTTCCCCATATACCAATGTTTTTTTCATTATCACTTCCTCATGCAAAATTACTTGGGAAGATTCACCACTCCACCTATGAATAACAACCCTTCATTAGAGGTCAATCGTCATCGAAAACATGACCTACATATTTTCACCGAGTATTCAATGCCACTATCCCGCTGGTTTTGCTATCGATTTGGTATGAGGGATATAGTCACCCTAAGATGCACCAGTTATAAGGGAAACGATCAGATGCCAATATAGGTCGAGAATAGGGAGTCTGACCAAACCTGGAGCAACTGCCAGCCGAAATAACTCCTTCTGAGCCTTAGGAAGAATCGAAAGCATCCCCATATAATACCAAAAATAATACTCCGACTCACTATCAATAGTCAAAATCATAAACGATACTATAGTCCCAAGCGCAGTTTAATGAGGATACGTATTTTAAAGTTAAACCGAACTTTAGATCTGAGATAGCGTCATCAATGATTAATACTAATTCGATAGACAAGAGGTTTAAGCACAGGTAATTATTAATTGATGAATATTTGAGCAATTCATACATTGGTTTTACAGTTTTCTTTGCAGCGTAGCTACAGCTAGTGGTCTGACTCAGTAAATATTCTGATACATATGTAGCTAATTTTAGAGGCCTGGAAAAATTTATGAAGATATATATTTCACCTCCGCTAGAACACCTCTTTAACTAGAAATTGATTCCTGGAGATTATTTGAAATTTCTCTGAGCATATCTTCTTTAAACTCTGAATCCTTCAATAATTGTGACGGCAACGTGTCTGTTTTCCGTATCCTCTCAACGGTAGATCAGAGTGAACTCGATAATATCGTGGTAATTTTTCATTACTTAGCTAAATTAGGTCTCGGTAAAATAATCTTGATCACGCATTTCGTTGACATTGCACAGTGGGGCCAATTACCAACATTTTTTCAGATTTTTTTAGCGTTGGGTGGGCTTTAGTAATATCCTAAGGGTCTTAAAACACTCATAATGGTGTCTATCTACATTTAACTGCTCTACAACTTTAGTTGCAATGTACTTTCGCTCAAGTTGCAATCGTTGGGTTAAATTACTTAAGAAAGACATTAGTGCAAAATCATACCTTGAAGTTTAAAAATACAAGTAATTTTAATCGAACAAAAAGGAATCAATACGTTCTAGGTGGTTATTTGACGAATAAGGATTGTTAATAAGAAAATGTGACTAGAAATTCGTAATCGGAAACAGAAGCTGTATACCACATACAGAAGCTGTATACCACATTTCTTAACGGTAAGGAGGAATCCCAAATTTGAATTTTTTCGTTATATGTTATATCGATTGTGCTCGTTTGAGTTATTTACTATTCAATGCGCAACAACATGAATATTACAGGGATTGTCGCAATATGCTTAAATCAATATGATGTGACCAACAAATTTAAATTTGGTATTCGTCCCCACAGTTGAAACGACACTTAAGACTATTACTTCTCACCAACGGCATCTTGCAATAATTTCTACGATATTCGTGTTGTTGGGTTGAACAATAAATCACCCAAATGAGCAGCAACGATATGACGTACCCAAAAAAAAAAATTATTTGGGATTTCCTCACCACCGTTGAGAAATGGCACATACACCATAATGATTTACGGCATTTTAAACTATTATTTCATTTTAATCTATTATTATTTGTTCTCGAAAATATTGTCAAACAATTCTAAATCCTATTTTGTCTTATTTTTTGTTATAAACTTCACACGCATTTTTACTTTAGCATATTTCACTCAAAATTCTTATTGGAATTTTATTTACAGTATACTTTCTAATAAATTGTTGTAAACTTCACACCCATCACTGCGTGAATTTTAATTTTTAACGTACATTTTATTATAGCAAATAGAAGCTACTACATGGGGGAACAATTATTCACCAACTGTACAAAATTATGATACAATAAAATTTTTGTTTGGCTAAGAAGCGCTTCATACTATTCACATATGGCGTAATAATAATATGTTAATTATTTTACAACATTATTACTTAATTAGAATTATTTAAATTTTGTTGAAAAGTTGAAGTTTCCATTAAAAAATTTAGTAGCTTTTTGGACAATCACAAAACATATACATAAAGTGCTCAACAAAAGTCGTGGGACAGCGTAAAAATATGTTTTTCATGCACTATTTATCATACCGGCACTTTTTATTTTAAAATCAACAGTTGCATTTGTTATTAAAAAAATAATTACACACAATGGATAGAGTGAATAAAAACCAGTAAGTGCTTGAGCTTATATTTTTTCAAGTATCTACGTAGTGGATACTTAAAGTTTAAGTGACTGCTTGTTGTATAAAGAAATATTTTAAAATTTCCCAGTACCTCCATAAAAAACTGTGAATAAAAAATAGTAAATTCTTAACTTCTTCCGTAACTAGTTCATGATTTACCAGGTTGGGTACAAGGAGACTTGACTTTCGTTTGGAAGTATATATTGTTCAGAACGGCCCGAATTATTAATATTCGAGAAATGAAAAAGTATCGTGAACGCCGGGGGATGCGAGGATCCAACCAAAAGTACCCAAATGTTGAGGTTTGATCATTGAAAATGAAGAGATTATAGCGGTTATTAGTAGAGGGTTATTTTTTTTTTTAATTTACGTTTTTTTTTACGTAAAGCTTTGCTTTGCGAATTGCGGTGCTCAGGCTTTAATTTTTTCCGTTTTTAATTCCTGATAGATCCCGGTTGTTGTAAGAAGAAATTTATCACGCTTATTGTAGTGTTGTAAATATAGTGTTACTAGATTTTCCTTCAAAGGAAATTAGATCCATTATGTAAAAAAATTGGTCTTCCTAAGGATAAGGGAATATATAGAACTACCATTTATAAGACGTTTCATTTAATGGTTTTATAGCTTCCACGTTAAAATATTGACAATTTTATTAATAAAAAAGGGTACCAAAACCTAAATATAGAAGCAAAATTAGCACTGTTTACAGGTCGCGTTGCACTTTTTGAGGCAGTGGATTTGTTTGTAAATCCATAAAGCAGCCTAACAGACAATACCGTATGCTTACCGCAAATGTTTTAATGGCTGTTATTTGGTGCGCAGTTCCAAATAACAGCGGAAAGCATTTAAAGTACATACCTTTATGTAATCGAAGAGGATGAAGACAACTGAAGCAATCACGTCTAGGTTTTCAATGGACAAGACGAGAATAGAGATGAACGGATACGAAGTACTACCTCTTAAGAGTAAGTAAAGACTTACAGGTACTTTAAATTTTTTTCCGGTAAGCACTTGTAAGCACAAGATAGTTATTCTTCACTTTAAAATAAGAGAAATCTTTTACTTAAAAGTAGTACCATTTACGGAAAAGGTAGAATTTATCAGTACTTGCTTGTTTTTATTCACTCCACTCATTAAATGTATGTAAGTGTTAAAAAATATTACAATACATGGGAACAAAAGTGATGGGACACTAATATTAAAATAAATATCGTTTCTTCTACGGAAACTGGATTTACATTTTTATTTTAAAAATTAATTAGATGGGCCTTGTTTGTATTACTAAATAGGCATATTGAATAATATTAATACTATAGATTCACTAAGTCTAATCAAGTTGAAAATAAACCCAGAACTGGCCGAAAACAGAAAATAGCTGTCCGAATGGAACGAGTTACCAACAATGAGTTGAAAATATTTCAAAATTATAGCCAGATAACCATCCATTCCCAAACCTTACGAAGGTTTTTACATAATGAATATCACAGTCGAACGCCAGCGTTTTGTTTTCGGTTGAAAGCACATTTAATTTGCTTGATAGTTATGGAAGAGCCGGATATGGCGAAAACGTCAAACAGTTTTAAATGTAAGTAATATTGTTACTTTTTTACCTTCTCAATTAACGTTCGTATCACTGGATTGTGAATAAAACCAATTCTCACAAAAATTATTACAACACAATTTATTAATGATAATTCACAAAAACACTTTATATAAATTATTCGCATAATTTTACTGATCACTTTTACTTTATTTATCGCACTAAAATACTTTTCAAATCATTTTTTAATTCCTTTTTAATCCTTCCTTTCTAAGCTTAGCATATATTACCAAATATAATCAAATTCGATCTCGTTCACCTTTTTATATACACAAACCAAACTTCTAGAAAGTTCATGACTTTTCCAGTAAGAATAGTGTAAAAACATTTAGAACAATTGTATCATGGAAAATTCCATTTTAGTACAGTAAAACATTGATCTATTAATTTAACTTGTTCTAATACAATCTAGGTGTCACCGTCCCAATATCAATTCAACCATTATACATGTTGGCTGTTCCGTTATGGTTTGCGTTATGGTTTGCGGATGGTTTGGCTGCGTCCAGCCTTGGGAATTTAGTTTTTATAAATGAAAAAATGGGTAAGCAAAAATATTTGTGTATTTTACTGTGTAAACTTTTTTAATTTGTTATACCATTCTGGTATATATATATATTTTTATTTTTTTTTTCATTTTTTATATCAATGAAAGACTAAACACGAATTTTTCACTTGCTGTGGTCAATAAAATTTGCACTCCACAGCAGATGTAAAACAAATAACTGGAGTAGAGATGGTGATTCAACTCGTATGTTTAATTACCGCTGCAGGTACTTTTATGGTTATTTATTGTAATAGCAGATGAACGGATAAGCCAGAGATTCTTACTTGATTATTTTCAAATTGGCTGTGTTATGACCGGATAGAAATTTTTTGTACGATCACCAAATAATTTATAATGGTGGTTGCTTGATCTCGCAACGATCCACTAAGAAAATCAGGAAAAATGGATAAATGATACAATTAATAAAGGATCTATATTAAAAACCAACAAATAACGATTTAGTAACTTACATGATTTATGTAAGAACCAAATATACACTCGTAGTATGAAATATATATATATATATATATATATATATATATATATATATATATATATATATATATATATATATGTATATCTATATCTATATATCTATATATATATATATATATATATATATATATATATATATATATATATATATATATATATTTATATATATATATATATATATTTATATATATCTATAAATATATATATATATATATATATATATATATATATATATATATATATATATATATATATATATATATATATATATATATATATATATATATGTATTATATATATATATATAATATATATATATATATATATATATATATATATATATATTATATATATATATATATATATATATATATATATATATATAAATATATATATATATATATATATATATATATATATATATATATATATATATATTGTATATATCTATATATATAGTATATATATATATATATATATATATATATATATATATATATATATATATATATAATATATATATATATATATATATATATATATATATATATAATATATATATATATATATATATATGTATATATATAATATATATATATTTATATATATCTATATATATATAATATATATATATATATATATATATATATATATATATAAATATATATATATATATATATTATATATATATATATATATATATATATATATATATATATATATATATATATTTATATATATATATATATATATATATTTATATATATCTATATATATAATATATAATATATATATATATATAAATATATATATATATATATATATATATATACTATATATATATATATTTATAGACAATATATATATATATATATATATATATATATATATATATATATATATATATATATATATATATATATATATATATATAATATATATATATATATATATACAATATATATATATATATATATATATATATATATATATATATATATATATATATATATATATATATATATAATACAACAAACAGTAGACGGAGAAATTAGAACCCTTCTCATGCACATAAAAAGGTAGTGAAAGTTAACCGCTTGTCCTCACTACAACAGCCAAAAACACAGCACATCCGGTCCGGTAACGCCACCTCTTCATTTAAGATTTTAATTTCCTTCTAGGTTTTTAATATTTATAATTTATTAACAATTTAGGAATTATTGATTAAGAATTTATAGAGAAAATAAAATAAAATAGGTGCTTTTGACTCGAAATTCAGGGTCTACAAAATCCAATTATTACTTATTTTAAAGTAAAAATATAACTTTCATTTGTATAGGTAAAGTTTTTATTCTTAGCTAGTTGCAAAAATAAATTTGTTGACCAAATTTTGTTAATGATAATTATCTCTTTAAGCATACTAAATTTTTAATGTGGCAACAAATAAAACATATCCAAACGTAATAAAATGATTAGAAACAATTATGTGGTGTTAATTTGCCAAACATAAATCCGGAAACGACAATCAACCAAAAAAAATTAAAAATAAATGACAAAAAATTTAAAGCGACAAGAAATTGTAACAATTAAATTAAATGAAACCACCTAACAAATTTAATTGCATTTTGTGTAATTTTTGTTTTTGTTTAGTTGGTAAATTAATTAAAATTTAATTTGTTTTGAACATTTTTTTTCCCTTCGTATTTTTTTTTTTTTGTTAACTTCCGTGAAACTGCTGTGACAACAAAAACTAAATAGCAAATAAACTGACAACAACAACAAATAATGTGTTTATTATTATTTTAACGACAGGTGGAAGACAGTGTTATATTATGCTCGTACATACATGTAACATTACTCGTATACATGTATAGTACATACATACATATTTTTTTTTTATTGTAGTGACAAGAAAATTTAAAGATGAGTAAACTATCGAAACTATGCTGCTTGTCTAACAATTTACTTGTACAGTAGTTTAGTATTCTGCGTTGTTTTCAACTTTGAACAATAAAATAGGAGAAATCCAAAAAAAAAATCGTATTATTTTTGTAGAAGCTTTCTTAAAACATAACCCTCATTGGATGATCAGAATTTCATGCAAGTAATCATCTTTTGGGTGAATCGAGTTCGAAAGGGTTAAATAAGATACACAGAAGAAAAATCATTTTTCCATTTTATTGTTGCTATTTGTTATTTTTATTGTTATTATTTTTAAATTACTTTTTACTTTAACTTGTTATTTCAATTTTTTTTCATTTATCAAAAATAGGGAAACATAAATAAAAGCTTGAGAAAACTGAAAGAAAGTTTAAAATTATATGTACACATAGTGGAGGAGTAACAATGCTTTTCTTTAATAATAATTCTGAAAAAGAGGAAAATTGGAAAAATATAATCAACATTTTGTAATAGATAAAAAGTAAAGTTTTCTATATTTTCAAGCAAAACATAATATATTGATTGAGATTTTATTATAAAGAAAGCTTATCCTGTTCTATATCGGGGTTTTTTATTTTATTATTATTATTTTTTTTTTTTTTGGTCTGTCGTATCAATCCCTCTATTGCGTTAACAAATTTCTTGTTTAACATCCTTTGTATAAGAAGAAAGATTTAAAGCCAAAGAGAATATGATAAATAGGCAACATCTTTTCTTTATATACAAAATCCTTATTTTTTTGTGTTTGGTGTAACCCTCAATCATGACAACAAAAAAATAATAATAATAATAATAATAATGTAACGTCTAATTTAATTTGCATAAATTTTTTGAGGTAATTTTTTTATATTATGCTTTAAAATTTTAATGTCTTGGTGATGTTGGCAACATAATTTTCTAAAATAGGTTTAATGTTGTTAACAAATTTTTTGTATTAATTACCTGTCAAGACAATATTTACAATCTTTATATTTGGTACAGGTTTGATAGAGTGCTGCTAGCTTTAGTTTTTGTAATAGTAATAAATACAATTTATGAATAATGGATTTAGTGATTCGTACCTCGGGTATATCTTCAGTTTTTATATTGAAATAAAGCCTGCACACATAGCACAAACTAATAATAATAACTTAACGGATTTATTGATAATGTAGGCTTGGAAATACTGCCCCCAAAAGGAAGGGAAGATAAATAAAATTTCATCCAACAAATAAATCTAATGCAAATAGTTATATAATTCAAATATGCTTTAAATATTATTTGATATATCTCATCTCTCTCGCCTTTTACGTTGTTGTCATCGTTGATAACTATCGGTCGTTTAATTTGACCGTTTGCAGCGTATTGACCACCAATGTAATTGTTAAATTCGTCCAGTTAGCCAATATGATTGTGGAATGTTCTAATCTTGAATTAGTATCAACAGATCGAATTCTAAATTTTTAATCTTCGCTCTCCATTTGTGTCGCTTTTTAAATGTAGTGATGCTTTTCGAAAACCTTAAGTTCTATTTTTGATATTTTGCTTTGAGAGAGAGGCGTGATGCATTTATGTGTTTTAAATCGGGCTTATGAATTGCTGTCATTCAAAAAAATTTCCAAACAAAAAGTAAGCGCCTTAGAAATTAATACCGCTTTAATTTGGGTTAACTGAAATTTAAAACCGCTTTAATTTGGGTTGACAGCATAGTCATTTCATCAAATGTTAGCGGTGAATTTCCAGCGACTCGTTTTAGTTTAAGTTGTACTGATTTTAAGTTGGCCTCCCACAAACCGCCCAATTGTCGAACATGTACTGGGTTGAATATCAAATTTATTTTTGTGCAGGGTAAGAAAATTAGATATTAATCCATCTTTAAAGAGTTCGTATAGTTCTTTGGCGTTCTGTCCTCACAATTGTGTGTGTAAAATATCATTACATCGGATGCATATGTCAAAAGCTGATTTATCCATCAATTTAAGCCCAACCCACACATTTGTGTAAATTAAATAAAATTGTATTGCTTCTAAAAATATTATCATAATTAAAGCTCAACTAACACATTTGTGTGGGTTCATTGCGAGGTATCTTGAAGTTCAGGGAATTTAGATGTTGACGAATTTTGACACAATTTTAACAAGTAATCAATAATTCACACCATCAAACGAAAATCTATTAGTTTTAGTGAAAAAATTAATTTTAATGGGAAAAATGGCACCCACACATTTGTGCGTGTTAAACTTAAAACTAATGCTAAATGAAAGAACCATAAATAAAAAATTAACAAATGTACTTTTATTACGACTTTAGTATCACAACAAGTATAGTTAATATAAAATGAAATAATAAAATTAGGTAATCGAATTACATGAAAAAAAAATTATTGTTTCAAATGAAACTGGCTGAAGCAGTTCGTCGTTTTTCGCAACGGCAACGGGTTCATGATTTGCAAGCTTCTAAGCGGCAGCACCTAGCATTGGTCAAAGTGTCCCATAGGAGAAGCACATGGGAGAGGTGAGCACAAGGCAATTTCCATTTTAAATTGCAGTAATTGTAAAGTTTGTTTTTTGGCACGTCGTAAGCTGAACAGTCGCCTCTATATTCCATCCAGGCATTTACAACTGGCAAGTCAATGAAATGATTTATTACTTTAAGCGTCCATTTTCTGGTTTTTATAAACGAGCGATAATATTCCAGCATTTGGTCGACTAAGTCAACCCGCCCATATTTTTATTGTATAATTGTATTATTTTTTGGACATGGAATGCTAATAAATGCTTTGGTTGGCTTATTTCAGCGTTTTACAGAAGACAATGGATTGATCCCAACAATGGAAGATTAAGCCGTGACACATTTTCTATCCTTCCATTTTACGGCGGTTATTTCTTGAGTTCCGTCGTTAAGCAAAACCCTTGGCTCTCACCTCTGGCCATATGCCTATCATTTTTGAATTGAACATTTTTTAACCTGTTTGTCATTATAGTCCCTAAAATAAATAAAATATAATTATTATTATAATTTACCTGTGGCACGGTACCCCAATTCTCGAAGTTTCAATAGAAGAGGAACGATAGTGAAATAACGATCAAAAAATATGAAGCTGCCCTGCGGACTTGTATTTATAAGACGCAGCACAACTGCTGGGCCTAAACCCAAACTTCGATCGCCTAGAACCGTCTTATCTCCTTGATAGATCTCGAAATCCATTACGAGTTCTGCGGATGTCGGTATGACTTTTTAAGGCAACCGGCATTGGCTTATTTTTTACATATCGCATATCAGGTGACGTTTCACTAACATTATTCACGTAGTGCAAAGCTGTTCGTAAATGTTTAAATCGCATTTTTTTAAGGGCACTAGCCAATATGTCAGACGGAAGCCCTTCTTCCAGTACAAATCTAAACGTGGATAATTTATGCATCCGATCTTCATAAATGCGCCGTAAATTTTTTTGAGTTGAAGAGCCGACATTTTCAGCTCTGTTCCACGATTTTTTAGTAAATATTCGTCATAGTTGCAGCATCAACAAAATGTTGTTCCGGAAAATACGAACAAAAATATTCAACTGGCAATTTCACATTTCTTTGTGGAAACGAAGACGACTGACTGTCAGTTGGTAAGACATTCTCTGCAAATTAGCCCGGATTCCATACATTTATAGGGTTTGTGAATTGTGCATTATTTGATGATGGTGATTGCTGAATTGGATTGTCTTTTTCTTCATTATCGTCAATTGAGTCTACGTCTGACCACTCTTCACATTTGCATCAAGTATCACATCGTCTTCCGAATCTGTTGCAGAATTCTTCAATATATCTTGTAATTCGGCATCACTTATATTCCACTTGCCGTTTTGGAACACAACTAATAAAAACTAAATAAATTAAAAAATTTGAAGTTTCAGTTCAACATACACAATTGTGTAATCGGTGTGAAGTTTCTGACAAAATTTGTCAAAGAGAATATTGAAGAAAGTGTACATAATTTTTTTACGGTGTAATTCAATAAAAATAAATTGGAACGGAATAATACGTGGATAATAATTAAATAATTATTAAAATAAAAATAAACAACACAAAAATTTAAGTTGGAACTAGAACTCTTAAATAAAATCAATTGATTAGTTAAGATTGTCAAAATTCACACGTTTTTTTGGCGAAAATGTTGTACAATTAATTTTATCAGAGCGATCTTAGAGTTTTCCGACATATTACATGTTACGCCTTAAATAGCTCAGGCTACAAGCTATCGATATGACATGGTCGAATTAATGGCTAGTGGGGAACACTATGAATTGACAAGCTCTGAAGTGCCAAGATAGTCAAAATTCAAAGGATTTTTGGTGAAAACGTTGTTTAATTAATTTTGTCAGGGCCATCCTAGAGTTTTCCGACGTATCACATCATACTATAAATAATTAATATTTTAACATCCGGAAAACGTTTTATTGGTTATTTGAGTATAAATAGTAACTGTTACAAATAAATTTAGAATTAAAAAAAAATAAAATAAAAATTTCATTTTTTTTTTTGGTATATAAAGAAATTTTTTTTTCGTTTTAATTTAATGCGTTTTTAGACTTTGTGCTGTGGATATCTTAATTAATTTTATGCCGTTTCAAAAACAGTTTTTTTTTAAAACTTTCGACTTTCTCTTGTACCTGGACTTCCTTAAAATCTGATTTGTTTTGAAAATTTCGAAAACTAAAGACCTTTGCTTATACCTTGACATTCTTCATTTTTCATTATATTAACATTAAAGTGTTGAATCGTTTTTCAATTCCGTGTTGAGATTTTTTCCAATATGGGTAAAATTAAACATAATTATAAACGACAAACTAGCAAAATTAATGCTTTGTCAATTCAAAAAGCTATAACTATGAACAAGTTTACAGTTTCTGAAAGTAATTTTGCTAGAAACAAAAATTTGTTTATGGAGCAGTTGTGTCATGCGTTGCACGTCAATATAATATAAGATAAAATTGAGATACAATTTATTATATCTATATGATATTAAAGAATTTCAAATTAAATGAAGCAACAAGTGTTGAAATGGGCAATGAAATTTTTAGTGATTGTTAGTAGATATCAACGCTGTCAGAAATATTTTAGATCCAGTGCCAATAAACCCTGTGGAATTGACAAGCCCAATATTAATCTGTGTTCTTAACGCAGATAATGAAGTCAATGTTCAGTCATAACTTTCTTCGTCCGTTAAATATTCTGATAAACTCAATTCCACAAAAAAATATTTATCGTGACAATTGCAAAAGATCATAGAACTGAAGTGTCCAACTGACAATTTAAAAAAAGAGGAAATTCGAATTTAAATTGCTAATATCTTAGTTCAAATTAAAAATCCATGTGTTGTTTCTTTTGACACTATTCATTTGCGAAGGAAATTTCCGGATCGTAATGTGTGCTACGGTTCTTGTAAAGCGATTCCAAGTAAAAAATACAAATTTACGATTTCGAAATCTCATTTATTAATTTATACTAACAAAAAAATATGTGTTAGCCACGACGAAGACTACGTTTTTAAACAGTTTCGTGGAGTAAAACGTGATGAACTAAAAGCAAAATAAAAAACACAATCGTGCCAGTTAGATTTAATTCACGCTGCAGATATAGATAAGCGAGGCAAAATACTATTTCAAAAAGCGCAATTCGAAAGGTTAAGTCCGAATTATTAAAATCCCAAGACTTGGTTCGGGATTGCGATGTAATCGATTTGTTTTATAAAAATATGACAGAACCAGCTGAAAATAAGTATATTTACTCAACATCAAATCCTTTGAATGTTGCATTGATTCGGTAAACTAATTTAATTTTATTGAATAATCACGTTGTCTTAGGCGTTCATTTAGATGCGACAGGAAAAGTGGCAAAGCAACCTTTATGCCACCGATAGCAGAATTAATTTTTTCTAGGCACGACGTTACCACTATCGCTCATTTTTTATCAGAGTTTAACTTAGTCTTGGAAGAAGTAGTTAATAAAAGTAGTTTTCCCAAATATTTTGTTACAGATTGTGACGGTGAAAACAATAAGTTTTTTTGTGAAGATTTTGTGGAGTTTTCTATTAAGAAGTATTTTTCTTACTTACCGTTGAACTTGTTTTTCTACACACATAGGAATCAGCGGTAGAATGTCTAATTCAAATGCCAAAAGTTGGTTTTCCATTGTAAAGAACCATTACACAGAACATAAGGCTCTCAGAATTGGAAGATTGATTACGGTGTTAAATGAAAAAAATCAAAAATTCCATAAAGCTATTCAAATTTCCACGCCCTCTCGTAAAAAGGTAACTAAGAGGAAACAGAGAACCTTTCAATCAGATTCTGATAATTTAAGCAGCGAGGAAGGTTGGAATAAAAAAAAAATCTAACTCACCGAAACATTTTGGGAAACGGGTAGTAGACACTGCCACTGCACGTGTTCTCTACTCGTGTGTTGTATAAGTCAGATGTGATTTAGCATCACACCGGACGTGCTTTTACAGGACAGGTAGAAATTATTTTGACCTGATACGGATTTTATATCAGCGGTCACAGCCATGTGGTTCAGTGAATTGTATTCTTCCGTGAAGTCTTTTCATTGTGAGTTGTGATTTTATTGCCATGTTAACTGATTTTTCAAATGCTCTTATTCTTGTGGCATTTTCTAAGGGAGGACGAACGACATATCATCCGTTCTGATCAAGTATTTCTAATGGATGCCATAGTAATCTTGTTCGCCCCAGTATTTCTGATCCGAGTTTAATTCCTGTAGCTCCCAGAACCGCTGCAGTATGTTAAATTAGATATCGTTGTTTGTGATAGTAATGTGGAAACCTGATGTGAAGAATTTTGCGGAGGTTGGTTGTATTTAGCTCAAACCACCCACTGGAATGTGCTTGATGAGCAAACAGGATTTCTTCAATTTTGAACGTAGCTCGGATTCGACAGAAGCTTTTGAAGATCCTGCTTTGTTGTTGTTGAATTCCGATTCTATGAACGCATCTTTCACTGATGATAGCGAATTGTGATCCAGAATCGAGTAGGGCTCTACTAGTAATAGGTTTATTGAAAAAATCGGAGATATTACCTAAGATGTTGAACTATGATGTTTTGTGCAAATACGCGGAATTACATTAATTGGCGGAATGAATACTTTGCATTTGATTTATCTTTAACGAAAGAACAAGGGGGTTGCAATGTATTTGGATTGGTTGTTTACGCCTGTGCTTTTACCATTGAATAAGAGTATGATGCCTTTGATGACAAATATAAATTTCTTTAATTATTTTGACGTTGTGATTATTCTGCAGACAGTTGATACACAGCTTATTGTCTTCTAAAAATATTAGCCTTTTTACACATTGAGCATCTATTCTGCCGGAAAGATGTGTTTGGCTTTGCCGATGAGCAGGACTCCTGAACATCACATTTATTGGTTAAGAAATCGAGCAGTTGGTTCATTTTTGGAGCATCGATATAATTTACATGCTATGCCCATAATTGTTGGGTCGCCAGATCTAGTCTCTTCACGATAATATGGATCAAGCAAGGATCACTTTTGTCCCGTACGGTTGCTAAAACAGCTAAGCCTATTAGCATTTGTATAATATCGAACACCCCGAATCCGAACGAGCAAGTAAATGATGCTTACTGAACGCACCTACTAACTTGCAATAGAAAGCACCCGTATATATCTGGTCACACCACGTCGTATTTGAGTTTTCCTCTTCTTTTTTTTTGTATAACGGTTTTCTTACTTCTTATTTACTCATCATTCTGTGTACAGTTCTTGCTAAGATTTCGGAAATATTGCATAATAATCATAACTGTTTATGTGAACACTGACTGCTTCATTGCCAGTTTTCCTAAGAAAAGTTCAATTAAATCTATCACGATTGGTCTTTTTTGTCGTATCGCCTTTGCAATTTTTCACACGCCAGTTTATAATTGGCATCGGTACATTAGCAATTCTTTAAGATATTGGAATTTCTGAGTTCTGCTAAGCTATTCGTTTTCGTGTATTGGTCTACATAGAAAACAAACGAACGATTTTTTAAACCGACCATTTTATTTTTTGACAAAGCTGTTATTTGTACAATGCCAAAATTATTAAAAAATGTTTAAAATTTATGAAAGCTACAACACAACAAAAAAAATTGTTAAAGTTCCAAAATTTTCATTAAAGAAAACGCATTTTAATCTTTTGTCGGACGAAATTCGACTCGTCGTCTGACAAAAGATGAAAATGAAGTTGCTTTAATGAAAATTTTGTAATTTAATTTTTTTTCTATTACTATTGTGGCTTTAATAAACTTGTATAATTTGTAAATAATTTTTTCATTGTAGGAAAATTAGAAATTTCGGTTTCGTTCGTTCGTTTTCTATGTGGCAATGCCTTTAATTGATCTGAAAACGATGGCCACTTTGTTTTAATTAATTATTACTAGAAAAATCCTTAAATATTCTATTAGCTGTCACCAAATTTTCCACCCTGTAATTTTAAATATATTGGCTGTAATTTTTCAAAAAATGAAAAGATAAATGACTTACTTATTATAAATATTATAACTAGTAGCTTGATTGGAAAATGGATTTAGGCTACTTTTAAAATAAACGGCTCATATTTTTGAAACACTATTGACAAAATTAATGTCTATAATAATTAAATTGTATTTAGTTGGCGTGTTTCAAATTTCTAAAATTGTTAACTTAACTGAGACCTTGTTAATGCTTGTTTTAGATGGTTGAAATACACAATAAAGAAGCTTTGGATACTTCTTTATTTTTGTTCCAAGCGTCGAAAGCAGGCATTAAAATGGTTTTACTAGAACGACAATTTTAATAATTATCGGAATCGGAGGGTCTAAATATTAATACGTGCAAAAAGCAAGTAGGTCTCAGGAAATTATTATTTCATATTATTTACAATAGATTGTATGCCCCGAATAATAATGCCTATCAACTTGCGTGATGAAAACAGTAATGTTTTTATTAGAACAAAAATTTAAAATGCCTAGTTTTTGATGTCTAGCTTCATCGGTTGCTAGTAACAGTCATAGAAGTCGAAATATTGCTAGAACAAGGTTTCGGTTAATGAAATACAAACAAGATCAATATTTTTCTCTTATAATATTCTCGCTTGCATGCATAATTTAAATTGCTTTTTTTCTCTATTTAAACTGCTAATATAAGGTTTTCCATACGGTAGTGTAATATAAGAAAATGCGATTGAAAAGTATATGTAGAGGCGATGCTTGTATTGCATTCATGAACCATCCCAGAATCATTTATATAATGTTTCATGTGCTATGTATGAACTCAAAGAAGAACTTCAATCATCATTAATCCAAGATATGGTTTGTCTGTTTAGGTTGTTTTCAGATTCATTTAACATATTCATTTATTATAGGATTATCAAGTCAATCACCAAATAACATACATTTATGCCAAATCATATCATCAATTATATTTTTTGTTGTTGGAAACTTCACATAATTATTCATCATTAAACAGATAAATTAAATCTCTAAAGTTTTAAATTCATTAATTTTTGTCAAAATCAAATAATTTTTACCAAGTTCTGCAAAAAAAAAAGAGAAAAAATGTTTTGCTTGTTACGATGACAGTAACAAAAAAAAAAACTTTTGTATAAAAGAATTAGGTTAATTCTCCCGATTTCGATAATTCAACAAAAATTATCCCCAAAACAATCAAATATATTATTTTATGTAAAACTAAAATTAATTTCTATAAATTTCTGTTACACACAGAGAAGACAAACCAAAAGCAAAAACTTTAAATGAGATTTTTAATTACAAATAGTTTTCATCTCCGAATTCTTTTTCTTCTTCTTCTGTACTTATTATTTTATTTCAACAAAATATTAAAATCGTATCTGTTTTGTCATAAAATCAATGAAAAATACACTGGGTAATTAATAATTAAGTTTCATATCTAGACAGTTACTAAAGATTTGACAGCTAAGTACATAGAACAAAAATTTGCTCAAATCTTAACTTTACTTGTAACTAGCAACACTAAATTACCCATCTTTGTGATCTAAAGAAGTCGCAGAATAATTTGAAGTACAGCAAGTACCTTTTCATAACCGGTTTGACTAGGATACGAAAACCAGTAAACCAATCCCTAAACATTAATACTATTCCAACTGCAATCGATTGGGTGCCTACACCAAAAAAGTAGTTTTTAATTCCAAGCACAAGATTAAGCTTAACGGAAAACTACTAATTTTTTTTGGAGAAAAACAAAACTTCAATACCACAGTAGTTGATACAAAGAACAAAAAGTTTTCATTTTATTTTACTATCTCGTCTGTGTTATTCTTTAAAGACGAATAGTTTTAAATTACACAAAAGTATTTCAAGACGATTTTCTTTTATTATTTCATTTTCTACTCGTCTCAGTATTTCAATTCTGTGGTTAACATTTTTTTAAACTTTTCTATTTTAAATGAAAGATAATACGACAAAAAAAAATCTAAAAAAATTCGGAAAATAGGAAAAATTTATATTTTCATTATTCCATGTGAGTTTGATTTTATTTAATTCGATCGTTTTTAGCTTTTCTCTTTTTCGTTTTTTTTTCAATTTCGATAAAGTTTATTTTAACAATTTTCTTTTATAAAAACGACGAAAATTTAATTTTGTTTTCTTATTATTGGATGTGCATTATAAATAGATACGTACAGTAAAATAGAACTATGCTGATTATTTTCTGTTTGTGTTGCTGTTGTTGAAAATGCAATTTAATATATTGAGAAGAATATCTGCAATATTATTAGACAAAATCGTAGCCTTTGTAGTTGTATTAATCTCTCTTTCGGTTTAATGATTTTTTTTTAAATTTGGTTTAAGGAATTCATTTGAACATTGGTATTGTGAATTTGAGCGACGTATTGACGATTTTTTTATAAATCTTCCAGATTTGTTGGTTATTCGATAGAAAATGAGTGGAATTAGTGGAATACAATTGACAATTAATGGCCATCATTCGCTAAGATAGTCGACAATAAATGTACCGAATAATTTAGGAAGGATATTGCCAAATAAATGATTTATTCTTTAGTACAAACAAGGACCTACTGGACAGGCATACCCGTTTGGTGGTTGTAAATCTTCCACGTTGTGGTATTGTTTTGCATGTCAAACTCGTGCCCTGTGGCATGTGGCCAGGCCACATTTTGGCTGACCGATCATTATTGCGTCATCTATGATTAAAATAACTAATGAACATGACAACCTTCTCATACTGTGGGTTATGGGGTTAAAATGCCCCAAAATAAAATCAATTAAGCTTAGCTTTTCTAATGAATTAAAATCAAAAATTAACTTTGTTCAATATAACAGCAAAATATAAGCCATAAAATAAAATAAATATATAAATTCACATTTTTAAATACAAATATAAAGGGCTGAAAAAACCTCATAAGGTGATCAGAACTTCGGTCATAATTAATTCAATTCAAAAATAATTTAAAAATCCAATTTCCAAGAGAAATAGGCAAGTTCCCTCATACTTGGCCATAGAATAATCTAAAAATCATACACATACATACGTTGAGAATGATTACGAAGGGCCGAATTTCAAAGGGCCGAATGTCGAAGGGCCGAATATCGAAGGGCCGAATGTCGAACGGCCGAATGGGTCGAAAGATCGAATGTGTCGAAGGGCCGAATGTTGAAGGGCCGAATGTGTCGAAGGGCCGAATGTGTCGAAGGACCGAAAGTGTCAAAGGGCCGAATGTCGAGAGGCCGAATGGGTCGAATGGCCGAATTTGTTCCTTTTTTTGTTTTGTTTTTATAAATAAAATTTTTAAATTTGCTGTTTTAAGGAATTAATAATTTCTTATGAATTTTTATAAATCCATTAAATTTAGTTTAATTTTTATTATATTTTTCATAACATATTTCAAGAAGAGAAACTAACTTCTGAAATAATTTTGAATAACATTTTTGTATAAATTAATTATTCAAATTTGTTTTTTATTAATTTAATCTGAACCACCTTGATGTACATAAATGGCTGCTCCAGTGAAAAATCAATTTAAAATAAGGGACAAAAAAAACTGAAAACAAAATATTGCAATTATAAAATATTGCAATACATAATCTTGCATATAAATTTCCCGTACATTTTTTTCTCTATTATGAGGAAAATAAATTGAAAAAAAATGACATCGACTAATTTAACATAGAATTGTAAAGACTAACGGCTTCGGTAACTCTAACGAGCACGCGGGAGGTCGCTGTGCCCCCTCCCCCCTTTGGAGCGGATTATATAGAATCTATTAAAGACACCTACTAAAAAGAGAAATAATTGCACTATTTTGTTATGCAACATTTTGTAATTGCAACATTTTGTAATTGCAAGATTTTATATCAATAAAATACATCAATTCATAAGATATTAATTTATATTTGATACAAAAAATTTATAAAATATTCCTTAAAATAGCAAATTTAAAAAATTATATTTCTAAAAACAAAAGAAAAAAAGTAAAAATTCGACCATTCGACCCTTTCGTCCCTTGGACTCATTCGGCCCTTTGCCCTATTCGGCCATTCGACATTCCACCTCTTCGATGCATTCGGCCCTTTGGTTTTCGGCTCTTCGACATTCAGCCTTTTGATATCATTCTCATATGTTGCACATATACCGGGTGATTTTTTTTAACCTGATACACTCAAATATCTCGGAAAATAAGCACTCTACGAAAAAATGGTAAAGAAAAACATTTAATTATTCCATGGGGGGGGGAGGGGGCGGAATAGATTAGTGTTAAAATTACTACCATCTCCCTCTCCTCCTGGTAGGCGGAGCGAGGGGTAACTTTGAAACTAAAATATGAACCCCTATTTTTTATTGCAGATTCGAATTCTACGGCTAAAATACGTAAGATTTGACTGAAACATTTTTTTCGATTCATGATAGATGGCGCCGTAATTGACGATATTCAATTTTTTTCCATTTTTTCTGCAATAAAAATACCACGGTTTCACTGTAAATACTCGAAGTTAGTCAAACAATATGGATTTCTTAAATTTTTCAATCAGGAAGATGCGATTAAATCGGGTATTCAAATTAATGAAATTGTTTGTATTTTGTTTTAAAAATACCGATTCAGCCCGAAGAATATTTCGAAAACCACACATTACACATACCTGTGTAAAGCTATCAATACTACTTAAGAATGGTAAATACACCACACTGTAAAAGAGAAAATTGAACAGCTTCTGGTTTATGGAGAAGCTGGCCGGAGTCTTGATAATGCTGTCACTCTATACGCTTCGCGTTTTCCATATAGGATTCGGTCACGGGCGTCATTTTTTCATCGTACTGTCAAACAATTTATTACTGATGGAAGGGTTCAACCGAAATAAAGGACTCGTCCAGTAACAGTCACTGGAGAAAATAATGAAATTGATGTATTGGCTACAGTAGCTCATAATCCTTATATTAGTACACGTGAAATAGTTAGCGCTTCCGGATTGTCCCAGACCAGTTTTTGGAAAATTTTAAAACTTCATAAGTATCATCCGTATCATGTGTCTTTACATCAAGATCTTTATGGCGTTGATTTTCCAAATCGGGTAACTTTTTGTCAGTGAACAAATACAGCAAAACCCAAATTTTTTTCGTTACGTATTGTTCTCCGACGAGTCGTCTTTTATAAGCCATGGAACGATTAATCACCACAACATGCATTACCGGAGTGTTGAAAATCCGCACTGGCTTCGCCAAGTTGAACATCAGCGTCCTTGGACTGTCAATGTGTGGTGTGGAATAATTGGCAACAAACTCATCGTCCCATTTAAAATGGTATAAAAACGACAAAAGAATAGTTCATTTATCGTTAGGTCAGGATTGGTCATCTCTAATCAGTTTTGGTCGTTTAGACTCGTCAACCAATTTTTTTTATTAACTCTGCAAGAAATTTTTCAATTTAGCACACTATTAAAATAAATCGAACAATTATTTCCATTAAATTTTGTATTTTAGGACTAATTACCATTTTTTATCGTTTTGTCGTCAATAGGTATCATCCGTCCTCATCCCACTTACATACATTACAAATCTGCGTATTGAACACGGATCTTTTAAATACGATGTGCTACATGTTGCACAATCTTCCTTTTGATCCATTACATTTATCGACTCCTCCAACTTTCTACAACCATTCTTCCATATTAATTTATGGTTCACTTCCACCACAGACTTTGGCTTTTGGTTGAGTAAAATCCAATATTTTCGCAATCATAATTGTGAAACTTACTTGACATTGATAAAAGCACGTTCTCCAAATTTCATTAAAACCGCTCCTAATGGCCCTACCAGATCCCTAATGTATAAGGATATACGCGGAATCCAGTTGTGACATTCCAGTTAACTCTCTCGCTAAATAATTTTAGTTAGTAAAAGCGTGCGCTCTCGACAAATTGATGTAGGTCCACCTTCTTTTAAGAACCGATAAACAAATTTCAAATAAATAACAATATTGGAAATTGGAAATATTAAATTAGATGATAATTCAATTGGAATTCCGAGAATATTCGTTAATAACAGGTTTGCTATAACGACCAAACATTAAAAACAAGTTCAAACCAATCGTAACATGACGTAAAGTTTCCTGTCAAAATATAGTAAAAAAAGCTTCCAACAAATTTTAAATCGATTTTTTTTGTTTTTTGTTTTTCAAAACAGTAGGTAACAAAAGGACAAAGCCTGGTGACCACTCCTGACGTAATCATGAACAAACGATTCCATTTGTCGTTTTTATCAAAATCCTTAGATGCCGTGCTGAAAACTCGGTGATCTATGACCTTAAAATTTAAATCAATTTTTTTTTAAACTACAAGTAGTAACGACAAAAACTGTGACCAATACAGATCTAACGACGATCAAACGATCCAATTCGTCATTTTTATCAAAATACTTAGTATTTAAAAATCAGAGCTCAATTCCTGCAGCGCTATTTGTGAATTCGTTTCGAACATATACGAAACTGCGAAGTATTGGATTCCTATTTAAATTGAATCAGAGTCGTCCGTTTCTTATTTAAATTAAATTCGAATCTTATACATTCGAATTCATACCGTATTCAGAGTAGCTATTATGAAAAAATGCAATTTCGCAATTTACGTCCGATATCGTATTTCTTATTACACAACGACATTTTCGCAAAAATGCGTTCCTGGTGGAATGATTTGCCTTATTAGAAAATGCGATAGCGGACTTTTGCATAATTAAAATTGACAAATGCGTTGTGGCGCCTCCACATAGTCGACACGACTATGATCTATCGATTGGCGTACGAGTCAAAATAAAAATAATTTGGAAGTAGTCAGTCATACAATCATACAAGCAGATCGGTACGAGTTACTAGCACACCTACAAATAACCACACACGAAATAAAAATTACATAAATGAATTAAATGAAACAAAAATAAAATAAGTGTATGAATTTTATAATATAAAAGTAAAATTTGTAAAATAATATTTAAACAATAAGTAAAAATAAACGTTATTAGCTGTTTAATTAATAAAACATATTTATTCAAAATTTAGTGTACCTATTTATTTGTTAACGTGAATAATAAATAACGCAGTGCGTATAATAAATGTTGCACCATATAATAATACAGTCAATGCCGTAAGTATTGATACATCAGGATATAATCTGTAAGTGAATACAAAATTGCATCAAATATTAGTAAATGCAAATTAGGCGTCGGCCAGACAGAATACCTACAGCATCTACTCAATAGCAGTCGGATATCGCAATTGCGAAGTGATTATCTCAATAACTAGTTTGTGTATTTAAATGTATTTAATTATTGAAACATTAGATCTATTTTGTTAAAAATATTATTATTTTTTATTTGCCAATCATAAATTCCTTCATAATCGGGTCCCAGGAATAGTCTCTTGGAATAGCCCTTCAGCTTTATAGATTTCATGTTGAAAATTCAAAGTTTATAGCGAATTGCATTTTTGTTGAAAATGTCGAGAGTACAGCTTTGAGTTCCTATCAAAAATATGATTAGTTTTTAAAGGTAATTAAGTGACCCTGAGGCATGAAAGTGGTGTTGCTAATACATACAATTATAACGGAACATATACATTTTACTTGGAACTATTCAGATTGTTCAGATAAGAGATTTATCAGCCTCAACGTTCTTTGGTCAGGAATTACTAATAATATAGTAAGATTTGGAAACGGGGTTTTAATTAAACACCTTTGTTGTTAACTCCGTAAATAATCCTACCAGACAGAAGGAGTTAAACTTTAACAAAATATGACTACCGAAATGGTTTCAAACGTTGCTCATTATTAATTTTTTCTAATTGTTAATTTTTGAATCAATCATCAAATGTTCAATTAACAAATGGTTTTTATAATTTGAAAGCCAAAAAAAAAAAATTGCAGCCATAATCGTTTTTAAAAAACCAATGGCTATTTGTACAAAAAATTGGTATTTTTCCATAATTATAAATTATGTGAAGTATAGAAATGTTTATCGAAATATAACGCCTTGGGTGCTGTATTTAAATAAAATGCCCAGTAAGCGAACTATTCGTTTAAAACGCCCAGGCGTTATTTACGGTGGAAGACAGTAGTTACGTAAGTAGATGTATATGTGCGACCCCAGAGGCATACCATCCTCAAACTCATTTTTGTTATTTTTACCTGCAAAACAAAAAGAAATAGGAGTAAAAAATGTCGCTATGCATTAAAGCAAAATGTCTGTGCTTGTCTCACCCTTTTCGGCCGACGTAATAGTTGTTATGTTTTTTGATCCTTTTTCTGCGACTACTATCTCCGGAAGATTATTCAATTGGCACTCAATCTCGTCAATGTTAAACAAATTCCGAGATTTGCCCATCAGGTTATTTTCTGTCAGTACCTTATCCAATAAATTAAAGTACGCTTTAACCTCTCTCGGTTCATACAAAGTGCACGAGCTTACGAATCTCCTTCTGATTTCCCCAAGGTTAAAATTGGATGGCGATTCAAAAATAGTTCAAACTATCCTCTCCCAGCTTTCTTCTTATTATGGCAAAATGGATGCACAATTTTATATTTGTCGGCAATCCCGAACGCCATTCAACAAAGTTGCAAATTTTTTGTGTGGGTAACCATTTTTAACTAAACTTCGTCGCCCAAACAGGAGAAAGGTCCTAATGAAAGTTTTTTACTACACTGGGTTTTAAGATGCCTTCTTAGTGTAGTAGATGGTACTTTACAAAGCTCTGAAGCTGCATTAATGGACATCAGTTTGTTTTCACAATTTCAAAAATTATTTAAAATTAGAACTGCTGCACAAAATCAAATTAAAAGAAAAAAAAACCAATGATCGAACCGAATTCGTGAAATAGTACATATGCCATATTACCCTCACAGAAAAGTGTAATTTTTTCCTTTTCCCCGTAATGCCATTTTTTAGTTTATCCAAATTCACTTAGTCGTTCCTTGCATCTCGCAAAAGTACAAACTAATGTACTGTCTGCCACGTATTTTAATACATAAACTAGATTTAACTGCCAAATACTTACCGAAACAAAGAGTGACAAAGAAAGCGTGAAATTAGTTTTCCCAAAAAACACAAATATTTTTTTTTTGTTTCTTTTTTATTTAATAACTATTAAGCAACGCGCGGCGATATCTTACTCATTCGAATTATTACGACAAACTGAATGGAAATATATGTATACTCAAATATATAAAATGAAGCGATTAAGTGGGGGAAATTTGAAATGCGCCATCTTACCCAATACACCATCTCACCCACATTCACCCTAAGTTGATTGATCGATTTTTAATATTTTTTGGTTTTGTTTCACTTTTAAAGAAACGACTTGTTTTCTAGAAAGCTCGATTTATATTACAATAATATAAAAACAAATTCAATAATTTGGAAGCATTCAAATTTACAATTCACAAAAAAGGGAGAAATACTACATTATATCTCGCTTAATATTTTGTGACATTATTTAACATTAATCTGGCAATACCTATTAAAAAGAAATCTGCTAAATCGTAATCCCACTTCTTGATCTTGCGATTTACAAAATTGTGATACGGCAATACTTCTGTTCTTTGACAATTATATAATAAACAAATATGGCAGTGATAGTGAGTGTTTATGGGATTATTTAAAAAATGGTAAGCGATCTCATTTTTAATAAGAATGGTCAGGTGATACACAATTATTGTAGAGCATAAAAAAATTAAGTTGCTGTTAATGTAATAAAATACATGCTATCAAAATTTGGAAAAATATTTTTTTTTTTCGTAATCGCTTGGAACTTTGATGATTATGATAGTATAAATTATAATTATTTCAAAATTTTTTGTTTCAAATCGCTAGCATAAATCGTTTTGTAGCAAACAAGGATCATAGCGGATCATATTAAAACTCTATGTAATATGATGGCGTAAATAGTTGTATCTATTAAATGCCAACAAAGCTAAAATTTAATCGGAAAATCTAAAACAAAAGAATGACGAACAGAATTTGTACACATATTTGTTGGATACACAATTTTATGATATTTAACAGATTATCATATTTAATATCTTACGCTGTAAACATATTAGTATTCGACCTTTCTTTTACAATTAATTAACTTTCAATGTAATAAACAAATTTCAATATTTCTTTACTATTCATTACAGATAACAAAATCAGGCTGGCATATAAATTCTAAGCGAAACAATTTAATTTAAGATAAGTTGAATTTAATTTTGGTCTAATAATTCTAATTCTGATTTGTAATAGTAATTATTTTATTCATTTTCAGATTTTAGCTGAATTTAATCAACCCCCAACGTTGGTGATTTGTCCAAATCACAAATCATGTACACCCAAAACGTCCAAAATTTTGATTATAGATTTATTATTTTATTTTATTTTATTTTATTATAGATTTTAAACAACTAGCGTTATTTTTACACATTTAGGCGATCGTTGCGCAAATGCCAGTATTTACCTAAACTTCGCATCCACCTTATCCTATCGTTATCATGATTTTGTACTATTTTTTAATGGTAGATTTAATAAATCTGGATAGAGCCTGATCCCAGTTTTTAATTATACGTACATGTACCACTTCTTGGTCTCAAAAAAATCTGACCCCAAGATATTTAATAAATTAACTCACTTTTAATTATTTGTTAATTTTTATAAATTTTAATTTTTTTTATTCTGGAAGTTTAGCACTCCTGATGACCAAAAATGCAATGTAAAATTTTTAATAAAAATAAAAATGTAGCTAGGAACATAGAATTTTTTATTCATATACAAATAAAGAAAATTCATATGATGAAGATAACATATTCATAAATTTAGAGAGCGGTCGAGTCCGCGACCATTAAGTGCATCACAGCTCGCTTTAATAGCGATAATTTCTCATTGCGCCAAATATAGCATTTTTTTAAGCAGTACAATTAAAATAGAAAAAAAATACTTGAAATCACAAATCCTTTATGAGCAGAAGTCATGTTTTAATTTTATGATTTTTATATTTTGTATAGAACATGATTTCAGCTACAACCAGCCAATGAAATAATCTACAGTACTAAGTTTGAGTGGTAAGAATCAGTACATTTGAAGTATTTCGTGTTTTACCGAGCGAACGGCGCAGTGGTTAAAGCTGCGGCGGTTGGATCGGGAGGTACCGGGTTCGAATCCCTATAGGGGCCGGGATGCAAAAGGGATTTTTCATCATCTGTATACGATCGGTGACGAAAATGAACACATCCATGACCCCCTGTTGAGAGTGCAGAATCCATGGGCCGACCCACCTTTCATGTCAGTGCTAGGTTGGCATGAAGCATTGCAATGTGCAGGTGGTTTTCAAGAGACGGATACAGAGCCGCCCGTCCTCGATTTGGCTACTCCAGGTGTAAAGTAGGATGGTAAAAAATAAATAAATAAATCAAACAAACAAACAAACTGAAGCATTTCTTGCTAAACTACCATTATTATTAGTACTAGAGCTCCAAACATTGAACTAAATTTAAAAAAAAATCTACAAATAAAAAACTATCGTCTTTTATCGATTTGATTGAAAATGTCCTTTAATTTATCTTTTGTATCATACAAATTTGTCGCTCTTTAGACAAAGTGTTTTGTGGTTCAATCTATATGGCTTTGTGAGTTGAAATAACGGATCATTATATAATGAGGTAAAAATTCGAAAACCATGCCCGTTTAATTAAATAATCCTCAAAATCAGGGGAAAAAATGTGTTATTTGTTATTTATATTTAGTAAATTTATCCAATTATTTGTTATATTTTTAAGAAGGTGGATGATAAAATATTTTTTAATCTGGAAAATCGGGATTGATCAAAAAACTGTCTACTGAGCAAAATCTATTTTGATTTATTCTGTTTTTATTACTAGAACTTTGGAACCTAATGCTTGGACAAATTGATTTGGTGATTTAGTCAAATCGTTTAGCAATTCACCTGTTGGTCTTAACACTGGCAAGAGACGAACAATTTGCTTAAAGGCCATGACTGTTCTGATACATTCAGAAGGATTGATTGAAGCAATCTTATTACTTTTAAATTGCAAGCATCGTTCAATATAAATTTCGTCTATCAAAAATGGCGGCATGTTTTTCTTCATCTGTTAAACTTTTTGCTACTTGGGTTAAATAATCATCGTAATAACGCAATGTATTGTAATCGAGTGGTAATGAAATGTTGAGCGTGATAAAATGTATTGCAGGTATTTCGTGTGAGGTAATATTAAAAATTTCCTCAAAATGTTGAATGTTCCTTAAAAACAATACAATGGTTTCGGAATCATACCTGGGTGTCATTTTGTTTAATAGTTCAACCTGATTAATAATAATATCTAATTTCCCAAGATGTTTTGAAAAAAAAAAATTTATTATCTACCATTTCAGATTTAGAAGTGGATATCTCTAACTACCGAGGATAAGCATCCGGTAATGCTACAAATATTGTACATCCGGTTGAACTTTATAAGTTTAATTTAATACTATATAAAGATTTTACCAAAAATGCGAGTACCTTGCGCAACTTTCTTTAAACCAAATAGGCAAATCAGCTCGAAAATTTTATACTAAAAATTAGTCACGGTATATAGCGTTAAATGAACGCACTAAAATAAGTATATACAACTATTACAACGTTAATATATATTGTTATGCAATCCGTTAAATACGAATTATTCTGTATCTTTGAATTATTTTTCCCAATTAATATAATACTATTTAATAAAGTGTTTGTACAAGTTACAAAGTGTACTTAAATTATTTGTTGTGTAGCCTCCCAGCTATTCTAGCAGCCTCTACACACGGCAATAATGCAGGTTGTCCTCTTAAACACTAAGGCATAATAATTTTTTTGATCTTTAGCACTTCAAAAATCCTTTCGTAAATGAGCTTTTGAGCTCGATGAATATTTTACTACAACATTATTATGCAACATTATATTTTGAAAATTTATTTTGCCTTTCTACAGTATTTGAACTTGAAATTTCGCCAGGTGTTAACCCGTTAAATTTCGCCGAAGTTTATGGCTTTCTATAACCTAGGTTGCTTTGGTTTAATACTAAATATGGAAGTGCGAACCAGAAGTGTGGCCAGAATATAAGTTGAAGTAGGTTATCGGACCCCAATTGATTTGGGAATTTTCTGATATCATACATATTCATAATTGGAATAAAATCGTCCTCATCGGGATATATCTGGAAATGGATTTTGTTTATGTGATTTGTCAAAATCCATCGTCGGAAAATTTTCAGCTCCAGTTTCCCTTGGGAAATGTGGAAAAATTCGGTTTTCCAAAAATTAAAAGATTGTAAAACTTTGTATAAAATCAGCCTTTAGAATGTTATGTCAGATTAATGTGATTTGTCAAGAGATATTCATGTAAAAAATAAATCAGGTAAGGCTTTCCGTGGGAAATCTAGAAAAATTCGATAAAGTTTCCAGATTTTGTTATCCCGGACGAAAATTGAAAGTTAAATCTTTATTAGCCGATACTATTATGCCAAAAATTAGTACGAATGCAGGGATGGCATTGAAGACTTTAGTCAATATTTTGGCAAACGCTTCGCTCCAATTTCTCGTTGAAAAAGCAGTTCAAGTTCCTCGTGGAGAATCTGGGGAAATTCGATTTTCCAAAAATCATTAAAACTTTCCACAATTTTCCACGAAAAAGCGGCTTTATTTTTAATTTTCGGCTGGTATAACACAATCTGTATCTGAGAGGCAAACTATTTTACATCGCCCGTTTTGCTAAGAAGCAAAATAAAATAAAGATGAGGAATCTAAGAGACAAGTAGTAAAACCATTATCCTTAGATCTTTTGGTCGTTCCTTGATGATTCTGGGTTAATTCGGGCCATTACAATTTAGTTAAATGGTGCAATTATAATTTATCTTCTTATTGTACTAAACGTGAAATAATTACCATTGTGTCATCTTCTAGATATTCACGTAAACAAAAAGCACGTTGGTCCAAAGCTTCTTATTTCAGCTAAATGTTTCCAATTGCAATACTCTCTGCCCTATTTTTACTGGTTGGTATGCCTCTCTAATATAACACATCAAAGACGGCCTAATACTAGGAACATTGCAAATTTGCAAAGCTTGGTTTGGAAAATTTGACACTCTCTGCTGTTAACATTTTGCTACCATTTATCAATAAAGCAATACAGTAAAGTACTATCGGTTGACTATGAAAATACCCTAGTTAGTTTTAAAGGGAGAATTGTTTTGAATGAAACCAAACAAGTTATTACTAAATCGAAATATACTGGTTTATATTACGTACCAAATTAAATAAAAATACAGAGGTTTTAACTTGATGCCACTGAAATATTTGGTTAATATCACCAATTTGTCAAATAAATATTCTCTGCAATTTTGCAGTAAACAGGCGTTTCCAGTGAGATTTCATAGTTTGAAAGCGGCACGTTAGGCACAAAAAAAATTGAGGTGTGGCCAACACACGACTTTCTTTTACGAACAGAGAATTTTGAGAAATATTATTGTTTTTTATAATTTTTAAATTTTTTTTTTCATTTTGTTTTTTTTTATTTTATTTGTTTTAAATTTTTGGAAACATTTTATTTTAGTAGTTTTTTGTAAACCTTACACTTTTTAAGATATTTGCAAAATACATTTTCTCGACCAAAGGAGTGGCCACTTCCGGTTAGCCGATTTGGAGTAAAATTCACTGGGACCTCTCAATTTATCAAAAAAGCTTAAATCTGACGTTTCAGTTTGATTGGTTAAACCATCTGGGCTGTATAGAGGACACAAACTGACAGACAGACTGACAGACTGTGTAACGGGCACCGTTTTTTTTAATGTACCCGTTCCAATAGGCCGTATCCCAAAAATTCCTAAAGTTCAGTTAGTACAAAGTGAAGTCATTACTTTGTAATTTGGGACAACCAATTTATGGCAACATAAATTGTTTGTTGTACTCAAACAAACCCAAAATAAAAAAAAAATGACACACTGAAAAATGTCAATTTGCAACTAAGCAAGAAATTATACAAACTAATTTCATGATGCATTGGTGTAATTTGACATACATAAAGTGAGCCATCCTCATTTTTTTTATGTAAATTTTTACAACAACAATCATTATGATGGTTGCGTGTAAACCCTATTTAGAAGTCTGACATAGTTTTTTTTTTGGGCACATTATTTAATGCCCCAAATTTGTACGTGTTTTTTTTTGGTATTGTATACCAAACGTTTTTTTTTGGGAACAACCGACCCAAAAAGAAAAATGTATTTTGAGACTGTTGTGGAGTCAAGTGGTAACAACTGAAAGAGTCGGACGTTTTTTTTTTGTAGATTTGCACACGGTAAAGGCAAATTCGCGAGTTTTTTTTGTGTTAAAGAGTGAGTCATTGTGATTTTTCCTGTTTTTTTTTTTTCACGCGGTAATTCTTTTGTGGTGTTGTGTTTTTGTGTTTTTTTTATGTAATAGTGTATAATTAGTTAAGTGAAACAATAAATGGTGTAGTTTGTAAGATATAACGGGAAAAATAAAAAATAAAAAAAAAATTCTAAAGGGAAATAAAAAGTTCATAAATTTGGTTAAATTTGTTTAGTGTTTTTCTTTTGCCTACGAGTTTTGTTTATTAGGTAAAAAAGAAAAAAAAAACAACTGGAGATACGAGTTAAACCGGAGCAGAAGTCAGGTAAGGATATACTATACAGGTACGTGGAATTTGTGTTTTTTCTTATTTTGTGTTGAATTACAAAGGAAAACATATGGTAGGCTAGGGTAACTAAATTCCCTCCCTCCGTCCAATTAAATCTCAACCCCTGAGTCACATGGCAGACTCAGAGGGGTAGGTGCTTGCGCGAAACGTATTCTCCATTGTAGTTAGTGGTCCGTGTACCATCTCTTGTTCCAATTTTTTTTTTGTAGTCCATAAGGATTACACGGTCCCATTTCCCTAATCATAGAACATACGGCTATAACAAGGTCCTATTCACCTCTCATAAAATCCCACGCCACCCTGAGGTAGCAGGAGTAGATAGCCGTGGTGAGTAAGGTGATGGGATAATTTCTATGTAACGGTGAGGGGTGAGGTTACTACCCCTAACCTCACCGATTACAACTGACAGACAGACACCATTTCGAAATCCACTTTTTCGAACTCAGGGGACCTCAAAACAGATAAACCTCTAAAAATCTCAAGGTCCAAAATTTTCAAGATTACTATACTTTATTTTACTAGAGTAAAAGAAAGTAAAACCAACAAAATCATTTTATTAGAAAAAAATATTAAGAAACATCGCTTTCTAAGGTTTAACTTGAAACTTTTGGTAGAAAACCACGTCACCCTTACACTCACCTAATACATATTTAAGTACGTAATGTTTACTTGTTTTAACTTTTGACGTGACCAGTGAAAACGTCTTACAAATCAGTACCTTGTTTTTAGAAAGTGAGCGACTCGAAATTTAGCTTTTGGACGCAGACAATTAAGACGGCAGGGAAAGCCGCACCGCGAACCTACCTAAGAGAACGCCTCATATGATCAGACATTTGTGGTGTCAATTTTTATTTACCTAAAGAAACGGACGTTACGGTTAATTTACTTTGAGTTAAAATAATTAATTTCTACATCCATTTAAAATCAAATTATAACAAAACGCTTGTTACTAGAAAATTCAAACTATACAAAGAAAATTCCTATGAAAAACATAGTGAAGTACATATAATTGTTCACATTGAAACCGGTCCGCAAGTCAGACACTTGTATTTAATCTTAATTAACAGGGTCTCAAGGTTCACGCATGCAACAGAGTCAGTTATACAGCGATGAGACTACCTAGCACTAAGCAAAACTTCTTTGCGTGACGGTGAGGGTTCTATTCTCACTCGCAATTTCTAGTGCCCTCTTTTGGTGATATACATCTCGCTGAAGATTCCTTGGCCACTGATGAGATACAGTTTATTTAAGAATTTGAAACAAAGAATGTGGACTCGCGCCATGGTGGACTCCGACATACCCCTTTAATCCTTCGTAAAAAAAGAGTGTTAGCCGCACCTCTATTTTCTTTTGTTTTTTTTTTGGAACCAGTTTGAATTTAATAGATTTTATGTAAACCTTATACTTTTTAAGATATTTGCAAAATAAATTTTCTGGTCCAAGGGAGTGGCCACTTCCGGAGAGCCGATTTGGAATAGAATTCACTGGGACCTCGCCTTTTATCAAAAAACTTTAAATCTGAAGTTTCAGTTCGATTAGTTAACCATATGGGCTGTAGAGAGGAGACAGACTGACAGACTGACAGACTGACAGACTGCCAGACTGCCAGACTGCCAGACTGACAGACTGACAGACTGACAGACTGACAGACTGACAAACTGACAGACTGAAAGACTGACAGACTGACAGACTGACAGACTGACAGACTGACAGACTGACAGACTGACAGACTGACAGACTGACAGACTGACAGACTGACAGACTGACAGACTGACAGACTGACAGACTGACAGACTGACAGACTGACAGACTGACAGACTGACAGACTGACAGACTGACAGACTGACAGACTGACAGACTTACAGACTGACAGACTTACAGACTGACAGACTTACAGACTGACAGACTTACAGACTGACAGACTGACAGACTGCCAGACTGACAGACTGCCAGACTGACAGACTGACAGACTGACAGACTGACAGACTGACAGACTGACAGACTGACAGACTGACAGACTGACAGACTGACAGACTGACAGACTGACAGACTGACAGACTGACAGACTGACAGACTGACAGACTGACAGACTGACAGACTGACAGACTGACAGACTGACAGACTGACAGACTGACAGACTGACAGACTGACAGACTGACAGACTGACACAGACTGACAGACTGACAGACTGACAGAGACTGACAGACTGACAGAGACTGACAGACTGACAGACTGACAGACTGACAGACTGACAGACTGACAGACTGACAGACTGACAGACTGACAGACTGACAGACTGACAGACTGACAGACTGACAGACTGACAGACTGACAGACTGACAGACCGACAGACTGACAGACTGACAGACTGACAGACTGACAGACTGACAGACTGACAGACTGACAGACTGACAGACTGACAGACTGACAGACTGACAGACTGACAGACTGACAGACTGACAGACTGACAGACTGACAGACTGACAGACTGACAGACTGACAGACTGACAGACTGACAGACTGACAGACTGACAGACTGACAGACTGACAGACTGACAGACTGACAGACTGACAGACTGACATAGAGACACCATTTCGAAACCCACTTTTTCGGACTTAGTGGACCGCAAAACAGATAAATATCTAAATATCTCAAGGTCCAAAATTTTCATGATTACTTTATTTTACTTACGTTACAGAAAGTAATACAAAATAATAAATTTCAAAGAAGTTTGCGTAATAAGTGACATAAAATTCCCTGTTCGTAAGAGAAAGTGTGTTGGCCACAACTCAATTTTATTTTTTTTTTAAATTTTTTTTTTAAATTTTTTAATTTTTTTTTTAATTTGTTTTTAATTTTTGGAAACATTTTGTATTAAGTAGTTTTTTGTAAAACTTATACGTTTTATGATATTTGCAAAATAACTTTTCTGGACCAAGGGAGTGGCCACTTCCGGTTAGCCGATTTGGAGTGAAATTCACTGGGACCTCCCAATTTATCAAAAAGCTTAAATCTGAAGTTTCAGTCCGATTGGTTAAACCATCTGGGCTGTAGAGAGGACACAGACAGACTGACAGACTGACAGACTGACAGACTGACAGACTGACAGACTGACAGACTGACAGACTGACAGACTGACAGACTGACAGACTGACAGACTGACAGACTGACAGACTGACAGACTGACAGACTGACAGACTGACAGACTGACAGACTGACAGACTGACAGACTGACAGACTGACAGACTGACAGACTGACAGACTGACAGACTGACAGACTGACAGACTGACAGACTGACAGACTGACAGACTGACAGACTGACAGACTGACAGACTGACAGACTGACAGACTGACAGACTGACAGACTGACAGACTGACAGACAGACACCATTTCGAAACCCACTTTTTCGGACTCAGGGGACCTCAGAACAAATAAATCTCTAAAAATCTCAAGGCCCAAAATTTTCATGATTACTGTACTTTATTTTACTAGAGTAAAAGAAAGTAAAACTGCTGAAAAATATTCTAAATTTTTTCAGAGGTTCAACATTTACATATAAAATTACGTTTATAAAGTATCAATAAATAGTGAATTGCCTGCATCTACGGTCGTTTATTGAATTTTGAAAAATAACTAAAATAAAAAAAATATTCATAGTCATTTTCATTATGCAATTTCTTAAAGATTATTTACGATTTTATCTATTAAAATTTATTCCTTAAATATATCAATTTTGTGTGCCACTGTAATTGGGTGCCACTTACATACAAAAATTTGGATAAAAGACAATTTCTGCAGCCATTCAGCCTTACCGGGCAACATTTAAGGAAGTAGGTTTTTATGGTGCATGGTGCATTAAAACAGCGAGGTTTCAGTTGTGCAATTTTCAAGGCATTTCGTTACTCTCAAAACTATTATAAGCCGCTATTATAACTGAATGAAATCTTGACTGTCGCCAATCATATTTGGAAGGCTAAATTTTACGTATTGCGATATAGCCCATACTAGTAGTAACATACGCCTGATCAAAATTCCTAAATCTTTTTTTGCTTAATCGTACTTTAGATTAAGACCTACGGAACATAAAAATTATATTACAATTTCTGTGGTCATTCAACCTTGCCAGACAAGAAAGATAGCTATATTGTGAGAACATTCACTCTTCTTATGAACGAATCCGAAATTACAAGTCGATCTATCTAATAGTTTCGTTCAGACAGCTAATTAAATACGCGAATGCAGTTTTTACTAATTTTTACTAAATGAAAATGGCGGCAGTAGCTATTTAAATGCATAGATTGAGGGGTATTTAATCAAGAAACAGAATTATCAGATTTAATTTTGGAAAATTAAACTTTAAAATTGATAATTTTTAAAACTTCTATTTCACTTTTATCTAAATAATCTCGCCATAGAATATTCAATTTATTTGTTTCAATAAAATTAGATCGACTATTTAGTATAAAGAAAAATATCTATAAAACTACATCCCAATTACATATAATTAGAAGTTTATATTTAGTTATGTCTCTGCAAAAACTTAGGAAATTCTTTTGGACTTTTTAAATCTTAGTATAAAAACTGGAAATCTTAATTTACTGGTACGCTCGAAATAGAAAATTATATGTTATGCATCAATCTCAATATGATGAAAATTGCTAGTATTGCTAATATGATTAATTAAATTTAGTAATTTTCAGCGGTTATAAAATCCAAGCGAATTTTCCAAAAATTTCCACAAATAATGTTGAACTCATTAACTAACGGTAAATCATAATGATATTGATGGCTAGCTGGCAAAATTTAATTTAATGTTTTCTTGAAGTTATATGATATTCAACTAAAGTTAGTAATTTTCACTTCAACTCGTGATAAATAAAAATATAATAAATAGCCCACTTTCAGTCCAGTTTTCTATAGTCCATAACTTCTAGAAACCATCTCGAATTTTATCTCAAATGGTTTGGAAATGGTCCCGTTTGATTCGTTTTTCGTATTCCAGAATTGTGTTCAAAAATGTTTTAGAATCACACTTCTATTGTAAGTGTTGAATGTTATCACAATCGGCTAAGATCGTAAAATATCTTATTGGTATATATTATTCCGTTTTTTGTGCCTGTTAAGTTTTTACTATACAAGAACTAAAAACCTTTTAGTAAAATACCGGGTGATTTTTTTTACAGGATACACTCAAATATCTCGGAAAGTAAGCACTCTACGAAAAAAATGGTATAGATCAAAGTTTAATTATTCCGTGGGGAACACAGATTAGTGTTAAAATAAGTACCCTCCCCCCTGCTTGTAGGTGAGGCGGTGGGTAACTTTGAAACCAAAATATGAACCGCTATTTTTTAATGCAAATTCGGATTCTACGGCTAAAAATACGTAGGATCTGAAACATTTTTATTGATTAATGATAGATGGCGCTGTAATTGACGATATTAATTTATTTTCGATTTCTCATACTGAGAACCTGCGCAAACGATTCTGCAATATGTCTGCAATAAAAATACCACGGTCTCATTGTAACTACTTGAAGCAAGTCATAAATAACTTGTATTTCTTAAATTTTCAATTTTTGCAAATGGCTTCTCATTATCGTAACCCTATCTGTTAAGAATTTAATTTGTCTGTCTGTAATAAGTTGATTTTTCGGCATTTTTTATAGACAAATATATTAATTGTTCGTGGCAATCCCAATATTTTTGATTTGGTAAATCAGAAAAATACAGAGGCCAATCGCTTATAATATATCTACTGAAAAAAAGTAGAAATATCTTCCCCCCTCCCCGTAATTTTGGCTGGAGGCCCAAAGAGTCATACCAATGTACCACTAGTTTGGTTTCGTACTGAAAAGTATGGTCTACTCATCAGGCAGCTACGACCAAACTACAAAAAATTCCACTCTAACCACATACATTAAGTATCTCATTTGTGTGTATGAGGTTTCTCCATGGGTTTTTAAATTTGATGTAGTGAATAATAATTCGCTATATCAGTACGTTCTGGTCAGATACTTACTGTATGTGGTAAGATTAGAATAATTTGTAGTTTGGTCGTAGCTGCCTGATGAGTAGACCATACTTTTCAGTACGAAACCAAACTACCAACAGAAAGAACTCATGGAGGGTTTTTTATTTTTGCAGAGTGGTACATTGGTATAACTCTGGGCCTTCAGCCAAAATTACGGGGAGGGGGGAAGATTTTTCTACTTTTTTTCAGTAGATATATTATGAGCGATTGGCCTCTGTATTTTTCTGATTTACCAAATCGAAAATATTGGGATTGCCATGAACAATTAATATATTTGTCTATAAAAAATGCCGAAAAATCAACGTAACCCTATCGTCATAGTAACGAATATCGTCTATTACAGCGCCATCTATCATGAATCTAAAAAAAAAATCAGTCAAATCGTACGTATTTTAGCCGTAGAATCTGAATCTGCAATAAAAAATAGGGGTTCATATTTTAGTTTTAAAGTGACCCCCTACCCCACCTACAAGGAGGAGGGGGAGATGGGTACTAATTTCAACACTAATGTATTTCCCCCACGGAATAATTAAATTTTGATCTTTACCATTTTTTTCGTAGAGTGCTTATTTTCCGAGATATTTGAGTGTATCAGGGTAAAAAAATCACCCAGTATAACAAAAACTTGATTGGCATAATTACATTAGACATGCTTTTATATTTTTTTAAAAATAGAAAAAATAAGTCGTACAAGCTTTGAAGGTGATCCTTGTTCTGGACATCCAAAAACTGCTACTACCGATGAAATGATTGGTTCTGAATAAGATATGGTTATGGAAGGCAGACGATTGACTAACTCTGAAATTGCTGAGGCTATGGATATCTCGACTGAACGGTTATTTTACATTTTAATGTTCGAATAAGGTATGAGAAAGCTATTGACATGGTTGGTTCGACTTGACTTCAACTTACTTTATCCTTCAACAAGTTCAAGAAAGAAACCAATTTGCTTTCTCAACAACATTTGCATCGTTTTCAAAATGATAAAATTGATTTCATGTGACGATTTGTAACTATGAATGAGACTTGGATTTACCCCTACAATTCTAAATTGCGACATCAAACTGCAGAGTGGACTGAGGCCAGTACTTCTCCTCCGATACCGCCAAAGTGCTTAAAACCAGCAAAAGAATTTATGGCATCAGGTTTTTGGTATACAAAAGAAATTTTGTTAATTTATTACCTTCAAACTATAACCGGAGGACATTATTCAAACCTTTGGATGAACTGAATGAAAAAATTCTTGAGACAAGACCCGGTTGAATATAGAAAACAATTTGACTTTCATCTGTTCCCAAACCTTAACGATTCTGTATGGAAAGCGTTACGAGGATATAGCTACCATAAAGAATTATTTTGAACGTCCTGGCAAAATCACCAAAGAGATGGGATAAATGTTTTAGAAAATTACTGATTTGGAAAATCCATCTACGTACTTCGAAAATGAACCACATAGTTTTTAATACTCGTTATCTTTCAACTTAATTTTTATGTCTGGGAGATCTTAAACATTAAACCAAATAATCAGACTTTCATATACTTGTTTTATATCTTCCATGGTTAAACGACAGCAAAAATTGTCTTCCAGCATAATTAATACGTTCAATTGTTTTCAGTTCAGTTTAGTTTAGTTTTGGCAATGTGCCAAAACAAAGATTTGAGAATATTTATTTCAAAATGTACTGCAAGACTATAACTTGACGCACTGAATGAAATTCAGACTTGTAAAATCTCGTAGCATAGTTGTTATGTTCTGAAGATCCTATTCTTAACATTAGAAAATTTCTTGCAACATAATTTTTATTCAGGAGTTTTCAGTTTAAGCATTAAGACAAAACAAAGATTTATATTGACAATGACAATATTGATAAAGACAATATTGATTTCAAAGCATAATGCATGACTAAAGCTTGTCGCATCTGTACTTAATAATTCTATTTTAATACAACAAATTTCTTTGCACCATAATTTTTATGTTCAAGAAGTTTTCATATAAGCATTAAACCTTCCCATATTGCACTGCATAAAATTTCCACTAACACACCTACTTTCCACAAACAAGGTTAAATGGCTGAAGACATTTTTTTTCGCATTTTTATTTTGAAGTTCAGCGGTTCTAATAGTAAAGTTTTATCAGATAAAAGCTTCGGGAATATGACGGAAGTAATTGCTCTAATTTCTGAAAATTTTTTGATATCTGATGCCTAATGATCCATGTTTTGCATTGACAGTTTCTTAAGTGTCACCAAAATATCTGCCTCAAAAAATAAGCTTACATGTTGAAACTGAAATTTTTAATTTTGGTGAGCTTTATGATAAAGGAAAAAACTTATAAACGAAATTTGAGGAAATTATGTAAGCAGCTACCTCCTAGGCTGTTATTATTATTATTATTATTATTGGGGGGGCCATGCGGGCGATCAGTTACTTCGCACTGCGACCTAAAAGATCTATTGTGCTGGCCCCTGCTTAATTATCCGTCCAGTCAATATTCAGGTTCTTAATGAACCTGACGATACTGCCTCCCGGTACGTAAAACATACTATCTGGGCTTTTTGCTCTCCCTCCTAGATGTTTACTACAGCATGTAGTTCCGCTAGAAAGACGGTAGCATTGGAGCTCAAGGACCTCGAGAGGGTTGTCCCACTCCCGTATATTCCTACTCCTGCCCCGTATTCCGTTTGATTTTACTCTTTCGAGTTGCTCGGAATTGCAAATCACCTGTAGGTCACCCAGCTTTACTACAGGAAGGCTTAATAAAACTGGAGGGTGCCTGGTATCCAGAGTCCGCATATTTTGGACTGATTAACCCATCAGCCATTCAGCTTTCGGCATATGCTGTTCCACCTTAGATTAGGGTTTTTTGTCAAGGTTTTCTCCTTTAGCGCCGTACTTTAGCCTGTGCCAAATGGCCAAAAATGTGCCAAGTGGTCTTAGTTACCAGTGGTTGCCACGAGGAGGCAGTATGTACACTTGCGAATTGTAAACAGGTTACCCCTTACACAATTGTACCCATCACGCAGCTGCCTAATGACAAGACCAGAACAGCTCACGTGATGCGCACCCTACTGGAAGGTTACGGAGCTGGTAGATTAATCTACTCAATTTTGGTCCCCCCTCCAATAGTCGCCAAACCACCCTTCTCCTCATAGGCTGTTATTATTTGGTACAATTTCCATGGAGCCTTTCTGTACAGTTCGTATCTTGAACCTATAAGTTATATGGTATCCAAGCCGATTGTCGCACACTCGTTAATTTGGTCGGAACTTCTTCAATAAATGAACTACTTTAATTCAATTCGATGCTTGCTACTTATAAAAGCTTTTGTGTGCCGAAAAGCCTGAATGTAAATTTCAAATTATCCGGACCAATTTAATTAACAGAGTTATCCATGAATGTATAATATACAGAATACATTTTTTTTATTGTTTAAATTAAGATCAGACCCGCACTTAAAAAAATATTGTAATTTTTTTAAAGTTTTTTTGTTATTTAGATCACACAATTATTCCCCACCCCTATTGCAGGCAAACCCAAGCCAATGAAAAATGTCATGACACAACAAAATACAAATTCCTGTCCACATCTACAGATTTTTATATTATCTGATATTGTATAAGAGCAAGCATTAAATAAATTTTGAACAATATTGATCATAATTAACATAATTTTAATTATATAAACACAATAATACAAATTTTTATGTATTTAAATATCTCTGTAAATTGTTATCAGCTTAATTGGATTATTTATGTTGTTGCTATTGTTGCACACATATTTACCATACACAAATTAATCCTCCAAGGGTTGGTTAGTAACTTTTTTTTTTTTTTTGTTGGTGGTAAACGAATGTGTGTTTAAATAAATTTGATTGCACACCATGATAATATAATTAATTATTTTAATAGTTTAATTTATTTTATTATAAACATATACAATATAGTTTTGTTTATAAATAATTATTATGAATTATACAGACAATAAATAAATTTACTCTAATCTTATTTGATTGAGAATCTACTTTACGTTTTTGCTAATCGTTTGTTTGTATGTTTGTAATTTTGTATATAGTTTGTGTGTGGAAAATAATTAAGGAAAATTTACGTCTCTATTTTTTTGTGCGTTATCTTATTATATTACATGGTATGATTCTTATCTTTATGTTGGTTTTTTATTGTTGGTTTAATTCTTATGTACAGTAGTGTTCTATCCCTCCTATTAATACAGAATTATATACGCCCGATTTTGTATACGAGCTTACATTTTATTATGTTATTAGTTTTTTTTTTTTTTTTTGGTTTTGTTGTGCTTGGAGACGTCGACCAATGGGCAAGGAATATATGAAAACAACAAAAACATATAAGATTAGAAATAAACCGTTTAATCAAATATTAATTAAACCTTATGGCTACGATAATAACGATAATGAGAAGAAATAAAAATTTATATATTTGGGTCAATGTGTTTGGATGGGTTAAACTACGTATTTATTAATCGGTTTGACCATGTTATAATATAAATTCTAATTTTGGCATGTTAATAAGATCGATGGACTCATTTAAGCGTGCGTAAATAAATTAGATAACTTTGTTTGAGCAAAATTTTTAGGTTATCTGTTCAATATTACCTGATTTGAGACATTTAATATTTTTAAGCACCTATAATAAGATGAGAGTGCGAATTTAATACGAAATGCTGTATCTTAGTTTGAACGAGTCGAAGCGTTTTCAAATACGAATTTTGCTTTGAAAATCCAAATTACTCAAAGAATTTTCCGAAATTGTGAAAGTATCATAGATTATCGATTTAGTTGATGATTATGATGGAACCCAACTTTTTCATCATATTAATGCGGGTCCGTACGGGCCAAGATACCATATTTCAAATCTTGGACCAATTTTACTATCACCCAAAGAATTTTCCGAATGACAACCGATTTGTAATAATCAATTATCAAAGTTTTGCTGCCGTTTTGAAGCGGTGTTTTGGTTACCCTTTCAAAAGGACCGAGAATGAGTGTGAAGCAGGTCGCAAAATAGACTAAAATGTTTGTGCCATTTGGGAAGAAATGGATTAAGCGGTACAGAAATTGTGGCTATATGGATGACTTACCTGAAGGAGGTTTAGAAGGAGGCACTTTATAGAAGGACGATAATGTTATTTTGAAGTTGTTTGAGAAAAATCCAGTAATAAACTTTCGACAAGCACAATTCATCAGCACAATTCGATAAAGGCTTGAAGAATTCGACATAAAAAATGACAGCACACAGTACGAACCTTTGTTGGTATACCTACCTTGGAATATTAGGCCAAAATAAAACTGATACTTCGACGTTCAATAATAAACTGCTAATACAAATTTAAATTTGGTTCATATAGGTATATCATTATGCTTGAGCGGAACTTTAAAATTATTTAAAGAAATCGACGAAGCCTTCAGACATCTGTTTGTTGAGCTATATCTTCAAAAATGTGTCGTATTTACATCGTTTGGATAACAACAACGTATTGCATTAATTCAATTAAAATGTTTTAATTGAAGGAAAAAAAAATTTAGAAAATGTAAGTGTTGCCTGTGATACTTGAATCGCAGTTTGTTTTAAAATTTTCTAAGCTTAAAGCAACCCAAACATCTGTCCTATTTTTGAAGTAAAATTTTTATTAACGAAAATTTGTCCGTCGTTAGTAAAAAAAAAACAACGAGCGAGTTCACGCGCAAGCCATTTCGATGAAGCGGGAGTACCCTTGCAGAATGACGACAGTTGTTCGCTCAAGATTTAAATTACGTTACATTTTTGATTAACCTTAACTCTGTGTATAGCTTAGTATCTGTCTATAGGGATCAATCTGACCTCATAGATATCTTCATGTATTTCATATAGGGAAAGTAAATAAAAATTCTTTATTTTCTACAAATATAATTACATTGAAGATTCAAAATAACTAAAAAAAAAATTAACAGTTGACTTCGCTGAAAATCACATTTTAATTAGTCAAATTTATGTTTTAATCAGATGCGTATTCTGATGCCACTTCCTCGTCATCCGAAACCATTTCCGACAAAATGGCTCATTAGAAAAATGACATCTGGTTCTGTTTTTCTGTCTTCTTCTTGATTTATGGCTCAAGTAACATTTTCGTCGTTTGCTAACTGTCTTAACCGTCACTTCTTCGCCTATTGATTCCCGCCTTATTGGTAATGCTTCATCACCTATTAAGTCGATTCCTGTCCTTATTTTTATTAACTTTCGAGTTATAAAGCCGCTTCAACACGTTGGCCTGCACCAGGTCTTTTATACAGAACGTAAAGGAAGCACCATCAGGGAGGTCAGTAAGCTTAAAAAATACCACCATCGGTCATCGTTGAGTTTTCCTTTTGCATGTACAGGTTCTCACTAGTTTATAGAAGGTGTCTAGCTCTCCTTTTGTTGCGTTATAATTCAAAATTTAATTAGTTATATTAGACTGACGGTCTACTCTGTTATTGTTGTGTAAAGTTGATAATAGCGAAACGATTTTATTTGGTTTAGGAATAAAACGCACAAGTGTTTGGTTGATATCAAAACAGAATTTTGAAGGTTTTCGTTCTCGTGTTTTTAATTCCACCTTACTACTAAACTCTTTGGGTAGATCGGTTTTATTTCATCTAATGTACCAATTAGTGTATTTTTTTTATGCAAAAGTGAATCGGCTAAAGAACAACTAGTGGAAAAGTTGTCGATGCTAACTATAATTTCTTATGCTCCCTTGCTGGCCTACCAACATATACTTCGCCGTTTAATGGGTAAGAATTCTTTGCCTCGCATAACCAGAATATTTTAATTCTAATACTTTAATTCTAAACTTCTCTGGCTTCGAAGGTTCCAATATACTATCGGAAAGAATATCTCCCTCGACTTAGAGCCAATTTATAATCAGTGATTAAATTTCATGATGGTTTATGACGTCCTCGAATGTTTGCGAAGGACGTATTCCATATATATTGGAATGATGCCAATCTATCGATTTTTAGCCGATCCTGTCTTAGACAGCTATAGTAACTGAGTGGTTTGATTTATTGCTGTTTAAACCGCCAAGCCTTCTCTTTCTGTGTTTTGGTTTCAATTGGAGGCTTCAAGCTCCACTTTCCGGTAATTTTTTAATTTTGGGCATAGTACCACATACCAGTGTTTGTTTCTTTATTCTCAACAGTCGCATTTTCCACATTTTGTTATTCATATCCTCGATCGTCAGCTATAAGTTGAAAATATTAATCGTTATCATAATTTATCGGTTTGACATGCTCATCCTCATCGTAGTTACAAATGTCTTTTGGCGCAGCTTGTTTACGCTCATCGCCATCGAAAACTCCACATCAACAGTGTCGTTTGCTAATTCCGCTTCATCTGAAACCTTAGGGGTAGAAATTCTATCGAGAAGTCCAAGGGGTTCTTGGCTGTTCTGCCTTTTCCGTACCATAATAATAATATCTATAACCAGGATAAGCTATTTTTACTACTAAGCACATTGAATTACAAACAAAAACTAAACCAGAAATATCGTTCAACGATCATTCGAAATATCGGTAACGGTAAAATAATACAAAATTAAAATGAGGAAAAATATGCAGAATATGTACATACTCGTACTCGTATATATATGCCAGAGACGGGTAGTGTCGAAAAATAGTATTTGTGGCACAGTTTATGTTATGTTTTGACACGAGTTCTGGACAGTTTTTTAAAACCTTTGTTTTCGACATTTTTTGACAGGACTTTGTGACAGCGAAAGAATTTGAAAAATGTACAATTTTAGCTTCATTAACGTTCAGAACTATTTCAACCAGTTAGAACAGTTTCTAAATTAACCGGTATATTTCAATAACGTACTCACGATACAATAAGAATATTTTATTTCCTCTTTTTTTCCAGTATCACACGCACAGTTTTTGACACTTTCCGACAGTTTTTGACAGTTGTTTACATTTTTCGACGGTTTTTGGTCATAATTTAAGGTTCTTCACCCATTTTTGACAAAATTTTCGAAAACTCAGATTTTTTAGCGTTTTTATGTATAATACACATACAAAAAGTGAATAACAAAGCAGTTTCTCTCTCAGTCTCAGTTACTAATTAGCAGAAAAACAGACATTTACAATATAGCTATTCAAAGATATAAAAAGTAAATAATTTTTTTGATTTATATAGAAAATAGTGCATGGAAGTAACTTAGGGTCATTTTGACCCCAGTACACAGAAATACGCTTGGTTTATTTAAGACTGTAATTACAAAATTTACAAGTAATTTGGGCCTGATTTTCATTGTATTGCGTGTATGAGATATTAGATTAGGCTATCTTCAAGGGCTTGGGTTATTTAAATAATAAAAACGTATTTTTTTTTTAATTTTAAAATCGACTGGGGTCAATTTGACCCTATACATAGAGAAGATTAAAAAGGTCAAGAATCAAAAACAATTTGCTTTGTCCAGTGCGATTACCATTATACCTATTAAGTGACCATTCACTATAATCTAAATATGGAATCATCAAAAAGTTTGATGTACATAAATAAGAATGTGATTTAAAGCGTAGAAAGCAGGTTTACGTAATTAAATGAAGGATAGTCGTTATCATTTCACGATCCTACAACGAATTCACAAAATATTAAATATTTTCTGTAAACAACTTAGACATCTGACATACACTAGTAAAACTAAACATAAATGTAGCAAGTAATATTAAATAAATAAATAGGAAACATTTAGGATTTTAAGAACAACTACGTGTTGCATTGTTTCAATTAAAATTTTTTGTAAAATGGGAATTTAAATATTACCGAAAAGTGGAAATAACCGCATTGGGTTAAGTGTTATTCACGATACTTGAATCGGAATTCTGTTTCAGCTTTTTCTAATGAAACGAACAGTGAAGTGCTGCTAAGCAAACCCGTTCCCCATCGATGCAAATAAGTGATAATTGGACTGAGCCATGTTTGGTGAATAAGCCGCATTATAAACTTTGTGTTGCCTTTTATCATATTCTGGTCATTTTTGACGCAAAGCTCGATTAAAATTGATCGTTTGTTGTTAGTAACGTTTAGTATTTATGGTTTCACCAAATCACATACTCTTCTGATACGACCAAATACAAAACATTGTCCTCCATCAGGCGAGCATCATTTCGCAAGTGGTTTTTCGATATTCCTATTGTCTTTCATTCAATTTATGTGGAACCCATTGTCCCAAATTTTGAACCATTCCCATGACTTAAAAGCGTATGGAGGCAGCATCTCGTGCCATATTTAATTGATCCGCGGGTTGTTTTTGCATTTGAGCATCATCCTCATTCAACAATGCTTGCAATTCAGTATCTTCAAACTTTTTTGGTGGCCTTCCAAGGGCATGCTCACCGTAAGGTTCGACAAGCATTCGATGTGATTCTGCAGCTGTTTTCTTCAAATGATAATAAAAAATCGATGATGTCCGCCAATACGAATTTTGTAGGCACAAAACTATACATTCTTAACACGTAAAATACATGTCGATTTTGTTGACAGGTATCAAAAGAAAACAATGGCGATGATGACGCGGTTTGTCTAAAGGTACAATGACAGGTGGCGCCATTTATTTGTAAATTCCCGCTTCATATCTGTTCAAGGTATAGATGAAGGTTATAGATACATATCAAAGTAACATGGCCCACATTTTGAGATGAACTTAAATCAATTGCTCCGATAAAAATTCCGTGGTAGCTAAACAATCATGCGAATAGTCATAGCAGCGGCTATCTATTCCCGTATACTATATTCCGATGGAAGTTTTCGGATTGGTCTTGCACCTGTGAGGCATGTGTCGTTAGCATGATAGGAATTGTGCCGGGCTCTCTATTATTGGCCAGGTTATTCAAAAAGGCCACATCTGTGAATCCATATAATCACAGTAATATGCATGACTGGACCAACTCCACGATGGTACTATGCTGGTTGAAATGAGACCCTAACCGATCACTGAAATTGTGGAAGTAAACATCAGTCAATGGCAGCATGTGTCATCAGAAAAAACCCATCCGATTGCGTATGTAGAGGGATATCACCTACTGCATTGCAAAATTACCCACTTTGGTGGACTGGTCTTTCTTGGTGGCGGGACTACATTAATCGCATTGGCCGACACAACAACATATCCCAGTAAATTATGATATTGACCTCGAACAACGCAAGTTAGTACACTAAACATTAATCAAGTACGAATAATGGGATGTAATTCACAAATATTCAAGCATTTCAAAAATTGATTCTGATCACTGCATAATTTACTACGTTTTGGGCACAATGTGAAGAGATAAAATGCTGCAACAGAAATTCACATGTTAAAGACCACTTGGCTTCTCTCAATCCCTTGGTGGACGACTGTGGTTTACTAAGTCTCGGTGATCGGTTATAGCACAGTTACTTATCATATCCAACCAAAAATCCGATCATTTTGCCCCGTAAGAGTCATATCACTAAAATGATCATTGCTATGCACATAGCAACACATTGCATGATGGCATTACTCAAACACTTCGATTTACATGACGACAATATTAGATCATAAACGGCCGAAATTTGGTACGACCAGCCAAGAGGAGAAGTCAATTAATGGGAAATCTGCCTTCCCCACGCATTATAAGAAGTCGACCATTTCAGCATTGTAGAGCAGACTATGGAGGATTCTACTGCGAATATCAAAAGGGAGAGGCTGCAAAACATATAAGGGTTATATCGGTGTATTCGTGTGTCTTTGTACCTAGGCGGTTCACTTAGAAATCCTAAGTGACTTTACCACTAATTCCTTTATTGCATCATTTAAGAGGACATTACACCTTCAAATTTTAAAAAATGAAATTTTTTCAAACATTTTTTTTTTAATGGAATAAAAAGAGATATCTTAATGAAACTTTCCATGGACATTTTATTTAAGTCAAAGCATACACACAAAAATTTTTTAGATTTTTTTCCACCCCTTGTCGTCTGCTACGGTCATTTTCCAAAAAGACCGAAAATTCGCGGCGTGCATCAGAACTGCTCTCAGAAACGTCTGAAAAAAAACGGGGTTTTATTCATCATTAACTCGCCCTTGGAATGAACTAAAAGGAATAAAATGGTCTAAAAAATAACAAAATGGCGGCTTTTTTTCGAAAATGGAGCTTTTTTGTCCCCTGGAATTTGTTGTAACTCAAAAAATTGAAAGCCGATTTTCCCTTCCGTAGTTCATTCTGAGCAGAAATATGTGTAGATCAACGTGTTAAAATTTTAGAACGATTGAATAAGTAGTTTTTTCTCAATCTTGCACGCCAACTTGAAAAACGTCATTTCGCGATAATCGAGTTTAAAGTACAGCGAAGTAGATCAAAACCGTAGAAAAAAGACTTTTACGCGCTCCGTAATAAATACAATAAAAATTTTTTTGTTGACATTTTCATGTTTATATTGTTAAAATCCTGTTCTAAAACGTTCATTCTAATATATTCGATCATAAAAAAAAATTCGATTTTTTAAAAATCTGAAGGTGTAATGTCCCCTTAAAAGGTTAACCTCTCGACGTGGAAAAATAAGCGATATTTACAGTGACAATGTTACTACATTCATGGGTGCGGTGTCGGAACTAAGATCTAGCCACCTGAAGGTAATGAGACAATTACAATCGGAAATGGCTGAGTACCAGCCAACGACGGAACATTTTATTTAACCTGTATGATCTCAATTCGGCGGCTTATGGAAGCGGGTGTAAAATCAATAAAATACCACCTACGTAGTACTATTAAAGAAAATAAGTTGACCTACGAAGGCGCTCTTAGTTCAAGACTTCTGTGTCCCATAAATAATGATCCTAATAACCTAACCGTTCTGACACCCGGTTATTTTTTAATATGCGAAGCTATTAACTCTGTTTCTGAAGCAAGCGTTCTCATCTCTTCGCAATTTTAGCAATGCTAGGTGGCAGACTATTTGAGTCGCTTACAACAACGACCCAAATGGATGCACAAGGAACCTGAAATAGCAATTGGCGATTTGGTTTTACTAAAAGACGAGAATTTTCCTCCATCGATTCACAAGGGTCATTACACTCAAGGTTAAATCTAAATGCATAAAACGACCAATTTCGATGATTTGCCCACTACCAATTAACACTATTGATGCAGATGTAGGCAATATCGTAGCAATATTAAAATTAAGGGAAGAAAATTAACAGAATTCATTCATTTCGTCGACTTTTTGCTGAGTTATATTTATCAATTGCACGTTTTTCTTGTGATTTAAAAGTAAGTTATTCTCAGGGAAAGTCGTGAGAATTTTGCTTCACTTTTGGCTTATAATTTCATCAGTTGTACAAACAACTACTGTTTCGATTGCTTGTTTGGATTGCTGTCTATTTTATTGTTTCGAGCAACCTTGATATAAATTTAGCTAGTAAAATAAATAATCTTACCATTTCTTATAGTATATTGACTATTTTTACAAATTTTAAATACTCCTATTAAAAAAAAATTTTAACATGCCGCGCATGGGTTTCCAACAAAAAACCAACTCAGCTGTACCACTTTTGTTTAATTGTATTAATTTCTTAAATGCCGATATCAAAACAAAAACCATTTAAACAAACGCCACATATATTATATCCTTGGCTGAACATATGTCACCAACATGTATTTAAATTATCTTCCCTAAATATCTAATTGCATAAACAGTTTTTTTTTTTGTTTTATTTTTTTTTAAATTTCTTAAGTTAATATTTTTTGTTTTTTGGCTCCCTTTCATCGTCATAATTTGTCTTTAAGTGTCGATAATGTATAAACCTATTAATTTTATGTCCTTCCTCTTTGTTTTTAGCTCTTTCAGAATTTTCAATTTTTCTACAATAATATGGTATCATCTCTCTCCCGTCTTACTTCCATTCAAATGTAAATAAAAACATTTAAAGTAAAATCACGTCATTTAACATCTGTTCTATCTTCTTTCCACCATACTCATATGAAATATGTATGTATTTACGCGTCTAAAGAAAAGATATTTCATCTTTACAACAACAAAAAATGACGACAAAAGAATCCTTATTATTTAAGAAGAAAACCGAAAAAGATACGTAACATATTAAGAGATAAGCAGCAAAAAAAAAATGTTGTTATACATTTTAAAGTGGATATATTTTTTATGATACAAATATTTAAATTCTTGACCTAAATGTCTTGGAATGATAGGTGGGTACTTGATGAAAAACAAAATTCTAAATGTGCACAACTTTATATTATACGGCAAAATGTAAAAATAAAAAATAAAAAAATCAATGCCGGGAAAAGGCTTTCGTTAAATTTTGGATACAAAAGAAAATTGTTTTGAGCGTAGGATGATTTTTACATGCCATGTAATTCAAGATTGAAAAACTTAAGTGTTACAAAAAAATAAAAAAATTAATGGAAAATGTAAATCCTACCTCATCGTACCCCTGATTGAAGGTAAAATAAAAATGTTTTATGTGAATGTGAAAGATTTTTAAGGTTTTGATGCGTAATAAGTATGAGCTCTCTTGAGTAATGAATTGTTTATAGAACGAACATTTGAGAGGTATATAAGGAGATTAATTTGAGATAAAACTGAATAAAAGTGGTAGGATTGTGGTAAACATGATTCTTGAACACAGACAGTAAAACCGCTTATTAGCCCGCTGGTTGTTTTTTTTTGGTTGAGTTGAAGGTTGAGTTGGGGCTGAGAAGGGATTGAGTTGATTGTTGGGCTGAAGGTTAAGTAGGAGTTCGAGTTGGGGTTGAGTAGTGGTAGAGTTCGTACTGCGCGCGGGGTTCTCTCTTGGGGATTGGTTTTGGTAGACGAGTTGAAGGTATAGTTGGGTTTATTATTTGAATTTGTGGTTTAGTGGACTTTAGATAAACTTGGGTTTAGTGAGGGGTTTAGTTTGAGAGTTACCGGTTTAAGAGGGTTAAGTTAAAGGTCAGCCCCTAATTTTTTTTAAATTTGTAATTGATAACAAAGTTTACAGTACGCACATTACGATGTTACCCTTGCACAGTGAATCAACACGATGCTTGTAATAACATGAACATATTTAATTAGATTAAAACCAATTAATGCAAAGCGATTGGTTGTAATATATGGAGTTCGTTGATCAATTACAAGGGGGCAGGGTTCTATTCTTATTGCATATCGTTTTGTTGAGCTAACCCTTAACTTGCTTAGTAGTAATAGTAACATTAAGTTACTAGGCAAATAATTTCAAATTTACACGAATTTAAAATTGTTTTTAAAAATTATACAAGTAAAAGTAGTAAAATAAAATTAAATACAAAACAATTTAAGCAAAGATGTTTAATTGATTTGTTTAGTTTCAACCATATTTTGACTGCTTTGGAGAAAGCAGAAAAGCTGAAATGTTCGAGATCAATTGGCATTTACATAATATTTGCTTCGCGCGGTTTATTCTAGATTTCTTAAGTTTCTTGAATTTATTCGAATTTTGTAAGGCAATGTTCTGCGCTTAGCTTTGAGCTGTAGGAACTTGCAGAGTTACACAGGTAAATCTATATGGTAAAATTTAAAAAATCTTGCTGTAGGTTATTCGAAATTATTCAAGAATGTACAGGTTATTTACGTTGTACATGTCAATGATTAGCACTTATAGGATTTCCGTTGGTTTTACATACTTACGGATAATTTGATATTTGAGAAATTTCTATAGAATATTCCAGACCCTTTGTAAATTAGACAAATTATTGATATTTTTCATGCTGTATCAATATATTTAAAATTTGTCATAGCATAGAGTTACAAGTTTTTTTATTTATTTATTAATTCTCTTAAACCATACAAAATTACGAAACTAAATATACAAATGATTAAATTTTATGGCAAGAAGATAGGTTTCCTTTGTCAAGGACAGTGTTAGAAACCTCTAAAATTAAAAGTAAAACAATTGGTGGAGGTCAAATTAAAATAATAATAATAATAAAAATAGCAAAAATAAAAAAATAAAAACAAGAAATAAATTAAACAAAATTAACAATAAAATGATAATAAAGTAAAAAGAAAATACAAAAAAAATTAAAAAAATAATTAATTAAAAGAGATACAACAAAAGTTTAAAATTTAAAAATAAAAATTATTTTATTTATTTTACAACCTCAAAAAGAAATTTTAAATTCTTTCTTTCAAATAACCAACCTTTCACCAGCTTCAAAAATGAATTAGTGGGGATCAGTGATCGGATATGTAATGGCAGGCAATTAAAGAAGTACGGACCAATGACTAGAAAATATCGTCTAAAATTTTCGGTAGTAAAAGTTGGTATTTTAAAAAACAATTTGTTGTTATTACGAAAATTATACGCAGAAACAAACCTCACTACCCTTTGACCACTACGATAATAAAACAAACGAAGAATTCTAAAAACATAAAGATGTTGCAGCGGAAAAATTTTATTTGCAACATAAACTGGCCAACAGGAATCAGTACGGCTCATAAAAAATATGGAACGAATAATATGGTTTTGTAACGTGATTAAAGGAATTAACGCTCAATTAAAAGCACCACCCCAACAGGGAATTCCATAACTCAAACGAGAGCCGACACAAGCATGATATAAACTTAATAAAACAGATTGCGAACAATAAGAGCGCAACAGATAGATTGCACGCAAAACAGAACCCAATTGACTTTTTAATTGTTGAATTTGTAACTTCCAATTGAGGCCAGCATCCAGATGTAGACTGAGGTATCTGAAGGACTTATCAATTTCAATTCTAAAACAATCATTAATACAATTCAGGAAATTACAGTTAGAATGGTGATAGATAAATTCAGGAAGATATTTCAACAAAGGGTCCCCAGATAACTTGAAAAACATAATTTTAGTCTTCTCATTTAGAATCATACCATGTCGATCAAACCAAAGACGTAGCAATTTTAAATTATAATTGATATCGCTAGAGATATTGTCCAAACATGACCCCGAATAACTTAAAGCCATACCGTCCGTAAAGGATATTATTTTTCCACATAGACCCAGGCTAAAAATATCATTTATATAAATTAAAACAAGTAATGGACCCAAGACAGAACCATGAGGAACACCGCAATTCAATGTAAAAGGAACACTAAAGGAACTTTGAATTTTAACCTCGTAATACCTATTACTCAGATAAGAAGCAAACCATTTTTATGAAATACCTTCTAAAACCGACAGAATCTAGCTTACTGAGAAGCAAGTTATGATCAACCATATCAAACGCTCGTTTAATGTCAATGAAAACAGCTCCAGCCTCAAGCTTATCATTCAAATAAAGATGAACCCCATTAAGAAATTCAACCAAGGCAGACTTAGTACTTCTACAAGATTTAAAGCCGTACTGATTGTCACTTAAAAAATAATGTTTAGCAAGGTATTTATCTATTCGTGGTTTCATGGCTTTTTCAATTATTTTTAAGATAATAGGTTGAAGAGCAATAGGACGAAAGTTCTCTTTGAGCAAGCGATTACCTTTTTTGTGCAGTGGAATAACAATTGAAGTTTTTAAAATATCCGGGAGAAAACCAACAGATAAACTGTCATTTATAAGAACAGAAAGGACCGGAGAAACAAATTCGCCAACCGACTTCAACATATCGGAACTAAAACCCAATAAATCAGCACTTTTTCGAGATTTTAGACTGTTTATAATGGTTAAAATTTCATCACTGTCAACTGGCGCAATAAAAAATGAATCACCAAAATCACAATTACCACTCGAATTACAAGCATATGGTAATGAAAAATTCAACTTGAACTCATTAACAATTCTTGAAAAATAATTAGAAAATTCATTGGCAATTAAAACAGAATCAGAAACAATAATACCATCATCATTTAAGATTCTATCAATAGAAACTTGTCGATTATTTGATAAAATACCATTAACCACTGACCAAACACGCTTACTATCCCCAGAACAATCATCAATCTTGCGGTTATAGGAACTAAGTTTCTCAGCTTTAACGCAAGAACTAACCTTATTCGACAACTTCAAAAAATATTCTTTGCTAATTTTTAACTAATTTTCCTATTTTTTTTATTAAATTAAGTAAGTAGCAAGATATCCAAGGTTTAAGCTTGGTATTTGATATTCGAATGACAGAAATGTAACAAGACGATGCAATATTGTTAAAGCCCCTTACGAAATTGTTAAGGCTAGCGGACAGATCACTATCAAGAGAGTTTAAAAAATTATACGATAAAACTAACGAATAAAATTTAATAAGATCAAAAGATATGTGTGGTGATTAATTATAAGAAGAAAGTCTAATACTGGATTTCAGAACTATTTCTAATACAATTAAACAATGATCAGTAATCTAAAATGGAAGAACGGATGCTCTTAACAATTTCATATTGTTATTACGAATACGAGCAAAACAGTGATCAATACAAGAAACGCTAGAGTTAAAAACACGTGTAGGAAAATCAACCAGAGACTGCAAACCAAAAGAGGACATCTTAAATAAATAACCGTCACTGCTATTAGGCAAATTTAAAATGTTAGTATTAAAATCACCTAAAACAAATAAATTTTGGCAGAAAATAAGCAGACAATAATAATAAATAAGCAAACTCTAAATTGATTGACTCAAAGGAACAGTTAAGATTACAATTATAAAAAATACCAACCCCACCCGACCGATAATTATTATTGCAACACGTAACAAAATTATAATTGGAATGTGGAAAAAATCCATTTCATTGTCATAAATCCATATTTCCGATAAAATAATTACAACCGGCAAAGTACCAAAAGAATTTAAATGCGACAAAAATTTGTCAAAATTTTCGCATAAACTTCGGATGTTCTGGTGAAAGATTAAAAACTTTGAGCAGCTAACTGCTGCAGTATTAACATGGTCAGAAGAACTAAAACTATAAGAACTATTATCTAGATAATCATGACTACTAAAAGCAACACTGCGACCCTGAATAGGTATATTTTGATTAGAAATTATAATAAAGAAATATTTAAATTACCGAAAAACTTTAAGGTCGCATAAAGCATTGATTTAATGTAGACCATTATTATTGGTTTTAACAAAAACGGTTCCGTTACTGAACCAAACACTGATGAATTTTTTCAGATGTTTTGCACCGGATAAATGCACCGGATATGATGATTTACAAATTCAACAATAAACAGCAATTGCCAATTAAATGCAGTAATGTATACAGATAACAAAAAAATTTTATTGTAAATTAAAAGGTCTTATGTAAATTATGTTTCTATTAAAATGTTAAAATGTCTAGGTAAATTATTATTAATTTTAATTTTTATTTTACTTAAAAATCGTTGTTGACCCCACGACAGACAACGATCGAATGATGTTTCGTTTTATTTCAGGCCATTTAAATGAATCACGTTCTGCTTCATCTAGTGTTTTGATCTTCTGAGCAATTACCCAAACACATCCACAAAATTAAATCTAAGTAAACAAATTGGTTTTCTTGAACATGTAATGCTCGAAAATGGAAACCCATTTTGGATGAATGATATTTACATTGAAAACAAATATTCTGATTTTTTTTCTCGAAAAATACAGAGTAAAATGATTTGATTTGAGAAGCTTCGATAAGTGAAAGCTCTTAAACCAAGAATTTCTTGACATTTCTTGCAAATACGTGTTGTATGCTCGTAAAATATTTTAACGAAAGACAAAATTTATGGAAAGGTACAAAAGCCACCTAAAAAGTATAAATAAATTATCAAGATTAAAGCTCATTGAAAACAAATACTCTCTGTTATAATATCAAATTTGAAACTCAAATGGTTTGGTTTGAAAAGCTCTTAAAGCTAAAAGCTCTTAATAGTTTACATTGAGCACATATATTCCAAATCCTAACCAAAATTCCGTCATCCCTTGCAATACTAAATTTCGTAGAAAAATAGTTTGTTTAAAAATCTTCGATAAGTAAACCTTTTAAACTTTAAGCTCTTGACAATTTTTTCAAATACATAATTTAAGCTCATCAAACATTTGATTAAAACCTGGAAATTATTAAAAAGCTCAAAAATGTTATGTTTAATCCGAAAAAGTATGAATTAATTATCAAGCTTAAAGCTCATTGAAAACAAATATTCTACATTTATCCTATGATTCCGTCGCCTTTTTCAATACCGAATTTCGGAGTAAAATGATTTTATTCAAAAAAAGCTTATATTATAATACCAAGTTTCCTACACTGAAAAAAATAATTCAATGAATCTCTTTTATTAAATTTTTCGGAAGAAAAATTCTTTGAACCAATGAATTTATTAACTGGTCACATTAATTCTAAAATAAACACGATTATAAATTAATAACCGGATCGTCAATTCAATTAATAGACATTTATTGACCGATTTCTCGTTGATATCTTGAAATGTAGGCAGTAAATAAAAGTTTTAACAACTTTATAAACTAAGTTAATAAGAAAAAACTAGTAAAAACCAGTTTATTCCATTTGAGAAATGATTATTGGATTAAATATACGTATTTAATTAATTTTCTGAAAGAATAATTCATTGAATCGATAAACCATTTAATTGTTTGAAAATTGCTGTTATTCAGTCGTGATTGGGCATTAACTCTTTATTGTTTTAGAACTTATTTCTTAAATTATATAAAAACTTCATTCATTCATCTAAAATAATATTTATATAAAATTTCCAAATAAATTGTCTGATGGTGTTCTAGACCTAAATTCAGAGTGAGAGTTTGAATGAGGTTTTAACCTGATTTCGAATTTGTTCTTAATTATTCCCTAAATAAATCTTTCATTCGTAGGCAGCGACCAGAGTAAACGCGAAAAGCGATGCGAATCGAGAGGCTATACGGGACTACAAGCAAATTACCACAACACTCTAGAAAATATATAACATATTGCTTAGGTCTGTTTCTTGTTTGCGTTTCATGAATTCGTCTTAGCGTCCTGCTTGACTCTCCTCTCTTTCTCTTTTCGCTGAACTCTGGTTGCTTCAGTATTTTACAGTCACAATTCAGCGAGGCCAGACTGTTCCCATTATGTAGCCTTTATTTCAAAAATATGATCTATTTCGTTTTGTGATTACAGGAATGAAAATTAAATCATGCAGTAGGCATTCGGTTTCTCACTTGTTATTAAGAGAATAGCGACTGTTATGTAACCCAAGACAAGTTGTTACAAGTGGAAAGGTATTTTTTGAATAATTGAACTTCATTTTAATAGATAAAAAATAGTTTGTACACTTGTTTTATTTTATAAAAAAATCCATTTCAATCTTTAATTATTTTATAAAAGCAAGATTATATTAAATATTCAGAATCCATGGATTAAACCTGTAACGCATATAAATGAAATAAATATTTCATTTTCCAGTCAGTTCAAATTTCATTTAAAATAAATAAAAGTCTCTTTCTTGATATACATAATAAACAAAATTATAAATTAACGGAGCAAACGGCGCAGTGGTTAAAGCTGCAGCGGTTGGATCGGGAGGTACCGGGTTCGAATCCCTATAGAGGCGATATGCAAAAGGAATTTTTCATCAACTGATTTCGATCGGTGATGAAGATGAACACATCTATAAACCCCTGTTGAGAGTGCGGAATCCATGGGTCGACCCACCTTTCATGTCAGCACTATAGGTTGGCATGAAGCAATGCAAAGTGCAGCTGGTTTAAACGAAAACGGGTCTATAGCCGTACGTCCTCGATTTGGCTAATGCTGCGTTAAGATAGGACATAAAAAGCGAACTGCGAAAGAGTTGGGAGTGCCTTAGAGCCCCAGAAAAGATTGCAGATATAGAAACAAACAAACAAACAAACAATTATAAACTAAATACATTTTTTAATGGCTTAATTTATTTGTTGATTTAAATCAATTCAAATCTATATTACATTGTGCCAATGAATTAGTTATTTAAATTAATAAATATAGGTGTTGTATCAATAATTTTGTTTCATAAATATTAGTATGATTAATTAACTAATTCATTAATAATATAAACCATAGCATAACATTTCGTGAAACTTCTATTAAATTGGTACATTGATTCAATAAAAAGTTGTAAGATCAACCAAATTGGTTACAAAATGATAATTTTATGTTCGTTGAATTAATTAAAAAATTTATTAAATTTTTTGACAAAAAAATATGAATAGTTACATTGTATATATTAATTTGTTAGCTTTTAAGAAATGATATTCTAAACTAATAACATTGAGTTTATTCTATCAATCAACAAAGTTTAAGGATCCAAATTATTAAAAAATTCATTGCAACAATAATCTTTTTTATTGAATATGCGTACGTTTTTTTTTCAGTGTAGGAAAATTGTTTGGCTTGATTAAAAGCTCTTGGTAATTTACTTAGAGAACTAGTATACTAAATGGTCCCTAAATTCCGTTATCCTTTATAAAATCAAATTTCTTAGTAAAATGGTTTGACTTAAAAACATGATTATTTCCCATAAAATATTTGAACAAAAACCTGAAATTAAGAAAAGCCTCACGAATATTAAGTTTACACCCAAAAGGTATAATTTAATTATCTAGCTAAAAGCTCATTGAAAATAAACAATATAAATCTATCTTAAAATACCACTTTTCTTTAAAATATCAAATTTTAAAGTTAAATGATTTGGTTTGAAAACCTCTTTAAACTAATAGCTTTTGATGATTGACCATTAACTTTGAGAACAAATATTCCAAATTTCAGCCAAAATTTCATCACCCTTTGTATAATCATATTTCTGAGTAAAATGGTTTGGATAAAAAGCTTTGATAATTGACAGCTTAATTTAAATTAAAACTAATTGACAATTTTTGCAAATACAAATTTTATGCTTATAGAATTTTTTAACAAAACTTACGGATAATTCGATATTTGAGAACTTTCAAAAATATTCAAGATTATTCTTTCATAGTCGATATTCTTGAAATTTGTCAAATTATATTCGAAATTTGTGATGCTTTGCCGATATACTCAAAATCAGATACTTTCAACTAATGCGAGACTAGACAACAGGTAGAAATAAGTTTTTCACTAAGAGCTTAGCTTGTTCATAGATACACGAAGCATTTTTATGATCCCAAAAAATGTTGGGGTGGGGAGGGTGGAAGCTACAATTTGTAGCTACGCACTTGGATACTACTCTTTGTCTTGGTTTAGAACACCTCTTATAAGAATAAATTTAAAAGTTTTATTATCATTAGACGCGCTTTCTAACATCCATTGGTTAACATCACTCTTTCTCAATGAGGTACGTCTGACCAGTAAAAAAATGTAAGTTATAACCGTAATTCTTGTAACACGATATTAACAGTTAATTCTAAACACAAATGTTGATAATGAAATTAACTGATTGAACTTAATGTTTAAACAGTAACATTTGGATACAAATCAGGGATTTCAAATTGACAAATCAGAATATCTATTTCATACATATTTTTTGTATTCATATTAGTGAAGAATTTTTTATTTTTAAATTTAATCCTCATCCTACAGGCAAATGACTTTTACTCACATTTTATTTTAAAACTCGCGTAACTAAGTAAAGCTCCTTTTTACATTTTGACTGATCGAAATATTTCTTATTTTTTTATTATTCTCATTGTCATATTGTTCAAACTCAACTGAGGAAATTCTAAGAATATGAAAATTTTACGATCACGAGTTTGTGTATTTTAATTTTCGATACGGCTCGTAAACTCGTAATCCAAAATAATTCTGGGAAATGCATATATGGTACGTTGATCATCGCTTATCAGGATTTCTCATTTGTTAGTTCCGCTCGAAATAAAAATATATTGAGAGAAATAGGAAAGTGTAATAAACTAATGTGATATAGCTTTTCATAAATGTGAGTATTGATTTGTAATAATTGTGAAAAATAATTTAGTATAAACTATCGGCATCATGATTCAATTCAGGTAAATACAAATATTATAAAATTTTTCATTTTGTACGTTTAAGGGGTGTAACTCTGTGAATTCCTCCAATGTGGGTTTTCGCGTTATCAGTATGGCTGATGACGAATTCACTCACAGCTAGTTATGTCTTATAATTCGATCGCTAACTCAAAATAAATATTCACCACAGCTCTCGATCAACTTATTTAATTTTAACAGCAAGTTTCTTATAATAATTCCAAAATAAATTTTATTAAATAAAATTAACTCGAATTTCTCGATTCTCAAAAATTGTTGCTTCCAGCTATCAACACTCCAAAAAAGCAAATGTTGTAAAATTAAGATTCGTGAAATGCAAATTAACCCGCGGCAATTGACGAATGGTTAAGTTAAACAAGCGCCTTAAGTGGACAAAAGTAGAATATGTGGTATGCTGTAACAAAAATTTTCTATATGTAGTTATATGTATGGAAATAATGTCTATTTCAATTACATTTTCATTTGTGAAAATTGAAGTAATCCAATATGTAGTTTGAAGTGTGATATTTGTATATCTGATTGATTTGCGACATTCTTTTCATTTTAAATATTAGAAAGGTCTACTCAAATATTGCAAAAATTTCAAAATAAACTAGTGTTACCAGAAACATAAATGTTTTAAAAACATTGTTACGATTTTGCCTTGTCAATTAAGGTTCGTATCACTGGATTGTGAATAATACAAAATCAATTTAATTTATCACCAACGAATTTATTTATTTCATACAAAAATTATTACAACACAGTTTATTAATAAAAATTCACAAAATCACTTTATATAAATTATTCGCAAATTTGACTGTACACTTTTAATTTCTATTTCACACAATTTTACTATTAACTTTTACTTTTTATTTCCGCTAAAATACTTTTTAAATCCCTTTTTAATTCTTTTTTAATCTTCACATTGTCGCTTACCGAATACTACTAAATCGAATTCGACTTTGTTCGCCTTTTTATATACACAAACCAAACTTCTAGAAAGCTCATGACTTTTCCAGTTAGAATAGCGCAGAAACATTTAGCACAATTTTATCGTGGAAAATTCCATTTTAGTACAATTAAACATTGAGCTATTAATTTAACTTATTGTATTACACACTAGGTGTCACCGTGACGGTGACACCTAGTGTGTGATAGAATAAGTTAAATGAACAGCTCAATGTTTTACTGTACTAAAATGGAATTTTCCATGATAAAACAGCTCTAAATGTTTCTACACTATTCATACTGGAAAAGTCATGAGCTTTCTAGAAGCTTGGTCTGTGTTTATAAAAAGGCGAAATAGATCGAATTGGATTATTCGAATTTGGAACGCGATAGTGTAAACTTGTAAGAAATAGTAGTATTTGGAAAGCAATAGTGTGAAGATTAAAAAATGAATTAAAAAAAGTGATTTAAAAAGTGTTTTAGTGGAAATAAAAGTGATTTTGTGATTTACAATTAATAAATTGTGTTGTAATAATTTTTGGTGTGAAACAAATAAATTCGTTGTTCAAAAATTGAATTGTTTTAGTTTTATTAACAATCCAGTGATACGAAACTTGATTGACAAGGTAAAAACGTAACAGTATTAATAAATCAAAGCGTGGTTACTTTGGTCTAATGAAGCTCCAAAATCGTTTAGTGACCCACAAATATATTTATAGTGAGCCTAACAATAAATTTCTGAGATTTTTAAGCACAATTCTCTGATATTTAAAATGATAAGAATGTTTAAAATGAATCAGATTTACAAAAATCACACTTCAAACTAAATATTGGATTAATTCAATTGTGCAATCATTACTATTTTCATAAATAAAAATATAATTTAAATAGACACTATTTACATATCTATCACATATTTCACTATTGTCCGCTGGAGCACATTGTTCCATTCGTCAATATCGTTTAAGCAATCCGCTGAATTAAATCAGTTAGCTACTAGATGGTAGATGACAGTATAATCGATTATTATACCAATTATTATAACGAGATCAATAATACAGATTATCTCGTTATACAATAATCTTGAATGTCAAAATGAAATCAACATTATTATCTACTGTCATTTACATTTATGCCAGTGTTTATTTATTTGTATGACATTCGAATTTTTTAAAATATAATTCAATATTTACAAGATAAGTACAATTTATATAATTCGAATAAGCTAAGTTTAACTTTTGTTTTTATTTTTAGTAATATTTTATTTTATTGCATGTGATGGTTCTGAACAATGGCTACTGAAACACTATGGGAAGCGTTATGAACCCGTATTTAAAAATTTTATTATTCTAGAATATCGATATACTATAATTAATATAATTAATATTATTTCGTATAATCACAAAACACCAACAGTTTTCACTTACTTAAAAATAAAAAAACCAAAATTTTTATTTTTGAATTTATTTACTTTTATTTATTTAAAATTACAACTAGTTTCGATCTTGTAAAGATCATCTACAGGTAATTTTTGCAAATTCATCGAATTTGCAAAAAATTACCTGTAGATGATCTTTACAAGATCGAAACTAGTTGTAATTTTAAATAAATAAAAGTAAATAAATTCAAAAATAAAAATTTTGGTTTTTTTATTTTTAAGTAAGTGAAAACTGTTGGTGTTTTGTGATTATACGAAATAATATTAATTATAAAAAGATCACTTACGTCACTCCGCTTCAAAAAAAATTTTTTTTTTTTTTAAAAAATGTTTAATATCGATATACTATATTCCAACCTTTTGACAGACGACAAAAATAAGAAAATGTTAGTGAATTTGGTTAGTGAATGCAACAGCGACTGCTTTATCTAAGCCAGATAAATATTAGGCGAAAGTAGTTTGGCACCACAAGTTATCCTCTCAATGCCATTCCATACTTAGCCCAAGAAGGACTAACAATAGGAATGAATTTATAACATAAAATTGTTTCTCAATTGTGTGAACCAATTGAGCAAACAAATCAAAACATACTCTTACAAAAAATAAAGGTTGTATTCCATAAACATTCCTTCCACATATATATAGTGGGTTTAGAAACCAGTCCTTACGGCTTTCGAAAAAATATTACCTTGGCCAATTTTGTACCAAAAAAAACCGGACAGTACTATTGCTTTCCACAACACATCACAACGATGAATCGGACGAATAAGTTTCAGCTAAAATCTCAATTGTTATTAAAAGTTTCCAGACGAATTTATTCCCCTGGATAGGGGGTATTTCTTGGACTAGATGGACGGAGTAGTAGGTCAGCTACTACATTTACTATCGGAAAGTGAATTAAAATCTCTGGCAAGAGGTGCAAAGGCCCATTTATCATTTCAGCGAAAATCTTGATACCTAGATTTTCCAAACTAATTCGGAAGGCTTCGACTTTTACGTCAATTTGACGTTTTTTTGCTTTTTCTGTAAAATTATTTCTGATTTTTTTAATTTTTTTTTGTGGAACTTAAAGCTACAAATTTGAAGTTGTGCCTCAAATGGAACAGAGCTATGCTGTCCAAACCTCATCCCCCGAGAGATTATCTAAAAGAAAAAACTGATTCACAGCAAGTGTATCAGATTAGGATTCTGGAAAATAATAATCCCTGGCCCGTGCAAAAAAAGAAAATTCAGGCGAAGTTTACTAATTGATGGGCATAAATTAAGGACAAGCTGACATAAATTTATTGTTGTAATTAAACACGGCTTGCCAGTGTTGTGAATGAGCTATTGCTCAAAATGTAGTGTGCCAACATCATATAAATGTAAATTTATATGTACGAGTAAATACAATAAATACAATAATTTATTCCCCTGGATAGAGGGTAGGTTCTGGGCTCGATGAACGGAGTAGTAGAACCGCTACTACGTGTACCATCGGAAAGTCAATTTAAATCTCTGGCAAGGGTGCTAAGGCTAATTTATCAGTTTCATATCCATATCCATATTCATCAATAATTATTTATATTTTCTAATTGCTGGGTTCCATTTATCGTGGAAAATTACACACCAGCACTTCTGACTGCACGGAGCTACTCTTGCTAAATTTTATGAGTAGTTTGCTTTTTGAATTTATGGCGATTTCGTTACCAGAATATTTAGTACAACTAATCCATATTATTTTAATGCAATAATAATGTTTAAAAACAAAACTTTAATGCAATAATAATGTTACGTAATTAATTATTAATTATTTAAAAAATCGAGCTTCAGACATTTTAACAAAAGTAAAACACACGCCCTCTTTTAAGCCAAACCAAATATTTTAGCGCTTAGCAGAAACATTGTGTAGTAAATGTAGTACATATGCCCTAACAGAGATGTCACCATATCGACATTTTATAGACACATTTGTTTTGATTGCATAAAACAAACATATGTATATTAACTTCTATATGATAAGATAGACGAGGTAGTAAGGTGATAGAGTGGAGTGAAGAAGGTCTGGAGTTCGAATCTAAGCAAAGCCAACGATAAATTTGTTTTTAATGAAAAATTTTGAATTGGGGATAATCCGAGGAGATTAATCGGGATCGAGATCGCTACAAAAAAAAATTTGGTATAAAATTCGTGGAAATAAAAAAAAATCAAATTTTTGCTTAAAAAAAAATTAAAGTCGGAAGTTTGATGAATCGAACTCCAAACCTTTCGCACAACACTCCTTCATCTTACCACCCAACCACTCATCTATAAATAATTTCCACTAAGTTTTTCGTTTAATTACTGATAAATTCGGACTTGATGAAATATCGCATACAAATTTTTGTTATTTTATCAGGTGAACCGAATTTAAAAAACAACATAATTGTCAGCAACGTGACATTATATTGTATCAAAGCGTGCCACTTCAAGTTATGTGACACTTAAACATACAAAATAAAGTCATATTGCTGACAATTCTACCTTCTTGTAATTTCTGTTCGCCTGTTAAAATGACAAAATTTTTTGATTTAACTCCAGACCTTCTTCACTCTACTCTATCACCTTACTACCTCGGCTATCTTATCATATACAAGTTAATTTACATTTGTCTGTTTTATGCAATTAAAACAAATGTGTCTATAATATGTCGATATGGTGACATCTCTGTTAGGGCATATGTACTACATTTACTACACAATATGTCTGCTAAGTGCTGAAGTATTTAGTTTGGCTTCAAAGAGGGCGTGTGTTTTCTTATTAACACACTTACGTAACATTATTATTGCATTAAAATTTTGTTTTTAAACATTATTGTTTGTTGTTAAACATCATTATTGCATTAAAATAATATGGATTAGTTGTATTAAATATTCTGCTAACGAAATCGCCATAAATTCAAAAAGCAAACTACTCATAAAATTTAGCAAGAGTAGCTGCGTGCAGTCACAAGTACTTGTGTGTACTTTGCTACGTTAAATGGAACCCAGCAATTAGAAAATATAAATAATTATTGATGAATATGGATATGAAACTGATAAATTGGCCTTAGCACTCCTTGCCAGAGATTTGAATTCACTTTCCGACAGTACATGTAGTAGCTGACCTACTACTCCGTCCATCGAGCCCAAAACTTATCCCCTATCCAGGGGAATAAATTAGTTTGGAAATTTTAGGTAATGAGATTTTAGCTGAAACTGATAAATAGGCTTTAGCACCACTTGTCATAGATTTGAATTAACTTTTCGATAGTAAATATAGTAGTTGGCCTACTACCCCATCTATCGAGCCCAAAAACTCCCCCCTATCCAGGGGAATAAATTATCCTGGAAACTTTCTATACCAATTGAGATTTTAGCTGAAACTGATAAATGGGCTTTTGCTCCACTGTCTAGAGATTTGAATTTACTTTCCAATAGTACCTGTAGTAGTTGGCCTACTACTACATCAATCGAGCCTAAAAACTTCCCCCTATACAGGGGAATAAATTAGCCTGGAAACTTTTTATACCAATTAAGATTTTAGCTGAAACTGATAAATGGGCCTTAGCACTCCATGCCAAAGATTTGTATTCACTACCGGATAGTACATATATTAGTTGGCTTGCTACTTCATCAATCGAGCCCAAAAACCGCCCCCTATCCAGGGGAATCAATAATCCTGAAAGCTTTATATACTAATTAAGATTTTAGCTGAAACTGCTAAATGGGCCTTAGCACCCCTTGCCAGAAATTTGAATTAACTTCCGGATAGTACATGTAGTAGTTGGCTTACTACTCCATCAATCGAGCCCAAAAACTTCCCCCTATCCAGGGGAATAAATTAGTCTGGAAACTTTTGGCCTTGTCACCCTTTGCCAGAGATTTGAATTCACTTCCGGATAGTAGAAGTAATAATTGGCTTACTACTCCATCAATCGAGCCCAAAAGCTTCCCCTTATTCAGGGGAATAAATTTGTCTGGAAACTTTTGGCCTTGTCACCCTTTGCCAGAGATTTGAATTCACTTCTGGATAGTACATGGAGTAGCTGCTTAAAATTGTGGTCCAATATGCCGATTAACTATTTCTTAAACCATTAAGACTAAGAATTGTTAAACGTCATTTACGGATTGGATTCATTTTTTTATGGTTCAAATATTATTTTGTCTAAATTTCACTAATAATGCCTCTAAATGGTCTTACTTTCACAGGAAATTACTTTTATTCGAAAGATTTTGTAATGAAATTACATTTTTAGTACTAAATATTTCAATATCAATCGTAATTTTTCCAATTGGAATCTAGTTTTGCAGTGTGAAACTAATACATATGTATATAGAATCTGTGGATTTGTGGAAAACTTCACATCCATAAATAATTAAATTTTATTTAGTTTTGTTTTTGTGTTGTCTCTTCATATGGAAGAGAGAGTAATTTTATGGTCAAATGCGTGTGTTCCCAAATGGTACAACATTGAGCGGCGTGAAGACGTTGCACTAGTTGTTGGTTGAACCAGAGACCAGGAAATAATTATATACTGATCTCTGGTTCAACTCAGATGCCAACGCATATAGGTGATTCGTTGTGGCGGAGCATGCATGAGTGAACCGGTACAAATGATTGAAAAACACAATTTTTTGAAAAACGTTCTAATTTCTATTAACATTGTAATTTTAATAAATCGTTAAAGCAGGGGTTTGGGGCGTCAACCCCCTATCCACCTATGCAACGAATTAAAATAACTTTTCAAAAACAATTAATCAAGTCGTAGTAATCGAGGATAACTCGTATGCTCTATACCGCTATAGCAATTAATCGAATTCAGTTTTTTAAAAAACAAATATTTTTAAATCTTTAAATTAAATAATATAGGCCTAACCGTTTTCTACATTTACCAAAAAAAATCTACTCGAAAAATTCGTTAGTTTTTATGCAATAGGCTACTTCTATATTATCTCTCCAAATAGAGAGTTTACTCGAAAAAAAGAGTGTAACAATAATTCTGACTATGTTTTGTGCGTGGAATGTTTTTATGATAGTTGTAGGAATTTACCTAATTTAATTAAAATATATGATAACTATTTAATTTTTAGTTCACTAAATTCTAATAAATGCTGCTGTGATCTATAGGACAGATAAGTATACTAAAATACGCCTGTACGCAAAACATCAATTTTACTAATTTTATTTAATTTGGGTAGTTTACTTGATACATTTAAGTTTTTCTGCAATATTTTGTGGGGATCACGAAAGCAAAAATCACGGATCGGACAAGATCTTGAAAACAAAAAAATCTCCAAAGACAGAATCTCGACAAAAATTCTTGCCACATTAAACTGTTTCAAGATTTTTTATGTTGGCTTTTTATGACTTGAAAATCATTTTGTATGAAACGGAAGAGAAGAGGAAAAGAGATTTTAAATGATTCGAAATCAAATATTTTATACGTACTGAAAACGGGTTAAATCCCGAAAAAAGTTTTTAAATAACACAAATTTTTTGAAAAGTTAATTTAATTCGTTTTACACCTTAGAGGATGAGGCTTCCGGCCCAAACCCTTACTCTGTCGAATAATCAAAATTCCAAAACTTTTAGAAATTGGAATATTTTTAATAATAATTCACATACTAAAATAAAATTTCCTCTAAGCTTTTACTAGTATTTTGAACAGTACCGTAAACCCACTCTCAGAAGCTCACAAACTTGTCACAAACAGAAGTGCTACAGTGTGTTGACAGCTGATTGGTGAATTGCAACATAACAAACTCTAAAGCCGTGATTTATTCAGAAGCTGTCAAACAGTGTATGCTTAAAATTAGTTCCAATATATTGAAATTGTTTACTCCTTTCGCAGGGACCAAACATGGGTAATTCGTTGTCATGTCCTATTTCAAACATCTTCTTAATACTCAATAATGTATATCCTAAAATAAATATACATCACTAACTATTCCTATTGAACACCATCACCAATCTATCAACTTCAACCTTCCTAATGGAATTAATTGAAAAAAAACTAATAGCTAAATTGAATGGGTACAATCCGGCACTAATTAAAAAATTCGTGGCGAAGCAGAAGAGAAATATCCTAAGGCAGTCGTTCGCATCATTTTAGACCATAAAGGAGAAGAATAAGCTAGTAATGTTCATCTTCAAACCTTATATCACTGATAAGTTCAAAAAATATTTAAAAAGTACAATATGGAATTGGTATTCAGTAATAAAAATAAAATTAAAAATATCTTAGGGAACCCAAAAGATGAAATCACAAAACTGAAAAAGTCAGGTATTTTATTAATAATTTAGTATTAAAAGGAAAAGCACACATGGAAACAAAGTAATCAGAATAAAAAATAATTAAGGCATGAAAACCCTTTAAATTTTATTAAACAATTTCCACCTCATGCTTATTAAACAATGTATTTTGAGCAGTAGATTATTTACAATAAAATGTACAGCAAGAGGTGAAATAACATTAAATACTACGTATTGTCCATCAACCAGGCCACTTCAAAAATTCTTAAATAATTTTGCCGATCCTACCCTCTTAATTTTCAATGGAATTAAATTCCAAAGGGAAATTCTCCTAACACAGTAGGATTTGTTTAACGACCGACGACAATTTTTAGCCGGAACTAGGCGGAAGTTAATGGATTGAAACCTAGTAAACAGCAATTTCTTATAAAGATAACAAGGCTCCTTAGCTTTGAGAAGTTTTAACCACAGGAGTTTGATGCATTTGTATAACTGGAGCTGCAGTCCTGGCTAGTATGTTGATAGAAATGATGTCTTGATTCTCGGCAGAAAAGTTCGGCTACTCCGGATTGTGATTTGAAATTTCTCTGCTGAAAAGTCACTGATTCAAGCGCAAATCTACATTTCCTTTGAATTCGAATTTTTTCGCTTATATCAACATTGTTAGAATCGAGTTTTCACTAATCCCTCTTATGAACTTTGATAATAGAAATGTACCTGCAATTGGCGCGGATCATCATTTACAATTGAATTTGCATATAGTTACGTATGCTGGAATTGATGCAACGTAATTTGCAATTGATTCATTTGATTTTTGACTATGCGTTAAGAAACCATGGATTTGGATTTAAATGATTCTGTATTAATTTCACTAATTTGTCGTAGCCGCTTCTATGGGTGACTCTGGTGCCTGTAAATTTGACACAATACTGTAATTCTCTGGACCAATACAATTTAGCAATATATTTTTGCATTTGTCTTTGTCACTTTTAATTTTTTTGACATCGAAATAAATTTGAAGTCGCTGGACATATTGTTGAAAAATTTGTTTCTTGCCATCGGAATATTCGAAAGAATAATTCGAATCGCTATCTTTGTTTTCCGCGGACCCACTGCCAACCCAATCAATAGATTAGCAAAATCATTAAATAACACAGAGGATCAATTCGATTTTAATTAAACAAAAAACAATTTCAAAAAAATTTGTAAACCTATTTTTGTGACAGCTTCAACTTTGAAGAACACCATTATACATTTTTTAATTTCTTTGGTCTAAAAATACCAAAATATTGAAATTCTGTCAATAATGATGGAAAATTTCGTTGGTCCAAAACCATTTTTCTCGACGTTTTGAAAGCCTATAAGTCTGAAAAGCAAAAAAAAGAAAAATTCCATCCATCTGTCTGGACGTCTGGATGTCGTGATGTCTGTACCCATGGTATTTTGTGAACGGCTTGTCCGATTTAGAAAATTTTTCGCCAATATGTTTTTATTGTCAAGGCGGAGATTTGAACAGCTTCTGGAAAATGTACGTGAATATGGTCTGAGGTTCCTGCCATACAAATTGAAGCAAAACACTTGGTTATATAAAAATATTTATGAATATTTTATATGTGCTGGTCTGATTATTGAATTTGGGGTTAATTTTAAAGTTAAGTTAGGGTGAATTTGAGGGTTGAGCTGATGTTGAGTTGGAGTTTAGTTGGGGTTGGATATAAAAATATTTACGATTTTTTTATATATGCTGTTTAATTATTGAACTGGGCAGTAAATTTGCGGTTAATTTGAAGGTTAAGTTAGGGGTCAATTTGCAGGTTGAGTTGAAGTTGAGTTGGAGTTGAGTTCGGGTTGGTAGGATATAGCGGGTTGCTGACCAATTTTTTTTATATATGCTGGTTTGAGGATTGAGTTTTGCGTAGAGTTTGCGGTTGTATTGAAGGTTAAGATGGGTTCCGTTTGCGAGTTGAATTAGGATTGAGTTGGGGTTGGATTAGGGTTTAATGAGCAGTTAAGCAACCTCCCTACAACCGAAATCGACGGGACCAAAAAAGTTGTCCGTTAGGTGAGGTGCAGGTTAAACTGAGGATTTGTGATTTTTTTTTTATAAAAATTTTAGTGAGGTTCTTTCTATATCTTATCCTATTTTGATGAAATCCAGCATTTCCAATGGAAATGGGAATGTCAAATGATTTTTAGACGAAGTTCTGAAATATGATGGCTATTTGTTAATCGGCTATGATTATATTTGATGTGGGTGGTGGAAATAGGATTCTAAAATGATTTTTGGATAAAGTTCTGGAATATGGTCAAGCAGGATGGAATTTGGATTTCCTTTACCGTGACATGTGTGTTGAAAATGGGTTTCTAAAATGATTTTTAGATAAAGTTCTGGAATATGGCCAAGTAGGCTGGTACTTGGCTATTTCTTAACCGATATGATGAAATTTAACAAGTGCGTTGGGGATTCTAAAATGATTTGTTGATCAAATTCCGAAAAATGGCCAATTAGATTCATGAAATTTGTTATGTGCGTTGAAAATGGGTTTCTAAAATGATTTTTAGATAAAGTTCTGGAATATGGCCAAGTAGGATGGAACTTGGCTATTTTTTAACCGATTATGATAAAATTTGACATGCGCGTTGAAAATGGGATTCTAAAATGGTTTGTAGATGATGTTCTGGAATATGGCTAATTAAAATTTGAACATCTGCCATGGAAATAGGGTTCTAAAGTGGTTTTTGAATAAAGTTTTTCAATATCAATGGTATGACAGATGGTATGATGTGATGATGGTATAGTGGTATGATAGTTTGTATATAAGAATTGTGTCATGGTGATGGTGGTATGATGATGATGATGGTATGATGGTATGATGGTGTGATGGTATTGTGGTATGATGGTATGATGGTATGTTGGTATGATGATATGAGTTGAGCAGAGGGGGTTATATGAGTTGTTCGGTTGTGGAAATATTTAAAAGTTGATTTGGAGTTAGGTTAAGGGTTCATTTGAAAGTTCATTTGGGGTTGAGCTGGTGATTGATTTGAGGGTATGATCGGCCATTAGTTTGGTAATTACGCTTAGAATTATGTTGCGATTGAGATGTAGGTTGATTTGTATATTGAGTTGGAGGTTGAGCTGAGGATTGACTTAAGAGGGATGGATTTCGGGATTGATGTGGGAGTTAAATTAATCAAGACCGATGTTTTGACCAACTCATGAGGTTTCAGCCCTATATATTTTTGATCTATTTTTTTTATTTTCTAAATTACTTGTTTTGTTTTAATTAAATTTTAATAAATGGTAAAACTTGGTATAAGCTATTTATCGGAAGGTAAAATGAGTCGAGATTGGACTTAACAGATTTTTTTCAGTTAAGTGATATGTTTAATTGAATGCCTTTGTTTATTATCGAGACGTTTATTATTCTCTCATTTCTTGTTTACTATCACAGAAGTGTTAAAAATTTGAGGAATATTATGTGACTTGCAAAAAACGACACACTTCAAATTGTAATTTTTTATTGTGAGAAATTGAAAAATATGTTTAAAGATAAAAATCATTTACCAAGTAAAAGTAAAGGCCAATTTTAAAAATATGTTTCGAATTAAATCCCTAAGTATAAGTCGTTTGATAAATCGTTCACTGAATGTATTTTTCCAACCTAGTGGGAATCCGTAAAAATTTTAGCAGTGTTCAAATTAGGTGATAAATGTGGTGTTTAAAACTACAGACCTTCATTATTGATCTTAATTGTTTGAAAAAATAATTCAGAACAAATTATAAGTACAAGCAATACAAAAGCATACCAATACGTTCTTGGTACCTTTCAGACCTAATTATTGCGCGTTGTGCAACACAGGATCATATTTTAAGTATGGCGCAATCTGAAGACGCAACATTTTGAAGTGAGAAACTGTTTTTTTTATGTAAGTATTCGAATTAATATCTCAAAATTCACCTCATATATTTTTTGGCACGCATAAGAACTACAAATTAATTTCCAATACCCATAAGTGTAACATTTTTATATTTCCTTTTAATTAAAATGTGTCTCTCTCTCTCTCTCTCTCTCTCTCTCTATATATATATATATATATATATATATATATATATATATATATATATATATATATATATATATATATATATATATATATATATATATATATATATATATATATATATATATATATATATATCCTGTGGCCCCGACTCGTAATGAATATAAAATATTGGTTAAAAAAAATAATATTCATCATGAACAACCACACCGTACTAACCGTACTAACCACCTTCGCTCATATATTTGTACATACTCGTATAGAGGCATATTATGAATCGCAGTTAAAACAGAAATTAATATTTTTTTTTTTGCTTGGTATGCCCATTTAACAAAAAAAAAAAAAAATGAAATAATAAATCATTAAAAAAACTTAACCGCAAATTCAATTTACACAGAATCCCACCGAAAGTATCACAATTCGAACAAAATATTAATAAAATCCTGAGCTGAGGCAACAACAACACAACAAGATGAAAAAGCTTCCAAAAAAATTTGTGTTACATAAATAAAAATTCCATGGAAATACGAATAAAGTAGACATAATCCAGACAACTTATTTGCATGAATGTAAATCAGCTTAACCTCGTTTGTTTCCAATTTTTTTTTTTTTTTTTTTTGAGGGGGAATGTGAGAGGAGGTTACGTATATAAATATATGTACAGATATTCGAAACACACAGCACAGCCAAAAAAATAAAATATTTCATTGTAAATTGAAACAAATTGAAAATAATTTCCCTGGTTTTAGTTTTATGTACATAGATTTTGGTTGTTGTTGTTGTTTTTGTTGCGCTCCCTGGTTTTGTATTAAATATATAGTTCTGTATTTTTTCTTGTCGGTTTATTTTTGGTACCAAATCTGGCATGCTGAATGGTGGTTGTGATATATACATATATATGTATGTACAAGTACTATATACTCGTACATATGTATAATAAATAGTTGGTAACAACACAATTTTCGACAAAACCAAAAAATAAAAAATAAAAATAATATTGTGGAAAATATGAATGTCATAGGGTTAAAAGCTCATAAAATTTATTATGAATGAAAACTTTTTTTTTTTTTTGTTGCAATTTCAAAATGATATAAGTTACGTAGAATGGAACAATCTCTATTTTTATCAATGACACGAACAATATTGTAAATTTGGAATTAGTACAGTATTTTAACTATGCAATATGTTTGAAATATCTACTAATTAAAACAAATTGAGCTTACTAATAAAATGCAGAGCTAAATTCCTGAGAGGGAGGCTTTGACTTTTATTAATTACAAATTAACGAGCATATTGTGCATGGTACAAAATGGCATTACTAAGACGCGAAAAGGAAAAAAAGCCGTTAAAATCGCAAATCATTTGGCAGCCCCAAAATAAAACAAGGGAATTAAAGAAAAGAAAATTTAAAATATATTGTTTCATTTCTAAATTGAGACCTCCGACCAATGCCCCTACCAAAGATACAGGTGAATATTAAGACGAATTTGAACGCGTGGTGTGCTTTCCTCATAACCATAATAAACAAACCGCTTTCTATTTTTTTATGATCTACTGTAAATGAGCAAAAGTACAAAATGGAGTGTGCCAAAAGATTTGTAAATTTTAAAGCATAACTCAATAAAGAACAAACAATAACTTATAATAAATTACTTCCACTTATAATATCCCATGATGTCATGTTCTTCGGAATTGAAGTCTATAATGATCTTTCATTTATCTTTATTTAGGCTTGCAAAGCCGCAGATAGTACATATGCTTACACCATCTACTACACAAATGATCCTGATGAAATTAGGTCAATAATTTACCAACCAATGAACCTACCAATTGGCTAAAGGGACATAAAAATGGCTCAGATATAACCGATATTAAGCAATAAAAAAAAACTGGCTGGAACCACTCCAGATAAAATGTATCAGAAAATTTGGACCATCAAATTAAAAATGGCGAACAACATATGTATATTTATCGGAATCTCACAGTAATACAAAATGAGAAAGATTAGAATGGAGAATGTTGCAATATTGTCCAATAAATGGTTAAGAAAAAACAAAAACTTAAAACAACAATGGCAACGATATCGACTAGCGGAAGATAAGCGTAAGTTAACCAAAACTCTTAAACAGTTAAAATAATTTATGTTCAGGCTAGAGCGACTGAGTAGCTAAATTATTACCCTGATTATTTGCTATATCCAGAAATCTTCCATGTATTTACAGTATTATAGAAGTTTACAGTACTTTACATACGGCTCATATTACAAATGTATACTATTCCGGAATTAGTAATTGGAAAAAGTTAAATTATTGAAAGTTTTAAGGTGTATTGAAAATTCATTAACACTGTAAGTAAATGTTTGATTTAGGCCGAAAGATAAAAGTCGATAATGCAGATTACGTTTGTAAAACCGTACTAAATTTTTACAGTAAAAAGTCGCGCTGTTTTTGGCTCACGGAAATCCGTCGTGAATAAAAACACTTGAGATTAAAGTTTTTACAAACTTTATTTATAATTTATTCATTATCTGACTCCAAGTAACATTAACTTTTATGGTTAATTGTTATGATTAGCTTTACAATTATTTTACTAAATTTATCTACGTTAATTTACTCTTTACCACTTCCCCATTAATACACTAAAAACGAGCGCGATAAAATTAATTTACGCGGAGCGTATGTACTCAAATTGAAAGCAGAAAAACGACTGACTAAAAAAAAATCCCACCCAATCGAAAAATAAATTGCCATACGAAAAATCGTAATGTCAAATTCGCGTCGATCTAATCAACGCGAGATGGAAAACATAGAAAAGTCAATTCGAATTGGAATTGAGTAAGCTAACGAAAACGAGATGGAGTAAATATCACAAAATATAATTCAGTGATCAATTATATTTTGTGTGCATACTGTTTCGTTAGATGGCAAAATTAAAATATGTTACGCAAAGAAATATCTTATGCGCAAACCCTATGTGTCTGTGGTGGTGAATTTATTGCCATTTATATAAACAAATAATTAATTTATATGATTGCAATGCGTGGTCCGCTACAGGACTCTCTCGCAAGTAAGTCCTCCTTCCTATGGAAAATGTTTATGGCTGGAAACGAATATGTTTAAGTGAGCGATGAACTGATTTTACATCAGTAGAATACAGTATGCCGTAAGCCGGTTCGAGCCGATCAATTGAAATGGTTTGATTCTTTCCATTAATTATAACGGTGAATTGTTTCCGAAGACGTCGAATGACTTAAAACGGGTCTTCATAGGGGGTAGATAAGCCTGTGCGAACTTTGTCTGCTCTTACGATCAAAAACTCACAAGCGCAAAAACTCGGCAAGTGCCTTTGGAACAAAAATATCATCTTGTTTGGCTTGACGTGTTGAATTCGGGATAAGGTTTTGAATAGTGTCACGTAGTTGTTCGATAACTGTGTCGCTAGTTGGAAGTGGTGTAAGAAAGTTTTCGACAAAGAACTCACCTGGTAGCATGATGGTTTGCCCATAAACCATTTCAGCTGGTGAGCACTTCAGATCTTCTTTCACTGTTGCTCGGATTCCAAGTAATACGAATGGTATTTCCGAACTCCAATTGATTGTGTTTCCTCTGGCCATCAACTCGGCTTTGAGGTGCCGGTGGAAACGTTCGATCATGCCATTGGCTTGGGGATGGTAATCCGTTATACGAATACGATGTTTGCCGAGGAGTTTTGTTAACTCAGCAAAAAGCTTCGACTCAAATTGCGTTCCTTGCTCGGTAGTGATATTAAGGGGCACGCCAAATCGTGAAACGTAATTGTTGACAAAAGTTGTGGCAATGGTTGCAGCTGACATATTAGTCATGTAATAAGCTTCGGGCCAGCGAGTAAATTTATCGACACAAGTGAGCAAATAAAAATATCCATTAGAAGGAGGAAGTGGTCCTGCTATATCTATATGGATATGTTAAAAACGAAGGAATGGTATTTGGAATTGTCCATGTGATAATTTTGTATGCCTTTGGACTTTGGCACATTGGCAGTATAAACAGGACTGAGCCCAAAGGCTTACGTCCTTGTTCATACTAGGCCAAAAATATCGAGTAGTAATTAACTTACGAGTAGATCGAACACCAGGATGCGAAATGTTATGTAAAGTGTCGAAGTTGTTCGACGCAGTGATTTTATTATGAATGGGCGATTGTACCCAGTTGATGTTTCGCAGATAATTTTGAGGCCAGGCAATTTAAAAAGCGCCAGTTGCATTGATGAACCGGAGCGACATTTGGAACCAGAAAGTAAATTCTGAAGTTCTAGGTCAGCTTTTTGTGTAATTGCTGTTTTGTTTAAATCGAATTGTGTCTCGACTGTGGCCGTTTCGTGGTCCGTTGTGCGAGAGACGGTATCAGCGACAACGTTGTCATGTCCGTGAACATGCTGAATGTCCGTGGTGAATTGACTAATGCAATCCAAGTGTTTAGATTGTCTCGGATTACGTTCAGTTTTAGACTGAATTGCTCTAGTCAGTGGCTTGTGATCGGTGTAAATAGTAAACTCCCGACCTTTAACAAAATATCTAAAGTGTTTCACAGCGAGATAAATTGCGAGTAATTCCCGGTCGAATGCAGAATATTTCTTTTCAGCATCCGAAAGCTTCCTTGAGAAAAATCCCAATGGTTCCCAACACTCTTTAATATACTGTTGCAGTACTGCCCATACAGCAGTGTTAGATGCATCAGTCGTTAAACTGAGTTTTGAGTTGCTCAGTGGATGAGCAAGCAGTGTTTTTTTTCGCAAGTTCAGCCTTAAGTTACGTGAATGCTTGTTAACATTCGTCGGCCCAAGAGAAATTCTTAGATGTTTTGGGCTTACGTAGAAGTACGGCCAGGTGACTGTGAACTGGTGCGAGAATTTTAGCAAGTTTTGGTATAAATCGGTGGTAGTAATTTACCATACCGACAAACCGGATGAATGTGCTTGATTGAGGTTGGAGCTGGGAACTCCCTAATGGCATTAATTCGTTCTTCAGACGGCAGAATACCATTAGGGGTTAATTTGTGGCTAAGGAAATCAAGAGTTGATACGCCAAACACGCATTTAGAACTGTTGATATGAACATCAAATTTAGTTAACCTGTGGAAAAGTTGTTCCAGGTGGAATTTGTGCTGTTCCTCAGATTGTGAAGCCACAAGAATATCGTCGATGTAGACGAAAACAAAGTCTAGATTTCGAACGACTTAATTTATAAATCGCTGAAACGTTTGGGCGGCATTACGCAGACCAAATGGCATTCGGGTGAATTTGAAGAGGCCAAAGGGGTTCGTTATTGCCGTTTGGAAAACGTCTTCAGGGGAAACAGGAATTAAATGATAAGCCCTAACGAGATCAATTTTTGAGAAAACTTTACGTCCATGTAAATGCATGGAGAAATTTTGTAGGTGGGGTATCGAGTAACGATCCGGTATTGTCACAGTATTTAAATGCCGATAATCCCCACATGATCGCCAATCATGATCTTTTTTCTTAACCATATGTAATGGACAAGAGACAGGAGATGCAGATGGTCTGCAAATCCCTAATTCCACCATATACTGAAATTCTGTAAATGCGGCTTTATGGCGGACTTGTTGTAGTCTTCGAGGTCTTGCAACAAGCAGATGGCTTGCTGTGACAATGTGATGGACCACATTGTGCAGGACCACATTGTGCAGGACTGGTAATTATAGTTTGGCTCTGCTATAAGTTTGAGGAAACTTTTTAAGTTGAATGCCGTAGCCGTTGGTTATAGAATAATGGATCGGAGTCGGTGTGTAGACGTGAACCATTGTGGCATTGATTGACAGCTTTGTCGCTGAATCAACCAGCCGTTTATTCTTCAAATCAACTAAAAGTCCGAATTTGCATAAGAAATCGGCTCCAATGATGGGACGATTCACAGCAGCTAAAATGAAAGCATGCGTGAAAGTTCGTTTAAATCCCAAATCCAACTGAAGCAACTTTGTGCCGTAAGTATGGATATTCGAGCCATTGGCGGCCGACAGAACTAGATTAGGATTACGATTAAATAAATGAAATTGACTTTTGAAATTAAAAACTGGAATAACCGAAAGGTCAGAACCGCGAGATCGCGATCGAGGACGAGACGATTCTCGATTTCCTTTCGACTGTCCACGCTCTCGGAATAATCCATCTAATTTGGACTCGAGTCGAGCAATCCTTGTTTCCAGAGTGGTATTGCCGTATGATGGCCTATGGTCACTCTTGGTCCGTGATAAGAGCTTCGAGTTGCCTCTCGGACGACGGCGCTAAACGGTCCAATAAAACTCTCTTTAATCTTGTGTACTGTTCTGTGTCGGGAGGGTCGGTCAGGAAATCCGAAATGCTGTCACATGTCTCTGATGACAATGTCGACAAAGTTAATAAGAATTTCTGTTTCTCAGATTTAATTCCCTGGAGATTGAATTGAATCTCCGTCAGAAAGAACCAATTATGAGCCTTTAGTGACCAAAATGGTTGTAGTCTCACTTGGCTATTTGTCGCTGACACCCGGGGTTTCCTGATCGGCAGTATCCATCGTTTGGGATGTGCATCGTTTACCATTTTGTTAATTTATGGATTAAAATTGAACTTATTCTTTTGATTATCAACGAGATTAAAATCCCAAAAACTTTTTTTTTTTTTAAAGTAAAAAAGAAATATGAGACGAAATACACTAAGTTATGTAATAACTCTTGACACCAATGATTAAATTTAACCAGGGGGAAAAACAATTTTATTAAATTGACTGAATAATAAATTAAAATTTTTCTTTTCTCTTCAAAAAAGAAAATAGGAATGGTTACCTTGTAGTTGACTGTATAAAAGATTAATGCACCACGGCTACGAGATACTCTCCAATTACGGGACGAGCGTGCCACTACGTATTGGGAAGACTCGTTAAAATTGTTAAATCGAAAAAAAAAGAAAAATCTAATTAAATCAGTAATGAAAATGTTTCAATGCAAATATATCGTAGAATGCATTCATATCATTGAATACAACCGTTAACCAACAAATCAATGATATTGCGGCCTTTCCCGATAGCAAATAATTACCCGCACGACGAGGTAAAATAAAAATATCAAACAAAAAAAATTTTCAAGTAGCAAACGAAAATTTTATAAATCGTAAATTTTGATAACGAAACGAAATTATTTGAATAATGTGCAAAATTACGAAAATAATATTATCAAGTGTTACCGTGCGTTGTGGTAACAAATTTACAAATAGCAAAACAAAATTTTATAAACCATAAATTTTGGTACAAATCGAAAATATTTAGATAATGGTGCACAACAATGTGCTTTTATAATGTACCATAATAAGATAAGTCACATTATTACAATCCAACTCCAGACATAACACCCTAACGGCTGATTTTTTACAAAGTTTCTAATAATTTTTGGACAATCGAATTTTCCCAGATTTCCTACGCGAAATTTTTACTGAATTTTTTTCGGCGATAACTATTGACATGGGGACTGGGGCAGGTTTTGCCACTTAAGAATATTGAAACATTCTTCAATGCTATCCATGTATAATTTTCGACTAAACACTATCGACCGATTTCGACTTAATTTTTTATTTTCTGCTATCACAAACTGCATTATCAATAATTTTCTTTCGGCTGGAAATTTTCGGGTACCTTTAACAGTATGTGTCGATATAAAAAGAAAATAATGAGGGCAAAAAGTTAGCAATTCGGTTATTATAGCCTGATAATATAATTAAAAATCATCAGACCGAAACTGAATTTACAGACTCCTTAACAATCAATATCTTTTCGTAATCTTCGTAATCAATTAGAGATTATTTATTAAGAATTTTATCAGCGTCTTTCAACTATTGAAAGTAAAGATCTTCCTAAATAAGTTTAAAATATTTTAGCAAAGATACCTTATATATTGAATTAGGTGGGCACTAATTAATCTTAATTTTATTTTTTGTACTAAATCAATCATCTCAAAGGATGATCTTTAGTTATAACTAGGCTTAGGATTTTTAGATTCTAAAACATCAAAAAAATGTTCTTAAAATGTGTAACTAAAATTGCAAAATATGTGGTAAAATTTTGAAAAGGAAACCAAAACTAGACCTTATCTTAACAGGATTTCAAACGTATCAAATTTTTGCTATAAAGTTGGATAAACTAACTTGCCTGGGTTACAAAGGCCTGGATAAGTAGCGAAAAATGATTCCACCATTCATCCATACACTTAAAAATTTAGACTGGTAAGCGATACTTACTTCAAAAGAACACCATAACGGATGAGACTGAAAAAAAATATGTTTTAAAATAAGCAAAACTAAATAACGCTCATATATTTGCTCAACTCAAATTGTAATTCAAACTCAATTTTTAATTTATGTTGCCATCTATTCAATTACAGTTTAGAATTCATATTCTTTTATAAATCGTGCTGAGACTAAATAATTTTGTTGTTTTTTTGCAATCATGTTTCTACTAATTATCACATATAAAACTTACAATTCTCAAATCGAGTCAAATAGAGTTTGGAAGCTATCCTATTTGAATTCAAAATATCACAAAATTCCTATGGAACCAATATGGTTGAATTCAAAAACATTTTCCAGAATTTTGCCTCCGCTAAATATAAAACTTTGCTCGAACCTAGTTTATAACTGTAACAAAATTTTTAATTTTTCTCTTGCCAATCCAATTCGAAATACAAACTCGACATTTAAACTAAAACAACATTACAGTTATGTTTTTGCTTAAGTCCAAATTAATATACTTCGATACTTACTCAGATTTCTGCTTAAAATTTTGATACAAATTTAACAAACCTTTTGACGCAAACTAGAACTATAAATTCTACTTTAACTCAGCATTTCTAATAACATTCCAAAACCAAAGCTAGAATTTTTAATTAAATCGCATCCAAATTCTTGCTCAAACTCTCGATTGGATTGAAATTGGATTTTTAGTCCAAACTTTGTTCACTGAAACTGTTACTAAAAGCAGTTCGAAGTCCAAACTCAAGTCTTAAGCTAATTTAAGCTCATGTATAAAAGCTCATGTGTAAACTCTGTTGCTAATATAAATTCCTACTTAAGATTTTATTTAATTACAGTGTTTGGGCTCTACAAACCTTGAACCCAAAATTGGGCCAGCAGCAAATACCAACAATTAATTCACATTGTTCAATCCAACCTGAAAAATAAGCAAACCTGGAAATAAATAACATGCATACATATAGTTTTCTCAGCGGATTTGATCAACGCCTCATCTAGTAACAGCCGCTGAAACATAATTTCGTATTCTAATTATTAACTTATAGGAAATAGTTAAAATCATTTATACTAACTCATATTGTATTCCATAAGTTTTTCCCATATAAGTTGTTCACTGTAATTACATTTTTTCCATACAACTTTGACATCCAGGATCATAACCTAAAAAAAAAAAAGAGAACACAAAGAATCGTTTGATCACAATTTAATTATTATTTATACTTACTTATCTGAAATAATTTGTCCATCAGATGCTCCTTTGTTTTTTCTTATTATTTGTTAGCTGGAAATTAAAAATTATATTTAGTTTAAATTTGTATTGTATCTAGTCGTTTAAACTTACCACCACTAAATTGCAAATTAATTTGTTTACTTTGTTTGACATTTTCAATTTAATACAAGCCGTAAAATATTATATTAGGTATGATGTTACATTTCCAAGAAAATTTGTACTAAAGTTTATGTTGCTCAACTAAGTTTATAAGATCTATTAACAGATGACTCTTTATATAATTAGGCATTTTCCATAAATAATTGTTTTGAATAAATTATTTTTCTGGAAGCAAGTAGTACGTTCTTGACCTTTTGTGAAATAACATTAACCAAAAAATAAAATTGTAAATTAAATTTTTGTATTTGAAAATTGGAGAACTCACCCGAGAAAAGAAAATATTGTGAGCAGCCACATCAGGAACGAGGAGCATATATTACATAAAAATTTTTTGCGAGTTTATTGCTCACCAAGTGGTACTGTCTTGTACAAACAGTTTAAAATTGAAATGCTTCTATTATAAAACAAAAACCATTCAGATTTTTGCTCGATTCCTGATTTTCCAGTTGAACTAAAAAATTTGTTGAAATCGTGTTTAGAATTTGAAGAAGATAATTTCCAATTAAAATTTAACTCAAACTCATTATATCTAGTTTAGAATTTAAGCCAATTTTCTTTTTTTTAAATTTCGTTATCTTAATCAATTTCCTCTTTGTGTTGAATGCAATTGACCAATTTAGACTAGATTTATGTTTAAAATTCCGTTTATCATTTTGTTCAACTTCGAAAAAAGCTTGGAACTAATTTTCTGACTAAAAATCTTAATTTTTTTCGAATCCATTTTGATTTTAAACTAGTTTACTAGTCTGAATACCACTCACATATTAAAGGGAACATTACAATAATTATTTAGAAGAATACCTAAATATTTGTAAAAACTTTAAATTTCACTCAAGTTTTTATTTCAATTTAATTCAATGAGCGTGATCAAAATTACACAATCAACATTCAAGTACAGCTTGGAAGTTCACGCTAATATCGGATTAAAATGTCACTCAAACTATATTGAAATCCAGATGGAATTGTAATCTAATTTTATTTTGAAATCCATTAAAACTATTTTCTTTTCTAGTCTAATTTTTGATCCAATTTAAATTGGTTTCAAAATATGTACATATTTTGGTTTTCCCTTGGCTTATGTATCTATTATTTGCTCCATCTAATTTGCTCTCATATTTTGGTTTTCTAGTTGAAACCCCACTCAGAATATCTATTGTGCAATGTAAACTGTATATCTCTCAAAATTTTGTGAAATCAAAATTCGGTATGTAACTCAATTCCTATATATATAATTTATATCAACGATTTTATTTGATTTGGAATGCCAAACCAATTTTTAAATTTAAATTCCTAATACAAGTTTCACTCAAAATTTTCGATTCAAATTTCTAAACAACAATCAAAGGAAATTTTGTTGGTTTCAATTCTTACTAAAATTATGTTTAAATCTAGTATGGAACAAAAAATTTACACTCAAGACATGCGCAGAATGTGCTAATTAATTTCTAATCTAAATTTCCAAATCAATTTTAAACTCAAAACACACTGTTGTACAACAATTTGTACTATTTAATTCCATGCAACGTGTAGATTAATCCAGAAACGTTTTATTACTTCCTACTTTAAATTTCACTCGAAACGTTGGTGGTGCCGCAGTTCGAATTGTAACTCAATTAAAATTGTATCTGTTTAATTTCAAACAGAAAATTTATGGATTTAAAACTTGAGGTTTTTAAATCCACTCAATATTTAGTCACGCACTGGTTGGAATTTATATTAAAAGATTGGAATTCAAACTCTATTTATAACTAAATTTCTGCTAAAAACTACGATTAGCTTTTGAGTCATATTAAACACAAGATGTTGTCCAAATCTAGTTTGTAATTCTACTCAAGAATTTATTCAATTAGATTTGAAATTCTGATTTAATATTTGTTATGTTGAAATTCACAAACGGATGTTGACTCTTCTCACGTAAATGGTACTAAATAGTTTATTAAAATTCATGTTTGAATTCTAAATTTTTTCATTTCTAAATTAAATTTAAAATTTGGCCTAATCACTCTACTTAAAATTTGATAGATTTCCTTCTAATTTTGGTCAACTCCATCGTGTTTTAATTGTAATTCGAAATCGATTTTTAATATAGCATTTTGGCCAAATAATGCATTTAGTAATTCACACATTTACATTCAACATTTCCCTTAACATATAATAACTTGGAACTTTCCGGATTAAAAACTAGTTTTCATTCGAGTCCATTTTGAATATGAATAGCTTGCAAACTGCAGTCATTTTGTGACATATTCGTATAAATAGTGTACGATAATATCGGTTTATCTCCAGCACAAAAATTTAAATATTTGCTCGGTCAGTTAAGAGGTGCCGTATATAATTCCGCCTGCCATTTTCGGGTAGATGTTGCCAATTATTAAAAAGCAGTGAAACGGCTTGTATAGAAGTACGACAAGAAAAAGCCAATAGTCGAGATATACATACGTGATTTTCTAGCAACACCGAAGTTCAATAAGGCAACAGCTAGCAACATAATGAAGTTACATGATACCATAGACGAAACAGTACGCGGAAATAAATCGCTTGGTCCAGATGCAACAAATCGGGATCCATGGATACTTCTACTAGCTACCGACAAACTAGATGAGGAAACAAGACGTATATGGAAGTATGAAAGCGCAAACGTAGATTTCCACACCATTCAAACGCTACTCGAACTTTTAAATAAACGATTAGATGGATTAGTCGATACAGTTGCAGACCATGTCCAGACGAAGAGCAATTACAATAATCAAAGGCACCCCACAACCAGATCGTACCACACTGCAGTTCAATTACCTAGCCGTCCGAAAATTGTCTGTGACGAAACGTAGAAATTTTATTTCCAAAGCTCCGCCGTCAACTAATCCAACGATACCTATTCTACCAACAGCTTGTGTTGAGGTAGAAGACAAATATGGCAATTGGGTTAAGGGACGAGCATTGTTGGACTCAAGCTCGACACATTTCTTCATTACCGATAAGTTTTCTCAATTTATTGAAGATTCCACGCCATAAATCGGACATGAGAATCCGCACACTTAATAGTACAAACATTGACCATAATTATCAGATGCCGATAGAAGCATTAATTGTACCATCCATTACATCGTATTTTCCAGTTCAACCCACAAATCTTCAACTTGAGGAAGTCGAAAAGTAAAGACCGTTAGCTGACCCAGCTTTCAATACACCAGGCAAAATTGAGCTGCTATTGGGATGTAAACCAAATTTCCATTCACTTGAGGTCGGGACAAAACACAGGGAGCAAAAGAGCATCTTAACCAAAAATTCCAAATTTGGCTGGATAATCGCAGGCAATATACCAGCAAATTCCAGAAGTATCAAATCTATTGTAAATGCAATACAGCCAAGAAATCCCGTTGAGATGAGTGATACATCTCGTGTTGAAGTAGTAATCGAACAATTCTGGAGAATCGAAGAGATTGTAGCTGTAAGCTCACTAATGTAAATAACCGTTTGTCTACCAATTAAGCATATACCACCAACCATTGGAGAAAGTTATTAAAAAGCAGTCAAAAGATTCTACGCATTAGAACGTGGTCTACAGACGGACAGTCGATTAAAAGCAGCTTATACCATGAATTTTTGGAAAATTATTTGATGTTAAACCATATGGAAATAGTACCGGAAGATGAATTTGACAAAGCACATAATTTAATATTTTATTTACCTCATCACCCAGTGCTGAAAGAGTCAAGCAGCACAACAAAGGTGCGCTTAGGATTTAATGGCTCCGCCAAATAAAGTAGCAGCCATTCTCTCAATGGCAACCTGGTAGTTGGACCGAATATACAAGGTAATCTAATAAACAATACTTATCAATATTCGGTTTCAATATTCGTAAGTGGTCCGCTAATCAACCACAATTGCTCGAAAACATACCCAGTAAGAGTCGCGAATTATCGTCCTGAGAAATAACAGATAGTCAGATGATATCTGTGCTTGGAATAAAGTACAATCCAATACACGATTACTTCTTCTTCAAAATCAATTTATCGTCAGCAAACCAATTTACCAAAAAATCATTTTTATCAGAGATCGCCAGAGTTTATTATCCGTTGGGTTTACTGTCACCAGTCACAGTGGGATTAAAAATACAATTCTAATCTCTTTGGCTGAATGGCATTACATGGGATGATTAGTTACCACAACATATATTGGACAAATACCTGCTAATACGTAACCAATTAAATCAAATAACCGAAGTAAGATTTTCGTGATGGTTGTATATCACCGAGCAACAAGTTGAGCTAAAAGAATTTGCCGATGCATCCTTGGATGCATATGCCGCAGTCATATATTCGCGTTTAATTCAGAATGGCCAACCTAAGGTCAACCTACTTATTGCAAAAACTCAAGTTACTCCAAATAAAGTAATAAGCATTACAAAACACGAGCTACACGAAAATTTAAAATTAAAAAAAATGTCCAATGCCAAATCCATGATATATCATTTCGTTCAGAAAGAAACATATAATGCAAAATAAATCTTAAATTTTAACATTTCATCCGTTTATAAATGACAAAGGTGTTCTCCGAGTGGGAGGACGTTTGAAATACGCCAACGTGGACCTAGATACGAAACATCCGATATTGCTGCCAAATAACTCCGTAATCACTCAGAGAATAGCTATCGAAACGCCTTACAAAAAGATGACCAACACAATCTTGAAGCAAAGGTTCGCTATACTATCTAATACAATGCATTATCCATTCGTGCTTCATATGTCGATGCTACAAGGCTCAACAGCAGCAGCAGCTGATGGGGCAGCTTCCCCCTGGCAGTGTCAATTCATCTGTAAGACCATATATCGAAGTTGACATCGACTTAGCAGGTCCGTTCTCACTAAAAACATTTCGAGGTTGTGCAGCGAAATTGTATAAGTCCTACTGAGTACCGACACTTTTCTAGCAGCGTTGAAACGATTCTGTGCAATAAGAGGACAGCCTAAACATATTCATTGCGATAATGGTACAAATCTAGTGGGAGCTAAGCGACAAATTCAAACATTTTACAACAAATATCGCAACGAAATCCAGGAAAGTCACGTTTAAAACTTGTGCTCAAATTTTATATTGTTCAAATAAGTTTATTATATCTGTCAACAGATGACACTTTATATATGTTTGGGAATTTTTCCGTAAAATCTTTGCATTATACAAATTGTCATTCTAAAAAACGTTTTTGTTCTGTAAGCATCAAGAAACATTACCTAACCTAAAAATAGAATACATTTATGTGAACTAAAATTAAAGTGGATAAATTAGTTTGCCTAATAATTCGAGATTATACTTACCGTGTATAATTTTTGGAGAATATACTTAACGTGTATATGCTTACAACCAAACCGAGCGTAATTAGTCGCCAAACGATAATTACCACCTGTATATTTTAATTTATAACGATATTTTAATTTGACGTTTATTTTCTTCTTAATTTATTGATCGCAGAGTTTAGGGAAAAGTAAAACTTTTTTAATTTTTAAAAAGAAATATTTTTAGACCTGAATTTAAAATTTGGCTTATAAAATATTTTTGATTTATCTAGTTTTAAGCTATATGAAAGTAGAATTATATTTTTCTTGAAGAAAAATTAAAAATATTTGGAATAAACCATAAAATATTTGGTAAAACGTAAAATAAGTCGAAATATGTAAAAATATGTGATTAGGCTAAAATATTTAAAAATATGTGGGAACATATAGGGCTCATTAGTATCCAACACATTTTTGGTTTGGATTTCGCAAAAACAATTTTTTCTTTACGTAAGAATCCTAAGCCTTAACCCATTCAATTTTAGTCTTTTATATTTACATTCGCAGTTTATTCTCCACGTTCTGGATTGGCGTAATAGCAATGCGTACGCTTTTGTACATTTTGTCCCCCGTGAATAATATTTTTTGATACGACTTGAAAGATTTTCAGGCATTGTTTTGAATTTAGAAGCTCTGCCAGTAGTTAGTTAATTTTCTGCTTAGAAACAACAAAAATTTTTCTTGGTTTTAATGGTCAAATAAGAGCCGTAACTAGGAACTTGTTTATTTATCTTGAATCTAACAAACAAACAAATTTTAAGCGTGTTCCGCTTCTTTTTTTTCTTGTTACGAATTTTTTGTCTAGGGCCCAGATTTTCCTTAATGAACCACTGGCTATACTTCTTGAATTGTTATTCAAAATAACAAATAAATGAATATCTCAATCACTCCAAAAATATTTACAACTTCCAAAATGTCGATCGCTAAACGCTACCTCTAAAACTTCCCCGGCTGAATTAAAAAAAAAATAATAATAATAAATTGGAAATCAATTTACATTATTCCATTTAAACAAATTTCATTATTATTATTCTCGACAGGAACGTAATCCTCTAAATATATATAATACAACAAAATCACGCTGTTATAGTTTTATATTCATATACGAGTATTTTTTTAACAATAATTTTAACTGTTTCAATTTGTAATGTATTTTTTTTTCCTATTTATTCAATTTTCACAAATAAAATAATAGAAATAAAAAACTAATAATAGTTTAACAAATCTACCCATTTTGTTTTATGGATAATTGCATAATGGTAATCATGAAATATACTTTATATGGAAAAACGAACTATAACTCTATGTATAGTTATCGCAACAACGTAGCTTTCACTATTACTATTCATTTTATTCTATTATTCAATGCTAGCTGCAGTTTTACAGAGTGGCACATCTATGATACTACATATTACTTACAGAGCGTAATGGTGTAACCACCATGTTATTTCGGGCTGAAAACTATTTTGCATTTCGAAACAAAGCACAAATAAAAAAGGAAAACAAAACCAAAATAAAAACTTTTCACTGGAATTTCCCGAAATGAACAATGAACAAAAAAAAAAAAAAAAAATAAAAGACAATTTTCAGATGAAAATTTATATTTAACCAATTTATGTTATGCCTGGTGTATATTCGTTTAGTTTTTCTGTATACACATACATCTGTATATAAAGTAAACAATGCAATTAGCCAATTGGCAATTAGGAAAATTAAAATAAATACCAAAAACGAGGAAAAATAAAAATTCAAAAATTCAATTAACTATTTTCGGTTTTCGTTTATGGTGTGTAAGCTGAAAATTACTTTACCTTAAAACACAGATACACACGTTTCAAATATTTACTTCTGGTGCCTGTGTCTTTTGTACTTAATAATAAAAGTGTATCATTGAAATTTCATCACATTGATTACAACAATGTTTTCACCTTGTTTCAAGAAAATTGTGTGTTGTAGAACACACCAGTGTACCAAAATAAAAGTAATTTTCCATTCGAATTTTCACCTTTTTGTCAATTTCTGTACGAGCAGAAAGAAGTTTCTTTATAGAAATAACAACAAAAAAAAAAAAAATCTTGATTCTCTTTTTTTTTTTTTTTATTAAATTTATAAGGTAGCAGACGTTAAGGATAATTTAATAAAGTATATTTATAGAGAAAAGAAAAGCTGGGTGCTGAAAAAAATCTCTGGGAAAATTTATTGTGATTTTTTTTTTGCCTGATATGTACAGCGAATTGAAAAGTATACGATAAAGGTAATCAGTTTAAATTATACAAACTTGTGTTTGTCTGTGTCAATGTTACCGCCATTGTCGACCCAAAATTTGTATCGTAACAAAAAAAGAAAATGGTCGACTCTCCTCTAATGAACATCAATATCTTTGGATAATAATTTAAAGTGGCAGAAAAAAGGTTTTGCTTCTTATAGGTGATCTAAGAAAAGGCTTTGTATTTTGAATTTGTTGACTTTCAAACCATATTTGTTCGATTGGTTTGCGGAATGAGCTAAATTTATGTTTAGACAATTAGCTTTTTTGAAATGAAAACGAAAAGATTTGTGTTATAATTCTTGTTGGATTCAGCATTTTTGATATAATATGCAAAAAGCTAAATGGCAGTTGCGACGATATTTTTGATTTAAAAACAAACAGGAATTCAGACCAAACATATCGAGCAGAATTATAAATTGAAATACCACAGAAGTAATAGAAGGCGGTTAATATAAAATAGTAAAAAAAATTGTTAAACGTTTTTTATTACAAATTGGGATCTTGTTTCTTAAAATTATAAAATTTGGTAAATTAGTTGAATTATTACATCATTCAACTTCCAATATTCAACTTTTATGACCTTATTTTTAATTTTTGGAAGAAAACTCTAAAATATGCGAAAATGTAAAAAGCCATTTGTTAAAAATGACAGACTGACAGACTGACAGACTGACAGACTGACAGACTGACAGACTGACAGACTGACAGACTGACAGACTGACAGACTGACAGACTGACAGACTGACAGACTGACAGACTGACAGACTGACAGACTGACAGACTGACAGACTGACAGACTGACAGACTGACAGACTGACAGACTGACAGACTGACAGACTGACAGACTGACAGACTGACAGACTGACAGACTGACAGACTGACAGACTGACAGACTGACAGACTGACCGACTGACAGACTGACAGACTGACAGACTGACAGACTGACAGACTGACAGACTGACAGACTGACAGACTGACAGACTGACAGACTGACAGACTGACAGACTGACAGACTGACAGACTGACAGACTGACAGACTGACAGACTGACAGACTGACAGACTGACAGACTGACAGACTGACAGACTGACAGACTGACAGACTGACAGACTGACAGACTGACAGACTGACAGACTGACAGACTGACTGACTGACAGACAGACACCATTTCGAAACCCACTTTTTCGGACTCATGGGACCTCACAACAAATAAATCTCTAAAAATCTCAAGGTCCAAAATTTTCATAATTACTATACTTTATTTTACTAGAGTAAAAAAAAGTAAAAACAATATTTTATTTGAATTTTTTTCTTTAGCTATAAATAACTTGTACAAATTATTTGTATTAAAACAAATTATCTAAAACGTTTTTCCCCAAAAAATGTATATGGAACACGTAAACTGGACCCCCACCCCTTTGTACAAAAATTGACGCAATATAAAACATTTGTTCTGGTCATAAATTACTCGTAAAAGCATATGCTTTCGGAATTCAACTGGTTCTGGATAATTCAATAACGAGCGAAACCGCGGAATAATCGAATAATATTATTTAGAAATTCTCATTTTGTATGTTCTAAAGGTCGAATATCGTTTTCAAGGTCATATATATTTCTATACCCCATAGTCCTTTCCCATAATATGCTTTAAAACCACATGGGCCGTTAACCTAACCTCGAAATACTATAAATCATCCTCTAAAGCAAACTTTAGAACTGAAAAGCTTGAATAACCAAAGCTTCGACATTTAATATCCCCTTAACCTAAGCTAATAATAAGCCCCATAGCCCGAACCTATGCTTCGTAGTCGAAGACCCCTCAACCTAACCTGAAAAATCCCTGAAACTCGATAGCTTAAGCTTTTAAGTTGCGTACCTCTTTTGACTTAGGGTATTGAAACATGTAGCCTCTTACATTATATTAGTTATTAAAGCCCCTCAATTAAACTGAAAAAATTCATATAAATTCTAAAAATTAAGCTTTTAAACTTAAGGCTCAAAAACAGTTTTAAAATTAAAGATCCCATCGACTTGACCTATTAAGCCGTATAGCCCCTAAAACTCTTTCGTACTTTAAATATACCTAATTTCAAATTAGGTACATGCATTTAAAATTTATGAAATATTTTGTATAGCCAAGGAGCCATTTTGTATAGCTAAGGAGATTTGGCAATTTTTGTTTGAGTATTTAAGAAAGTTTGTGAAAATAGTATAAAAAGTACTTTAACCCCTAAAATTAAAAGTGTGTAAAAAAAAAGCTTACCACCCAATAATATATTGCAAACTTCAAATATCAAAAAAAAGTTTAAAAAGTGGTTAAGTTCTAGTATATACAAATTTTTTTTGAAAAATTTAACGTTCGTTGTTCAAGATGCAGCGCAAGCTTTCCACTATAACAACAATCAATGAACGGTTCACCCAGTACTATTTTACTACAGGAGAGATAAAGATATAACTCGTAATGCACCCAAGTAGCATTTTAATAAGACTTTTAGACGTGGCGTCGTGGTGGTGTTAAAATGGATTCCTATTTGGGAACATGTGTTACTTAGCGGTGTCAACCGCGTGTGAATTGTGTTTGACACAGTGTCTAGTCTTGTATCAGTTAGACACATTTTCTGTACACAATGGCCAAACTCGTGTCTTCTTTAAAACATTTTCTTCATGCAGTTAATTCTGGGTTTATTCTCGGTTACGTATAGCAATTCTTAATAAAATAACGACTCTTCGTCAAAATATATTCCTGATAATGATTTTTCACACAAATCGGGAATACTTTATTTTTAACAAATATTATGACGCAAATAACATTATGCAATTACATGAACTTTAAGTTAATGAACTAGAATTTTAATTATAAAATGTTAAATTTTACAACATAATTTTTTTAGTACGAAAATAGAAACATTGTAAAGTGAAATATAATGGGAAATAGCCTTTTATCAGTGAATATTACAGTTATAGCTCGAAAAACTCAACTATATCTTAAAATTATTACCTAATTGATATAAATAAAACTTAATTAAAAATTTTGTAATTTAAATCCCCGGAAAATTGAATGTTGGAAGTAATTTTAAAAAGTTTCCTTATCTGTGATTTGATAAAATATAAATTCCTTAGCTTGTTTAGCGTAAGACAAACGATTAAAAACATAAACTAAAATTGTGGTTTTTAATACGCCATTTTTTGCGATGCGACAAATATGTCGGACATGAATATTACTATTTAGGAGTTGCGTGTGAACAAAAATTATCATTTAGGGATTGCGAATGACGTAAAATTCCTATATAGGAATTGTGTTTAATATACGTGTGAAAAGAAATCCTAATTAGGAATTGTGATTTATTTGCGTTTTAAATATTCATAAATAGGAATTGCGGTAATTTTGTGTGAAAAATATGTTTATTTAGGAATTGTGTGTTATTTTTGTTAATTTTGTCTGAAAATTGTGTTAATTTGGGAATAGTATATAAGATAGGTTAGGTTAGGGTGGCGATCCACTAGGACCAGGCATAGACACAAAAATGGTCATACCACTAATAATTGTTTCCTCCAAATATTATGAACTGTTACAAAGCGCTGGATATTCCTGACGTCCATCCTACAGAGATCCGTCAGGTCTTTGAAGAGGGGGTGCCCTAGAAACTTTAGTCTGTTTCGTGCCAGACGAGGGCAGGTGCAAATAAGATGAAGTACTGTCTCTGCCTCCTCTTCGTCCTCGCAACCACGACAGTAGTCATGTGAGAAGACACCAAGTCTACTCGCATGCCTCCCTATGAGACAGTGTCCCGTAATCACTCGAACAACCACACTGATCTGACTTCGCTGAAGAAAGATAAGCTGTTTGGATCTCGCCAAGTCCAACTTTGGCCACACCTGCCGAGTTATTACGCAAAGGTGATACTTGACTATCTGTCATTCGTCAGCTTGCTAGCTTCTTTCTGAAGCAGCAGTTTGTATACCTCAAGAAGCATTTTAATATCCTTTCTGCTTTCTGAGAAGTGGTCCGTTGTACAACGTCGAGCCAGTTCATCGGCGTTTATATTCCCTGTACTTAGGAAATGTCCTGGCACCTATAAAATGTGGATGTTGAACTGATCAGCCATATCGTTAAGAGGTGAGAGACAGTTCTGGTCTACTTTCGACGTGAGGAGGTGTGATTGAAGCGTTTTAATGGCAGCTTGACTGTCCGTGTATATGCGAATATCACAAACTGATATTACATTATACCTCAAACAGTCCACGACTTCCTTTATGTCAGTTACTTCAGCTTAAAAAATGCTACAGTAGTCGGGGAGACGGAAGGAGAAATTTAACACAAGTCCCTCGCAGAACACTCCAGCCCGACATTCCCGTCCCGTTTTGAACCATCAGTGAAGAAGTTTGTAACACCAAGTTCCAAAACTGCACCCATCATCCAGTCCTCCCTGGATGGGATCCTAGTCCGGAACTTTGTGTCAAAACATAGTGACGGGACAGTATGTCGGTGGTCTTGGGAATTTGTTTGTTGCACAAAATAGATGAGTGTCCTGTATTGTTGCAGGTTCACATTAAGATGGATTTTAGCCGTATGGCAGTACAAGCTGCCAACTGTGTCACCAATATATGTAAAGAAGTCAAAATAGTACAGTCTCTAGTGCCTGAGTGGATGTGCTCCTCAGTGCACCACTGATCCATAGAAAGATTGTTCTCTGAACTTTTGTCAGCAGCTTTTGGTTGACTGTTTTGTCCAGAGCAGGCCACCAGACTAATATCCCATACAAGAGTATAGGTCTGACTACTGCGGAATAAAGCCATTATACGTTGTGGGACTCCAGCCCCCATCCTTTATCAATGGCATTTTTGCAAGAGTATAGCGCTACCGAAGCTTTCTTTACCCTTTCCAGAATATTTGGTTTCCAATATAATTTGCTATCCAAAACGAGACCCAGAAACATCGCTTCAACTGTAAAAGCAAGCTGAACCCATTTAAAGTGGGAGGATCAATGTGTGGAAGTTTATATTTCCTAGAGAAGAGAACCAATTCGTTTTTGTGTGGGTTCACATTCAACCCACAGCCATTGGCCAATAATACAAGAGTGCCCAGGGCATTTTGCATAAGCTCACTAAGGGTGCCGGGATATTTACCACGGACACAAATTTATCATCAACATAACAAAAAAAATCGTCGGTTATGTTTTTGAGAACATCTCTTTCAATACACTTCCTCCACACAGAAAATTATTTTTTCCAAAATTAAGAATATATGTTTTTTAAATATATTTTCTTAAATATAGTTTTTTATACTCTCAATAATCTAATTAATACTTATATTTAGTATATTTCGTGTACAATAAATAATATTAACTTAAGGATAAATGCTTCGTATAAGAATAACAAAATATACTTACAATAAGCATTTAAATCTTATCCTTAACACGATAATACTTTTTGTAACATTTGAAATCTAAATGTGAGAATATTTTTAATAAGAGTAACTGAATTAACCGGAAAAACACTATTCTTAATTTTTGAATCATTTTCTGTAACCATTAAATATTTCAAGGATTGTTTTCGGAGGTTATACTCTCAATAATCTGGTTAATGCTTATATTTAGTACATTCAGTGTATGATAAATAATAATTATTTAAGAATACATGATTCGTACGATAATTACAAAATATCCTTACAATAAGCATACAAATCTTATACTTATCACAATATTACATTATGCAACATTTGCCAGTTTCGATTATGTGCACGAGGGGTCCTCTTTAAACTTCGTCGCGCTATTTTTGATTAATTGTTAACCTACCTCCACATCCAACCTACTCTTCGTCACAAAAATTGATACCCCCTTATATCTATTCTACGATTAATTAATTAATTAATACAAATTAAAGTAAAAAAATTGATAATTGTTAAAACAAAATATTATCTAAGTATATTGCAATATACAATATAGTTGAAAAATGATCAAAAATAGCGTAAATAAGTTTATAAGCAACTTATCTCCACTATATAAGTAAAATAATTATAAGAGATATTCACACCAAGTGCGAATTACATTTATACAGCAACTCTACGCGTTTCTGAGATAATATACGGTGTCAATAATTTTCTGAATTTTTCATCTGAGCATATATTTTAGCGACATTCATTGGGTTAACAAACGATAAAGAAAAATATAAAATGTAAAATTTTAGGTATTCGTACAAAAGTCGTAATTCTTCGGTAGTTATTATTTCTTTGTTACATAGTTTTTATTTTATTCTAGAATTTTCTATTTCGTTTTATATCGTACTGTGAGTAAACATTCGTGTCACCGAAACAAGCCGACCATATTAATGCATCCTGCTTCATTATTCATTAAGCAACCGCTCGGAATTCGTTCTTCAGTTTTTGTTTGGTATTATCGTTGTCTCCTCAAAAAATAAAATAAGTTTACTGCTTTACAGGTTGGCGGATGACGATGCTCGAATATTCAATATGTTATCGCCGCCAATTACTTGTTACTTTATTTTTATTAAAAAACACAATATTTTATGTTTCAAAATTAATTTGTGTAATTTTATTTTTTGTTTTATATTTTTATCAAGTTTTATGTAATTTATCTGACCAATTTATTACAAATGTTCGAAGTACAATAATAATAAAAAAGAAAAAAAGTTCTTTTATATGCAAAAAATTAGTACTAAACTTAACCTAAAACGATTGACGCGACGTCCAACGCAAAAAGAATGAACTTCTTCGAACTCATGGATGCAACCAAGAATTTTCGAATTCGAAGACGTCCATTTTTCATAATGGCGTTGTGTTTACATTTTGAAACGTCAAACTAAAATTAACAATAATAATAGCAACGTAATAATAATGTAATCCGAATATAATATAATATATGTAATATACAAACTATATAATCCTAATATAATAATAATATAATAATAATCTAATAATAATACAATAATAATATAATATAATACCAAATAAAATTTGTAAATGTTTATGTATTTATGTAAAATCAAAATTGGCGTTAACATACCCGCGGCCTTAAAGTCCGAGTACTTTAAAACAAAGATTACGTTTGAATTAAAGACGCCAGTATGTTACCCCTTCATTGATTACTAAATTAAATTAAAATAAAATATTCAAATTATTCCTAATAGGAAACAAGCGTGTTTGAATTGAAGTGTCGATTGGATGAATTTACAGTGTTAGGCATCGTCAGGTATTGGCAAAACACTGACTCGATTTGCTGCCCGTTTGAAAACTGATTGCGCAGTTTTGACCGTGACGACTCGCACGATACCGTCCTTTCCTGGATGGATTTCTGTGATGCGCCCGAGGTGCCATTTCAGTGGCGGCGCATAATCATCGTGCAGAAGCACTAACTTTCCGACTTGGAGCTGTTGATGACCAGTTTGCCACTTAGTACGACGTTGAAGATCAGTCAAATATTCACCTTTCCATCGATTCCAGAAAACTTGTAATTGTCGTTGGATCAGTTGATATCTCGACAATTTGTGTACACGTAAATTAACCAATGATGGTTCCGTCAGTGCAGTTAATGGTGATCCGATAAGAAAATGACCAGGCGACAAGGCATTTAGGTCGGATGGATCACTGGACATGTATGTTAGCGGACGAGAATTTAAGATCGCTTCGATCTGCGCCGTTAATGTATATAATTCTTCCATTGTGTATGACGATGCTCCCGCTACTCGTTTCATATGGTGTTTAGCGCTTTTAATGGCCGATTCCCATAATCCTCCAAAGTGTGGTGATCGTGGTGGTATAGTGAGCCATTCAATTCGATGTGAGGCGCAATATTGATGTGTCTTGTCCTGAAATGATTGTGATAAAAAAAGATCGGCAAGTTCTTTAAGTTCGGAACGAGCCCCAACAAAATTGGTAGCGTTGTCTGAGTAAATTTTGTCGCACATTCCACGACGTGCGACGAAACGACGAAGACAGGCGATGAATGATTCTGTTGTTAGAGCCATTACTATCTCGAGGTGAATGGCCTTCGTTGCAAAACATACGAATAAACATATGTAGGTTTTCATATTTATTTTTGATCTGACAGCTGGCTTAATTATGAATGGCCCGCAAAAATCAATTCCTACAATTATAAAGGGTCGCATTGATGCCGTTACTCGATCAGTTGGTAAGTCACCCATGATTTGGTTTTTTGTGTGAGGACGAGTATGGAAACATCTGATGCACTGGTTAACGACCGTCCTGCATAGGTTGCGTCCCCCGATTATCCAAAACCTTGCACGAAGATTAAATAAAAGGGTTTGTGGTCCAACATGTAGTAACCGAATATGTTCATATCGCACAATCAGCTTGGTTAGTATATGGTTTCCCGGAAGTAGCATCGGGTGTTTTTGACTATACGACATCGGGGCATTACTGAGGCGGCCACCGACTCTTAGTATACCAGCATTATCTAAAAATGGAGATAGAGAGCGTAATGAACTTTTATGTGATAATTGTTGATTGGCTTTGAGATATTTTATGTCGTCCGGAAAATCACGTAGTTGAACTAAGCTTACCAATATGTTCAATGCGTCATCAATCTCACTGGGTTGCAAAAATATCGACGGCTGTACTTCACGGTGAGATTTGTTTTTCGCATTGTTAAAAAACCGACGTATATAAGCTACAACACGTAGCAATTTATCAAGTGATTGAAACCTGTTGAAAATGTCTTGCTCACAGGGATTCGTTTTGTTGAGCACAGCTATCGAAGACATGCGTGTTTCTAGATCTGTCAGAGCTGGACTGAGTAGATAATTCGAAGACTTCGGCCATTCTTGTTCTGACTGATATAAAAATTCTGAACCATTCCACCAAAATGTTGCTTCACCAAACTCCGATGGCATTAAACCTCGGGAGATGCAGTCGGCAGGGTTTACTGACGACTTCACATAATACCAGTCCGTAGCAGACGTGTATTCCTGAATTCGGGTGAGTCGATTGGCCACAAACGTAGTAAATTGCTGAGGGTGTGCTCGGATTCGATGTAACGTGATTTCAGAATCTGACCATAAATAAATTGCGTCGAATGATATGTCAAGTATCTTTAGCAATTTGTGGGTCATCTCGGCTAACAGAAGCGCTGCACACAGCTCTAATCGAGGAATCGTTTGTTTCTTCAATGGTGCCACCCTTGATTTAGCACACAGTAATTTTACCTGATGACAATCTGAGCTATTGGTCACTCGAATGTAAAATACGCACCCGAATGCTCGTTCTGAGGCATCACCGAAACCATGTAGCTCTACTCGTTTGACATCCTGTGTGAGTATAAATCTTGGCACTGTTATTTTTTGTAGTTGAATGAGCTCACCCTTGTAGTTGATCCATTGATTTGCAATTTTATCTGGAATCGGGTCATCCCACCCAATATGCTGAAGAGACCATAACGCTTGCATGAATAGCTTTGCACTGACGATGATAGGCGCACATAACCCCAATGGATCGAACAGCTGACAAATTTCGGACAACATGTTCCTTTTCGAGCAATATGTAGATACGGATAGTTTGTCCAATTTTGTTTCGAAGTTGTCAGTTGCAGTATTCCATGATAAACCCAATATCAACGTAACTGGCGAAGTGGTTGGACTTTCTGAAGATAGTGATGATTCATTCGAGTAGAATTTGCGAAGGTCGAATCCTCCTAACTTCAGTAACTCAATCACTTCGGTTTTCAGTTTTAAGGCCTCACTGATAGTTGGTGCTCTCGTTAGAATATCGTCGACGTAGAAATCACTGGCTGCTACCTTTGAGGCTGCTGGAAATTGGTCGTACTCGTCTATAGTTAATTGGTTGAGCGTTCGTGTCGCTAAAAAAGGTGCACTTGCTGTACCATACGTAACGGTTCGTAATTTGAACATCTGCAATGGGTCCGACTGTTGATCCCGCCACCAAATTCGCTGTAGATCTTGTTGATCGTCTTGTACATAAATTTGGCGATACATTTTCGCAATGTCGCCACAAAATGCATAATTATGTTTCCGAAACCGAAGAACTATAGCGAATAGAGTGTCTTGAATTGTCGGTCCGACCATTAAACAGTCGTTCAATGATAATCCTGATGATGTTTTTGAAGATGTGTTGAAGACGACTCTCAGCTTGGTTGTGGTGCTCGTATCTTTGAGCACGTAATGATGTGGCAAATAATAATTTTGTGACTCGTTGACATCCGTTACTGGGACCATATGACCTAAGTCGATGTATTCGGCCATAAAGTTTCGATACTGTTGATAGAGTTCTTCCTTGATGCGAAGACGTTTCTCGAGTGATAGGAATTGACGACGAGCTGACAAGTATGATGACCCTAAATCAACTAGATTAGGTTTGACAGGTAATGCCACTGCGTATCGTCCATCTGGTGCTCTCTTCACAGTATTACGATAATGTTCCTCGCATTTTTTCTCTTCCGATGAATAGGTATTTTTAACGATGATGGTCTCCAACTCCCAGAACTGCTTCAGTTGTGTCTCGAGAGTTTCAATGCTACACAACGTAGTGTGATGATTGATTGGGTTGATCTTGCTAGACTTGTTCATAGCCTTACCGCAAACGACGTAACCTAATGTGGACTCATGAAATGGTGGTAGCTCCTTGAATATTACAGTAGACTGACCTGAAAATAGTTGATTATATATCTCAACTCCCAATAATAAGTTGATGCGGTCGGGTATATAGAAATATGGATCAGCCAATTGTATCTCCGACGGTAATGTAATGGGTTCGAAGTTTAGGCATACTGCCGGTAGATCGTGCGTAATCTTGGGAAGGATATAAAATTCTAATTCTACACTATAATCTGAAACTCGCGACGAAATAGTGAGATAAATTTTGTGCTTGATGACTGATTCCCTTCCGCCAATGCCCGTAATTGATTTCATGGTTGGATGTTTTTTAGCCCTTAAAGCATTGCATGCATCCGTAGTAATGAAATTTAGATGAGATCCACTATCAAGTAACGCTCGAAGTTTTACTTGGGTACCATTGGCAGTCGCAGCGTTGACGAGTGCTGTGCCGATCATTATGACTCCCTGGCTTGATGATGCGTTGGATGGATTTGGTGAAGTTGGATTCAACATGCTGGTCATAGACGTCGATGTAATTTGATCTGCCTTGTTAACGGGGTTTGTTGTTGAAGCACTCGTTTTCCTTGTTGACTCATTAGTTGATGAGCAGACTCTGTCTGAATTGGCGACTTCTGCTTCTTTGGATGAATAACGATTTGGAAAATGGAGCAACACATGATGCTTCAATGAACACAATGTACAAGATTCCTTTATGCAGTCTCGTACACGATGGTTCTCCATGAGACAGTTGACGCACAGCCTATTGTCTTTGATGAATTGGAAACGCATTTTTGCCGTCAAATTCTCACCTTTAAAAGCCGGACAGTGTGTTATGGCATGTGATCCTGTGCAATAAGCACACTTGGTGTTACTTGACACTAATGCATGTGGTTTAAAATTTCTCGACGGTGCTTTTCTTGGCTCTGTAGTTGACCTTGATGCAGATGATGGACTGCTGAAATTTAAAGCTTGTAGTAACTGGACACGGGTCCTAAGTATAGTTATAAATTCAGCGAACGCAATGATCTTGGTTAAGCTTGAACCTTTAGTAACCGCGATGCGCGATGAATTATCCAATTTCTGGATTAAATGATGGATCAACATAAGATCCCATTCGTCCACTTTCACCTTTAGTGATTTCAGTGCATTGTGGTGCTTCACTATTGTATCGATGAATGTTTGCAATGCTTTGTATGAATTCTCAGTCGGACCTCTCACCTCGTAGAGTTCTCGCATATGAAATCTTTGAATAGAGAGTTCATTGTTGTACTTATCGCAAATTGCTTTCCAGGCGATCTCATAGTTTTCCGCCGTAACCGGGATATGTTCAATTACACTATATGCTGACCCTGCACGAATTTGAGTAATTAGATAGACAAACTTGACAGTAGATTCGATATTTTTAGTGTGGATCAAATCAGTAAATATATCCCGGAACGCTAACCACTCTGATTCCTTGCCATTAAACAAAGGCAGGCTCAGTTCAGGCAACCGAATTCCCATGGATACTGAACTATTAGACGAAGCCTCATGGGTCGATGAATTTTGAAATGTGGCTGAAATGTCTTCGGATTTTTTTAACTCGTATATTTTATTGATCAAAGTGGATTCTAAAACGCCGTAGTCATCTTCAAATGTGTCACGATCAACTGCAGTGGACTCATCGATGGCCTCTATTTTTAATTGAACCGAATTGTACTTATCATAAACCAACTGAATTCTACGCAACAACGATTCGAAAGATCCTAACGTGGAGGCTGAACTGGATTGGTTTTTAAAATAGGTAAATTGACCTTTAAACGCGGCGCGTTGTTTTTTGAATAAATCGAGCTTATTTACCTCGTCGGCCATAGTGAACGAAAATTGATCGAAGTTTTTAGTAACACAAATTTTATGATACACGATTAAATTATTTTTGTTTTTCACCAATCAACACTTCAATCACACGACTATAATTCACCAATGATATCAATTAATTTTCCCCAGAGTGATATTGACAATAGTGTTTATAAATGGATTATTACAAATTCTTAATAACTAAATAAATTTAATTTTTATAGCTAATTGTATTACCTGATGATCAAAGTTGATGATGATATTGATGAATCACGACTCAATGTTGTGCAACATCAGTATTTGATAACCTCTGCTCCTTTAATCTACCAAATGAATCTTCATGTGGGCAAATTTATGACGCTTGGTTTTAATGAAGATGGCCGATGGAATAACGTTGATGAGATTAAATTGATATTGATGAATAACACTCTCATATGATGATGAATAACTACGCTCTGCTACCACAAAATGGCGTACTGCTTAGTATTTTCTCCACAATTTATATTTTTTTTTTTTTTATTATTGTTAATGGATGTTGAACCACGCGGCTACCGTCAGCGTACACAATTTTAACTTCTCAAAGTTTAACAGTATATGTGTTAACACGCTACGAATCAATGGCACTTGTTAAACACGCGGTTCCATATCCGGCTCGAAGGACCAAAATGGCGGATGACGATGCTCGAATATTCAATATGTTATCGCCGCCAATTACTTGTTACTTTATTTTTATTAAAAAACACAATATTTTATGTTTCAAAATTAATTTGTGTAATTTTATTTTTTGTTTTATATTTTTATCAAGTTTTATGTAATTTATCTGACCAATTTATTACAAATGTTCGAAGTACAATAATAATAAAAAAGAAAAAAAGTTCTTTTATATGCAAAAAATTAGTACTAAACTTAACCTAAAACGATTGACGCGACGTCCAACGCAAAAAGAATGAACTTCTTCGAACTCATGGATGCAACCAAGAATTTTCGAATTCGAAGACGTCCATTTTTCATAATGGCGTTGTGTTTACATTTTGAAACGTCAAACTAAAATTAACAATAATAATAGCAACGTAATAATAATGTAATCCGAATATAATATAATATATGTAATATACAAACTATATAATCCTAATATAATAATAATATAATAATAATCTAATAATAATACAATAATAATATAATATAATACCAAATAAAATTTGTAAATGTTTATGTATTTATGTAAAATCAAAATTGGCGTTAACACAGGTTTTCATCTGCTATAGAGTAGATGGCGAACTGGTCAAAGATATTAAAATTTGTATAGATGACCTTCAACTTCAACTTAATAATGCAATAAGTGCAATTTACTATTAATAATACAATAGCAAATAAATTAACCCGAGGCATCTCTAATTTAACAACAAGTATATCTTATGGAACAGTTTTACCAATTAAATTTCAAATTAAAATATTTTTTGAAATTCTAAATTTATTAAACGAAACTATTAGAAATCAAGACAAAACACAATACACTATTTCACTAAACGCAGAAGTCTCAAAATATTCGTTTGGTAAGTGTTTGTTTTAGGCATAAATTATCTCAACAAACATTCAAATTAAATTATTTATTTTCGATACTCCTTTTTTTTTTTTTTTTTTTTTTTTTTTTTTTTTTTTCGTCCCTGCCCAAAAGCGGCTAGCACTACGACCTAAAAGATCTTTTGTGCTGTTGGGTACTGTTACTCCAGGAGCTTCTCCACCTCTCTAATAAAGGCGAGAATGCTATTTATAGAGGCCAATTTACATTTCTCCGGGGTCAGATACCTCTCTTCAAAATGAATCCACCTCCGTGTGCACAGAGCAACACACTCACATAGTATGTGTTCTGCGGTTTCTGTCTCTTCCAAGCAGAGTCGGCACTCCGTCTCTGTGGACAGGTTCATTTTGTTCAAATGATATCTCAGGTTACAGTGACCTGAGAGAAAACTCACAAGTCTCCTAATATTTCCCCTGCTGAAATTGATCGCCAAATTTTTGTGGTGAAATGGTCTGATCAAAGATTTGGCTTGTCTAAGGCCGGGAATACAGTTCCAATAAGTCAAGCACTGTACCTTTTCCCATTCACTGATTGTGTAGGTTGCAGAAGCCCACGGGATACCACAAAAAGGCTCAGGGCCAATGAGTGTAGTCGACGAGCCTGCCCGTGCAAGTTCGTCGGCTATCTCATTTCCAGTGATGCCCATGTGACCAGGCACCCACCACAACCTTACTTTGTTTTGACAAGAGAGAGATTGTAGCAGTTTATAACAACTTTGAACCGACTTGGAAACCAAGCAGTTAGAAGCCAATGCTTTCAGTGCTGCTTGGCTGTCAGACAAAATGTGGATGGATGCGCCTTTAAGACCTTTTGTCATAATAATAGAGGCGCAGATTTCGATGGCGTGAATTTCGGCTAGAAAAACACTGGGGTAAGTACCCAGTGATTTCGATATTTTGTGGTTGGGTCCAAAGACACCAATGCCGACTCCACTATCCATTTTTGATCCATCAGTGTACCAGACTAGGCTGTTAGGTTCCATTTGCGGTAACCCAGTATCCCAGTCTGTTCTATCGGGGATTGTTACCACGAAATTCCTGCCAAAGCAGAGTTCTTTCGGCATAACGTCCGGGACACTAAAGAACATATTCAGGTCTGGAAGTTCATTCAAAATGTCCAGGTGACCCATATGGTCATCATGACTGTATTGATTCGCGAGCTTCAATCTAGCTGCATAGGTAGCAGCTGATTTTTTGACGTGGATATGAAGTGGAGTAAGCCCGATGAGAGCTTCCATTGCCGCCGTAGGGCAGGTGCGCATAGCACCTGTAATTCCGAGACATGCTAGTCTCTGTAATGAGGTCAGCTTGTTCATAATAACTTTTTGCTGTACCTTAGGCCACCAAACTATTGCCCCATATGTTACAATTGGCCTCACTATCATGATGTACATCCAGTAAATCATTTTTGAGTTCAGGCCCCAGGTCCTGCCGAACATACGCCGGCAGGCCCACATGGCCCTGGCCGTGCGTTCGGTAGTTGAAGTAATATGAGAGTTCCAAGTTAGTTTCTTATCTAGGACAACACCCAGATATTTGACTTCATTGGAGTATCCGATATTTATATTATTAAGACTAATTGAACCAAGGTTCAAATTACGTCTTTTGGTGAAGGGCACCAGGACTGATACTCCTCGATACTCCTTAGATTGACATTGATTTTATGTGTTTAAGGATTTATTATCGGTGAAAAATTTGACACAGTTAAATACGACGAAAACGTTCTGGGCCCCTATTCTTGGAATTCACCCGAAAAAAGTCACCGACGAATTTCTGTCAAATTACGTCATTTCAGTCGAAAATGTTAATATTCGCATTCTTCAAATTCGTCGTCGAAAAATTTCGACCAAAAAGTGGACGAATTTGTCTCGCCTAGTAAAAAGTGGGTGAATTTCATTTTCGCTAACGTTTATTTGTCAAATTCAAATTCAAATAACAATTGATAGTATAGTTGTCGTTGATTCTTTGTCGAGAAATAACCTATTTTTGAATTTTGAAACTAAAAATTAAAAAGTGTTTCCTTAACAAATCAAATATGGTACACAAAAATGCAAGATTTTGATTAATTGTAGTGGATTTTATAGAGGGTAATCCACAGTTGATAAGGCAAAAAGTGGAAAATAATTTGACAAATAAACAGTCAGCCAAATTATCGGAACATGGGGCAAGGATTTTGAATGCCATTCCAGGGGCTTGTAAGCCTTTGAAGAGCTGGAGAAAGGTAAAGTTTTAAAGAAAAATTTTATATTATGTTAATTACGTTATTAAAAATCTTGTGTTCATCCAATTTTAAATAGTGTTAGCGAGATATCAAAAATGAAGTTCGCCAAAAATTGAGCAAAAAGTAGAAGCACGAGAAAGGAACAGGTGGAGGAAAGGAATCAGACATTATTTTAACGGTTGTTGAAGAACGAGTTTCCGTTTTAATCGACGAAGTTACTATTTCTGGTCATCAGTATGTACCAGAGGATGCAGCTAACATGGTACATTATTGTATTTATTGTTATATAAAATATTATTATATATTTAATCTTACTCTTAGGATTTCTCGCTGAATGACAATAATGGAAATGTGGTGTATGATGAGGAAATAACGGCCATCACAAATGTTTTGATACCTCCACTAACGACAGATGATGTCCAACAGCCGAAGATTCTTACCCCATATTAATGGACATTTCCAATAATTCGGACGAATAGTTAACTTTACTACCGAAACAAGTATTAATGAAAATATTAGTACGCCCCTACCAAGAAGTAGGTAATATACCGTACAACGCTAAATTTCTATATACAATACGTAAAAAAATCTAACTGTCTTGTGTAATTCTAGAGCGTATACGTAATATAGCTGCTCAGCGAGTAACACATACGCTCGATAGTGTAGACTGGATTACGGAAACCGTAAAAGGAAAAAATAATATAAAGGAAAAATATTATAATAAGAAATTGGAATTGATGGAAAGGACGGTCAAGGCTAAAGAGAGGAGCAATAAAATTAGAAATAAAGAATTAGAAGCAAATTTGAGGATTGCTGCTGGTATTGAAAGGATTGCCGATTCATTAACCCATACCGAAAATTTGAATCCTTAAAAAAAATGAATAGCCAATACTCAATAAAAATTTTTGTTTTGAATTGTTGAAATTTTATTGAATATTTTTTCATAGTTTAATTTGTAAAATATTGTTGTACAATGGTTTGTTGAATCCTCCTACCTGCGTTCAAAAATGGGTTTATTTGTTAATTATCAATTAACTCGTCGCTTTCGGTGCTAATCATCCCGTCCAATAAATCGTCGTTTACCTCAGGTGGAACGTTGTCCAATTTATTTAATATGCACATATTGTGTAAAGCACAACATGTGTTTATAATTTTAGAACCTATTGGCGGGTAGTAGTGTAACACTATGTTTTAACAAGCATCTGAACCGCATTTTTTAAACACCATTTACTCGTTTTATAAGGCTTCGCGTTAATATTTGGCATTTATTGTAGTGACTCTGTGGGGTATCGTCTATTGCTGTTGTAATAAGTGTCATCATCCAAGGACGTAACGCGTATCCCGGATAATCACCATACATTTTTTTAAATTATATAGAATAAATGAACAATGAAAATAATAAAATTTAAAATATGTACCTAACAAACAGTAATTGCCTGGGTGTCGTGTAACTCTTGCATCACAGGAAGCACCTTTGAATTGTTCCAAATAAAGCTGTCATGTGTGGAGCCAGGATATTTTGAGTTTACATTGAGGATTTTCAAATCTGTGTCGCATATCTAAGGAGAAAAATATCATAATTTATATACTAATAATCAACATTTAACAAATAATAATTTTACCAATTGCACATTTATTAAATGGTAATGTTTTCTGTTCACATAGACATGTTCGGGATACTCCTGATTATCTTTCAGCGGTGGAACAATTGCTACGTGTGTACAATCTATACAGCCAACGACTCCAGGGAACCCATAGTTGTCATAAAATCTAAAAAATAAATTATTGTGTTTTTATGTATAATTAAACTGCACATTTACTTTATAGTTACTTTTGCCTTGCACCTTTCAGTTCATCCAAATTTCTATGGAACTTAACAGTATCTTCAAAAAATCCACCTACATGAACCGCATCGATGACTTCATGTATACTTCTGCTGACAGATGGTTGACTCATAGTAATATTTAGGTTTTGTCCAACATCTTGTTGGTAGCTTCCAGCAGCGAAAAACCGTAGTGATGCAAACACCTATTAAAAATTTTTGATCATAAATGAATTATTATAAATATGTATTTACCTTACAAAATTTCCTATGCGATTTAAACTTACCTTTTCTTCTAAACTTAAAGCAATGGTTGTCGAGCAATCTGGGACATGTGGTCCTAAACTATTGACTAAGTCATCAACCATACTTTTATTTAATCGAAATAATTAATTAAATTTTTTGTCCGATAGCTCGAATGGATTTTGCCGATGCCTTTCAGACCGGTTAATTTCCATTTCTTCGGCTTGCTCGACGGCAAAATCGGATAAAATTATCCCTAGCTCACCTAATCCGGCCATCCTGAAATAATTTGTTTCAATCTAACAAACGTATTTTCTTGGTAATTAAAAAAAAATATATAGATTTACCACAACAATTGCTTTGGCTAATTTCCAAAAAAATTAGCTAATTTTATTTTTGTATAGTACAATGCAATTGATAATGTATTTTATTTTGTTTTAAATTACCAAGAAAATACGCTAATTAATATTTTGTTTTGGGTACAAACACAAAACAAACACTCCAAAAGTTCAAATTTAAACAAATATTTTTGACAATATTTTTATATTTTGACATAAATTTATTAACCTCAACGTGAAGTGGGTCAAAATTGAAGTGGTGAATATAAAACTCGATTAATTTTAAGAATACGGAAAAATCGTGTAAGTGAATTTACCGGTGATTTTTTGGGGGAATTTTTATGATCGGAAAAAATCGTCGACGACTTTTTCGTTGAATTTCAAGAATTCGGGCCCTGGGCCGCTATTCTTGAAATTTGATTAAACAAAGTCGCCCGTGAAATACGTCATTTCAGTCGAAAATTTAAATGTTTCATACCAAAGTGATTGGTGACTTTTTTCGGTGAATTTCAAGAATACGGGCCCTAGTCATATAAATAACACAATTTATTAAAATAAAGCAATATGATAAAAAAAACTGGGGTCTTCTTTGTTGGGAAAGAGTTAAATAAATTTAAATGGTTAATACTAAATGATACTATGTATTTCCAGACCGTTTCATTTGCAGATTCTGGCTGATGCATCGATGGTATTTATACCTGATGTTATGTAATTATATCTACATAGCAAATTAAAATTGTAATTGAATTGTTCATAATTTTGCTTCGTACATAAATAAAAAATAATATTTTAATTATGTTCGATTTGATATTTTAATAACAAACGTATTAAATTGAAAATAGAAATGTAATTTTGTGAGTTTTTAATATCGGGTACTTACTTTTTGATTTATAATATTATAATAAATAAAATTTAATTAATTTTTAAAATTATTTATAAATACTACTTTTGGTTTGTATATTATTTAGGTTTGTTTAGTTTTATTAATATAACTTTCAAATTTTTCTTAATTATTTATATGACTCAATTTCTTTTAAATAATTAAAATATAGAGCACAATTATAGTCTTAAATATCTAAAATATCAGCATTATGATATGTAGAACAAAATTGTATGATTAAAAAAAATGTTTAGTTTTGAATTGGGCACTGTTTTAGATATCAGCAGCTTCACCGATTTCAACGTTTGGAAATCGGTGTAGCTGATATCTAAAACAGGCACAAAACTATAAACATTGAATTATTTTAATAAGAGTTAGTATTTTATTTTTTAAAACCAAACCCTTGTATTGTCTATCTACTAATATATAATTCACAGTGTGCGGCCGTAACGCTTTACTTATATTTCCAATTTAGATGCTTGAATTTTATAACTGAGTAGTCCGAGTGATATAGGTGGTGAGTTTTTAACAAGGAGCTTCGAATAGAAAATGTTTCAGGTCGATGCTGATCGAAGTACTTATTAATTTTAATAATTTTTTTGCCTATAACGGTATTTCATTTTTTCAATACGAATTGAAAAACATTAAATTTTATATTGTAAGACAATGATTATAATGTAATATGTAATAATACATTTTTTAAAACTGTAATGTACATTTAAGCTGGTACCGAAAATTATTTTTCGATATTCAATTTTTTCCAATAAGCTTTCGGGTTCGATCCTCACCAAGAACGTTTTGCATTATTTTTTTTTTTTTTTCATTTTATAACGGCATTTCATTACAACATAACGAATTGAAAGCTATATCCTCTTTATTTATTATTAAATAATATACCCAGTGTGGGGCGAGACGCTATATGTATAATTATACACCTCACCCACTAACACTACTACAAACTAAATGCACCAACACCTCATTGTATCAATATTTCGCGTATAATACGGTCCGCTGTAAATTTCAGCTAAGTGAGCCTTTTTTAATTCGTGGAGCCCTTTCGATGCAATCATGACCATAGGAACCATTGTAAAATTAGTTTCAAATACGTATATAGGTATCGGGTGTGTTTATAAAAATAAGAAACTGAAATTTATTTTATTTCTTCAATTGTTTTGTTTAGTTCTTATGTTTTTCGTGTGAATAAAGTGTTAAAATTGTGTCATTTTACTGAATTTAAAGATAGTTTTTTATTATTGCACTAACCTGTGAAAAATTAGAGCGAAACTTTCGCTCAATTTTAAACGAATTTACACAGACGTTGTGTAAATAGATTTGTTATATAGACCTTAATAAGTGTAAGCAATATTAAAACTTTTGAAATGTCAATGTTCCCGAAAAATATTAAATTATTTAAATTTTACTTTACATGAGAAATCAAAATTTTAAACTTTTTAACTAGAATGGAACGAGAAACTCCGGAAGGACGGAAATTGCGTTTGAATTGTGAACGACAACTAAGGTGGAGAAATCGACAATCGCAAGAAGGTCGTCAACGCAATAATGAGCAAAAACGCCAACGACTTTTAAATAAAATGCCGGGAGAAGGCATAATTCGCAGAGCTCAAAATGCAAATCGGATGCGAAGATCGAGAGCCGCTGGGAATTCATCGATTTTTGAACATGAAACCTTCCGAGACAATGAAATTAATGCTCACAGTTGTGGTGTGATGAATGTTGAATGTCGACATTGCCATTCTCTCAGTTTTAGTGCTGAAAAATCGTCGGATGGAAACTTCAAATTTTGTTGCCACAAAGGAACTGTATTGCTTGAAACTAGCTGCCAGCAAATGCGACAATTTCCGTTTCTTCTTCATGAGCTTCTCAGTAATCCTCATCACCGACATTTTCGAGCCTTTCATGATAACATTCGATCGTACAACTCTATGCTTGCATTTGCTTCAATGGGTGCGCAAATTCATCAGTTTCAAGGACGAGGCCCTTATGTTTTTCGCGTTCACGGTCAGATCTATCATCGTACTGGCCACATGCATCCAGCTGAAGGTGAGCAACGATAATATGCTCAGCTATATGTTATCGACTCAGCTATGGCGAATCAAGATCGCATGAATCATCCTGCTAATTCGCGATTGAAAGCAACTATTGTCAGCGCTTTGGATGAAATGATTCGAGAGCAAAATATTTATGCTACCGCCTACCGAAATCTTGGTGAGGTTGAGCGGGAGGAAGAACAAGCAGCGGCAGCAGACAATCAAACGCTTCCCGTTGTGAACATGGCATTTCGGCGCGAACGTAATGACGATAGACGGAGAATTAGGAATTCTCAGACCCCTTCTGGCATGCCTCCTCATTCACTGAAATTGAAAGTTGGTGCGTTCATCATGTTGCTAAGGAATTTGGATCCAAAGAAGGGACTTCTGAATGGAACTCGATTGATCGTGAAAAAGCTGTTCAGGAATTGTATCAAGGCGGAAATAATCGCAGGCAGCAATAAGGGAGCGGAAGTTTGCATTCCCCGAATCGACTTGGAACCAAGCGAGAGCAGCTTAGGATTTCAAATGAAGCGACGACAATTTCCCATCATTTTGTCTTTTGCAATGACGATTAACAAGGCTCAGAGACAATCATTCGATAAGGTTGGGGTGTTTTTAGCAGAACCTGTTTTTGCTCATGGCCAGCTTTATGTAGCTTTAACGCTAGTACGAAATCATGGAAACCTTAGAGTGCTGATCAACAATTTCTCATACCAAGGCGCAATAATAAATGATAACTGTACATTTACAAGAAACGTTGTGATAAAAGAATTATTGAATTAATACTAAATTGTCTTATTTCGTATTATTTTAGGAAAAAAAAAAACATTTTACTTTTCAGGCTATGGGGCCATATTACGTAATGCTTCATGGGGGTGGCTTCATGATTTGTTACGATTTGTTAAAGATAGGGAGGAGTGAACATAGATCATATCATTGGTAGCCCGTTTTCTTAATTGCAAAATTCACTTGCACGTGATTAAATTAATTTAAAAATGTGAATACTTTTGATGTTACGCCTGGGAGAGGGAGGGGTTTTGAAATATGTTACGATCTTTTAGAAAGGGGAAGTAAGGGGTATAAAAAGCAAACAAATATGTGATCTACTATATATTGAGTTTTCAGAAACTTCCGTCAGTTTTGACGGGTAATTACTAGTTATATTATATTTTACACCGTTTTATGCAATTATATCTACATACAGTTGTGTTCATAATACAGCGCATTAACTTGCTTTAATAACTCTTTAATATTTTTTTCTTCCTTACTCTTTTCCAAGGTTGGCAATGCTCTGAAAGTTTCTTCTCTCCTCACTTATTAACAATATATAATTACGGTTTATGAGATTACATTTGTTAGCGAGTGTTTGAACCAATCTGTTCATAATAATAGCAGTAACGCAAGAAACATAATTTCAAGCGAGGTTTTTAACGAAGAGTTGAAACTTTTTAACTAATTGTAAAGTGCAAAAACCATATTTTACTGTATTTGAGAAAAGTAATGGGTTGATCCAAGCACTGCACGAAAGAAAAGCGAAACCTTATTAATAAAACTTCGATGTGAAGGAAAATCTTACCTTGAAATACAAGAAATTATCTGATGTTCTGCGAAAATAGTCTGTAATTCAGTAAAATGGATTAATAAGGCTGAAAAACGTGAGCCAAAAAGGGAAACAACTGAGCGTATTGACCGATAAATCATGCAAATGGTAAATAACGACTCTTATATCAGCTCATAAAACATAAAAAAGGAACTTCAGGTACCTGTAAGTGCGGTGACTATACGGAGGCACCTATTAGAAGCTAAAGTGGCTGCCAGGAGTCCGAGAAAATTATTATTGCTCAGCAAGAGACATGTGGCAAAAAGAATACAGTTCGGTAAGGCGCACGTCAATTGGCCCCTAGAAAACTGGCGAAATGTTTTATGGAGCGATAAAAGTAAAATTGTTCTTTATGGTTCCACAGGCCGTCGACAATATGTCAGGAGACCTCCAAACACTGCCCACGACCCAAAGTACACAGTAAAGACTGTTAAGTATGATAGTGCAAAGTTGATGGTTTGGGCTTGCTTCTCATACTATGGTGTTGAGCCGATATATTCTATAATGGGCATAATTGATAAATTTGTATATATTAAAATACTTGAAGGCACCATGCTATACTGTACTCTGAGTATGAAACGGCCCTGAAATGAGTATTTCAACAAGATAACAACCCAAAACGCACAAGCAAACAGGCGAAGTCATAGTTTCGAAAGTACAAAATTAATTTTATGGAGTAACCAACGCAATCACAGAACCTCAATTCCATAGAAAACGTTAGTGCTGAGATCAAAAATAAAGTGAGCAAAGTTAATCCAAAAAATGCCCAGCAATTGTAGGCAGTGCACGAAGCATTGAGTTCAATACCCATTGAGAGATGGCAAAACTTAGTGGACTCTATCAAAAGGAGGTCCGCAGCTGTCATTCGTAATAATGGGCATGCAACTAAATATGGACTGCTTTATTTAAAAACAATACACAAAAGTGGTGCTTGTTACGTTTTTTTTAATGATTTTTTTTATTATTTCTAAACATTGTTTCGGACTGCTATTTTTGTGAACACCATGAAATGGAATATTTTATTTATTTTAATTTTTAATCAAAAGAATAAATATTTGTTTGTCATTTTATAGCTTAATATGACAATATCAAATATATTTCATGAATAAATCATAATCAAACTTGCGTTTTTTGAAAACTTATACGAGTTTCTTCTTCTTCTGGATAGCGCCCTATTAATATGAACACAACTGTATATCATAAATGGAAAAATCAATTCATAATTTTGCAACATACATAAAAAATAAGATTCTAATTTGTTTCTAAATTCAAAATAATTATATTTTTATGAGTTATTATTAAGTTTTCTTTGATTTTACAACGTATATTTTTTTAATTGATAGAAGAAGTGTTCTGTATAAAAATGGACACAAAATTATAAATAACTATAACTTAAACTATATTTTTTGTATTATTTTTTTAATGCTTAAAATTAATTTTTTTTTTTTTTTTTTTTTTTTTTTTTAAATTATTTTATTTTTATTTTACAATCTTTGGTTACATAATTCGAGGGTTCGATAAAATCTTACAACTCTAATATCTTTTAAATGCCATAAAAAAAAAAAAATATTACTTTTATAAATATTATTTATTGAGGGGGAAAATTGACAAAACCCTCTAGGAAATGACTATATAAAATACGAGAATGAACGAAACCTGGGTTAAGTTCAGCTTAGTGCATTTATTAATGGATTGTCATGAAATGAAATGTTATTATTGAATTTATTATTAATTTTATTAATGAATTCAGATATATATTCGAAATCGCTAATTTGGTGTATGCTTTGTGTCCTGTAATACCAAGGTTTATTATGTATCATTTTAAGCAGTTTATTTTCACAAACCTGTAACTTATTTCGATGTGTCAATGCGCAATTACTCCAAATTGGACAACCGTAAGATAGGATTGATCTAAATATCGATTTATATAAAATTAATTTGATTTTAGTCGAAAGTTTTGAGCTTCGATTAATAAAAGAGTACATGATTCTGGTGTATTTGTTAACCTTTTTAATGCTATAACTTATATGTTTAGAATATGTAAGCTTACTATCCAATATTATACCGAGATATTTAATATCATTTTCAAATGGGACTTTATCAACGCCCAGTTTCAATGGTCTGTTTGGTAAAAATGAATGGCTGCGTCTTTTAGTGAAGAAACACGCTTGAGTTTTGTTTGCATTAAGTTTAATTCTCCATTTGTTATAATATTTAAGTAAAGTTGTGAATGCAGATTCCAATCTAAACATAATTAATTTTGGGTTTATACCATGAGACATTACTGCAAGATCATCAGCGTATAAATAAATTTTGCAATTACGAAATTGGGGTATGTCATGTGTAAAAATGTTGAATAATAGGGGACTTAACACTGCACCCTGTGGGACTCCCGCTGGGATTGAGAACTTTTCAGAATAATGATTTCCTATCTTAACCTTAAAGAATCGATCAGCTAAATAAGATTGCAATATTTTAATAAGATAAATGGGAAAATTTAGCTGCATAAGTTTATAAATTAATCCCTGATGCCATACACTATCAAACGCTTTCTCGATGTCAAATAAAATTACACCGGAAGAATGTTTCTTTTGCAAGTTTTGAGAAATATCATTAGTTAAACGTTTCACTTGATGATTGGTAGAATAGCCCCATCTGAAGCCAAATTGCTCATCAGGAAGAACATTATTTATTTGGCAGAATTTTTCTAACCGCTTTAGTAATACAATTTCAAAAACTTTACTCAATGTGCATAGGAGACTTATTGGCCTATAGTTAGTAGGCATAGAGTGGTCTTTTCCAGGCTTAGGTACAGGCACAACTATACCAGTCTTCCAAGCTTTAGGGTAGTAGTTAATTTTAAGGCATGCATTTATTAAATATGTCAAAAAGACAAAACATTTTATAGGGCATTTTTTAAGTAATATGTTGCTAATCTGATCTTCACCCGGGCTTTTACTATTTTTGAACTTTTTGACAATAAATTTTAACTCTCGGGGCGATGTATACGGTACTTCATTAACAATAAAATTACGGCTACTGAGAATTTCAAGTGCGTCCTCTACATCATGAGAAGTGCTAGAGTCACTAAGTAGATTTGATATATTGTGAGATTTATGTAGTTCTTCAGCAATAACTTTTACCTTTTCGTTATTTGTAATTAGCATACGGCCATTACTAACAATAGGCGGTAAAGAGGGAGTTTGGTTCTTGACAACCTTACTTAATCTCCAAAATGACTTAGTACTATAATCAAAGGTTTCCAGATACTGGTTCCATTTCTTACTACGATGTTCAACAATTTTCATATTCACATATACTTTTAACTGCAAATACATTGTTTTCTGGAATGGTCTTCTTTCACGTTGAAATTTCCGACGCCAAATATTTTTGATTCTTATAGCTTTTAATATATCATCTGGTAATGATAAGTCAGTATGTTTCGAAGTTTTAATTCTAGGAATTGATTGATTTTTTGCGAAATCTATAATGTCTGTTAAAAGTTTAACACCAGAATCTATTTGATTGGATGATTCAAAAGCATTAGATATAGAAGAGTTCAAAGCTATGCGGCTATTGACAATTTGTTGAAATTTAGGCCAATTTGCTTTAGAGAAACATGGAAAATTATTTTCACTATCAAATTTAACTGTGTTAGTTTTAATGTTAAATATAACTGCAAGATGATCGGATGCTAAATCATTGGAAGCGTGTACTTCACCAATTATATGGTCTATGTTAGTTAAAATTAAATCGAGCATGGAGGAGCAACCTTTACCAGAGGCAGGATAAAATGTATGTGTGGAAGGAAATTTTACTTTAAAATATTGCTTCAAGAGCTCCTGATATAAAATTTTTCCAGTTGAATTAGCCCTAACACAGCCCCAATGAGTATGCCTTGCATTGAAATCCCCGCAGACAACAAAATCACCAGAATCATGTGCACATATCTTTCTAATATCACTTCTAAAATAAGACTGTATGACCTTATTAGTTCTTTTACTCGAGAAGTAGCAGCAGTATAGAGTAAAAGGCGACACATCTGAATAAATTTTAATACTAACCGCCTCAATAACCCTTGTATTAACGTAAGGCAACAACTGATGTTTAATTTTTTTGTTAACAAAGATAGCAACTCCACCACCACCTCTATCTAACCTATCCAATCTATATAATTTAAAATTTGAATTCGATAGTATTTTATCAGATGGTTTGAGCCAGGTTTCAATCACCATTAGTATGTCAATTTTTTGTTTTTCTAAAAAATTATAAGTTTCGATTAATTTATTCTGAAGATGTCTGGCATTCCAAAAACATACTATTAAATTATTTACCTCTTCCATAAAGATACTTAAAGGACATCTCAATAATTATTCGTAGTTGATCCTCCGGCTTTGTACACTTTGCAACCTCAGAAAGAACATCAACAATGATAACCGTTAATTCTTCACTATTAAATAGGTTCGATGAGCTAGAATCCTTTGATTGCATCATTGTAGACTGGCTTGTAAAATTTGAATAAAATTGTTTACTCCTTTCCGACGGTTTGTATCGAAGTTCAGGAAAATTTTGTTTGGTTGCATTCACTGTTGAAAATGGCAGACCACGTTCACGCATTATTGGTTTACGTTGTTGAGCTTTACTGATATATTCAATATAAGTCTTCCTGCTGGGACAGTTAATACTGTTGGATACATGTTCTTCCCCACAATTTGCACACTTAAAAAGTTTCTTATCCACATTATCCTTATTACTAGCAATAGGGCATGAGTTACTACTATGTTGCTCGCCACAATTCAAACATTTGATGTCCAAGTAACAATGACTACTTCCATGGCCATACATTTGGCATTTCCTACATTGGGTTGGGACACGTCTGTTAGGAGAGTACGTATTCCAATTAACAATGATGTAATTTATAGATTTGAATTTTTTAAGTTCATTAATGTTGGTGGCTTTTTGTTTGAAATATAACAGGTAATTAGTGTAATAAATCGTATTTGACTTTTTGATGGTAATTTTTTTGATGTCATACGGTATAGGTATTTTCTCATTTACTAATTCTTGACGAAATTCATCAACTTCCACATTTGGATAACCTTTGACGATTATTTTATATGGTTTGCTATCATGAGTAGCATGGCTAAAAAATTTCACAACAGCTGATTTTAATACATTTAACAACTCATTGTACGTTACAAGGTTATCACAAAAAACTTTTACACCAATAGATATTATTTTGGTTTTGAAATCTTTTATCTTTTTGGATGATAACAATCCTATTACTTCTTTAATTGATAAATTAATTATCGTTACAGGTGGTATGTGCTGTTTTATGCTATTTTTATTATTATTACTGTTTTTATTTATTATTATTTCATCTTCACATTCAATGTCATTTAGATTTTGATCCACTTGTAGCGGTGAGAACGAGTTTTGTGATAATACGTTCAAACCACTAGTATTATAACAGGTATCAAAACTCATAGTTTTAATTAGTTTAGAACTTTTAGTATTAGATTCACTATCACCTAAAGGCGGCCCATCCGGGGCCACCCTCTTATTTCCACTAGATGCACTCAGAGTTAAACTGAATTCACTTAAAAATGATTACGGCGTTTACACTCAGTATTTATTATTTAATATTAAATTTTTATTGTTTGCAGATAACACAATGATAGGTCTTCACTGTTCGACTGAACATTTACGAATGATTAAAATTAATTTGATATTACATAAATAGCTACATTAAATTGAAAAAATAATTTAATGTAATATTTAGTTTTGAAGTACTTAAAGTACTTAATAAAAATTTTATTTTAGTAAAATATTTCACCAGCTTTTTAATGTTTTTTGTTAGTTAAATTTATTTTTTCTAACACTTAAATGTATTTTAAATAGTTTAAATCAAATATTCTTTTATTTAATTTTTTTTCATATATTATGTTATATTATACGCATGATTTGTAGCATACGAGTAAGTGTATGCTTAAATACTGAATATGGGGTTCTTTTCTAAAGTAACAAAATTATTTTTATATTATTATTATACAATAATAATGCAGAGTTATTATAAGAATATCTAGTGCTAAAATCGAGTTTATTGTATGTCAAGGTAAGAATACAACTATAACAGTAAGAATTATATACTCTTTAAATAAAAGAATTTATAGTTTAGACAAGCTTCGATTTTCTTAAATTGAACATTATTCTTATTTTAAGAAAATCGTTTTCATTTTTATTCTTAATTTAAGATAATGTTTTTAAAATTATTAATTGTTTTGCTTATTAAAAGTATACTAATAGAGACTAAGAAGTATAAATATTATTTTCTAAAAATTAAATGTTCTTATTTGTACTTATTTAAAGTATTATAATTCCACATACTAAGATTTCTTATTCTTGAAATTTTGATATTCTTGAATTAACAACTATTCTTATTTTAAGAAACTAATTTTCATATTTATTCTTAATTTGAGATAATGTTTCTTAAAATTATTATTTGTTTTGCTTCTTATACAGAGAATTACATTCTTTATACTTCATTATTGAAATGTTTGGGGTATAGACAGCTGTACTAGTTTAAAGAATTACAATTTCTAATGATATGATTTCTTATTCTTTTATACAGAATTTGATTTTTATAAAAAAATGAGTGAGGAGTTATATTTGTATGCTTGACTTATACTGAAATTAAGAATGATCAATTACGACCCAACCGTATGGATAACAATACTTAAGATAAGCCTGTTATGCTACATTACAGCGAGGATTTCTCTATGTGTAAAAATTTTCTCAAACTGCTTATTACTAAAAACTATCTTTGTACAAAATTTCGACAAAAACTCTCAATATTTGTGAGAATGAAGGACGGAAGGGCAGACTCGACGTCCTGGTAACCTAATTCATGTAAAAATGTGAAAATCTGAAACAAAATTTTTCTCGCGTATACAATACTTACCCAATATAACTTTTTTATTATGGATAAAGTAAAAATCAGAAACAAAACAATGCGATATTTTACTAATGTAAAACTGAAACTGGTTACGCCTGAACCATGAAAACAATCATAATACAATAAAATATCATTGCTGCTGGAAAACATAAATAAACATAACCTGAAATGAAAAAAGGATAATGTAAATTATTATGTAAATTGAATTCATACATACCATTTATCATTTTATAACGTTTTGATTAGTCTGAAAAATGTTATAAACAATTAATAATTTATTATATGGTATAACTTAAATATTTGGGAAATAATTATACTTATCTTAAAATGTTTACCAAAACAATCCAAATTTATTTCAAATTGTCAACGCGAAATGTCAAGGGTGGATGAATTCCAATGTTTTATTTCAAGTTCAGTGCGATGATAATTATGAAAATTGTGATTGACATGACACCTGCGTTCGAGTATTTATACTGAATTTCGAGAACAATATTCGAACTAATTGTTTTTTTGGATTGACGAACTTTTTGGTAATCATTCGAGATTTTTAAGTTACTGTGACAACGTAGAATAAAAACTAATAATAAAATAAGTAATTTTAGTATATGTTGTTAAAACTTATAATTTGTTTCCAACAATTGTTTAAAATTAAAATAAATATTAAAATTCATATCTGCGAAAGTGGAATTTTGTGTAAATTAGTTAAACAGTCACAACAGGGCATTGTGTATGCATGTTGGTTTTGGGAAACACCGCCATTTTACGCAGTCATTGGATTTTTCTTCACTTCAATGGATTACATGTGAATCATAAAAGTACGCATCGGCTTAGTTATCGTCATCGCTAGTTGAATACGGTAAGCTGTAAATTCAATTATCAGACGCATTTCACCTACTTCAACGCCATTTGTGATTATTGAGCCGATTGTGGTTTTTCTATTGGCGTATTTATTGTTCGTCGTCGCTAGAAACGTTGCATCAACACTCTGAATACTTTAGCAAAATTGAAGAGGTACATTGTCATGATGGTCACGTTAGAGTTGTCACTGTAAAAAACAAATGTGAAAATCTAAAAAGGCCGATGCATAAGTAGTACCTACTTCCACATAATTGAATTGGGTAATTGTTGCGGATGTTTTTGCGGATTGCGGATGTTTTTATTTAGCTTTAAATAAAATAAAATCAGTATTTGAGAATTTTTTTAAGAAATTAAAAATATGCGAGTTCGATAAGGTCTGTGACTGTTTTCTTTGTTTACGTTAATTATTCAGTCATTTTAACCGTTTGTCCGAGAATTGTATTCGTTGGCAAATGAAAATCTTTCTCTCTCCGGCTCACTTTACCGGAGAACCACAACTTTTTTGCCCAAATTTTTTTTTTTTTCATTAGATAACCGTTCTATCTGATACATATCAGTTATTTTACAACAATCCTTTTACTATGTATAAGTACCTTGATATTTTAATCGTTTTGACAAGTGCTTACTAATTCGTTTGTTTTTAGTGTGTATGTTGGTGAAAACTGTTCACACTGTTGAACAAAATCAATCGAACTAAACCATTAAAGCCATTAAGTGAACCTTTTCAATGAGTGAAGCCGCAGGCAGAAACAAGAGCTTTTAGTTCCAATATTTAATGAATATTTCCATAAGATAAATATCCCACAATACACCTATTGTATTTAAATACATAAATAAATCACCCTTTTCACAAAACCGAAAATTAAATTAAAAATGAAAATTAATAAGAAAAGTGTCTCTCTATACAACAAGAAAATAATGAAAAACAAAAACTCATTCATTTAATTTCGTCTTCAGTTTTTCTTTTCTTTTTACCGTATAATGAAATGGTTTCTTTAGTTGTACAATTATAAATTATGTAATTATTATACTATTTGTAACAAATTATTTTTTGTGGTTTTTCACTTTCCTATATTTTTGTACAAATCTCCTTTTTCAGTCTACTGGTGTACAAACATATAAATAAAAACCAATTCTCATGTATTTCTCTCGAGAAAACCAAAATCCCACTACGAAAAATTTATTTGTGTAAATGAAAGAAAATTTCATCTGGTATGCTACTCGTATATTTTATAATTATACAGCAGATTACTATCGATAAAATGAAAATGGGGAGAGCACTGCACAGAAAAGTAAAATAATGTTTCCATTATAAATTTATTAATTATTTAAAATATTTTAATGGAAAAGTATATAGTTGATAGTCGGAGTACGTTACCACTCTCTGAATTTACAAATTTCTCAACTCGACCACAAATCGTAGTACACGAAATCTATTTATTTATTTATTTCATTTCATTTCATTTAAAAAAAAAAATTGTTTTTCCGTTTAGGTTCACAAAAGATAAATTAATACTCTAAAGTCTAACGTATTAAATACTCGATATGTAATGATGTCGCATCTCTGTCTCTTTAATGTACTCATTTAGTCAGTTTCTTACAAAATACTAGCTCTTCAGACTTTTATCCCTCGGGGGGGGGTCACATTTTTTGTCATATTTTATTATAGTTGCGAAAAACAAAATTAAAATAAAAATTTGAAATCGATTTAATTTTAATAGGTATCGGTTTAATATCAAACCATTTCTTTTTCCATATTCCTTAATAAATAACGTTACGTAACGGTATACATTACGATCCGTATACCTCAATAAAATAGGAAATAAAAAATAAATTATATTTAAACGATTTTTGTTGTTTATGGTCTTTTCACAAAAAAAAAAAAAAAAGAAACATAAAAAATAAACATTGCTCCTGTATAGAAAATAAAAGGAAAAGCTTTTAACGGGAAATCCTAAATTGAGCTTTTTTATATGGATCTACCATATACTCGTATATAGCAGCGTAATATAATAAACGGATTACGAGGAGAGATATTGATAAACAACGGTAACAACAACAAATACATTAAGTTCAATTTTCATTTAATTGAAATTAACTTTTTATTGGTTCAATTTTATTTCCATTTTCGATCCGATATTAGTTTTGAATCTTAGGTATTACTGTATTATAGTAAATTATACTATACAATGTATGTAAATTATGTTAAGTGTATGTTGCTTGAGAGATTTTCCTTATATTTAATCACTAGTAACAAATTCCTTTAGTTTTAAGATTAATGATTTGTTTCTCCTATGTTGTCCTTTGTGAAGTTCAAAACATCTATGATAAATTTTCTATTCCTCGTTTACATTATTATCTTATTATTCATAGGGATATGCTGTCATCTAGCGAATGCTTGTAGCCCGGAAGATTTGCTTAACGCTTGGTCGTAAACTCAATTAATCAACCAATTATGTATGTAAATGTTATACTTGGCTTATTGTGGCAGCACTTCATAAAGTTTCCTAATAAATTGATAAGTTTTGGTATATTTCCCATAGGGGGATAGAAAGACAAAAAAAATATATTGATTGAAAAGTTTGATTTAAATATAAACCTAAAAATATTTTCTGGTACGAGTATTTTTCATTCATAAAATTGTAATCAAAAATGTTCAATTTTACATGGGTTCTTATGGGAAATCGTAAAATGTATCCCCCTTAAATTAGGCTTCTTTTAAAATTGGTCTGAACCTGACGGCTTGTATATTTAGGAATGCTTTGCTTTGGATCGAAAAAGACCCGCGGAAAGAATAAAGGCTAATCAAAATTTTGCATTTAATTAAAAGCTGCTAAAACTTTTATAAATTCCGAAAATTTATTAGTTGATCAGAAAATGAATTGTTTCAGTCAACAATTTTCACATAATAAATAGTGATTCTATGGAATATGTTGGTTTTTTTCTTTTAGGTTTGCGGTCATGAATCGGCTGATTCATATGACTGAAGTGGTAATCTGCACAATTTGTGTATTGGTCTCTGGATGATTTTACTAGTGTTGACCAATCGTATATCTACAATGTGCAACTTGCCATCTGCTCCTGTATGTGTTTTAAAAATTTTACCCCAATGCCAGTTTGTAGGATTTGCTGGTCCACTCGCTCCTTTTTTGCAAGGTAATGAGATACTCGTTATGCCATCTTTGCCAAAAATGTCGCTGCATTTGTTTTACAGGCTTCGATCTCACCGTTGGTGAAATGTGTTTATCATTTATATTTTCTTCGGTTATCTCGGTGAATTTAGGATGGGTTCTATCTTTGTGATCAAAGTTAAAAATTTCTCTAAGGTAAATTGTATAGACTCGTCGACGACTCTTCATAAGTGGATTTTTCCTGTTTAATAGCTGCCTCCCATATACCACCCGTATGTTGTGTTCCAGGTGGAATTACTCCTTCGTCGGCCTTCGAATAAACGATCGAAAGCTCGTCATTCTTTGTGAAGAATTTGCGCATTCCGAACTCATGTTTGCTCAATGCTGTCGTTACCTGCTTCATAATTTCTTTGGTTTTCGCCGCACCATCAGCCCCGGTCATTATATCATCTACATACATATTTTCCAATATAATCTGTACTGTAAGTGTTTTAAATCTGTAAACTGCCGGTTTTTTGTGTTTATTATTTCGCCACAAAATATTTTGGTACTCTCATCTTCCGGTGATACCCACACCTGCTGGTACATCTTCTCTATATCTTCACACAGTAAAAAATTCGAGCTGGCGGAACTTGAAATTTATTTTGACTAGTGGTGATTGCACAGGGAGAGCAACCATTGATGTCTTTTAATGGTATCTCAGTTGATGACATTACAGAAGCATCAAAAACCCCTCTGAGCTTCGTAGTGGTGCTATCTTCCTAAAATACTCAATAATAGCAAAGGTTAAACTTTGCAACCATTCCTTAAATGCCTTGTACATTGCACCGAATTGTTCGTCCCGCTCGAATTTTCCTTGCATAGCCTTTAATCTGTTTAGAGCAGCATTATAAGTTTTTCTAAGCATGTTAGATGTTTGCTTGAATGGCAGCTTTACAATAAATTTGTTGTCTTCAGCTTTCTCTGTGTGGCCTGAAATAGCGCTTCACATTTTTTTTTTGTTCATCTGTAGTTCGTCTATTATTTATCGGAAGTTCTTCGATTTCCCAGATTCTGCGAAGAGAATTAAGTATATCTACAAAAATATTATAGTTAGTCACCTTGGTGGTTTTAGCGACTACTGAGGGGGAAGAAGGGGGAAAGCAAACTTGAGTAGAGTAATCTACCAGCTCCGTACCCTTTCGGTGGGGTGCACATCACGCGAGCTGTTCTGGTCATGGTTTAGGCACCTAGCATGATGGGTACAATTGTGTAAGGAGTAACCTGGTCACAATTCGCAAGTTACGTACTGCTTTCTCGTGGTAACCACTGGTAACTGAGGCCGGTTGGTATATTTGACCATTTGGCACAGGCTAAGGTACGGCACTTATAGAAAAATCCTTGATAAAAACAGTAATCTAAGGTGTAACAGCATATGCCGATGGTTGATCGGCTGATAGGTTAATGAGTCCTAAGTGTGCGGACTCTGGATACCAGGCGCCTTCCAGCTTTATTTAGCCTTCCTGTGGTAAAGCTGGGTGTCCCACAGCCGACTTTTATTTCCCAGCAACTCGTGGGAATAAAATGTCTAACAAAAGTAATAAAAATAAGTATGTTAACGCTCCTAAAGCGTTACGTACCAGCGATAGTTCCGCAGCGGCTTTCGAGGACCACGGCCCTCTTTCCGCTGTGGGGCTCTCGATGAGTGGTCCATCGGATGGAGAGCTCCGTTCGGTGCTGGAGAAATTAGTTTTAAACTCCGACATGGACATGGACAAACCTGTCGCGACTCCTCGAGGAAAATTGTGTGAATTCGCGCGAAAAAGCGGTAAAAGAGGTTTCTTGCAGAAGGCAAAACGCCTGGACGCGAGACTAGGCTTCTGGCGATGCGGCCACAAAGCGAGACTTCTGCGCGGAATCTGCTCGGATGAGGGTACTCCACCGGCACAAAAACGGCCAGGGGGAAGAATGGTTCCGGCGCTATCGGGTTCTGCGGTCCGGTCTGGAGTTACCTTCAGGCAGGCCGCGGAGTCGGAGATCTTTTGGATCTTTCTCTGTGGTTTTCCATAGGTTGTTCTCACTGAAGAGCAGCTTAAGGCTGTCCAGGAGGGCATCCTAGATAAGGTGCTAGAGCAAGGAGCTTAAACCTAAGTTCCTTGGCAGTCAGATTCGGCGTGGTTGGCTGGTAGTAACCTGCGCTACCTGGGCCACTGTCCACCAGCTCAGGGACTATTAAGCCATGGGAGGGTGCACAGCTGATCGTGGCCGAGGCAAAAAACTTGCCTCGAGCCGATAGAATTGCCCACGGATAAGCTTTTTGGATTTATCAAAAGCCAAAACGAGAGCTTGCAGGAGATCAACTGGAGACTGATCAAGAGAGAGGCGAAAAGCTCTTCAGCCTTTTGCACCTTCAATATGGACCATTCTTCAGTTGAGAAGTTGAAGCGGGTTGGCTTTAAATTTAACTATAAGTTTCCAGCTGTCCAAATGCATCCCAAGGGTGATCAGGGTGATGCCAGACCGATTTCTGTAGCCAAGACCACTGGGGTAGCGGCCCTCTCCAGAAGACACTTAAGCAGAAAGCGGGAAAGAGAAGTAGGCGTCAGAGGTTCCACGGGGGAAGGCCCCGCAAGGGGTCCCATCGCGCAAGTAACTGGTAAGGCCTGGAGGCTCTCAAGCAGCGTGGACCAGTAGAACGGAGATGTAGGACACTGGTCAGCCATCGTCCGGTCAAAAAAAGCATGAGTGTGGTGGCGCTGCGGAAAAGGAGGCTGAGCAGGGCCTTCTGAAGGGGCCTGCGGAAAAATGAAGGCATACATCTCCTGCCTGCAGATAAACCTGCATCATGCAAAGGCGTCTTCGGACGTCCTTTGCATGATGCAGGTTGCATTGGCATGGCTCTAATCTAGGAGCCATAGGTGACAGGTAATAAAATTATAGGTATACCAAATATAGTGGTAAGTTGATTTATCATAATGGAACTGAGAGTCCAAGAGCGGCTATTTTAGCCACGTCGCAAGTTAATTTTATTCTTATTTCAGAGTTTATCTCCAGGGACTTGGTTGCAGTAATGGTGGAGGTTCTGGGTGAAAGAGGCAAACAGGATGCTATAATGGCCTCCGCCTGCTTTCCTGGAGACTCAAAGTTGATACCTCCACTTGAATATGGGCGGCTCATAGCTCATTGCAAACGCAATGGGCTGGCCTACCTGATACAATGTGATGCAAACCTGTTCCACACGATGTAGGGTAGCACGGACATCAATAACAGGGATGAGTGCCTTTTCGAATTTTTGAACGCAAATAATGTAGGCATTTTCAATACGGGAATGAAACCTACTTTTATAAATGCGATTAGGCAAGATGTCCTAAATTTGACATATGCTTGTCCGCATTTCAGCGATTTGGTCAAAAACTGGCATGAGTCTAAAGAGCCCTCATTTTCGGATCATTTGCACATCAGATTCGATTTGGCATCTGAGACCATGCAGCGGCAGCAGAGTCTTTAGAGGGTTTGGAGATCTGCTCAAACCAGCTGGATAATTGTGTACACTTGGTTTACGAGTACAGCTGCCCACAAAGATGGTCCTGTGGTGGGATGTGACGCTGGGTAAACTGTGGAGAAAATCGAGAAGAATATTCAACAAAGCTAAACGCACCGGTGAATAAGGCGAGTACAAGATGGCCTTGACGGAATATAATCTCGAATTAAGAAGATCCAGAAGGGCTTCCTGGAAGAATTTCTGTGAGGGAATCAATGAATTGCCCTCTGCGGCTTGTCTCCAGAATGTCCTTTCCAGGGATTATTCAAATGGTTTAGGGCTTCTCCAAAACCAATATTGGAGGTTCACTGAAAACCGGAAGGAAATCTTAGAGGTACTGTTAGAGACCCACATTCCGGATTCAGTAGTGGTAGGGGTTCAAGAAGCCCGCATGCTCGCTCAAGTAAGATGGCCTATGCGCCTCAGAGTAGGATCTGGAGTTTCTCTGGGAAAATTTGCACACCTAGCAAGGTGAGATGGGCTATTAGGTCTTTCAAACATTTCAAAGCCGCTGGAGTTGATGGTATCTTTCCAGCTTTACTTCAAAAAGGTATTGATGAAATACTGCCCAGCTTGATCCAGATGTTTCGGGCAAGTTATGCTTTTAACTATATTCCAATACTGTGGAGGAAGGTTAAGGTGGGGGAAGGGTCCTCCAGACAGCCAGGTCAAGGTATATCAGCCAATTAGCCTCAAATCGTTTCTATTGAAGACGGTGGAAAAAACGTTGGACTATCAAATACGAAGCGAGGTCCTTGGAAAAATCCGCTACACCGGGACCAGATTTCCTATCATACTGGTTAATCCACTGCAATCGTCCTTAGCGGTCTAGTCACGAGGATTGAAAAAGTGGTGACATATAAAGAAATGGCCCTCTGTACCTTTGTGGAGGCGTTTGATAATACCTCTTATGGATCGATAGAGAGGGCAGCAATGGAAAAAAGGTTCCGCTTTCTACAACTAGGTGGATCCGTTACACGCTGGAACATCATGAGAATACTGCCAGACTAGGTGGCGAGTCAGTAACCATCAGGGCCGTAAAGGGCTGTCCCGAAGGAGCCTTACTATCTCCTCTTTTGTGGTCATTGGTTATTGACAGATTACTGGTCCTTCTGAGTAGCCTTGGGTTTGATGTCCAGGGCTGTGCAGATGTTGTAGTTATTAAAATCAGAGGCAAGTTTCATGAAGTCTCGATATAATATGGCAGTGGTGTTACCAAGGATGACTAGTGCCATTCCAAACAAAACTGTCATTGTTCCTTTTACGAGGAGGAAAAAGCTCGCGCTTACAGCTCCCTCGCTAAACGGTACCACTGTTTCTTTTTCTAACGAGGTTAAATATCTAGGGGTTATTCTAGATCAAAAACTGAACTGAAAGCAACATTTGTTGAAAGTCCAAGATAGAGCCACCAAGGCTTTCTGGGCATGTCAAAGATTATATGGGCATTCTTCGGAACTACAACCAAAAATAATCTGTTGGTCATTTCTTATAATCATTAGACCTATGGTCACCTACGCAACCTTTGTATGGTGGCCTAAAACTGAGCAGTAGGCAATGCACACTTTATTTAATAAGGTTCAGCGTATAGCCTGCATCGGTGTTATGGGCTCAATGAAAACATGTCCAACCAATGGACGTCTAGGACTGACACCGTTACAACTGCATGTTAAAAAGGATGCTGCAATTATGGCCTTGAAAATGCAGGCGGAAAGAAATATCCAACCAAGCAATATGGGGGGGGGTCATCTGGAAATCCTTCAGGAATTTCAGACAGACTCTACCATAGGAATGCCTTCCGACTGTATGCCAGCTAAACTGGACTTCCACAAACCATTTTGTGTTAGGTTACCTGACAGGGGTGTGTGAAGTGCAAGTGGACCATCCTTTGAGCAAGGGTCCATGGTATGGCTTACAGATGAATGAAAAACCGAAGATGGGGGGGGGGGGGAAATATGAATACACGGTAGTGGCACCGCCCTCTCGAAGTCCTTGGGTACCAATGCTATCGTTTTTCAAGCAGAAGTACATGCTATAGAATTTTGCGGTAGGATAGGCATAGCAAAATTCCTAAACGATGCAAAGATTTATATTGTATCAGATAGTCAATCGGCCTTAAAAGCTCTTAGGTCTTGTACCGTTGAATCAAGGCTATTATGGGATTGTCTGAAGGTTATTGAACATCTGGCAGGATTAAATAACTGTCTGGAACTTAGGACACCTGAGTTGAGGCTGCTTACTACTTCCTCACACGTCATGTTCCTTTAAGGTATCACCTTAAGAAGATGAACCTAAGTACGACAGATAAATGCCGCTTCTGCGATCTGTAAGCGGAATTAGTGGAACACGTTCTGTGCCAATACCCAGCCATTTTCCAGCAAAGACTGCAACGTCTAGGAGGGAGAACAATGAGCCCAGATAGTATGTATCTTGTACCGGTCGGTAGTATCATCAGATTAATTAAGAGCCTGAATATTTACTGGATGGATAATTAAGCAGGGTCCAGCACAATAGATCTTTTAGGTCGCAGTGCGAGGTGGCTTATCGCCCACATGGTTCTTTAATAATAATAACAATAGTCAGATTGGTGTTATCTTGCTGGTTCTCGGTGCTTCCGCCGCCAACAATCCAACCGAACACAGTTGCAAGCGCTTTCAAGCCATTTGGCAAGCATAATTTCTATCTGCTCTCAAATGCAGGTCGATTTATGAGGTCTTGTTAAACTTTGGATCAGGTAGCTGCGGCTCGGTTGACGGGTACTTTCGAGATGATGAATAGCTGTGCTGGTTGTGTCTCTTTTCATAAATTGACTTAATGGTTATCTTGGTCGAAACTTTCGTTGCCACCATTCCCGCTTCACCTAGCCCTTTTACCAGAATCCTAGCATTTTTGCGCTCTAGCTTTAAATCCTGCATACATATTTCCGAAATGAAAGATGCCTGAGACGGAGAATCAAGTAAGCACGATATGTTTGGTAGTGGCCATTGAAGTATTTAATTCTCACTAACGCAGTTGGTAAGATAGTGCGTGATGTATAGTGTTTCTTTTGACAATGATAGCATCTCGCTCTAGACCGACACTCTTAAACCCGGTGACCGCCATTTAAACAATTTAAGCACCGTTTCGAGTTCATGTCTTGTTAAGTGTCGCAAATATTCGATGTTCCTCTTGTTTGGATATTGTACATTTGTTGGTAACTCCAGATGATGTAGCCAAAGTACATGCTTGTGATAATGGTATCGCTCGAGTTGGTATCATTTTCATGGTGTAGCTTTTTAATGAATGGGTCCTATCTACACGCACTTTCCTAGGAATGTTAGTGGGAAAGTCCTGCTCCGTTGTTTCCTGCGCCCAAAGATATCTGGTTTCGTTATCCAACCAATTTATTTAATATAATATTAAGTAACCAAGGATCTCTTTTTTCGGCATCCGCACCTAACGCCTTTGATCCTCTAATTGCTACATCGATTGAATCTGTTAATTTTCTAGTATTTGTAGTATTGGGTTGTGTAATATTTGGTTATTTCATAAATGTCTTAGTGAATGCGTTAACGGCTTATCAATTTCTGTCGTATCGTTTTATGAGCTTTTGTGGCGCCTCATTATAATTAGAATCAGTCATTGGAAGAGGCCGAATTAGTGCTAATGGTTCTCTTTTTAACAGACCCCTCAGGTACTAAAACTTATTTGTCTAACAGCCTATTGGCGCTGTGTATTGTTCATTGTATTGTGTGCGAGCATCACTCGATAGCGTTCAATTCTGCATGAACCTTCAAAATCTGGAAGTTCTGATTCGACGCTGCAATCAAGATCAAACATCCCATTTTCAATAGTCTGAAACTCGTTTAGTAACCGCTGTACTTTCTCCTGCTTAACATATTATATCTTGTCTAGGCTGGCGTTCTCCAAATTACCACGAATGTATGTTATTGATTGAAAAAAAAATGTATCCTATCTCGCCAATAAATCTGAAAAACAATATCATTCCACTAAAAATAAATTTGCCATAATTATGATTCAAATGCTTAAAATTAAGTAAAATAAATATAATTCAAAATTAATTGCATAATGCATTATTTTATTATAAACAATCAAACAGGGTTTTTCCAATTTTTTTTGTTTTTAAATAAAATACAAAATTTTTCAATTAAATTAATTAATATTTAATTTGTATTTAATAATTTATTAACCATTTTAATTTTTATTATTTTTCATTCTCATTAAATTATCGAGCATACTAAATAATAACAGAATAAATTTTTTATACATATAAAACATTACATGTATCGATTCGCAATACATATAATATAAAAATTATTTTATACAAAATAATAAAAATAAAAAATAAATAATTATATTATTTTTCAATGAATCATAAAATATTGTTTTGTGTTTATTTTAATTTTATACATTTTAACTGTACGAAATATTATTTTGTTTTTACAAATAAAAATAATTTATTTTATTTCATGTGTAAATCATAAAACCACATACTTTTCATAAAATTTTTCACGCAGTAAAATTATTTTTCATAGCATCAATTTTTATTTTTTTTATATAATTGATTCAAATATGAGTAGCTGTATAATATTATGGGAGGATTGTGGCTTAAGGCTTTTTTTATTTCCTAAAAGTGGTTTTTAGTGTTGTGCTTTTTCATATACTCGTAATATTCATATATAAATTAACCAAATTTAATTTACTTGAAAAACGAATTTACCTTTTTTATATGTATTTACATACATATGAACTTCTCAAATTGGGCTATTAGTGTAACGAACTAATGAATATGTCTGACCCTTCTTTATATTTCCGTACAAATACAGGATAATTATATAGACTCAGCACAATTTCAACACATTTATATGCAAATATTAATTATGCAATAATCATATAATGAATATAAAACAAATAATGGCCATTATTACTATTATTATTACAGTTATAACTTTTTTGTTTATATGCTATACCATATACTCGTACTATTTGTATTATTGTTAGTAATAATTTTAAAAATAAATTTTCATTTTTGAAAAGTTTTAATGTTTTAATTATTTCATATTTTTAAAATGGGGCAAAACTAAAATAAATGTTCATGTAATTAATTTTAATTGTGGTAACTTTATTGAAATGAAATTTTTATTTTGGGTATAGTTTAGTTAAGCTTCTATAACTTTTATTATATGTATATACAAATCATCCTTTTAATATCTGGTACAAATTACAAACGCTGAGGTGCAAAAAAAAATTAAAGTAAACCTAATTTTTCTGTTGGCCACAGAACTATAATTGACTTCATATTCGCAACAGGGCGAGTTTATTAAGCTATGTGTGTTTTGTTCAAATGAAAATTGCGTTTTTCACATTTTTTTTTTCTTCAAATTACATCGTGACATATGTCATTTGATTCGTATTTTCAAAGGCTACGGTACTAAATACAATAAAGTAAAACTAATTCGATTATTTACCTTACATTTTCATTTTAAAAAAATGCCGATTAATTTAAAAGGCGTTATTTGCAAATTAAATCATTTTCAAAGCGATTCATCTACCCAGAAATTTTTTTTTTTCAAAACAGGTCATCATTTAAAGTTATGGAAAAATGAAAATTCGCTTTTTACATAGCAAATTTATTTCAATATACGATAAATTTTATTTTATTTGACGCTAAAGTTTCGACAATTTATTTAGTTTTTAAACCAACTTGTATGTGATCAGACATGTTTCGTGTGTCGTTGTAAATTACAGAATTAACAATTTTTGTGCAATATTAAATTATTAAGTATGGAATATTCCGAACCTTACACAATAATTCAAAATGACAAAAAACAAGAAAATGGGATTCGCATGAATTTTGTCTTAAACCTCTCCTAAAAATCGTTAACCTAAATTATACTTTACATGAATTAGTGTAAAAGCAGAATTTCTCGTTATAACGATTTTCTTTTAATAAGTATGTATAATAAATATAATTTAAAAATTATAATAAATACGAAGTTCAAGTAAGATGTTACCATTTTTATTTTCTCTTAAATTAAATATACCGAATAGTATGAACAAATGATTTTTCAATTTTCTTGGGGAGATCCTATAAAGCTGGCCTAGAATGGTCTAAACACAAAAGTAGCATCGAGTCTAGACTATCCGCCCCTATTTTTAGTTTTGAAAAAAGTAAAGGAATAGGGTGTTTATGACAACAAAGTTTGATACGTTGTCTCCCAACATTTAGCAAATATTACGAAAAAATGAATTTCCCGATTTCTTAAGAAAATTCTAGGAAGCTGACACCAAATTAGTCTTTATGCTAAGTTGGCATAATATAAAGGCTATCCGAAACAAGATTGAGTTTAATAGAAAATAGGGGATTAGGATGTTTAATATACAAAGTTTAATGATATCTCATCTCTTAAGGACTATAAGTAAAATTTATTTTCCAAATTTTCTTGCGAAAATCTTAGGCAGCGGGCATCAAAATGACCTGTATTCGAAAATGTCAGTGGACCTAAGCTATCCAAAAAATATTCTAGTTTTGGAAGAAGTAGGGGATCAGGGTGTTTAGGACAACAAAGTTTGATGACATCTTATTTATCATAACCGTACGATTATTAATAAAAGTCATTTTCCGAATTTTCTTGAGCAAATCCTGGATAGCAAGCATCAAAACGACCAATATACTGTAACATGACCGACTGTTAATATCGGCCAGTTAACAGAAATAATTTTATTCCCGGAGAGGCTTTGAACGGTCATATGTAGCCGGCTAGAGCTCAGTGGATTGGGGTGGGGTTTTCAAAGCATCAGGGAATCTTGTAGGACCGTGAGGACAAAAAAAAAAAAAAGGAATACTGAAGGAGACAAAAAACTAGGAAGGAAACAAGACAGGATCAACTCACCATATGGCTGCGAATACACTTACCAATTCATCTTAATACGCTCGGTTAGCGTCTCATGCTGAAAAGCAACACTTTACGAAAAGAACGAGAATGAACCGAAAAACCATCAAAAAAATACAAAAAATAGGAAACTCATAAAAAAAAAATTTGAAAAAGAGGAGAAAGCTAATTTTCTTTTAACTAATTTATTGCATTACAAAAAAACAAAGAAAGCAATAAAATCATGAATGAATAAACTTTAGAGAAATTAACTTAACCTAATGACGTCATGTGTAATACAAAGATGAGAGGAAAATAGCAAATATAAACTAAAAAGGTATTGACAAAAAAAATGAATTGCTATAAATTTAACTATTTACCCTCATCATAGTAAATCTAAGAAAACGTATGTACTTAAAACTATTAATAATAATAATAATATGTATAATATAATAAAACATCAAAAGGTATTATAAAAATCTTATCTTAATTTGATACGAGCTCGCAGCCAATAATCCAGTAGGCTCAATGTATTTAATCATAGTAAGTTAGTTTTATCACTACAAAGTTTATACATAAAACTATGATCTAAGTTATTTTTATATAATTTCACTTATTGTTTGTTAATTTATTTTTCACTAAATCTACAACTTCAATGGTCCACTACCAACTTGTACTGGTTAGGTTGGTAGTTGATACATAACTAGTTTTAAAGCAATGAATACAACGCAAAAAGGAAACAATACCCCAGGTGGTAAACCAACTACCCAGTTGGCTAATCCACCCTCTTACGAGGCTGGCTCAATGGATTCTGGGGTGAGCCAATCATTGCTAAACCCATTCGAAAGAAGTTCAATGTTGTTAAGATCACTAAACCATGATACTAACTCTGCAAATCAGCAGAAAGACGAAAACGCTGAACTCTGTCGAAAACTCAGTGAAGTAGATGTACTTTTAACCCAACTAAGAAGCGAAATTGAAAAACTAAAAAAAGAAAATGAAGAATTAAAGAAGCCCAAACCAATGTAGATTTCTGAAAATCCGCTAACTTGTTATAATGAAACAAGAACTCACACCAGTTATAACAATGAGTTCCATACTGGTGAAGAGGATCTTATGAAAGAAACAGATTGGGTACTGAAAAGGAAGAAAAGACCTACCAAAAAACGAAAAGCAGAATTCTCGCCTGAAGTTGGAGATCATTCGCAAGCTAATGTATTAGTAACTGGTGATACTAATACCAAACGAGCTCACCAGCAACAGCAACAAAATCGGCAACAAAAGGTTGTACCGAAAGAAAAGGCGCCTCCGCCAAATAATGTAATCGGCATAATAGAATTTGCTAGCATACAATCTTTAATAAAATCATTCATAGCTAAGGAATATAGAGTAGTGTCACTAAACAATAACGTGTGGAAAATCAATACACCGGATTCCGATACATATAGAGCTCTAGCAACAAAGCTCAATGCGGAAGGTAAAGAATGGTTCACATACGAAGATAAAAACGAACGCGCAATTAAGGTTATGGCCAGAGGCCTTCAACCAACGTGTACGAAGGAGGACATAATTGAGGACCTAAAGGCAAGAGATCTGCAAATAGAAGATGCAGTAAACATCCTAAAACGAGAGAGAGGTGAGAACAATCAAGTCCAAAAAAGGGGGCTTCCACTCTTCATGCTTACGTTTAACAAAAAGGAGAAAGTTGAAAAGATCTTCAACATCAAAGCAATTCTCAATATGAGGGTTAAAATAGAACCGCTTAAGAAAAACACGAGGCTTAAACCTCAATGCAAAAAATGCCAAGGTTTCAATCACACGCAAAAATATTGCAGACGGGAGCCAAGATGCGTAAAATGTGCTGGAAAACACAACGCGAAAGAGTGTACAGAAAGTAGAAACACCCCTGCAAAATGTATAAACTGTACAGGGCATCGTCCTGCAAATTAAAGAGGCTGAGAAGTAGCCAAAGAACATTAAAGACTAAGAAACAAAACGCATCAGTTTCCTCAAAACCCTAGGGTTAGAAGAAAAGAGAAACCAACTAAAACCCAAGCGGCGCCAAAACCACCAGGTATTGGTACAGAGCGAAAAAGTTATTCACAAATTGAGCAGCAATCATCTAATGCTACGAATGATAACCCCCTTGAAAGGATTTGTCGAAGCATAGAAGCCATAAATATAAGGCTAGCAAAGCAAGAACGTGGTCTAGAAGCTTTATATAAACGTCTAGATATGCATCAAACCTTGAACGAGGCAACAGCCCTCATATACTAAAATGAGCAGATCATTAAGAATTGTCACCTGGAACGCGAACGGACTAGCGCAACATGTTTCAGAGCTAGACATTTTTCTAAATTTAGAAAAAATAGATATCTGCCTTATATCGGAGAGCCATTTGACAAAAACATCATTTATTAAAATACGTGATTATGAATGTTACCATGCTGTTCACCCAGGAGAAAAACCCAGAGGAGGATCAATAGTAATAGTGAAAAAGAATCTCAAACACTATGAAGAACCTAGTATAGAAGAGGAAAGTATGCAAGTTAAAACCATAAAAGTTGAAACTAACAATAATAATGAATACAGTATTTCCTCTATCTACTGCCCTCCACGCTATAATCTAAACAAAGAAGATTATAATAGACTCTTTAGATCACTAGGATCCAATTTTATTATTGGTGGTGACTTTAATGCAAAAAACACCTATTGGGGATCAAGACTTACAACCCATAAAGGAAAAGAGCTATTCGAAGCCGGACGAATAAATAACTGCGAGTTTCACTCTGGAGGTAAACCAACATACTGGCCTGCTGATATAAATAAAATACCAGATCTCATTGATTTCTATGTAACGAAAGTGATCTTCGAGGAATACATGTGCATCGAAAACAGCGAAGGGATATATTCCGATCATACACCTGTTATCATGACACTCAGCACAATGATAATTAATAAGGATAACCTGCCTAAATTAACAAATAATAGAACTAACTGGGACCTATTCCAAGAACTAATTGAAATGCAAATAAATCTACGAGTGCCGATTAAAACACCGTTACAGTTGCAAGACGAACTAGAGGTATTTAACAGTACTATTCAACAAGCAGCATGGGAAAGTTCTCCTGCTAGTCACACCGAATCCCGTAGGAATCAAAATTATCCTATTGAGGTCAGGGAGTTAGTTAGAGAGAAACGGAAGGCAAGAAAAACCTGGCAAAGGACAGGCGCCCCGGAAAACCAAAAAAATCCTCAATTTTCTATGCAATAAACTAAAACAACTTATAAAAGAAATTAAGAATGAAACTATTAACAAGTACTTAAATGGTCTCACCGAACATAAAGATACTGATTACTCTCTTTGGAAAGCAACAAAGGGATTAAAAAGAACCAAAACGCATGTGCCATCTATTAAAAATCGGGAAGGAACCTGGACCAAAAGCGACAAGCAAAAAGCTATTTTATTTGCAGCTCACTTGGAAGACACCTTTCAACCGTTACCTAGGCAAACAGCAGATGAAAACATAATAACAGTTAGTAAAATTGATGAATATAATATTCGATGTGTAACATTACAGGAATTAAAAAATGAGATCAAGTGTAATTTGAACGCAAAAAAAGCTCCAGGATATGATTTAATTACTGGACAAGTCGTAAAAGCCATTCCCGAGAAGGGACTACGAAAATTGGTTCAAATTATCAATGCTGTCTTCAGACTAAAATATGTCCCAAGGCAATGGAAGGTTGCTGAAGTAATTATGATCCCCAAACCAGGCAAAGCAGCGAACGATAAAAAGTCGTACAGACCGATTTCACTACTTCCTGTAATTTCAAAATTATTTGAAAATTTACTGCTCAAGAGACTCAAGCCAATAATAGAAGAGAGAAATTTGATTCCACCACACCAATTTGGATTTAGAGAAAATCACTCTACGATAGAACAAGTTCACAGAATAACGGATATAATCGAAGACTCACTTGAGAATAAGAAGATATGCTCCAGCATCTTCTTAGATGTAGCACAAGCTTTCGACAAAGTTTGGCACAAAGGACTTGAATTTAAATTTCATCGAGATCTACCAAAGCAATTCTATCAAATTCTTAAATCTTATATCGCAGACCGATATTTCCGTGTAAAATATAACCGAGAGTACTCTGAACTAAAGAGAATATCAGCAGGCATACCACAGGGCAGCGTACTGGGTCCTATATTGTACATCATGTACACCAGAGATATGCCAAATACAGAAGGTGCCACCATAGCAACATTTGCAGACGATACAGCTATTCTGGCGACGGGAAAGTGTATATTAGAAGCAACGACCAAACTTCAAAAAGCAACTGACACAGCCAGTAGCTGGACAAAGTTAGCCAAAGGCGGTTAGGACAAAGGCGCATTAGCCTAAACGAAGCAAAATCGGTTCACGTAAACTTCACAAACCAGAAAGTTAACTGGATTCCAGTGAAACTTAATTCAAGGCCGGTTCCAAATGCAAATACAGCCAAATACCTCGGCATGACTCTCGATTGCAAGCTTAGATGGAAGGAGTATGTGAAAAAGAAAAAAGAAGAATTGAACATTAAATATAGGAAAATGTATTGGCTAATAGGTAGAAACTCTGAGCTTACAATACATAACAAATTGCTATTATATCAGCAAATACTTAAAACAGTATGAACCTACGGTATTCAACTTTGGGGTTGTACCAAGAAGACAAATCTACAAATGATTCAATGTTTTCAAAACAAAGTGCTGCGGTGCATTGTAAACGCACCATGGTACATTAGAATGATAATTTCCATAGGGACTTAAACATGGAATATGTAAGTGAAGAAATACAAAATCATGCAAAGAAACACATTCAGCGGATATCTCGGCACCAAAATGCAGACATACGAAGTTTATTGGATACCACCAATGCAGTAAGAAGACTTCAAAGGCAGAAACCTTTGGAATTAAGCAGTTGTATTTCATTAGGATGGAGAAAAATAATTACTATGAAAATTCAAACGGGAGTAACCATTGGGCTACTGCCCGTCAAATGTGAATCTTCATTTAAGAAAGATAAATTACTAAATGATTTGTAAATCAGTTGTAATATTAAATAAAGAAAAAAAAAAAAAAAAAAACTAAATCTACTTTGAATTTTCACTAAATTAAGTACAAGTGATTTTAGTTTTATCACTACAAAGTCTATATCAAACTATAATCTAATTTATTTTTATATAATTTCACTTATTGTTTGTTAATTTATTTTCAACTAAATATAGTTTGGATTTTTACTAAGTTAAGTACATGTGATTTTATTACAACACACTTTTCCAAAAAAAATTTTGTTTATCATTTTTATAGCGGTTGTTGTCACTTATTTACACAGTACTAAAATCAGGTGATCCATATATAGGTTTATTTTCTGATGAATACCGTTTTACTGGTTTGACGCACTTTATAGTTTTAAATTATATATATTTTTTTTTTTTTTATATTTTTAATTTAGTTTAATATTTTTATTAAAGTTTATTTTAAGTTTAGGTATTTAAATTTGAACTAATAGTATAACATTTCATTTAGATGCGATAGATTTAGAAAACTTTTTGTTGTTTCATATATGGACAATTTCCGACATTTTAATTTATTTTCGAATGTATTATTTTTCACCTAAAGAAAATCACTTAACTTAACTACTTATTATTAAACATGAATTAGATATTACTTTTTATATAAATTATTGATGAATTATTGATTTTCGTTATTGAATTCATTCACTTTTTTATTGTTTTTGAATAGTTTTACAAACCAAAATTATAGACATTAAATTACAACGGATACATAACACAGTTATCGCCCAATGATAGAGTTTCAAACATTTTTGTTTGTCTAATCATGGTCTCAAGTCCAACCATATTTTTAATTATTTTTAGAAAATTAAACTACCACAATATACGGAAACTTTGCCGTATAAGCCAAAATATAAGCTAATCAATGATATGTCGTCTCTGTTGAAGCGTGCTGCTGGTGAACATTATTGGCTAGTGCTTGAAAGACAGCCGGGTTGTGACTGGAATCAATTTAAAACGGCTTTTACTCATCGGTTTCAGGACCGACGGACTGATGTAGATATTTTACGTCTCATAGATGCTCGAAAACAACGTCCCAGAGAACCATTCATTGAATTTTATTATGATATCTTAACCTTAGCAGTTCCTTTAAAAGTCCCGTTCTCTGAACTGCAGATATTGGAGATTCTTAAGAAAAATATGCGAGCTGGATTACAAGTTCACCTTGCAGGGCGGCAAATATTATCAGTTTCCGACCTAGTCAGCACTTGCGTAGCTACTGAAGATATTTGGAGAAGGGTCGGACTAGTTCCCGAACAGGTAGTGCAAAGATCTTCTCAGGTGGGGCGAATAAATGAAATGAAACTGTGTGATAATAAGGACTCTAGTGGTTATACCCAGACTTCAACACCACGCCTAGAGGATGAACCTTCCACTTCCCATGGCCATCAACCATTTATAGCTCCAAAAGCATCCGAGTGTCAAATCGTAAATTCATTTAATGTAGAGGCTGTTCATTCAACTCTAGCTAACCCTACAAAAATATCGCAAAATTAATTACTCTCTCCCTCAGTTCCCACTTGCTGGAATTGTAGACGATTTGGACATCCGTATATGGATTGTGACCTTATTCGTAACCAAATATTTTATTATGGTTGTGGTACGCCGAATGTTTTAAAGCCACACTGTAATTTTTGTAATCGAAAAGTTTCGTCGTTAAACCCAGTAAGAGAGACTACTATCGGAGGGTCGGGTCGTTCTACCATACAAATCCTTCAGCGACCCCCAAACCAGCAATCGAAGTAATACCAAAACTTAAAGATTCTTACAAGATCGAAAAACTTTCTAGTAATTCCCGGATCTGTCGCTCTATTAATTATTTCAAAATACGACAACAAATGTATCGTAACATCTCAAAAACCAAATTTTGCAGTTCCATTAAATTCCTTGAAGACAATCGTCCCTATGCAAAGGTGTCCATTAATGACACTGAAGTTTACGGATGTTAGACAGTGGAGCTAACATCTCTGCTTTAGGAAGGAACTCACTTCAATTCATAAAAGGGAGGACCAAAATTTACCTCTTCATTCGATCCCAGCATTTGTTCAAATTGCTAATAGTTCTCCGCTTAAAATTTACGGGTTTGAACATGCTAATATTTCCTATAATAATAAAACTCTTGAAATGAAGCTATTTATTGTTCCGGAGTTACAGCAACCTCTTTATTTAGGCTGCGATTTTTGGCGTAAATTTGGAATAGAGCCCTCGCTAATTTCATCAATTACAGCGTCTTTGCCTGATTCATCTAGTGAAAAACCTACTTCCCCTGACAATAACCAACATTAGCCCTCGGTAGGTCAGCGTTAAAGGCTATGTTTCCTAGTTCGGAAAGATTAGGGCTGGGGCGAACCCAGCTGCTGAATCATAAGATCGACGTTGGCGATGCTCAACCCGTTAAGCAGCGACATTATGCTGTATCCCCTGCCAGACAACAACCAATTTATTAAGAAATAGATCGAATGATAAGTTTGGATGTCATCGAGGAGAGCCATAGTGCTTGGAGCTCCCCAATGGCGACCGTGGCGCGGAAGGATGGTGGTGTTCGACTATGTCTTGACGCTTGACGGCTGAACAGCTTAACTAAGAAGGATGCATTTCCCTTGCCTCTGATTGACGGTTTGCTAAGCAGGTTGGATCGTACCCGACTAATTTCGAGTCTGGATTTGAAGGATGCCTTCTGGCAAATAAATCTGGATTCAGACTCGAAGGAAAAGACAGCGTTTACCATCCCGGGACGACCATTATATCAGTTTAAAGTCATGCCCTTCGGTCTTTGTAATGCGCCTCAGACCTTGTGTAGATTGATGTCCAGTGTGATTCCTCATCAACTGCATGACCGGGTATTCGTTTATCTGGATGACTTGCTTGTAACTACTGCTGATTTTGATGAACATTTATCGTTGCTTCAGGATGTCGCCGAAAGGCTGACAAAAGCAGGTCTGACGATAAATGTGTAGAAAAGCAAGTTTCTTCTGAAAGAGATCGAATACCTGGGTTATGTTGTTGGTGAGCGAGGATTGAAACCTAATTCGGGCAAGGTCGAGGTCATTCTTTAATTCCCTAGACCGAAGAACATTCGACAAATGAGACGGTTTCTTGGTGTCACGGGATGGTATCGCCGATTTATAAACGGGTACTCTACTATATCTGCTCCTCTTTCTGCTCTTCTCAAAAAGAACCGGAAGTTTGTGTGGTCCGAAGAAGCTGAATTGGCGTTTGAGACATTGAAGCACGCACTCGCTTAAGCACCAGTTCTTGTCACTCCAAATTTTAATTCTCGGTTCTACATCCAGTGTGATGCCAGTTCCACGGGTATTGGGGCAGTGTTATTCCAAAGGGATGAGGAAGGAAACGATAGGCCTATAGCTTTTATGTCCAAAAAATTGAATGGTGCTCAACGTAACTATTCTGTAACGGAGCAAGAGTGTTTAGCCGCTGTAGAAGCGATTAAGAAGTTTCGATTGTATGTGGAGGTTCTACCGTTCACAGTCATAACCGACCACGCAAGCCTGAAATGGCTTATATCCCTTAAGGATGTCACTGGTCGACTGGCACGGTGGAGCTTAAAGCTTCAAGGGTTTGATTTTGAGATCGAATTTAGGAAAGGATCCCAAAATGCAGTTCCTGACGCATTATCACGGCTTGAAATCGAATCTCTCGATGTTCAGCTCCCTTCACTAAATTCTCCACTTCATGTCGACACGTCTTTGCCAGCTTTTCGTGATTCTGATTATGAACAATTAGCACATTCTCTCCAACAATCTAATAAGAAAATAAACCTAGTTACAGTACAACATTTAGTTTATATTAACCTATCTTCCAATCAAGCTTATCTACCGGATATTCCACAATATAAACTGCTTATTCCTGAATCACTTCGACGCAGCTTGCTAATTGCCGCTCATTGTCCTCTTACTGCTGCTCATCTGGGTATCAGTAAAACCTCTGAGCTCATTCGACGTTATTATTACTGGCCCACTATAAATTCAGATGTAACACAATTTATAAATTCCTGTGAGGATTGTAAAGCAAATAAACCTTCGAACCAAATATGCAAACCCCCTCTCGGTTCTCTTCCCATGACGTTTAGACCCTTTCAGAGAGTGTATCTTGACTTCTTGGGGCCCTAACCCCGCACTAAGAATGGCAATACCGGAATCCTTATTGCCTTAGACCACTTTTCCAAATTCGTGATCACCAAACCCGTTCGTCAGGCTACTGCTTTTGAAGTATGTAAATTTCTTGAAACTCAAATATTTTTAATGTTTGTAGTACCGGAGGTTATTTTTACTAATAACGGTAGGCAGTTTGAATCCTTACTCGTTCAGAATCTGTGCAAGAAGTATGGGGTCAGGCATGTCTTTACCGCAAAATACTCACCGCAAGGGAATGCCTCAGAGCGCGTTAATCGTACTTTGTTAGCTTCTTTGAGGGCGTATATTAAGACTGACCAACGGGTTTGGGATTAAAATCTGTTCGCCATAACTCATGCTCTCCGCAATGTAATTTACGATTCTTCCCAGTATTCTCCTCACTTTATTGTTTTTGGTCAGCATGCCGTTTCGCATAGTTCCGTGTATGAACTGTTGCGACATGCTTCTCAATTTGGTGGTAACCGAACCCAAGCTATCCGACAAATATTCTAGTTTTGGAAAAATTAGGAGATCAGGGTATTTAGGACAACAAAGTTTGATGAGGCCTCGTATAATATATCGAATATAAGTAAAAGTCATATTCCGAATTTTCTTGATAAAATCCAGGAAGCAAGCATCAAAACCACCCATCTACTAAAATGTGACTGGACTTTAGCTATCCGAATAATATTCCAGTTTTTTAAAAAGTAGGGATCTTGGTGTTTAGGACCAAAAAGATGACAATGATGATGACATCTCATTTAACATAACTACACGACTATAAGTAAAAGTCATTTTCCGAATTTTCTTAATAAAATCCTGGAAAGGGTTAGGTTAGGTTAGGTTGGAGTAGCTGCTTACGCACACTTAGACCGGTGACGGTCCATTGTAATACCACAAGATGTATCCCCGTTTACCCCTATTGAAACCATTTCGAGCTACTTATGTAGCGTAAGACGTCCCGCACTTTAATGTTTTCGAGATCCGAGAGGCAGTCCATCCTGAACTTACCTAAGTGTTTGTGCCTTCTAAGAGCCAATGCTGGACACGAGCAAAGGAAGTGGACCAACGTCTCTTCCTCCTCTTCGTCCAAGCAGCTTCTGCAGAAGTCATTAGCCTCCAGATCCAGCCTTCTTGCATGTTCTCCAAAAAGGCAGTGTCCCGTGAGAATTCCTACGACCGTTCTTAATTCACGTCTGCGTAAGGATATTAATGCCCTAGTGCGCCTCAAGTCCAGCTTTGGCCAAACTTGTCTTGCAACTCTACAGGTGAGGGTGTTAGACCACCTTTCCCCCGCTGAGGATAGCGCCTGCTTCCCAAGTGCTTGTCTCAGCGCTGTGATAGGCCTCCCCAGACTTGCCCTTTCTGGTTGCAGCTGGAGAGTCGTACCATGCCTAGCAAGTTCATCTGCCCTGCAGTTCCCCATGACGCCCGAGTGACCTGGAACCCAGACTACCTGGATGTTGAAATGCTCACCCATCTCATTTAGAGATGAGCGACAACTCAACGCCACCCGTGACGCCAAAGACACCGATTCTAACGACCGGATCGCCGCTTGACTGTCCACATAGATTGTGATATCGTCTGATGATAACACATTATGCTTCAACCACGTCATGACCTCCTCAATCGCTACGACTTCAGCTTGGTACACGCTGCAGTAATCAGGGAGACGAATAGAAATGTTTACATTTAATTTGTCACAGAATACTCCAGCTCCTACTTTGCCATCTAGCTTGGAGCCATCTGTGAAGAATTGCAACGCTTCGGTTTTCGATAACGGTCTATCCCTCCAGGATTCCCTTGAAGGGAAGAAGGTCCGAAATCGCTTCTCGAAGCGTAGAGTAGGTTTAATGTAGTCAAGATTCGCCAGCTCATCCTTCAACGATCTGACAATAGTAGAGTGTCCTATACTAAGACACCTTCACTGAGAGACGGCTGCAAGTCGTACAGCCGTATTTGCCGCCATCTGTTTGCCAAAAATGTCGACCGGGAGAAGGTGCAACATAACCACTAAGGCACTTGTCGGTGTCGACCTCAATGCCCCGCTAACAAGCATACGGGCCGTTCTTTGCACTCTCTCAATCTTACTTTTGTAAGTTACCTTGTCCAGAGCTGGCCACCAAACACCCACCCAGTACATGAGTACAGGTCTCACTACGGCGGTGTAGAGCCAGTGTACCAGCTCTGGCTTCAGACCCCATCTACAAAGCAATAGTAGCTTTGTTTATTCTCTCCAACATGTTGGGCTTCCAACTAAGCTCACTGTCCAAGATAATGCCCAGATATCTAGCTCTATCAGTAAAAGCAAGTCTCGTGACATTTAAGGTAGGAGGGGCAACTACCGGGATTTTGTATTTATTAGTAAAGAGTACCAGCTTTGTCTTGGACGGGTTAATACCAAGTCCACATTTGCCAGCCCATTTCGTAACGATGGTAAGCGCATTCTGCATTACGTCTACAATCGTGCTCAGGAATTTCCCGGTAACAGCTAAAGCTACGTCATCTGCGTATGTAATAACTTCAATACCCTCTCTCTCCAATTAAAGTAGTAACCCATTTACCACTATGTTCCAGAGAAGAGAGGACAGAACCCCCCCCCCCTGCGGAGTTCCCCTAGTTACTCGCCTCTTGAAGGTGAAGTCCCCCAACTTCGAGCTACCAATCCTGCTTCCCAGGAAATAATTGATTAACCCTATCAGAGGAACGTCCACCTCCAAAAATGACAATCCCTCCTTGATTGCCTCCGCTTTCACATTATTGAAGGCGCCTTCTATATCCAGGAAGGCCACCAAACAGAATTCCTTCGAATTCATCGATTTCTCAATCGTAGACACCAAGGCGTGCAGAGCAGTGTCCACAGATCTACCCTTTGTGTACGCATTCTGAGACGATGCCCACTTCCTGGCACCTATTTTATCTCTGATGTATACATCCAGCAGCCTTTCCAAGGCTTTCAAAAGAAAGGATGATAGAGTTATTGGTCTTAGGTCCTTAGGATAGACATGTGAGCTTTTCCCCGCTTTCGGTATGAACACCACATTGACCTCCGTCCAGTACCTAGGAATATAGCCCAGCTTCAAACACCCTTTGAATATAGCTTGCAGGTAGGGAACAATAATAAGCAAAATAGAAACATATGAATAAAAGAATACTTAAGGTTTTTTGGTGTTGAATAATGATTTCGTTCCTGGTCGGGTGATTTATAGTTGCACACGCTGGTGGTTAATGCGTTTTGCACATCCGGCTCGAAGGACCAAATAAATGTCGTGGACTGTATAGGTAAATAAAACGCTTTTGCAAACTCCGTAAGGTATTTATCCGTCCTTTTATTATATGTACTTATTAATTTTATTTATGAAAATGATGAAAATTTATTTCCGATCGTTTAATTTTTATAACACGGTTTTATTTGGTAAAGAATTTCACACAAGTGATCACTACTCTCTCGTAAATTGCAAGCAACTCTTGGTACAAAAAAAATTAAATGAAAAAGGTAAACTTTACCTAAAGTATCTATCTCTTTTCGTAAACCATAATAAAAATAATATTATAGATTTTAAGCCATGGTGGCAATTTCTCATTGGCTTAAATAAACATCGAAAATATGTTTATGGTATGTTGAGCCGCGGTTAATTTAAACTTAATTGGTAAATGCCATAATGTTTTCATTTGGTTAAGACCTATGATAAATATTTTCGTTATCGACTACGAAAGATAGATGGAAGCACTTATAATTATTTTTTATAATAAATCTATTACATTCTTGATTTAGCATAACACATAAACGTCAAAAATTATATACACAAAGTGAGTGAGCTGAGTTGGAAAATACAAAATTAAAATTTAAATAATATATAATTGTTTGGTTTTATAATTAAAGTTTGTTTTAGGTTGATCCTTGAACGGCTGTATGATGATGATTGGTTGTGAACAATAAGTAAAAGTCATATTCCGAATTTTCTTGAGAAAATCCTGGGAAGCAAGCATCACACCGACATGTATACAAAAATCTCTCTGGATCCAAGGTATCCGAAAAATATTCCAGTTTTGGAGCAAGTAGGGGATCATGGGTGCGATTCCGGTTCGATGATATGATAATGAAAAAACAAAAATATCATCGCATTTTTCAATTGTTTTTGTCATTTTGATTTCGACTTTGCTTTTTATCTTTTTAGTCTATTTTATCATCAACATATCGAAAGCGATTCTGGTTAGATGATAATCAAAAATGATAAAATTATCATTTTTGAAAGAGAGTTTCCTCTCTTGATAATATTAGATATTGGTTAATTTGTTTCGTTTTCCAAAAAAATGGTTTTGAGCATGCGCGCATTAAAATTTTGTCAAGAGAGTTTCTCTCTTTGCAATAGTAAATAATCGTATTAGTTTCCAAAAAAACAATTTTGTGCATGAGCATTGACATTTGATCTTATATCGGATATGAAATAACAACCCAAAAATTGTTTAAAACTTCAATTTTCTTAGAGATTAATTTTAAAAATATTCTGGAAAATGGACAGATTTCGTTTTAAAATTAGAATGGAAATTTCCATTTTCCAGAATATTTCAAAGTTAAATCTTCGTTCTCTATTAATTATTGTTTTTAATTTTTAGTAATTAGTGATTTAATAACACTATTAAATCTTATTTTCTTAGAAAATTAGTTTTACTACCCCAATATTGTAAATTCGAAAAATGCACTAGAATAAATTGTCTGCATTAAATTATATATCCACATTTTCCAACGTTAACTAGTAAATGTGCACATTGTCAAATTTTGTAGTAGGTAAATGTAGGTTGAAATCACATTATGCAAAACACTAAAATCGGTTCACACTTGAAAAATGAAAGAAAATAAATTTTCGATTAATCGTTTAATATTCTCCGATTAATCAATCAGTTTTAAACGATCGATTAATCGATAATTCATACCACGTTCTACTAAAAATACGAATGGGCGAACAAAATAATTTTTACCGTCGGTCATAAATACTTTTCAGCGACAAAAACAAAATGAAAAAAATATTAATTTTTTTCACCATTTTGAAATAAGTATATCATACATCGTCAAACCGGAATCGCCATTTGTATTTTATCGATGATAATTCTATTATTTTTAATTACCATCGAACCAGAATCGCTTTATACTATGTTGATGGTAAAAAAAAATGATAAAAGCAAATGAAAAATCCGATGATATTTTTGTTTTTTCATTATCATATCATCGAACCAGAATCGAACCCCAGGAGGTTTAGGATAACAAAGTTTGATGACATTTCATATAACATTACGACTAACATTGTTAACACTTATTGCCGTCGGCACTTGACGAAACACATTAAATAACTGTTCAGCCACAGCTGACCAGCAAAGGGTTGACACTGATGTCAATCTACAGTAGAATAATTTTCAAATCATTTTTATATGAAATAATTTGTATTGTATAATTATAAAAAAAAATCATTTATCTAGGAATTATATCATGTCAAGTTATCTTGTTGTCTTGTATTTGAAACGGGGTGATTGACAATAATTAATTAATTAATTAACTAATTTACATTTGGTTTTGGCAATCAGCTTGTTGTGTTTACTTTATAAAAACTGAATGATTTTGACATGTTGGTTACTTGTAAAACAGTCTCGAAAACTGCATTATCGGCTTTATCATTCTTTTACCCATTGCGCAGGTGGCGATAATGATGTTTGCGAGACTTTTTTACTTATTTTTAGTGTATTTAAGAATAAGTTTTTTTTGCAATTTTTTAGTATGTTCAAAGTATTTGATTAAAAAATAAAAAATAATTTTCGTGTACAAGTGAAATAAAATTTATAAGAGAATTTAAAAATAAAACAAAAGAATTGGTTTCTTCTTGGCAAAAATAAAATTTTATTAAAACCACAAAATATACTAAAGTTGCATTATTCAAAAACGGCTCACAGTTTTACTGAAAGGAGCTGAATTAATTATTTCGAGAGAATTAAGCACAAAGTAAATGCGTCCACTATTGTTTTGGACAATTCATTTGATGATCTCATCCAGCAAAAACTTCTGTGCCTCTCCAATAACATTTTAAATAAAACATTTGTTTAATATTTCGCAAAATTTGAGATATAATTTATTCTCAATCGATTTCGACTTGCTAGGTCATCATCAGGAGTTAAACTCCTGATGATGACCTATCAAGGTCATGGTTAAAAAATATAGCTTTCCTAATTTCGTACGATTCTAGGGTATCTAAACGCCTTCCTTTATTTTGTATAGTTTCTAATGGTATTATCGAAGGAGTTGATAAACTCAAATATCTTGGAGTTTTACTTGATAAGCATATGTCTTGGAATGAACACATTCATACGTTGAGTTTAAAAGTGAGTCCGTTTATTTATTTGATTAGGAAGCTTGCTTCCTTTGTTCCACAACATATAGTATTCTAAAAATGATTTATTCTTCATTTATTCACACCAGATTCTATTTTGTGATTGCTTGTTTTGGCCATATTGGAAAATCAAAGATAAAAAGGATGCAAATTTTACAAAACAAAAGCTGCAAAGCTATCTATAGGCTTCCACAATTGTTTCCCTCCGTCGAGCTGTATAAGAATGTAACTGAAGGAATCCTGCCAATAAACGCATTAATCCAATTTCATGTTTCACAAACATTGAGTTTCAGTATGTAAATCATAGCCATACAACCCGTCATTCTAATCTTTTAAAATGTTATAAAATCAAAACTGAATTTGGTAGAAAATCCATATCGTACTTTGGTATATATGTATGTACATAACCATTTACCGATTGTTATTACTAGATCTGTGAATGTTTACAATTTCAAGAAAACTTTAAAGACGTATTTGGCTAAACTGCCTAAAAGTTTATCTTTAACGCGACATATTATCTGTATCTTTTAAATTGGTTTATTCACCTTATTTTAGTATTTTATTTTTATTATTATATATTTAACTTGCAGTTTATTACTAAATTGTTATTTTATACCTTGTACATTATTTCTCTCTAATTTTTGTTTTAGAGGAGATCTGATTATGTATGCAGGAACTAATCTTAATGCGTTGTTTACGCTTTCTCCAGACTTATTCCTCCTTATATTTCGTACGTGGACTTTGCTGTAGGTTGATTCTTCGTACGAAGTTTTATAGTAAAAAAGTAGTGAATCTTTGTTTTCAACTTGGAGAACGTTTATGTCGTGCCGCTTCACCTGTTTTCTGTCGGAGTTAATAGTAAAATTATTCCCCCACTCTTCTTGAAGCGTTTTCAAGTCGTAAAAATATTCATAACTTAGCTCATGAACACGATATGGGTTACCATTTTTTTTTTTGCTGTTCGAATAAGTGTAGCATACTGCTGTGGTACATAGATCAGACTTGATTTTACGTATCGTTTTACCTTCTTTTGTATTACGCTATGTACATTGTCGCCTTCATTTTGTGAATGTCCGCGTATTAGAATATTGTGTGTTACGCTTCGAATTTTGAAAGTATTAACCGCGTAAGGTAGTAGGCTGAGAGTAAATATTTATTATTTTGCTCCCCACAACTATTGTCAATTGTTTTTTACCCTCCTAATCAGCACTTTTAAAAGACTCAAACAGATCGCACTGATCTTTTTTTGGTACGTAGAAAAATATGTTGTACTCTTCTCTAAATATGTGATTAAACATACTCACGTTGCTGCTTATAGTCACGATAAAGATCTGCAATACTTTTGGTACTTTCAATAAACTCTCTCGTGGTTTGGGTTCTTGAATAATGAGATTCTATCTTTGGAATGCCATTTATGAAATTTTTAACACTTTGTTTAAGTTCGGGGTCGATTTAAATTGTTCTGTTTCCGTGCTACCCCTCATTTCGCTCTTCAGGGTTCCTGTGTCGCTTTTCTTTGAAAATGCTATCCGTATAGGTCGGTCATTCATGTCCGGAGTTGCTTTAAAAAAATTCTTGCACACTCGTATGTGTGCGTCATCTAAGTCGAAAAAGAAAGCTGAATTCAAATTACGAAATTCGTTAGTGGAGGAATATCGATATTTTGGCTTTATTTGATCGGTGTGCTTAAATATGTATTCTCTCTGACTCTGAAGGTCTGCTAACTTCCAATAGTTATTGAATATTTTTTCACGGCAGGCAGCAATAATTTTGCTAGTACAGCCTAAACTACATTTATCTCCACACTCAGGCTTTATTTTTCTCGCGGGAATACCTTTCTTTGATTTTGAGGTCGAAACGTAAGCTTCCCCAGAATTTCTTAATAGTTTTGTCTTTTTGCTAATCCAATTGTTAACCTGCCGTTTCATTGTTTGTCCTTTTTTGGCCACATTTTCAATTTCATATTCATTTTCAATTTCAGAAGCAAGTTCGTACCGATTTGTATTTTCAGAACTGTCTGTTGAAATTGATTCACTATCTATAAAATCTGGATCCTCATCAGAATCATCTATAATATCACTTTCATTGCTGTGTGTAGGTGACTCAAAATCTATTTGATTATTTGATTTAGTTAATCGTATCGAAAATAATATTTATTAATTGCTGATGAACACTCAATTAATGACAAAATACTATCTCCGTGACTGTTATCTGTGACAACACATTCGGAAATTCCTCCCGTCTCTAACATCAGCGTATTCAATTGAGTGTTAGCTTCAGGCATGTTTGCAACTTGAGTAGCGTGTGAACATCCTGGCTCATTTCTGTTAAAGTTTTCAAACCTTGAAGTCGAATTCATACTTTGTACTTCCAAAATATTTAGATGTTGATTCTCTGCGTTAATATTTGTTGATGAATTTTCATTATTTTTTAACGCTGATGTTGCCATTTGTACCATTAGACTTGCACGATGCAACGACTTCGTGATTTTGCTGCTAGTAGCCCTATAAATAAATTAGTCAACTTATTTCGACAAAAGTGACACAACTCGAATTATCTTAAAAATAGAAGCTCAACTGAAGTTTTTCAAAAATTTTAGTAATCAACATACCCGCATTTTTGTAATCTAAAATGTGTTAGTTTAAAATCTAAACGTTTTAAAGTCAGTGAATCCGAGTAAAGTAAAAATATCCTTTAACATCAAGAGTGACATAATTCAAAATGCGTAATATTGATCGTGCGAAAATGACTTAACAAAAAATATTTCGACTAATTTTACTTACCTTTTCCGACAAAAATGACACAACTCGAATAACAACAAATTGCGGAGTACACTTCATTCAACAAAAATGAATTATCTCGAAAAATAAAATTATTTTTTCTTTCACTTTAAGCACTAAAATGACACAACTTGAAATATGACGGTTTTGTACTTAAATCAACACCTATTTGTTTGAAGTTTTAATTACAACTGAAGTTGTGACTCTTTTGTTGCAAGTGTTTAAAATGCATTTTAACCTTGAAAAGTGGCACAAATACCACGTGTCGGATAACAAAAGAAATTATTAATTTCTCAATTATGGAGAATGAGAATAAAATGTATGATGAATCTGAATATGCTATTAACGGGAATATCCGATTTTTTGAGTTGTGTCATTTTTGTTCTACATGTGCGGTTTGTTTTTTTAATTTTTTGTTCAATAATTTAATTATGGTTTGCTCTGTATAACAGTTATTGGTGGCTATTTTCAGAATAAACCTCAATTCTTTATTATAATTTGTGTTCGTCAATGGGATGTTAATTAATCTGTCCAAAAATGAGTGGAAAGCTGACATTTTAATGTTATGAGGATGGTTAGATGAACTAGGGATGATGGCGTCCGTATACGTTGGTTTACGATATATGCTAAAATCTAAGGAAGAATTAGTTCGTGTTATCGTCATGTCCAAAAAATGAATTGAGTGGTTCGCTTCAATTTCAAGTGTAAAATCTATGCTGAGATATGGGGAATTCAACCAAGTGAGAAAAGAATTAAGCAGTCTGTCAATACCGTTCCAATGACATAAAACGTCGTCAACATATCTGTACCAAAAAATAATATGTTTATAGTATGGGTTGTTAGAAGCAAGAATTTTTTGTTCGAAAAAATTCATGAAAACGTCCGCTAACAAGGGTGATAAAGGAGATCCCATAGGTAAACCGTCTGAGAACTTATAAAATCTATTGTTATAACTTATATAATTTTGTTTAATGCAAGTATCAAAAATAAATTTCAATTCCTTACGGAGAGACAAATCTAAAACATCACGGTCTAGGAAACTATTGACAACTTCTATCAGAATATTAATCGGAATAAAAGTAAAAAGGCTAACGACATCAAAAGAAATTAATTTAGAATGTTCTGGAATGCTTATATTTTTAATTTTGTCAATTAGTTGTACAGAGTTCTTACCAGAAAAAACAGAATTGAAGTTAGTATATATGTTGAAAAAGTTAATGAAACCCCTGCATAGCTTGTAGGCAGGAGCATTACAGTAAGAAAATATCGGTCTAATCGGTATGCCTTCTTTATGAATTTTTGGTAATCCATATAGAATAGGATCCGATGGGTTCATAACCGAAAATTTCCATCGTTACCAAAAACTGTTTTACACTTATTAATACATTTACTGACCGATCGTTTAAAAGAAAAAGTTGGATCTTTTTTATGCTCTATTGCCTTGCTGACTGAAATAAAATCATAGATTTTACTTATATAGTCTGCGTTATTGAGGATTGTAATTGTATTGCCTTTATCAGCCTTAGAAGCTATCAAGTCAAAGTCACACAACTTTTTCTTTATTGAACTTATTGTTTTTTTTTGTATAATTATTATTATTAGAAGAAGAAGAAAAACACTTACTCGTACCTTTTTTAATCTGCAGTGCACATGTTGATTTTAGCTACTGCAAGATTCTCGAACGAATGCAGGTTATTATTTACTGGTAGAGAATAGTTGATTCCTTTGCTCAAAAGCTCGATTTCTGAGTTGCGACAGTTCAGCTGTTTCTTCACGCACCTTCCTATCATAAATGTCAAATTCAGCCGCGTGTAAGCGAGCTAGCAACTCAGTATGGACAACTTTCAGATGTAAAGATAAATTGTCTCTTGTAGAATACCATTTACGGAGGACATTATCCCTCCTACTACAGCGTGCTAGATGAATTGCTCTTCTTCCTTCAGTTGATGTGGTCTTAGATTTTATGTATGTGTAATCAGGCACAATTTTAAACTTTTTACACGACTATTAAACCAAATATGATTATTACTATTATTAACTTATTTTAATAAGTAACCGTCGATATGAAACGGCGAGAGTGGCTAAATCGGCCATTTTAATATTGTTAACATTTATTGCCGTCGGCACTTAACGAAACACATTTAATAACATTTTTATGATAGATGTTATGTCCTTTTGATTTATTTAAAATTTTAATAACTATTAACGGTAAAAGTCATATTCCGAATTTTCTTGAGAAAATCCTGGGAAGCAAGAATCAAAATAACCATTATACAGCAATGTCACTGGACCTAAGCTATCCGACAAATATTCCAGTTTTGGAAAAAGTAGGAGACCAGGGTGGTTAGGACAACAAAGTTTGATGACATCTCATATAACATAACGACTATAAGTAAAAGTCATTTTCCGAATTTTCTTGAGAAAATCTTGGGAACAAGCATCGAAATGACCCACATACAAAAATGCCACTGGATCTAAGCTATCTTAAAAATATTCCAGTTTTTGGAAAAATTAGGGGATCAGGCTGTTTAGGAGAACAAAGTTTGATGTCATCTCATATAATATATCGAATGTAAGTAAAAGGCCTTTTCCGAATTTTCTTGAGTAAATCCTGGGAAGCAAGTATTAAAATGACCCGTAAACAAAAATGTCAGTGGACCTAAGCTATCTCAAAAAATATTCCAGTTTTGGAAAAAGTAGGGGATTAGCGCGTTAGGATAACGCAGTGGTCTGAGTTTCTTAAATCAGTTGTCTTAACCTTAACATTACGGTTGCCACTTCTAAGAAAAAACATCTTAAGTACTTTATAAGTATATAAATACATTACCGGCAAAATTGTATGAACCCTGGAAAGCGGAATTGTTGATGTTAAGCGGCCTTTTTTCAACATTATTCGTAATGAGGTATTCTGTGCTACAACGAACGATTTGAATAAAGGTGCCTAAATACCACCCCATATTATAATACAATACTTTAAGTAATTCGGCTTGAATTAGTAAACGCCGTAGTAAACGCGCAGAAGAACAGAAACTGTACAAAGCATACGCAAAAGATAGAACTTTCGATTACAACCGTGCATAAATAGCTGCACATTTTCGATATGTTTTTTGAAGACAAGTTTGGAATCTAAAGTGATTCCTAAATATTCAAACTGTTAAACAGAACCAATATGTACATAAGCGCTCAGATATCTAGAAACATTTGGTCTTACATTCATGGTATTAAAATAATTACCCTACGACAAATGATACAGAATTTTCAGATTTGTGGTTACATTACCAGACAACTTAAAAACATTTTCTCAAGACCATAAGGTCATCATTATTCATCTGAAAAACAACCAATTTTGGGGAAGCACCCTTATAAGTAACTGAAAGAGAATAGGAGACAGTAGCCCTGTGGAACACCAAAATTAACCACTCTAAGTTCACTATATTCGTCACGAATTTGTACAGTTTGGCTTCTACTGACAGGGTAAGAACAAAACCAGGCATTTACGATTCCTCGAATACGTGCACAATTCAATTCATTTTTGTATAGCAACAATTCATGGTCAACCGTATGAAACGCCTTAGTAAAATCAATTAAAATTGAGGCTACACTGCAATTATCGTTTATCGAATTTGAACACACTATGTAAGATAGATAGTCATTTAAGACAAGTTCAGTGCTGCAACCCTCCGTGAAACAGACAATAATGATATAGGGCGATAGTTTGATATATCACTCAGATTTTCATTCCTATATAAAGCAATAGCAATTGCTGTTTTTAAAACATCAGAAAAGATATCATTGATAGTACATAGGTTAAAGATGTGTGACAAAATATAAGCAAGGGTTGGTGCAATCATTTTAAGAACTTTATTGCTAACGTTGTCTATTCCAGATGAAATGGAATTATCGAGGCTGTTTACGTATAGTTTAAAATTTCAGATAGAGAGACTTGTGTGCAGAAAAAACTTTCCGAAATATTTTTATGGCAGATCATTTTAAGATTAGTATCTTGAACAAAGCTGAGTACCACAACTATTTTGCTGCTTAAGATTTAGAGACATTTCAATAAAAAAATTATCGAAAGCATTCGTTATGTCACATCGATCACTTATCAAACTCCCATTAGTATTATCAGCCATTTCGATAATGTCATCGAGCAAAACTATCAATATTTGTGAGAATGGAAGGCAAAACCAAAAAAAAAAAATTTATTACATGAAGCATGGAAGGTCGAAAGAATGGGAGGACAGAACGACGGAGACGACATTTTTCTAATCATTGTTTAGGAGTCCTGGTAACCTAATTCGTTGAAAAATCTGAAAATCTGGAACAAATTTTTTTTCGCCCGATTACAATATTTACCCAGTATAACTTCGTTATAGTGGAAAAAGTATAGGGAGTCTCTTTAAAATGAAGGCGTATTGAAATATAATATTTTACGTTGTTACTGTTTAAAACTACTTTCATATCAAAGCTTTCAACTTAATTCTAATATTAAAACTACGAGCCGAAGTATATGATACTTTTTTATATGATAACTTTAAAACTTTAACGATATTATAATAAACCGAAAATCTTCACTAAATTACACAGATATTTTATTTGTGTTAGAGTTGTCTATAACAAAAGGAATAAAAAACAATAAAACTATTAAACTTTCATTTTCTTATCAAAAAGTAGAATTTCTGCTTTTCCTTTATTTTATATTTAACTTTGCATATCATTTTTCATATTTTTTACTTATATATACAGCTTTCAGTTTTTTTGCTCAAAAGTTTTCCTTTTGTTGTTGTTGGTGTACTACAATTTTTCTTCTTCAATCAATCAATCAAACTGGTATACGAAAAGAAATGAGCACACACCGAGGCAAAAAACTAAAATCTTCCAAAAGTAAATTATAACGAATAGAGCGAATGTTTCATCATAAAAAACTCGAAATTCTATAAATTTTTTTGTTGTACTTAGCGATTAAATGAAAAATGAAAATTCATGAAAATTTTTGTATTTTTTGGTTTATTGTATTCGTGTTAACCCCATTCTTTGCTACGGGATAATTTATTGATAAATATTTTTAGACTTAGAAAAATCTAATGTTATTTTTGAAGGTTAGAGAATAATTTTTTGTTTTTGTGTTTAACCGAGAGAGTACAGAAACCATCACATTTCGTCTTGTAGCTGTGTACAATCAAGAATAAAGATTTATATTGGGTATTATGTAATTTAGATCGACGGGTGGCCACTCTATGCATATGGAATAATAACCAATTGCCCCGTTGTGTGACCATATTGTTATAAATTTGACATGGATTGAAAGATTTTTGTCATTTGCTAATCGTGGATGTTCTCAAACACTGTTTTGATAGAGGTTATTTTTAATTGTTTTGCCTATAAGTAAGTGCTCTTAATATAAGTTAGTAAAGTTGTAAAACTAATAACAATATTTGAGGCATAAGTGCATAATAAGGGGGTCGATTAGATGAGAAAGGAGATGTATCACTAATTCACCAATAACGTCAAGCAACATTTGCTATTTAGGTAAACAAATTTGGGTAAATATCATGTTAATGATAGTATGAAAACTTCTCCACGATGCCACTAGATATACAGGTATCCAGCAGCGCTATAAACTGGCAAAGATACACCGGCAAACAATACAAATATCGACCGCTATATCATACACGGACAAGCATCGGAAACTGGTTCATTGGAATCTAGTGTTAGACAATTGGAGAAGGAAATTAAACGGTATAACAACGTAATACGTTCGTTTTCCATCGAGATGGAAAAACAGTGAAGAAATATCAACAAGCACGGGTAATTATCTGATGTGTAGGTACTATCTAGTTGATCAGACATACACATGAAAAAGGAACAAAGAAAGAACTACTCGAATGGAAGCCAATACGTAGCAGAATAATAACAGAACGATTTCAGATAACATAACAAAAATATATGAGTTATACGAAGAGAGTTGCCAGCCACAATCTAGTACACACCGGAAACGATATCATAATCGTCAAAGAAAATTTCAATGGTAAAATTGGAACCGATAATAGTGGCCAGCACGACGTCAATCATGGGTAAAAATATGCGTTAGGTGGTTGCTACACACGAGACAGAGGGTGGGGCAGTAAATTTCCACACAAATAATATACAATATACAAATACAAAATTGAACGTCACCAGATAGCAGAAGCATAAAAAAAATAAGTCATCAATTCCTAACTTGTCGTCAAATTTACAGAATATCATTTCCATCATAATGTCGAATTTTATCAAAATCGCTTAACAATAGTCAAGTTCGCTAAAGAAATAGTGTTATTGGCCATATTCCAGAAATTTGTAAAAAAAATCATTAAACACTTTCGCTGCCGCATGTGCACCTGCACATCATGCATTTTGTACTTGTAACAAGCCACATGTGCACCCACACATCATGCATTTTTTCTTTTACCAAGCCACTGTAGCACGAGCACATCATGCATTTTTCCCTTATACCAAGCCACTGCAGCACCAGCACGTCATGCAGTTTTTCAGTTCATCAGAGGCTTGGTAGAGATAAAAAAAACATGATGTGTAGGTGCACATGTGGCTTGCTATAAGGAAAAAGTACATGATGTGCGGGTGCACATGTGGCTTGGTATAATGCAAAATTGGCATGATGTGTAGATGACACAGCGGCGTATTATATGAAAAAAATTCTTGATGCACCGGAGCAGCTTTGGCAGCGAAAGTGTTAAGAACCCTATTTACATCGGATGCACGACGAAAATAATATTCTAAAAGAATTTTACATAAAGAAAATGGCCAATTTGAAGGTACTTTGTGATTTCTTTACCGATTATGATGAAATTCAGGATGCATGATGGAAATGGGATTCTAAAATGAGTTTTAGACGAACTATTGAAATATGGTCAATTAGGAACGAGCAAAGCTGTTTCTTAACCGACTATGATGAAAGTCAGCATGCACGATTAATATGGAATTCTAAAATGAATTTTACATAAAGTTCTAAAATATGGAATATTAGGAAGGAACGAAAAATGTTGTTTTTTAATAGATTATGATATAATTCGATTTCTGAGGTGGAAATCGGATTTTAAAAAGGTATTTAAAAGAAGTCAGTTAAGTATGAACTGTTTATCAACTGATTATTATGAAACCCGATTTGTACCTTGAAAATGAAACTCTAATATAATATTTAGAAAAAATTCTAGAACATGGCCAATTAGAAAGAAACTCGGTTATTTCTAAACCGATTGTGATGAAATTCCATAAATATCACTTAAGATCGATAAAGGAAAACCAAGTTCCTTCCTGATTGGTCTTATTTCAGAACTTCATCTAAAACTGCAAGCTCAATTGGTTAAGAAACGGCTAAGTTCCTTCCTAATTGTCCATATTCCAGGACTACATCTAAAACTTATTTTTCAATCCCATTTCCGTCACGCATCCTGAAGTTCATTCTTTAACTGGTAAAAAATCCCGAAATACCTTCCTGATTGGCCATTTTCCGGAACTTTGTGTAAACTCATTTTAGAATCCTATTTCCCTCACATAAAAAACAGCCAAATTCTACCTAATTGGCCATCTTCCAGAACTACAAATTTCGGGGCCCCCCCCCTCCCGCCAAATTTTTCTTGTGCCCCTAATAATGCTTCTTGAATATATGAACAAGTAAAACTTTTACCAGAGTATGAAACAACACGTGATTCAGTTCAATGGCCTCAAACAAAACGCAAGCAATCAGCCTAATATTTCGAGTATAATATGAAAAATGGCAAGAATTTCAAAGAAAAAATCTCAAAAATGTCGAATTTTCAAAGTATCTTGAATATTCTGGAGGGTTACAGATATCGAAACCCTATAGCAGCTAATCAACGCCATGCAAAATGTAAATAACCCGGATACCCTTGAATTGTTTCGAATAACCTAGGAAATTTTAGAACTATCGAAATCTGTATAACTCTGCAAGTTCTCGCAACTGAAAGCTAAGCGCCTAGCATCTATGGAAACTCTAATAGATTTTAAATTTTTTTAAAAATTCGAATAATCCTAGAAATGTCGAAAACTTAAGAAATTTAGAATAAACCGCAGAAAAATCTTGAATAATCACTATATTATGTGAACTTCGATTGATCTCGAACAATTTCAATAATTCCACTAAATCTGGATATTAATGAATAATTTCGGAAAGCCTGTAAAAATCTACAAAACCCACGAAAATATCGGAAAATTCCGAAAATTGGTGTAAATATGAATCATTTATTGAGTAATTTAAAGTTACTAATACGACTAAGCAAGTTAAGGCCAAGCCTAACAAAATGAAATGCAATAACAATGGAACCCGCAAAGAGTATCGCATAATTTCGTAGATATCGAACAATCAAATTTTTTGATTAGGTTCTAAGATTCTCGGGTAACATCGAACTATCAAATACACTCAACCATCTCAAACATACTCGAATAATCTGGAAAATGTTGAGTAATCTGACTGTTTCCAAACATTGGATCACCAATTAATTCTCGAACCTCACGCATCACATTTCCATGCTATACTCCAATAATCTCGAGAAATTTTAAAAAGTGATAAAAATATGAAATCCGGGACAAGGCGATATGAAACAGTAGACTTTGCAATTTTCTTATATTTAAAATATTTTTTTCTAATTAAACCGAGTTTACAGGATTAATCTGTAAATTAAGTTGTAATGTACAGTAAAACATTCGGTAAATGAGATATTATATAATAATCACATTCAATCTTTGCAAATCAAATTCAAACTTTTCTAATCGTAACTTGATTTGTAAAAGGTTGAATTTGATATGCAAAAGAGGTAAATTTGAAGTGCAAAACGTACGTTACAAATAAATCAACGCAGCAAACACTAAAATCTTATCGTTTGATGTCGAAAGCTTTGATTTCGTGCGAGTTTAGCAAATTTTCTTCTAAATCTAAATATCTGTCAGAACTTAAAGCTATTTTTATTTTTCTATAGAGTCAGATTACGTGTAATTACTCTGACATTCATCTTTAGCAACCGAGAAGAAATTGTTGGGCCTGTCTTAAGAAAATATTTAATAGCAACAATAACAATGTTTTCTTTCTCTATAAACTAGAACACCGTCTTTTCTTAAAAATTTCCTAAAATAATAATGTTTTGTAAATTTTAAAGGGTGGTCCACTTTAAACTTAGTCTGAGCTACCACCTACGAGATCTTAACTTTGAACCAATAATCGAATGCTTGATAAATCTCATTGGTCTCCGTGGGTCCCCTTGAAAATGCTATTGATGGATCAACTACTATTCGGATTTAAGGGACAATCGAAAATCAGAGACATGCTAACCCCAATTAGGCTCTTAAACAGAGGTTTTACTGTAATACATTATTCCTGTGCCGTTTTATACAATAGTTAAATGAGTTTATAAAAAAATTAAAAAATAAAACCAAGGAACCAAGTTTTGAGAAATCCTACTTGTAACTGTCCCGAACCGTATTTAAACAAAATTATTCGAGAATCTCATTTCTATCGTTATGTCGAATTTTATCAAAATCGCTTAAGAAATATTCAATGGATTTTATATTACAGAACTTTGTCAAAAAATTATTTAAGAACCCCATTTACATCGGAAATACCGAATTTTGCCTTAGTCGTCTGAGTTCTTCTAGGTTCCATCCAAATTGGCAAAATGTTCCATCCCTCATATCGAATTTTATCAAAATTGGTTAAGAAGCCAAATTCTTGTCAAGTTGGCCACGTTCTAGAATGGCATCTAAATATCATTTCATATTCCCATTTCCGTTGTAACTGTTTTATACATATATTCGTTTAAAAATAGCCTAGTTTCTGATTGTCAGTAATGTTTGAATTTTTTCAAACTCAGTTAAGAAATAGCGAAATTTCATTTTAATCGGCTACAATCCAGAACTTTGTGAAATATCGGTACTGTCGCACATATCGAAATTCGTCATAATCGGTTAAGAAATAGTATTAAGGTACAAGTTGTACGGAACTTTGAAATACTATTCTTAACGTGTGCTTTATCTGTCAACAACTGATTTAAACTAAAATTTTCTATTCAAACACTTTTATCGAAAACCGCAACTTTCCACCATATTTTCTTCAAAAGTTGTAAAACATTTCCTACTGTGAACACAATACTAAAAAAATGTAACTGAAAAATTAAACATATTTAAGTATTACAACATCTAGGGGAAACCATTGGCCACCTTGCGGCTCAACCCCTAACCTGATTCACAGCTTATATTTACTGTTGCTTTGAAGCATTTCACTTGCATTTTTATCTAAATCACACACACTAATCTGCATTAGACAATAAGATATTTAAAATTTTATTTCACAATTTATAATTTTAAACATTTGGAAAATCCCGTCATTCAGAAGTTTTCCCGATTTTTCTCCGATTTTGAGTCTCCATTAAAATTGCCGTGACATAAATCTTTACATTTTGTGATTTGCATGGTCTAAAAATCTCTAAATTATTTGTCGATGAAAAAACACTGGTAATCGTGACCTTCACGGGCCCAGTTAAAGTTAGCCGAAAGATTCCAGCCGAAAGTAAAAAATCGATAATGCAGATTATGTTATTAACATTCCAACCGAAAATAAATAATTTGGTAGTTGACCACCAAAAGTAAATAGGATACATGGATTGCAATAAAAACTTTTGTAAATAGTCTTACGTGGAAAACTTTGTTTAACATAGAGGGAAAATATCGGAAAATCAGAAGAATCCACTAAATTGGAATAAATTCAGCCTCTAGAGTGTATAGCTGAAGTTGAATCGATTTTATGTGAATTGTCAATAGCTATAGCAGAAAAAATGCAGTTCAAGTTTCCTGTGGAAAATCTCGACAAATTCGATTTTCCAAAAATCATAAGAAAATTTGTATAAAATCAGCCTCTAGAGTGTTATGTCTGGAGATAGATTGGATTGATGTGACTTGTCAATATCTATCGCAGGAAAAAAAATTTCAGAAGCTGATTTTATACAAATTTTCCAAAGAATTTTGGGAAAATCAAATTTTCCGAGATTTCCCACGGGAAATTTGAGCTGAATTTTTTTTTCTGCGAAAATTATTGACAAGCAATATTAATGCAATCCATCTCCAGACATAACACTCTAGAGGCTGATTTTATGCAAACTTTCTAATGATTTTTGGAAAATAGAATTTTCCGAGATTTCCCACGGATACTTGAACAGAATTTTGTTCTGCGATAGCTATTGACAAATCACATAAAAACGAATCAATTTCAGATATACACTCTAGAGGCTGAATTTATTCCAATTTTGAGGATTCCTTTGATTCTTGCGGTATTTTCCGCGACTAGGTTAAACAAAGTTTTCCATGTAAGACTATTTACAAAGTTTATTTATTTAAATCCATGTGTCCTATTTACTTTCGGCTGATAACTACTAAATTTTTTAGTTTCGGCTGGAATGTTAATATCATAATCTACATTATAGCCTTTTTACTTTCAGCTGGGATTACACAATCTGTATTACCATTTATTTAGTTTCGGATAGACTAACACAATCTGCATTATCGACTTTTCACTTTCGGCTAGCATGTTTCGGCTAACTTTAACAGTATCGCTTACGGCTAAATTACATTCTTCTTAGTAAAATTTTTAGTCCTAAAAAAATGTTTTATACAATTAAACAAAAAAAACTTGGTAAGTATGAAAATATGTATTTAAGAATATTAGTAAATACTAATTGACAATTATAATTATCGTAAAACTGTTGTCCTTGCTGAAGGTTAGGTTCAATTTTCACTTTGACTTGACTAGAATTGCTTGAGCAACCTAGAGTTGTCCATGTGGGAATACTTTGGTCGAAAGTTTGACTCTGTCTGATTGTGACTCTGTCGTCCTAAGTTGAACGAACTACATAAAACTACACGATAAAAGAACTTCATTTCCTTTGTTGCAATCAGAAATGTTTTTTGCTTTAATAAAATTTCGTGCAAGCTCCTCAACAACTAAACGCGTTCCGTTGAACATACCTAGGTTTGTTAATCGCTTACTCTCGAATCTGTGCTATAATAAATTTACCCATCGCCACAAATTTACCCAGATGCATTGTTCTTGATCCAATTTACAGTTTTCGCTGTTCAGTGGACCGTTAGTAGGCTCGATTTGCAGCATTCGATAATTTAAGCGCGTGTCCTTCTTTGTGAGACTGGAAGCATCTGACGAATCTCACTGTCAAGGACTAAGACTATGTTAACCAACTCAAGAACATATCATTCCATGCTACATAAGAACAAAAATTTATTTAATGAAGAGCTAGGTTTAATGATTTATCTACACTGTGTCTTCGCAAGAAATCGGATGTCAAATTAACCAGTTGATCTTGCCATAATTTGATGGGTAGGCCAACACCTCACGTATGAGCCGGGCCTCACGGGCCTTTTACATTCCCGGGAAACGGGATTGTGTGAATTCACAAGTTTTTTATCCAATACCACATTAAAATTGTAACAATTTTAGATATTAGGTCAAGAAATAGATAGGAATAAGAAATTAAGTAAGATGTCAAATAACTGAAAAAAATTAGATGTTTTGGTTTAATTAACCAATCGGTGGATTCCGTTCTCCCATCATGAGAAATCTACCGGTGGAAAAAATTGAAATTTAAACTACCAGCATTGATTTTACTCAACATATTGCCTGCATTTGGCGGAGCTGAATGAGCCCAATGACGATATAATTTTCATTAGAAGCCCACCCGCTACTGAAAAATTCCTCTCATTTTCGGTGGACGTCCGCTTAATAGTATAGTGGGTAGTTTTAAAATTTGTTTTTTTACCAATTTTGCATTTAACTTAGCACCTGTTTTTTCCTTGTTCCATAAGTGGGTACAAACACAGTGCCAGTTTAATTCTGTGGATATACTATATACATGTATCTCTTTTTTTGATTGTGATCTATTTATTTGTTTGTTCCAATGGTCCTACAACATACAGGCCACTTCGGATTTTAGGCTCACCCCAAACGTATTATCCCAATGTTGCTTTGTCCTAAACTCCGAATGTTAAACGAATTGTATTAAAGAGGCAACATCTTCATTTCTTCTAATGGCTAATTTCCCTTTAGAAGTTTTAACGTCTACGGTCAATAATACTGAAGCTGGTACAGCCCTAATTATGTGAATGGCACCAATATTCGTTTATCGCACATTTTGTAAATTTTCAGTTCCGGAGGTGCTGTTTTTACTGGAACCATTCCAATGTCCACTCTTAATGTAAAGTGCTTCAGTAGATGGCTATCTAATATAATATTCAGTTCTTTACACTGTATCTAACTCGATAAGGTGTCTTTATTTTTTAAATCGTTGCACGCATCACCGGCGACTTTTTGATTATTTCCATGAAGTTAAAAAATGATATAGAGGAGTGTTTAAATTGGATTTTACATTCCCCGGAAATATTCACAAGATTTCCGGGAGACGGGAATAATTTGTATTTATTAAATTCCCGAATTCAACAAGGGAACTCCCGGAACGAAGGCCCTAACATCACGCAATTGCTAAGGAATCAAATATGTTCTGCCAACAGCCAACCAGAATATATCTAAGACCATCAAGAAAATGGCGTCCAGTGTCAGTCTCACAAACGTATACGATAATGCAATAACTAATGCGGAAGAATTATTCAAATGGGCAACAGCCTGGAAGACAGACATAATTTTTGAAATAAATCCAAACACATCCAATCTCAAGAATTAAAAATTAAAAAGTTTTAAGAAATATTCAAATAGTGAAATTATGTCGAATTTAAATTGTGCTTGTCAATATTTTCAAATTTTTGCCTTTATTTTGTAATAAAATATTTTGTATCAATCACTTTTGTTTTAACTTTCATTTTCAGATAGTACAAAAAATTGTAGATTGTCATATTTAAAGAATTTTGCACGAAAACGAAACCAGATATTGTGGTGAATTTTTAGTTTGTCTACTAGAACTAAATGAGATATAAATAAAAAATAATTGAAATTGTGAATTGTGAATATTTGGCACCCTGCATCTTAAAAACAACAGCAACATTATGTTCCATAAATTTATTTACTCAGTGCTTCATATTTAAAATATAAAAATCATTAAATTAAAACATGATTTCCGGTCCCATATCAAGAATTTCTGATTTTTCACCAATTTTTTCTTTTTTCTATGCAAGAAATTTTTTCTCTGAAACTAAATAAAAAATATTATGATAATTATTGTAAAAAATGTATTGGTCAAAGTAGGCAAAGTTGGTTGTATTCCTTAATCATTTCGATGGATTGAAGGCTTTATAAAAAATGTTATAACCCATCTTCGAGTGCGAATTCCAACGTTTATGCTTAAATTTGCAGCTTCGCATATTAAGTAAAAGCCCGAAGTAAGCTAGAAGCTCATTCTTAGTATGTCTGGCCATTTTTTAAATTTTTATTGCGATTTTGCTAGTTAAATTTAGAGTTTCGTTTTCAGTTCAATTCAACAGTTTAAAAAGCAACAAAAAAAAAATTCTTGGTATCATAAAAAATAATGTTTTGGAACAAAAATAATGAATTTGTAATATTTATGATTTGTTAGAACCGCTCGAAATGCGATATTTCAAAACGTGATATTTAAAAACGCGATTTGACGAAACAAGATAAAGTACAAAACGCGATATTTTTAAACGCGATATGGTACACAACGCGATATGGTAGAAAACGCGATATTTCCCGATGTTTTATAAATTTTCCTTTACCTTTATAATCAAACTGGTGTACGATGACACTACACATATGTGTTTTGGAATATCGCATTTTGTAAAACAACGCGTTGTGAAATATCGCGTTTTGGATTATCTCGTTTTGTACTATATCGCGTTTTGTACCGTATCGCGTTTCGAAATGTCGCGTTTTGTATCATATCGCGTTTTGTACCTATCGCGTTTAAAAATATCGCGTTTTAAATGGGAGCCGCTGGAACTAATGGAAGGGAACACAAAAATTTATTTTTGGCATCAAAGCAAAAATTTTGAGCAACTAATAGCTACAACTACTAGCAACAAATTTATAAATGAATAAATTAAAAATTAAAAAGTTTATTTGCATCGTCAACCTTATACAGACACAGATCAAATATTAAATAATAAAATCTCAATTGTGTTCAAAAACTTCATATTATTGTGATGGCATATTCTGATTCAGGGAGCAATCTCTACGATGGCATGCCATTGGTAATCGAAAATACACCTTATAGATTGAAATGTAGATTTTGTTGTGAAATCGACCAGCGGCTTATTAAGGGTCAAGGTAATATGATTGTCACTTCCTTTTATTCATTAAGACTGTGTCCGAAATCTGTGATAAATATTTTTTAGTACAAATTTTTGACATTTATTTGAAAAATATTTCTCTACATTCACAAATTGATATTATGCAATAATTTTTTGAGATATTTCCCAATCTGTGACGTTGTTATTTGATTTTAACAGTAAGCAATCCTGTCATATGCATAAAATTGGCTTTCGTTTTATATTTTATAGCATAGAGATTAGTATAACAGAATGATGGTGCAATTGTTCTCGTAAAAAATTTGGAAAATTCATTACGGTATGATTAGGTTTTATAAAGGAAATGATACGGTCATTGGCCAACTAAAATTTTTGGAGGCATCTATAATATGCATCAAGATAAATGGTTAATGATGTGGTGTAAGCAATTTAACGTTTGCTGCATTTGAAAATAGGAAATTATCCATAACCCATTGACTAGTTGACATTTCTAAGGCGACATTGTTGAATATCGACCAAACAATTATTCTGGTTACGTCAAAAATTATCTAGCAAAAGACCTTGATAATTTGGGTATATGCGGTTTTTTCAGATGATTGTTAAAAATTTGTACTAAAAAATATTTATCACAGGATTCGGACACAGTCTAAATGCATACCATTGTAATAGCATACTCCGATACAGGGAGCAATCTATACGTTGGCCTGTATTGGTCCTTGAAAATACAGTATACAGATATTTGGGTAGATTTCGAAAGTGGGGGCTTTCCAAAATAAAAATCATTGATTTTAGTGTACGTTTAATAATGATAATATGATGATCACTTTCTATTATCCACTAAATTGCATACCAACGGCATACTCAGATCCAGGTACCAATCTCTACGATGGCCTGCCATTGGTTAATAAGTTTTTATTTTATTGAAAATCTATTTATTCAATTTACAGTATTAAATTTTAATATTTTATTAAAATTAACAAAAAAGTTCATTTTTATTATAAAACTAAAAATATTCTTCTGCGTAACTATTTAGTATAACCTACGTGCTTTAACATAACTCACCACATTTATTCAGTTTCCCAAATTTGTGAATATAAAATTAATTTTTTTTCGAATTAGTTTGTGTAAGCTATACAAATATATGATGTCAACTCCTTAGTAGGTTGTGTTGAACATGGAATAAATACTTACTTTCACACTTTATTTTGCTGTTGTACGGTTTTTTGTTAAATTGCCATAAACTTTACATAAGGGGAAACAATTACTGCCCATGCTAAGGTTAATAAAAGGGTAAGTTTCGCGTTCTTTTTTCTAAATACTTAAAGTATTGAGGTATTTAGGTTCGCCTAAATGAGTTTTAGTTTTTTTTATGTTAGTAAAATAAAGTATGGTAATCAATAAAATTTCCGACCTTAAAAAATCTGGATATTTATCAGTTTTGAGGTCATCTTTGCTGGAAAAAATTAAGTTTCGAAATGGTGTCTATTTGTTTCCTTTATATTTAAGCTTTTTTGATAATCTGGGAGGTCCCAGAAAATTTTAGTTCAAATTATTTTGCAAATATCTCAAACAGTATAAAACTATTTACTATGGAAAAACTATTTCCAAAAAAAATTACAAAAAGTAAATAAATAAAAATTACAGAAGAATACATTTTTAAGAAATTTGCATAATAAGTTTCTTAAAGTTGGGCACACCTCCATTTTTTTTTACTAATACTAATGCAAAACATTGTGGTTGTAATTTTTTAGGATTACTAGTTTAGGCCCATTGCACATTTCAGTTAAATTCTCTTCACGAATTTTTTGGATTACTTCAAATTCTACTTTCCTAAAACTCTTACATACGATCCAATTGGATCCAACGGTTGTCTTTATTTGGTTGGTTTGAACGTACAACTATTTCATGTGAATTCATGGGCGTAGGATAAAAGATTGGTCGATCAAACAAATTGGATCGTTTGTATATTGTTATAGGTCAAATTGTAACTTTTAGGAGTAAAAAATCTTAAATTAAAATTTTGATTCAATTTGTTTCAATTCAATTTGTTTAGGTGCTTCTATTTGCAATAATAATTTTAGTTAGTTCATTTCTCCTCCCCCCTATGTATACAATGCATTAAGTTTTGAAGTTTAATTACCATTAATTTATAACCATACTAAAGGAGACTTCATGGTTTCCTTTGTTTGTTCATTCGTTGTGATGTTTTTTAATTACTCGGTTTTCTCGAAACCAAACCCATTGAAAATAATTGGTATTTTCAATTGGTTTGAAAGAAATTATCAGAGCCAATGAATGAATGGGTGAGGGCAACCATGGATTCGCCTCAAACGTCAAGTATTTAATATGCGACAACGGTGTAGGTTCTTCAATGGTTACGGCATATTGCAACATTTTAATTTTCAACAAGCTAGGCTATTGCTGAATATTCATAATGACTACTCTATTACTTACTTTTTCAAATTATTCCTCATCCCACGATCGTCAACAACCGAGACATACAACACAGTACAAAATAATTGATCTTTCTATTAAAAAATCAATAATTATTATTACAAGTCGCTATCGATTCATCATTTACCATAATACACGTTTTCGATATAAAAATTTTTCTTTCTTGCTTTTGTGTTGTATAAATAAAAAATTAAATAATTTAAAGTTAATTGATTGTAATAATTTGATGGAAATAAGAAAATATTAAATTGAAATTTAAATTAACAAAACAAAAACAAAAAAAAAAATCTTTTATATTATACATATTTTCCTTTGTGCTTTGGCTTAAGACGAAGGAATAATTCATAAATAGGAAAACGACGAGAAAAACATAAAATGAAAAATCGGATAATAAGGGAAATTCTAAGAAAATCGACTAATTTAAATAACAATAATGATAATAATATGAAGTTGTTTGTCTGGATGTATAATTTTTTGCTTAAATGTATTTTTATTTTTTTGAATTTTGCGACGACGCGACGTATGGGTGTGGGTGCCGTACCAGTAAAAACATAATTTTCATGTCAAATTTATTTGTGTGGAAAAATTATTTTTTTTATTTTTACGATTAATCAAAATTGAATGTAGGTGTGGTTGGGGTTGATGAGTACGCGGATGATTTTGAAATCACTAAGTCGCATTATTTTTAATTTTTTTTTTTTTTGAGTGATAAAATAATCTGTTAATAACATACACAAGTCCGGTATATAAATTTAATTGACATAAACTTTGATGATTTTTTTTTTCTTTTTTTGTTCATAAATTGTTATAAATAAATCGACTAGGAATGATGTGAGGTTGTGGTCGACCATCTTTGTTGTCCAATGTGTCAAATAAGTCGATCATTTGTAATATCTTCTAAATGTACAAATGTACAGATCAGAGGTCCTGCTGCTCCATAAGAAGGCAGTGGGGGGACATGGCGAGGTATGGCCCAGAGCCAGCCTTGCTGTGATTGATAGGGAGGAAATCCCCTGCAGACCAAGAGCTATGGTGTACATCCCTTCGGAGCCTAGTAATACTCCAGTTGTTGCAGGTTGGTAACCAAAATTTGCCAACGCACAACTGGAAAGTTGCTGAGCTCAATGAAACAAAGGCTAACTATAGGTCAGCTGTTATCATCTTAAACAGGGAGACACTGACTGCCCTGGAAAAAAGCAACGGTTTAATCAACTATGGTTTCAGTACAGTCACACTCAAGGTGTACAAGAAGGACGCGGACAAGTCGGAGACTCCGAAGTCATCTTCAAAAAATACCGCGGTGCTTGATAGCTCATCTGCGTGCGTGAAGGTAGCCAGCGAAGCGGAAACTCTCCACGGACACAGAGATGTCAACGTCCATGAAATCTTTAAAGATGCCCTCAGAGGGCTTCTCATCAGGGGATGACTCTGATGTTACTGTGGTGGAAAAGAGGCTGTAGAGATGACACTGACATTTCTTCAAGTCAACCTCTACTACTCTAAGGCAGCATTAGCTGCTCTAATCTTAAAAATTGGGAAAGAAGCGGCAGATGTCTTTTTGATCCAGGAACCTTGGGTTAATGAAGACCGGGTACTTAGGCTCAATACTCCCTATTATAGATTGATGCACGCGAAAAAAAAGGTAAGGTTCGGTTGTGCATTCTCATTAAAAAAAATATAAGTTGTTTTCTCTTATCAAACTTTAGTAATGAAGATATAGAAGCGGTCAGCATTGAGATCGATAAACGAAACTTCTGGCTAGTGTCAGCTTACCTGGCTTATAATAAAGTGGATACTCCACCAATCATTCTAGGTGAGCTAATCTTGGAGGCTCAGAAGCGCAAGGTTCGAGTCATCCTTGGGAGTGACGCACATGCTCATCACACGATCTGGGAAGTACGGGCACAAATGAACGAGGTGAGCTACTCCTTGATTACATTTTAAGTACTAACCTTCATATATGTAACATAGGCAATAAGCCGACCTTTATAACTAGTAATAGACAGGAAATATTTGATACTACTCTTGTCTCAAGCTTTCTGGCGATACGTTTATTAACTGGAGAGTGTCGGAGGACCGCTCCTTTCCTGATCATTGTAATATTCAATTTGAAATGGACTTGACTTCTCCAAAAAATCAAATCTACAGAAACAGGGGGAAAACCAACTGGGATATCTTTAGAACTATTCTGGGTAATTCAATACCAGTTCCGGTGCCAAAAACCTGCAAAAACTGCACAAGAGCTCGATGGCTTGGTATACGAGCTGTCCAGTGCTTTTAATGAAGCGATGCTGGGCTCCAGTCCCCTTAGCAGGGGTCAATCTCGACCACCCTGGTAGTCCAAGAATATTCAACAAACACTTCGTAAATGCAACAGACTCTTCAAAACAGCACGGAAAACAAGATCTGCTGTAGACTGGAACTCCTATAAGGAAGTCCTTAAAATTTACAAATATCAATTAAGAAGTGCCAAGAATAGCACTTGGAGACTATACTGTGGCAAAATTCAGGAGTCTTGGGAAATGTCTTGGCTACGCAAGATACTAGCAACTGGTCATTCCATCCCAAGATATCTTTAACGGCCGGATGGGATATGGACTACTAAAAGTGCGGAATCGCTGGAACTTCTGATGGAGACTCATTTTACTCGTTGTTCCGAATCTGTACCTTGCACATCAGTAGGTACAAGGGCAAGTAGCCTCATAGGCCAGATTATTAGCAGAAAAAATATCCTTTGGGCGATAAACAATTTTAAACCATATAAGGCGCCTGGACTCGATGGTATTATCCCTGCGGATATTCAACAAACTACGAATCTAACAATTTCCTGGTTAGAGGTAATTTTCAAAGGCAGCCAAGAACTATATCATATTCCTAGTAAATGGACAGAAGTGAAGGTTGTATTTATACCTAAGGCGGGAAAACGCTCACACTGCAATCCCAAAGACCGTAGACCGATTAGCTTGTCTTCCTTCCTTTTTAAAACACAAGAAAGACAAAGAGAAGCTCATATTAGAGGCACGATTGTGTCGGAAAACCTGTCCAATTCTCAACATGCCTATTGCAAGGGGAGATATGTAGAGACTGCTCTTCATTCTCTTGTATTTTTCATTGAAAAATCTTTCGAATATAGAGACTATGTAATGGTAACCTTAAAGGATATTGAGGGAGCCTTTAACAATGTGCTTCCAGGGGCTATAACTCGGGCACTTTTAGATCTTGGAGTGAATGAATCACTCAAGGACTAGATAGATCAGATGCTAAGAGGCAGGATCATAAATGCCATTTTTGGGGAATCCTCCATTAGAAGATTTGCAAGCAGAGGTACGATACAGGGTGACATACTGTCCCCCCTACTTTGGAACTTGGTCATAAATGACCTGTTGCTGAGACTGGAGGACGGTAGCTTCAAGGTGGTTGCCTATGCGGATTATGTTGCTATTGGTGTCCATATTAAATATCCCGGCACCCTTAGTGAACTTTTACAAATTGCCCTGGGCACTCTTTCATTATGGGCCAATGGCTTTGGGTTCAATGTGAACCCACAAAAACCGAATTGGTTCTCTTCTCTTCAAAATATAAACTTCCTCATATCGACCCTCCCACTTTTAATGGGTTCAGCTTGACTTTTACAGTTGAAGCGAAGTTTCTGGGTCTCATTTTTGATAGCAAATTATATTGGAAACCCAATATTTTGGAAAGGGTAAAGAAAGCTTTGGTAGCGCTATACTCTTGCAAAAATGTCATTGGGAAAGGATGGGGGTTGGAGCCCCGCAGTCAGACCCATACTCTTTTATGGGGTAATAGTCTGGTGGCCTGCTCTGCACAAAACTCTCAACCAAAAGCTGTTGCCAAAAGTTCACGTAACACTCTCTCTGTAGAGCAGTGGTGCACTGAGGAGCACATAGACTTAGGCACAGACACTCTGCTATTTTTGACCTTTGTAGATATCTTGGAAAAAATTTGGTAGCTTGTATTGCCATACGGCTAAAATCCATCTTAATGTGGACCTGCAACAATATAGGGCACTCATCTATTTTGTGCAACAAGCAAATTTCCAAGACCACCGACTATACTGTGCCTTCACTATCTTTAGACACAAATTTCCGGACTATGATCCCATATAAGGAGGACTAGGATCCCATCCAGGGAGGACTGGATGATGGGTGCAGTTTTTTGAATTCTGTTAAATCTCTCCTTTCGTCTCCCCGACTACTGTAGCATTTTTCAGGCTGAAGTAACTGAAAAAAAGGAATTTGTATACTGGTTGAGGTATAATGTAATATCAGGTTCGCATATATACAGACAGTCAGGTTGCCATAAAAGCGCTTCAATCACACCTCCTTACGTCGAAAGTAGTCCAGAACTGCCTCTCGTCTCTTAGCGAGAGGGGAATTCAGTTCAACATCCACATTTTATGAGTGCCAGGGCATTTCAAAAGTACCGGGAATATAAACGCCGATGAACTGGCTCGACGTGGTAAAACGGACCACTTCTCAGAAAGGATATTGAATTGCCTCTTGCGGTATGCAAATTGCTGCTTCAGGAAGAAGCTACCAAGTTGACGAATGACAGTTGGTCAAGTATCACTTCTTGCGTAATAACTCGGCGGGTCTATCCAATGTTGGACTTGGCGAGAACCAAACAGCTGATCTCACTTCAGCGAAGTCAGATCATTGTGGTTGTTAGAGTGATTACGGGGCTCATAGGGAGGCATGCGAGTAGACATGGTGTCTTCTCACATGACTACTGTCGTAGTTGCGAGGACGAAGATGAGGAAGAGACAGTACTTCATCTTCTTTGCACCTGCCCTCGTTTGGCACAAAATAGACTAAAGTTTCTAGGGACGCCCCACTTCAAGGACCTAATGGACCTCTGTAGGATGGACGTCAGGAGTATCCAGCGCTTTGTTAACAGCTCAAAATGGTTCCAATGAGTTGGAGGAAACAATTATTCCTGGTATGGCTACGGACCATTTTTGAGCCTATGCATGGTCCTTGTGGACCGCCACCTAAACCTAACCTAATCTAAATGTAAACAATAAATAACTATTAATACCGAAAATTTTATTGTTATTGCAAACATAAACATGTTGTTGTCAATAATTTATTTTGAATTACATCTACTGCAAAAAATCGTAAAGGTTTGTTATTATCAGTACGTGAATGAGTGAGTTGGGTTCTAAACTCTATATATGTACATTCGCCGGTAGTTTTCACAAGTACCCGCATCAAGTTGGTACAACTGCCTTGTACAGCTACACCGTATCAACAGCTGGTAAAATTATCCATTTTTGAAATTAATTTACTCAACTACACATAACACGTGTGTAAAAAAGCGCAATCCTTTAAAACATTTATTGACCATAATCTTACCATATAAAACGGGTACTAAGTACACAGGTGCACGAACTTTAACTATAATTTGGTAGTTATTTTCTAAATTTTATACAATTTTCCAGAAGAAATTGACTTACGAGTATATCCATAGTAATATTCGTTTGTCCCAAAAAGTTACGTTTTATTATCACTACAGGAAACATTTAAGTTCATGTAGTACACCCGAATTTATTTTTTTTTTATTATTTAGTTACATGTATTCTGGCCCAAGTTATAAAGCAAGAAATTGCACTTGACCACCCTTACAACCAAGTTTCCCTATTTAGCCAGTGAGTTTATGTATTTTGGCTCAACTATGACTTTCTATTGGGAGATTTAATATTAATTATTTTTTTTTTATTTCTTAGATACCACTCGAATACTAAACGAAGTTATGGTGCTTCAACCCACCCGGAGTTGTGGTTTACTTTTACGTCATTCTTGCCAAATATCTACTATATTTGCGATTTGAAATTTGTAATTGTAAAAATGTCATGTTAAAGTGGAGCCAAAATAATTGTGAAATTAAGGAATACTAATCAAATTTTTCCGTCTTAAAAGAACTCCTAACCCAAAGCCGACTGTAAAGCTTACGTTGTGATCATCAAGTTCAAAGAGAAATAAAAACCGGTCAGATAAAATGACATTAGAGGCCAATCAGATTGATAATCTTCCAGATTGCTAAAACTTCAAGAACAAGTGGGCGTTATTTTTGCGAGATTCGATAAAAGGCAAGCCAATATCCCACCCTTAATTAATTTTAATTTTTTTATTCTTTCTACCTGATTCAGAGTAAAAATGGAAACACTACGATTTAATTACAATTTAGTAAATGTCAAAGATGTGAATTGAAACCACTGACTTTATCTTGGGTGTATCGTTATACTCATACGTTTTATCCATCTTGGAATGATTACCTTGTCCACATTCATCACTTCAAGGCGTGACTTTTTCCATGAGTTCCTGTTTTCAATAACTGTAATGTATGCGTAGTTAACACATGTAAACGCAGCATTATACGAATCGTAGCAATGTTCATGAAGAACATAAAAAGGTGCAATGAAAAAAAGAGCATTCTATTAAGTGGTGTAAAAGACAACGTGTGTATATTATTTCCATCTCGTTTAAGAAGAATAATAAAAACATCACACTGGCGACGAGGAAAAAAAAATAAATAAGAATAAAATGAGAAATCGAACATAAATAATCATATATGAGTAGATTTGAATAAATATACAATATAAATAATTATGGTGGTAGACGAGGACGACAAAAGTAACAGGGTTGAAGAAACGCGATTCGCGGAGGAATTTCACCCAGAAACAGACGAATGGAGTCTGTATCAAGAGCGATTAGAAAATTTTTTTAACGCATGTAACACAACAGACGAGGCTCAAAAAGAAAATTTTATTATTAAATTCTGTTAGTACAAAAGTATACAAATTAGTACGCGATTTAGCGACGCCATCTTTACCTACCGATAAAAGTTACACAGAGCTTTGTACCATATTAAAAAAATTCTATACCAAACCCATCATAATATGGTTGGAGAGGAAACACTTTTACGAAGCCACACGACTGGAGAGCGAATCAGCAGCTGAATTTGTAGCTAAGTTAAAACGACTCGCCAGCAATTGTAAGTTTGGAGCGCATTTGGAATCCAAATTACTCGACAAATTCATAGTCAGCCATAGTGGATATTCCAGAGCATTTGATCGTCTTTGTGAAGAGGACGACGAAACTAAACTAACATTACAAAAGGCATTAGAAATTGTGTTAAAATACCAGGGGCATTCAACGACATTAAATATAGTGAACAAAAATTATTCCTCGAATAGAAACGGGTCAAATCAACCAAAATTTGGCAAGAATGACAGCACAACGCCGCATACATCAGCGAAATCGAAATGTGTACACTGCGGATTCAAAAATCACGCAAGCAGCAATTGTCGTTACAAAGTATAGCAATCTGTAGGAAGTGTAACAAATTGGGTCATATAGAGCCACGGTATGTAGAAACAAAAACATTTTATATGTGTCAAAGTCAGCAATTCAGATGTTCAGCGTACACACCTGAATAGCGAAAGTAACTTAGCGGAGACACATATATTTAGCATAAACACAATCGTTAGTAATAGTAGTTCTATGTTGGTAGACATCGAAATCGATGATAAATTTTTTAGATTTATGTTAGATAGCGGTGCAGGAGTATCTCCGATAACTTTTAAATTATATAAGCAAGAATTTTCAAATTTCAATTTGCAACCAACAAATGTAAAACTGTCCGCATTCTCAGGTCATGAAATTGAGGTTATGGGTGCATTCTGCCCGAGAGTAAAATATGGTGGGAAGACCGTCGAATTTCCATTATTAGTGATAAAGTCAACCAGTGCAATTAGCAATTCAACACCAGCTTTATTGGGAACAGATTTTTTGTCAAAGTATAATATCAGGTTCATGCAGGTAAATAATATCCAGACTGACAAAGAGTCATTACTAAAAAAATTATTGAACGAGTTTCAGATACTATTTGATGGTAAATTAGGCAAATATAAATATCATCAAATCAAGTTAGGACTAAACGAAAATGAAAAACATTTTTTTCGGAAACCCAGACAAATCCCCTAGGCTTTTAAGGAAAGTGTCGATAATGAATTAAACCGGTTGTTGGATTTAGGTGTAATTACACCAGTGCCAACGAGCGACTGGGGTACGCCTTTAGTTCCTGTTTTAAAACAGGGAGGTGGCATTATACTCTGTGCCGATTATAAGGTCACATTAAATAATGCATTGACCGACGACAAACATCCTATACCTCTAATTGAGGAGATATTCAATAAGTTACAGGATGGTAAACAGTTTTTAAAGCTAGTTATGGAAGCTGCATACAATCAATTTGAATTAGTGGATGAGTCTCACAAATTAGTAGCTTCGAGCACCCATCGTGGGGTGTTTCTGGTTAAACGAATGCCGTATGGTATCATACCCGCTACTGGAATTTTTCAGAAAGAGTTAGAAAGATTACTGTTGGGAATTCCCGGCGTTGTAAATTTTCTAGACGATATTGTCGTGACGGGTAAGACTACGGAAGAGCACTTAGAAAATTGGAAATTCACATTTCAACGTTTAGCGGGCGCTGGTTTAAAGCTTCGCAAAGAGAAGTGCGAGTTTTTTAAAGATGAGAAAAAGTACCTAGGACATAGAGTTTCAAAAGACGGTTTATCAAAATCGTTACAACGCATAGACGCAGTTATCAATGCGCCGGTACCATCTAGTGTCACAGAAATAAGAGCGTTCAGCGGTATAGTGAATTATTATGCAAAGTTTATACCAAATATTTAGCCTTACTATGTTATGAGTTGCTGGCTTGGCGGATTTTATCTAATGAAAAGGGTAGGGTTGAAAAAATATTAAGCAAACCGAGAACAAGCATGAAGGTACAGATGGAATGTTCTTATAAAAATATGGCTCCAAAACCATCAATGCAAGAAACTAAAGGTCACAAAAGTCAGAATGAAATTATTAAAGCTGCTGAACTAAGTAGTTTAAAAACTCTAAGACTCAAAGGGTACCTCAGTATAAGTTACGGACTTTAAAATCAAAAAATAGGGGAAGACATAGAACTGGAATGGAGGTTCTATAGAATTGAGGGGCCAAACACTGGTTTCAAAACTTATATATGTAATAATTTGATCAATCAATCATCTGAAATTGTTTTGAATAAATTACCTGAAATCGTTAAAACACTTATCTCTAAAAATGTGGAGCCTAGACTTATGATCTCTCACAATTCATCTGACGAGGCGCTTGCCTTTGCTGTGTAACTGCAATAAGCACATAAATGGAGGAAAGGCTAAACTGAGAAGAGCAGAACTCAAGAAAGGCTATTGACCAGAACTCGAGGAAGTATTTATGGTACTAGCTCAAGAAAAATAAAATCTGAACATTTTGAAGCTCTTTGCCATAAGTATATACTATATTCCAATAAGCTATTGGAATGGCTTTGAATTTCGAACGACGAGGTCACTTTCAAATTAGATAGTCAACAAGATGATGATGTGGATTTAGAAAATATTGCTGTGCAGAGAAACAGTAGGTTCTTCCATAAAGAATTCTTGCACTTCTTCTTCTAGCGCAGTGAGAGGGGGTTAGTCCGTAGCGACTGTAATCGATTATGTCATTGCCGGAAGGCTCTCCTGGTGGCTTAGGCTAAGTAAGTTCCATGTTTAAAATTTAATATCGTGTCCGAGGACGTTGTTGTGAATCCAAAAACTCACTCCCTGTACGAGGACCACAGCTTTCACAGAAAAGGCAGTGGGAGTTTTTGCTGAAGTTGTATGCAGTTACTGCACATGAGCCTGACCACGCATATCCGATGAACTATGAGACCACCTAGCAAACTTCGAAACAAAGTGCAAAATACTTTTGTTCTCTCGTAAAACTGTTACAAATGAGATGCAATAACAATAAAACCAGATAACTCAAACTTAATTATTATAAAAAAATAAATAAAACTCCTGAAGGAGTGTTAACAAAACCAATAAAAACTCTTAAAGAAGGTGGTCGGTAACAGTACGCAAAAATAGGCAGGGCTTGGCGGCTAATTCCCAAAGAAAAAGCTAAGTATGGCAAACGCAAAATTAACCAAACAGCATAGTACTGGTGCCTCAAATTAAGAGAGAGAGAGAGAAAGAGAGAGAGAGAGAAAGAGAAAGCTAAAGCACGAGAACGTACGGGGTCACTACTAAAAGTTACCTCGCTTCAAATAGGAGCCTTATTGCAATAAATATACTCGTTGAGAGTGATTAACTGATTACGGATGGATCAAACCTGTTCCTCTCGTTACCAATATTTCTACATCAAGAACATATCGACCCCGAAGGCTACTGTCAATGTCAATTAAATTATTTTCGAACTAAACGTAATTAATTATTTTCATATTTTACAAAAAACGAAAAAAAAAATACAAGGAAAAAATCACACTAATAAGGCATAATTGAATAGCACGTTCCGGAGAAATCCACAGGACCTAATTAAAATTTATCGACTTTTTAGTCAAAGTTGCCTATATTAAAGAGAATTAAAAAAATGGGATGAAAAAGGATGATAAAATGTGAAAATATTATCATCTCCTAAATAAAATCTAATCAACCGGGAAAAATTGGTCGCCTTCAACAAAAAAAAAATAAAAAAGCTGGTCAAACTTATTAACTTTGGATCCATCCATATTTTTTCTTTTTTTTCGGTTATTTTGCATTCTTAATTAAAAATATTAAAATAAGGAAATAAACCGAGCGGACGAAAAAAAAAAAAAAATTATTTAATTAACCCTAAAGGATATTCTAGGGATCTTTTGCGCGCGGTGATGATAGAATTGATTAAAATATGGACAGAAGGAAAATAAAGTTGGATGAACCAAAAAACAAAAAGTTTTGGTTACGCGCGGATAATTAAAAAAAATTGGTTAATTGGTTGGCTGCGGAAAGGAAATTATTTATATTATATAGGTCCAGAGAAACGAAAATTAAAGCAATTCAAAAGGAAATCAATCAGATTTTTTTTTTGTTTTAAAATTCCTCCTTTTGATTATAATAATTAAAAAAAAATCTCTGAGTCTGATTGACATTTGATCTTAATCTTCTTATGGAGGGATAAATTTCGTACATTTATATACGAGTAGGTATTATACAGCAACTAAATAAATTACAAATCGTCCTTTTTCATTTTTATTTAAATTAATTAGATGAAAGAAAAAAATTAATTTTACATTTCGCTTTCAATCTATTTCATTTTTCATTATCATTATTATCATCTAGCGCTGTGTTGTTTGTTTTATGTATTTAATATGCGTATACAAAACACAAATTTTTTTTCTATATAATGAAAAGAAAAACTCTGGATTTATGATTTTCCTTTCAAGCTTTTCTTGAATACACAAGATTTTTCTTGTATTTCGTAGTTTTTTTTATCTCTTAAATTTGATAAATAACATCTATTTGTTTATTTATTATGAATGTGACAGGATCATTATGTAAGGACTCACATATTTTTTTTTGTGCTTGCTTTACGATTATTACTATGTATTATGTATGTATTTATGTTTGTGGTAGACAAAAAGTAAATGTCCCCAACCTTTTATGTTACAATGAGTAGCATGTACAGGAAAAAAAAATATTATGAAAAATGAAGATGATTATCTTTAATAGACTTCATATTAGGAAAGCTTTTTGAAACAAAATCAACTTAAAATATGAGATGGATCTTGTGTTCTGAAGTAAGTTCATAGTTTTTTTTACATATGCAAATAAATAATTTTCTAATTTTGGTTAATGAGATTAGTAATGCTTTGGCATATACAAATAATGAGTTTAGATTTCGACCTGTCATTGGAATGATCATAGATTATTTAATAATCCTTTTTGCAACAAACCTATCCTAAACATCTAAAGTGTCCAAAAAAAGTTAATAGGATATATCAAGTGGAAGTAAAATCGAGCACATGAAACATTATCCAATAGATGCGAGCTTTTAAAGGGTTTGTTTTTTCGAAATATTTCACTTGACCAAATCGATGCAACAACTATACTTAAATCAAATAAAATAAAGGCACCGAGTCCGCCACCGAGAATAAACTAGAGTGATAATGAACCGGCAAAAATGATGTGGAACAGTTTTTATTAAATGAACCATCTGTTTGAGTTCTATTTAAGCAAAGAAAGCTTTAAACGTAGGTTAAAGCTAAATAATGCTCCGCCCTGAAATTAACTCGATACGAAAGCTACATGTGTGTACGAAATCAACTGAACTCATCTCAATCTAATCTCTCATTAAGCCCACAGCACCACAACCCCAACTCAACACTGTATTTAACAACTTAACCTTCAACGCAACCTTTAATTTAACGCCCAACTTAATCCTCAAATCAACACAGTCCGGAAAATTAATCCTCAAATCAACATAGTTTGAAGAGCATAACTCAGAACAGATCAAGCTAACTTAAGACTCAAATTTCAATTCAACACCCAAATTAAGCTCAATACATCTCACTCAACCAGAAATAGCACCATCCACAATCCCCAAATCAACGTGGTCTGGGAAAACATACTTGCGTACGTGAACTCACTAAACCTGAACTCAACGACAACTCAACTAACACGTGAATACATCAACAATTCGCTACAATCTTCAAGGTCCATTACTATTACCAATATCATTACAATTACCATTACCATTACCATTACAATTACCATTACTATTACCATTACCATTACCATTGCCATTACCTTTACCATTACCTTTACCATTACCATTACCATTACCATTACCATTACCATTACCATTACCATTACCATTACCATTACCATTACCATTACCATTACCATTACCATTACCATTACCATTACCATTACCATTACCATTACCATTACCATTACCATTACCATTACCATTACCATTACCATTACCATTACCATTACCATTACCATTACCATTACCATTACCATTACCATTACCATTACCATTACCATTACCATTACCATTACCATTACCATTACCATTACCATTACCATTACTATTACCATTACCATTACCATTACCATTACCATTACCATTACCATTACCATTACCATTACCATTACCATTACCATTGCCATTACCATTACCATTGCCATTACCATTACCATTACCATTACCATTACCATTACCATTACCATTACCATTACCATTACCATTACCATTACCATTACCATTACCATTACCATTACCATTACCATTACCATTACCATTACCATTACCATTACCATTACCATTACCATTACCATTACCATTACCATTACCATTACCATTACCATTACCATTACCATTACCATTACCATTACCATTACCATTACCATTACCATTACCATTACCATTACCATTACCATTACCATTACCATTACCATTATCATTACCATTACCATTGCCATTACCATTATCATTATCATTATCATTATCATTACCACTACCATTACCATTACCATTGCCATCACCATTACCTTTACCATTACCATTACCATTACCATTACCATTACCATTACCATTACCATTACCATTACCATTACCATTACCATTACCATTACCATTACTATTACCATTACCATTACCATTACTATTACCATTACCATTACCATTACCATTACCATTACCATTACCATTACCATTACCATTACCATTACCATTACCATTACCATTACCATTACCATTACCATTACCATTACCATTACCATTACCATTACCATTACCATTACCATTACCATTACCATTACCATTACCATTACCATTACCATTACCATTACCATTACCATTACCATTACCATTACCATTACCATTACCATTACCATTACCATTACCATTACCATTACAATTACCATTACCATTACCATTACCATTATCATTACCATTACCATTACTATTACCATTACCATTACCATTACCATTACCATTACCATTACCATTATCATTATCATTACCATTACCGTTACCATTACCATTACCATTACCATTACCATTACCATTACCATTACCATTACCATTACCATTACCATTACCATTACCATTACCATTACCGTTACCATTTCCATTACTATTACTATTACCATTATCATTACCATTACCATTACCATTACCATTACCATTACCATTACCATTACCATTACCATTACCATTACCATTACCATTACCATTACCATTACCATTACCATTACCATTACCATTACCATTACCATTACCATTACCATTACCATTACCATTACCATTACCATTACCATTACCATTACCATTACCATTACCATTACCATTACCATTACCATTACCATTACCATTACCATTACCATTACCATTACCATTACCATTACCATTACCATTACCATTACCATTACCATTACCATTACCATTACCATTACCATTACCATTACCATTACCATTACCATTACCATTACCATTACCATTACCATTACCATTACCATTACCATTACCATTACCATTACCATTACCATTACCATTACCATTACCATTAGATTACTATTACCATTACCATTACCATTACCATTACCATTACCATTACCATTACCATTACCATTACCATTACCATTACCATTACCATTACCATTACCATTACCATTACCATTACCATTACCATTACCATTACCATTACCATTACCATTACCATTACCATTACCATTACCATTACCATTACCATTACCATTACCATAACCATTACCATTACCATTACCATTAACATTACCATCACCATTACCATTACCCTTACCTTTGTCACTACCATTACTATTACCATTACCATTACCATTACCATTACCATTACCATTACCATTACCATTAGCATTCCAATTCCGATTACCATTACTATACCACAAATACTCAAATTGTACATATATGGATTGCTTAATTTCCCGCTAAACCCTAATTCAATAAATAATCCAACCCCAACTCAACTACACCTCAACTTTAACTGAACCTGCAGATTGACCCCTAACTTAACCTTCAAGTCAACCCGATATTCAGTAATCAACTTAATAATCAAACCAGCATACATAAAAAATTGGTAAGTATTTATATAACAGGTGGTTTTGGGTCAATTCGTATGGCAGGTACCAAACCCTGACTTGCAGGTTCCAAAAGGTTTTCAATTCTTCACCAAAATATCCAAATCGGACAAGCCGTTCTTGAGATATCATGGGTAAAGGCATCCAGCCACCCAGACGTATAGCCAAACGAACGGACATTTCTTTTTTGTTGTTTTTTCAGACTCAGTAACTTTCAATATGTCGTGAAAAGTGGTTTTGAACCAACCCATTTTTTGCACATTTTTGACAGGATTTTAATACTTTGGACTTTTTAGACTGAATCAATAAATAACTATACCGCTTTACTAAACCAATCAGATTTCACAATTAACGGAAAGAAACCGTAAAGTTATCAAACTTAGAAGGCTACAAAAGTCATAAATAAATTTGAAAAATTAATAAACTGTTAAATACTTGCAATGTGTAAAGAAGAAAACCAGTTCGTTCAGAATTAATTAAGTCACCCATCGGCTACCAAAGACAGATTAACCTTTATAGAATTCAATACAAAATTTTACTACCTGAAGATGTCAATGCTGAAGAAAAAGCACATGCTGCCGAATACCAGCTCAATGACAAATTTCTCTTTATTACAATCAATAACACATTTTTTGTATTTTTTAATTTTCAGAACCCAGAACGGAAATTTTGACAGCTAAACTAGCCTATGATTTAGTTGCCTTAACCGTGTGACTTCAGCGCCAATTTTAGAGAATAGCTCCAAATTTTTAGTGATCATTTTTGGAACTAAAAAAATTAATAATTTAAAAAGGAAACTAACTAAATAAAACGGCAGATTTGGGATTCCTTTACTCGGAATTTGCTTATTTTTAGTAAGGACATTTTCAAAAAAATCTAATTTTTTATGAAAAGTTAGAATATAGTTAAGCAATCTAAATGCGTGTTGCAACAACAATTACATCTCGCAAAATGTATTAAAAATCATAAATGGCGCACACTTGCAGATTTTATGCGGGAGATTGAGTTTAATGAGTTTAAGGACGAATCCTTTGATCCAGACAGAATCGAAGGCTGTTCGATGTTAAATTATAGTGCAAAAGTGTAAGGGCATCCTTTGTTAAATGTATGGTCTGAAACCAAATTGGAATTGTGGATCTTGAATAGACATTCTTCTGGGTATACTAAGGTCCTGAGTGACCTAAATATAATTTTCTCGAGAAGTTTACCTTGATTTGAATTTAGGCATAAAGCTCTGCTTTCTTCTGCTCTTTTAGGTTTTTGACTTTTGGGATAGGTGGGATTTTCCAATCTATAGGGAAGAAGGATAAATTTATCTAGTTGTTTATTAAAATTGGCAGATTGTTAAAGTATGTTATTGGGAGCTTTTTGATGATAAAGTTCGACATTTTATCGGACCCTGAGAATTTTTTTTTGTGTTTGTAACTAAATAATTAATTTCTAATGGATTGGTAAGGTGCTCCTTTAGTGGTTGAATGGCTGAACTTGCACTGGAAATCATGGTTAACAGATCTGCTGTGGAGGAAATGAAGTTATTGGCTTCTTTGGAAAACTGTTTGGGTTAAGATTGAGTTATTATTAAAAACTTCTTCGTTTCTTACTTTCGTTTATGTCATATCTTATTTTGCAACTTGTTTCGAGTTGTTCTGATGCAATGAAGCTTTTCCTTCCAGTTAATCTATTAATTTCTTGGAACATGAAGTTCCTGGCTTGATTTCAGATATTTGCTTTATGAAAATTACTACCTCTCAATTAAATCCGTTATTTAATTTAAAGGTAGTAACCAGGATGTTAGTTACTTAGTGTTATGTTATATAATATTCAGCTTAATATTTTTTTTAGATTCATACGGTATTCGAACAAACTTTGGAGTAAAGGTGGGAGATTATTGTATGTGTGATTTTCTGTTTTATCTATATTTTAACAATCTCAGTGTCCGTATATTGTTGTCAATCTCGGCTTCTGATAAATTTCAATCGGTTAGTATTAGTACCTTTTGAAGTTCTTGGTCTGATTCATTTGAAAATTTTTTCCAGTATATAGCTTTATAGTTAAAGGGGTGAGGAGGTTCTATTCCACCGGACAGTGGTCTGAAAATGATGGAAGTAATTTGTGCCTATGTTGTTTGTAAGTAGGTTGAAATTTATCTGATTGGGGAAAAGATGATTTTTCAGGTAAGACTTATACAAAGTTGTGTGGTGAAGGAGTAATCTAAGTTTTGAGGGCTTTGCCTATTATGTTGTCTGCTCTCTCTCCCTCCCTACTATATTGTCTGCTCTCTTCCGCTTTTTCAGTCTCCTCCTATTATTGTTATTAGAAAATTGTTGCTTTGATTGTTGTCTATGTGTGAGAAATTAGTACCATTTGGGATATAGATGGAAACTATTAGAATTTTTTCGAGGTTTGGTCGGGTTGGTGAAATATTCCCGAAGGACAAAATCCCGCGGGACATACAAAATCTCGAGGGTATAAAATCCCAAGGGAACAAAATCGCGAAAATGCATAATCACGAGGATACAAAATTCCGACGGTACAAAATTCCGGGGGGACAAAATCCCGAGGGTACAAAATCCCAAAGTTTTAATTTAAAGTAAAATAAAAATCAAAACCGGGATTTTTATTTTTGCGGAACCTGGGTTTTTAATGCAGGATTATTGAAAAATGGAATTTAAAAAGCGGAATTTTGAAATGCGGGATATCGTCATTACGATCCCATTGTAACCATCGCTATTCTCGATGTTCGATTTTTCGTGTAAACATTTTTAAACCAAGGGAAAATTGCACCAATTGTGCAACTACTAGATTTTGGAATTTTTATAGGCTTGCACCCTGCGGATTTTGTATCTTCGGGATTAATTATCCTCGGGATTTCGTATAATCGGGATTATGTACCCTCGGGATTTTGTACCCTAGCGATTTTGACTCTCTGGATTTTGTCTTTTTCCCGTTTGGTTTTGTGAAAGTGGTTGCTGAGTAGTTAATGTTATTTATGTTAAGTATAAGTAGCTGATCTGTTTTAAAGTTATCCATTACTAAAATTGCGATTCCTTTTGATCTATCCATTTTATTGTTTGTAAATATTTTGGAGTTATCTACTATGAATTTATGAATTGATTGTGACTATCTTGAAGATTCGTTTCTTTTAGTAGGGAAAGATTGGGTTATTTATATACGACTGTCTTTAAATGTTACCTATTTTCTGTATTGTGGCAAAAAATCGTTAACCCTCAGGGTTCCTAAATTATAGCCGAAAAGCTCATGACTTTCGGCATTTATAAATTTGGTAAAATTAATATTATGGTTAACCTTATCTACAATATATTATCATTATAATTATTCATCTTTTCTGCTTTCGATGGTACTTATACCCTGCTTTGCTGCTCTGGTTTTTCGGATGTTCTTGATGTCTTAATGCGGAACAGGTCTTCAAATTTTATCTTTTGGGATACTCCACGTTATGCCGATTTTATAGCAAACGGATTCTGCTAGTGTTTTTTAGACAGCTTTTCTTCTTTTTCTTTGCGAGTATCTTCCATTTTGTTTTCAATTTTTAGGAATTCATCGCATGCTCTATAATTGGCCGTATTTCTTGCAGTTTACACAGAATAGTTCTGTTTCTTGTTCGATTCTTTGACAACATCCCGCTTAATTTTTTTTCACATTTCATGCATCTATATTGGTAAGCACAGTTCTTTGCCAAATGTCCAATTTTCTAGCATCTCTTGCACTGAACTATTGATATTTTTCGTAAAGCCTCCCATGAAATTTTGTGATGACAATGACAAGTGTACTTTATGTTACGAAGCACTTTAATATGGTCCTTATTATTCACTGATACTATATGGAAATTCATTTTCATTCCCTTGTGATTGACCATGTTTTTTATACCTACTGTTATGCAGGTGGCGCTGGCTATTTGGTATATTGCGGTTTTTCACTTATTTTTCTTGTTCGTTTTGTTCTAATTCCACTAACACACAGAATGTATTTAGTAATGGTATCTGCTCCGTGTGATCAGTTTTTGGTAAATAAAATATAATTTGTTTATAAATGTTACAAATTTTATTAATATTAATCGCCACCATTTTATGACACAAACAACTGTGGCTGGCTACCAACACTACGAGCGACGTATTGATGCGTTAGAAATCGAGATGAGACTGATGAGAAAAAAAGAATAAAGTTTATTTGGTTTTGTGTTTGTGTGTATATGTTCGTCGTGCCGCGATTGGTCCAGCAAAGTACGAAGGAGAATTCAACCCAATACTCATTTGATGTGGAATGTGTGTCGCCAAGTTTGCAGTGGTTAATTGGCTGAACCGCTACAGGACTCCCCCGCAATTGAGTTCCCCCCGGCAAAACATGGTTGGTTTCGATCTATCTGTGTGTTCAGAGACTGATATTTGATCAGCCGAACAGGAGTGGCGATCGCTCTGTAGAAATGTCCTATTTCGTAAGATTTATTAATGGAGTCGATGGGCCGAAACAGAGTGAAGGGAGGAGAATGTAGTCGGTCAATTTTTGCGTCAGTAGCTGTGAATGAGGATGTTCGTCGAGATGGTTATCTCTTATCTTCCTTCACTGAATTGTGTTGTGCTGCAGACAGAGCTGTTTTAAGATGTCTGGTGACGCAAGTGAGTGATTGTGCAGTCTGTATCATGCTAAGCAGGTGGGCAGCGGTGAAAGGAAGCATCGAAGCACACACCAGGTAGGTTGGGAGCAAGGGGCTTTGACCAATACCTGATGTGTACTGTTGTGAACTGCCCATACACACATGTGCCATTGCACAACACTACATCTCTAAAGATAAAAAAGTAGAACATTATTAAGGATAGTTTTAAAATTGAATTCTAGGAAAATAATTTACGCGATAAGAAAAGGGTTGACAAAATTAATTAATAAAGTAAAATCCTTTAACAATAAAAAATAAATAAAAATCATGAAAATACAAATCTATATTTCAAGAACACGTGCATATAGAAATTAAATAAAAATCAAATCAGCGTGTAATGCAATATTTGTAAAACACAAAATCAATTGTAAAATTAATTATTTCGAAATAAAGAACGACCCAAAATAACAAACGACCCAAATTTTATGACGGGCAAGTAAAATGCCGCATCAATGAAAATTATTAATTAGGTCTTAGAACATTGTTAGTGTAAAGTAGTATGTAAATTTAGTATATAAGAACAGAAAATTTTCATGAAATTATCAGTTGTATTAAATATTTCAAAATAGTCACTCGTATTCAATATTTCAAAAAGGACTCTTAATCAAAAATCTTGAAGAAATCAGTTGTAATCAATATCTAAAAAATAATCAGTTGTAAACCGGTATCCAAACCAGCTATTCAGAAACATAAATAAAAGTAAAATAATAAACCGCTGTAGTATTCATTAAACATTGTTGTAAGCAGAAGTTCCAGTCATCAGACAAAATTAGTAAGTATAACAAAAATACTAACTCAAAAAGCACCACGTGCAATAACCCAGTCTATCTAATTCCTACATGGCAAAGTAGGAAAGTAATTGAAGTAGATTACTAAATAGCCGGTTATTGTGTACGCATTTCTCCAAGTAACATTAAACATTCTTCTGACGTAACGAAAATTCACTTAGGACATAGCCCCCACCCGTGGTAAGCGCTAAGTGAATTAACACGACCAATAAAACATAGAACATCGGTAACAAGCCCAAACTAGCTTACCAAACATTCGCGAAGTAAACACACATAAAGTTCCCAATATTAACAATTCTTCTAACACAGAATATTATAACTAATATACACAATATTAACACTGTAAACAATCTCGGCACACATACCACAGAGAATATTACAGACAATATATTCACAATATCATCACTGGATATCACAACAAAATATTCACAATAGTACCTCTTGTCTTCCCTCACTGTACACCATACCAGTCCGACACTGAAATGGTGCAATGACCGAGTTTCCATGTCATTGTTGGCAAAGCTGTGACATGCTAGACCAGAAAATGAATTCTGAAGTCTGGAGTCAGCTTTGGGGCCAGCCAAGAGATGTTGGCAGTGGCCAAGGACTCGACTGTGGCCGGAGAAAGTCGAAGTGAGTCTCGAATTTCTCGTGAGAGGGTGGGGCAGTCGAAGTGAGTCTCGACTATGGCCGTACAAAAGGCGGGGCGCGGCGAGGTGGGGAATGGCTGGGTGGTCGTTTTGCTATACTACCATTGGAGTGAGCCATTTGAATAAAACACCAAATAAAATTTTTATTGTAAAGAAAATAAATGAACCCGTAATAATAGAAAAAAATTAACAGGAGTGATTAAAGAACTGGTGGTGAAAAATTTACATTTGTGATACAAAAAACATAAAGTGATGGTGTAGTTGTTGCTGCTGCTGTTGCTGTTGTTGGTGATTGCTCCGATGAAGATGACGGCGATGGTGGTGATAATAGCGGTGATGATGTTGCTCCTGCCCATGTTAGTATGATGAATGGTGTCAGCGCTGTTATGATGCTGACTGATGTGATGATGGCGTTGAGAGTGTTTGTTGTATCCATGGCTGATTGTGGTCTCGTTGATGATGGTTGTGAGCAACTCTGTCTTCCTGACACGTGTATGTGTTTGTGTCTCGTACGTTAAATGCAGGTTTATGCAATTTTTGGCCATTATGTTGATACCGATATTGTTACGGTATGAATAAAAATAATAATAACTGAAAAGGGTCAAACCGTAGACATAAAACACTTTACGTGTTGTTGGATGACTGAGAATGAACTTATCTTTGGGTTTTAACCTGAGCTCAGTCGTTAGAGGTTGAATTAGTCGTGAGTTTTCATTCCCAACCATCCCATTCAGAAAAAAAAATAGAGAAAAAAAAAATTAGACCCGAGTCCAATTCTCGCACGCCTCCCATGGATCATTCTCCTATATTAAATACTGTTTATATCATCATATTAAAGGAGAAAAAGAAAAAGTAAACATTCTTCAAAATTAAAACGTCACTTACCAGTTTCTGGAAACAAAATTTTCCTGCACACGTTAATGTTCTCTTTTTTTTTCGTTTTCTTTTTACACGAAAAAATACAAACTAAGAAAAATGAAAACCAATCAAAGAAGATTTTAAAAAAACTTAAATAGAAAAGATATTTTTTTTTCTTACGTTACTCGACCACAAAGAATTAATTCAAATTTTTATACTTTTTAAATTTAACTGCTTTACACACTTCACGTAAAAAAAAATAATAAACACCCCTGATGACGACGAACTCGAACTCCGATATAGGCGAACACTATGATGATGGCCTCCAACAAGAACATATCACCATATGAAACCTCAGCATAAAAAAAACCAATCCGTACTTTTTTATTCAAAATTAATTCCAAAATTTTATTATGATACGACGATTTTATAATTTTTAATTTTATTTTATTTTTACATAATTAATACATAATTTTGTATGAAAGTGTGTAGCAAAAATATGTTTTATATATATTTGATATTATTTTTAGAATTTATAGTTAGAATATTAGATTATAATATTGGTTTCATTATTTATTATTGTTACACATTTTATTTTGACAAATAAAGAAAACGAAAAACGGTATCGTTTTATCGACGATGATCGACCGTTTGGTTCACGTACCGGTTCGAATCTTATAGAATGTTTTTTTTTTATTTCACACAGCGGATTTCAAAACACTTTAATTATAATTCAATACACTTACTGATATGTCTGTATCATAATGTATGCAAACGTATATATGTATATATATATAAATGTTCCATAAGCATTCATTCGTAAAAGCTTAAATCAAGCATAATAGACACATTAAATTTCACTACAGTTTTTTTTTTTTTTTTTTGGAATATTCTATATGTTACGCAAGCAACCATATATCATTTATGTCCAATAAACTAAAATAAACCACCATCGTTCGCACCACCATAGCTTCCCAAATGGCAAGCTATTTGGCTTACACTGTACTTTAAGCGAAACTTACGGTGTATTACAAAGTTTCCTTTTAGTTATCACTATTTCACTAAATGTATATAGTATTCTAATATTTTCCACTTATAATTGGCACACAACTATACGCAAACTCAAAAAAAATAACTTTTAACTTGATAATTTTGAGGTGGAAAGAAAAAAAATTAAATCCGATAAACTTCACTCTCAAAAATATTCAATCAAAATTATATCCAGAACTGACTGCCGCGCTTATTTCATATCGGTCTATTTATAGTCATCAAACAACGGGATGACCAATACATAAATTATCATAAGCAATGGTGGGGAAAATATCAATAAAACCCGAATTGTACTGAAGTATCGAAACAATCACAGAACAATTAAAAATTTAGAAATTTCTTCTCAAGCTACAGTCCAACCCCAGTAACAATTTGCATCGCAAATGGTTACAATATGAGTGGCGGTCATATAGATATACAAACAAATAAACAGAAGAGAAAAAAATCAATAAACGTATGAAATACAAAAAAAAATTTGTGTCATGTTTTGATTTAAAGAATAAAAACTGGTATGTACCATTTACTTGGTACGGATTTACCGTACCAAGTGTCCTTGAAATATTTGTAATATTGAAGTAAACAAATTCCCGTAAAAACGGACGTCGTAGACATCAATATAACGTTTTGTGTTATAAATATTTCGACATACAAATTTAACACAATTTTATTTTTTATAATAATTAAATTAAATATAATTTATTTATAAATGTTACAAATTTTATTAATATTAATCGCGACCATTTTATGACACAAACAACTGTGGCTGGCGGCCAACACTACGAGCGACGTATTGTCGCGTTAGAAATCGAGATGAGACTGATGAGAAAAAAAGAATAAAGTTTGTTTTGTGTTCGTGTGTATATGGGGGCTAGGGGGAGGCACGGGGTGACCCCCGGGGGGAATCAATCTTTGTGTTGATTTATAGAGCATTGATATATTTCCTTCATCAAGTGAACAGGTGTCTTTTTTCTGATATTTATAGAATAATTCGTTTATCATATCCTTAAATAAGACGTTTTACTGCTGACAGTGCATTTTCATTTATTGCTCAAACTCTTCCAGGTATCTCAACAGTTTACACAGACTCTGCACTATGACCACTTTACACCTCTTTACTTTGATCTCAGAATCTATGACCATGATTATCTAACAAATTTTAAGCTTCAGCAAACCGGTCCTTTATTTTTTATGTAAATTAATGTTCTGGTGGCAACATTATAATTTTATGTTTTTTGTATTTCAAATTGTTGACTCAAAATTTGCTGATTTTCAAAAAAATTAAATTTTAGATTAAACGTATAAACATAAACAAGTAATCTAAATGAGCATTAAAGGTATAAAGAACCGAAATCGGAGCACAATTGCAGATTTTTGCATTTTTTTAATCATAATTTTCTGATTTATATCTGATTTGTAGTAAGGTGATTGCCAAAAAAACGAATTTTCTATAAAGTGTATGAAAATAATCAAGCCATCTGAACAAATTTGGTGTAATTTGCACAAACTTTTTTGTCGCTGGATCAGGAGATGAAATCACAAAAGGCCCAGGGAGCACCGATTCATTAACTGTTTATTTTTAACTTAGTTTTGAGTAAAACAATGTAATTTAATAATATACAATTTTATTTTTGAACCATAAATATTATTTTACTTCTAATTGTTATCGCTTTGAAGATCGCTTTATAATTATCCAAAAAGTTAATGTCATCAAAATTTTCTCAACTTAGTGTTGTCCGGAAAACAACTTTCCAAAACCAGTTCGTGGTAAGCCACTGAACAAAATTTAAATGAATTTTCTAATGACTTCTCTTATAATAAATAGTAACATTAAAATTTGCTTGAAGATACATCTTTCAATGAATAGCTGAATTACGCTTGTCTAATACACATATCTTATAATTGAGCAACAAATTATCATTACAATAAATTAAAGTTAAATACAAAACCCTAATTAATTTGTTTTGTTTTAGTGGTCGATTCTTCGACACCATCTAACACAACATTTAGAAATTCCTTAACCTATCTTTAGAGGTATTAAGATCCACAATCGGATCGTAATTCTAGTTTTTCGATTTTTTTTTACTCAGAATTTTCTGATTTAGAGGAAGGTGATTTTGAAAAAAAATCAAATTTTCTATTAAAATTATAGAAATAATCAAGCAATCTTAAAGCGAGTTGGCCCGACAATTACGGGTCCCAAAACCTATCATTATAGGTCTGCAAACCCTATCATTAAGAACTGCAATCGTAGCATAATTTCAAATTTCCGACTTTTGGCTAAGAATTTGCTGATTTAGAGTAAGGTGACTTCAATAAATCGATTTTTTTTATTAAATACGGACGTTAGCTTAACAATTACGGTAATTGAAACCTATTTTCGGAGGTATCAAGAACCGCAAACCGAGCACAATTGCTGATTTTGGATATTTATGGCTCAGAAATTACTTCACAAAAAAAAAATTTGAAAATTATAATTTGAAATAGAAAAATTTTGTGAAACCGTTTGTAATTTAACAAGATCGGATGAATTCGAATACCTTGTAATAATTAAAGAAAAATGTAAGACAAATATAAACTTTGTCTTTAAAGCTTTAAATATTCCTTGCAACTTCAATTAATTTTCAATAGAATTTAGATTTTAACTAAATCTTTGGTCTCTAGATTTGTTTAAAGTCCAAAAACGAATTAAAAAAGTGAAGAACTCTCTTCCTATCCTCACTATATTCTATTTTTTTTTATATTTGACACCGCCTCAAACAAATATTTTTGCTTTTGAACAAAAACCTATGATATTTCTAAACGTCATGTTTTTAATATAAAGTTTTATCCTATTTTCTTAAAAACTCGACAAATTTCTCTTTTTGTAAAAACTTTTTATAAATTATGCAGAAAGGTTTAAGATTTATGATTTTATTATTATTTTTAATTTTCATAATCATCTGTATCATCATCTCCCATATAATATTTAAAATAGGAAATTTTTTTTATGTTTTTTTTTTTGCCTTTCATATAAACTATAATTTAGTTTTCATTCATGTCTACCTTGCACAAAAATTGTTCACACACAAAATGAATGAATGCCAACACACAAAAAATAGAGTGAAAAACTGAATTTTTTTTTTTTGCGATTTAAATTATATTTTCCGAAGAAGTATAGTCTACCTGTTATAGGTAGAGAATAACTAGAAAAAAGAAAATTGAAATATAAACACAAAAATGGGAAATCAAATGCAAACCAAACCAAAAAAAAAAAAAACAGTAAAAATCTCAAGTTTGTTCAGGTTTATAGTTTTAATTCATATAAATGTGAATTATGGGATTTTGGTTCACAACATTTATGCTTAATATTAAGTTTATGGTACAGTTTGGTTTACGATGAGTACTGCAATATATAAATAGGTGTTTGGTATAAAATACTTCAAACTTCAATTGATAAAGCTTCCTGAATTACATATCTGCACGATTTTATTATACCTAGCAGTTTCATTCATCTATAACCATAAAATTTTAAGAAAATGTTAAAATTTACCTTGAATGAGTGCTGTATTTTGCTGTACTGTGTTGTGTAAGAAGTTATGCCATTTTTATTATAAATCTTTTTCAAGACTTTTACCATAAATTTTATATTAAATCATAAATCTTCAAAAAAAAAAAAAAACATAAAACATTATACTGTATTTCATGTAATACGGTTTTTTGTTGCTGCTGTTTTACTCCATTTACGAATTCTCTTGCACTGACATTTTTATCGTAAAGCTCAGTAACTATAAAAAAAAATGTTTGTGCCAGACGTAAAATTCAGATTATATATCAAAAATATTAAACACGAAAGGTAGGAAAACTGCGATTTGGCAGATTTTCAATTAAGTCTTAAAATTTAAATTATTGGTCCAGCGACGTGGGTACAAAAAAAAAATTACGATGTTATAAATTGCATATTTACACTCGATTAAAAATAGTTTTGAATTATTATAAGCCATCTGGAGTTAGACAAATTTGATTAATAAATATTTCCAATTTTTGTATTTAACAGTTTGGTGAAAAGTTGCAATTTGTGGATCGCTTTTAGTAATGTGCATATTAGAAGATTTTAATTTTCATATATTGAGGAGTGATTTACATTCAATGTAAAAATAAATCTTCTTTCCATTCGTTTGACAATTTTTGATAAAAGAACCTAAAAATGGGTTCAGAACCTAGTTTCAAGGTCTAAAAATGCATTTAAAGGTCAATTTTTTTTACTTGGAAACGGGACATAACAAAGCAAATCCAAATGCTTCAAAACTATGTTACGTCGTGACCTTGCGGCCATGCTTAATGGATTGTGATGGTGTCTATTCCGGATCCAGATAGCTGCGTACTTAAGAAAGCAGCTCACACACAGCCTGCGTATCACAAACACATGCGGCGCAATGCTCACCTCCCGAACTCAATAATTTTACTCACACATAGTTGGTTTGTTATAACCAAAAGAAAATTCATATAAACGTTTGAGACAAAAAAAAAAATGAAAAAAAAATCACTAATGAATATAATTGTACTAGATATGGAAATTACACGACTTCAATTTAATTATGTACAAATTTGTAATCTGTTCATACAACATCACCGAGTAAACAAGAAAAACTTCGTTTTCTAGAAAATCACATAACGATGCGGCGGACGCCTCCCTTAACGCCTTTAGAAGAACAAAACGGCTGTACTTATCGAGAACAATTAATATATAGCTGTTACCATTGCGTGAACGTGGGTACGGCCCAAGGAAATCTAGAAATAATCGTTGAAGTGGTCGTCTTACCTCGATATAGTGACTCATGGGTGGGCGCGTCGAATAATTGATCACTTTGGACGTTTTGCAGGTATCGCAGGATTTTAAGTAGTCTCTAACTTGTTTTACCATCCCCTGCCAGAAAAAATACCGCTGCAGCCTATCTACTGTTTTATTTATGGCCATATAGCTGCTTGATGGTGGGACGTGTGCTTGTTCTATAAGAGAGCATGTTAGGCTTGATGAAACAACTAGTTTCCAAGGGGAGATGTCGGTTTCGACATTCCGTTTACCATATGCTGGCCAGATCAGTAGCTTGCCATCCTCCACTCGTAAATTTGACTCAATATTTGTGTTTTGTTCGATCTGTTGTATTTTTACCACATATTCCTCATCACGAAAAGCCTGTGAATTTAGATCTACGTGCAACGTACCATCATCACGAGATCCAGGCGATCCAACCTGATGTAAAGCTTCGCAGAAATTCGTGATAGCGCATCAGGTATAACATTTAAAGCGCGTCTGCGGTACTCCACATCAAAATTAAATCCCTGTTCGGACAGGTCTGATTGGTCCATTAATCAGCGGTGACTAGCGTGATCCGTGATGATAGTAAATTTAAAGCCCTCGACATAATGTCAAAAAGCTTTCACACCTAAAACTGCTGCGTAGCACTCCAACTCCGTTGTGAAATAGTTTCTCTGAGAATAATTGAGCTTTTAGGAATAGTATGCAATTGGATGCTCTTCGTCGTCTGGTTTTTGGAACAGCACCTCACCGACTCCTCTTGATGATGCATCAAGCTGAATAAAAAATTGCAAGTCGTAATCCGGGTGCACCAGCACTGGGGCGGTAGTCAGAAACCGTTTTACCTCATCCATGGCTTGTTGAGCAGTTTTGGACCAATTTAAAGTGGTCTTATTGTTCAACAGATCAGTTAGCGGAGCGGTGACCATTGCGGAATTGGGAATAAACCGACGATACCAGCCGCTCATACCCAAGAATCTTCGTAATTCTTTCGTTGACCGTGGGATTGGGAAATTATTTACCCCAGAAACTTTCTCGGGGTCTACCTTTATGCATTCGTTGCCTATCACATGTCCTAAATACTTAAGTTCCAAGAGAAAAAACTTGCTTTTGACAACGTTGATCATTAGACTGGCTTGCCGCAACCACAGACTCACGAGGTTCAGAAGCTCAAAGTGCTCCTCTATCGTTCTAGTTGTAATCAACAGATCGTCTAAGTACACATATATTTTTGAATGTTATTAATAAAGAACAACTTTGTGCATCAGTCGGCAAATGGTCTGTGGTGCGTTGCATAACCCGAAAGGCATGACTTTGAAACGGTAAAGGGGCATTCCAGCTACAGCAAATGCAGTTTTCCGTTTAGCATCATCGTCGAGTGGAATTTGCCAAAATGCATCTTTCAGATCAATACTGGAAATGCATTTTGTATTTTCTAAGCGACTCAGTAATCTATTTATGAGCTGTAGTGGAAAGCCGTCCTTCTCCGTTACATCGTTTACCTTTCGGGCGTCGAGGCACAATCTAACTTTCTAGTACTGTTTGGTGACGATCGTCACTGGTGAACTCCATGACGTATCCTCGCTCTCTTCTATGACTCCAAGAGCCAACATGCGATCTAGCTCGACATAGAGCGATTTTTCTTTCGCCCGGGATATAGGGTGGATCCTCTGTTTCACCGGTTTGGCATCTCTAGTTTTAATGGTGTGTGTTATTAATTTTGTGCAACCCAATCCTAATTTTTTCGATGAAGGAAAGTTACCAATAATCGAGCGTAGATATTTGCGCTGGCTTTCGGTCAAAACGTGCGTATTGGTATCAACCAAGATAGAGGTAGAAGCTGAAATATTGTTATTACGCGTATCGTAACGCGTATTTTTCCCTACCGTTAAAACGAACTTTAGTTGTCACATAACCCAAAATCTGTTCCTTTTGTCCACTTGCCGTTGCCTCACACGAAGGGAAATGATGGAAATCAAAATCGCATTGTGATAGAAATTCTTCGCAATTTTTTCCTAAAATTCTGACGTTCGCGCCAGAATCAAGCAAACCATTTATTTTCTTATTAAACAATTCGATAGTGGCATAAGGTGTACCCCCTATCATGTTTTCGAACTAACCTTTTAGTTTTAAAATAACGGTATGCTCGACCAAAATTGTTGGGATAAGTAAATGGGGACTACTTATAGTTGTCGATGTCGTTGGTACAGCTCTGGGTCTGTGTTGGTCGCTCAATCTACCGGCGACTCTTTTTTCGGGACAGTTTGGTTAGGAAGTTTTGTCTCCCGCACTACCAAATTCTTCCTCGTTCCGTTTCCCGAATTCGAAGCTTTCACCTGACAATAATGGCAATCGCTGTAGTACACCTGTTCTCGGCCGCGTCCATAACAGAAAACCCGCTTTGATCGATTTTTGCATTTATTGAATTTATGCCCTATGTCTTTGCAATCCCAGCATACAATTTTTGTAGTATCCCTAAATTGTGTAAAATGTGGTTGAGCACGATAAGCGGGAATAGGTAATTTTATAGCAGCAATTTTAAGACCTATACGCATTTTGGTGTTCGGCTACTTCTAACGGATTACCGGCATCTATTGAATTTACACGACCTACCCTATATTTATTTACTATGTGGTCCTCGGGAACATATCCCATTTCAGCCCATTGCTTCTATAGTTTACGACGCTCGTGGGATAAATCGACTACCGAATCGAGAGTTCTAGCTAATAAGTAAAGTTTTAACCCATCTCGCATATTATCTACTAAAGTTTCGACTATTTTGGAATCGGGAATTGGGTGTTTGGCCTGTAACGCTATTTTTTGAACTGCATCCGTAAATTCAGTGAACGACTCGTTGCGATGATTATGCTTACGTGCCATTAGGGCTTTTCTGATGTCTCCATCGGACCGTACAAACCTGAACCGCTCGATCAAGTCGGTACGCACTTGATGCCAATGTAACCGCTGATGATGTTTACGTTCGACATATGTCCAGTACCGGTCTGATGCCGAATCGGTAAGAAGTGTACCCAGATGATCTACCAATAAGTCTAACTGAATATAAGCGGCTCTAGCCAAATATTCAATTCTAAAGATGAATCGATCAAATGATAAATCTTTAATAGTTCCACCAAACGTTTGTTTCCATGACGAAACAATTCGAGAGGTAAACTTATTCTGAACATTGAATATATATATAGTACGTGGGACATAGCTATGTGGCGGTAATTCTTGAGGTTAATTTTGCTGAGGCGCTTCCTGATTTTGGCGTTGCGTTATATGATTTCCTGGACCAATAACTGGCCTATGAAATTTTGGAAATTGTGCTTTGCGCATAACCCAATAGGGTTGATTACGTTCTACATCGATACCGTGATTATGCATAACAGGGACCTGATTTGATGCCATGTTTGGGTGATCATTTAATTCTTGGTAATGGTTCTGAACTTAAGAAAAATTAAGTAAAAACATATTTAAGTTCTATACGGATCCTGTTTTAAACAACCGTATAATTTTAACCGTATACCATTTGGGCGCCACTGTTACTTCGCGACCTTGCGACCACGCGTAAACAGACATCCGGAATGGGCACCATCACAATCCCACCCCTCCCCAAACTGAGTGTAAGCCGGAAAAATGCTGCAGATGGTAACATCCGGATGTCTGTTTACACGTGGTCGCAAGGTCGCGAAGTAACTTATCTATTATTCGATAAAATACTGAAATGTTACCGCCTTAAACTTTTTCCAAACTTAATGCTTGGAGCTGGAAATTAACTTTGATAATACCTACGTAAAAAATTCAAACATTTTGCTATCATATATACAAAGTACATAATGCACATAATACGATTTCTAAAAAATAGCGTAGTCCAAACTGAAAAGTGTCTATTTGAATGTGCTTACCTATGTCAAGGTATGTTCTGTAATTCAAAAACCAACACTTCAAGTATTTTGAATTTTGGATTAAGGTATTACGGTAACCACTAAACCAGCTACTCTGCTATTCCTTAATCTATTCGATTGATTCACTCACAGAAAGCTGTCCAGGTATTTAGGCTAAAGTACGAAACAAGATCTCAATATTTCATTAGTTGAAATTCGGGTTCCGAAACACTTTCTCTTTCTTTTTTTTCCGAAGCCCAAATATTCCTAATAATGCCGGTAACTATGGCTTTTATATTTTGTCTGAATAAGGCTGGAATCTTTGCTGTGGGTAATTTCAAAGTTCACAATGACAAGTGGCATCCTTATTACTTCGCAAACGGGTTATGAGGCAACCAAAATATTGGCAGCTCTAAATCAACTTACCAACTCGTAGCCCATTCTACTGGAAAATCAATTCTGGCCAACGACAAGTGTCATATCTTTGACCAATTGCTACCAAGTTATCCTGAAAAATATAACACATCGTGATGGGAAGGTGAGGAATTTTAGGGTCAAATCGGCTACTACAACTAAAAAAACCACCCTCTGAAGCAAGTAGTATGGAACGAGATAGACGAATATTTAAATATTACCGCAAATGAGTGCATGAGGATCTGGAAATCGTGCAAGATATGTACGGAAAATGAAGCCTGCTAAAAGCGGTAGTGCTGCCGCAATGAATAAAAAAAATCGTGGCTGGTGCGGGATCTGGAGTTTTTCTCAATATCATACCACTTGGGTTAACTTTGGACTTAAACAACCTCCTTCTAATACCGATTGGATTGATATAGTTTAGTAAAATTGAGAAGTTTTCTAATTTTACTCTTATAGAAACGATGTTTCAAAATCTACTATTTGTTTGATTTAAATTAATTCACTTGGGACTTCTATCACGCTTAAGTTTGAGAAACCTTACACTTGAATACGGAATAAGGTTTTAATCATTTCACTCCATAACTTAACTAATCTTTAAACTTACTAGTTTAAAATTTTATGTTTAGGCTAATTGAAAGCAGATTTCATGTTCGGATGACATCTCCAGAAACAACAATTAGTTTCGGCACATCGCAATTTGCAGAAGTACTCGATCGAAAGTATTGAGGAAAGTGGACCAATTAGAGAACGCCACTAAAATATTCTCCAAGGTTTTTCTCGCGTAGCCAATTATGTAGTACCACATGTGTTTTGCTCGCTAGGATAGGTTTGCGATAAATTTGCCATCTACTTGCTAATATGCCAAATGCATTTTCGACCACCCTTCTAGCACGAGATAGTCGATGGTTAAATATATTTTTATCTATGGGAAAAACTGAAGCATTCCGCCCAGGATAAGGACGCATAAGAATCTGTAGCAAAGGGAATGCTTCATCTCCAACAAAAGCAAACGGATATATTTTATTATCTGGTAAGTTTTCTGGAGGTGGTATGTTTAAATTAGCCCCACCGCTTAAAACAGCTTTCTCAAAATTGATGTTTCTAAATATTTTGCTGTCACCTATATGGCCTGGTGCCCCAATTTCCATCATTATAAATTTATATTTTGCGTCTGATACGGCGTATCAGACGCAAATTATAAATTTATAATGGTGGATCGTAGTGGTTGCATTAGGGAAGACAGGAAGTTTTAAATGTTTCCACAATTTTAAATACGTTTCTCGTATAATTTGTGAGGTCGAACTCTCCGGCAATCGGTAAGCATATCGTCCGATACAGATCATGTTGTCCCCACTGGACAGGTATCTACAGAAATATGACATATTTATAGTTTATTTCAAATTTACCGATTACAATCTGTATGTTAAACTTAATTACCGAAAGGTTAATGATAAGCGTTGACCCGAATTTATGGACCTTTCTCCCACATTCAAACGTTTAATTGAGGGTCCATGATTGACAGTAACTCGTCAAAGGATGCAGGCGTCATTCGATGAAAGTTAATAAAGGTTTCATTATCATTCAGCCTCATTTCAGCGACCAGAGTTTCATAAAAACCCTGGGGCTGTCTATTTTGGTTAACTGGATTTACACCAAATCGTCGTACATATTTACGACGCAAACCATAGCCTTCTACAATACAGAGTCATAATCATTATGGCACACAATAAACAAGAAGACTACATTAGTATTAAGTAAATATTAATTGCAGGAATATTAAAATTAAATTATGTCAAAAAAAAATATATTAAACTAATTAAAATAATACTTGCTAAATTTATCTTTAGTTTTACTAGTGTACTTCAGATGTCTAAGATGTGTGTAGAAAAATACGAAAAAAAATATTTAATCACAAAATTGTCACACGTTCTTAATATTTTGTAAATTAGTTTTGCTTTTCTTCCAATTTTTGAACTTAAAATTTATCCAGGTGGTAATTTTTGGTACGGTTTTACCAAATTTGTACTGCCATCACCGCCATCTTTGTAATGTATATTGACTTAACGACCACACGATTTGTAGTAAGCTTTTAATTCAATTTAACCAGCATTAGCCAAAAAGTTTTACTGTAAAAAGCGATAATCTAACCCATATCGACATATGGTATTTAGTTATTGGGATCCACGTGATGCGCACCCTACTGGAAGGTTACGGAGCTTGTAGATTAATCTACTCACCATTTACAAGACATATATCGGACACAGATTGAGATGTAGTTCACATATCTGAGCGGGTGCTCGAAAGATCTACCTTTATTTGACCGGGTCTTTTCAGGCCAACACGTACATTAAGGTGACTAGTTCACAGGTATACCCTGGAATTAAAATTTTCAAAGACTAATAACATTAAAATTTTTTTTTTCTTCGAAGTACGAGTTTGTGGCGAGCAAGCATTGTGATCAGTTTCTCGTTGAATTATGGCCATCATAAATATGACTTATTCTTGCAGGCCTTCAATGTACTCATTGTTGTGTGGTAATAGACCCGTCTTCAGGTAAGTAGACTTAGATACCGTTTATTGGATACCATCAATCAATAAAAATAAAAATATTAAATATAAGTGTTAAATAATTTCTTCCTCGCTTAAACAACGGGTTTATTGCCGCAGCGCTTAACTGTCTCGAAATAAAACTGTTTTTTTTTTCAAACATTGAATTACCTGGCTTCTTGAGAAGAAACGAAGTCAAGTGAAGTGTTTCTCTTTTTACTTGAACGCCATTGATGTCATTATGATCGACGGCATGTTCATGCAAAAATTAAAGGTTGCAATTCAACTTAGAATCATAACAATATCCATTTTGCGGCATGCATAAAGCTCCAATGAGGCAAAAATGCACTTCCCACGTCCATTCGTACTAACCGTGTGAGATGCATTAGAGTTTAGCTCACCGCACGGATTACGAATAATCCAATATAAAACCGGGTCCCCCATAAAATATGACCTTAAATCAAATGTATAGTAAAGGGAAAGAAGATTCATAGGGCACGTAGGCACAAAAAAAGCGTATAAAAGCAGTTTTTTGACTAAACCAAAATAATTGCGTTTGGGCATAATCTTGTTAATAACATGAACCTATTCAACGAAATATAGTATTAAGGAGCAACGGCAGACCGTAGCGGGCTCGGCTCACGCCAGAATTTAAGTGACAAATTTCCATTTATCTTGATGCGTCCATCAAAACTAGTCGCAAAATAGTAGTAACTCTCAAAAGAAGACCTCCGCCTCTGAGGAGTACCTTCTCCAAGGTAACCGATACGCTTCTCCGTTAGAAAATGCAACGGTCTAAGGAAAGTCTTCTCGCATTTAAGTTTAAATTATTCTAACTTTTTGTAAAGGTTAGCGCGGCAAGTATTTTCTTCCCTGTCACAGAAGGCACTCGATCATATTGCTGTATGTAGTTTATTGATATTATTTGGAAAAGCCAGTACAGCAAATCTGCACGAGGAAATGGAAAATTCAAGTGAGATAATGGCAGTATGACAGGCTACTAGATTGAATTAAATTCCTGAAAACGTGATTGCACCTCAATCGAAGGCACTATTAATAAATTAACAGCCGAAGCTGCTTCAGAGACCAAGACACTACTATACGCAGGGAAACGAAACTAACAACAGTCATCCGCCAGTGTTTTTGTTGATTTTAATCGTCAGGCTGGAAGAATTCCTCGCGTCTTCCAGTTGTTATTATCGCACATAACACGGATGACACCAGTCATCGGACGGTTTTTCTCAAAAAATGTGGGTGCCAAGTCGGGGTGACGGGAATAAAATACCACTTACCGTTGCCAGAAACTTCACCACGGAGGTTGGAAATGGGCATTCCACAAAACTGAGCACCACTCGTATATGATTCCAACTAATAGAGCATCCGGCAGTGTCTAAATTGCCCAATTGAGTTTTGGTTGCTAAAGGACGATCAGAAAAGTAAATCTTGCCGACCATGCAACTGTACTCGCTGATAAGGAAGGAGAACCGGAAAACTACTTTGACAAAGCACCAAATCTTGCTAAATGCCGTTGGCTATATACCTACCCCCAGCCTATTCATTGCTAGTAATGTGACCCAAAAGGACTCCATCCCTCTGCCACGAATTGACGTTATACTCGACGCAATGTAAGGGGCATTTTGGTCGAACTTGAAGATTGACCGCAAACGGCATTCATGGCCTTAAAGGGCCAGAGAAATTTACAGTCATATTTTGATAAATATGATAGCTTATGTGATGCACCCACCACATTCTCTCCGATTTTCAAGCGACTAAAGGAGGCAAATTTCAAGCATAATACAAATAACTGTCACCTGTTCAAACGTGAGGCTCAATATCTCGGACACATTGTTAGCGACGAGAGAATTCGAACTGATCCAACTAAGGTTGCTTCTACTCGAGAAAAGTTACTCCTGATGGAAAGACACCAATGCGCAGGTTCTTCGGTATTTGTTGTACTAGAGACCAATTATAAATAACTATGCTTCAATAGCTAAACCACTGTTTGAGTTAACAAAGAGGTATCGGAAATTCGAGTGGAGCGCAAGAACAAATCAAGTCTTTAAAAACGTTATAGTTGTAAGCCACAGCTCCCATATTATCATAACCACATGTCGACAAACAAATTATAGTAGACTGTGACAGGTTTGATTGTGTCAAATAGATTATCTGAACATTTAACAGGTTTAAATTTAGCTATAGTACATTTTGTTAAGCGACTGTATATTGTATTATATATGGTATACTTGGGTGCAAAAAATTCGCACATTGATAAATTTTCACCAACATTTCAAAAATATCAAAAAGTCCAATGTTTGTTTAATTTTTTTGAATGCAGATTCAAAGTCTATTTCAACACCTATCAAGTGGTACCACTTTTGTACTTATACCGTGTAAACAAAGTGATTTTTAAAGTCAACGTCTGAAGAACACGTTTTTCGTGAATTTCGTTTCATGCTGATAAGCATGAAAATTAGTGGTAAACATCGAATTAAAACATGGAAATTAGCAAAAAATCATTTTTATTAATAAAAAGTATTCCCTCTCCTAGCCTGAATGACAGCTTCCATTCGATGTTTCATCGATTTCACCAAAATGTTCACCAAATATTGAGGTATCGCCTGTTGCAGCTCCTGGAGACTCGTTGAAACAACATCTCTAGCTCGAACCCTTTTTTCCAGCTCTTCCCATAAATGTTCGATGGGATTAAGGTCCGGGCTTCAAGCTGGCCACTCCGTAACAGGCACATCCACTTCTTGAAGAAACTGGTAAACTATACCAGTCTCGCATTATTCTACATTAACACTAAGTTTTCACAAATAAAACCGACAAAAGGTACGACGTAGTCCTTGAGTACTTCCTAAATGTACCGTTGAGAAGTATATCCTCTTGATCGACGGGCAGTATTCGCTCCGGAGATGAACACAAGATCTGCCTTCGTCTCCAATAACCATGAAAATTTTTATTGGGTTAACTGAAAAAATTCGAACGAAGATTAGAGTTTGGACATTCATAGTGGTCAGACAAAAAATGTTTTTGGAATTTTGACTATGATTGCAGATTTAAGGCAATAGAAAAATTTTGAATAAATGAAAAAAAAAATTTGATTGAATCAAAAAAATAGTGGAATAGGAATTGAGCTTTTACTAAAATTAAACAATAAAAATATTTATAAAGTGTTCTAAAGTTATAAAATAAAAATAGAAAAATCCTAAAATTAATATAAAAAAAAAACGAAAACGAATTGTATCTAATATCTCAGTGTGGATATAAAACGATCTTAGTGGTAAAAGATACTAAGCGCAATCGTACTTGATTGTAAGTCAAGCCGGTTTGCTATGAAAAAATACCACCGTCCAGGCGTTGTTGCCCAATTCTATGGTCGAACAAATGTTACACAGTACGGTGACACCCATTGGGCGTTGGTGTCAGACGTGTGATATTAGTGCAGCTCGAAAGGGTCTCCACTGGAGAAGATGCAGCCGAATGCAACGGCTTTTACCGACCATTGCAAACAAAGGCCGTTATATAGTGGTCGCAATGAAAGAAGTATTGGTCTGAGCAGTAGCTTCTCTATACATCCTCACAATCTAACCGGTTCACGACTCGCTTAAAGTATCCTTTTAGGGTGGCTACTACTTGGTTAAACGCTGGATCGGGAGACCGTTCAGAAAATCTCAATACAACGCGAAGGCGTATCCAGTAAATTTTGAAATCAGAGCTCAAGTTTGATTACTTAACCGCAAATGAAAAATTTGTCTATGTTCAAAATTGCAGAACAATAGAAAAAGACCAACGAGAATAAGGAGAAACTCAACGATTTTATCCTTCGGAAAAAGAAACCTCATTGTCGAACAATGGTCTAACACAACGATAGACTAGCATTTTTTGTATCGAACACGTGCTTTCGAATATTTAGCCCTTAATGCCAAGTTACAATTAAAGACTTCTAAGTTTTACAGAACAATAGGCAGAAAACTGAAATGAGCTTTGTTTGAATGTAATGTTATTCGGAAAGCAACCCTAATATTTACAGTATTAGTGACCATCTTAAGTAATTTAAGCTTTTAATTTAAGGAGACAGCTACCTAATTTAACATTGATTAAAATTAAATTTATTACACCATGATTATGGTCCATTCTAACATCTAAATTACTTCAATATACAGTTTGTAGATGTTATAATGATAAAAATACAATTTACACAATCACAATTCATCTCAAAATCAAATTTATTTCGGTAGAAACCAAATTATTTCCATTTCGGTTGGTCCTTTGTTGGTTATTTGTTTCATATATGTAGCTAGTACACAATATAGTACAAAAAAAAAACCATTGTATTGTGTTGTTTGGGATTTGTTTGTCTGGTAAACTTCCGATTAATATTTTTTTTGTTTTTTGTAAAATCGAAATGAAAGCTTTTTTTTTTTTTTTTTTTGTAAAGTATATATGGGTGAGTGCTTTTAACAATATTAACTTTATAAGTTATTTTTATTTGTTGGTTGTGTTTTTTTTGTTTTTTTTTATTGTGCGGTTATCCATACAGTATAACGACGACATTTCGCTTCATTGTTCTTTTAGCTGGGTGACAAAAGAAACACTGACACATTTTAGTGTGTCAGCTTATGCAATTTTGAAATTTACTGAAAATAATTGTATGATATTTTGCTGCCACCCGCTAAATTCCTAGGTTCATAATAATATTTTGAACGGAACTTTATGGAAATCAGTTTTGTGCGTCTTTTCTATTAATGTATCCTTAAAAAATTATGTTTAAAATTATAAGGACCTATGGCTGTGTTTTTCTATTATATCTTAATACTTATACGCCATACCCAGTTTTCCTCTCCCACTGTGGACAATTTATATTAAAATTATAAAATGTGGAACAAAACAAAAAAAAAACATTTTTTTATGCTTCCTCTGCACAATTTTTATGTTTTTGTGTGTCTGTCCCTTTATTATTCCTTGTAATTAAAATTGTATTTAAGTTTATATTAAAATATGAATTATTATTTAAAAGATTGTTTAGTGGTAATAGTGTGGTTTGTTTAAAGATATTCTTAACATTTTGTACTATACATAAGTATGTAAATATAGTAGCAACTTTGCAATAAAAAATAAGTTCTGAGATAAAAATTAAACCGTATCACTACAGAAGGGTGTAGTAAACTGTTTGATAAGATACTCAGGAAGTATATAAAAATCCCGATTAACCCATTCAAAACAAAAAAAAAACTTGAACCAAAAAAAGATTTTAATTCTTCAACTGTAATTATAAACACAAACATTTATTTAATACTTCTTAAAGGAAAGCAGAATTAAAACTGAAAAATAGCAACAACAAAAAAATGTGTATCCTTAAGGCTATATGATTTTTATACTGTAATAAATCTGTTAGAAACTATTTCTTCTTTTTAGCATGTATAGTTTTCAGTTAAAATCCGAGTAAAGTACAATATATACGAGAGGAAAAGCTCTACTTTTGTGTTGAAGTTTTTGTGTTTTTTTTTTGGATTTTCCTCCTCAGTTGTGCAAAGGAAATGTAGATAATACATATAGCTGTGTATATACAAAAGTACTAAAAAAAAAACAAGAAATTCTTTTAACTCTCGTCATAATCATAATAATAATTTTTTGAAGAGATAAAATGATTTAAGATGATAAGAAAGGATGAGGTTTTTTGTTTGTGTGCTCATCCTATAAAAATTCTCTATATTTATATACATATACAAAGTACGAGTATATAAGTAAGTTTTAGCTATTCAAATTTGGTTTTAATGTTGTTATCATAAATAAATAAGAAACTTGTATTATGGTGTTTAACATGGTACAATGATGGAGTTTAGTTTTTATGTTTGGTTTCGGTGTCATTCTGAAATAAAAATTATCAACACGAATAACCATTGAAAAAAGTATTCATTTTCGACTAAACTTTTGAATGCTGTCTCCGAATTAGTAGTACTCACCGAAAAATTTCTTAAAATTAATAAAGCTTTAGTCTGACAGAAGTTAAAATTCCAAGAAAACATTATTATTGAAAGATACATTTCTCATAATGGTATGTAAGGTAAATATAAATTAATTAATCTTCTTGTGGGCGACATGTGTTTCATCTTTAAAAGATGTGATTCAGTTTTGAGCATTGACATGTATAAATTTTTCCTTTTTACCGTGAAATTTGCTATTCTGTTGTCTATACTTTGTTTGAAGGAATTATTTTAAATGTATGTTTATTCTGATCACGTTCACATCTAAAGAGTTTTAATTAAGTCATATTTGCCGTTGAGCTTTTAATCTACTAAAATACAAATTACAATTTTTTTGATTTCTTCAAAGCGTAATCGTTTAGAAATTAATTTTAATCAGTGCGGGAATGAATTAAAGATAAGAATACTGATAGCTTAAAAAAAGGAGTAAGCTTTAAATAATTTAAAAAAAAATATTATTAATTAATCAGCGCTTTAAAAGCGTTAAAATATAATTAAGTAACAAGTGCTTCTCGGGATATCTTTTGTAATACAAGATTAGGGCAGTTGTGAAAACAGTTTCAATTGTTACAACTGATTTTTGCGCTTCTAGAATATTGCTATTGTATCAACTATATACTAAAATTATTGCTCTAATATTAATTTTTGATAGACAGAATTGATTGAAAGACATTTTCAACTACTTCAAGTAATATTATATTGTTACAACCCTCTTTTAATATCTTCAACTGAATATTTGGTAATGTTGTCAAAAAAAAGTTTCGTTGCGAATAAATCTCATTCCATGGAAAATTTTACGTTATTTGAGTCAAAGTAATTTGGTTGTTATAACCGTGTGATTTCTTAATAATAATAGATTTTCGAAGTTGGTTGTAATAAACGGTTAGTTAATGTTGGGCCGACTAATTTTAGTGTGATCGCAAAACCGATTCAGTTGCAATAACCGTATATTTCAGTATTAGTACATTATTAGTGTGTAAACCTGTAATTTCGACTATATTTTATATTTATTAATTAACTATAATTCAATATGATTTTTTAATATACAGTAATTACGATACATCCTCTTTTCAATGTCTATCTGCTACTATCGTAGAATACAACTCATGATCGCCACACTCTCAGCTGCCACTCTCTTTGCCTTGATGTACAGTAAGTCTTATTCTGTTGTAACTCATCGTTATTCTTCGTATGGACCGGGTGCCACATTCCTCCTATATTTTTCAGTTTCAATAGCAACTTTGAATCCAGAACAGGGGTTGATGGTTCCAGCGGATTAATGGAATCTTCGGCAGATTCCATTTGTTTAATAGGATCCTCGGCAGACAATGGCTTCTCGGCTGGTCTATTTGAATCTGTAAAAGTAAGAGATAAATTGCCGGAAATAGTTTCATTTGCAGCAGTTGGAATCTTCTTAACATGACTTATATTCCTTCTAATTTTCCTGCCGTTCTCAAATATCACGACCTCATTTGCAGTCCTTTCAACCACCTTGCACAGCGCGGATGAATAGGCTGGTGTTAGCTTGTTAGGGAAAATGACGTTGCGAAGGAGGACCATGGCTCCCACTTGAATATTCTTTGGTTTCACTATTCCTATCCTCTCTCTCCTTTCCCTTTTGTTTATTTATCATGTCCAAGTCTCTGGCCGATGCGTCCAATGCATCTGTGTCATCTATGATATCTTGAACTGCGGGAAGTTTGTATCGTATTACTCGGTTGAACATCAATTCAGAAGGTGATATGTAGGGTCTGTCAAACCGGTTAACAGAAACAGAAAAACAGCTGTTTTTTTTTCAAAAAATCAAGAACAGAAAACAACGATTTTTTCTTTTTTGTTTTTTGTGTTTTTATTTATTTTTTGTGAAATTATTCGGTATTTCACCGAAAAAAAGTTTAGCTATGGAGAATATTTAATATTTTATAAAGTTGTGTTTAGTTTTGTATTTTTGCTTTGTGTAAGGTGAAAAAAAAGTATTTTTTAACGGTTTAGCCTGTTTTAGTTTCTATTAATTACATTCGTAGCGTAAAAAAAATTTTTTTTGAAGATATTATACAATATTAACATTAAAAGGTAAGTAATATTTCTTTCAAATATTAAATAATCTTGAATTTTCTAAATTATTTTTATTAATTCTAGGTTAACCATGTCTTTAGTATAGAATTATGCTACAAAACGAAAGAATCCTGTCACACAAGAAATTAATGTGATTTATCTGCGTTGCAATTATACTATTAAGTGCTCAGGAGGTTCAACAATAACTTTGAAAAGTCACTTGAAATGTAAACATGGCATTGATTACACCGCAACTCCAAGTAAAGAAATTGAAAAGCAAGCTATTGAAGAAAAGAAAGCTAAGACTATACCAGATTTTTTTAATCGTAAAAGTCTTAAGGAAATCATCTCAGATATGGCAACAGATGGAATTTCAATCAGAGCGATTACTAGAAATAAGTACATTCAGGATCAATCAAAGGATCAATCAAAAGAGATGGATTTAAATTGCCGCAAAACGAAACCGTAATGAAGTTGATTCACGCAGATTTTGAAGAAAACAAAAGCAAAATGGTTGAAGAGATCAAGTCAAAAACTGAGAAAGGCATAAAGTTTAACATGACAGTAGATGAATATAATACAGTTCGGCGCAGGAGATATTTTGGAATTAATTTACATGATGGCGAAGATAAGAAGACCTACAAGATAGGTTTAGTTCGTATTTTTGGATCATGCAATGCAGAAACAATGGCGCCAAAAGTTAAAGCTCATTTGGAAGAATTTGGTATAAATTATGTACAGGACATAGTTGGTTCTACGCAAAATTATGGAGGTGATTGACCAGTATTGCCTTAATCATGCTATTCATTTGGGTGTCTGCGATTCATTGTATAAAAATAATAGTGTTTTGCAATCAGTTGTTGAAGATGAAGTGGATTCCAATGATTCAGATGAAAGTGATAATTTTGATGATGCTTTTGATGTTAAAGTGATTCAAGAAGAAAAATCTTGATCATATCGATTTCAATGACACGTTACAAAATTCACGCAATCTAGTGAAGTTCATTAGATATTCTACAGTCCGAAATCAAAGTTTCCAATCTAAAGTAATCACTGAATTTGGCAATAAACTCGAACTTCATTTGGATGTGAAACACCGCTGGAATTCTATTCCGATTATTATTGCCCTATTGATAAAGACAAAACGCTGTCTCTTTGAATCTCTTTTTCTGAACTTAATTCACTAAATATTATCAACCGACTAGACTTTAATGCTTTGTTGATGCTGCAAAATGGTGTGGAACCAATCAAGCTTGCCGTGGAAACATAAAGTCGTGAAGATTCTTCATTATTAACTACCGAAACTGTAGTCGAATTTATGCTTAATAAGATATCCAATTTAAATAGCAGCATTAGTTTGGAGTTGTACGAGAACATAAAAAAACGTACAAATGAAAGATGGAGTACCGATGTTATGAATCTCCTAAGATGTTTAAAAGACCCTTCAAATATTCCATCCAAAAATACAATATCTTTCGCAGGAAATTTAGCATCATGTCTGTTTGGTGTTGACGAAGTTGATGTTCCAGAGAATGAACAAAATTTTGAAGTTCAAACTAGTCAACCGACAACCGCTAATATCTCGCTGAAAGATGAGCTAAATTTATTGCTGCAAAAAAAAATTTAATACAATCAACTGCAGCAACAGGAAATTTCAATTGGCTGAAACAAGAATTCATCTTATTCAAAAACACGGGAAAGAGAACTGCAAATTTGCAAAACTTATTGGATGCACTTCTCAGTATCAAGCCAACTTCAACAGACGTCGAACGTGTGTTTTCAGTTTGTACAAACTTTTGATTGATTGATTGATTGATTTGAATGTACGATCAAGCATTAAGCAAGTCTCCCGTATTATAAATACGAATACCACACCACTATAGGCGTATGGCACATGGGCCCATACCACCTATTTTATTTCCTTTTTAAAAAATACACTTAAATTTTTTTATCACTTAATTTTTATTATTTGAGATAACTTTACATTCAAAAAAAAACTTATTTTCATTGTCAAATGAATGTATTCAAATAATTTTAAGAATTTTATACAAATTTTTTTCTTTTATTTTTTTAATTTTGAACAGATCACAAAACTATGTTTATTATTTTTACTTCACACTCTTTTAACGCTTTAAAAATCATTATCTTTTAAAAGCAATATGCTTAAGGCGAAAAATATTGTTGCACAATATTTTCCGTAGATGTAATTAGTAAAATTTTTCTAAACAGAATTTTAACTTCGAAAATGTAATTATTTTCCGAAGATGACGAATCGTAATTAAATGACTTGTGAATAATATTAAAATGTAATACGTTGAAAATAAATATCATTTTCAGAAAATACCATATACTATAATGTAAATTAAAATGCATAATATGGTATTTCACACGCATAATTAATATATCAGAAACGAATTTCTTAGGCTAAACTGTAAGGAAAATTCGTTCTGGGTGGTCATTTTGTGGTGCTATATCACACCTTTATATCACTAGTGGAGACTTTTTTTGTGTGATATAAAAAAATGGAGAAAGTCTACATTCACAACCCTACAAAATGAATTTTAAGGGGAAAATGATGATTCAAAGTGATAAGTTTACGTTTCCACATAACCTTAAATGACATTATATGAAACTTTTATACGAAGTGCTATTTGTGTGGTGATAAAGTAATACTTTAATGCAAAGGTGTTTATTATTTACATAAAATGCTAAAAATATATTAATCAGTACTTTGTCAATCATAAATTTTATTTTGCACTTGGTTTCATGATAATTTTCATTCATTTTTTTAAAACCCCAATTTAGTTGTTTTCCAACAAACTATTTGGAGTTTGATCAAAAACAACTAAATTAAAGTTTAAAAAAAAAATGAACGAAAATTATCATGAAACCAAGTGCAAAATAAAATTGTCGATTGAAAAAGACCAATAAATATATTTTAAACATAACATAACTAAAAAAGCCTTAGGTTTGTTAGAATTTGATGTTTAAACATTGACCAATATTTGCATTTTGTGGGGTTATGTCAGATGGTTTATGTTGATTTTTGTTTAAGTATTTTTTTTGTCCTTTGCTTTTTTGAGCTCCCGATAAAATTGGTTATTCTAGGCAACTAGAATGTTATTTTTAACAAATAATTAACTACACAAAATTAAATTGTTGATTTTTGTATTTCATTTTTCTTGTAAATTTAACAATAACCCATTCATTTTATTTCAAAAATAAATTTTCTTTTTGCAGCAATAAATTCAGCTCATCTTTCAGCGAGAATGATCATTTTATTAATAAATATCATTCATTTATATTTGGCGTCAATGTAAATTTCATTCATTTTTTGGTATTTTTATTAGAGCTTTTTTTAACTAAACTCCATATAAAACAAACGTAAACAACAAAATAATTTTTTTTTGTTCCACTTGTAAAAGTAAGACGGAAGAAGTTGTGGTCTTTTTCATTTAAATCATTATGCGACGTGACGATATTCATCCATGACAACACCGTAGTTAGCTACGACAATTTATTTTTCGCACAGTATCGCCAATTGTAATATATTACCACAAAATGGCAACACTGCAAAATGAATTTTAAGGGGAAAGCAATGAATCAAAGTGATGATTTGACACGTAACTTCAATTGTTGATTTTTATATTACTATGTAATATAAAAATCACCAATTATTTTTGTTTTGTGTATTAAATTGTATGTTAAAAGAACCATTCTAGTAGCCTAGAATAACAAATTTCACAAAAACAATCATCCTTCTAACAGAAATGGACAAAAAATAAGCAATTCTTAAACGAAAATCAACATAAACCATCTGACATAACCTCACAAAATGCAAATAATGGTCGGTTGTTTAAACATGAAATTCTAATAAACCAAAGGATTTTCTAGTTATAACTTAAAAATATAATAATTAGTCTTTTGTTAACAAACAATTTTCTTTTGCACTTGATATCATGGTAATTTTCATTCATTTTTTTAAAATTTTAATTTAGTTGCTTTCGATCAAACTCCACACAGTTTGATATAAAAAAATTAATTTAATATTTTAAAAAATGAATGAAAATTACCATGATTTGAAGTGCAAAACAAAACTGTTTGTAAACAAAAGACTAATTATTACATTTTTAAGTTAACATAACTAGAAAATCCTTTGATTTATTAGAATTTCATGTTTAAACACCGACCATTATTTGCATTTTGTGAGGTTATGTCAGATGGTTGATGTTGATTTTCGTTTAATAATTGCTTATTTTTTGTCCATTTCTATTAGGAGGATGATTGTTTTTGTGAAATTTGTTATTCTAGGTTACTAGAATGGTTCTTTTAACATACAATTTAATACACAAAACAAAAATAATTGTTGATTTTTATATTCCGTTTTCCTGTAAATTTAACAATAATCCATTAATTTTATTTCAAAAATAGATAAATGTTTATTTTGTTAATAAATATCATTTATTTATCATTAGCGTCAATGTAAATTTCATTCATTTTTTGAAATTTTGATTATAGGTGTTTTTAACCAAACTCCATATAAAAAAAATTTAAACAACAAAATAAACAATTTTTTCCACTTGTAGAAGTAAGACGGAAGATATTGTGGTCATTTTCATTCAAATCATTATACAACGTGACGTTGTTCATCCAAGATGGGACCGCAGTAAGCTACGACAAATGTCAGTTTATCACAGTTTTATCACCAAATGTGATATAGCACCACAAACTGACCACCCTGTACCAAAATTTTAAATACAAAAGATTGTTGTTGTTGCGGTCCGAAATACTTATGTATTATCTCGCAACACAACATGCACATTTCTATTCTACAATAAAAGCCGGTGTAGTAGAAATGTGTGTAAGAGAAAAATTAAATATAAACAAACTTTCATGTGGTATTGACTACGTATGTATCACACACATTAATAACATAAATATTGTAAATGAAATTGCTATTCTACAGTGGAACTCCCAGGGTAGTAGCAACTCAAAATAAAATTGTAAATTTAAATTGTTTGTTTATAATATTGTAGTGAGGATTCAAATATTTCGGTTGAATATTTAGAATCAGTCGCTACACCAATATACCCATGTTACAACACGACACCATAACTCTCTCTCACCAAGGAAATATGTACCCATCATACTTAGCTTTTCATGAAGCCAAACATAACAATATTCACCCAGTAAAGGAAGGCGCCTCATCGATAACCACATAAGTCTAATAGTGTGATATCCGCCCCTGGCCAGGCAGCCATCGTACACCTTTTTTACGTATAACAAAACCGAAGCATTGGATAGGATTATTAATAGGGACAGACTCGACCCGGTTACAGACACCAAAGCGATCGATAGTTAGTAAATTATTAGTATTATATATAATAAATAGGTTAGTACAAGACAGCACAATCTAACTACATTATTAGATGATTATTTCTCTGGAATCCAGGGCCGGATACTCAGGACTCCGTAAATCTAAATCAGGACTTAAAAAATTATTAATGTTGTAATATCCCCCTGTCCGCCTTTCAATAATTTTCCTTATAAAATATTTAAGAAAATTTAAAATTACTAAGCTAAGATTACAAAAACAGAGCTTTTTTATTTCTCACGGTCCTTCTATATCTAGTTAATTAATTATTACATACTGCAACAAGAATAAAAATAAATATTAAAAACCATTTTAAACATAAAATTTTACTTAAAACTAATCATAAATTTCCTACCGAAGAGAAACCTTTAAATATTTTTAAACTAAATTAATTAATATATATTCATGAGCAAAACACAATATATTACATATAAGTATTACAAAAATTAACATTTTATGAAATTGCCTATGTATAGTCTCCCACTTCTAAGCTAAAATTCTAAAAGAATGTTTACAAATTTTAAATTGTTAAGTTATAATTTAAATTCACAGCACTTGTTCCATTTGTTACCATTCGCCTGTAAATAATTAACTAATTGTTTACCTACTACAACTAGATTTAAAAATAAAAAGTTGAAAATATATATTTAACCATAAAATTAAATATTAAACATTTTTTAAAAAAAAAAAATTTTTTTTGAAGCGGAGTGACGTAAGTGATCTTTTTATAATTAATATTATTTCGTATAATCACAAAACACCAACAGTTTTCACTTACTTAAAAATAAAAAAAACCAAAATTTTATTTTTGAATTTATTTACTTTTATTTATTTAAAATTACAACTAGTTTCGATCTTGTAAAGATCATCTACAGGTAATTTTTTGCAATATGTAACGATTGCAAAAAATTACCTGTAGATGATCTTTACAAGATCGAAACTAGTTGTAATTTTAAATAAATAAAAGTAAATAAATTCAAAAATAAAATTTTGGTTTTTTTATTTTTAAGTAAGTGAAAACTGTTGGTGTTTTGTGATTATACGAAATAATATTAATCATAAAATTAAAGTTTAACTAATTAGCAATTTCCTACAGATCTAGAAAAAAGGAAATTAATAATAAGGTTGAAGTTAATTATTTATAAAATTATAAAATATCATTTAAAAATTGATTGCAAAATAATCCAATCGAATGGAAATTTCATCGAACTTCAATCTGTTTTGGTCTGTGTCGCATTCACAAAACACAAAGTCAAAATTTATGCTTGCTGGTGTTTTTTTTATGAAGCCGTTTTCCCGTAATTCAATGCACAACAATACCGCAGGTTCTTCATAAACAGATTCGAAAATATTGACAGACAAATTGGATATATCAGAGGGGCTGACTGGCGAAAGAGTTCTGAAAAGCCATTCGGGTATGAAACACATCAACCTTCTTCTTACCATTTATAAAATTTCCAGAATTTCTTAGGATAGGAAGTTAATTCATCTTCGATTTGTAAAATGTAGTTATCGTAAAGGAACCAATTTAAAGTTTTAAACTACCTACGATCAGTGTTCAAGCTAGGATAAAACTTAACACTTATTTTACATATGTAGCTTATCACGGCGATTTTCAATACGAATTAGCTGTTTAGTATACCATGGCTCCCGATACCGAGGTTCATTTCTCATTGGTGGAACATATCCTTCAATACCAGACTTGAGAAGCTCGTTGAATAAAAAAACACTATCGTTCAAATCTCCTCTTCATTCTAAAAATACTCAGTCCGGATCCCAGCATGTCTATAATCGAAATGAAAATAATTTAGTGGAAGTACATACAGTATTTATTGATTTATAGTATTTTATAAATAATTTAGTATTAAAAGGAAAAGCATACATGGAAACACAGAAATCGAAACAAAAAAAACAATGAAGTTATTCGTTATTTTACCTCTTCTTAAGATACCTCTCAAATTTTTCCAAACAATTTCCACCTCATTCTTATACATTCTGTTTTGAGCACGAGGTGATAAAATATTAAAAATTAGCAATATTATTATTATTATTATTGTAGGGCCAGGCTGGCGATCAGCCACTTCGCACTGCGACTTAAAAGAGCTATTGTGCTGGACCCTGCTTAATTATCCGTTCAGTCAATATTCAGGTTCTTAATGAACCTGGCAATAGTGCCTCCCGGTACGTTATACATATTATCTGGGCTTATTGCTCTCCCTTCTAGATGTTTACTACAGCATATAGTTCCACTAGAAAAACGGTAGCATTGGAGCCCAAGGACTTCGAGAGGGCTGTCCCACTCCCGTATATTCATACTCCTGCCCCGTCTTCTGTTTGATTTTACTCTTACGAGATTTTGGGAATTGCAAATCGCCTATAGGTCAACTAGCTTTACTACAGGAAGGCTAAATAAAACTAGAGGGTGCCTGGTATCCAGAGTCCGCATATTTTGGACTGATTAACCTATCAGCCATTCATCCATCGGCAAAGCTGTTCCACCTTAGATTATGGTTTTTGTCAAGGTTTTCTCCTTTAGCGCCGTACTTTAGCCTGTGCCAAATGGCCAAAAATGTGCCAAATGGCCTTAGTTACCAGTGGTTGCCACGAGGAGGCAGAACCCACACATGCGAGTTGTGAACAGGTCACATCTTACACAATTGTACCTATCACGCAGCTGCCTAATACATGACCAGAACAGCTCATGTGATGCGCACCCTACTGTAAGGTTACGGAGCTGGTAGATTATTTTACTCAACTATAGTCCCCCCCCCCTCCAATAGACGCCAAACCACCTAGCAATAATACCAATGTATTAATACCAATTTATTTGCCCCATGTCGAGGCGGAGAATTTTTTTTTTTTTTTTTGATTTAGCTGGGTCATTTTTATTTTTGATAAATGCAATTCTTGTTGTGAAGGTCAAATCTTTTATTTTACTTTGTATGTTTGCGTAAATGCTTATGTTTGTACTCAGTAAAGAGCCAATTAGCGAAACTGTAAGAAATGTAACAGAATTTAACGAAAGTTTTTTTCTTACGGAAAATTTGACAAGTCGGCTAGCGAAACTGTAACACAACTTGTTAATTGCTTTGATGGTGAAGGTAGCTCGCATTAATATTTTAAAAAATTTGTGAAGAATTTGGAACTGGCGATGGAATTGGAAGAACTTCGAAAATTATTTAAATTATTAAAAAGCCTTAAATTTTAAAAGGTCTTAAACATAAATAATTAAAGACACAGATCTTGTGGCGTAAATTTGAAAATAAATAATTTGATGTTGTCCTTAATAATTCGTTTACCTACATGAACATAAATAAATAGTTTTGTTTCCACAAAGTGCAATTTGGATTTTTGACATTTCCTTTAGTTTTGTGCGAAAATTTTCGCTCTGTTAAGTTGACACTTCAATTTAACGAAACTGATCGAACATTTCTTAAAGGTTCGCTGGGCAGTAACATGTTTCTTCCATATACCGCACTGTTACGTTAAATTTCTTGAAGATTCGCTGGTTGTCTCTTAAAACGTTGAACTTGGCGTATCGTATGTATTTTATATTCGAGTGATTTTACGTTTTTGCTATTTTTTATTATTGTTGCTAATTTTTAATTAAATGGTTTGCAGGGAGCGCTTCAGATATCTGAATTGTATCTGGATTTGAGTAATTTATCTTTGCCTACAGAATACGCTTACAAAATTGAAGCTGCACAATTTTTATTTATTTACTGTGATTCACAGTTTTCTAATCCGCAGTAGATACAGTTTTATCACAGGGTTTAATTCGTTTTCATAGAGCTAAGTCAGAGGAAGGAGTTTAGATAAGTAATATTTAGTAATAATGGATATGTGTAGGTGTAGGAAACTGTATGGAAATTGGAAGGGCAGATGCCTACGGCGTTTAATACCATATTACATGCATTTCATTTGGTTTAAATGGGATCAGAGTCAACATTGGGGTTTCAAAGATATGTTCGAGGGACTGAACCAGCAGGAGAATCTGGATTGGTGTATACAAGGTTTATTCTGTTAACTGGTTAAGCCTACATCTAATTTAGAATCCGTTCCAGAGTTTTGGGTAAAATTCTTTCATTGAAATAATTTAATACTTATTTAGTATAATTATATAACAATATTTACATTTTAATTAGTTTTTAGATATATTGATAGTTTTCTTTGTTTTCCCGAGAAGTTAACATACCAGTTAATTTAAAATTTTATTTTATATTTGTTTCAAGAATTTAAATTTAAAATAATTTTCGAGCTAGATTAAATATCATTTAAATTGATTTTTAGAAATGTTTTATATTTATTTTTATTTTTTATTTTTAGGGTGGGTGCCTAGAGCACTGCGGCCATTAAGGCCTATTGTGCATCCCTAGAGATTTACTTACGTGAGATATAGGTTTATATCCCTGATAAACGCCGCTACCTGATCCATATCCAATGGGTCGGCATTAGGACACTGGATTATAATGGATGATAGCATCGCATGTGAATAATAGGTGAGTTTTATTGATGTGTTCATCTTCATCACCGATCGTAATCAGATGATCCCTTTTGCATCCCGCCCCTGTCAGGATTCAAACCCGATACCTCCCGATCCAAACGCCGCAGCTTTAACCACTGCGCCGTTTGGCCGGTCATTTTAAGAAATACATGTCGGACCTGATTAAGATTAAGAACAAGTCATCCATAGGATATGAATTTTCGAAATTGTGTCGTCTTGTGAAAACGACTACTTACGTAGGTGTCTGGGTCGATCCTTTATTTTTAATAAACATCTCCCATTCTTTGGTTATGTTATGTGTATAAAGGGTGTATATTGGGACCCGGTCTTCTAATAAAGGATTATAAACAATAGTTTATTAATTTTAATTATATCACCTTTAACGGCTGTCGGTAAGAGTAAGCATCAAAATATATATAAGCCTTGATAAACCCGCGTTAATAAGCAAAAAGATGATAAACATTCTGCCGATATAACGGTACATTAATATTTTAATCAAAATACAATAAATTTATCAATTTTATCGGCTCGATCATATTATAGAATTAAAGCGACCAACCACCCCTAAAAATAAGTATATTTACGCTTGACATAACACACCACATTAAATTTTCATAGCATGTTCAAGCCAAAAAAAATTGATAAAAAAACAAAAACAAATGAAAATATTAATGTTATCGAACATATAAAATTTGTTATCTATGAGAGTAAGCAATAAACAATGTTGTGCTACAATTTTTGATAAAATGTAATAATTGACTGTCGCCCTGACAAGTGACAAAATTTGACAAATAACATTGAAATTATATTATTGTATAAAAATATTGTATAAATTAATTTCTTATTTAAAAACAATAATTATAGCTGTTTGATTTTTAATCTATTATTAAATTTGTTATGAAAGTTTCAATAATATTTATCTGTTACATTTATTAAAAATAATTTTATTTATTTTTTAATAATTATTGTTATATTTATGAGATTAAATAAAAATACATACATATCTATAATATAATAAAATACGATTGACATATTTTATTTTTTTATTAAAATTGATAATAATTTATTTGTTTATTTTTATTTATATTTATTTTGATAGTCTATGTTATTATCACAAAATTAAAAATAAAAATATTTTTAAAAATTGTATTTATTTTATTTTTATTTTTTGTTTTGTTTTATTTTGGGAATAATATGTGATGCTTGCAACATATAAATAATACTGTTGTTACATAAAAAAATATGGCACATTTTTTTAATTTTATTAAAGCATAAAAAATGTTTATACCGTACAGTAGATGATAAAACATTATATAGATGCTTATAATACATATACGGATGACCAAGTTGCACGTTTCAATTCAATTCAATTTTATAGAAAATAAAAGTTAAACAATATCAAATTATGCCTACAAATATATTCCAACATATGTACATATATAACCGCATGTAACAATAGTATAAGCCTAGGATTCCAAATGGCTCGAGAGTGATAACAAGTATTTTTGGTGTGCTGTTAAAAAATACAGAAGTTTAAACAAAAATATTGATGTGGAAAAGTAATGGTTCACATCATGCCAACAACGATCTTAAGTTGATAAGTCCTATCAGAGACAACCTAAGTATTTTGCCATATATTTCATACCTATGAAAAACATAGAAAAAAAAAATAAAAAAATAAAAAAATTCTCGTTACGTATGGGCATGTGTTAAAATATATGTATGTAGTGGTGATACAAATAATACGCGTGAATATGAAGGATAAAGACAGAGACACCCAATAGATTATTATGTATACAATTCAGTAAAGATTTTTGTTCAAAAAAGAAATCAAACAAGATTTTTCTCGAATGTCCGAAGTGTAAACTTGATGTAAAAATTATCAAATGGCCAGTCACTGGGTTCAGCCATATCAATAACGGCCATAAATCAAATGATTTTCCGACGATGAAATTTTTTCAATAAAAATAAAAAGTTCCAAAATCAAATGATTTTTTTAGAATTCGGACATTCTCATTCGCACTGGATGTATTTTCTGGATTGTAAGGTTACGTCGAGAGAGTAGTACATTGAGTGCATTAATTCAATTTTAAGTTTATAAAAATTCAATTTAATAAAATATACAAATCTTTAATTTTATATTTGTTCATTGATGAATCTGCTTGCTGCCTTTACAATCAAATTTTCGGTTCAATTTTCAGTTTAAATTTTCTGCCTTTACAAACAAATTTAGTAGCTTCGATAGTGTTTGCTTGATATTCCAAAATGGATTATTCTTTTACTTTCTTTTACTCTAGTAAAATAAAGTATAGTAATCATGAAAATTTTGGACCTTGAGATTTTTAGAGATTTATTTGTTTTGAGGTCCCCTGAGTCCGAAAAAGTGGGTTTCGAAATGGTGTCTGTCTGTCAGTATCTCAGTCTGTCTGTCTGTCTGTCTGTGTCCTTTCTACAGCCCAGATGGTTTAACCAATCGAACTGAAACTTCAGATTTAAGCTTTTTTGTGAAATTGGGAGGTCCCAGTGAATTTTACTCCAAATCGGCTAACGGAAGTGGCCACTCCCTTGGTCCAGAAAATTTATTTTGCAAATATCTTAAAAAGTATAAGGTTTACAAAGAACTATTTGAAAAAAAATGTTTCCAAAAATTAAAAACAAATAAAAATAAAAAATAAAAAATTAAAAATAAAAATTTCTCAAAATTCTCTGTTCGTAAATGAAAGTCGTGTGTTGGCCACACCTCTATTTTTTAATTAGTGCTCCTGCTCAGCAAAGATCAACATACTTTGTATCTTTTTGTTTTGTATTCTATAGATAGTAGCTACGTACATCTAGTGGCTGCTCATCAACGATTAACCATTCTAAATTTGGAGTCTAGCTATTTTTTGCAGGCTCTCTTACCACAAATTAAACAATTCTTGTTCGGACTGTATATTCTTTTGTTAAAATCTTCCAAATTATTCTAATTAAAGTTTTACGGATCTGATGGTAACTAAAATAAATCCTTTCCTTCTGCTGCACTGCCGCCAAATTTTACACGAATGCTTTTTGGCATTACAGACTCAACTAGTTGTTCAACGTTAGTAGAAGCGTCAAAATTTATGAAATAAATGTTTTATTGAAATGAATTTTGTATAAATTTGAATTTAAACTATTCCATATGAATTAAAGCATTTATTTAAGTGAGCAGAAAAATTTTCAGCGATTGTGTCTAAGATTCTTCTGTGACTTTTTACTTTAGACAATTCTAGATTCGAAAAGAATTCTGCAGTATAATCAGTAATAGAATTTGGTCTATCGTCGTCATCAAGGTTTTGATTTTCTTTATTTTGTGACAGTCATCAGTGTTTCAGCTGTATAGTACTTTAAATTTATCAAAGTTCTTTACCACATGTTCACTAAGAAATTAAGAGAAAAATATGTTTACACAAGATTCGAAAAATGAATCAACTGCCGTTATGTCTCTATAGCTTACTATAGCTAGCTTATTATATCAAATCTAGTATCAGACCTTTTTGTTCTTTTGAGGCATTGGATATTTTATTTTTAATTTGTACATATAAAATATTTATCATATGTGAAAAACAAATTGTAATTAAATATATGTTTTGCTTTGACTCTGATTTTATAACTAAACTGTTACCATATAATCACGAGTTTGATGCAATTTTATGTCATACAAATCAGCAACATCGCAATCCACATAATCATCATTAACTTTTGGTTGTTTTGACAGAATACGTTTTAAAATAACACTATCGCAAAAATTTTTGGTGTTACCTTTTTGCTGCTAGCTTCGTATCCGTTTCACTAATTATTTTCTAATGCAAATTATGTGCGGATTTATTTTGCAAAATTTCTTTGAAATTTTTTCTGTTCACACCACGAATTTGCTTGCAAATTGGTGAATAACAGTTATGTTACTCCTGATCGTTTCCTTTCGTCATAACATAGGAAGGTATAGGTTTTAAGCAAAGGATTTGGTTAACTAGCTTCAGTATTAAATCAAATTATCACAAAAATTATTTCATATTAAATTAAAAGCTTAATTCGCTATTTCTATAAGGTACTTTAATTAACTGTAAGTTCTACTTACTTATTTACTTTTCGTACAGCCAAAATGGTAGGTTCTTTATTTGCAAATGTTGCATATTATTCCTACTCTGGTACATGTAAAATGTCCAGCGCATTGGTAACCAATGCCAGTTTCAGTATAGCTAGTTGTTAAATTTTTCTGCCTTGTTTTTTTTAATGTGCTGGTTGTAGGAATTTCTACATCTTGCTGCAGGAGATGTGTCGTTGTCAACAGGTGGCAGACACTTTCTTGCAAAAGATTAGTTTATTCTATATGTTTGTTTGCAAATTTTATTTTATGTTTGGTTACAACGACTTTTCTATGTGTTTTTTTACCTCGGTTTTTAATTTTTTCTTCAATCATTCTTTTTTGTGTTATGCTTAAGCTAAAGCTTCTTTAGCTCTCTGTTCTTTTATTATTTTTCGAAAGTTAATACGATTTTGTTTTGCAATTTTGTCGATTTTGTCTTCTTCTATTTTCTGGAATGGGGTTGATGAAATTATAAAACTGCGGTGATCTGAGTTTTTAATCCCCATGCGCGCAGGTGTTTTTGGGACGAACATGAAATTATTGATTTGCACAAGGGGATCATCTAGATAAATTACGGGAATGCCAGAGAAATTAAATTTTTCCGGACCCTAAAACTAATTTAGAAATAGCGTCAGTACTAATACCAAAATTCTTTTAGGGTAGCTCACAGGAACTGTTTACCACCGGTGTGAAGTTTATAACACTTTTTTTTAACACATTTTACGCAAGTGTACCTACATTTGTTTGACAGTGTAATTCGAGTTAATAAACAAAATATTTATCGCCTCCTTTTAACACATTTTTTAACACATTCCACGAAAGTGTACAATTGTTTGATATAGTGTAATTCAAGAAAAAATTATTATATGAGAAACAAGATCCTACCATAAGCTAAATAAAAAAATCATTAGAAAATCATGATTCTACATTTTGCTAAATAACACAAATAAAAGAGATTGGCTCGCATAGGCATCATATAGGATAGAAACAGGATACATTAGGCTTTCCAAATCTGTATGTCTTATTCCATAATTTAGGGTTAGGCTCTGATGACATATTTTCAAATATTACCAAAATGATCGAATATATAGAAAATCATGATTCTACATTTTGCTAAATAACTTAAATCTCAGAGATTGGCTCGCATAGGCACCATATAGCCTAACCCTAAATTATGGAATAACACTACAGATTAGCCTAATGTTTCCTCTTTCTATCCTTTATAGTGCCTAAGCGAACCAATCTCAGAGATTTGTGTTATTTAGCAAAGTGTAGAATCATGATTTTCCATATATTCGATCATTTTGGTAGTATTTGAAGATATGTCATCAGAGCCTAACCCTAAATTATGGAATAAGACATACAGATTTTGAAAGCCTAATGTATCCTCTTTCTATCCTATATGGTGCCTATATGTGAGCCAATCTCTGGTATTTGTGTTATTTAGCAAAATGTAGAATCATGATGTTCTATTGATTTTGTTATCTGGCCTACCATAGGATCTTGTTTCTCATGTAATAATTTTTTATTGAATTACGCTATCAAACAATTGTACACTTACGTGAAATGTGTTACAAAATGCGTTAAAAGGAGGCGTTAAATATTTTGTTTAATATCTCGAATTACATTGTCAAACAAATGTAGGTAACACTTGCGTAAAAACTGTTTGCAAACACTTGCGTAATATGTGTTTAAAAAAAAGTGTTAAAAACTTCACACCGGTCTGTTTACCTACTTCATCAATAAATTCCATTATTTCTACCTCATGAGATGTTAGTTCAAAAAATTCAGCTGGTTTACATATGAAACCATAATCGTGACATATTAAAACCATAATGTTTACTGATTCATTTTTGTCGTCATTATGGTCAAAATTAATCGTTTTGTCTTATTCCTTTATAAATATAAATGTTTAATTCCAATAAATGTGTCACTACCTAGGTAGTACTTATATTGATAGAATTTATTATATTGTAATTTGTACATACATTAAAAAAATCATCGGTTGGTAAGAGACAGTTGTACATTTTTGAAAGAAATAAAAATCCTCGTTTTGTGGAATCCACCAAATCCTTAAATTGGCATTCATTCTACCGAAACATTTTTATTGTTGGTCGAGTTTTTTTCTAAACGCTTCGAGTAGTCAATTGCGCCTGGACTAAACGGATAAAGTCCCCAAGTTCGAAATCCATTCACAATTGATTTTTAGAATTGGAGCAAAGCAGCATTTCGTGACCTTCCTTTCAATATTACTTTTTCTCCGATTCAGGACTGTTTTTTGCCACGAAATCTTTAAAGGTTTAGAAATGCAGACGTCTGCAGGTTAAAAAGTTCTGGTGGAATTTGAATATAGACATATTAATATAATCTGCAATTCCTCACATAACTTGGATCGATCATAAGTAAGGTGAGTTCGGTGGGCATCCACATACAAAACAACCGAAAATTTAATGTTTTGAGCTACAATGCTTGGATGGAATGGATCGAAAAAATGCTTCGGTTGTCATCGAGCCAGAATTTGATTTCATCCAATTTAGCCCATCCGGAACCGAAAGTAAATTAGTTGTTTAGTTGCTTCAAATTAAATTGGGCGCAATAACTTGAACAGCGCTAAAAACATTTGAATACAAATCATAATAAAAGCCTGCCGGTTTACAAAACTAAAAGAAGCAATTTCTAAGGCTTTAGAAGAAGAAGCAAATTATCGGACATCTTGGCAAATATGCAAAAAAATTGAGCATACATGCATTATGAAAATTCTAATAAATCTTTTATAACAAATTTGTCTAGTCCCGCTTTAAACCAAAATAAATCTTTCATGTGACCATAACTTGCGATTATTGTAAAAAAAATTGGACATAATATTAAGGATTGTCGCAACCGAAAGTCAGTTGAAGCTAATAGATTTACAAATAACATTCAGTCAATAAATACCGTTAAGTAAACTGAAAACGGTAAACCACTCGCACAGACTGAGCTAAACACACCTGTTCGAGTGGAGAATCTCTAAATTTGTGTTCAAATTCCTTGATACAAAATTCCGAGACAAACCAAACTATCCAAATCAATTTATTAAACCACTGAATTCCAGCAAATCTAAAAATTGTACCACTTTGTTTGCAATTTATGACAGACAACCCTATTTCGCCTAGAGTCGAACAAATTATTAGTGTTTCTCATTTACTTCCAAAGGATAGAAATTATTTTTGTCCTTCAGTTGAACTGTTACCAGGTGTCTACGTAGGCAATACAATTATTCGAGCAAATAATTCCCAATTTCGCCTAGCAGTTTTAAATACAACAGAGGTTCCTGTTGAAAAAAATGATTTAAATATTTCTCCGGCACCTCTAGAAAATTATGAAATTCTTGAATTGCAATATTGGAATAATACGACAGATTCTCTGATGAAGATTTGTCGAACATATAATGATATTTTATTACTACAGGGTGATAAACTAACTAGCACCGATATAGTTTCACACGAAATTCCTTTAATTCCCAATGGTCGCACGGTACCTATATATAAAACAATATCGATTACCACTTGCGACCAAAATTGAAATAATTAAACCAATCGAAACTATGTTAGGAAATGCTATTATTGAACATTCACATAGTCCTTGGAAGTCATCATTACTAGTTGTCCCAAAAAAGTCAGATAAAGGTAATAAACGTTAGTTAATATAGTATGTAACGGTGTCGTAAATGGGACGTCGTTCCACAGTGCTTTCATACCAAATTATTTTCAGGAAAGTCGACCGGGAAAAAAGTAAAATATTTGGTAGTTTCTAGAAAGACAAAAAAAAAACGAAACAAAATTTTTAGGATAAATAGGGCAACAAATTTTCTGACAGGGCTTTTTGAGTTTTGATTAAGACGGGATCATATACGAGTTGGATATATGTTTTTTTCTGTGGATTAGTAACAGTGTGTCGGGTCCTAATTATATCTAGAATATATGCCCACATAAGTGAGGATACCAAAAGAATCCCTGTGTATATTGGCCATAAAAAAAAGTTAGTTTATGCGTGGGGATTGCGGGTTTGGTTCCTTAAAGGTTCTAAAGTGTTGTGGCGAATAAAAATGTACCACCAAGTTTAGGAGGAATTATTAAAAGTGTAAAATAAAAAAAACTGAAAAATTGTAATTATATATCATAATAAATATTGTATAAAAAAAGCGTTAGTTGTATAATATTAGAAAATTTGACCTTACAGAGAAAAAGGAGTTCAGTAATAAAAGAAAAAAAAAATCCAAGTGCGGTAGTTTATTTTGGAAAGGGGTATCGGAGATACTGATAGGTGCTCACGCCTAGCAAAAGGGGGTACCCACATAACATAATAAAATTGATCATTTTCATGGGGCATCCTTAGCAGCAGTACAACTGGGATATTTCAGCATCGGGTTACCATCGCGGAAGTGCAGTTCGGGGGGGGGGGGGGGACGCGATTGACCAGTCCCAATTTATAGTTGAAGTAAGCGTTTTTTTTTTATTATTATTGTAAATTATATAAGAAGTAAAAGTTCAGTGCTTCAACCATTCAAGACGCATAAGCCGGCACCTAAAAATCTCGCTCGGGAAATACAAAAATTTTTAATTAAAATCCAAGATCACTATATTTGGTTTTTAAAGTGGGACTAAGAAGAATTGGATAAGGATAAGTTTTACACTACTGTGTCAAGGTTATGTCATGTAATTAAAAGATTAGATCGTTTGTCTTAATCAACGAGGCATCAAAGAGTAGTGTAAAAGTAGATGAGCTAACAGTCATCGGGCAATACTACATTCCCAATTTCGCCTAGCAGTTTTAAATACAACAGAGGTTCCTGTTGAAAAAAATGATTTAAATATTTCTCCGGCACCTCTAGAAAATTATGAAATTCTTGAATTGTAATATTGGAATAATACGACAGATTCTCTGATAAAGATTGGTCGATCATATAATGATAGTTTTTTACTACAGGGTGAAAAACTAACTAACACCGATATAGTTTCACACGAAAAATCTAAATCATCATCATAAAAAATCACCTAAAAATCCAGCTCGGGAAATACAAAAATGTTTAATTAAAATCCAAGATCACTATATTTGGTTTGTAAAGTGGGACGAGGAAGAATTGGATATGGATAAGTTTTACACTACTTTGCCAAGGTTATGTCATGTAATTAAATGATTAGAACGCAACGAAGTATCAAATAGTCGATTGTCTAAACGCCTTAGATTAAGGTAAAACTTTACAAATTTTAATTTAAGATTCTTTAAATAACCACGACTGATTAGATGAATCTATTACCTTTATAAAAGAATATCTCGTAATTAAAGTGAAGGAAATATCGTCGTCAGATGAGGGTGCATCGGACATCGAATCCGTCTCTTCAAGGGAAACGGTTGTATCTACATCAAACAAATGGAATAAGCCGAACCATATTCCGGCCGTTCACGATCGTTATTTGGAAATTCCAGTACCAAATCTCGAACAATTTCATAACCAAAATATCGACCATCAACGAAACGATCCAAATGAAAGCATTATCGAATCGGCTTTAAATATTCAATAAAATCGGCCAAATATTGCGGGTCCACAAGTAGGGCATAATTTAGCACCTTCTAATATGCAAAATTATAAGGACCAAACTATGTATTCACGGCATCCGCTACCTTTATTCTCATCTCAACCAGCTACCACTTTTGCCCAGGGGGATAGGAAAATTCACCTGTCAATGTGGAAGATTGATTTTGATGGCAGAGCGGATGGCATACCCGTAGAGAGGTTTCTATTTAGAGTCGAGCATTTTGCACGTACCTGTCACGTTTCGGAAAAGGATTTGACAGATCAGATTGGGGTTATTTTAAAGGGAGCCGCTTTAAATTGATACTGGTGCTACCTAGAACGAAATCCGTATTGGAATTGGTCGCAACTAAAAACAGCTATTATCGAACGTTTTCAAGATCGTCGAACGGACGATCATACGTCGACTAATAGATTCACGCAAACAAAAACTGAATGAAACTTTTATAGAATTTTATAATGAAATTTTAGGTTTAACCCTTCGTTTACATAATTTTACATCGGACTCTGAAATATTGAGAATTATCCAGTATACTGGTTAGAAGATGTGTAGCGTTGGAAGATATGTGGAAAGAAATAATTACGTTAGTAATAAATTTTGTAATACTTCGCAACAAATTAATGAATTCTCAAGTTCGAATGAGAGTCAAGCTAATCGAATTCTAGCCTCAAATAATAATTTAGGCTTAGAAAATTCCCACAATTTTTCGGCGACAAATTCTGGATTTCAAAATTTTACACCTCCTTTCGAATTTAACTCTGGTCAGTTTCCGAACCGAAATTCTCCTAACCCAATTAACGCCTTAGATTAAACCACTTATTATATTTGTTGGAACTGTCAGGACATAGGTCACACTTTTACAAGATGTTCTAAGCCACAAAGACTATTCTGTCATTGGTGTGGAGAAGATGGCATCTATAAATCGCACTGTTTAAAGTGTCATAAATCGCACTGTTTAAAAACCATATTCAACAAAATCAACATTAACTTCTTCTTTCGATCAAGACATAGAATCTCCAAATCCTATAAATTCTCATTCAAAATTTCTTTGTGAAAATTCTCCTGTTCTTTCTAAGGGCAAAAAGCCTTCTAACGCGGCTAAATTCTGAGTTCGTAATTATTGGGATAAACGGAATTATCTGAAACAGGAAATTTTCGAATCCATCTTTTCAAACCATATAGATTGTCGGCCGTACGCTGATATAAGTATTAACGGCATACCATACAAAGGATTACTAGATAGTGGGGCAACCATAACTGCTTTGGGTCGTGACTGTGAATCAGTTTTAAATAAATCTAAATGTAAGATTTCCTATATTTTGTCTCATATCAAGACGGCAGGAGGCCATTCAGAGCGTGTTGTCGGATATATGTATATTTATATATGCTAAGGTTTGTTTTAAGGGTATTGAAAAAACCATGCAAATTTATTTGATACCTGGATTAACGCAGTGCTTGTATCTGAATATTAATTTTTGGAGATTGTTCGGCATAGTACCAGGTTCAATTTCGGAAATAACTAGTGACGCTACTGAAGTTGAAAAATTTCATAAACTGCTTCCTGAAGAACAAATACAGCTCGACAAGGTTATAAATAAAATTCCGTCTTTCAATAAACAAGGTCTAGGTAAGACGAATTTAGTATATCATACTATAGATGTACAAGGAGCTACACCAATTACGCAGAGACATTATTCCATATCCCCAATAAAGCAGGACGCCCTGTATGCAAAATTAGAACGGATGTGGAAATTGGGGGTTATCGAAGAGTCGAGAAATTCATGGAGTTCCCCACAGAAGCCGAATGGTAAAGTTTGGTTGTGTTTGGAGGATAGACGGGTAAATGTGGTAACGAAAAAGGACGCGTTTCCGCTGTCAATCATCGAAGGACTCTCAAGTCGATTAGAGGATACCAAATTCATTTCAAGTTTGGACCTAAAGATGCCTTTACCTAAAGGATGCCTTACCTGGTCGACGGTAATGCCATTCGGACTTTGTAACGCGCCGCAGACCATGTGCCGGTTAATGGATCAGGCGATACCCCATGAACTTCACGAACATATCTTCGTATACTTGGATGATCTATTGATCACGTCTAAAACGTTCGGGGAACATCTTACCTTGTTGGGGGTAGTCGCAGAAAGTTTATCAAAGGCGGGTTTGTCGGTCAATATTGAGAAGAGTAGTTTCCTTCTTAAAACAATAAATTATATGGGATATGGAATAGGGGATGGTACGATGGCAACAAATCCTGTAAAAGTTAAAGCAATACATGATTTTCCCGTCCCTACTACTCTTAAAAAACTACGCCGTTTCCTAGGAATGGCAGGATAGCATGGGCGGTTCATCAGGTTGTATGCATCTCTTGTAGCACCACTTACGGATCTGACCAAAAAGAAAAAGAAATTCGGTGGGAACGATACTGCGGACGAAGCATTTAAGAAAGTTAAATTGTCCCTGACCAATGCACCCGTACTTGTACATCCAAATTTTCATAAGCCATTTGTGATTCATTGTGATGCTGGGCACCACCGGAGTTGGGCGAGTGCTGCTTCAGACGAGAGACGATGGTGAATGGTATAATGAAATTGAATGCTGCGCATCGTAACGACGCCATTACAGAATTGGAATGATTTGCGGTGGTGTTAAGTGTGAAGAAATTTCGGGCATATATCGAGGAATATCCGTTCACCATTGTCACAGACCACGCGAGCCTTAAATGGCTTATGAGCCAAAAGGAGCTTGAAGGCCGGCTAACGCGTTGAAGTCCGAAGTTGCAGCCTTTCAATTTGACGGTGCGGCATCGCAGTAGATCATAGATGGTAGTACCAGACGCACTAAATCACCCGAATATTTGAATTTAATTTCCAAAATTCAAAATTCTCCGGAATCATATAAAAATTTTAAAATTTCTGATGGCAAAATTTTGGTTAACACATCTCGGAATAAACATTTTTTTTTTAATTTGTCGGATGTTCCACATTGGAAATCAAATATTAGAAAATTAAACACAACGAAGAAAATTTCCAAAGAACATTATGATAAGACATAAAATATCCCAAATTTTCAGGTTTGCGATTTAGTTCTACTAAAAAACGAAGTTATGAACAAAGGAAGTTAGATACCTTATGGAAAGGTCCCATTAAAATTATTAAAAGAATTTCGAATGAAAATTCAAATATAAAACTTAACAGGAAAAATAAAATCGTTCATAATAACAGATTGAAGCAATTTCAGACGTAAAAGAAAATTTATTTTTTTTGAATGCGAACTAAGCCATATTAATTGTATAGGGAAAGGGTCTGGCCAACGGCCTTTTGTACACACAAAACCACACTTAATTTAATGTAATCGCAGATGAAACATTTTTATTTTTAATTTTCCACCAGAGGTGCACCCTCTTTGAAATCTGATTGTTAAGATTTATTATTATTGACCAACCATTTTCAATTTCCGTAACTCCAGTTTGCAATTTTAGGAATTTATGTATTCTAGAACAAACCACCACGTGTTGCTGCATATGGAGTTGGAGTAGTGACCAGATGTAAGCTAATCTTTGGCTTAAATATTCCTAAAACAACTATCAATCAAAAAACATAAATTCAAATCCTTCATTTGATCAAATGTCACACAAAAACGTTTTGACATAAATAATTTCACTTCATACTCTTTTGTTTCTACCCATATTTTATACATACATACAAAAAAATATATTTTCTATTTGCAAAGTGATTATACTGTCAATATTTAAATTGATCAATAAATCATAAAATTATATGTATTTTTTAAACATAAAAATAAAATTGAAATAAAAACGTATCTCTATAATACTATTTTTGTTGCTATTTTAAAGATTGGGTTTTCACTCAAAAATACCAACAAAACTGTGCATATTTATACGAAAAATACAAAAAAAAAAAATCATAAATTTTATGCAAAATCATGATTCTAATTTAAATAAATTTAACATACAAAATAAAAAAGTTAAAATGTATACATAAAATAGAAAATAGAGTAGATTTAATTTCATTTATCTCTTTTTATCTATCACTCTGTCTGTCTATTTATAACAGTACTCCGGATCCATTAAGCATTGATTCATTTTTAAAGTGGATATTCTAATAAAGATTTTGTTGGAAAATTGTGTTTGTTCGAAAACCATATCGAACCTACATTTTCCTTATAGACATCATATTATGAAGATGATATTGCTGATGATTGTCTGTAATTAAAAAAAAAATAGTAATTGGTTTCAAATGCAAAATTGATATAAACAGTGAATGCATCCAAAATAAGACCTTTATGTTTTATCACTCTGTTTGAAAAATGGGATGTTGTACTTGGGTAAATATTGTTATATACTAGTTTTCTACTTGTTTTAAAAACCATACAATACCTAGTTATTACTAGAACCATACCGTAACCTGTACGCATCGACATATATCTACTTAACTTCGTTACGTGGTTTAAAATCGAAAATGTTTTGTCATCGAGTTAAAATCTGAAAAATCAATAATTTAAGAATAAATGAATATTTTCAATATATCGTCATACGCTTGCCGTTTCCGTATACGCTATAACGTAGCAGATACCGACTGGAATATATAGGTAAGCCAGAAAACAACAAAAATCAGGATTTTATTTGCATTTGTTTTTTTAATTACATTGTCCATATTATACGATAAAATCTTATTAGGGAATACTCGTATAGAGGATATTATGGAAAATTGATTAAAAACAAAAGAATTTTTATCTCATTTTTAGTACACAGCACAATGGTATGATAATAAATTTTTTATTTCAATTTTTAATGTTATTGCCAGAAAGATCAATAAATTTTGAGATACATTTTTGAATGGTCTACAAACAGATTTTGTTGATTTAACCATTTGACTGTTTAATTAAATTGGACTCAGTTCAAATATAAGATCAATATTTTAAATTTTTATCATTATATATTTATGCAGTTTCTCTGAAATTTGCATTTTAGTTTAGATAATCTGTTTTATATTCAAATTGGACGATTGTAGTTCTATGACAGAATTTCATGAATCTATGAATTATGAATAAAATTAGGCAATTTTTGAATTAGGCATCTCCTTTATTTCGATTATAAAAAGTTCTGGTAACCATAATATGTTCAGACTGGCACTTTTTAGCTCAGTCGTAGACCACTGTTGAGCACTAGTTTATTCCCTACAGGAAGTAAAAAAAAAATGTAAATGGCAATTATTTTTGGGCATAAAAAAAATCTTTCAGTGAATTTTCGTTTACCATATTCAAATAAATTTTTTCGTCACCTTATGCAGCCATAAGCAGAGAATTAGATGAAATTATTAAGATGGTCTTCGTTTCGCGATCTGAACCGGTCTAAGGTCAGACACTTTAGTAGAGTAATTCCTTGATACTCGTATTTTCGAAATGGACTTGGCTTCTCCAAAAAGTCCAATCTACAGCAACAGGAGGAAAACTGACTGAGATAGCTTAAGAACTATTTTAGGTAATTTACTGCCGGTAAACGCTTTAAAAACTGTAAAAGAACTCGATGGGTAAGTCGACGAGCTGTTCAGTAAAGCAGAACACTTGTATTCCAATTTACAATTTTATTAAATTTATAATTTGTTTTTCTAATATCTTAATTTTTATGTTAACACTTTTATTCAGAAGGAAATTACATTATTCTTGATAATTATCAATTTTGAAAAAACCATTAAAACTGATTTGCCGCATTAAAAAATTTCGGTGTTCGTTGGCTTAATGGGTTTTTCGATCATGATTATTTTATCATGTAAACTTAACTTAAATTGATACATTTTACTTTAGAGTACTAAAAATTAAAGTAGAATGTATTAATTATTATCTAATTATATGTATGTGTATTTGATTTTGTAACTATTCTGAGTGGAATACACCAACTGTACTGAAATACAGTTAATCAAATTGACATTTACAAAAATGTTTACATATAATCAGTGGACGAAATTGATTTATAGTTTAAAATTAATAAATGATTGATTTAAGCCTAACAATAGTTAGATATGAACCAGGTGAGAGTGCCAAACAAAACGAGCTATTATACTGCGTATATATATATATATATATATATATATGTTGATGATGATCAAACAGCTGACATCCTGAAAACAATAAAAAACCACAGAGAATCATCGAAACACAAAAAAAACTATAAATTATACTTATCTAATTTACCGGCTGATGTATCGCCGTTTTTAATTCCCATAATCAATCAATTATTAAAAAAAAATCAATTATTGTAACGTTACATTTAAATAATTTTCATTATTGTTTTATATTCTACTTACTAAACAAGTCTGACATTTTTATTAACATAAATCACAATCATACCAACCTTTGTAATTAAAATTATTATTATCAATTAGAAAATAATTTATAGTTAAGATACTTAATTATAGTACCTTATATATTAATTATTTTAAATGTTAGATGGCGATATTTATTGTATAACACTTAAATTAATTTTGTATAACAATTATTTTTATATAAATATGTAAAAGAAAATATTATGTACAATAGTGTGAGATAATCCAGTGAATACAGTGATCAACCAAACAAACAAAAAACCAGTGAATTTTTATTTTTTATATACCGGGACAAAAAATTGGAATTGAGATAGCCGCTTCGACATTTTATTGACCTACGCAAGTAAATTGGACACGATAACACCCCAAACGATTTTTTGGACCTTCGCCTTCATTTTGGACACCGACGACAAAACCAACCATTTTTATTACGACCAACGCTATTCTACCGGACACGAGAAATTTCCAGTTCAACACACAGTATATGGGTTTTGGTAATTAAATTTTATTTGCGAATTGCCACACATAGTGCATATAAAACAAAATTTAAACCGAACCTATTGGATACAAATTTGTACAATATATATATATATATATATATATATATATATATATATATATATATATATATATATATATATATATATATATATATATATATATATATATATATATATATATATATATATATATATATATATATATATATATATATATATATATATATATATATATATATATATATATATATATATATATATATATACATATTTATATATATATATATATATATATATATATATATATATATATATATATATATATATATATATATATATATATATATATAATTATAGGTTTCTTTACGAGAGAAACATAAAAAAAAATTATTTTATTTATATTTTATTTCGAGTTCTTTACAGAATGAGTTAGATCTTAAAACTAAATACTTATTTCTATAATTTAAAATATTATGTCTTATCAAAAGTGCAATAATGCATTTTTATATCTTTAACCTATTTTACTCGATCGTATTACGGAGCGTTTCCTGTTATTCATTGGAATTTATTTGATACCTTGCTTGTGCAATGATGGAATGATCTTAATCATCACTTATATGATTTATGTGAATGTAACTCCTCCCGGGGGTATTGGAAGGGCGTCCTCGTCCTTTGTTCTAATCCCTAATTTTATCAGTAGATTTGAGTATGTTGTGTCTTCATTCTGTTTGGATATTTCCGGTTTTCGTTCTTGTGTGTTTTTTTTCACCGATTTCTCCATGTGTTGTCTAACATTGATGTAAATACAAAGTGTTATTAACCCAAACGATGAGATAGATACACTTCCTGACAAGGACCATATCCACAATTTGTGGTTCTCTTGTTGTAGGTTCATGTGTGTTAGCCGTTTTCTGTTTTGTATGTTTTGTTGTTCAATCAAATCTATATCCACAGATTTGATCAGTTTGCGTGTAATTTCGAGGTTATGAAGAGCACCCTGTATTTCTTCTGTTTCGCTTTTAATTTCGAAGGATTGGAACTTCTTATTTTTTACTATTAAGGTGCAGTTATGGAATGTTATTAAGAAATTACCCGTTATTGTGCGATTATTTGGTCCGCAATCCGATAAAAGTATTTCTTCTTTTGCGTTATCAATGAGCAATTTGTCTTCTGTGATGAACCGTACTGTAGTTTCTGATTTTGCGGTTACGTTGCAAATACTTTTAGTTCCCACTATAAGAGGTTTGATACACTCGTCCTCAAACTCTTTGATTTCCGAATATTTTTGTACAAAATTATTACGATTGATTGTTGTAAATAATTTTTGTTTCGTCTTTACGATATGCTGAGGGTATTCTTTTATTATTGTTTCATTGACTGTTAATGGAACGATCATTGCTGTTAGTGAAGTTTCTTCCTCTAGTTTTGGTGTTTCTAGAATAAAAAGTAGCGTTTCCTTGTTTACGGCTACTTTTGGTATCACGTATGGCAGTGCTTCTTCAGGTAGAGTTATGTTTACTCCTTGGCTTGTCATTAGGTCTTTTATCATCATTAATTCTTTTAGCGATATAACTTTGTTGCTTGCCAGGCCGATTTTAGTTTTGACGATGGCGTCCTGGATGTCTTCTAGTATGGTATTTATGTTATCTATATTAATGATGGCTGCTATCATTTCTATTTCACTGAGTGTTATTTTGTTCGCTGTGTTAGTGGTTGTTACAGCTTTGTTTATTGTGTCTGTTATCATCCGTATTCTTTCATCAATCTGGTTGTTTATTTGGATTTGCTGGTTGTTTTCATTTACTGGTTCCGTCATTTTGCTCTCTATCATTCGCAAATCTATGGCATCTGGACTACCCGCCAGCCATTTCCACGCTGAGCCCAGGGCATCCCAACGTTTTTGTCTATAATGCTTTATAGGTTTAATTTGTTGTAGATTGTCGTACAACTTTCTGCACTTTTGTTTTACTATTTTATATAAATCTAATTTATCGTTCTTATCATCTAATTTATTATAAATAAATTTGTTTATTGAATCTACTGTTTTCTGTATGTTATTTAAATCAATTGGATGAACGACTTTTATGCTACCTACTTGAATTTTACAATCATTAGTTTTTAATATTAAAATAGGGTCGTCATTTAAATTTTTTATTTCTAATTTTTGGAAATGATAAATTTTAGGAATTATTATTAATATTGCTAATTTTATTACAAAGTACATTGTCATGGAAAATAATAGATTTGTTTATTTGTTTTACTTTAAAATTTAGAAAACTGATATAATATTTTTTTTAATTTTTTTTTTTTTTTTTTTTTTTTTTTTTTTATATAAACCCTTAGGCTTTATTACCGGCTAATTATAAAGAATGTTTAAAATACAATATTCAAGCCTAATAGCTTATGTTATAATATTATTTACTATTTAGTATTTATTTTTTCTAGTAGCTAGATTTTATCTTAATGTTATATATTTTTTTCTTTTTTTTTTTTTCTGAAAATGATACAAAAATAAATTTAATTAGTCTTTTTTATTCGTTTTATTTTGTTCTTATTCCGTTTTATATTTCTTTTTGTACGGAAAGTTTTATTTTCAATGTTTTGAATTTTAGTCTCAACTCCCCTTGGTTGAGCTTTCGTCCTTATATTTGGTTTCAAGAAGACCGTTTCACCTTCTATAAGATTAGGTGGTTCTTCTTTTTGGTCGTTTTGTTTTTGCATTTTCTTTGCGGCTTTTTCCAAATTGTTGTTAACTGTTTGGAAGATATCGTTAGCTTGTGCTCGTATTTTTATGGGGTCAATGAAATTATTTTGATTGAATATAACTTCATTTGGCGTAAAGCCAGTGGCTGAGTGCACGGAACTATTATAAAGAGCAACTGACATTTCGATGGCAGTTGAAGTATCTGGGCTCATTGCTTTATGTTTATTTGTATTGAATATTTCGATCACGGTGGAATGGGTTTTTTCTATCTGTCCGTTGGATTCTGATGAAGATGCGTAATCTAATTTTATATTAAGGCTGTTCAGAAATTCTTTAAATTGGGTGGACTGGAAAGTAGTTTTGTGATCACAGATAATAGAGTTCGGTATTCCGAAAAGGGTAAAATATTTACTAAGACTACTGGTTACGTCTGTTAAATTTTTTGTTTCCATTGGCATCATCTGTAGATGTTTGGAAAATGAGTCAATGATTGAGAGGAAATTGTTTCTGTTTATACTGAAAATGTCAATGTGTAGTCTTTCTAACGGCTTCTTTGTGATTGGCCGTGGGCTTATTTTAATATTATAAGGCTTGCGGTCGTATTTATGCACGTTGCATATATTACATGCATTAATGTGAGTTCGGATTTTATTTCCCATTCTGGGGAAGAAATACGCTCGCCTTAGTTGGTTTTCAACCTCGTTAGTGCCCCTATGTGCACGTTCGTGTTCCTTGGTTATTAATAAATTTTGTCTATCTTCATTCGTAACGTCTTGGACTATTTTTGTGACTATCACAAAATGACCTTTTTGACAAAAATTTTGTCTGAACGAAGTTTGGATTTTGTCGTATAGACTTTCGGGAGCCATTATTGCTGATTGTTTCCCATTATGATATACTTTTAAAAACTGTGTGATATCGTTTTCTTCGAAGGATTTCTTTGAAATAATGGTTCGTTTGAAATTTGGGAAAATCATTTCTTCCGAAATGATACTGTTTTTGTTTGAAAATTTGAACACTAACTGGTTCCTGTAGTAATTAATTGGCCTGTCAGCGAAGTGGATGAAGTAATCGTCTGACGTGTTCGCTGAGTGGATTGTTTCTATTTCGTCACTATTGACGTTTGGAATATTTTCTGCGACTTCCTCGGATTCACGTGTAGTGTTATCCGTTCCCTCATTGAGATGCAGTTCGTTATTTATTGTAGGCATTCTGCTAAGTGCATCTGCCACTACGTTTGCTCTGCCTTCCTTATAGACTACGTCGTAGTCGTAGTTCTCCAGTTCAAGCCTCCATCTTAAAATTTTGGAGTTTTTTTCTGAGGATTTTATGAAAGTGAGGGGTTTATGGTCCGTTACCAACGTGAATTTATTACCGTATAGGTACGGTTAGTACTTTTTTACGGCCCATATTATGGCTAATGCCTCTTTCTCATTAGTCGCATAATTTATTTCTGTTGAATTTAGTATCCGCGAAGCGAACGCAATAGGTCTCTCCACATTATTCTGGATTTGAGAAAGAACTGCACCCAGAGCAAAATCTGATGCGTCTGTAGTTAGAATAAATTGTTTTGTGAAGTCAGGGTAAGTTAATATTTCGTCGGTTGATAAGATCCTTTTCAGGGTTTCGAATGCTTTTATATATTCGTGGTCTTTTATATCCAATGTTTTGTCTTTTTTAAGATATTTGGTCATAGGCCTATTGATTTTTGAGTAGTCCTTTATAAATCGTCGGTAATAACCGGAAAGTCCCAAAAATTGTTTGATCTCTTTTTGGTTTCTAGGTAAAGGCCATTCTAAGATTTTTTTAATTTTTTCTTTGTTTGGTTTTACACCATCTTCTGTGATGATGTGTCCCAAAAATTCCGTCTCTCTCCTTAAAAATTCGCATTTATCTAATTGAATTTTAAGGTTAAATTCTGAGAGTCGTTTGAAGACTGTGTCTAGGTTCTGTAAGTGGTCTGTTAGATTTTCTCCCACTATAACTATATCGTCTAAGTAGACGTGGCAAATTTTACCTATCAGTCCTTGTAGTACGTGATTCATCGCACGTTGAAATGTCGCTGGGCCGTTTTTCAGGCCAAATGGGATTCTGCAGAATTCAAAATGCCCTTTATCTGTCGAGAAGGCCGTTTTCGGTTGTGACTTTTCGTCCATCGGTATTTGGTGGAAGCCAGATTTTAGATCTATTGTTGTAAAGTAGGTGGATTTCCCTAGGTTATCCAAAATCTCTTCAATTTGGGGCATGGGAAATTTGTCGTCGATTGTTTTTTCGTTCAGTTTACGATAATCAATGACAACCCTGATTTTACGTGTTCCTGACGCGTCTATTTTTTTTGGAACAACCCAAATTGGTGCTGAATAAGGACTGCTTGAATGGCGTATAATGCCACTATTTAGCATGTCTTGTATCTGTGTTTCCACGTCCTCTTTGAAATGATGAGGGTACCGGTATGTTTTTGTATACACGGGCGTTTCATCTCGTGTATGAATTTTATGTTTAATTACTGTTGTGGCTGATACTTTCTCAACTTGTTTCAACAGTATCGTCTGGTTTTTATATATTTTATCAATGATGGCATATTTTTCATTTTCATTGAGATGATCTGTTCTTATTATGTTTTTTATATCTTCTTTGCTAATTATTTCATGTCCAAAAATAGGGACTGGTTTTAGCGTTTCGAAGTTGTTAACGTTCAGTTTTAACTTCGGTAAATTTTGTGGTGGTACTGGTTCGTTTGTGAGAATATTTACGGTCGTATTACCATTAATGGCTTTATATACGCCGGGTTGAATTATTATATTTTCATTTAAATTTTCGTAACTTGGCACGAACCATTCGCCTTCATTACTTGTTCGAAATGTTACTATATGGTGATAGACTGTTCCCGTTGGATAATAACGGTGAAATTTGAATTTTGAATTATTTATTATTATCTCATTGGTTCTGTAATCAATTTTGGTGTTTAGTATCGCCATTGATTGCGAACCTAGGATTCCATCAAAAAATTTATGGAATCCTAATTCGTAGTAAGTTTGTTCCGGGATACCTTGACCCAGAAAATTTATTTTACCTTTGGTATTTACTACGTGAGTTCCTAAAATGTTTTTCACAGAAGCTTCTTGGAAGCTTAATAAATCTTTGGGGATGATACCGGGTTTTATTATGTTTTTATTTGCTCCGGTATCTATTAATAATTTTATATTTATGTTGTTATGTGTGTCCTTGCATTCAAGGTAAGGAAGAAAGTTTAATCTTCCGTATCTTCCACCTGATCGTCCTGAAAATTTGTCGCATTGACATCTAATTCATTCGGAAGGTTTTCTGATTCTTCGCTTTCAGCGTTGATCTCATGGGTGTTCACCATTTTTTTGTTGAAAGTGTTTCTAGATCGCATAGAAACGTCAACGTCCATAGGAGTGGCTTTTTCTCTGATTGAACCTGGTCTCTTATACACCTGGTTATTTTCATTCCATTCCTTTGGTTTTTGGTATGAATTATTAAATTTCGGTTGCGGTGGTGGAACATGATTAATTGGTTTTCGAGAATTTCCTGAGATTATCTCGTTTGAATTAAACTTACAAAGGAAAGCATACGCTTCCTCGATTGTTTTTGGTTTCGCCGCTTGGGCGTAACCGAAGTAGGGTTTTCTTAAACCGGATATGAAGGCTGCCAAGGCATCCTCTTCGATAAAAGCGTTTATCGCGGTCCATTAGTAACTATAGGTAGCGTTTTGTCTCGCTAAAGTTTTAATGTTTTGCACGTTTTCTTTTATTTTTTGAAAATAAGTGTGAACTGTTGTGTTCTCGCTTTGTTTCGTTGCCCATAACTGGGACTTATAGAAAGACAACTCTTGTTTGTCTCCCAAAGTTTCTAAGAGGATTTGTTTGATTTCCTCGAAATTTTGTGGGTTACCGGCTAGACATATCGCGTCTTTTGCCTTACCCCTTATTTTATTACTTACTGCTTGTATGTATAATTTGAACTGTGGTTCAGACACTAATGGCGCGAATACGTTCAGTGTATCTTCCGCTGTCTTGATCCATGCAGATAATTGTTTTCGATTCCCATCATATTCGGGTATCGATTTGATTGGATCCGGTATTCTGAATAAATCAACTGTCAATTGTTGTTCTACAGTAGGTTTCTGTGCCTCTGTAGTGTGTTGTGCCTTTTGTTGCAGAAATGCCAACACTTGTTTGTGTTCTTCCGACTTAGTGGTCATTTTCTGTAATTGCTCAACAACAACTTTCAATTGCACGGTTAATTCGTTTACCGCTTGATCCATTTCGTGGTCGAGATCGATCTGTCGATTAGCTATGAATCTATCGATCAATTTATCTCTCATTCACTTTATTTATTTATTAATTAATTTTTCTTCCGTGTCTATCAGGTAGTGCACGGGTATGGTTAGCAGGTTTGTGGCTATTTAGTAGTTCCACACGTTTGCCAAAAGATAATCAAAGTATTTGGTACAATTTAAAAATTAAAAAAAAAATTATATAAACTTTGTTACCTGGATATTATACTTCGTATAATAATTTGTAGTCGTGGTGTCTCAGGTTCAATGTAGAGCTCGTGTTGTGATGCGGCGGAATCTCAAGTCTCTTAGCGGTTATTTAACCTTCAGCTAGAGATGTTTTTCACAAAAAAAAATTAACACCTATTTTTTTTTTATTTTTACGGATTCACTTCTTCACTAGTTTTTATTCACTAATGTTTATACACTGTTACACTAACACGAAAACTAAACACTACCGGACGGCTGCGCCAATTATAGGTTTCTTTACGAGAGAAACATAAAAAAAATTATTTTATTTATATTTTATTTCGAGTTCTTTACAGAATGAGTTAGATCTTAAAACTAAATACTTATTTCTATAATTTAAAATATTATGTCTTATCAAAAGTGCAATAATGCATTTTTATATCTTTAACCTATTTTACTCGATCGGTATCCCATACTCCTGACGTGTGATGGATAAAAGAAGAGATGCACCTGCGTGTTTATTGTCTAAATGAATGTCACGAAATATGAGTAGCGTAATTGTCGACTTTGGATAAATATTGAATGGATCTTTCATACAGTATGGAGCGTTACTATTTTGCAGCCTTCCTCCAACTCGAAGTAACCCAATGCCATCTATAAAGGGATCTAATGACTTGAGACTGCTGGTTCTGCTGACTTCTTGTTTTGATTGCAGTGCTAATATCTCGTCCTTATAAAATTGGCCTTGCTCGTAATGACAAATTATATGCACGACGTGAAGAATTCCTCCCGCCGCAGATAAACACCACCGACTCTATATTCCTTAGCCTTTCTAGCATTGCCAACAAACCGTAATATATAGCATATAACTCTCTGCAGTTTCCGCAATGACGAGTACTTGAGAATCATTTTGTCAAACCATTCATTCGACTTTGTGCAAGTAAGAGTGAATGCGGTTATTTTATTAGATTTCTCTTCGAGGTGTCCCTAATTTCGTAACTGAGGTGGCCATAATTCTGGAGGTAAAACTAACCAATTTGGCCTATTCCACCAGAGCGAATGTGAATTGAGTTCACTAGGAGATAAACCACGAGAGACACAGTCAGCTGGGTTGTCGGCCGAAGGAACATGCATACAATTATTTCTGGATAACGTAGAAAGAATCTCGGAGGTGCGATTTCCCACACAAGTACTCCATCGCCTAGGGTGACTTCCAAGCCAATCGAGTACGGTTTGGGAATCTGTCCATGCGTGTAACTCAGTGATATCTTGGTTTGATTCCCTTTTGAAAGCTTAGATGAGATTCGTGAGTAAAACTGCTGCACACAGATCTAGGCGAGGAAGTGTTTGTTGCTTGATTGGTGCCACCTTTGTCTTAGCATAAATCGGTTTCGCATACATGTTTCCATTTGGGCTGGTTATTAGGAAATATATTACAGCTGCATACGCCGATTGGCTTGCATCGCAGAAGCCATGAATATCAATTTTGGAACCCGCTGCTATGTTGATAAATCTAGGATAGAATAAGCTTGTCGGCGGAGACGGATTATCCCACTCTAGATTATCTCCCGAAAGCATTTGTAGAAAAATTTTGAAGGTTCTGACCACAGGCGATAACCAACCTAGTGGGTAAAACAATCTATTGGCTTCGGACAGAACGGTTCTTTTTGTGAAATTCGTGTAATCGGAAACCTGAGCTATAAATGTGAAACTGTCTGTTTTGGGATTCAAGTTAATGTCCAAAACTTTAACGCATTCTATGAGCTGTTGATTATGATGCTGAATTCCTTTTTTGTCTGCTTCCTGAAGTTCGTGTGGAATGTCGCGCAATACTCCCATACTGTTGGATTTCCACTTTCTGAGTTGGAATCCATAGGAACTTAAAATTTCAGTGACCTTTTTATTGAGTTGCAGCGCCTCGCCTTCGTTATCAGCTCCCGTTATGAGATGGTCGACGTAAACATCTTTTGATATGACCTGTGATGCGTGCAACGATACATCTTTGTTATCATCTGCCATCTTCTTTAAGGCTCTAGTGGCCAGAAACGATGCCGACGCTAGACCGTATGTTACTGTCTGCAACTGGAAATGACGAATATGCTGTGATGCATTGGGCCGCCAAACGATTCTTTGGTATCGTGTGTCTTCACAAGATATGGTAGCTTGCCGGTACATCTTCTACACGTCTGCAGAAAAGGTTATCCTAAGTTCTCTAAATCGCAGAATAATTGCGTATAAACTGGATTGTACCGTGGGACCGACCGCCAAACAATTATTGAGGGAAACACTCGTGCTGGACTTAGATGATCCATCAAAGACTACTCTCATCTTTGTTATGTTGTTTGTGGTTTTCAGTACACCGTGATGGGGTACATCTACCGTGTGATTAAGCCGCTGATACTCTTCCATAAAGTCCCGATACATCCTTGTATGCGTAGGGTCGCGGATAAAACGGCACTCAACTCCCCTGAGCCTCTGGACTGCGGCTGGCAACGATTCTCCTAAGTGGTTAAGTGACTTCTTGAAGGGAAGCTTTACGATCAGTCGGCCTTGAGAATTCCTCTGAACGTTCTTCACAAAATAATTTTCACAAAGGGTCTCCTCAGACGAGAGTAAATTTTTTTGATCGTTTAACGATTCGACCTCTCAAAACCGTCGTAGGCTTCCATCGATAATTGGGTAAAGCCAACATAGACACTAAATCATTGTCTCTGGAAATACCGGGTTGTCCTGACACTATCCACCCAAACACGATATTCTGCAGTATAGGTTCATTTGAGCCTGATTTAATTTGTCCTCTTTGAAGGATATTGAAAAAATGATCAGCACCTATGAGGATGTCAATACTGCCTGTTTGATCAAACTGCGGGTCGGCTAACTTAATTCCAGCATAAGGCTTTATATTGACGTCTAACATTTTCGAAAGAAGCTTGCCTGTAATTTTGGACATCACCAGAGCCTCGATGGAAAACTCAGGGAAAAGTTTAAGTTTAAGGGTTACAGTAACTAAGCCTTTCAACGTTCCAGAGCTAGTCTGACCCAACCCGCTAACAGAGACTCGTGAGTTTCTTCTTTCTAGCTGAAGACGTTGCGCACACGATTCAGTTATAAAACTAGCCTGGGACCCGAAATCCAATAGCGCTCTGCATGGTGTAGTTCTTCCCGATTGATTCACTGCGTCTACTTTTGCAGTGGGAAGTAATGCGCAAATGCTGGTATTTTGGGAATGACCTTTAATGACTTCAGAAACGGCCGTCTTCGTATCCTGGGTCGAATCATTTGTAGGTTCTTTTTGATGCAACAGTTCATTGTGTTTTTTACCGCATCGCTGACATCGACATCCGATAGGGCTCGACATCTTTGTAGCTTACCGAATTTGTCCTTTACTGTAATTGTGATTGTCGGCAGTATGGCGAAGTTATTACTCGTAGTGAATCCGAAAATGATTTTTAATTTAAGCAAGCTTTACAAATTTGAGTCGATAATCTTTTTATCAATTTTCTTTGACATTGTTTGAAATGTAAATTAATAGGAGTTTTTCCAAAAAAAAAAATTATTCCAAAGCCAGTCAGGTTATTCTGAAACAATGAATGATACAAATTCGATCTTTATAAATTAGGCTGAACGCCCCTCCCCCTCCCGCCCCCCCCAAAAAAAATTAATTTAAATAACCTTACATTAATGTAACATTACTGAATTTCAGTTTAACACATAATCCATCAAGCTCAAAATTACTTTATCTTGTCGCATTAATACCCACACTACATATTACATATATACATAGTTATTAATAATAAATTTCAATTCCCACACACATAATTCCAACTTACGGTAAAAACTTTTTTTTTTCGCAGCGCATACATAAAAAATCCATTTATAAGTAATAAATTATATTATCATTTTAAATCGTTTTTCATTGAACATAAAAAAACAAAAAAAGGAAAATGTTCAGCGCACCGAGAAACAAAAAAACACACGAAAATATTCTGCACACCACCAACAAAAATAAAATAAAAAATTAAATTGGTTTTCCCATATTCGCTTAACATCTTAAGTACAATTCTCAAGTGATGTTAAAATTTACAGAATTTTTTATTTGCTTTTGCTTCTTTTGTCTGCAACTTAAAACACAATAAGAAAAATCGAGAAAATTATTACGATTTTCTTTTGTTTTTGTTTTCCGTTTCATAATTTTTTTTTTTTTAATTTTGAAAAATTTATTTAAGTGGTTTTTCTTCTTACTGTGTAAACTCGCATATACAAGCAAAGTATGTAGCACTGCTACATCTCCGTTTGTGTATTTATTTGCTCAGAATAAATAAATAGAACTGAGATTTCCCGTATTTTGTTCGTTAACTTTATGATCGCAAATATAGAAGAAAATAATAAGAAAACTACAACATAAAAACAAAAACTGAATGAGAGAAGAAAACTTTACATGTTTGTCAATCTGTTAGATTGGATAAATCAAGGACTTTTTTTTTTTGTGCTGTTCAGTAAAGAAATCCTTAAACGAAAATAAAAGACGACGAAAAAGTACGAAAATCAAATTATTTTAATGATGGTAATTAGAATTTTCTTCAATCTGTCCTCGTGCGATGATTATTATTGTTCTTATGATGATGAAATGAAAATTTTACAAATCTGCAAAAAAATAATATTTTATTTCGTGTGTCTCTCTGTCAGCCGATTCGTTAAACATTGTTATGTATTTGAACATATTTGTATGATAATGCGAAACGACAAATTTGATTGTGCTATATACAAAGTGTAATTCAACGTAAAAATAATTTTGATTTTGAACCGTGTCTCAAAGAGGGGTTGGAACATGGGCGTTGTTGTGTGTATTTGGTTCATTTAATGAGAGGCAATAAAAATGATTATTTCCAGTTTTTTTATTTTTATTTATTTTTTTTATGTTTTTGACACTTAAGGATATACAATAAAATTTTACGCTAATGATTTTATCTTTTATGTTGTATAAAGCACGAAACGATATTAAGCTCTCAATAGAAAAAGATGATTAAAAATAATGTGTTTTAGATCGCCAATTTCATTGTACATTTTTTGACTTGGCACATTAGACCACTGTTAATCCTATTATCAATTCAGGCTTAAAATTTATGTGCTAAATTACAACGTCAGTAATCAACTTATGTCTTTCGCAGTGGTTGGGTTAATTGCTCATCAACATGACTACTAATTTCAAAATATTACCAGCTGTAGTAAAATTAGTATTTTGTACAATTGAGCTTTTACCTACTTTATGCTGTAACGAAATCCCCACAAAAGGGATTACGTTAACAGACATGAGAATAGCGGTCTGATGCGGTATAGTAGCTGGCTAGAGCTCACGGTGCGGCGTGGGGATTCTCAGACATATTTCTCATGCTTGAATAACCGCATGAAGAACAAAATTAGAGGGGCAAATGGAAATTAAAAATTACACTGCCACGGCCTCAGCGGCAAAAGGAAATAATAAGCCGGGAGTGATGGCTTCGGAGTGACCGTCTCAATCCCAGGCGACTACCGCCGTGACTGCCACACGGGCCTCCCCTCATCGGCCCGCCTACTGGGATGCTGTTTCCCAGTCGCGACGGCCACCGATGCCATTTATGAAGGAGGGACGCCCGCATGACAATCCCAGCGACAATCCCCCGGAACGAGACCGTCACCCCGACGCGATCAACTCATGTGGCGTGCCGCCCTCCAGCACAGCCTGTCCTGGAGGAACGAACGGCACGCACGGAAAAGGGTGGAAAAAGGCCGACCCGTCGCATGACCCCACCTCACATCACCCGATCAATTATTTATTTAAGCGCACATGGTGCGGCTTAGCACACGACAGTTAAAAATGCAAAAAGAAAAAAAATTGTTACGGTAAAAGTAAGAAACGGAAAGATTTGTTAGAAAAACAACGTTACCACTGATTCTACGTTATATAAAAATTTTTACTTTCACTAATCACTGTTCAAAAATAAAGAAAAAGAAAATAACACCAAAGTACCTGAAACAGAAAAATGAACCGCTATGTGGTCGAACCACACCCAAAGCGGACAACCGAACCGACGCGGAGCACAAAAGAAAAAAATCGCAAAAACTCCGAACGCTATCATGCAAACAACGAAGAAAAGAAGAAATCGGCGTGATACCCGCTCTGTGTGGGATTTTCACCAAATCGGTGCACCACCACGAATCGAGAATATGATCGCAAAATAAATATATAATAAAAAGGAAAATACTTGGGGGAAAACTAACTGTTACAACAAAAAAAAGTGCCGAAATTACAGTTGGTTTTCCTCCTAAATTTTAGTACCTTTTTTATGGCCCGTCCGACCACACCGCAACCAGCGCCGACGCAGGATCCCCCTCAAACCTTGTTGCCCTGCCCCCACGGGCGGGAATATTCTCTGATAATACCGTTGCTGGCGGGATTGCCGCCACAGAACAAAATACAACAAAAAAACTCAGGAGAGAAAAAATTTGTAATAATTGCTGGGTAGATCTGACCACGCAACTGATTTCACTAAATATTTTTTTTTTCTTTTTATTTTCTTCTTATTTATTTATTTTAAAGAAGCATGTCCATTTTACTATATATTTTTAACAATGAAGTAAAGTTTTATTACTCAAAAAAAAAATTTCGCAACTTGAGCCACATCAAACCAGCATACACCCAAAAGCAGAATTATTTTGAAACACAATTTCTTTGGACACAAGAATTCAAATTTCGATTTAGTTCCAATGTATTATAACAGTTTTATATATTTTTGTTTATTTAGATCACAAATTAAGGAAACGGCACAAACCGGATATCTAGCAAAAAAAACAAAAATCTTTTACACACGGCACTTAAATGTATATTTAAATATGTAATTTGCAAACACAAAAACAATAAATTTTAATAAAACTAAAGTACAAATTGTTTTTTTATTTTTGATATGGACGGAAGACAATTCCTTCACTAATCCTTTTTAATGATCCACACACTGGATTAAACTCAATTAAAATCAAACTTAGACTGTTTTTTATTTATTTATTTATCAAACTATGACCACACGGTCATTACAAAAAAAACTATTTTTCCACCAGAATAAATGCCGCTCGGCATAATTATTAAAACGAGACTTTCGTCTCAAAATTCCAAACTAGACTCAATTTATTTTTTTTTTTTAATTTTTATATAATAAAAAAGTTGACTTATCGTCAAAACTCAAAACTAGACTTTTTTTCATATAAAATTCGAAACTAGACTAACAAATCCAAAAAAAATATTTTACATCAATTACAAAAAAATCAGAAAATTTTCCCCCTCCTATTTTCCCTTCGCATCGTTGTTTGTCCCGCTCGCTGTATTTGTGCACACACACAATCAGTTTTATTATTTTTTTTTTTTTTTTTTTATTATTATAAAATCTTTATTCATGTTTATGTTCTCTTTTTTTTTTTGTTTTGTTTATATGTGCACAAATACAACGAATGAAACCACCAACGACGACGAACATATATATATATACTCAGTTGTACGGTCGCTTCGGCTCCATGTCTAATCAGCCGATCGGTTTTCTTCCCCACACAAAGCAAATATCACGCGTTAATTCAAGCCAATAACACCAACAAGAAAAATGGAATATTCGAGATTGGACATTTTAGCATCGTAAACATTCCATCTCATACCACACAATACCCATACACACACCATCTCGCAAGAAATATATATGCTTGTACATGATAATATAGAAAACAAGTAAATGCAGGGGAAAAACAAAATAAAATATTTTTACATAACAATCGGTGAGAATATTAATTTGAATTTTGGGAAAGCATAGATCAGAGCGTATGTATATACAACCCTATGGTGGTCATGGTATATAAAAAAAAATTCAAACTATTTGAGCGTTTGGAGTTTTCGCAATAGACATTTTTCTGCTTCAAGTGGAGACGTATGCCAGTCGTAACAAACGTGGGAACGACCCACACCCGAGATAAGGTCTCAAGCCAGGCATATAATACATAAATAGTGGTGTTAAACCCGAATATCTTTGGCATGGTATGTGCCTAACGGTTTTTCCTTCAAATCTTTTACGGTATAAGCTACATTACCCACTCTATTGACAATAATAGCGGGAATGAATTTAGAGGCTAACTTTGCTGAAAATTTATTAGGAGCGCTGCTTTGTGCAAAGGATCTAACAAACACTGGTTGGTCAGGATGAAAAATTCGATTTCTACTTCGAAGATTGTAATGATCAGCAGCCTTCTCGTGTGCGACTTTAAGGTAATGAATTATTTGGTCCCGTAGCAAATTTAATTGGTTTGTTTTTGACCTAACGTGAATTTCATTGTCATCTTGAGATGACAACAATTTACGTACAGCATAATCAGATCCACTCAACGACATGTGTTGTCCAAAGACCACATAATGGGGAGAAAACTGAGTAACGTCATGCTTTGCATTTCGAAGTGCCGCAGTAATTTCGGACAAATGACAATCCCATTCATTATGACTGTTATCATCCAAATAGGAACGAATGCTTGCTAGTAAAGTCCGATTTACTCTTTCTGACGCATTACTTTGTGGTGAATAGATTGGAGTGCGGACATGACTAACATCATATTTTTTTAACAGATCTTGAAAAATGTTCGAAAGAAATTGTTTGCCGTTGTCAGACGTGATGACAGCAGGTACTGAAAATAGCAGGAAGATTTCATTCTCCAAAAAGGCACACAGAGAGGAGGCCGAGGCTTCACGCAGAGGTTTAACGAGAACAAATTTTGAATAATGATCCAACACAATGGCGATACAAGTATTGCCCTTTTTCGAACGCGGATATGGTCCCAAAAAGTCAACGAACAATTTTTCAAAAGGCCTGGTAGACACTGTTTGAGAGCCCATAAGAGGCTGCGTACTACTATTAACAGCTTTATTCACCTTGCAATGAAGACAATTAGAGATAAAAAGCTTAGTTTGTTTAGCCATACCAGACCAGAAAAATTGTCGTTGAATTTTTTCCAACGTTTTGGCAATACCCATATGCGCGGAAGTAGGAGGAGAATGTGCCAGCTCAATTAATTTGGTAGTCATGGATAGTGGAACTACTAACTTCCAATCGGATAAATCCGTCGAGGTGTAACGCGAGGCATAAGATGGTAAGATTAAAAGTTTATTGTCGCGTATTTTAAAATTATGTTCGCAGTCTTTTAGTTGTTGAATTCGTTTGATTTGCTGAAGGTATTCATCATCCCGAAAAGCTGACGAATTGAGATCAATATGTAGGACCGAATTGTCACTAGGAGTATTGAGGCTTGACACATTTCCTTGCACAGCGTTTGCACTAACAGGTGGTGCAGAATCATTAAACACAGCACTTTTATTAAAAGCAGTATCCTGTTCCGTATTTAGATCATCCGTTGCATCAGTATAAAAAGCTCTGGAAAGGGCATCAGGCACCACGTTTATCGATCCTTTACGATAACCGATATCAAACTTGTATGCTTGTAGTTTTAAACTCCAGCGGGCGAGTCTACCAGCTAAATCTTTTTGGGACATCAGCCACCGGAGACTAGCGTGGTCGGTATAAATCGTGAACGGGTATCCCTCGATATAGGGCCGAAATTTTTTCACACTAAGTACTGCGGCGTAACACTCAAGCTCGGTTACAGAATAATTGCGTTGAGCAGCATTTAGTTTGTGCGAAAAGAATTCAATGGGGTGTTCAGCGCCATCCGAGTCTACCTGAAATAAAACACTACCCACACCAACAGCACTTGCGTCACACTGAATATAAAACGGGCGCCCATAATCAGGATTCGCCAAGACAGGAGCAGAAGATAAAGCCAACTTAAGGGCTTGAAACGATTCCTCAGCGTGAAGATTCCATTTATTTTTTGATTTCTTTCCCGTTAGGTCAGATAGTGGAGCAGCTAACGAAGCGAAGTTCTTAATAAAACGTCGATACCACCCACATAATCCCAAGAAGCTACGTATTTGTTTGGTGGTTTTAGGTCTCGGAAATTCGCTAATTGACTTACATTTTTCAGGATTGGTGCGAAGGCAACCCTCACCCACTAAGTATCCCAGATATTTAACCTCTTTCAACGCAAACTGACTTTTTTCTACATTTATTGTTAATCCTGCATTACGGAGTAAATGAGCAATCAATTCCAAAAGTTCGAAATGTTCAGACAAAGTTGAAGATGTAACCAAGAGATCGTCTAAATAGACAAAAACTCTGTCGTGAAGTTGATACGGGATTACCCGATGCATCAGGCGGCATAGTGTTTGGGGAGCATTACATAGCCCAAATGGCATGACTTTGAAGTGGTACAAGGGACGACCAGGGACCGTAAACGCCGTCTTATCTCTGGATTGTGGGTCGAGAGGTATCTGCCAAAAGGCATCTTTTAAGTCGATCGACGAAATATAACGTGTTTGATCCAATCGACCCAACAATCCATTGATAAGGGGAAGCGGATACGCATCCCTGACCGTCGCCTTGTTAACTTCCCGGGCATCCAAACACAAACGCACTTGACCATTAGCCTTCTGCACCATGGTAATAGGGGAACACCAAGAACTATGACTCTCCTCAATCACGTCCAAAGATAACATGCGATCTAACTCATCATACATCAATTTTTGTTTTATAGGTGAAACCGAATAAAACCGTTGTTTAACAGGCTTGGCTTCACCGACATCAATAACGTGAGATACTAATGTGGTTCTTCCAAGACCTAATTTAACACTTGACGGAAATTTCTTTACAATAGTAGAGAGTTTGCTGTTATCTTCTGGAGAGAGCAGATGAAATTTCGGAGAGACGGGTAAATCCAAAGATTCAGTTATATCACTCAAAGCAGATATCTGGGGTGAAATTCCAAATTGGTTCCAAAAGTCGATCCCCAAATACAACGATTGCTCTAAGGTAGGTACCAAATAGAAACGCATATTATGACATTGTGAATTAAACTGCACTTGAGCATGAACATAACCAATTATTGACTGTTTTTGACCACTGGCAGTTTGAATGCAAGAAGGAAATTTATGGAAGTTAAAATTGGTATCACTCAACAACTTTTCGGAACCACAACCCAAAACGCTGACACTCGCTCCACTGTCTAATAGACCTCGGTAAGGAACATCATTAACAAGGATATTGGCATAAGGCCGTTTATCACTCGTTTCAGAACCGAGTATTGATGAGACAGCGCAGGATCTCATGACCCGACGCTCCTCCCAATATTTCTTTGAACGTAGTAAACGAAGTGGGTTGAACTTTCGAAAAGTGTCGAGGACAGACGGAACAGAATTAGAAAAATGAACTTTATTAGGAAAGCAAAAATGTGAATTAGAAGAATTAGAAGGAGTCAATGGAGAGTCAGATACCATTTGATTGAGAACAGGCGTCGCCAATCCAGACGATGATTCGGAATCAAAAGACTCAACGAGAGCTATCATGGGTTCGTCTGTTCTCTCACATCTGGCATCGACTTCCCCTGAAGAGTTTATTGGTCGGTGTTGCTGCCAGTGTCTTCTTTCTTCTTGGAAAAATGGGTTGAACTGCTCTTCTCCTGGCAATAACATACCGTCATTAGGAACGATATCCAGTTCACTTATGATACGTTGAGGATGAAAAGAGTAATCGTTGGAAGCGTGAAGTCGCTTTAAAGAATCCTCCCAGGCAGTACAACTCTTGATTAATTCACTTGTGTGTGAAAAGTGCCGGTCAGTTAAATGGTATTGTAACTCAGGTTTCATGTTGTTAATCAGAAGTTGGATAAAATCATCATCACTGTAAGGGGTGTGACACAGCAGGGACAAGCTCCATATATGTTGATAATAATCAAGAAAACATTCATCCGGCAATTGTTTTCTAGATTCTACCATGCGACGTATCTCATAGGAGGTTCGCCGGTCTTTAAAACGTTCACGAAACTCTCTATGAAGATGATCCCATGAGGCTAAAGGATTATGACGACGAAACGTCCAATACCACTCCAGCGCCACATCCTTCAAAAGAAGATATAAATCCAGCAGAAGAACTTCATGTGATATTTTAATTGACGCCACGACGGAGTCCAATTGAAATAGGAACATATCAACAGTAATTCCTGCAGGTGAACCACTGTAGGAAATTCCACATTGAAGTAGAGAGCGTCTATCATATACATGATTACTAGAAAAATGAGGAATATGAACGGTATTTGACATACTTTTATGCAAGTCAACAGTAGATGGTAACTTATTTGTGAAGGGGGTAGCCGACTCCAGAGATGAACGCTCTTTAGAGATCGGAGCTCCCGGAGGAATGTCAAATCGGATGACTTATTTTTTTAAAAAAATGAAAAAAATTAAATGAAAACCAATTTGCGGAAGGCAGATAAAAAAAATTGTGTTTAAAAATAATAACCATTTTAATTGTATAAGTAATTCAAAAAATTAGGAAGCATTAAAACGGAAATTAAAAAAAATTTTATTAATCTAATTAATTCTATACGTCAGCGACGTGAAATAAATTCAAGAGATGAAAAATTTAAAGTTCCTCAACCAGAACGAAAATACAGAAGTTAATAAATGGAATGAGAAAAAGTGTGATTATCAATTAGCGTTTCCCAAAAATTCCCAAATCCCAAAAAAACAATTTGTAATAACAATATTTATTTATAAATGATTTATATTTATTCAAGAACTCTAAATAAAATAATGTTGATATCGCCTACGAAGTAATAAAATTCCTAATAAAATAAAAATATAAAGTTTCCCAAAACCCAAAGAAAATATTAATTATACCCGTTTACCAAATAAAATTAAATTAATTAATTACCCGAAAATGAAATTAATTATTTAAACGAAATGCAAATGAATTGATTAGACAAAATTAAATAAAATTAATTAACAAAAAAAATCCAAAGTTAATATATGAAACCAAATTACGTTTATTAATGAATGAGAAAAAAAATTAAATTAATTAAATAAATCCGCAAAATTAAATTAGAACTTCAATAATAACGTGGACATACACAAGTCGGGAAGCGTGAGGAGCTACGAGAATATTATTACTGTCACAAGGACTCACTCGCGTCAATTGTTGACTGCCGCTCACTCAAACGCTGATCAAAACCGTACTTGAAGGATTATCACACGATGATACACTGGCGTTCATTTAAATTTGTACTAGTTTCGTAACAACAAAAGTGTTTATATATAAAGGAAAATCAATCAAAAATCAGAAATAAATTGGCTTAATTTATTAACGAGCGTTAAACTAATTAATTTTAAATGAATTTAAAAAAAATAAAAAAAATAAAGAAGAATGGAAAGGTAATAAATCGATAAATAAAGCGAATATACGTAGAGAATTAGCTGCTCCACTATGCTGTAAGGAATAAAGCCAAGAATATTGAATGGGAAGAGAGTAAATAAAATTTTCCAAACAGTAAAAGTGAAAGTAAATAAAGAGAAATAAAGAGAGAGTTGATCGAATGATGTTTGGTGTGGCCATGCGTTGGGCCGGTGGTAAAATAATAATAAGTAATAATAAAAAAAATGGTTGGTCTCCTCCCCCGTTGGCCTCACAGCCGCACTCTTAGAGCTCCACCATGAGACGCGGGGTACTGTTAAATATAATAATAACACCGCTGAGGTCCAATAATTTTTAATTAAAAAAGAAATAAGAAAATTAACAAAAGAATGAACTAAGGATGTGCCATTGACCAACGAGACCACGAACTGTCCAATCAACACCACATTGGTGGAAACAACAAGTTCGCGATCTCAATGTTCATGGCACACGGAACCAACATGGCGAACGATCCAGCGAGGTCGAATGACTCGAAGTCAGAACACGCTTGGATCGCTCCCCATGAAGGTAGTTGGAACAAATAAAATTTAATTGAAAAATTGAAGTAAATTACTTAAAGGTTCGAAGATCTGCAAAATAAAATAAAAATTAAAGAAAGCTAAACTCAGAACAAAGGAAGAATGAGTCTAACCACAATCTAACGCCACATGGCGGAAATGGTAGACCCACTCACCCGATGAACTGAAAATAGGGATTGACACCCACAACTGTATGTAATCAAACAGCTTACGCTGGTTACAATACAGATGTGGCGTCAACCGGACAGGGAAACATTGATGTGAGCAACCGTACAGATCAAACAACGCAAGCGTTGGACTTTGCACGTGAGGCTCACAACAAGTTTTGAAAAAAAAATCTGAAAAATTAAAAGTCGAAAAAAATGAATTTAATTAGCCGAAGATTTGGGCGCCACTGTAACGAAGTTGCAGTGCGACCAAATTAAATAAGTTTAAAAACTAACTAATAATAAAGATAAACAAAAACAATGCAAAATTATAATAATTTATATTGCATTTTATTGATGTATAGAGAATATTTTGGTCGTATAGGGTATATTATGTTGTATAGGGAATATTAAGTCTAATCAGGAATATTTGGTCGTATAGGAAAAATTTTGTTAATCACAAACTAACTACTAAAATAACAAAAATTAAACAACTAGCTAAACCTAAGAAAATTAATTAATTAAATAAATAAAAGTATTTGGTCTTATAGGAATTTTTTGTTTTATAATGAAGGTTGTCTTATAGGGAATTTGTTTTTATAGAGATTATTGGGTCATATAGGGTATATTTGTTTAATGCTAACTAAATATTAAAGTAGGATAACAAAGAAAATAAATCGATTAGTAACTAAGTAAATCTTAAAATAAATTAATAAAGATTATTGAAAAAAAAAAACTACCAAGTAAATAATCAAAAACATAAAAATGAATGAATGAAATTAAGTTAAAATGTTGAAAGCAAACAAATAACATTCTCAACTGAACGGAAGGAAAAAACCAATTGAGCTCTACGTCCATCATCAAGGCTGGTGATCCGGAATCTCACTCTAAAGTCAAACACTAAAAGCGGAAGTAGAAGCGGATCCCGGAATCACCACCCTCAAGAACAGAAAAAAAAATTGGAAATAAAAATGAGATAAGAAACGGGAACTCTAATTCTAAACCTAAACCAAGGAAGTTGCAGACCCCTCGCAATCAAACACTAAAAGTGGAAACCGATGGTGGTCTACAACATCCATGTATTAGGAATAGTAAATTTAAAAATTTAAAAACTGAAAGAAAACTATGAGGAACATGACAAATTTTACGGAGGCGGTTTGTTAGGCCGACCTCCAACCGTTTAGTCGCCTCCTACGACAAGCAATGGATACTAAGGTGGTATTCTGGTTTATACTATTTTGCCCCCTACCTTTGGGCGCCACTGTAACGTATTCCCCACAAAAGGGATTACGTTAACAGACATGAGAATAGCGGTCTGATGCGGTATAGTAGCTGGCTAGAGCTCACGGTGCGGCGTGGGGATTCTCAGACATATTTCTCATGCTTGAATAACCGCATGAAGAACAAAATTAGAGGGGCAAATGGAAATTAAAAATTACACTGCCACGGCCTCAGCGGCAAAAGGAAATAATAAGCCGGGAGTGATGGCTTCGGAGTGACCGTCTCAATCCCAGGCGACTACCGCCGTGACTGCCACACGGGCCTCCCCTCATCGGCCCGCCTACTGGGATGCTGTTTCCCAGTCGCGACGGCCACCGATGCCATTTATGAAGGAGGGACGCCCGCATGACAATCCCAGCGACAATCCCCCGGAACGAGACCGTCACCCCGACGCGATCAACTCATGTGGCGTGCCGCCCTCCAGCACAGCCTGTCCTGGAGGAACGAACGGCACGCACGGAAAAGGGTGGAAAAAGGCCGACCCGTCGCATGACCCCACCTCACATCACCCGATCAATTATTTATTTAAGCGCACATGGTGCGGCTTAGCACACGACAGTTAAAAATGCAAAAAGAAAAAAAATTGTTACGGTAAAAGTAAGAAACGGAAAGATTTGTTAGAAAAACAACGTTACCACTGATTCTACGTTATATAAAAATTTTTACTTTCACTAATCACTGTTCAAAAATAAAGAAAAAGAAAATAACACCAAAGTACCTGAAACAGAAAAATGAACCGCTATGTGGTCGAACCACACCCAAAGCGGACAACCGAACCGACGCGGAGCACAAAAGAAAAAAATCGCAAAAACTCCGAACGCTATCATGCAAACAACGAAGAAAAGAAGAAATCGGCGTGATACCCGCTCTGTGTGGGATTTTCACCAAATCGGTGCACCACCACGAATCGAGAATATGATCGCAAAATAAATATATAATAAAAAGGAAAATACTTGGGGGAAAACTAACTGTTACAACAAAAAAAAGTGCCGAAATTACAGTTGGTTTTCCTCCTAAATTTTGGTACCTTTTTTATGGCCCGTCCGACCACACCGCAACCAGCGCCGACGCAGGATCCCCCTCAAACCTTGTTGCCCTGCCCCCACGGGCGGGAATATTCTCTGATAATACCGTTGCTGGCGGGATTGCCGCCACAGAACAAAATACAACAAAAAAACTCAGGAGAGAAAAAATTTGTAATAATTGCTGGGTAGATCTGACCACGCAACTGATTTCACTAAATATTTTTTTTTTCTTTTTATTTTCTTCTTATTTATTTATTTTAAAGAAGCATGTCCATTTTACTATATATTTTTAACAATGAAGTAAAGTTTTATTACTCAAAAAAAAAATTTCGCAACTTGAGCCACATCAAACCAGCATACACCCAAAAGCGGAATTATTTTGAAACACAATTTCTTTGGACACAAGAATTCAAATTTCGATTTAGTTCCAATGTATTATAACAGTTTTATATATTTTTGTTTATTTAGATCACAAATTAAGGAAACGGCACAAACCGGATATCTAGCAAAAAAAACAAAAATCTTTTACACACGGCACTTAAATGTATATTTAAATATGTAATTTGCAAACACAAAAACAATAAATTTTAATAAAACTAAAGTACAAATTGTTTTTTTATTTTTGATATGGACGGAAGACAATTCCTTCACTAATCCTTTTTAATGATCCACACACTGGATTAAACTCAATTAAAATCAAACTTAGACTGTTTTTTATTTATTTATTTATCAAACTATGACCACACGGTCATTACAAAAAAAACTATTTTTCCACCAGAATAAATGCCGCTCGGCATAATTATTAAAACGAGACTTTCGTCTCAAAATTCCAAACTAGACTCAATTTATTTTTTTTTTTTAATTTTTATATAATAAAAAAGTTGACTTATCGTCAAAACTCAAAACTAGACTTTTTTTCATATAAAATTCGAAACTAGACTAACAAATCCAAAAAAAATATTTTACATCAATTACAAAAAAATCAGAAAATTTTCCCCCTCCTATTTTCCCTTCGCATCGTTGTTTGTCCCGCTCGCTGTATTTGTGCACACACACAATCAGTTTTATTATTTTTTTTTTTTTTTTTTTATTATTATAAAATCTTTATTCATGTTTATGTTCTCTTTTTTTTTTTGTTTTGTTTATATGTGCACAAATACAACGAATGAAACCACCAACGACGACGAACATATATATATACTCAGTTGTACGGTCGCTTCGGCTCCATGTCTAATCAGCCGATCGGTTTTCTTCCCCACACAAAGCAAATATCACGCGTTAATTCAAGCCAATAACACCAACAAGAAAAATGGAATATTCGAGATTGGACATTTTAGCATCGTAAACATTCCATCTCATACCACACAATACCCATACACACACCATCTCGCAAGAAATATATATGCTTGTACATGATAATATAGAAAACAAGTAAATGCAGGGGAAAAACAAAATAAAATATTTTTACATAACAATCGGTGAGAATATTAATTTGAATTTTGGGAAAGCATAGATCAGAGCGTATGTATATACAACCCTATGGTGGTCATGGTATATAAAAAAAAATTCAAACTATTTGAGCGTTTGGAGTTTTCGCAATAGACATTTTTCTGCTTCAAGTGGAGACGTATGCCAGTCGTAACAATGCGATGAACTTAATTGTGATAACAGATCAAGCAGTACTACAACCTATGTGGCGTAAACATTCTCCCGTCTGTTAAGAAAGTAATTTCCTAATAAAAAATTAAACCACTATAATTTAATGGATTAAAGAATTAAATAGGTGTAGAGTTTGCATTTAATTGTTTTAATGTATAATAGATGTCACTATATTGAATAAAAAGTTATGTTGGTGTTTTGAAAACCTAACGCAGAGTAGACGAAGCGCGACGGTAGAAGAAATAATGAAAGAGAGAGTTTTGTTTTTTTTTATTTTAATAATCTTTTAAAATCAAACCGACGTTACGACATCTTCAGAATTGGGATACGAAGGAGATTTGGATGCGATAAAGTGTTGACGAATATTGCTGTCGGATATCAGTTTTATTTAAAATAATCGAAAAATAATAATTTGTGAAAAAAAAAAAAACATGAATTCATCGGACAAAAAGATGGATGAATTAAGCGTACACGAATTGCGAGCCTTATTGAAAAGTAAGAACCTTTCAACGAGCGGAAATAAGAAGGTGTTACTAAAACGATTGGCACAGAACGATAATTCGGAAAACGAAACGTCACAACTGAAAATACACAATGGTTATGGATCTAAAAGTGAGGTGGACGAACTTTCACCTAATACAAGTAAAGTGTTGAATTTTACTAGCGGCTATGCGGATTTGGAACGAGAACGAGAATTAATTGATCGAGAAAGGAATTTAATTACGAAAGAACGTGCATTACTAGAGTTAGAACGAAAGTTGTTGATTGAGAAAAAGGAACCTCAAAGATCGGTATTATCTACCAAAGAAGTGATCGACATTATACCTGAATTCGAGCCAGGTAACGCAAAGTCCTTGTCATCGGTACAATGGATTAATCGAATCGAATCGTTAAAAGAAATCTATAAAATCGACGATAGATTATTAATGTTAGCGATTCCATCAAAATTATCATACACTGCAAGAATGTGGTTTATGACATTCCAAGAAAAGTATTATGATTTCGAGAATTTTAAAAATAAGTTTTTGGAGAATTTCAAAACAAACATTAGTGAAGTGGAAATACATGACCAATTAAGAAACTCTATAAGACGTAAAGACCAAGATTTATTGGAATATTATTACGAGATGATTACGATTAGTGACAAAGTTAATATATCAAAGGAAGCCGTGATTAAATATATAATTCTGGGAATAAACGAAGTGAATTTGTCAAATTCACTACGTACACATAAAATCGCAACGTTCGATGAATTAAAAGATCGTATCGAATGGTAAAATAGTATGCAGCCAGTGCGAACGAGAAATCAACTGCAAACTAGCCATTATACTAAGGATTCATCAACGAAAGAAAATATTAACTCGATGCCAACGGTGAATATGTCTACAGCAAAAGTGAATAATAATCCAAAACGATTTAATCAATACGATTCAAAACGCTGTTTTAATTGTGGGGAAATCGGGCACTTTTCGACACAATGCACAAAGCCTCAACGACGAGAAAGATGTAGCAGTTGCAATAAAGTACATCCAAAAGGTGGCCCTACAAATTGTCAACAAGACATTCAAAAAATTTATCTTATTAAACATGACGAATTTTCGGTGGATATGGTAATCCAATTTCCAAATAATACATCATACGAAGTCAAAGCGATCATCGATACGGGAAGCCCAATTAATATCATGAAGCGAGGAATTGTTCCTGAGGGAATAATAATTGAAAGGAACGACGGAAATCAATTCATTGGAGTGAATAATTCAAAAATACAAATTTGCGGAATATTGGAGTTGAATTGTAAAATTAATTTTAATAATTTTAACATTAAGTTTTATATTGTACCGGACGAAACAATGGGTTATGATTGCTTGATCGGTCGCGAATTTATTAGAAGTCCAATGGTAAGTTGTAACATATTAACTAATTTGGGTGGTGGTTCGATAAGCGTTTGTCCGAGTGAAAAAGTGGAACAGACATTGCGATGCAATTTGTTTGACGAGATCTTAAATATTGAGTATTTTTCAGACGATGACTTAGAATTAGAATCGAATCATGACTATAGAATAGGTCCATTATATGACGCTAAAACGAAAGAATATTTAGTTCAGGATAGATTCAATAAATTGTTAAATGATTTTGAGAATCGACCGATTAAAACAACACCGGAAACCAAATACGAACTTAAAATTGTTCTTAATAGTGATAATACCATCCACTCAGTTCCGAAACGACTTTCAATGCATGAACGTCAATTAGTGCGCGAAATGATTGACGATTTACTTGATCGTGGCATAATACGACCAAGTACAAGTGATTTTGCTAGTAGAATCGTACTGGTAAAGAAAAGGAACGGTTCTCAGCGTATGTGCATCGATTACCGCGAACTAAATAAAATAACAATAAAGGAAAGATTTCCTTTACCATTAATAGGCGACTGCATAGAAAAACTGCGAGGAAAGAAAGTGTTTTCACTAATAGACCTTCGAAGTGGATTTCACCACATACCGATAAACGAAGACTCTGTGAAATATACTGCGTTTGTTACGCCGGACGGGCAGTATGAATATCTAAAAATGCCCTTCGGATTAAGTAATGCGCCTTCAGTGTTTCAGCGGTTTGTAGTAATAATTTTTAGACAATTTATCGAATCAAGTGACGTAATAATTTACATTGACGATATCCTGGTGGCTACAAACACAATAGAAAAGCATTTTAAAATACTCACAAAGGTGTTTGACATATTGTATGCGAATTGTTTAAAGATTCAACCTGCTAAATGTAGTTTTCTTCGAGACAAAATCGATTACTTAGGATACGAAATTGGTCAAGATGAAATTCGCCCGACGTCGCGACATCTTGATGCAATTCAAAATTACCCATAACCTAAGAATGTTCACGAACTGCACCGTTTTATCGGTTTAACGAGCTTCTTTAGACGATTTATACAAAATTATTCGATATTAGCTAAACCCTTATACGATTTGTTAAAAAAAAATGCTGATTATAAATTTGATAAGGTTGAGGCAGACGCATTTCAATTGTTAAAGTCTAAATTGACATCCTCACCAACTCTGAGTTTATATAATCCTAACGCAGCTACCGAATTACATACGGACGCTAGTCAAATAGGTTTTGGTGCTATCTTACTACAGCGTCAAGCAGATGGATATCTCCATCCTGTTTTATTTTATAGCAAACGAACGACCGAAACGGAAGCACGTTATCACTCATACGAATTAGAAACGCTTGCTATCATCTATGCACTGCAACGTTTTCATGTATACGGTGACATGTAATTTATATCAAATTAGTAACTGATTGTAATTCATTAAAATTGACGTTGGAAGAGAAAGATACGAATAATCGAATCATGCGATGGGCTCTGTTATTGGAAAACTATGATTACGAGATCGTGCATCGTGGTAATAACAGAATGCGACATGTTGATGCGCTTAGTCGTGCACCAAATATATTAATGTTGGAATGCAACTTTCAAGAAATCTGGCGCATTTTCAGTTGACGGACAAAGCCATCAAAATAATTTACGATGACCTAAACGAAAACGGAGAGAATAAATTCTATGAGCTGAGAGAAAATCTGGTGTATAGAAAATACAAGAACAGGCTATTGTTCTTGGTGCCTCAGGTTTTTGTCGATGAAATAATAAGACAACACCATAATGTCGGACACGTAGGTGTTAATAAAACCGTCGAAATGATTAGACGTAATTATTGGTTTACGAATATGGTGGAAAGAATTAACGAATTTATTAAAAAATGTATGAAATGTCTCATTTACGAACCGAAAGCGCATAGAGAGGGTTTTCTCCATATATACGATAAATATGACAGGCCATTTCACACGATCCATGTGGATCATGAAGGCCCATTAGAAATGACCAGGCGAGGTTACAGGTATATTTTTGCGGTAGTTGATGGTTTTAGTAAATTTACGGAACTGTACCCGACAAAGACGACGAATACAACCGAAGTTGTCAAGCATTTAAAATCTTACTTTAACCAATTCAGCGTTCCTTTACGGATAGTATCAGATCGGGGTACATGTTTCACCTTACATAATTTCAAGACGTTTATAAATGAGGTGAATGCTCAACATGTGTTGACCGCTACGAGTTCTCCTCAATCAAACGGTCAGGTCGAACGAATTAATCGTACATTTAAACCGATACTTTCGAAAATTGTTGATTCTGACCCTAATAAAAGTTGGGACACTGTCCTTAACGATACGGAATTTGTAATAAACAATACGCAGAACCGAACAATAGGAACTACACCTTCGATTGCACTTTTTGGCGTTAATCAAATTAAGTCAAATGATGTTCTGAAGCAATTTATTAATTCTCAGAATGAGAATACGAGTAGAAATCTAAACGAAATAAGAGACAGTATTGCAAAATGTACGCGAATGAACCAAGAGAAAAATAAACTTTATTTCGACAAGAAACATATAGACGCACATAAGTATGAAGTCGGTGATTATGTCTTTATACGAAACGTTGTAAACGAGCCGGAAATTAATCATAAGCTTTTACCCAGATTCAAGGGACCATACATTGTTACTCGTAAATTGTTAGGCGAACGATATATAGTTGAAGATGTCCCTGGACAACGCTTGTCGAACAAACCCTTTCATGGTGTCTTTGCGGCTTTTAATATGAAGCCTTGTAATTGGGATAAGCAATCAGAGTCGATTGAAGAGTCAGGTATAGCCGAATTGTAGAGTTTGCATTTAATTGTTTTAATGTATAATAGATGTCACTATATTGAATAAAAAGTTATGTTGGTGTTTTGAAAACCTAACGCAGAGTAGACGAAGCGCGACGGTAGAAGAAATAATGAAAGAGAGAGTTTTGTTTTTTTTATTTTAATAATCTTTTAAAATCAAACCGACGTTACGACATAGGTTACAACTTATAATACAAAAATGACTGGACATTCAAGTTTCTACTGCGGCCGAAGAACCATATAAATAATTAAATTTATTTTGTAAATTTTTTTTTTTTTTTTTTTTTATAACAGTTACATTACTCTCAGTGTATTTTATTTGTGTAAACAACTGTGCTAAATTACTGAAGATATTGATAGTTCCCGTCCCAAAAGGGGCTTAAGCCCCCTCATAGGTGATAATACACAAGGCAATTCTAGCAAAATTGCTAAAATAAATAGTGTAAGTGATATTCAAATAGTGTCACAGACTATGTCAAAAATTCAGTAAATTAACAATTGCGATAACATCATGGAAAATAACAAATTTTCACCGTTACAATCAAATAAAAACCTGAACGAGAATAATGATGAAGACGTAATCATCACAAAAACAATCAGAGTTAAAATTCCTCCTATTGTTATAACAAACAAAAAGCTGAAGGACGTCTATAATTTATTGAAAATACACAACATTGCCAAATATAAACTTAAAATCCAATCAATTGGAATTAAACTCTTAATTGATAATATGAATGATTTTCATTCGTTTTCTAAAATATTGGTACAACAAACGGAGTTTCAATATTATACATTTGAAGACCCAAACAACAAACCAAGCAAAATAACTCTATCCGGGCTCCCAAATATTGAAATTGAAGAAATAAAAACTATGTTGAAAGAAGAATCTATTCCAATACCTAACGAGATAAAAAAGTTTAATATAAAAAAACCGAGATATGATCAACAAATGGTGTACCTGTTATTCTATAGTAAAGGTCAAACAACTCTAGCCGATTTAAGAAAATGTAAGTCTGTCTATAATATAATAGGAAATTTGAATTACTACCAATCTCAGAGACGTGGTCCAACACAATGCAGGAATTGTCAACTTTTTGGTCATGGAACTAGCAACTGCCATATGGATTTTAAATGTCGTCTTTGTGGAAATAAGCATACAATTATAAACTGCCCGCTCAGCTTACTAGAAGAAGATAAAAAACAATCTGGGTATAAATGTGCCAACTGTAAGGAAAATCATCCGGCCAACTTTCATAGTTGCCCAAAAAAAGCTGAGTTTATGCAGATAAAGAAAAACATTCAACATAAATTGCAACAAAACACAACCAGCCCGACAAAACAAAGGCTTCACCCCCACTGATGAACGAATTAAATTTCCCGGGCCTAACAGCTGGAAGACAACAACTATAATCAACACACACTACAAAATCAAAATAAGTCCGACGACTTATTTTCTTCTGACGAAATTATAAGAATAGTTCAAGAAGTGATTGGTAAGTTTCAGATGTGCCGTTCAAAAAGCCAACAATTACAAATAATATTTGAAGTTTCCTTAAAATATTGTTATGGAAGTAATAAATAATCTGAAGGTATGTTTTTGGAATGCTCGCAGTATCAAAAACAAGCTTATAGAAACCATTCAATATGTTGATGATAATTCAATAGATATTTTGATTTTAAATGAAACCCAACTTAAATTTAGTGATAGATTAAATGTGTCAAATTTTATTTGTTATAGATTAGATAGAGATTCTAGAGGAGGTGGTAATGCAATTTTGATAAATCGGGGAATCCAGCATTCACTTCTCTCATCGTTTAATACCAAAGTGATAGAATGTCTTGGTATTAATATAGTAAATTATTCGGGTAGTATAAACTTAATTGCGGTATGTTTTCCAGGAACATCTCTGACTAAAGAAAACCTTAATTAATTTGAAATGACAGTTATTTTATGTGTGGTGATTTAAATGCTCGTCACAGGTTCTGGGGATATAATAGGGCAAATCGAGCTGGTAATATTTTATTTGATTTAATATGCTCTCGTGATATTTATGTTCATTATTCCGATTCACACAGTTTCTGCCCAGCTGCTAAAAGATGCCAACCCTCTGTTTTAGATATAATATTATCTAATAATTTGCATAGTATCTCTAAACCATCAACATATTCTTAGCTGATGTCTGATCATGTTGCTGTTAGGTTTGAAATTCAATGTCAATCTCGTCTGAAGGGACCTCCAATGAAAACGTGTTATCACCTTGCAAAATGGGATATATATAAAGAAACACTTCAAAATTCTATTAAATTAGATAACCATACTGCTATTAATATCACAAATTCAAATTTAATTGATGAACAACTTGATAGTATAGTATCTAATATCTATAATGCAAGAGACAGAGCTATACCTAAACTTCCCATAAAACCCTATAAAGATCTCCAACTACCTGATGACTTGAAAATGCTCGTTAGGGTCAAGAATATAAAGCGACGACAATGGCAACGTAAAAGAGATCCATTTGTTAAATACATTTTTTTGGAAATGAAAGCAGAGATAGATATCCAAATCAACTTAATGGTGGATTTATATTATCAGTTCCTTTCAGTTCCTACTCGTACCGTGTCAGACATCATCAATTTATATTATCCGTACTTTTCAATTCAGGCATTTTCTTCGTATCTTTTGGTTACATATAGAGTAAAGATAACACACAAAAATACAAAAATGTTTTAGTAGCAATTTTACAATTTTTGTTTGTTTCGTTATTCTTTCGTAATTTTTCGCATTCGGATATCAGACAAAACATTCTTTTCAACAATATGTGTCTGTGTCGGTACGAGTAGGAACGGATAGGAAAGGATAATATAAATACTCCTATAGAAAATATATGTAACAATGTTTTTTTTGTCTGACACGATACGAGTAGGAACTGAAAGGAACTGATAATATAAATCGACCTTAATACGTTGTTGTGATTTTCTTATATTAATAAAATATCGTTAAGATTTATTTTATTTATCATGATTTTTATGATAATTTTAGGTATTAATTTTTAGTTTAGGATATTTTAATAATTATAATTTATTTATTATTTTTGTATACACTTTTATTTTATGTTTTAGTACCTATTAGCTTTGCACTCGATCTCTGACTGCCTACCTGATCCAATGCAATGCTTATATTACAGTTTTTGGGTACATAAGTATTGAAAAAATAAAATAGATATAATTACAATTACAGAGATAATTCTTAATTCATACAATGAATTTATATTGACTGTACAAATCAGGGGTATACAACACCTTACCCCATAATAAAAAACAAAATAATTTTTTTTTTTTTTATAATTATTACAAAATGTTATTAATTATCTATATATAGTAACTTAAATATAAAATTCGGTAATATTTAGTAAATATTTAAAAAAAAATATAATATAATGAATATAAGTATAGAAAAAAAATAAAATAATTAAAAATAATATAATAGTAAAATAATAGTAAATAAATATTCATAATTACAAATTTATTAATCTTAACAAATAGTTATTTTATTTTAAATATTTTTATTAAGAAACATTTTGTTTTAGATTTGTAAATTTTGTAAATTTTATTAGATTTTTTTTTTGTTTTTGTTTTTGTAAAGCTACTAAGCATAATAAATAATATCCAATTTTTTTTTTTTTAGTCAATAAAATGTTTTAAACGATTATTATGTACTACTTTTATTTGTTTGCCTATGCGAATAGAAGAATTAACACTGCTATTAATTCTTGTTATTTCATAAGGACCCGTCCAAAGTGGCTCGAGTTTTCCTTTTGATTTTACGTTTCTTAGGAGCATTCTTTCACCAACTTTAAATTCAACACTATTACTTGTCTTATCGTAATAAAATTTGGACTTTTCTTTAGTTGCCATTAGGTTTTGTCTTGCCATTTCATACGAGCTTGCGAGCTTAATACGTAAGTTTTGCAAGTAGTCATCAGGATTATAAAAGACTCTAGCATTATGTCTAAGTGAAGAAGGTATATTGGGCTTGAATCCATGTACTATCTCAAATGGCATCAAATTAGTTGAAGAGTGTGGTGTCGAATTGTAGGTAAACATGGCAAATGGTAACCAATGATTCCAATTATTAGGGTCTTTGTCAGAATAGTTTCGTAGATATTCTACAAGGGTACGATGAGACCTCTCAAAAGCACCGTTTGTCTGCGGGTGGTAAGCCGTAGATTGAAGTTTTTTAATTTTTAGTAACTTGCAAATATTGTGGAATAGTTCGCTTACATAATTTGTACCTTGATCCGTGAGAATGTAAGATGGTGCGCCAAATCTACATATAAAATGTTCAACCAATGCTTTGGCAACTGTTTCAGTTACTTGGTTTTCGATTGGAATTGCCAAAGAAAATTTCGATAAATCGTCCTGCATAGTGAGTATATAACGATAGCCATCATTTGATTCGGTTAATGGGCCTACAACGTCTAAAAATATTTCTTCGAAGGGTCGCTTTGAAGTTGTTGTTACGACCATCGGAAGTTTATTTAATCTTGATATTTTGTTTTTCTGACACTGTTCGCATTTTTGTACAAATTTTTTGATTCTAGTTAACATTTTAGGGAAATAATAGTACGATTTAATTCTCTTAAAAGTACGTTGTATGCCTTGATGTCCTTCAAGTGGGCAATTGTGAAATTCTTTGATTATGTTAAGAATATCGACATCATTGTCGAGAAAAGTAATAGAAGTTTCAGAATTCACGGTCTGAGGTAAATTTGTATCGGATGTTGCATCAGAATTTGAATTAGTTTGTTTAAGTGATTGGTTAAGATTCGATGACGGAACGTTAGTTTTTGTCTGCGAGCGAGTTACAATATTAATGTTGTTACTCTGATCGGCAGGTTGGAATTCAATTCTGCTCAGCGTATCAGCATTAGTATTGTATTTGCCAGGTTTGTAAATGATATCAAAATCAAAGTCGTCAAGCTCTATCCTCCAGCGCATTAACCGGGATGATAAGTTCTTTGCTTTATTAAGCCACACTAGGGGTTTATGATCTGTTATTATGGTGAATTTAACGCCATACAAATAGGGACGGAAACGTTTTACAGCAAAACCAATTGCGAGCAACTCTTTCTCGACAGTGGAATAGTTTTTCTCAGATTTATTAAGTACCCGGCTAGCATAAGCCACAGGCAAGTCATCATCATCGTTATTCCGCTGTGAAAGAATGGCCCCAAGTGCTGTATCGCTAGCATCAGTCGTGACGCAAAATTGTTTTTTAAAGTTGGGGTACTGCAAGATGGGAGGTTGGATTAACTTTTCCTTCAGTTTCTGAAAACTCTCTTCACAAAAGGCATCCCAATTGAATTGTGCATTCTTTTTAAGTAAAGCATTCAATGGATTTGCTAGTTCAGAAAATTTATCGATAAATCGCCGATAATACCCTGTAGCGGTCCACCCAATGCACCACTACAATCCATCCGGCGCCAACACGAGCTCGCCGCACATTGGGTGCCACCTGTACCAGCACATTGGGCACTATGTCACATGACATAGAACGACCAACCGCTGACCGGCTTGTCCAAAAACAACGAAACGAACACGAAAGATACACAACATAAAACAAAATAAAAATTAGTCTGCTCTCGATCATCAATGCGGTGACATGTCGCCCACATCGTGCGGTAGTGGAAAATAAACATAATAAAATGGTGATTAATAAATTACAATACTTGTAAAAATAAATAAATAAAATTGTGCGTTTGTTTAAAATAAAAATAAATAAATTTTATTAAATTAAATTAAATTATAAATTAAATGATTTTGAATTAATAAATATTAACAAATTTAATTGTTAAATTTTATTAATTGTTAAATTGGTGACCACCGACGTCCGTATTTACGGAAAAAGAACACGCCACATGGATCGGCTCGACTCAAGCAACCATTTTTATTTATTTTTTTTTAATTTTTTTTTTGTGTTAGAATTGTGGACACCTGGTACGAAACCGTACCAGGTAAACGGTACGTATCACCTTTTATAAAATAAAATATTTATTTTTGGCATAAACGTATACGTACAAATATATAAATAAATATTTTTATTTTATTTTTTACATATGTATGTGTATGGCCGCCACCCATATCGACATCGACCAATTCGACGGCCAACATTTTTTTTTTTTGGAAAAACTGTATACACACACACACACATTTACACATACACGGAGCCACACCACAGTTATTGCACCAGCCAGTAGTAATGTCATTGTCATCATCACTACCTCGCCTTCATCAGCAGAATAACATGGCGCAACAGCGAAACAACGGGAGTTAAACAAACATCGCAGACACAAAATGGAGTCAGACAGCTTCATAACGACCATCACTACCGTCTTCATCATCAACACCATAACTGCCATCGCCAAAACCGCCAACAACAGAAGAAGCAACATCAACATCATCACCGTCATCACAGCACCTGACAATGGCAACAACGACATCATCATCGCCATCGTCATTCATCTTCTAGTGATGCTCCAGCAGCTCCAACAATATCGGCAACATGAACAACAGCAGCAACATCAGTATCATCATCCATATCATTTCATTTTTTTTTTAAATTATGTAAATTTTCCACCATTTTTTTTTTTTCTATTCCGGGTTCATTTTTTTAAAAATTTTTCAAAACTTTTTAAATTCAATAAATTTATTTTGTTTTGTGTTTTTCATTTAAATGGCTCGTTCCAATGGTCGTATAGCAAAACGACCACCCAGCCACTCCCAACCGCACCCCCACCGCCTTTTATACGGCCACAGTCGAAACTCACCTCGACTGCCGCCGTATAAACTTTCCATGTCACTGGGACACAGTCGAGACTCACATCGACTGTCCCACCTTCAACCGGCCACAGTCAAGGCCAAGACTGGCCTCAAAGCGGCCACAGCCAACATCTCTTGGCTGGCCCCAAAGCCCATCGACTCCAGACTTCAGAATTCATTTTCTGGTCTGGCATGTCACAGCTTTGCCTACATGGAAACTCGGTCGACGCACCACTCTGCCTCCACTTGTCATCTCACCGGACATCTTAAAACAGCTCTGTCCGCGGCACAGCACTCAGTGAGTAGAGATTAGAGTTACACACCAGGTACATGGTCGAAGCACCCTGCTCCCAACCTATCTGCTGTGTTCCTCGACGCTCTCCTTCACCGCTGCTTGCTATGACACAGGCATCGACCAACCTCATTCTCCTCCCTTCTCTCTGTTGCGGCACATCGCCTTGATTAGTATCTTACGGGATAAGATCACTTCAATCAAGCGATCGCCATCATAGTTCGACTGATCAAACATCAGGCCCGAACACACCAACAGACCGAAACAAACCATGTTTCACAGGAAGGGGAAAATCACTTGTGGGGGAGTCCTGTAGCGGTCCACCCAATGCACCACTACAATCCATCCGGCGCCAACACGAGCTCGCCGCACATTGGGTGCCACCTGTACCAGCACATTGGGCACTATGTCACATGACATAGAACGACCAACCGCTGACCGGCTTGTCCAAAAACAACGAAACGAACACGAAAGATACACAACATAAAACAAAATAAAAATTAGTCTGCTCTCGATTTTGAATAAGGCGACATGCCGCCCAACTCGCACGGTGGTGATAGTTAACTAAAAAAATGGTGCTAAATAAATAAAATTTATGTTCACATAAATTTATTAAATTAAAATTAAATTTATTAACTAAATAAAATTAAAATTTATAAAATTAAATTTAATTTAATTAAAAAAGTTTGTTAATTGGTTTACGTTAAAACCCTATTAAACCCAGAAAAGATTTTATTTCTCTTTGATTTTTTGGAGTTGTGTAGTTTTGAATTACTTCCACTTTCGAAGAATCCGGTTTTATTTCGCAGTTTGTAATTTTGTGACACAAATAACAAATTTCTTTACGAACAAAGTGACATTTTTTTGGTAGCAGTTTTAAGTTAAATTTGCGAAAAGTTTGGAAAACGTCAATTAGATTTTTATTATGGTCCGTAAGATTATAACCATAGATAACCACATCGTCTGAGTATACAAAGCATTTCAACCCGTTTAAACCTGACAGAACGTTATTCATTATGCGCTGAAACGTTGCAGGTGCACTCTTCAGACCAAAAGGCATTCTGGTAAAGTGGTAGTGTCCGGTTTGGGTGCTAAAGGCAGTTTTCTCTTTATCGGTGTTACTAAGTGGAATTTGATGGTTTCCTTCTGCCAAATCCAAAGTTGTAAAATAAACGGCATCAGCCAACTGTTCCAGAATCTCAGTTATGTTTGGCAAGGGGAAAACATCATTTATGGTTATGTCATTTAAACGACGAAAATCTACAACGACGCGCCAACGTTTGCATCCATCGCTTGATTTTTTGGGAACGATAAGTAAAGGAGATTTAAATGGACTGTTACTGTTTTCAATTACACCGCTTTCGAGCATTTTAGCAACTTGAGAATTAATTTCAGACTTGGTTGAATGAGGAAGACGATACGGTTTAATATGAATCGGCTGAGCATCAGGTTTTAATTGAATGTGATGATGTCCGGCATTTGTAATGGAAAGTTGGTCTCCGGGTAAATGAAATATATCGTTGAACTCTCGACAAACTTTAATTATAGACGATTTTTCTTCATGGTTCATGTGATTTGTATCAATTTCATTTTCTAAATTTTTTAATCTATTTTGTAAAACATTTGACCAAGGATTTAAAGTATAAATATAGTAATTTTCTAATATTCCTGGTTTAATGTATAAATCATCTAAATTGACTGGATAATCGTTCGTATTAATAACACTTACTGTAGCAAACGAGTTGATGGTTCGAATGACTGCATTAGCTAGATAAACGCCTGGTTTAAGCATTTGTAAAGGACACATAAACTCGTAGTCACCATCGGTTTTAAATCTCATATTAACGATCTTTTCTGTTCGACTTGGTATTACGATTTCGGGGTTATTGGAACAAAGGTTTATATCAATGAATTTAATGTTTTCTATATTTATAGGTAATTGTATCAAGTTTCTTGAGTAATCAATTTTACACTTATTATTCCGAAGGTAATCACTTCCAATAATACCAGCACAATTTATAGGGAATTCGTTGGGTACTATATGGAAATCATGTGACGTTATTTGATTCGGAATATAAATTTTAGAAGTACATACTGCCAGGGTTTCGATAGATTCTGCAGTAATGCCTTTGATAGTTAATTTTAAGTTAGGGAAACAAGGAGTGTCTGGCTTGATCAATCCTTTCTTGATAACACTAATGTCCGTCCCCGTATCAACTAAAAAGAATTGAGGTTCGTGTAAAGTCTCAAGATTAAGTTTTACAAATTTTATATTGTCATTATGGAAATTAATTGTGAAACAAAATGTTTTGTTTGCTTTGACATCGTTTTCCAAATTGTTTGTATAATGATTTTGATCGATAGCAGAAATCGGATGTAGACTTAAAGATTCTGAACTTTCACCCCTACATCCTTCGTTTCTCGATGAAGTTCGATTGCGTTTTCCGCTTGATGTAATTCGGAAGTTGACGGATTTTTTTCAATATTTTGGTTCCTCGTTTGACTTAACCTTTGACGAGTTCGGCAAACGCTGATGTGATGACCGAACTTTTTGCAATATGCACATGGATAAGCGATATGATTAATTCGTGGAGAAACGTTATTATTAGAAAAGTTTGGAGTTTGTGAAAAAGTTCGTGTAGAAATTGGCCTATTGCTGTTGTAGGTTAAATTTGATGAATTATTTCGGAATTGTACAAGATTGGAATTACGATTAAAACAATGTGAAGCTGTGTGTCCAATTTTAGAGCAAATTTGGCATTTGACTGGTTTATTTTTAGAAACGAATGATTGATTAGTTTTAGGTATATGAGATCGATTTAAAATTTCTTCTTCAATACTTTTGGCAATTGCATCTTTTAAATTTGTAAATCTACATGCCTTGATTAAAATCTTTAAAGGACCTTTAAGGCCGTCTTCAAATGCGCGTAAAGCTGTTTTATTATTTATATTTTTGATGTTCTCATCAAGAATCCCTTTCTCGGACGTAGCAGAAATGCATGAAGTATTAAGGTCAGCGAGAAGGTTTTCGGTGCGAATTCCAAAATCTTTAACACTTTCGTCAAAGCGTTGATGAACTTGTACGAAGTCTACCTGTATATTTTCTAATTCCCTAACGGACAAAAATTTTTGTTTAAGCTCTTTTTGTAATTCAGCCCACGTGGCATATGATCCAGTTACTACAATTTTATTATACGCACTGTCGATTAACTTAATTTGTACTAATTCTAAAAACTGTGAGATTTCCTCCGCTGTTTTTACGTCTTTATAAATCAGATTAGAACATTGCAAAAATCTGTGTAATTTATCGGGAGTTCCATCGAACTCGGGTATTAGTTTAATGGCTCTATCAAAGTTAAAAGTCGACATAGTTGTGTTATGTGCCTCAATGACTGACCAACACGTTATAATCGGGTAGAACTCAGTGGCTATAGGGGGTCCTATTGTCGTCATTTTTTTTTTAGAAGCACCACAAAAGATCGTGTTGAAAAACAAAACAAACGAATTGAATTCACTAACGACCCATATAACGACTCATCACCAACAACAACAAAAAAACAATTACTCCATAGCTTAACTATGTACTTTTATTCATAATGAAAGTTCCCAAAAAAAAAAAAATCTTTAAATTTAAATTTATAATCAATCTTGTATGTACGTAAGTTGTGAGAAGCAATTTATGTTTTAATAAAAATAAATGGAAAATAACAAATAAATAACTCACCAGTAGGCCTCCATAGAGTACTCGATGGCTCCTATTGGACTCACTGAAACAAAAGGTTATTGCTCCTAACAATCTACTCTCACTTTTAATGACCTAAATTCTGACTCTACGTTATCACAAAAAAATTATTAAAAATCACTTCAATATGGAAAATAGATACATACAAAATAATTAAATCTTAACGTTAATAAAAGAAAATAAATATTAAATAAATATGTATACAAAAAGAACAGTTCTATTTTTTTTTTTATGCGACGAGCAAGTTCCAGATTGTTTAATTGGAAGTAGCGGTAAATACGTAAATCTTCATCTGGATTCTACCATACAGTAATATTATTTTTTTTTCTGTTTGCGCCAATCCGAATTAATTTTAGAGGCCCTATAAAATGCAAAGAGGACACACTTGTTATCTCAAATACTAAGCCAAGAATCTTCACGCAAACTTACCCGCAAGCCGTAACTAATCTCTACACGGAATTTACTATGGGATGATTTATGCAAAATTACAACATATAGTATATTGCTCCAACCACTATCCGAAAGTCAGGATTATCCTGAAGTAAACCGTCTCTAGTATGGTTGAAAAAAAAAACACAATACATATGGCAATCTAAGTACACCAACATAAACTATTTGCACAACTCATTCTTGGTTTACCTTTGGTAAATTTTGAAAATACTTGACACAGATATCACTTCTAATTTAATTTAGTTTTGTTTATTAATTTATTTTGAAAACTGTTTTTTTGTTCCTTTTTCTTTTTGATCACTTGAATCTAAATGATTTAAAAACAAAACAAATAGCCGCGGTGGCCTCTCATGAAATACTAACTCTTTATTTTTCGATAATTAACTTATTTTACCTAAACCTTACTTGTCGTATACTTATTTATTCATAGTATATAACACAGGTGTATGTATGTGTTGCTGTAATATATACCAATTGCCAAATACTACAAAATAATCCGCTCTTAGGAAAATCGCCATACAGTAGTGTTCCCGCGCAATTAATGTTTTCCTGTATATGAACGATGACAAACATTTTTCTCATTAACACTAACACCAAACAGATTGCATAAATCAGTCCATCCGAAGTAGGAAGAGAATTAAATTGTATATATAATTACCATTATCTTGCAACAGCATGAATACCTTCATCACAACAAAATATTGAAATGGTATTTAGAGGTATGACCATAAACGTAATATTGCAACCACTGCGCCAACAAAATAAATAATCATGCACAGCCGTAACAGTTGGTGGACAAGATTCTACGGATATTTTGTTAAAATTTTTCGTATCAATTATTTGCGGTAGTTCAACATACGGTAAACTTGACGTTACTGGACTGACAATAGATAGAGTTTCATTATCTAACTTTGGTTCAGAATTACTACTATGACTTTCTTGTTCTACAATTTTAATAGTTCTATTTCGCAAGAGTTTATAATCCCCAGAATTTTCATTAATTTATTTTGGAAAATACCGATAAAAAATTTGGATATATTTATATAGTTCGAATAATTTAAATGATATGAGTATATAATATTTTAATCAAAATAAGTAAAAGGATAGAATCATTAAATTGAATTTGATAATAAACAGTTATTATATGTATAGGTACAATAGATTTAAATGCGTAATTCATTATATTGATTGAATGGTTATTTCATCAATTTTAAATAATAATAAGAAATATTAAATGTAATACTAAAGAAATAATAAATTGAATAATTTAGTTCATAATAATTATCAATGAATTAATGATTTTTTATTTGTTTAAAAAAAAATTTTTTTTTCCGCTAATGGAAGGTAATAAAACTTACGGTTGTATTTTGTCGGACGAGTAGCAATATGAGTTGTCATCAAGGTCGCTGATGATCGGCTGATAAAAATTTTTTTTTTTTTTAAATGATCGGCTTGATGAACGGTGAGGTGCGTTTATTTATAAACCGGCAAGTACGAATTTGCGATTAGCTGGTCTGAATGATGATAAACGGTTGATATGATCGGCTAATCTTGATCAGGATAAACGTGGTCTCAAATTTGGTTGATATATAATTTTAATCTACTGGTTGAATTTGCGTTTAAAATAACTATACGCACGAATTTTTGTAGTTTATGATAATTTGAGTTACAGGTACAAACGAGATCGGTTTTAATTGGTATGTGCACTAGTATTTCGTATAATACCAATGATTGAACACATTTCGATTATTTTTATTCATCAATGGTTACAAATCATTATATTGCATTCACGATAAAACTGGTAATTGTCTATTTGATTATCACTGTCACAACACTAGATGTTCTCAAGGACACATATGGCATTATGTTTGGCGTCTTTTTATTAACGGAGAACTAAATTTTAACTGATACGTTGTAACGTTTTTAAATTATATGTGATGATTGTAGTACTATTATGTTTCGTATTAAATATAGATATTTATTAAAGTTTCAATTTTTACAGTGCACGTAAAATTTTATACAGCCCGATATTTTATCAATAAATTTAAAAAAAAACCATAACGCGAGTACTTTTCACAAGATGGTAGAGGATGATTTTTGTACCACTACCATCCCACCGCTGTCACCAAATATTGTTGTGATTTTCTTATATTAATAAAATATCGTTAAGATTTATTTTATTTATCATGATTTTTATGATAATTTTAGGTATTAATTTTTAGTTTAGGATATTTTAATAATTATAATTTATTTATTATTTTTGTATATACTTTTATTTTATGTTTTAGTACCTATTAGCTTTGCACTCGATCTCTGACTGCCTACCTGATCAAATGCAAAGCTTATATTACAGTTTTTGGGTACATAAGTATTGAAAAAATAAAATAGATATAATTACAATTACAGAGATAATTCTCAATTCATACAATGAATTTATATTGACTGTACAAATCAGGGGTATACAACAACGCAACAAACGTTGCAATAAGCTACTTAACAGTTTCAAACCGGGTTCCAAACGTTTCTGGAAAATGACGAAAATAATTGGAAACAAAAACAGCTTTTTGCCTCCGTTAAAAGTTGGTAATGATACCATTATAACAAATATAGAAAAAGCCAACGCGATAGCATACGTCTTTAGTTCCGTTCAAAATAGCACGCATATATGTACATACAGATTCCATATTTGAGGTTACTGTGAAATCAACCGTTAGCATACTAGATAATCAACCAAATGGCGAAATTGTGTTTACTACGCCGTTTGAGATAAAAAATATGATTAAGTCACTCAAAACTACGAAGAGTCCAGGTAACGATCAAATCAATAATATGCTTCTAAAACATTGTCCTCGCAATGTTCATATAATGCTGACCTATCTATTCAATTCCTGTTTCACTGTTAATTATGTTCCAAACTCTTGGAAACATGCATTAGTGATACCTGTACCTAAACCGAATAAGGATAATTCAAAACCTATGAACTACAGACCTATTAGCCCTCTCTGTTCTCTATCAAAAATTTTTGAGCGTATCATTCAATTTAGACTTTTAATCCACATCACTGTCAAACAATTTCTACACAATGAACAATTTGGATTTAGAAATTCTCACTCAACCAACCATCAAGTTAAAAGACTAGTTTCAATAATTAAACAGAACACTAATAACAAAATTTCGACTGGGGTAGTTCTTTTAGACGTAGAAAAGCCTTTTGACAGTGTCTGGCATGATAGACTATTATACAAACTAATAGCTTTAGAAGTTTCTGTATATATCCATTAAGATTATAAAAAGCTATCTTACAAACTGAACTTTTTCAGTGAAAATTTTAACGGAATTCTCTGATAATAAAATAATTCAAAAGGGTGTACCTCAAGGGGCTGTTTTGAGCCCTACGCTGTACAACTTATTTATCTATGATATTCCAACCCCGTCACATTGTAAATTACTTTTATATGCGGACGATTCTGCACTTGCAACTGGCTCTGTTGATCCAAATACAATCATTTCTAAATTAGAAAATGGCATTACGATCCTAAATAACTATTATAAAAAATGGAAAATTAAGTTAAATATTGACAAAACACAAGCATCGTTTTTTACTAGGCGCAGAAAATTGTCATCACTTTCAAATCGAGAACTAGTAATTCAAAACAAAATAATACCTTGGGACCCTGACATTAATTACCCTGGGATTATCTTAGATAAAACACTCACATATAATAAACATACCATGTACTCCATTTCCAAAGTTAATAAATATATAAAAATTCTCTACCCATTTTTTAATAGAAAATCCAAGAAGCTATACACCCAAAATAAATTAATTTTGTACAAGACTGGGTTTAGATCTATACTTCTGTATGGTGCACCTGTCTGGAGCAGCTGTGCAGATACCCATATTAAAAAGCTACAAATTACTCAAAATAAACTACTTAAACTAGTTTACAATTTACCAAGACACTATTCTACTTAAGATTGACATAAAATTAATAATATTGCATTAGTGAAAGATTTTGTTACCAAACTATGTACTAGATTTAAAATAAATGCTGGATTCTCAGACAATCCACTCATTAAAAGCTTGTACTTGCACTAGTTGAATGATTGATTTTAAAATATAAAATTTGTAAACCTAATAAAATATCGAACTGAGCATAAGTTCAATGAACATAAAAGCTAGACATTTTTACCAAAATTAGTTATAGTTTTAAGTATAGTTAAGTTAAGTTTTAAACTAAATATAGTTTGAGGTTTTTTCTATATATTTTCCTCAACAAATACAACCAAAAATTGTTAAATCAACTCTTAAACTGAACTGCTCAGATGTAATGCAATTTAAATTGAGTTGACAGTTTTTTCTTTAAACGAACACTGTATAATATTTCTGAATTTTGTTAAATTATATGTAAGTAATAAATAAATAAAAAAATAAAAAAAAAAAAAATGACTGATTGAATAAAGAATTTACAAACTTATACAAAACAAATGAAAAGATTTTTTTTTTCAATTTTTACTTATTCAACTATTATTTATGACTATACCGATTAACTTATCTTCTATAACACATCATTTTGATCGATTGGAAGAGGGACTAATTTGACAATACTCCTTTGAATTTCGCCATGAGGTGTCTTTACCGTTGCTACTCGTATGTTTCCATCACTCCTGGGAAAACCTGGATTATACGGCCTGTTAACCAGGTTGCCTTAGGTAAATTGTCTTCCTTGATTAAAACCAGTTGATTTTCTTTTAAATTTGGTTTTGATAACAGCCATTTTGGTTTTTGTTGTAACGTAGTGAGGTAATCATTTGACCACCTTTTCCAAAACATTTCGACCCGTAATTGTAAGTTTTGATATCTGGTTAAACGAGTAATTGGAACTTCTTCCAAATGTGGCTCTGGTATTACGTTCAACGGAGCCCCAATCAAAAAATGGCCAGGCGTCAGAACATCGTAGCTGTTAACGTCCTCAGATAATGGACATATAGGCCTGGAATTTAAAATTGCTCCAATTTGTGAGCTCACTGTACATAATTCCTCGAATGTCAGGGATGCTGTGCCAATCGATCTTAACAATAATTGTTTATAGTTTTTTAATTTGACTCCCATAACCCTCCAAAATGTAGCGATCTGGCTGGAATAAATTTAAAATTAATTTTTTGGGGAGATACAAATTTTGATATTAGATCGAAATGACTTTGTGACTTGTATAATTCAAACAACACATCCATCTCCTTTTTTGCACCCACAAAATTGCTACCGTTGTCAGATAATAGTTCTACTGGCTTGCCTCTTTTAGCAATGAATCGATGTAACGCCATTATAAAAGCCTCGGTTGTCAATTTTGATACTACCTCGATCTGAATTGCCTTCACTCTGGTACATATAAACAACGCCACGTAACCTTTTATTGGTTTAAAAGGACCACGACCAGACCGATCACAAATCCATATTGGTCCTGCATAATCTACTCCCGTATGCAGAAAAGGTCTACCTGTCGTTACTCTATATTGGGGTAGCTGACCCATAATTTGCTCATTTGTGTGTTTCCGAAGCTTGAAACATGTTATACATTTCAATATATGTTGTCGGACCATGTTCCTGCAACCAACAATCCAATACCTTTGACGAATAATTGAAATTAATGTGTTTGCACCAACATGTAAATGAGCCTCATGTAGATTCTTAATAACATTCCATAAATAAATGTGATTCCTCGATAAAATTACAGGGTATTTTATATCGTACTCACAATCTGACATCGACAGACGACCGCCAACTCGTATAATTTGATTTTTATCAATGAACGGTGTCAACATTAATAATTTGCTGTTTCGATCAATATTTCTTCGTTGCCGTAATGCATTGAGTTCGGTTTTGAATGCAATAGACTGTGCCCATCTAGTACATATATTTTTAGCAATTTCCAATTCCATCACCTTTGGCGGTAATATGAATTGAGCATTAAAGGCATTTCGCTCTGAAACCTTGATGTTAAGTTTTTTTACGAATTGTATTGGTATGATACCGACAGACATAACTTAAAACTCGGTAAATCTTTTGTTAAGATGAATAGTGGTTAAAAAGATGTTGACAAATATTTGTAGCCACCTTGACATGATTCGATTCACACGTTCCATAATTTGACAATATTTTCATCTTACGTTGTTCGGGAAGATTAATGTTCGTTTTGTTAGAAACAACTGGCCAAGATGACCTTTCCTGTTTTGAGTATGCTGGTCCTGATCACCATTGCTCGTTATTTGCTAATTGTTGCGGGTTCAAGCCTCTTGAAGTAAGATCGGCAGGATTTAGCTTCGACTCTACGTGGTTCCAATTGGCTTCTGGTAATATTTTTCGAATATATGATGTACGGTTCGCCATAAAGTTCTTCCATCTACTTGGATGATCGGATAACCAAGCCAATACCACTTGAGATTCGGTCCAAGCATACACATTATCGTATGATAGTCCAAGTGCTTGTTGTAAGTAATTGAAAAGTTTGGTTCCCAAAACTGCTGCGCACAATTCAAGGCGTGGTAGTGTAACCATTTCCATTGGTGCAACTCGGCTTTTTGCTGCTATTAATTTTACAACAACATCGCCAGTTAAATTTTCGTTCTCAAATAGGCAGCTGCTCCGTATGCTTGTTGTGAGGAATCACAAAAGACATGCATCTCATCGTACTAAATTGTGATATTTTAATACATCGACCGACTTCGATAGTTTCTTATAATTTTAATGATGATTTGAAATCTTGCCAAATATCAGCTATGTCTTTAGGAAGCTCTTCATCACAGTCAATCTTCCTTTTCCAAACCTCTTGAAATAGGATCTTGAATTGGATGGTAATTGGTGTTAGAAGTCTCAGAGGATCAAATACCCTGGATGCTTCGGAAAGTAAACTTCGTTTAGTTAGTTTTACATGCTCCGTTTGATTAACCTTATAACGGAAAACATCTCGGGTTGGATTCCAGTGTAATCCTAATGTTTTATAATATGCTGTATCGTTATCGAGAGAAAGTGATTCTTCTGTACCACATTGATCGGCGGGTATATTTGATATTAACTCTCGACTGTTCTATATCCATTTTCGAATATTGAAACCACCTTCGTGCAACAATGTCAATATTTGGTGGTAAATTACTAGAGCTGTTGCATGATCTTCACACCCAGTCAACATGTCATCAACGTAAAAATCTTCTTTATGAAAGAAGCAGCATTTGGATGAGTAGATTCATGAATATTTGCTAACTCAAGCATCGCGCGAATTGCTAGAAATGGAGCACTAGTAATTCCATAAGTTACCGTATTTAACTTATAATGATGAAGTGGCGTATTTGGATCGTCACGCCAAACAATTCGCTGAAAGTCACGATCTTTATTTTCAACTTTCACATGGCGATACATTTTTTCGATATCCGCCGATATAGCAATGGAATAGATAGGAAAACGTAATATTATGCAGGTGAGATCATCTTGAAGGGTTGGATACAGCAGACGACGACTTGCACCACCCATCGAAAACTACACGCAGTTTCATGGTAGTGCTCGAATCCTTGCACACTGCGTGATGAGGCAAATAGAAATGTGGCTTATCAAAATGTGTGTCACCACTAGGAATACGTTCCTTATGCCCTAGGGTTAAATACTCGTACATAAATTGACGATACTAAAGTGCTAGTTCCTTTCTTCGCACAAATTTTCCTTCCATAGATAACCATCGTCGTTCAGCACTCACCAAGGATAATCCTAGCACTTTAAATGTTTCTTTAAAAGGCAATCGAACCGAAAATCGGCCATCCTCGTCCCTCAGGGTCGCAGCCTTAAAATATTCTTCACACTTTGTATCTTCTAATTTAGGTTATCTTTCAGTACAAACCTCTTCAATTCACCAAAATTTTTCTAGAAGATGTAATTCATCCTGATTTGTTGTTGTCGTTATGTGAAATGCAAGCAAATTTTCAGTCGGTTCTTTTATCGAATATCGTATGTTGCGCTTTCGGTTGAATAACAAATTTTTCGGGTAACAGTACATCCAGAAACACATCGTTTCCCAATATCAAGTCAATGTGTCCTGGTGATGCAAAATTGGGATCAGCTAGTTTTAAATCTCTGACTACTTCCCATCTCGCTTTATTTATTTCACTGGCTGGGATTTGCGTTGTTAATCTTGGCAAGATTAATGCGTTTACATTTAATACCTTCTCGTTGGAATGAATTGATGTCACCTTTAGTTTCACGTACCCTCGAGCTGAAGCAGCTGGTTTTACCGCTAGTCCACTACCCATAAAGGACGTCGGAAACCTTCGTAATTTAAGCCGCTGTGCCAATGACTCCGTTATTAATGTTCATTGCGATCCACTATCCAGCAAAGCTCTAGACCTTTGAATGATATTATTTTCATCAATGATATTCAGCTGCACTGTGGACTATAGTGCTTGAGATGACCAATCTTCGCAGGTATAAGCTGTAGTTGAACAAAATGCTTGTGAAAAATTAGATTTATAAATTGCTGCTGGTTCTGTATTATTGTAATAAGTTGCGTTCTTCAATTTTGATAATGCTTCGAGTTCTTAATTTGTTTTATTGGATGCACATGAAACAGTAGTAGTATTAATTGATGACAGCTGATTGAGTTTCGTACTATTATCATCAATTATTGACGTATTCGTTGGTTTAACAGAAACTAAGGTGTGGTTATTATTTGAATAGTGACCGGAACGTAAGCAAATTCCACACAATTTATTGTTTAATACGAATTGTCTCCTTGCTGGTGGTCTTAAATCTTTGAACTTAAAACATCGATATAATGGATGATTACCTTTGCACATTGGACAAGAATTAAATTGTTAATTATTTACTATAGGTTGCCGTTTACTTGCGGTACATTCCAGATACTTTTGTTATTGCCCATAACTGGTGTGTTTCTGGATCCAACTTCCTTATCAGAATATATAATAACCAAGGATCGCGACCTTCCCACTCATTACCCAATGATCGAATGCCTCTTAATATTTGATCACTGATAGCGCATAACGACCTTCAAGGTTATAGACGGCGACTGATGTAAATTTGATTGATTCATAAATAGCTCAATGTAGTCCTTGATAATATTTTTTTTACGATCGAAACGTTTGAGTAATTTATCCCAAGCCTCAACATAACTTTCCTCAGTAATTTGTAAATGTCACAATAAGTCGGCGGCATCACCCTTTAATAGTGTCTCCAGATATTGAAACTTATTGACATTTGTAAGTGATTCGTTGTTATGAATTGCTTTTACTTATTGGTCGTTAAATGAGGACCACTTGGAATAATCACCAGCAAATGAATCAATTTGTATTCGAGGCAAACGTACATCGCCGTGTAACACTGACTTATCGAAATCAAACATTGTTCTGTTTGTTACTAAATTATTTTCTGGTAATGGGTTAACGCTGGGCTGACGTGCTGTCAATAGACATCGCAGGCTGGCCTCAGCATCGAAAAACCAATTTTCAGAGCCATCTACTTCGGCTTGTTGACTATTATTAGACAAAATATCAATTGAACCATTTATGTCATGAAATTCATTCCATGCCTTTTCCAATTTCTCAAGCCTCGTTACGATTTGTTCCTTGTTGATTACTTGATTCTCAGGTGGTTTACCAGCTTTCTCATCGGCAAAATTCTTAATATTTGTCAAAGAACCTTTAATTTTACCTCGTGTTTGCTTCAGTTTAGCTACTTCGGCCATCTTGTTAACAAATAAATGTGATAATGTTTTTGTTTCTCAAGCCTCGTCTTTGAAGCACTTCCGCTTGCACGCTTTTTGTAAGATAATTGTACAATGTAATTTTTAAATGTTGCACAATTTCACCTTCAGATTATGATGAGATTATTTTTTAACGCCTTTTGTAATTTAGTAAAATATATCGTGCACTAATGTTTAACTTAAGTTCTTTATATACAAAATAATTCACTGTATATTTTGAAAATTACATCACCACGAATCAATATGATACAATTAGATTATAAAATGTTTGTGGAATTCAGCAAGAGTTTGTTAGATGATAATTCACTTCATATAATTATGGTTGTTACAGCACACACAGGAACACGATGCCAAAAATGTTCTCGAATGATAACAAAAAAACACTGTTCAACCTATTCGCTATACGGCAATTCGCAACTGGATTTACCGTTAACACGTGATATATTTCAGTAATATTGAGGTTGAAACAATGACAACATTACACCTCAAATCTTCTTAGGTAAAATAACATAAGCCCGTTTCAAAACTTTCTTGAATCCCGGGTTTCTGCACCAAAGTTTTAATTATACGACTTTAACTTATTTGTGTTGTAATTGCAAAATAGGCAATCGTATACGAAAACACAAATTGCTACAGTTAAACACCAAACAAAAAACGAACTGCAGCAATCCATAAATGTTTTTTTAATTATATTTAATTTTACAAAAAAACGCGACATACACTTTATTATTTGTTACAACAAAATTTTTAATTTTATTTTTTATTTTTTTGATGAAATTGGTAAGCCATAAACTTGTTTCACCTACTTTACATTTAAAATTAATATTTTGTACAATTGAGCTTTTACCTACTTTATGCGATGAACTTAATTGTGATAACAGATCAAGTAGTACTAAAACCTATGCGGCGTAAACACCAGCCTAAAAGCACCTTATTGTTGTACTCAGAAAGCGTTGGTTGGAGATACAACTAAATTCAATTGTTTTAACGCATGCTTCAAAAATAGTTAATAAACTTTTCGAAAATTTGTCTGTCACAAATTTCGAAGTTGTCAGTTCTTCATTTTTGTATTTTTGTACTTTCTTATACAAGTATAATAATCATGAAAATTTTGAACTTTGAGTTTTTTGAGATTTACCTGTTTTAAGGTCCCCTGAGTCCGAAAAAGTGGGTTTGAAATGGTCTCTGTCTGTCAGCCTGTCAGTCTGTGTCCTCTCTACAGCCCAGATGGTTAAACCAATCGAACTGGAACTTCAAATTTAATTTTTTTTTTTTTTTTTTTTATAAATTCGGAGTTCCCAGTGAATTTTCTTCCAAAGCGGCCAACCGGAAGTGGCCACCCCTTGGTCCAGAAAAATTATCTTCCAAATATCTTAAAAGTATAAGGTTTACAAAAAACTACTTAATATAAAATGTTTCTTAAAAACAAAAAACAAAAAAAAATTGAGGTGTGGCAAACACTGTTTCTTCTACGAACAGGGAATTTTGAGAAACTTGTTATGCAAATTTCATACCAATTTATTATTTTGTATCTTTTATTTTATTTTTAAATTTTCTGTCAGTCTGTGTCCACTATACAGTCCAGATGATTAAACCGGTCGAACTAAAACTTCATATTTAAGGTTTTTTCATAAATTAGGAGGTTCCAGTGAATTTTAGTGAAAATCGGTCAACCGGAAGTGACCTCTTGGGCGAAAAAATTCAATTTGCAAATACATATCTCAAAAAGTATAAGTTTACAGAAAAACTATTTTATAAAAAATAATCCAAAAAGAAAATAAAAATATGGAAGTAAAACAACATAAAAAAATTGTCATGTTAATTTTTGACCTTAAGATTTTTGGAGTCCTTGATTCCGAAAAATTTGGTTTGGAAATAGTATCTGTTGGTCTATCTGTCTGTCAGTTTGTAGCCCAGATGGTTTAACCTCAATCAAACTGCAACTTCATGCTTAAATTTTTTTCATAAATTTTGAGGTCTCAGCTCCCAGCTTTCGTGAACCAAAAAATTTATTTTGCAAATATTTCAAAAATATACAATTTATAGAAAACATGAAAAAAATCAAAAAAAATCTTAAGTTTGCAAGAAATTTGCATAATAAGTTTCTATTCGCTGTTCGTAAAAGAAAATCATGTGATGGTTACACCTCAATTTTTTTAAAGTTTTGCTTTTCATATAAGGTATGTACATACATATGTAAATTAAAATTTGTTTCCAAAGAGTGCAGAGATGAAAACTTCCAAAAGGCGTGTTTATTATGGAACTTTCTGTGCGTTGCGTTTTCTATACAAATGTAAGGTTTTATTCGCATACATTCTTGTGTAAATCTATGGTGGGACATTCTCTTTTTAAGAATAAAATTTGGGCTATTACGTTTTTCGAATTACGCTTTTTCTATGCGAAACAACCTAAATCACCTTTAATTAGTTTTCTTTGATTTATTTTTTATTATTGAATTAGATTTAGAAATGATTTGTTTAGTTATTACTGATATATTTCTAATCATTTTACTGATTAAGGCTGCATAATTTAATTTCCAATTATTACTTATATAATCTGATGATTGATTACTAACTATATTTTACCAACTATGTTGCACGCTTAATTTTTTGATATTTTAAATTATTCATATTAGTGTTTTACACTAACAATTTACATGATTTAATTTTGTTCATAACCTTGCTTAAGTAGATTTCATAATTTCGTTGATCGGTTGGCTATTTTCGTAATAATAATGTTGATTTATCTTAGCTGGAATTTTAGATACGCATGTTTCAACCTACAGATTTTGTTTCGATTATTTTGTGTGAATTCTTCTTCTTTCTTTTACTAGCTGGGTGATGATTTTGTTTCGACCGTTTTATCGTATATGAAAGTTAATCAGGTTCTTGCAATAACCCGTACGTTTAATAAGCGGCGTGATCAGCTGTTATGATGAGAATTATTTGGGATCTCCCTAGAAGTGGAACAAACGCATTTCTTGCTGTACTCTAAATCCATCTATAGTCGTTCATTGGCATGTATCTATTTAGCTTTATTAGCGATTCATTCAATGTCTTAGCTATTTTTGTGTGCAGGAAATGACCATTTGTTGAATCACGGAATTATTGTATTGTCGTGCATATCGTGTTTGTGGTAATATATTCGATTAATGGTGATATATTGCTGTGAGTTGATTTCAGCGTGCTTCAATGTTGAAAAAAAATTTGTGGAGTATGACGTAACTGGATGGTATGTTTGACTGTAGGTTCGTCGAAAAATGGTGGTGCTTTATTGTTAATCATAGTTTTTGTACTATATGAAAGAACCTTTTAAACTCGATCTGAAACCTTTTTGCTGGGTTGATTATTATAGTTTCTGGTTCTTTTGGATTTTCTGACGTCTATAGTTACAATATTTTAGTTTAACTACTTTTCAAATGTACTATTCTTAATTTTCTATAACAGAATACTTCGAATTGATTTTAGAAAAAAAAAATTGAATAAGATTTATTTGACTAGATAAACTGGATTTTATTTTGAAATTATTCATTTATTAGGAAGATAGGTTTGATTATGGCTTAATTCCCTAGTTTTTTATGAGATAGTTCTTAGTGGATTAATTATTTTATTTCTCGAGGCGAAACTCGATGGATTTATTTTAATGCCTGACGATTTATTTTATTGTCTGCGGAACTCAGAGGATTTATTAAAATTCTTTTAATGTTTGAGGCGAAGTTGATTGATCGAATAATTGATCTTTTGCTGTAGTGTTAGATGGTGTTATTGATCGGCGAGTCTCACCCGTTTCCCGTCTTACTCAATACTCTCATCCCGATGTAGTTGATTTTGATGTTTGCTAGGCCTTCATTTATTTGGTCGGCACCTTGTTTCCTCTCGGTGAATTGTTCGAAACTTGGTTCTGTCTTTGTTTGGGATGGTTAGAATTCACATACATTAGTCGGACTGGCTAATTGTGTTTGATTGTGCCCTGCTGGTTTATTTGTATAGGTATTTCGATTCGGCTAATTAAGTTTGTTTGTTCCATATTAATTCGTATTGTAGTTTAGTCGGTTGGATCGCGTGAAGTAATTATTATGCTGTCTATTTTGAAAATTCTGTTGGCTGTTTGTCATAGTATTGTGTGGGGATTGTGGCAATATTCCCTCGATTGCGTAAAGGTTTCCCCGTATTTAGCATCGTTTGCTTTTTTCCTTGCGTGATCTGCTTTTATATATCCATGCATCTTGCGGTACTGGCAGAGCTTCGGAGCTAGTATTGTTCTTTATGCTTTTGAGTACGAATGTTCCCTGGACATTCACTAGCTTCACGTCTAATTTCTTCACATATCTAGCATTTGACTGCCCCATAATATGACACTCTGTATTTTTTAAGTGAGTTGTTGTAATTTTGTTTAAACCCTAGTTGCTTGAAAGGTTTATATTTGTTAGATTAGTAAGACGTACCAAAAAATTGGTAAACATTTTCCTCTACAGTGTAATGTTTGAATGAAATTTGTTAATAGTTCTTGCTGGGAAAGAATTCAGTTCAAGTTTCTCTTGTGAAATCTGAAAAAATTCTATTTTCCAAAAAATATTAGAAAGTTGGTATAAAATTAGCCTCTAGAGTGCAATACCTGGAGACGAATTGCATTAACGTGATCTGTTAGTAACTATGCTGTAAATCTTAGCAAATTTGATTTTCCAGAAATCATTTAAAAATGTATATAAAATTACCCTCTACGGTACGGTGTCTTGTGGGGGATTGCATAAACTTAATTTTTGAATATCCATCGCTGGAAAAAAAAATAAAAAATTCAACTGAAGTTTCGCTTGAGAAATCTAGGAAAATTAGATTTTTGCAAAAGTCGAATTCCCCTGTGAAACTTGAACAAAATTTTTGCAATAGATCTCCAGATATAACACTAGTTTCACAATTTTTCACGAGAAAATGGAACGAGGTGCCTTGCATAACTAATGACAAAGTTTTAATACTAGCCATACATTCATGGCAATTTTCAGCTGACAACGAAATTATGGTGAAATTTTCGACTGGGACAACGCATTCCATCATATTGATTTAGCACATTCCGCTGACTTTAAAAAGGTTCGGCTTTTTCAAACGAAAGTTTCACTAAATTCAACAATGTCAAGTTTGTTGTAGCAGTGCTACTAATTCACGTCCACAATCTACTTATCTGTAATACAACAGTCAACTGGCAAAGGACAGAGCGACATGGCTTCTAACCACGGTTCTAGGCTTAAACCCAAGAAATAACGCCAAAAAAGTCATCGGGAACCATGAACTTTTACACATATATTACATTAAATTCCATCCATAAAGCACGGAGTAAAAGCGCGGAGACTTTCAAGAGGTCCCACTGAAAAATATATTGGCTGATTTTATAAATCCTATAAATTCTGTAATAATTCTGTACAAATCTTTATCTATGGAATATAAAATTTATACATTTTTTGAATTCTACCAATTTTATAAATTAAAAAATGTCGATAAACTAAAAGAAAGTAATCCTATGAACTTCAATTATATAAAATCAATAAGTTCTATAAATTTTATAAATTTAAAAAAATCTGTGAATAATGCTATAAATTCTATGAGTAACTAAAATTCAGTAAAATCTATAAATTTTCTAAATTCTGAAAAATTTTGAAATCCCATAAATCTTCAAAATTTTATAATATTTTTTAATTTTCATGAAGTCTTTAAATTAGTTAGATTATTTTAATTTATATGATTTTAATACGTTCCGAAGATTGTAAGAGAATTCAATCCAGTTTCGAACTGATGAGTTTATGATTATGAAAAAATCAATCTTCTCATCAGGCCGCGGCAACTGGACTGATTTTACCACAATTTGCATTCTATATATACAGAATGTGCTGTGCGTTATGTACTAGCGAATCATACTAATACAGATAATTTGTCATACAATTTTGTCTTCTTCACAACATTCAAACAGCTCTATTTCTGTGTACGCTAATTTTACTTTATTAATTTTTTGTTGAATTTCAACAAAAAATTAATAAAGTAAAATTAGCGTACACAGAAATAGATCTGTGTGAATGTCGTGAAGAAGAAAAAATTGTAACAGAATTTATCTGTCTTAGTATGATTCGCTAGTACATAACGCACAGCACATTCTGTATTTATATAGAATGTAAATTGTAGTATAATCAGCCCAGTCGCCGCGGCCTGATGAGAAGATTGACTTTTTCATAATCATGAGCTCATCAGTTCGAAACTTGATTGAATTCACTTACAATCTTCGGAACGTATTAAAATCATATAAATTAAAAAATTAAATAAATAGAATTCGGTCTATTAGTCGGTTTCGTTGTATGATTGTTCGTAAATACTGATAAACGTCTCGTGTTAATAAAAACTCATTTAAAATGGTCTAATCACCGGTAGCATATTAGAAATTACATGAATTATTTAACATTCAACAAAAAATTAATAAAGTAGTTAGATTAGTTAGATACATTAGGTTATTCAGAATTAGCCAGATTGATAATTATTTTTCGAAGAGGAGAAGTTGTTAAGAGTTCTAAAATTCAGCTTCGATCTGACTGAATTTGAGGATTTCAATATCAATAGCTAATATTTCCCTTATAGTGACGAGATCACTGACCTTTATTTGCTTTTTACTATTTCGTAAACAGGGGCTTAAGGCAATTTCACTAAACAATGGTATCTTTTTACCGAATTTGCTTTATTAATTGTAGGTCAGCCGTACATATTCAAACAATGATCATAAAACTGTACAAATTATAACACAATATTAATTTTTATTTTTAGTTTTATTTCTAAGCTTGGCTCAATTAGAGATTTTTAGGCACACCAAAGAAACTAACGTAAAATGCGGTGGCAACCGCTTCCCAGATGCTAAACTGTCATGATGTTAGCAAAAAAATAATATAGAATGTTGTCCACAAATTAATAAAGTTAGTCGAAATTCAATTTATTTTAACAAAATCAACAATTGTCCGTAGCTCCTCAGACAACCACTTGAGCTCCCATATATATTTGGGTGCAATTGCATAAAGTGAAAATTTAATTTATTCTATTTCAATAATTTAAAAATTGATTGAAAAAGAAAAGAAAAAATTGGCGAAAATAATTTTCCAGTTTCAATCATTTTAAAAGCATTCAAAACTTTTGCATCGTACTGAGGAATCTAAAGCACAAAAAAAAAATTGTAAATTTTCTTCATTTTGTGTTTGCAGTTAGTTTTAAAAAGATGATTTTTAAAAAAAAAAATTCCATCATCAATTTTCAATAATGAAATGGAAATCAATAGAAAATGATGAATAAGAGAGAAACGTACTCGTATATTGTATGAAGTAGTATACTAAAGCAAATATATATGGTTTATAGGGTACAGTAGGAAACGAACGATAAAAGAAAAACATTTTTCTAACAACAATAGAATATCGAGGAAATATATAATGTTGTCTTTCTTGTGTAACAGCCGATTTCTTTGTGTGTCTCGACATTAAAAATAATTTATCCAATATAATTCTTCACAAAAGTTCTGTTTTCGTTCTTGTACACTAAACTATATAGAGTAATGTCGCATCGTTCCTGATTTGAGTTCCTGTTTTCCTTCTATTTTGTGTTATAATGCAGAAAATAATAGATTATTATATTTTGTCTATTGAGTGAAATGGACAGGATATTTTTTTACAAATCAAAATTATTGAATACTCCAGAATACGAAATATATAATGATCTGTGAATTATGTTTATTTGATGAAGCAAATTAATGATGAAAATATTCAATACCGTATTTATACAATATAATATGTGTAAGGAAATTTCAATCATTTATCATCACAAATTTTCATGCTGAGTTGTATCACAGAAAATAAAAAATTCGTAATACGATTTTATTGATTATATTTTCTTGTGTGCATTCCTAATTTAGTTTTCCCAATTTTTTTTTTCACCCCCTTTAGGATTTTCATTTCCGGGATAACCAGGAAATATATTATACATTTAGTATACACACACGCACTAATAATTATTACTAACATTTTTTAGTAACTCTGACTGAGTATAATAATAGCGAGATAATGTAACAAAAATGAGTTGAATATTAAACAAATTTATGGTAACCACTTTAAACTACACACTGTGTATACATAATTCAACCCAGTATAACACCTAATCGTCCGTTTTATACTGGGTCTTCGTTTTATATAGTACCTACTATTTACAAAATTTAATTTTAGGGGAGCAACAATTTGCGGATAATAATTGTAAAAATGTTTATGTTAGTTGACTGATACGCAAAAAAGGTCGTTATGTTTATTTATAGGAATCGTAATTATTATGTAGGCCATAATTTATAGTTTTGAATGAAAAATATTAGTTATTAAAGTATCTTGATTATATGTAATGCTGATGAATGAACTGGTTCATTTTTCATCGAAATACCTTCCTAAGATTCCAATATCTTAGAAGTTCATTGGATAAGCCAGCTGCAAAATCAGTTAAATCTCTCGAGTTAACTTCTGGTAATTACGAACAAGCTTTAAAATTGCTCACTAAGCGCTATAATAATAGGCGTTTAATTTTTCAAAAACATATTCGGCTAATTTTCAACATTCGAGCTATAGAAAATCCATCTGCTTTTAAAATACGTAAGCTGATAGATACAGTTAATACACACCTGCGTGCTCTAGCAACGTTACAACGCCCCACAGAACATTGGGATGATTTGTTGACTAATACAGTCTATTCTAAATTAGACCCTAACACCCGTTCCAAATCGGATGATGAAGCTCCTCCTAATCGCCTTGCATCGTTAGAAGAATTATTTAATTTTCTGAATCGAAGATGTCAGTCTCTGTCTAATCAGCCGCAAAAAGCGCTACCCCAAGTCTCACAATCCCAAAAGGATTTTAAGAAAAGATATTCGCCCAGGCAACAAGCGCAAAAAAGTTCTTCTTTTATTAAGTCACAAACCTACATGTGTAGCTTTTGTAATAAGCCCAGACATTCAATTTTTCGATGTACTAAATTTCTGACATTATCTCCTGAAGATAGATTGCAAGAGGTATTCAAACGCAGTCTGTGTTCGAATTGTTTAAATAATGAACATCGAGTTGACGCTTTATAAGTCTCGGCCTCTCAGAATTGTTAGCCAACAAATTCGGTCTTGAAAGCGCTACAACCAATGTGTACATCGTTGGAATAGAAGGTGGTTCTATTGGATGTAACAAGAAATATAAGGTGACGTTGCAATCCTGTATAAATAATTTTTCCACTCAGCTGGAGTTATTTACGCTACCTAAAATTACCGGATAACAGCCTTCAACTTGAACTTCTAAGTCTCTAAATGATATATTAATAGTTGGTCCGGTATGCCAAAATTATTTGTTTTCAGTTTTAGTCAGATTTCGATCATATAAATATGTTTTTAGTGCAGATATTAATAAAATGTACCGACAAATTTATGTTAACATGAATCGTATGTTCCAGTTAATAGTATGGCGCGATCAACTTGATGAACCATTAACATTTTATCGCCTCAATACAATAACATATGGTACAGCATCTGCATCATATTTGGCTACCAGATGCTTAAAGCAACTAGTTGATGATGAAGGTAACCATTTTCCGCTAACCAAGGACGTTCTACTCAAGGAAACTTATGTCGACGATGTACTGTCAGGCGCAAACTCGTTTCATGAAGCTGAACTAAAGATGGATCAAATTAAAAACATCCTCGAAAGAGCTCGAAGGCGTTAATCCCATTGCCATAACGTTGTACTATTTCTGTGATGCCAGTGATCGCGCCTATGGTGCCGTTATTTACACACAATGCGAAACTGAATCAGGTGAAGTAATTATTAATCTTTGATGTTCAAAATCACGCGTGACTCAATTAAAAAAATTGTCGCTTCCCCGTTTAGAGCTGTCAGCTGCTTGTTTATTAGTTGAGTTGATGGAACAAATAAGGCCAAATCTAATTTTCGAAATAAAAAAAATATATTATTACAGTGATTCAACTCTCATGCTTTCCTGGATTAATACGCCATCATATGACTTAAAAACCTCTGTAGCCAACCGTGTTGCAAAAATTCCAAATACAACCACAAGTCAGGATTGGCAACATATTGAGTCAAAAAAGAACCCTGCTGATATTGTTTCAAAGGGCGTCCTCCCAAATGAACTGATAAATCATGAGGTGTGGTTCAAAGGTCCTTGATTTTTATACACTTGCAATATACCAAACCTTTCAAATCATTTCGACTTAAACATCAATGATATTTCAGAACGACGTAATCAGTAATCGGTATAAACTTCAGTTTAATCCTAGAGTATATTAGATATTATTAAATCCAAAAATAATTATTTGCCATTTCGAAATGTCATTTGTTATCTTCTTCGATTTAACACGAATACAGAACTTATAAAATCTAATAGAGTGCTAAGGCCCCTAACGGTGGAAGAGTTGCGAATCGCTACAGTTATAATTTTGATGCTGGTACAATCACAATGTTTTAGTTCAGAGATCAAGGCTCTTAGTTTAGACATGTTAACTTTAGTATGTTAACTGAACTATTATTTTTACTGAAAGGTCAAATCCAGTAAAAACAAAAATTACTTGGATGCCTTTTTGTATTTTTGATTGAACTTCCTTCTGAAATGGCATTTTAGTGTAAAACTATTTTGGCTATGTTGCCTTTTAATTTTTGACTGAAATTCCGTTCTGTTTTTGCCTAAAATGTTTTTCACTGGTATTCCCAGAGCCGTTACCGAGACAACGAACACTTATTTAAAGAATATAAATAAAGCGATAAGCGCCTCGGTTCCTCTACAGCGCAGATATCAAATTCATAGCAGAAAAATAATGAAACGGGCTTCTCTAAGAAAATATATTGAATAGAAAGCTTATCGGCCTTACCACATCACCTACATTCAAAATAGACAAAATCTTGAACAATTATCTTAACCATAATTTTAAAGAACAACTTTTCAATTAAAATATTCCTATTACATTTGGCACCAAGCTTGCATGTTTCGATATCACAAATATGTAGACCAATAATCTTGTAACTAAAACATGGCCAACCATCGTCAAAATTATTTTCAATACTATAACAAATTATTCATCTAAACTAACGGATTGCAAAAGGGTAGTCAATTATCAGGGACCTAAAGCATATTGAGAAAACTAAAACATTATTGACCAAAACAAACACAAGAATAACATAATTTATTCGCACAGGTTTGTTAATGTCCCTTAGTTACTTATCCAGGTCACCAAATTGAATAATTTTCGCAAACACATAAACAATACTGGAAATTGAAAACATAAATCAAAAGCGCCAATTTAAAATGTTTAAAAAATTAACAAAGCCAGATCAACCAATAGTCAAACCTCACAGCATTCACCACAATGCAAATACATTCTGTCAAAAAATACCGGGAATATTCATTTTGTCGCCCTCAAAGTATTCCCCATTCGAGGATATATGTACACATATGCCAGCGTTTTTCCGATCATACAAACATTTTTTATAGGCACTTTCCTGGAGGGTGTTCAGTTCGCGCACTGAATTTTGGTTTTATTGTTTCAGTGGAGTCATGACGGGTTCCACAGAGTAGCGATTTGACTCTGGGAAACAGGAAAAGTCACCTGGTGCTAAATCAGGTGAATGTGGTGGTTGAGCGATGATATTTATTGCATTTTTGGCCCTATATTCCTTCACAATCGTAGCTCAGTGTGATGGGGCGTTAACGTCATGTGAAATCCAGGAGTTTTTTTCCTACAATTCCGGCTACTTTTTTCGCATCAGCACAAGAAATTTCGTTTGTAACACAAAATTTATCGCCGTGCACTAATGAGGTCGACTGACTTAACCAACTGCTGTAAACAAACTGACTTACAGATGATGCTGACCAATCTAGAAAAAAAAAGAATTTTAATCCCTTCAGCGCGGGCATGATATGATATGTTATGATATCATATATGATATGATATATGATATATGATATATGATATATGATATATGATATATAATATATGATATATGGTATCTGATATGATATGATATGATATGATATGATATGATATGATATGATATGATATGATATGATATGATATGATATGATATGATATGATATGATATGATATGATATGATATGATATGATATGATATGATATGATATGATATGATATGATATGATATGATATGATATGATATGATATGATATGATATGATATGATATGATATGATATGATATGATATGATATGATATGATATGATATGATATGATATGATATGATATGATATGATATGATATGATATGATATGATATGATATGATATGATATGATATGATATGATATGATATGATATGATATGATATGATATGATATGATATGATATGATATGATATGATATGATATGATATGATATGATATGATATGATATGATATGATATGATATGATATGATATGATATGATATGATATGATATGATATGATATGATATGATATGATATGATATGATATGATATGATATGATATGATATGATATGATATGATATGATATGATATGATATGATATGATAAGATATGAAATGATATGATATGATATGATATGATATGATATGATATGATACGATGTGATTTGATATGATATGAAATGATATGATATGATAAGATATGATATGATGTGATATGCTATGATATGATATGATATGATATGATATGATGTGATGTGATGTGATGTGATGTGATGTGATGTGATGTGATGTAACGTACACCCCAATTCCCATAGTCGTGTCATTTCGTGTGATGTGACTATAGTCGTATCACATCACTTGAAAATTGCTATTCTTGAAGGCGAACCAAGTGACAGGACTGCAACTTGAAATATATTTGGCAAATTAAAAATAAAATCGTTTTATAACAACAATCTTATTATTTTAAACAATATCATATTAAAAACAGTCCACAAAATAATTCAAAAAACAATATTTTAAAATATATATAATAAAATAATTGCGTCTTTCCATTTTGTGGTATTCGCCGGTCACTTGCAAAAATCAAGTGACATCTGTTGTATAAAATGACTTTAGTTGTAACAAACGACTAAGAGAATCGAAACATTGATGTGACGTGACTATAGTCATGAAAAATGACATGATACGACTATGGGAATAGGGGCGGTAATGTAATGTGATGTAATGTGATGTGATGTGATGTGATATGATGTGATGTGATGTGATGATGTGATGTGATGTGATGTGATGTGATGTGATGTGATGTGATGTGATGTGATGTGATGTGATGTGATGTGATGTGATGTGATGTGATGTGATGTGATGTGATGTGATGTGATGTGATGTGATGTGATGTGATGTGATGTGATGTGATGTGATGTGATGTGATGTGATGTGATGTGATGTGATGTGATGTGATGTGATGTGATGTGATGTGATGTGATGTGATGTGATGTGATGTGATGTGATGTGATGTGATGTGATGTGATGTGATGTGATGTGATGTGATGTGATGTGATGTGATGTGATGTGATGTGATGTGATGTGATGTGATGTGATGTGATGTGATGTGATGTGATGTGATGTGATGTGATGTGATGTGATGTGATGTGATGTGATGTGATGTGATGTGATGTGATGTGATGTGATGTGATGTGATGTGATGTGATGTGATGTGATGTGATGTGATGTGATGTGATGTGATGTCATATGATATGATATAAATGTCATATCTTAATATATCATATATCATATCATATCAAATCAAATGATTAAGGCTTATAGGTCAACCACAATGGTGATCCCAGGTATGTACGTATTACAAACATAACTCCCCTAAAATAATGAAAAACAACATTCTCACATTATATACGACACATATGTTACAACGCACTTATAAAAATACTTTGATAAACTTTAATTTTTAATTAAATTGGTTGGTTTGTGTTTAGTCATTATGAGAAATTAAATGCGTTTTGATCACGGATCCCGAAATTTTAGGCAAATACATAATCGCGTAATTCAAAAGACATTGGTAGAATGCCGGTGGTTTTCAAAAACCTTATTTTGTACTAATTTAAATAAATACATTAAATAAAATGAATTAGTATGTAAAATTAAGATGAATGTCTCGCCAAAAGCATTATTAGCCCAATCTACTGAATCTAACCTAAATCAGAAATTAACTACGTTCATAACAATTGATAATAAGAGGGGGCGCTTTCAAATAAAAAGTGAAACTTAAGAAAAATAGAGCTTTATACGCAAATAAAATCGGAATCAAATTTTTTGCCCGATTCACTTATTGAAACCGGCCAAACAGAAATTTACCATTAAATACCTTTTCAGATATCGATAAGATTTATGACTACAAACAATTTTTTTGAAATATTTACTATTTAGTGTGCTTAAATTTAAATTTTTTGATTTAAAAAATTTCAGGATCCTGGGACTAAAAATTCTTAAATTCCCAATTACTAGCTTTACATAATCGGTTGTCATATCTTTTTTGGCCGTAGCCGGAAATATTAGTTAAAAATCAATTAAAAAAGATTGATTTGTGATTTTGCATATGCGCAAGCTTTGGTACGCACGCAACAAAAAACATATTTGATACGGCAATAAATGCTGATAATTGATTTTTTAACATAATCAATTGGTCAGTTTTATTTAGCAAAAATGCAAATGTTGCCTCTTTCGCCTTTGCGTATGACGTAATAAGTTTTACTTGGACAATAAAGATACATTTGGGGCGTATTCAAAAATTAACTGTGATCTCTGAGAGGAGAGCCTTATTTTGTTATCCGCCCAGATCATTATAGAAAACGATTTAGCATCTTCCGGTTATCTAAGAAAATATGAAGGGCTGTCTCGGAATCTTTTTCTGGGTGATCTTGACATTTTTTAAATCATTTTCCAAAATTTCTAGCGCTAACCCAACAATTTTACTTGGTGACCAAATAGGTTCAACTTTTTTACCAATATTTTTTTAGAATTCTTTAAGAGTAACATCAAACAGTTTACTACCTCGATACTATTTTGGTACCTGAAATTACTGTTTGACAACTCACTATAAGTACCAGTTTCTCATTAATTAATATAGAAGTGAATTGTTTAAATGTGAAATAGTGGGTGTAAGGAATAAGGTTTTTGATACCTGATGCCTCATCAGTTTTGCTTTAAAAGATGACTTGAGCATCTTGACATATTTTCCATACCACCGAAAACTCCCTCCTAAAACTAATTATTTCCAATAAATAATTATTGTAAATGAACACCAAAATGTACGTAAATTATACCGAATAAATACAAATTAGTTCTATTATTATTATTAATTTTAAGAATATTCATCTGATAATTGCCTAATAAACACAATCATAAATTATTTGAAAATTAGTCAAAAATACATTTTAATTGAAATTCAATGATAATTAATTTAGGTCTATTTTTAAAAATATGAAATGTTTACAATCAAATCAATAAATTAATTAGATTTTTGTGACGGTATTGTTAGATCATGGGTCGTTTATAATAAACGAGGTGATATAATTAGAAGTATTTTATTAAATGTGTCGACGTATTATATAGAATAAATCTGTTAAGAGCGTATTGCATGTTTATGTCGATCATCGCCTTTATCACTTAAGTCTATTATTCATTCTAGATTACTAAGTGTGTGTGTGTGTGCACTCTTATATATAATCCAATTTTCTAAAATATGCCTATATATTATTATAAGCCTTAATAATAATACCTACATAATAAAATTCAAAAGAATTTTTTTTTTTTTTTGCAAGTCTGTGTTCTTATGTTGCTGTGTTGTTATCTCTCCTTTAACAAGACGTTTGATAAGAAAAAATTAAAATGATTTATTCATTTCCTTTTTCCCATTCATATATCCAACAGACACCAAACATTTTCTTATTCTCGTCAGCATTCATAATAAAAGTATGTAAGGCGATGGAACACAAGGAGTCTGTGTATATACTAAAAAAAAAAAAAAACTGCGAACAAACAAACATGTTACAATAAAAATAAATTTATGATCATTGAAAATTTAATCCACTAAAATGTGTATAAGCACAATGAATATAAATCTTAATAATTTCTACGTTATGTTGTTATGATTATTACTTAATGTGTCATAACCAGCACGAATATATATATATATTTGTAAGTATATGCACGAAGAATCAACCAAAAAACCGTTATAATGAGAAAATGAAAAATGATTTTCTATTTTATCACACACCAACTTTAGATACATAGATAAAATAAACATGTATAAGATGATGCAAGATGTATCGATTTATTTACCAGCCATATATAGACAGTTTTTTTTTATTATTTTCACTATATATTGACCAAATTTATTGCAAACTACTTCGAACGGATGTTGCCAATTTGTGGCACATCGCAGGAAGTAATTTATCAGCTCTACTTAAAAGATAATTCAACATAATTGGCTGCTGCCATCTATTCTGAAATACTTTTTTGCCAAACCTTTTGTTATAGATGCGACATGAAATAAATGAAATAATAACAATTTCCACTATTTTAAGAACTATGCTTTATACTGTAACATTTCATGTTACTGTCTGTGTATAATATTCGTTCTATAACATTTATCGTGCTTCTGCAAAATTCCAATGAAAATATGTTTTTTTTTTCAGTATTTCTTCTCAATTTTCCAATTTTGTTACATCATACGAAAAAGGAAAAATTAAAAATACAAAAAAAAAAAGAATTGTGAAATAGATTAAAAAGTTATATATAGTAACAAAAAATATTCATTAAAATAACAGATTAAATTCCATTCAATTATCCATCCATCCCGGCAAAAATTTATAGCTATGTAGATAGATAACAAATGAACAAAAAAAATCCATGGTATGAAGAATTCTGTTTGTGAACAAATGCACAACTTTTTTTCTACCCACGCTTACTTATGGTTAAGCTGTATGTGCTTGCGCTTAATCCTATGTAGAAATCGCGAAAAATATTCAAACTGTTTTCAAGTACTAATTTTTTTATTTTTTTTATATTGCCAAATTGGTTTTGTAGTCAGTCATAATATGCCTGGACGGCAACATATTTGTGAAGTGTTTAATTAAAAAGGAAATCCAGTTCCTAAATTTATTACACAGAGAGATGAATCAAATTCCTTGTTAAGGTTTTATTTCTTAAGCATTGAGAATTTATAAGTTTCGCCTCGAGTACCAATAAAATCGTGGAGTTCGTAAAGTTGTACTTTATAAAACTTTAAATTTACTAATTACTCAAAATCGGAAAATAATCTTTCTGTTTCTCACGGAAGTTTGTTGTTTCGGTGAAATTATAGTCACAATTTCGATATTTTCTTTTCTTTCAATTATTTCCGCTTTAATTAAAATGTTTTCACTTCTTTTACTTTTCCCACAATAACGCAGATATATGGGTTAAGTATTGTGAACACAAGTTATATTAACAGGCTAAAAAAATGGCGTGTCCGTCTTTTTATCTTTCCGTTCATCCTTTCATACAATATTATTTTTATTGTTTGCCCTCCCATTCTCACACATAATAATTGGTTTAGTTAAAATTTTGTACAAAAATAGGTTTTAGTAAAATGCATTTTATGTTATCTTTTGGGTTTCAATAATTGTGACAATCAGGCATCTACCAGTTTGCTGTTGATTTTAACAAAATATAGTAAGAAAAGTTAACCATTTTTGAAGATAGTATAAAACTTTTCGAATAAAATATTTTTCATCGGCTATAGTGGGTTGCTGGATGGCCAATTTTGTTCTCGACTCATCAACCACTTAGGACCGGACCACCAATGATCGAAATCTTGAAGTAGTTCTGGACTAATACCTCGTGATGCAATGTCAGCAGGATTTTCCTAAGATGGTACATAGTGCCACCGACTTCTAGGCACTACTTCCATGATTTGAGACGTGCGATTACCAATAAAAGTGTTCCATCTTCGCGGATGATCTGATAATCAAGCCAATAAAATTTTTGAGTCAGTTCAAGCAAATACTTGAAACTGGTGGTCTCGGAAAATTTTAGAAGATAATTTGATTAGCTTCATCAAAATAAAGGCTCCACATAGCTCAAGTCGTGGAATTGACATTTGTTTGATTTGTGCCACGCGAGTTTTGGCGATGATTACTGATGTTTTAATATTGCCTGCTGCATCTTCAATACGTAGATAAACTACGGCTGCATACGCCAGCTCAGATGCATCACAAAATGCATATATTTAGATCGATTACGTGGTTGAAGAAATGAAAAAATGACGAGGGATTTGGACGGTTTCAAGTTTAGGCAAATTCAATTTTATACCCTCCCATTGTTGACTGACATCTTCCGGGATTTCATCATACCATTTATTGTTTCGAATCTATAATTTTTGAAAAAGTATCTTCATAGCTATAACCGATGGAGATACGCAGCCCAAGGGATCAAAAATTTTGGAAATATCAGAGAGTAAATGTCGCTTGGAATACGTCGTGCTGGAAGTTATGTTGATTACGAATAAAAAAATCATCTCTCACAGGATCCCATTGAATACCAAGAGTTTTGATAATCACTGTATCGTCGTCAAAAGTTAACATGGTAGGTTCCTTAAGCTCATCAGGAATTCTAGATAAAAAATCTGATGAGTTCGATTTCTATTTCATAGTTTTTCAATCAAGTTGATCGCGATATTAGAGTTTTCACATCCAGAAAGTAGATCATCGATACAAAAATCTCGTTTTATTATTGTGGCAATTGCCGGATAATTTTGTTCATCACAATCAGCTATTTTTTGAAGTGTCCTGACAGCCAGAAATGGTGCACAAGACATTCCATATGTGACTGTGTTGAGTCGGTTATAAGTTTTAATTTCTTCGGTAGGATTGTTTATCCAGACTATTCTCTGAAAGTCACTAACAGTCGTTGATACGAGCACTTGCCGATACACGAGTGCTACCTAAAACGAGTTACAATAGTGATAATATCATCTTGTAGAGTGGGTCCTGTAAGTAAAATCTCATTAATTGATAAGCCGGAAGAAGATTTACAGGACCCATCGAAAACGACTCGAAGTTTGGTGGTCGAGCTATCTATGGGTGTGGAAGATGAAAAAAGTATTCATCAAGTCTAGTTATTTCATTCTGCGAAACTTCCCTCATATGCCCTAAATTCAAGTATCGTTCATGAATTTTTTATATTCAACTACAATCTGAGGGTTTCTCATGAAACGACGTTCCATAGTTATAAGTCGACTCACAGCTGCAGACCGCGTATGTCCCAATTCAGTCGTAAATGTGTCTTTCAGCTTTGTCCCGTTGGACTGACTGGTTGAAATATGATTCGCGCAATTGATCATCTGGCTGGTGTTTCAATGCTGTTGGAGGTTCCTCAAGCTCCCAAAACCGGTGAAGGGTTTTGTTTACATCATTATCAGTGATTGTTGTTGGAACTGACCTGGTTGAAGGGCCATTAAGCATTTGAGGCCCTAGAAGAATACACCAAAAATGGTTGACTGTGCATATGTATGTCCTGCTAAGACGATTTTTTCCATCTGGATTAAATCGAAAAATAAGTCAACACCAAATAAAATATCAATTTCTTTTGTAGTGCCGGGATGTGAATCAGCCAGTTTCAGTGAAGGCAATTGTTCCCCAAATAAATTACCATGATCGACTGGATGAAGGGTAAGTAGCTTCGGCAAGTCGTAAGCGCTGAAATTGAGGGTATTTGACGATAAAAACCCTGACGACGCGTTGATGTTAACTACATCTCGGGTCTTGGCAGCTTATATATCAGCCAGGCCGTTTACAGCGATTGATGATGAATATGAACGTCCAAGTCGCAGGCGCTGAACTAGTTTTTCCGATACGAATGTACATTGCGAACCTTAGTCGAGCAATGCATTGGCAAAATGTTTATTTCCGTTAAAGTCACATATGTGAATGAGAGCGGTCGGTAATGACGCAAGCCGCGGATTTGAAACGATACTTGATTTAATTGTAGAAAACGATTTTGTGGTTAAAGTGGCCATGTTTTGAATTTGCGGTGGATCCATTTCGTGCGGTGGTTTTAATTCATTCGCTGAGTTTAATTCTTGATAATTTGGATCCCCATTATTAATTGAATTCGTCGACAGTGTAAGATCATTTTGATGAATGATTGGCGCAGCTGTTGATGGGTTCGATGGTGATGAAGTGTGACCTGGTGTTCGTGAATGCGTATATAATTGAGGCTGTTGAACTGGTTTAGAATAATTCGATGCATGAGGTTTAATGGTTGATTGTTGTTGTTGTGGATAATTAAACTGGTTTTGAAAGTTCATTGGTTCGGATCCATGAAGCAATGAATTCAAATCAGGGCAATCATTTACTGAATGATTCATGCGCAGACAATTGTAACAAGCTCCCGATTGAATGACTAAATTTCGTCTAAGTCTGATGAATGAAAGAGATGATGATTTGCATTACAGCATGAGCACAAGGACAAATTTGAATTTAACGTCATTGTTTTGAAGAGCGGTTTTCCCCTTGAATGTTGGTTTTGCTGCGAAAATGATTGGTTTCGTGACCCCCGATTGTCAATTTCTCCATCATCAAGCCCGTCACGGGAAGTGGCACGGCAAGTGTTGGAAAATCCTTTTCGGTTGTTTCCTTTGACCATAACAGTTTTGTCTCACTATCCAGCTTACGTAAAATAATTTGTATCAACCATGCATCTCGATACTCCGCTTCGCTACCCATGGTTCGAATTCCGATTACCATTTTGACACACTTGTCACAAAGTGAACGAATATCAGATGCCTTTCCACTCATTGCTGATGATAAATCGAGAAATGTTGTGATGTACGATGTCAATATTTTTATTTTCGTGTCGTAGCGTGAATTCAATTTTGTCCAGGCTTCTGTGTAATTTGCCTCTGATTCGCTCAAATTTTTGATCAGTGATGCGGGACTTTCCGTCAGAAGACTCTTAAGTATAACTTTAATTTGTTGATGTTGGACAATGATTGATTGTTATGAATGGAAGATACAAACGAATCTTCAAAAACAGGCCAATTTTTATATGTACCATCAAATTTTGCAAATTCTATCTTTGGTAACATGACATGATCATAACTCAGTAGAGTGCGGTCTGCCAATTGAGCCGTTGTTGTGTAATCTAAAGTTTAAGTTTATAAATAAACCTGCAATAATTTTCTGATGGCAAATAATTGATATTACGGATCTCTTCAAATTATTATTTTTAAGGTGTTAGGTTTTTAGCGTAGAGCACTGTACCGATCAGCGAAATTTTGCGTCAAATTTATATGGAAAATTTACCCCAACTTGTGCAGCATACTCAGCTTAAGCTTTTAAATATAATTTTTTTCTTTGATGCTTTATTGACATTTTATTGAACCGACATGTTGATCGATACGTTTGTTTTTTGCAATCGTCTCTAACGGTATTACTGTTTTATCGAGTCATTGGGTACATCCGAAATGCGAAATTAAATGCACATTTTTTAAAATGCGCATTTCTTGAATAAATTAAATTACATTAAAATCATTAAATTAAATAAAATTGGTCAACACCAAATTAATAAATCGATAAATATGGTTAATTAAAATATAAATTCACATCAAATAGATGTATCAAAAATGCACATAAAAACTACATCGCATGTAGATTTTTGAATGTGTCTTCGCTAAATGCACATTTTCCAATTCTGACGCACCTATTATTTTACTTTGTATTAAAGCTCATTTACAAATCTTTATAACAAATTTCTAGGGTCACACTTAAATTATATGACGCATTTAAAGCGAGGAAGATGAAGATAAGAGGTAATGAACAAACGTTAACAAACAAGGGACAAGAAGACAATGAGAGAAGGGGTGCCGATCAGAAACGATAATTTAATGTAATTCTGGTTTTCTGCTGTGTTTATTATATTTTACAATCGTTTACAACGTTACTCACATAATATTGTTATCTGAAATGACATAAATTTTCAGAATAGAAATTTTGAACATTGTGTATATACTCTGAACCAAGTAATTTAATTTTTTAAGAGTTTCAGGAGTATACAATATATGTAAAATACTGGAACTACTTCTAAGCGATCTAAGAACAAAAATGGTGAATGAGATTTTGATTGGTGTATCGCAATTCTAAAAATTATTCAATCAAAAATAAATACCTTTAATTTAGTAGCTTGATTGACAACTCAACAGATTTTAAGAGTTGTATAAAGTTCGCTAATATTTCGAATAAGTGGTTGTTTTCTGTTTATAGAATGCATTGCGGGTTATTAATTAGCAAAGCTTGTTCAATTAGTTAAGCAGTGTAAGAAAAATTAATTTCGGAAATTATTTAGATAAAAAACTGAAGAAGGAAGACCACATGAAAGTCGTCACTGAACAGATAGTATAAGCATTTCTTCCAAAGATCTACCAGTGTTTCATATGTATTTACAATCGAATTGTCGATGATTTCAATAAAGACTTTATTTCTTGATTGCATTTCTGAAACTATCAATTTAAAAAAAATGAAGTTTTTCGAAAAATTTAAGTTTTATAATATTTTCATTAAATTTAGTTCTTCCTTAAATTACTCAAAATTAATTGACACTTTCATAATATTAAAAATTTTGAGAACGCTGACAAGAATATTTGGTCCGATATCGTTAGCAATGTCTAGACACTAGATCTAGTTTGCTGAGGTGATCACCGGCTTCGAAAATGAGCTTAAATCAAATGCAAAAATGTCAGTAGCCGAAAGAGACAAAATTCAAGATTGCCTTACACGCATTAAAGCATTTGCCAAATCGACTTGAAAAGTTAACTATCGCAAAAAAAGGAAGTGTGGAGTGCTAGCAGAACGTAGAGGGTAAGATAACTCAGAGTTGAGCAGTAAATACGAATTTAGAATAACAGTTACGCGATAAATGGCCCAGTAACGATCGGTGTGAAGTTTCTGACAAAATTTGTCAAAGAGAATATTGAAGAAAGTGTACATATTTTTTGTACGGTGAAATTCAATAAAAAAAATTGGAACGAAATATTCCGTGGATAATAATTAAATAATTAATAACATAAAAATAAACAACACAAAAATTTAAGTTGCAACTAGAAATCTAAAATAAAATCAATTGACAAGTTAACACTAGAACTACTGACCGGTCAAAATGACCGATTATACATTTATTGAATTCAATTTTTTTAATTATTATGTTAATACGTTTCTGGGAATTTGTGATGATTTTTAATTTGACAACAAAGTAATTATGTTAAAATTCATCATAAACTTCCAAAAAAATATTAACATCATAATTAAAAAACTTGAATTCAATAAATGTACAATTCGTCATTTTGACGGGTTAGTAGTTCTAGTGTTAAAATTGACAAAATTCACACGTATTATTGGCGAAAATGTTGTTCAATTAATTTTGTCAGGGCGATCCTAGCATTTTCCGACAAATAAATTAAATAGCTAATACTATAAGCTATCGATGTGATAATGTCAAATTAGTGGCTAGTGGGGAACGCAATGAAGCTCTGAAGTGCAAAAATAGACAAAATTAATTGAAGAATATTTTCAACAATACGCGTGTGAATTTTTACTATCTTTGCACTTCAGAGCTTGTCAATTCATAGTGCTCCCCATTAGCCATTAATTTGAAATTATCGTATCGGTAGCTTACAGTATGAGCTACTTAAGGCATATGATGTGATATGTCGGAAAACTCGAGGATCGGACTGGCAAAATTAATTGAACAACATTTTCGTAAAAACACGTGTGAATTTTGACTATCTTAACTTGTCAATTGATTTTATGGAATATTTCTAAGTGCAACTGTTAGTTTTGTGTGGTTTGTTTTTATTTTATTAATTTTTATTAGATCCAGTGGTCAGATTTGTCCTAACTTTTTTTTGGCCCTGAGTTATTTCAATGCAACAATGCCAAAAACAAGCTTTTTGACACTTTTATGATAGAATATCTCAAAAACCTGATACAACAGGGTATTTCTGTGTCTAGTTTCGGATTCAGAGCAAAAAATTACTCTGGATCTGATTGTTCATCAAGAAAAAATCCATGTAGTCCTATGTTACCACATAAAATAGGTCTTTTCTTAATCTATCTCAATACCAAATAATGTAAGTGGCGGTTTAACTAAACTAAGTGGCGGTCTAACTTAATCAATTGATCATTGCACAGTTGATTGAGTAACACATTAAAATTATAAAATGTTAATCAAAATTCTCCGAACCAATAAAGCGTTAAGCTTTGGAATATATTGGCCAAAATGAAAACATTAAAAATGCTTTGTCAAATCATTTACGGAGAATGGTAATTCTTTATCATTAGGTGACGCTGAAATACTAGATAAATAACAAAATAAAAGATTAAGAATATATTTACATTAGGAAGTTTCGAAATTTATTAAATGTAAAGGAAGTTCTCAAGTTTTTATTAAATTATTATGCCAACATATGTGTTGTAAATGTTTTTCATTTTAAACTGAGGATAAAATGAGAATTTTTCACTTTTCAAATTGCCCTATTAGTCCGACAGCTGAATCAGACATAAATCGGACTTGTATAATAAATAAACTACGTTTACAACCTTTTTTTTATCATCCGAATCGATTAAAGATAATATAAAAGTTGGTAGCCCCTTTAAGGGTTAATTTGGTTTTTGCTAGAACCACCTTGATGTAAATAGAGCCGGAATGTGAAAATTGAAATTAACATAAGAGACATAAAAAGGCCAAACAATTATTTGTTTTCATAGAGTTTGTATGAAAAAACGTGATTTCGATTGACGAAAAAACAAGAATTAAACCTAGGTAAATATTTTTTTCTGAAATCGCTAATAAACAACCCAATGACTTATTTAAAGTAAAGATTCTTCGGTTTCCCTATTTTCCAGAAATGATCAAAAAATATAAGGGAAATTAAATTAAAAAACGTTCTATTTATAACAATAAAAATATGCATTAAAAAGAGAAAATGGATAAAAATTGTATTTAATATCGTCATCCACAGAAAAAAAAAATTAAATCACTGCAATGAGCGCGAAGAAAACAAAAAATCGAAGCAAATTCAAAATAACAATAGATAGATATTCGAATTCAAATTTGAATTTTGACAATGCGAGATATGATTATTAGAATGTTTATAAATTTCGAGTTATGAGTTACAAAACAACAACATTTGAAAGTTAAGAAATACCTTATCCAAGAGCTTTTCACTAAGGAATACTCATACTCACTATTATCAGAGCCTACTCTATAAATAAGAGCCTCCACATTGACTGTATTTTTTACTAAGCTTAAAATAAAGTACATACAATTTTTTCTTTACTATGAAACTATATGGGAAAACGATTGTTTTCATTTACATTTTTAACCTATAAGAATTATGAACTTTTACATTATTTTTATACGAAAATGTTCATAAAACAAGTAATTTTATTTGATTGAAAAATCGAATCAGGAAAATGTTTATTTATTAGTGAAAATCCTCTTGGAATATAAACTATTGCTAAACTTTTTTGTAATGTTGTTGTTGTTAAATACGTCCTAACATAAAATTTATAAACAATTAAAACCATCTCTTTTTAGTCTCCTTCTAAAAGCATTGCCACATGACAAAAATCTACCCGAATACAAATTCATATAATGTGGCAATGCTTTATTAATGACTTTTGTTTAAACCATAGATGTCGCCTATAATTAAAAATATATAAAAAAATCAAATAGGTGATCAAACCGGTCGGGTTCTAAAATCGGTCTGATTTTTGATTCGGTTAAACATATTTTTGGTGGCTTCCCTCTATAGTAATAAATAAATTGTAATAATAATTAATTTAATATAATTTTTTTTATAAATTTACTAATATTAAAAAATTGATATGACAGAAATTATGTTAATTTTACGTAAAAAGTTTTCTTTCAAATCGTTTACTTAGCCCGAATTCCTGTTATTTTTATTTGTGTGTTAAGTGACATCTAGGAATGAGAATAATAAGTAAGAGCTATTTTATTTTATACACCACTCTCAAATGTTATGACAATTCAAATATTTTAAACAAAAACTTATTTTGAACATTCTTTCTCGAAACTTTATTGTGTGAGCGTCTCTTTTTAGTGAAGTGTTATAAATTTTACAATTTTCTTTTAATTTAAATTAATTTATATTTCATTTAATTATATCTTAATAGTTTATTTTGATTTGTTTGTTCTTTATTAGTCGGGTAAGTCTTATCTATCCACAAAATAATAAATCCACATAACACAAGCAAGGAGGGACAAAGTACGCAGTACTTTGTACCTCCACCATTTACTTCTACTGATTTCTCTGATTTCGAAGATAAAATAAGTACTAAAAAATCAAAAATTGTTTTTAATAATGAAATAATAGAAAACGGTGAATTTGATAAAAGACCCAATATGTTAAATAAAAGGAAAATTAATAATAATAATAATAAAATTCACGTCGCAGATTCGAAAAATACAGTAATAGCTTCAACATCATCTTCAACTTCATCTGTTAATTCATCGAATAACTCAAATATGCCGTCAGTTACTGCATAAAAAATTAATCTATATAACCGATCAGACAATGGCCCAATAACAGTATTTATCAGTAAAGAGAATTTAAATATTGTTCTTTTAGCTAAAGCCCTTAAAATAAATAATTTCAAAAATGTCAAAGAAATCTCCAGCGTTAGCAAAAATGTTGCTAAGGTTATCTTTAGTAATTTTGAAGACGCAAATAATTGTGCTAAATCAGATATCTTTAAAAAATTTGATAATTATACGACATACATTCCTAAAAATTTGACATCTTCTATAGGCATAATCAGGAACATTCCTATCGGACCTTCTAATGAAGAAATACAAGAAAATATTAGATCTAAATACCCTATCTCAAAAGTAGAAAGAATGACTAAATGGAACAATGCCACTAAAACAGCTGAGGAACTTGAATTGGTTAAACTTACTTTTGAGTCTGGAACTATTCCATTCAATGTCATTTTATATGATAATCTTGTAGCGGCTCACTCATTCAATTTATATAAATTAATTATTTACTTATATAAATTGGCATTAGCTCACCACGACAATATAGGGTTAGCGCACAAAATATCTTTTGTGTTGCGTACTGTCATCTAGCGAAAATAGATGGACAATAGAAAATATAATTGATCACTAAATTATATTTTTCTGTTTTTACTCCATCTCGCTTTCAATAGCTTTCTCAATTCGAATTCGATTTCGAATTGATATTTTCTGTGTTACTCCATCTCTCTTTTAGTACAATAATCAAACTTGGCATGCGATTCGTCTCGTGTGTCAACACCAAAAGAAAAAGAAACTAATACGACGAAACAAAAAATACTTTTTGGTGTTCGGATATATAAATTTTGTTTGATAAAAAAAAACACTTACTTCTGTGACTTTTTCACGAATCCGACATTTTCGGAAAATAAAAATTAATTGATAAATTTATTTAAATAAAAAAAATAAAATTCGCGTTTGATTTTGAATTAGTGCGGTGGTAAAATATATAGTATTTAAAAATATAAAATTTGTATAATTTGGATAGTGTCGAAATACAAAGGAATATTGTTTGGCATACATTACCGTGTTTTCAATTACAGCGCGGTTATTACAATTGGTGACCTAACGACGCCCTTTTTAGGGAATAAAATTTCAATAAGTGATTATTAGGAAACCTGGCACAATTCAAAAGTGCCAGGTACAAAGGTACGTAACCTAATTACTGTTTAAAAATTGAAAAATTTATCGGGTTATAAAAACCCAAAAATCAATTAGAACAAAAATTTAATAAAGTTTCTCTTCAATTTTATTTTTTTTTTTGCTCCGACCGTATATATACACGCCGAGTCACGTATGTACATACGGAAATTTATGTACACATATAAATTGGAAAATTCCGAAGAATTACAGTGCGCCTAAACAAAATCGCACCACGAGCATATAATTAAAATAAACATTGAATTAATTGTACATCTACAAACGCCTACACATATGATACCACCTTTATACAAAATATAGTATACATATTCTACATACTCGTATACAACGCCAATGAAATCAATTACAACGGAATAACAATAGTATACAGAAAAACAAAAACGGAACGAACGGGTACACACAATAAAGTGGAACTCTGTACACACAGCCAATAAACAACGGGAGTTTGGAGAACAGGAAATACAACAACATCAGCAGCAGCAACAACAAAAAATTACTTCAGCTAAGTGTTCAAAATTTTTTTTATTATTCTTTTGAAAATAAATTACAATACATATTTGTTTTCAATTAATACTTAATAGATTTAAATTTTTTTTTGTTATTCGAAAACAAACAATTATAATTTTCATTTTTTTTGTTACACTCTAATTAAAAAATCTTGTAACACACTTAGTTTAAAATTGTAACACATATTAATGTAAATATTTTACCACTCTGCTCGGGTACAGAATATCGATTTAAAGTTTTATTTTACATATTTCAAAAAAAAAAAAAAAGAAAGAAATTGTTCTTCGTATAATCCGTAATACAGGTGTTTTGGTTTCGTCATTAGTAACGCCTATCACACATATTAAATGAAATATTTTTCATTATAGATTAATTAATATATTTTTATTTTTTTTCTCATATTTAATACATTTCAACGAGCCCCCCCAATACGCTGTGACACGCTCGTCTCGTAATTCGGGGGTATCTCGTCGGCCAATACGTGCCACCTTTATTTTTGTCAAACAAGGTATCCATTCCTCTATCTATTTGTTTTCTTTATATAATTTTTCCCAGAGTGTTCTTTGAAATTATCTTTCTATTTCTTTATTTTCATTTCATATTGATTGAAAATTTAAAGATTTGATGGTCGGTCGAAAAAATATATAGTGTATTTCATACCTATTTTAAATATTTTAGTGTTTTTGATCTCATTACTCGCCAGAAACAAACATTCTTTAAGAGAATTAAACTCACATTTCTAAAATGGTCAATGGCGAAGAAAAGAAAACTGAGATCAATCCACCACAACCCCAACAGATGGAGACGGGGGAGCAAGCACCCTTGGAGGTATCAGCCGCAAACAATTTAGTAAAATTACAGCCATTTTGGCCTCAAAAGGCACACAATTGGTTTTTGCTGGCTGAAATTCAGTTTGACCTTCAAGGTGTAAAATCCGAGAAAGCCAAATATTTACATACTCTGTCATCATTAGCACCAGAGACTTGTGATATAATCTCAGACTTCTTGTCAAATCCCCCACATACAGAACAGTATTTTCATTTAAAAAAAACTTTGTTGGACCGATTAGCGCCTTCATCTGAGAGGCAACTGGAAGCTCTCATTACGGGCCAGGATATTGGTGACCGTAGACCTTCTGACGCGCTACGTCACATTCGTACTCTGGCGGGCAGGAATTTCAATGAGCAAACGATAAAATCACTCTGGATCAGACAAATGCCAGAGATTATCAAAATTGCGTTAATTGCCCAGCCAGATTCAATAGCCATTGACGCACTGGCTAAAACGGCTGACCGCATGTACGAGGTGATCAACATCGGCCAACAACAACCCGGAATGTCACAAATAAATCAAAGGCAATCCCGTCCCACTGTGCGCGGTGACCTGGGCCCATCGACCAGCCAGAATTCTGGCTCGTTCGAAAACCGATTGGCTCGGCTTGAACAAAAACTAGATAATTTATTTCGTGATAAATCAAGGGGACAGCGAGAATCATCTCGCTCACGGTCCAGATCCCGCAACTCCGCCAATTACTCGCGCCGACACGGCAGATGCTGGTACCATACCAAGTTCGGTCCAGCCGCGAAAAAATGTGTACCGCCATGCAATTTCAATACGTTACAACCATCGACGTCACAAATCAATAAAATTGATGGCAACAATGGCGATTCAAAAAACTAATACAACACAGGGGCGGGAACCCAATAACAAGTAATCCACATTCAGCTCGGTTATTCGCATTCGACCGAATAAACCGAATAACCTACTTAGTCGACACTGGCGCTGACCTTTCGGTTATTCCAGTTTATAATTACAAAAGTGAATTTAACATACTCAAACGCAATACTAATCTAGTTCTGTCGGCCGCCAATGGCACTAACATCCACACATACGGCACAAAGTTGCTTCAGTTGGATTTGGGACTAAAACGAACCTTCACGCATGCTTTCATATTAGCTGCTGTGAATCGTCCCATCATTGGCGCCGACTTCTTGTGTAAATTTGGACTTTTGGTTGATTTGAAGAATAAACGGCTGGTTGATTCAGCGACAAAGCTGTCAATCAATGCCAACATGGTTCACGTCGACACACCGACCCCGATCCATTATTCAATCACCAACGGCTACGGCACTTTGCTCAAAAAGTTTCCGCAACTTACAGCAGAGCCAAACTATAAATTGCCAGTCCGACACAATGTGGTCCATCACATTGTTACAGCAGGACATCTGCCTGTATCAAGACCAAGACGACTAGATCAAACCCGCCATAAAGCCGCATTTACGGAATTCCAACATATGGTGGAATTAGGGATTTGCAGGCCCTCTGCATCTCCCGTTTCATGTCCATTGCACATGGTAAAGAAAAAAGATCTCGATTGGCGACCATGTGGGGATTATAGACGGTTGAACACCGTGACTATACCGGATCGTTATCCAATTCCCCACATTCAAAATTTCTCTATGCACTTGCATGGATGTACAATTTTTTCGAAAATCGATCTCGTCAGAGCTTATCATTTGATTCCCGTTTCACCTGAAGATGTTTTTAAAACGGCAATAACAACTCCTTTTGGCCTGTTCGAATTTACTCGAATGCCGTTTGGATTACGTAATGCCGCTCAAACGTTTCAGCGATTTATGAACGAAGTTGTTCGAAACTTAGACTTTGTTTTCGTCTACATTGACGATATTCTTGTGGCATCGCAAAGTGAGGAACATCACAAACTCCACCTGGAACAACTCTTCCAAAGGTTGACTGAGTTTGATGTTCACATCAATAGTTCCAAATGCGTCTTTGGTGCATCAACTCTTGATTTCCTCAGCCACAAAATAACCCCTAATGGTATTCTGCCGTCCGAAGAACGAATTAATGCCATTAGGGAATTTCCAGCTCCAAGCTCAATTAAGCACATTCAGCGGTTTATCGGTATGGTAAACTACTACCACCGATTTATACCAAAGCTCGCTGAAATACTCGCACCAGTTCACAGCCATTTGGTCGTACTTCTACGTAAACCCAAAACACCAAAGAATTTTTCTTGGACTGACGAATGTCAACAGGCATTTACGTCACTTAAGGCTGAACTTGCGAAAATAACGCTGCTTGCACATCCACTGAGCGATTCAAAGCTTAGTTTAACTACTGACGCATCTAACACTGCCGTTGGGGCAGTGCTGCAACAGTATAACAATGAGTGTTGGGAACCATTGGGATTTTTCTCAAGGAAACTTTCAGATGCTGAAAAGAAATATTCCGCATTTGATCGGGAATTACTCGCAATATATCTGGCAGTGAAACACTTCAGATATTTTGTCGAAGGTCGGGACTTCACCATTTTTACCGACCATAAACCTCTGACTAGAGCAATTCAGTCTAAAACTGAACGTAATCCGAGGCAAGCTCGCCACTTGGATTATATTAGTCAATTTACCACGGACATTCAGCATGTTCACGGACATGACAATGTTGTTGCAGATACACTCTCTCGCACAACAGACAATGAAACGGCCGCAGTCGAGACACAATTCGACTTAAACAAAATCGCAATTGCTCAAAAAGCTGACCTAGAACTTCAGAATTTATTTTCTGGTTCCGAATGTCACTCTGGTTCATCAATGAAACTGGCGCTTTTCCAATTGCCAGGCCTCGACATTATCTGCGAAACATCAACTGGGTACAATCGCCCATTCATCGTACAATCACTGCGTCGAACCATCTTCGATACTTTACATAACATTTCGCATCCTGGTGTCCGTGCTACTCGTAAATTGATTACTGCTCGATATTTTTGGCCTAGTATGAACAAGGACGTAAGCCATTGGGCTCAGTCATGTTTATCCTGCCAACGTGCCAAAGTCCAACGGCATACCAAATCATCACATGGACAATTCCAAATACCATCAGGTCGTTTTGAACATATCCATATAGATATAGTAGGACCACTTCCTCCATCTAATGGATATACTTACCTGCTAACCTGTGTCGATCGATTTACTCGATGGCCCGAAGCCTACTGCATGACCAATATGTCAGCTGCAACCATTGCCTTGACTTTTGTCAACAATTACGTTTCACGATTCGGCGTGCCCCTTAATATCACTACTGATCAAGGAACGCAGTTTGAGTCAAAGCTTTTCAGCGAGTTAACAAAACTCCTTGGCTCACATCGGATTCGTACAACGGCTTATCATCCTCAAGCTAACGGCATGGTCGAACGCTTCCACCGGCAACTCAAAGCTGCGTTAATGGCCAGAGGAAACACAATCAATTGGAGTTCGGAAATACCCATCGTGCTACTGGGAATCCGAGCAACCGTGAAAGAAGATCTGAAGTGCTCACCAGCTGAAATGGTTTATGGACAAACCATCAAGCTACCCGGTGAGTTCTTCGTTGAAAATCCTCTCTCACCTTTACCAACTAGCGACACAGTCATCGATCAACTCCGTGACACAATGCAAAACCTTATCCCAAAATCAACTCGGCAAGCCAAACAAGATGACGTTTTTGTTCCCAAGCCACTTGCCAACTGTGATTTTGTGTTCGTAAGAACCGACAAGGTTCGCACAGGCTTATCTCCTCCTTATGAAGGGCCGTTTAAAGTTATTCGACGCCTTCGGAAGCAATTCACCGTGTCAATTAATGGAAAAAACCAAACAATTTCAATTGACCGGCTCAAACCGGCTTACGGCATACTATGTTCCACTGATGTGAAATCAGTTCCTCGACAACATAAATCAGTTCGTTTTCAGCCTAACACTGAACTTCCTTAAGGAATGGGACTCACTTGCGGGGGAGTCCTGTAGCGGCTCACTCATTCAATTTATATAAATTAATTATTTACTTATATAAATTGGCATTAGCTCACCACGACAATATAGGGTTAGCGCACAAAATATCTTTTGTGTTGCGTACTGTCATCTAGCGAAAATAGATGGACAATAGAAAATATAATTGATCACTAAATTATATTTTTCTGTTTTTACTCCATCTCGCTTTCAATAGCTTTCTCAATTCGAATTCGATTTCGAATTGATATTTTCTGTGTTACTCCATCTCTCTTTTAGTACAATAATCAAACTTGGCATGCGATTCGTCTCGTGTGTCAACACCAAAAGAAAAAGAAACTAATACGACGAAACAAAAAATACTTTTTGGTGTTCGGATATATAAATTTTGTTTGATAAAAAAAAACACTTACTTCTGTGACTTTTTCACGAATCCGACATTTTCGGAAAATAAAAATTAATTGATAAATTTATTTAAATAAAAAAAATAAAATTCGCGTTTGATTTTGAATTAGTGCGGTGGTAAAATATATAGTATTTAAAAATATAAAATTTGTATAATTTGGATAGTGTCGAAATACAAAGGAATATTGTTTGGCATACATTACCGTGTTTTCAATTACAGCGCGGTTATTACAATCTCTTATTAAAGGTAGAGTATTTTATACCTAATCCATTATTTTGTAAAAAATGTTTAAATTACGGACATACAATTTCTAAATGTAAATCTAAAACTAATAGATGCTGAACGTGTGCTAATACTATCGAGGACGAACAAGAACACGATTGCGACATGAAAGTTTCTTGTAAATTTTGTGGAATGGGTCACGTTACTAATTTTTTCAGATGTAATGAACGATATAGGCAGAAACAAATTAGGGAACATATGATTTTAAATAAAACTAGTTTCAGAGAATCCAAAAGCCACCTTTATGGTAGCCAACAAAAAGTCCCTAAACAAATAGATTTCGCTAATGATATTTGTGTTGAAAATCAAGCATGGAAAAATAACAACTTAATGAATTCTGATGCTAGAAAAATTAAAATCCTAAATAAATTAGTAAACGAATTAAAAAATCAATTAAATGAAAGAGATTCTATTTTTAATGATTTCAAATCACTTTTAAATAATTCCGACGACTTTAATAAAAATCCAGCTAATTTAGACTCACTTAAAATTAAATTAAATAAATTTATTAAAACATAAACTTTTCTTTTTCCAGTTTTTATTTTCGTTTTATTCTTCCTTTATGTTACCTTTAAAAATTTTACAAATTAACATTCGTAGTTTAAATAGTAATAAAGATCTATTATATCATTATATCCAATCCAATCATATTGATATCGTTATTCTATCTGAAACCTGGACAAATCCAAATAGTAATTTGATTTTTAACAATTATAATCTTGTTACTGATGATAGACCAGATGGTTTTGGCGGCGTAGGCTTTTTAATACATAAAAAAATTTCTTGGAGAATTATTGATTTAAATTTTCATTACATCCGTTTTCAAGCTTTCAAAATTATCCTCAAATTTAAAAACATTAATTTTAATATCTTATCTTTTTATAATAATTCTGTTATCAGACTTCAGGAAATCATTAATGAATTTGAACATCTTATAACTCAGAATCTAGATAACTGCTTAATAGCTGGAGACATAAATATTCATAATAGTCTTTGGGATAGTTCATTGCCCCCTACTTACGACAGGGTGGGTGATAAGATTGCAGATGTAATCACTGCTAATAATATCTTTTTATTAAATGACGGATCTCATACAAGGCAAGATTTTTTCAGAAATAATTCTGCAGCATTAGACATTACTTTATGTTCAATCAATCTAATTGAAAAACTATTATGGAAATTAGATCCCATTAATTTAGGAAGTGACCATCTCCCAAAACTTATTGACTTTAAACTAAATTATTATCAAAAAAAACAAATCACAAACTGGTCAAAAGTATTGAAAGACTTTGATCTAAATTCTATTAAAGATAAATGCAATATTGAAGAACACCTAGAAAAATTAATTTCTGAAAATATTTCTATTATTACAAGTAAAAATACTTTTAAACTTAAACCTTGGTGGAACGATCTTATACAAAGACTATGGAACATAAAAAAACACAAACAACTAATTTATAATTTAAACAAAAACATTTTTACCGCTATTGAACTAAAAAAATCTATACAAAAACTTAAATTAACATTCAGAATTGAAAAGAAACAATCTTGGAATATTTTTTTAATAAGCATCAATCACAAAACTAATAATTCTGATCTGTGGAATAACATCAATAAAATAAAAAATAATCCAACTACAGAATTTTAGAAAATCCCACACTAGCAAATAATTTTCTAAATTACAATTTTCCTTTCTCCTTTGAATCCCCTCATAATCTCTCTAATAACTTCAATCCTACTATTAATCCTGCGGAATTTAATAACATTGAAATTCTTGATATCATTAAAAATTCAAATAATACTGCTCCAGGATATGATAAAGTCTCATATAAAATCATCAAACAATTAGTATCCTCTAATCCTAACCTAATCAATACTATTACAAATTATTTCAACAACATCTGGCAAAATCAAATTAACCCTACAAAATGGAAAACGTCATACACAATCTCCATTCTGAAAAAGGGAAGAAATGATAGAAATATTATTAACTACCGTCCTATTTGTCTGTTACCTATTTTTTCAAAAATCTTCAATAAACTCATTTTAAAACGAATTAATTATCATCTAATCTCCCATAATATTCTTAATTATTACAATTTTGGTTTTAGAAAAAATAAAAGTATTACTGACTATTTTGTAGAAATGTTTAATTTCATCATCTCCCTCAAACAACAACAAAAAAAAATTGTTTTAGTTAACATTGACATTTCCAAAGCTTTTGATAATGTAGATAAAAATATTTTATTAAACACCTTAAAAATTTCAATTTCCCTAATAACATTACACATTGGATCTCTCAATTTCTTACAAATAGAAATATTTCTATTCAAAATATCAATCAAGCTTCCATTCATTACACTAATAAAGGCATTCCTCAGAGTGGCTGTTTGAGTCTTACCCTTTTTAATATCTATACCACTTTTTTACACGACATCAATAACCCTGATACAAAAATTTTCCAATATGCCGATGATATTTGCATTGTAATTTCTGCCGATAATCATGATAACTTACAACTAATAACAGATTCTACTTTACTCTCATTAACTAATAAATTACAATCTTTAAAACTACAAATTAACACTGATAAATCTCATTTTTTAAGACTTTTCACTAATAAAAATAATTCCAAATCTCTAAATTTAAAAATTAATAATATCTACATAAAAGAAAGATTAACTACTAAGATAACAAACTTAAAAGCAAATATTTCCAACTCCATTAATTTACTTAAAACACTCTCCCATTTTAATGGAGGTGTAAATCCTGAAACAATGATCAATATTTTTAAAGCAATAGTTAAATCAAAACTTGAATACACATATGTTTTTACAGACACTAAATATAAAAAAGATATTAATATCTGTCAATCTATTAAAAATGCTTGTCTGAGAGCTTGTCTAGGCTTCTTAAGAACTACTCCAATTCCGGCTATTTTATCTGAATCCCAAGAAACATCTTCAGATCTAGATTTTATTAAAAAATCACTAATTTATATTTCAAAAAATCTATATAATAATTCCAAAATCGGTAACGACATTAAAAACAATAGATCTCTTCATAAACTTCATGACTTATATTCTAATTATACTTTTCTTTCCAAAATTAAACCTTTTCATATAAAAAAAACTTCTCCCACTAATTTTAGCATTAACAAATATTGAAGGAATCACAAACAAAAATCTTATAAACCATTCTGAACAATATGCGTTATCTATGGCTGAAAATAATAAATATAATAATTTCGCAAAAATTTACACAGATGGCTCTATAATTAACAATAAACCAGGAATTGGAATTTTTGTTGAGGATAAAAATTAGAAATTTGCCATCCAATTAAAAAACCCTACTTATATTAAAAATATTGAAACCATTGCTATTAAAATTGGAGTTACTATATCTCTAATCATCAAAAACAATAATATTATCATTATTACTGACTCTCAAAATTCTTGTATTTCATTAAAAACGGCTCTATTACACTTTACAAATAGACACTATGAAAATCAAATTATTGATACCATCGGCCTTAACCAAATTAAAAATTTTGTCATTCATTGGTTCCCGGGTCATTGTGGCTTAAAAGGAAATACTATAGCAGATAGTTTAGCAAAAAAAGCAGTTTTTTCTCCTACTCATTTTCTTGATAATGAACCAACTCTCACAGACCTATTTAACGATATCTCCAGGTCCATAAATAATAAGTGGAAGGAAAACTACACATTAATGTGTAATTCATCCGGCCACTTTTATAAACAAATTTGCCCTTTTCCAAGATCATCTTTTCTATTTAAAGACTCTAATTTTACATCCTGCCAAACCAGGTTAATTTACAGATTAATCTCTGGTCATAAAGTTAACAAGAAATTTAAATTTCTTTTGGGACTTGAATCCACATCTAATTGTGAGATTTGTAACACCGTTGAAGATAACGAACATACATATTATTAACATCATATATAATAATATATAATGTCATATATAATAATATAAGAAATAATTTCCCACTTTTATACAGAAAATCCTTATTAGATATCTTAAAGGACCAAAAAATGAAAGAATATAAAATATTGTGTGATTTTGTGAATAGAATAAATTATAAACTATGAAGACTACTTTTAATTTTTATTGACTTTTTCACACAATGATTTTTCTTTTGGAATCATTTCATTTTATTTTACTTTATTATAATATTAAGATTTATGAATATTATATAATTTAATTCTAAATTTAAAAAAAAATTAAAAAAAATTAAAAAAAAATTAAAAAAAAAAAAATTAAAAATTAAAAAAAAAAAAAAAAAAAAAAAAAAAATATGAATTAATGAATTATAAATTTATATTTTAATTTCAAAACTTTTATTTTTATATATATCCTTCATCTTCTTTCTAATATTCTTTATTTATTAACTTTCATTTAATCTAATTTAATTATCAAACTTTGTTTTATATAATTATGCTTTATTTTATTATTTAATTTATTAATCTAATTTGATTATGTACACTTTATTCAACCCTCCAGAACCTCCCTTGAGTGGTCTCTGGAAGTTTTGGGCTGTTTCTCAACTCACTGGTCTTATGGATTGAAAGATCTGACCTGAGCAAATTTAAAAAAACAAACAAACAAACTTATTTTGAATGGGTTATTAATTTTTGGGAATAAAAATCAATGCCAAATATTAATCATGTTGTATTTATTTTCAACTGTGAGTTAATTTAGATAATATTTCTAATACTTCAGAAATAAATAAAGCATTTATATTATAGATAATGTTTGTTGGTTATGTCGTTTATTTGTGATGCATAATAATCTGGGTTGATTTGATTTTTTTTGTTTTGTTCTCGCTCAATGCATATAGTATTATTATTTTTTTTTCTCTTTGACTCTCTTTGATTTATTTTAATTTTGGCTGTTCAACGTATTGTCTTTTTTTTTACCATTAATTTTAGTTGTGAATAAGTGATGACGTCATTAAATAGAATATTCTCTTTTTAATACATATTGTTGTTGTGTAGAACGTTTTTTAATTTAATTCCCTTATTTCCTTTTGATTATATCTGGAAAATGGGGAAGCTTGAGAATCTGTGCTTTAAATGAGTTAGTCATTGAGTTGTTTATTAGTGATTTCAGAAGAAATTATTTATCTAGGTTTAATTTTTAATTTATATTTTTTCGTCGATCGAAATCGCGTTTTTTCATACAAACTTTATGAAAATTAATTATTTTTTAGTGTTTCTATGTCCTTTATTTTAAGTTCATTTTTTACATGCCAACTCTATTCATATCAAGATGGTTCTGCTATTATGAACGTTTTCATATTAATATAAAAACTTATAATTTTATAGACTATAATTGTAAATGAAAGCAATCGTTTTCCCAAATTGTTTCATAGTAAAAAAAAAAAGTTTGTAACTTATTTTAAGCTTAGTAAAAACAGAGCATACTATATAAATAAGAGAGCCCAGTATCAACTGTATTTTGTACTAAACTTTAAAAAAGCTACATACTTTTTTTCTCTTTACTATGAAACTATTTGGGAAAACGATTGTTTTCATTTACAATTTTAGTCTTAAAGAATTATAAGCTTTTATGGTTGTTGGTTGAATGGTGTTGTTTTATAACTCATAACTCGAAATTTATAAACAATATAATAACAGAACCAAGGGATATAGAAACACCAAAAATTGTTTTATTTTCATAGAGTTTATATGAAAAAACGCGATTTCGATTAATGAAAAAAAACAAAAAATGAATTAAAAGTTTAACCCAGTTAAATAATTTTTTCTAACATCGCTATAAAACAACTCAATGTCTTACTCATTTAAAACACAGGTTCTCAAATTTCCTGATTTTCCAGCAATAATCAAAATAAAATAAGGGAATTTAATTTAAAAAACATTTTACAACAATAACAATATGTATTAAGAAAAAAAAAGTCAATTTAATGACGTCATGATTTGTCCTCATCTAAAACCAATGGCATCTTTTGAAATTAAAATAAATCAAAAAGAGCCAAACAGAAAAACTTAAATCAATACAATGAGCGTGAAGAAAACAAAAAATTGAAACAATCCAGCATGCTTCGCAAATTCAAAATAACAACAGAACGATATTCAAATTCAAATTTGAATAGAGCAATGAAAGAGATGATTATTGTATTGTTTGTAAGTTTTTAGTTATTATTTTATTAAGTATATTATAAAAACAACAACACTCTAAAGTTTAAAAATAAATATTTTTAAAGACGACTTGCAGTAAGAAATAAACATTTTCATGATTCGATTTTTTAATCAAATAAAATTACATGTTTTATGAATATTTTCGTATACAAATAATATAAAAGCTCATAATTCTTATAGTCTAAAAATGTAAATGAAAACAATCGTTTTCCCATATAGTTTCATAGTAAAGAAAAAATGTTATGTACCTTATTCTAAGCTTAGTAAAAAATACAGTAAATGTGGATGCTCTTATTTGTAGAGTAGGCTTTGATAATAATCACCTCTTTCATTGCCTAAATTCAAATTTGAATTCGAATATCTTTCTTTGTTATTTTAAATTTGCGAAACAAAGCTAGATTGTTCCGATTTTTTATTTTCTTCGCGCTCATTACATTGATTTAATTTATATTTCAGGACATTGTGTTGTTTTTAGCGATTTTGAAAATTTATTTAATTGGGTTATACTTTTAATTCATGTGCGGCATGAAACCGCATTTTTTCATACAAACTCTATGAAAATTAATGAATTATTAGTGTTTCTAAAAACAACCCGGGGTAAAACTGACTTCGGTAATCTGCGGATTACCTTACAATCAACTAAAGTGTATGTTCCATTACTGTTAAAGATACATAACCGGGATAAGACTTTAGCAAAGCCGAAATTTGTTCTTGCGCTTATCGTATGACCTGTCGCAGACGTTTTCTGCGATTATCTCAATCATATGTCATATGTGTCTGTGGAGGTACATTATTGTAACGCAATCCCCCAAGGGATTACGTTAACAGACATGAGAATAGCGGTCTGATGCGGTATAGTAGCTGGCTAGAGCTCACGGTGCGGCGTGGTGGTTTTCACACATATTTCTCATGTTTGGAGGGACAAAGGGAAATTAAAATTAAATTGCCACGGCCTCAGCGGCAAAAGGAAAATAATGAGTAGGGAGTGATCGATCCGGAGTGACCGTCTCAATCCCAGGCGATCACCGCCGTGGCTGCCACACGGGCCTCCCCTCATCGGCCCGCCTACTGGGATGCTGTTTCCCAGTCGCGACAGTCACCGATGCCATTATAAGGGAAGGACGCCCGCATGACAATTCCAGCGACAATTCCCCGGAACGTAGACCGTCACCCCGACACGATCAATTTATATGGCGTGCCGCCCTCCAGACCGACCCTTTATACGACGACACTTCACATCATCCGATCAATTATTTTGTTTACACGCACATGGTGCGGCGTAGCACACAACAACAAGAAAATTCAAAGAAAATTTTTGTTACGGTAAAAGAAAAAAAATAGAAAAATTAGGCAAGATAGATTACGATAAAACTGATTCTACGTTAATGTTAAGTTTCAGTTTCACTATTCACTTTTTTAAGAAAATTAAGAAAATAACACAAAAAATATCTGAAAGAAATGAACCGTTATGGGCTCGAACCACACCCAAAAACGGACAACCGAGCCGAAGCGAAGGGAAAAAGCAGCGGAAATTCCAAACGCAATTAATCAAAACGACGGAAAAAATTTACCTGACAATAATTTGCTCTGAGTGGGGTTTTCACCAAATCGGTGCACCACCACGAAACGCCGAAAACAAACGGTAAAAATAGCAATATACGTACAATATAATGAAAATAGAGAGGGAGAAACAAACTGTTACAGACTTTTGAAAACTACAATTTACCGTTACCCAGTTTGTTTGTCCCCTGATTTAGTTTACCTTTTTTTTTAAGGCTTGTCCGACCACACCGCAAACAGCGCCGACGTAGGATCCCCCTTACAAGAAATGGTTGCCTTGCCCCCGCGGGCGGGAACACTAACACAATATCACGACAATTTGCACCCAATTACACCGTGGCACTTTAACGGACATTTATCTAGATTTATCGACTAATTAAAGCCTGAATTAGGTGTATTTAATTTGATCTGATGCTACTCTAGTTGACTTCCAACCCGACGTAAAGGCAAAAAAAAATGTTGCGGGTTTTATGTTTAATGCACCACTTTCACTTATAAAGAAAAGTTCTTAAAATTTTTAAGTGATTTTCTGAACACACTTAGAAAACCGTTTTTTTCTTGTTATAATGTTTATTTTTTTTTATAATTTATTTTGATTATTCTGAATATAAAAAAATTAACAATTGACTATTATTAAGAGACTGAATTTACTTAACATTGAAAGTCAGTTACGTACATTATGTATAAATTATTATTATTAATTTTTTTATTTATTTTTTTTTTTATTTAAAAACCACACCCTTTTCACAATATTTTTGTTTAATTTAATTTTTTTTTTTTTTTTTATGTCCATATTTGGTATATACTCGTATGAGAAAGAATTTACTTTAGAATTCTTTCTTTTACTTAATTTAATATAATATAATATAATAATAGTTTTTAAATTCATTTATTTTTATAATTATTTATCATTGGTCTTACAATATTTATTTTTTTTTATTTTGCGACCTAATCACTAAACTTGACTAAAAAAAATCACAAAAAAACTTGACGGTCTATATATAAGACCATCACCTAACGCACCCCAAAAAAAATACTCGACCGATGTTTATAAAAATCCAAACTAGACTTTTTAATTTTTATTTTATTTTTTATCGAGAAAAAAAAATCAGTCAATTTTTTTCCCCCTCTATTTCTGCACTTCGCACTGCTGTTCGTCCCATTCGCTGTATCTGTGCACATCTCTCATCATTTTCCTTTTTTTATTTTTATTATTGTAAAAACTTTATTGGTATTTAAGTTTTCCTTTGTACACAAATACAACGAACAAGACGAACAACGACGACGAACATATGCACACACCCATCTGTACGGCCGCATCGGACCCATGTCGAACACACTGATCGGTTCAATCCCCACTCAAAGCAAATATCACGCGTCAATTAAAGGCTTTGCCACAGCTATTTTTCGTGCGATGCGATTTGTTTTTTCTTTTTAAATTCTACTGCAATTAGAATAGATTTGATACTAAATATATGAAAAAACTATCAAATATCATTATAATCTTTAAATCCTATACATTTGTCTTTTGAAATATAATAATTTTTATTCATATATAATTCATTTTATATTTTATCGTGCGAAGTTTGAAATTTCGCAATTGGAGAAAAAACTTTTTTCGCGTTTGGAGACTTTCCACATACATACGAATTTTTTTATCGCATGTTTTAACCTCACTTTTTTGAGAAGACATGGAACTGTACAATAGAAAATGATCGAAAAATTCGCAATTATTAAATATTTTGATGTATGTGCAATACACAATTATTAAATAAATAAAATAGAAGTGCAAAATTTGACGCGAATCGCATCGCACGAAAATAGCTGTGGCAAAGCCTTTAAGCCAATGACACCAGAAAGAAAAATAGAATATTCCAGACTGAACATTTTATTAACGCTAACATTCCATCTCATAACACACAATACATGTACACACACTAACTCGCAAGAGATATATATGCTTGTACATGACAATATAGAAAACAAGTAAATGCGAAAAAGTTTAAAATATGTTTACATAACAATCGGAGGGAATATCAAATTTAAATTTGGAAATCATAAAATCGAGCATAAATATAACACCATGGTGGTCATGGTATTTTATAACTATAAAAGAACAAATTTAAAATATTTGAGCGTTTGGGATCTTCGCAAAAATCTTTCCCCTATTTCAAGTGGAGACGAAATGGTTTTTAAAAGTTTTTTTAATGACCCTAATAATTACTATAATTAATTCGTTAAGGCAAGGAAAGCTATTCTTCTCCGTTGTTCCCTTCCATAATATGGTGAGAAAAACGTTGTCTGGAACCATCTCTTGTAGGATCTTTCTTAAAGCTGAAACAAATGTAGTAAACTCCTTGCATCTATTATTTAATTCTGCAAATTCTTCGGTGCTTGATATTGATAAACCAGCATTCCTACCGCCTAAAGTATTAATTTTCTTGATACATAGTGATAGCATGGCTTTGATGTTCCTATTGTACAATTTTAATATTTGAACTTCTAAAAAGTTAGAAAATGTGATAATTTTTCTTTAATATTTAACCTTTGCTTGCAGCATCCACATTCTTCGGATCGCCGCTTTATGTCGAATTAACTTTCCGTAAAGCCTTTTGAAAGAAGAAACATTTTCTCGTTTGGTTCATTTGAATATGATGCAGAAGCGGTTATCTGGGCCCATGTAATGGAGACCCTCATTCCAGGGAGCACCTAACGGAATGTAGTAGTATTAACTTCTGGGTCAAATTCTGACTCACACATCGTCTCCATAAATTCTTCGCTATTTGATAATTGGCTATCTGCGAAAAGATCCAGACCTAACTGATATCTTTTGAATAGTTTTCGGCGCCCCTAAAATATTCCTTGCGTTCATGGGAAAGTTATACCTAGTTGGTATGCTTATGTAAAGTTTTTGTTAATTGATTCAATCCCTTTAAAGTAATATAACATTCGCAAGCTCATTTTCGTAAATCTTCTTCAAAAGATTCATTGTATGAATGTGATAGTAAAGACCATTCTGAGTCTAATGCGAATGTTGTGGATCCTGGTTGTAATAATTTTTTATTCTTCCTGTAATTCACAGAAGGTATGATATCGCCTTCAAATGTTTTTCTAGAACAGCCGCGCATATATTTTTGAACACCGATATAATTTAATAAAACAAACGGCATCAATGAAATTTAGTTTAGTGGAGCGCATTTACCTTAAAACGGTACAGAACAGTACAATATTGAACTTATGTTCGAATCAAAATTTGGTATTGTTTTTAAGTTATTAATCCTTATATTTTTTGAAAGGAATTAAAAAATCTATAAGGTTATCATCTTTAACGGATTTTATTTTTCGTTGATATGCCTAATTGTATGAACGGAACTAAAGCGCAGTAGCAATTAAATGTTAGTTTAAAAGTTTATTTCCATACTCACTCCTTATAAAATGAATAAGGGTAGAGAAATCGACCATATTTTTAAATGTGCATATAATTGCAAATGCAATTTAGTACCGTTCTAAAATTGATCATTTGGCAATCTAATATCTTGTAAACAAAAAGAGGAATAAAAAACTATAGCTAATAGCTATAGCTATAGCTACATATATACGTAAATACAAGATTGAGTAAAAATATGTTCAGGATATATCTCTTAAATAATGATTTTAATGACATTTGGCACATTCGTGCTTTAACCCAACCCTGTATATCCATACATATTATATAAATGGAAATAATTATTTAAAAACGAGAAAAATATTTAAATTAGACACGCGCACATCGATAAGCTAACAGGCATTTTACCATTTTGATACGCAAGGGCGTACACTCGCAGGCGCAAACAAAGTAATTTACACATTCTTATTACTCTTCGCAATGCGACTGCGCAAAACGTTGCCTTTGAAAATTTATTGCGGGCAGCATACCGTATTTACCCTTGCCGTAGACTTATCGCAAAAATCTTGCTAGGTTGTTTGTTTTCATCTTCAATATATAACAGTTTATTGTGAATACTATCAATATTTACAGACGGAGTGGTATTTTCACTTGGATTATTTTGTTTCTTAGTAGCACTTCGAGTAATTATTGGACCTAGAACGTAACACCAGTCATGATTTTTATTAGGTTCACTATTAAATTTAACAATTTCATCATCATCCATTTTACAGCAAAATTTTGTGAGATGATACTTTTATTGCATTTTTTACAATCACACCACTGTTCGCTGTTTTTTATAACTTGCCACAACAGGCACACATGCATGAAATGTAAGATCTGGAACATTACAAAATTATGTTAATTCTCTAGTTAACCTTAGAAGTGAAATAACCAAAGTAAATAAAAATCAAAATATTTCCCTTTTCTGCCCTGCCGACACAAATGTGTAGGTTCAATTTGATTACTCTAGCGAGCGATGTCAAAATCAAATCTATGGATAAAATGTGAAACCATTTAATACATTTGCCTGTTGTGTTCAAACTATAAAACTAAAAAAGAAATGCACCACAAATAAAAACCAATTAGCACTATTATGTAGCTTATTAAGAGTTGCCTTGAAAACCAGGAAAAATAAATATCAACGAATTTTCATAATATTTTAGGAGGCTATTAAGAATGTACTGAAAAAAGGAGAATCGAAATGATTTACCAAAAAAAAATTAGTTTTTGTAGGGAATATGGTATCCACACATTTGTGTGAGTTGACTCTATGCTTAAGCATTATATATTACATAGTCTATAAATGACAAACCCAAATTTAATAACAAATTATCTCGTTAGTTCATATAGTGAAGTAAAAAAAAAAAATATTTAAAAAATAAAAATCCTAATTGACCAATCGACAACTAATGGCAGTTGAAAGCGAATCTAATGTAGGCCAATGTTCGTACCCTTCGTACCGCTTGCCGATGCAAGGGAGGGGCGAAGTAAAATTCATATATGGCCGGGTTCGACATCTTCGTCCTCACTACTGTTGATACGTCTCTTTCGATTGACGGTTGCGATTAGGGCGCTAGCAACTTTCATTTTGAAATCAAGAAAATCTTTTATTTGTTTATTTGGGATTCTACAAGCCTTACAATCCAAGCGATAATCCATCCAGGAATTTTCGACCGCCAAATCTATGAAATGGCTTGTTGCTTTTAGCGTACATTTTTTCGTATAAATGAAGGAGCGATAATACTCCATCATTTGGTCAACTCTGTCGACCCCACCCATATTTTTGTTATATTGTGATATAGCAAGAGGACAACTAATATTTTGATTTAGTTTTTTTATTCCAACGATTAACCGTTGTTGTTGGATTCGAACCTGCGATGGAAGACAGTACGGTAATGCATTTAGTATCCTTCCACTTTACAACGGCTATTTCGCGCATCTCGTCACTCAGAATAAATTCTTCATTCTCACCTCAGTCCATCACTTTTAAATTTAATATTTTTTAAGCGATTTGTCATTATTGTTCCTAAAATCAATAAAAATTATTTTCAATACAAAAAATATATCGAGAAGCTATTTCAAAAGGGGCGCTGCGGTAAAATAACTGCTGAAGAACTTCCATTGGAAGGGTCTTTGCTAAATGTAGGACGACCGCTGGACTTAGGCCCAAGGTTCGATCGCCAAGTTTTGTCTTATTACTGGACCAAGGTTTGTTTTATCACCTTGGTTCACTTCAAAATCTTACGACAAGTTCTGTAGATGTGGTCGCGACGAAATTTTTCAAACCAATCGATCTTGGTTTATTTCTGACATATTGTCTCGCAGGAGATCGACCGGTATATGGGTTCATTTGTTCATCGATAGAATATTGGTCTACATTTTTCGGAAAAGCTCTGCATCTGTCTCTCACTGTTTTAATTAATGGTTGTATTTTCCAAAATAAATTGGTGGGATCGGCTGTAGGTTCACTTAAATCAATAAATGAAGCGAATTTCTTAAACTTCTGAATTGGTTCCAAGACATGGCAGTTGATTTAGCTTCAAAACAAAACCCATGTTTCCAATATAAATCGATGCGTATGGATATGATATGCAACCCATCTTCAGGCAGATACCATATAATTTTTTATTTTCCTGGGCGGTGGATTTCTGCTTGTTGGATTGCAGGGCTGATTTTCAACCGGTAAGAGATGTTGTTCAAATTGATCATTCCTGTTCTACGGTTTCATTGTTTGTCGGGCCTTCTGAGTCCTCTTCTTCCTCCTTCTCCAGCTCTACTTCGTCACACGAATCAGACCCAGATTCGTCCAAAATTTACCGCAACTCATCTTCGTTAATCTGCCATTCGCCGTGTTTGTACACAACTACAAAAAAAACATATACAAATTTTACATCACTATAAATAAATTTAAGTACGGTTGACGTTTAACATACACAATTGTGTACGCTAATTTTCCTAATAATTTTTGTAATTTTTTGAATCACTAAATTGGCTTTGTGGTTTTATTTATAAACTATAAGATATTTAATCTTTAATATATAATATAAAAAAAAACATTTAAATAATTTTGTTTTATGCATTAATATTTACTTACTATTGTATGGTGTGCTCATCGTATAACAATCACATTTTAAGGTTAGAAAAAGTATGTTAAAATTTTACTTGTCAAAATTTATTTTAAAATTTTAAGGTTAGAGTACTTATATTTTAAATAGATGGAAGCACAATTAGTAAAAAATTATTTTTACAAACTAAAAACGGGGCCGTTTAAAATACCTTTTTCTTGCCTACACATTTATTTCAGTTGGTTTAAGCTTAATTATAATTAAGAAAAGCTTAATAATTATTTAGAAAACACAATTCAATGACATTGTTCTTGACATTTGTGTGTATTGAACGTTCATTGTAGTGAATTTCTTTATTCTTCTGGAAGGGAAAGGGATGTGTTTATTTATTTTATATAGTTTTTGTTGGGAAATATATTCCTTACAATTGCAGGTGTATAAGCAGAGCACCCTGTATTTTATAGAGCCATAATCAAAAAATCTGAGCTTTTATAAGGGAATTAGAAACGAGGAAAAAACCAAACTTTTCATAGTAAAACACACAAAACATATGGGAAATCACTTTTTTTCCTAAGACAAATTTTTAAATGAAAACGTTACAAATTCTTAACTATGATTTCTGAAATATTTTCATAAATGTTTGAATTTCAACATATATGAATATCGTTTAAGTAAATCGTTTTCATTTTCTTGTAATAATTGATTTATTTAAACCAAAATATTAAAAAAAATTCATAACAACAGCATTCTGGTCAAATTAAAATAAAAGCTTACTACGATTCGTTTGGTCATTTAAGTCAATACACATTACATAGATGGCAGTGATGGCCGTAAACATTTTGAAAAATTATACCAACAATTACCACCTGGGGAAATTTCAAGCTCAAAAATTGTAGGAAAAGCAAAACCAATTCTCAAAATATAGGAACGTGTGATAATTTTGCGATTAAATAATTTTTTTTCGTATTTTTCTGTTACCATTTTAGACATCTTACGTACGCTAGTAAAACTAAAGATAAATTTAGCAAGTATTATTTTAATTTGTCAGAGCCAACTTTGATTTATTTTTCAAAATGAAAGTTCGAAAAAATATATTTTAGAAATTGTTTAATTTTAATATTTCTGCTATTAATATTTACTTAATACCAATATGGCCTTCTTGTATATTGTTCTTAAAAATATGTAGAACACTTTTATACAAACATTTTATAATATTTTTGCTTTTTTCATTGAAAAACTTGAAGTTAAAAAACACCATTTTTACTATGGATTCCTATAGAAATCTGTGAAAAGTTATACCACTAAAAAAGCTTCTAAAAAATACGTCATTAAGATTATGGCTCTATACTCTAGAAGGCTCTGGTATAAGTCGTATTCATCCTCCGAAACTTCAAGCATTATTAATTGGGCACATTCACAAGCCGTTAGATCCCCCGTTCTTACGACCTCGGAACTTATCGAATTCTTTAATTACTTGAAAAAAACTGCATCGATTAAAACAAACCTTCAGGCCAAATTATTTCTCGTTTAAAACCGAATTTTATCTACTTCGGGTAGACTATCTCTAAAAAAAAAAGTTTGATGTGTTCACTTCGTTACAAATCTAAGGTATGCGCCTCTATTGCAGAAAATTTGATCATACGAAGCTCCACAATTTCCTTTCAAGGCTATACATTTTCGAAGCCATACTCCTTCAAAATAAATTCATGATAAGTACAGCGATTTTATCCTTATAAGTCATTGCATCGTAATTATGATAATAGCAAAATCCAATTGTATTATGTATTATAAATATTAAAAACAAAACGAATAATGTGAATCTGTTTGTATATATCATTGTATATAAATGTACATTATGAACTGAAATAATATAGGGGTGAGGTATTATATACCCGCATATTTTAAAATGAATTTGTATCATCACCAACCCCATCATGATGCTTTTCTTTCTCTATACACATTTTCACTCAATATTATCTGTGAACATACGATTATGTACATAACAATTTACAAATTTTATTTATTTAGCTTTTATTATGTTTACCAAATATGTATGTGTAAATACATAATTTAAAAATATCATCATCAGTTAAAATAATTGATAATATTATTAAATTTAATTGAATGAAATGAGATCAATTGAAATGTTTGTGATATAATTTAAACAAAAAAATAACAATATTGGTTAAATAAATTAGTAGTGCACGGTAAATAGATTGACTGGCTTCTGTTCGGAAATACCGCGTACATATATGCTGGTTTGACCACACAATTATTTTGTTTGATTTTTATTTGTCTTGCTCTTTATACAAAATTATACGACTGCATATGAGTAACATCCGTTTTCAACTTTACATTTTTTGGTTATCATTTTGGTAACACTGTCGCCATTATTAAAACATATCAAAAAATAGTTTAGCAAATTTTTATTTCAATGGAACTAAATAAAATTTTCGGTTACATTGTTCTTGTAATAATCGAATTAGAAAATTTAATTTTCTTTACAATGCTGAACATTTTTTTTCTGTTTTTTTTTCTTGCTGGAACAATGCTGATGCTGGTGCATAATATTTATGTAAATTTAAGAAAAAAAAAACAGGTATTTTTGAAAAATAAATGTGTTGAATTTCTGTTCAACGAATCATAAAATTTGTATAATAGAAAAAATATCCTTTTTGAGTTTTGTTTTTGTAGCTCCTCTTTATCCTTAAATATCATTTTTATTGTATTTGAAATGTAGAGATTTAAATTTAAAGTATTCAAGAAAATATAATTGGATTTCATCTCTCATAATATTTTTATGAATGAGTAAGCATGTGCTGATAGAAGCTAAGTAACGTACCATAAATATGTATATAGAAGAAGAGACATAGGAAAATCTGTGAAGAAAATACAAATGAAGAAACCCAAAATAAATGTTTCTAAATGATAAGTTGACAATATTATGGAAAGCTACCAATGTGCTGACATTAAAATAATGCCAGACAATTCAATATGTTGTATGTGGGGTGAATTTTGTTAGGCTTGGAATAAATGTTAAGTAAATTTGTTGGTTTGTGGTTTTAAATATATGTATAATTGTTGTTGTTGTTTTAATTGTTTGCGGTCAAATATTATAAGATATCACATTCTTTACTAAATTCGAATTTATTAAAGAAAACTTTAGTTTTCCAACAAAATTATTAATCATTATGTCCATAAAATACAAACAAAAAACATCTTTTATTTTAAAGCTTTCCATGTGCTTATTTAATGAAATATTGAAAAAAAAAAGTTATATATTTTTTTTTGTGCAAGTTGAAGCTTTTTTACTATACTCCGTGTTTTTATTGTTTGGTTTCTGGATAGAGATATAAGTACATATTTATACGATTTACTCAGTTGGAAAAAAATTGTTAAATGGTTGGCTGATTATTTGGCAAAGAACAAATAATAATCATAATATTTATGATTCTTTTTCGTGTTGTTGTTTGTTTCAAGTATTGTTGGTATAGTGTGTTATGCTGCTAATATTTTTTTTAGTGCACGATGTAAATACATAAATAAATAGTTTAATGCTTAAAGATTTAAAAGGATAAAGATTTAAAGAATAAAAAGAGAATATTTGCAACAACACTATAAAAAATGTGTAGTGTCATACAAATATGGCTGATGAGTTGTTATAAAGATAGTGAAACAATACGGTCTGTGGAAGAAGTAATTAAAAGATTTGCTAGAAGAAGTAGTTAGCATTTTTATTTTTTCGTTAGGTATTACATGGATTTATTTCAATCGATCTACATATATTGACAATGTATATATCTTCTTAACAAATCAATGTAGAGGCTGACTCAAAAGTATCTGCGCTGATTAAACATTCTCCCCACCTTCAAGAGATGTACTGTTCAATTCAGTTTCATCAGCCTGAGGTAGAGGACATAATTTTGACACATCTCGTTTGAGAATGCCTGTAGAAGTTTTTGAAGATACCACGCGAACATGGCCATCGGCACCTGGGTGAATGTCCAGTACTCTTGCTAGTCTCCACTTTAGTGGAGGAAGGTTTTCGTCTTTAACAAGAACTAAATCTCCAAAAGTCAAAGAACTTGTGGTGGTGTTCCATTTTCGACGATGTTGTAGCTCACACAAATATTCCTTGGACCAACTTGTCCAAAAATGTTGTTGAAGTTGTTGAATAATCCGCCACCGATTAGCTAAGGATATTTTTTCAGCTTGTACATTTGGTTCCACAATTGTGGATAATGCACGACCAACCAAGAAATGGCCTGGAGTTAACACAATAATTTCATCAGGATTCGTAGATATTGGTGATGATGGGCGAGAATTTAAAACTGCTTCGACTTGCTTTACTATCGTGCTCAGGTCCTTAAATGTAAGGGACGCGTTACCGACAACCCGTCTCAAGTGGAACTTGGCTGATTTGATAGCCGTTTCATGCAAGCCCCCGAAGTGTGGTGCGGATGGTGAATGGAGAATATGTTGGCACATAGACCTCTCGTGCGATGAATCGCTTTAGCGCTCCAATAATCGTGTAGGAGTTAGGTCAGACACTAGGTCCAGATGACACGCCTTTGTGGGAAAACAGACGAAAATGGCCAAATATGCCATCGTTGGTCCCTTTCCTCGAATTTTGAAGTGGATATAGAATGGCCCACAATAGTTAACTGCGACGTTTTCAAACGGATGTGCACGAGTAACTCTTTCACTAGGTAGTTGTCCCATAAGCTGCTCTTTCTGTAAGGGCCTTGCTCGACAACATCGGAAACAAGTTCGATATACTTTTGTTGCTAAGCTTCCTTCATTGAGGAGCCAGTATTCTTCACAAATTGCCACCAAAAGTGCTTGTGGACCAATGCGCATGTGAACGGGTGACTGGATGGGAGAAGGATTGGATGTTTGACAGTGTAAGGAAAGGCAGAATTTATTAGGCGTCCGCCTTCTCGAATAAGGTGATTCTCATCCAGAAACGGAGATAAGGAATTTAGACCAGATTTTCGAGGCAAATTTTTTGTAGATTGAAGAGCCTTGATTTCCTCTTTAAATAAAATGTGTTGAACGACTCTTATTATTGCCTTCAGTCCCTCCTTTTGTTCCTCAACACTAATAGGCCAAGTCTTTCGATTTGCATTAGCCTGATGACATCTGGTATTGTAAATGAAGCAAACATTTTTATATTTAACATTTTGCATCAGGTCATCATATTTTTTATTAGCTGCCAACAAGACATCCACCTTTTTCTCCATTCTGGAAGTTCGTTCACTACAGTTGGAATATTATTTGTCCAAGAATCTTCTGTAGTACGTAGAAACTTGGGCATTTAAACCATACATTTGAATTGCAAAGTTCTCTTGGCATGAGTCCCCTTGAAATATCATCTGCCGGATTGGATTTGCAGTCCACGTGATCCCAATTACTAATTGTTGACACTTCCTGGATTGAAGCTATTTTATTAGCAACAAATGTTTTTGTGCTCTGATCCAATTAAGAACAATTGTTGCGTCGCTCCAATAATATATGCCATTAAACTTAAAATTCTCTTCTGAGGGAAGTCGTTTCATTAAAGTCGCTAGTAGAACAGCAGCACACAGCTCTAGTCGAGGAAGTGATGTATTTTTTTAAGGAGCCACTCTTGATTTTTCGCATAATAATGATGTTTTAATATTTCCAGCTGCATCAACGGAACGTGTGTAGATTGCGTCTGCGAAACCGCGCAATTCAATTTTAACTGTCGACTCTGAAGTGAAAAGATGATGCTGAACATGAAGATGATTAAGTTGAAGAAGTTCAGTTCTGTAAAATTTCCACCTCGCATACATTTCTTGAGGCAATGCTTTGTCCCAGTCTATCAGCAGCCCAAGAGGGTCAAATATTCTGGCCATATCTGAGATAACATCTCGTTTTGTTGAAATTGTAGAGTTTTGTAGATTAACATGGAAATGAAATTGGTCAGAAAATAATTGCCAATACATTCCGAGTGTTTTGATGAATTGGGAGTCGTCAATTTAAAGAAGTGACTCACGGTCAGCCGTGGGAATATCTTCCAATAAGTTTGATAATTTGACCCCCATTTTCGAAGCGTCATACTACACATACCTAGCATTTCTACAGCCTACGATTTCATTTCTTGTAGTTTTGATGGGAACTTGAACCGGTAAGAAGATCATCAACATACATGTCATTTTGTAGGTAGGTACGCACAACAAATACTGTAAGGAAATTTTCTATTGAAATTTCCGCTAACAAAATAAAAAAAACTAATTTTTTATCTTAATTAAAAAATCTTTTCTTTTCTTTATTTTGTTAATTTAAAATATTCATTTTCGCAAAAAATAAAAAAAAACAAATTATGAAAATGCCTTTAAGGCAATAACTTAGTTGAGTTGGAAAATCTTGTTTCTATACGTTTGTTCAAAAGAAAGAAAAATTGAAAAGATAAAAAAACAAACAAAAAATAAAAAAAAATTGTAAAAAGTTTTCCATATGACGGAAATAGAATTATGATTGATTTTTGTTTTTTCTGTGTGTGTTCCTTGGTTGGGATGAAACTCGATTTTCATTTCCTAGATTTTAATTTATTTATTTTTTTGAATTCACAGAGACTCGATGTCCCTTTAAGGGATTTATATGAAGAATAATAGAAAATTCATAGCTAAATATAAATACCAACAAAATAATAAAACATAAAAATGATGTTCTATGTCGGGGTGGTAAATTTGGATTTTTTTTTTTTTTTATTCAATACGACAATGTTTTATGTTTCTTCTCTGGATTATTAATAATTATGTATATGTAATAGATTGGGGGTCATGATTGACGATGTCGAGGATTTATTTTTGTTGGTTGGTTTATTTGTGTGGTTTTTGGCAGACAAAAGCAACAAATGTCAATGACTTGAGATTTATAAATATGTATACAGTACAGAATTATGTAGATACAAATCCTTAGATATTATTGTGTATCAACAACAATGTATTGCTTTAAGCCAAAATTTATTGAAAAAATATTGAAGTGGAGACTGTTGTATATTATTTTCATATTTGTTTGTTTGTTGATAAAAGAAAATGTCTTAAACAGAATATGCTTAGAACTCCTAATATATTGCGAAAAGTTTACAAATTTAGCCGAAAGCAAACACTTCTTGTTATTTTAGATGAAATTACCAATGAGAAATTTAGATCAGTTGAAATGCATGCAGTTGAATTTTCCGAAAATATGATACTTTGTTTATGCTAGAATAAGTTTTGCTATCAAAGTAATTCATATTTTTTAAGGAATGCTAGATTCTCAGTATAGGAATTTATTATGTACTATTTGGAAGATATTTACTTTACCTAAGAATCATTTTACAATCTTATTTCCATCGCACTTGTCGAATTTCATCATAATCGGTCATGGAATGTATTTAATATACTGGACAAGAATTAGGTTTGTATCGGCCATAGTACCTTCACAGTTTATCAAAATCGCGGTTTTTCGAAGAGGTTATATGAGCGATTTCCAGAAATCTCAAGTTTTATCGACATTCGAATTAAAACAAAGTGTTGTTAATATACAGGACAAGGCTCGCTCCTATTCATACTCTAGCAAAATCGGCCACAGAACCTCCACAATTTATCAAAATCTTAATTTTTCGAAAAGCTAATATCGGAGATTTCCAAAAATACGACCTTTTAATAACATGTGAATTAAAACAAAATGTAGGTAATATACTGGTCAAGATTCACTTTTGTGCATATTACACTTAAGCCAGAATCGGCCATAGAACCTCCAAAATAAATCAAAATCGCGTTTTTTTTGAAGAGGTAATTTAGGCCAAAAATCCGATCCGAAGCCGGTAATTATTCGACCCGATTACTAGAGTAGGTAGATTATTCGAGGATTACAAGCAGTAGTTTGAAAAAAATAGTTAAAATCTTCTGGATATTGAGAATATTTCAATAATGAGATTCTTTAAATTTTATAGCACCTTCAAGGTCGACATTAATGAATTCTGTGATGCTAGCGAGAGTGCATAGTATTCCAAAATCTCCAATATCTGAACAGAAGGTATACGCAAAGTCGGTGACAGCAACAAGTGAAGTTGCATAAGTCAAGCAAGTATCGCTTGTGTGGGGCAGTTTTCCTAGTCATGATGATTGAAAACGTTAAACGAGAGATCAGTCTTATTATCAACAAAACATACACCTGATGGTTTCAAAAATTATCTTTGATTGACTTGCTAGTCAAACTCCGCGGCAGGCAACATTCGCAGCCAAACGATGAAACGTGTTTTTGTCGCAAAATTCAGCAAATTGCACCAACCAACTTTCATTCATTGCATAGCATCGCTCTCCTTTTTTTTATTGCTCCTACATTTTATAATTAATTATATGTGGCTAAGGTCAATTTACCAGTTTATTCATGCATGATAAAAAACGCCTCGTTCAGTTGATCACTGTAGACAGGTCCAACTTTTTCTTCCACATATCTTTGATCTCAATGATCACCATCGTTCCTTACACTATTTATCAAGGTTCATAGGCAATCCATAAAAACCCACGACCAACAAACCCTTACCAGCTTGAAGCTACAAGTGAATGCCGCGATGGGATATGCTTATGGACATATGCTATAATGAGATGAGGCAACACTCATCTTGTTACACAACACATATAATAATAAACTCTTAATAAATAGTTGAACACAATTTAATTTATTTTTTGTGTTTTCATTATAAATCAAGTGATAACGTGCCAACAAATCGGCAACCAAATATTTTTCGTTTTAAACTGCAGCGGATCGTCGTGTTTATGATCTGATTTATCGACAACATATTGCTTTTAGAGAACAAAACATAAGGTTGGTTTCAGAGAAGTCATTGTGTCTTTTAAAAGCCGCAAGATTTGTCCAGCGCCTTTCAAGCCAATTGTGAATCTAAACAGGGCAAATAATCTAAGGACGAAACCTCTGCCCTTAAATGGAATGGATTTTAAATAAATCGAATCGGTTAATCTTTTTAAATCCATAAATCGAGTAACTTCATACTCTTCAGCAAATTCGATTCTTTTATATTTAAACAAAATTACTTCAGCCATTCGAATGTCTCTTGGCTGAATCTTTGGGTTGTATTGTTCTGGATGAATTCTAGCATTTAATTTTTCGATATATTTGATTGCCTTGTCTAATGCATGACATGCTCTATAGAAACTGGAATGCCTTTCGATTACTGATTTAAGAACATCCGGGACTGCCGCACAGGTTAAACTTATTATGCCTTTTTCTTCTTGAGGTGGCATTTTTAGAGTTGATTCCTTTTTCATCTGATGAATTTCTCCTGACGTTAACCAGTGTGCACAAGCCCACCACAAATTATGATTTTCCAGTTATTCCAAGAAAATCCACCTCGATGCGCAATCTGCTGGACTATGCTCGGATCTAACGTGGTTTCTGATGTTCTATTAGCCAGGAAAGTTTTCCAGCGTCGAGGATGCGATGATAACCAGTCTAGAACTATTTTGCTATCTGTTCATAATTAGATTTTCTTTGCATTGATCGTTAGCGTTCGCTAAACCCATGAAATTAGTTTGGCCAACACAGCAATGCTGCTTGTAGCTCCAATCTAGGTAAGCTTAATAGTTTAATGGGAGCAATCCTTGCCTTGGGTACAATCAATCTTGATACTGCAATGCCTTCCTCATCTGTTACCGCATAGATACCCGCGCCATAAGCTGCCTCACTTGCATCACTACACCCGTGTAATGTGCGTTCACTGTTGGTTTTCAGCTACCTCAAGATCTTAATTGAATTTATATTATTGAAGCTGTTTCTGATTTTTAGCCATTCTGATTTAACTTCGTCTTGCAGTTCATCAACCCACTTCATTGGTGAAAGCTAAAGTTTTTGAAACAAAATCTTCATTTTAATTGTTATTGGGGTGAGGATCAAAAACTTTGCTGGATTCTGAAAGTAGACTTCTCTTGGTATGCACCGACAAATCATTGGGATGAAATTGATAGCTGAACATATCTGTTACTGAGTCCCACATCATACCAAGAAGCTTATTTTCTTCACTTGATTCAGATATCACCTTTTCTGCTCCTTCAGCCATTGATTCTGAATTTCGATGAGTTGAAAGGTTCACGTTACATACTATACATTAGAACGTAATTTACGTAGGTTGAAGCCGTACATCTTTAAATTTAAGATGATTTTATTCTTCATGTTGAGTAAGTGATTGATACTTGATGAACCGGTCATAACATCATTTACATAGACGTCTTTTAACATAGCACATCAGCCACGTCACAATTTAGATTCTCAACCCTTAGGGATACTTCCTTTAAACTTCTCGTAGCGAGATATGCCACTGAAGCAGTTCCATAGGTCAAGGATTGATAATCAAGAATATTATGTTCGCCTTAAAATTCGTTGATATCTCGCATCTTCTGGATGAATCCACAACATACGATACATGTTCTCGATGTCTCCCGCTAAAACATATTTATGTTGTTGAAACCTTAACAAAATGTCTACTAATGGCGACTGAAAATTTGGTCCAACCACTAACAAATCATTTAATGACATGTTAGATGTATATTTAGCACTGACATCGAACATCACAGGTAATTTGGTTGTTGTACTTTCCTTTATGACTCCGTGATGTGGCATATAATAATTTTGTGTATTCGACTCACCGAGCAAACTCATATGACCAAGTGTTTCGTAATCTTCCAAGAAATTGTGATATAGTTGATTGAAATTGTTGTCTTTGATGCATCGGCGATCCACTGATTTCAGACGCTGCAGCGCAATATTATAGGATGGACCCAAGTTTTCTAAACCTTCTCTGAAGGGAAGACGAACCACAAATTTACCATCCTTACTTCGAATAGTAGGATTTTGAAACAATCTTTTACATTCATCTTCTTCGGGCGTTAATTCGCTAGTATTAGGCACTTTCTCCAGCTCCCAAAATTGCCTCAATGTGGAGTCTACATCTACCATGGTATTAAATGTCTCAAGTAATGTCACAGTATATCTTCTTTGTGCAATCTAAATCTAAACAATCAAAAAATATATTTACTCCAAACAGAATATCAATATCTCCGGATTCAAATAGCCTTAGGTCAATAATTTTTGATTAATCTTATCAAAATCATGTTAATTTGCATAATTCTTTGTTGAAATAGACAAAATTCTAGGTACCACATACGATCATGGTCTTGTTTTATATGTTTCTGCCAAGTTCGATACTTCAACTTCCACAGAGCCCTTCGTTATACCAATATCTTAGTGTCCCAGACCTTTAACACTTATTGAATTTTTGTTTCTAGATAACTGCAGTTTGTTGATACATTTTTCAGTGATGAATTTTGACTCTGATCCAGAATCTAATAAAGTTCGGAATGTATGTAAGTTGCCATGCCGATAGCGAAGCTTTACAATGGCTGTTGGCAATACTCCATTTGGAATTTGACGTGCAACACTTAGACAATTTGATTTATATGAATTTGCTTCGGAACTCGCTCTCACATGCGTATTAACAGAATTTGGGACGGCTACATTTGAATTATTGGCTTCATTTTTGATTGTCTTAATTGATTCTTGTTTCGCCTCAGATGTGGCAGGTGAACTTATATGCACACGTCTGACATCTTGATTTAAATCTACATTCGTCTACTAGTGATTGCTATTAAGACAATTGAAGCATCTATGCGATTTCTTTACATATTGTAACCGATCATTATGTTTCATTGCTTTGAATATTTTGCATTCATGCAATTTATGAATTTCTTCTCCTTTGCATAAAGAACATTTTGCGTGAGCAACTGCAGTAACAAGTGATTTTTTATTGCTTGTGGTTTAAATAAAACTGGCGAACTTTAGCTCATTCCAAATGTTTCGAGCTTATCAATTCCTACTGCAAGAAATTCAAATAATCTGGTTATTGTAGGGAATTCAATATTCTTGGTTTCTTGTGCCCAAAGAGTTCTGGCTTCGAAGTCTAGCTTATTTTTTTATTATTTACTGGAGGGCCATGTGGGCGATAAGCCACCTCGCACCGCGACCTAGAAGATCTATTGTGCTGGACCGCACAATTAATCCGTCCAGTCAATATTCAGGCTCTTAATGAATCTGACAATACTACTGGCCGGTACAAGATACATATTATCCGGGTTCATTGTTCTCCCTCCTAGATGTTGCAGTCTTTGCTGGAAAATAGCTGGGCAATGGCACAAAACATGTTCCGCTGATTCCTCTTCCAGACCGCAGAAGCGGCATCCATCTGTCGTACTTAGGCCCATCTTCTTAAGGTGATACCTTAAGGGGACATGACCTGTGAGGAAGCCAGTAAGCAGCCTCAACTCAGGTTTCCTAAGTTCAAGACACTCCTTAACCCTGACAGACGAAAGTGATATAAATTTCTTCGCCTGCCGTAAACCTGGAATTCTGCGCCAGTAGGAGGACTTTTGAACATCCTCCCAGCGTTTTACCGCTGCTCTAAGGTGTCCCTTAGTGACACCGCAGAAGGGTTCTGGTCCAAAAAATGGAGAGGCAGAACCCTCACGGGCGAGGCCATCAGCTGCCTCGTTTTCTTCGATTCCAGTATGACCTGGCACCCACATAAGTGTTACCCTATTTGAGCCTGCCAGATGTTTAATAACCTTCAGACAATCCCATACCAGCCTTGACTCAACGGTACAAGACCTAAGAGCTTTTAAGGCTGATTGGCTTTCTGATACAATAATAATCTTGGCATCGTTTAGGCCTTTTGCTATGCCTATCCTAGCGCAAAGTTCTATAGCATGTAATTCTGCTTGAAAAACGGTAGCATTGGTACCCAAGGACTTTGAGAGGGTAGTGCCACTCCCGTGTATTCCTATCCCCGCCCCATCTTCCGTTTTTGATATATCTGTAAACCATACCATGGACCCTAGCTCAAATGATGGTCCACCTGCCCTCCACACATCCCGGTCAGGTAACCTAACACAGAATGGTTTGTGGAAGTCCAGTTTAGCTCGCATACAGTCGGAAGGCATTCCTATTGTAGGGTCTGTCTGAAATTCCTTAAAGATTTCCATATGACCCACCATATTGCCTGGCTTGATATTTCCTTCCGCCTGCATTTTCAGGGCCATACTTGCAGCGTCCTTTTTAATATGCAGGTGTAACGGTGTCAGTCCTAGAAGTGTCTCCACCCCCGCGGTTGGATATGACTTCATTGAGCCCGTAACACCGATGCAGGCTACACGCTGAACCTTATTCAATAAGGTTTGCGTTGTCTTCTGCTCAGTTTTAGGCCACCATACAACCGATGCGTAGGTGACCATAGGCCTAATGATTGTAAGAAATGACCAGTAGATCATTTTTAGTTGTAGTCCCCAAGTACGTCCATAGAGTCTTTGACAGGCCCAGATAGCCTTGGTGGCTCTATTTTGAACTTTCAACAAATGTTGGTCCCAGTTCAGTCTTTGATCTAGGATAACCCCTAGATATTTAACCTCGCTGGAAAAAGGAACAGTAGTACCGTTTAGCGAGGGAGCTGTAAGCGCAAGCTTTGTCCTCCTCGTAAAAGGAACAATGACAGTTTTGCTTGGATTGACACTGAGCCCTTCATGGTAACACCACTGCCATATTATATTGAGTGCATTTTGCATGCGATCAGAAATGACCCCATTAAACTTGCCTCTGATTATGATAGCCACATCATCCGCATAGCCCTGGACATCAAACCCATGGCTACTCTGAAGGACCAGTAGTCTGTCAATAACCAATGACCACAAAAGAGGAGATAGTACGCCTCCTTGGGGACAGCCCTTTACGGCCTTGATGGTTACTGATTCGCGACCTAGTCTGGCAGTAATCTCACGATGTTCCAGCATGGAACGGATCCACCTAATTGTGAAAAGTGGAACCTTTTTTCCCATTGCTGCTCTCTCTATAGATCCATAGGAGGTAATATCAAACGCCCCCTCAATGTCCACAAAGGCACAAAGGGCAATTTCTTTATATGTCACTGCTTTTTAAATCCTTGTGACTAGCCCGCTAAGGGCCATAACCGTGGATTTACCAGTTTGATACGCAAACTGGTCCCGATGCAGCGGATTCTTTCCAAAGACCTCACTTCTTATTTGATAGTCCAGGATTTTTTCCATCATCTTTAAAAGAAACGATGTGAGGCTAATTGGCCGATATGCCCTGGCCTGGGTGTCTGGACCCCCGCCCTTTGGTATAAAGACCACATTTAATTTCCTCCACAGTTTTGGAATATAATTAAAAGCATAACTTGCCCGAAACATCTGGATCAAGCTGGGGAGTATTTCCTCAATACCTTTTTGAAGTAAAGCTGGAAAGATACCATCCCCTCCAGCGGATTTGAAAGGTTTGAAAGACCCAATAGCCCATCGAACCTTGCTGGGTATGAAAATTTTCCCAGAGAGACTCCAGATCCTACTGTGAGGCGAATAGGCCACCTCACTCGAAGGATCATATGAGTTCTCTTGGGCTCCTACCACTACTGAATCCGGAAAGTGGGCCTCTAACAGTACCTCTAAGGTTTCCTTCCGGTTTTCAGTGAACCCCCCATCTTGCTTCTGGAGAAGTCCTAAACCATTTGAATGATCCCTGGAAAGGACTTTCTGGAGACGAGCTGCAGAGGGCAATTCATTGATTCCCTCACAGAAATTCCTCCAGGTAGCCCTTTTGGATCTCCTTAGTTCGAGATTATATTCCGTCAAGGCCATCTTATACTCGCCCCATTCACCGGTGCGTTTAGCCTTGTTAAATAATCTTCTCGATTTTTTCCTCAGTTTACCCAGCGTCCCGTTCCACCAAGGGACCATCTTTGTGGACTCTCTTCGCTTAACTGGGCAGCTGTTCTCGTAAGCCAAGTGTATAGAATCATGCAGCTGGTTTGAACAGATCTCCAAACCCTCTGAAGACTCTATATTCCCTACAACCGAGGGCATTTCTGATTCGAGTGAGACTCTATAGGAGTCCCAGTCGGTCAGTTTTGGAATTCTGATTTCCTACCGCTGCATGGTCTCAGCCGCCAAATCGAATCTGATGTGCAAGTGATCCGATAATGAGGCCTCTTCAGACACATGCTAGTTTAATCGTATTTATAAAAGTAGGTTTCCTTCCCCTATTGACAATGTCTACATTATTTGAGATCAGAATTTCAAAAAGGTACTCACCCCTGTTATTGATGTCCGTGCTACCCCACACCGTGTGGTGCGCGTTTGCCTCGCATCATATCAGGTAGGCCAGCCCATTGCGTTTGCAATGAGCTATGAGCCGCCTAACTTCAAGTGGAGGTACTAACTGTGAGTCTCCAGGAATGTAGGCGGAGGCCATTATAGCCTTCTGTTTGCCTCTTTCACCAAGAACCTCCACCATTACTGCAACCAAGTCCCTGGAGATGAACTCTGAAATGGGAATAAAATTAATTTGCGAACTGGCCAACACAGCCGCTCTTGGACTCTGAGTTCCGTTATGATAAATTAACTTACCCACTTGATTTGGTATACCTCTAATCTGGTTACCAATCACCCATGGCTCCTGGATTAGAGCCATGCCAATGTTTTGGCAGATAAACCTGCGACAAAGAACGTCCGAAGACGCCTTTGCATGATGCAGGTTTATCTGCAGGCAGGCGATGTGTGCCTTCACTTTACCGAAGGCCCCTTCTGGAGGCCCTGCTCAGCCTCCTTTTCAGCACCGCCACCACCCGCGTGCTTTCTTTGTCCGGCCGATGGCTGACCAGTGTCCTCCATCGCCGTTCTGCTGGCCCCCGCTGTCTGAGAGCCTCCAGGCCTAGCCAGTGGCTTGCACGGGAAGAGTCCTTGTGAGGCCTTCCCCCGCGGAATCCCTGACGCCTTCCTCTCCCTTTCCCGCCTTCTCCTCACCTGTCTCCTGGAGAAGGCGGTCACCCCTGTGGTCTTAGCTACAGGTGCCGCTACCGTAGCTTCTACAGGCTTCACCACTTGGGTCCCGCCGACCGAAGCCGGCTTAGCCCCACTCTGTCTACCCTTGGGATGCAATTGTACAGTCCCAAACTTATAGTTGACCTTAAAGCCAACCCGCTTGAGCTTCTCAACTGACGAGTGGTCCATAGAGAACGTGAAAAAGGCCGAAGAGCCTTTCGCCTCTCTCCTGATCACTCTCCAGTTGATAGCCTGCATGCCCTCATTTTGGCTTTTTATAAAACCAAAAAGCTTCTCTGTGGGCAATTCAGCACTATTTGGGAAGGTGCCGAACACAATCCTGGCTCGAGGCAGGTTTTCCGCCTCGGCCACGATCAGCTGCGCACCTTCCCATGGCTTGATATTACCTATGGCCTCCCTGAGCCACTGAACAGTGGCCCGGTCAGCACAGGTTAGTACCAGCCAACCAGGCCGAAGCTGACTGCCAAGGAACTTAGGTTTAAACTCCTTGGCCTCCTGCTCTAGCACCTTATCTAGGATGCCCTCCTGGACAGCCTTTAGCTGCTCTCCAGTGAGGACAACCTCTGGAAAACCAGTGGGCAAGATCCCAACTATCTCCGACTCCGCAGCCTGCCTGAAGGTAAGTCCAGACCGGACCGCAGAACCCGAGATCGTCGGGACAGATTCCTCTCCCCTGGCCTTATTTTGTTCCGGTGGAGTACCCTCATCCGAGCGGATCCTCTTTGACGGTGGGGCCTCTGCGGGAGCACAAGACTCCTTTTGTGGCCGCATCGCCAGAAGCCTTGACCCGCTTCCGGGCGGTTTGCCCTCAGCAAGAAGCCTCCTGTACTGCTTCTTCGCGGCCCCACACATTTTCACGCGAGGAGCCGCGGAAGGTTTGTCAGTGCTGCTGACAGTTCCTTTCGGGTCCTCCCCGACGACTTTGCTCCCCCCTGCTTTCACAGAGGCGATACCCCCACTTACGGGGTCCGAGTTCTCATCTCCTGAGGTGTCCATGTCGGAGTTGAGAACTAATTTCTCAATCCCCGAACGGAGCTCCCCATCCGATAGACCACTCATCGAGAGTCCCACAGCGGATAAAGAACCGAGGCGCTCGAACACCACCGCGGAACTATCGCTGGTATATGACGCTTTAGGAGCGTCATCATCCTTATTATTTTTACACTGTTTAGACATTTTGTTCCCACGAGTTGCTGGGAAAAGAGATTCGCCTGTGGGATACCCAGCTTTACCACAGGAAGGCTAAATAAAACTGGAGGGCGCCTGTTATCCAGAGTCTGATACTTTGGACTGATTAACCTATCAGCCATTCATCCATCGGCATATGCTGTTCCACCTTAGATTAGGGTTTTTTATCAAGGGTTTCTCCTTTAGCGCCGTACTTTAGCCTGTGCCAAATGGTCAGAAGTACCAAAGGTCCTCAGTTACCAGTGATTGCCACGAGGAGGCAGTACGTACACTTGCGAATTGTGACCAGGTTACCCCTTCCACAATTGTACCCATCACGCCAGCTGCCTAAAACATGACCAGAACAGCTCGCGTAATGTGCACCCTACCGAAAGGTTACGGAGCAGGTAGATTACTCTACTCAACTTTGATGCCCCCGTCCAGTAGACGCCAAATCACCGTCTAGCTTATTTAGTATGACATAAATCAGCCAGGGATCACGGCTTTCTGCTTCTGTTTTCAATGCCTTCATTCCTCTGATTACTCCATCTGAAACGTCATACAGTTTCTTTTTTTGAAGTTACGTTAGATTGGTGAATGACTTGTTGATCCATAAATTATTGAATCAATGCGTTTATTGTATAACGTCTTTTGTCGCAGCGACCTTTTAATTTTGACAATGCCTCATGGTAATTTGCATTCGTAATTGACATATGCATGATTAGCGATTGTGCCTCACCCTTTAAATAATACTTAAGATATTGGAGCCTTTGTGCGTCCGATAGACTTTCCCGTTCATGGATTTGTTTTTTAAATAATTCGATGAATGATTGCCACTCTGTGTATTAACCTGAAAATTGTGGCACTATAAGTTTTGGTAATTTAAGTTCACATGATTGATCCCGTTGCAACATGCCAACATTGTGGAAATCCGATATATTAAAAGCCGTATTAGTGGTATGAAATTGTACAGACTGGCGACCTTTTGGCACCATTTTGTTGAGACAACTCGTTGCTGAATAATACAATTCTTCCATTTCTTGATATTTTTTTGGTTGTGATTAATCGTACTAAAACAATTTATTTCCATTTCCAAATATTTGCTTAGCATGCTTTCCAAGCGATTAATTCTTTAGCAGACGTCTTCAGGATTGATATCAGGTTTTGACGCATTTTTCTCAGGAAATTCCTTAATACTTACGATTGACTGCTGAACACTTTCCAGCGTCTTCAGTAGTGATTTAGCTTCAGCCATATTGATGATGATTGAAAATACTACGTGCATATTTTATGTCGACAGATACTACAAATCAACTAAGGATACCAACCGGACGATAAATCTGGCTTGAATTCAAATTTATTGTGTTACGCATAAGTGATGTCCGCGTAAGTGCAGTATTATGCGCTTAGAGATAATTTATATTTAATATTTGCAATTACCTTACAATTAATTTACCGGTTAGAACTAATCTGTCGTTTTCTATTGTTGAGTTTAGAATAAACCCTTACGTATGCATTTCCGTACATTTCCACACTTGCAACATTTGTGAGCAACAATAGGTTGGACTTAGTACAACTGTGCTCTAAGTTTTTAGACGTTTTTTGCAAGACGGTTATTTTAGGAATTTTGACCTTTTTATACCGGTAAATAAAAAATTGTATATGGACAAAATATTGTTTTATTGTTATATTGTCATGTAAAAGTGTTGATAATCTCTAAGAATAATGCTAACTTTCATCAAATTCTTTTAATCGTTTTTTTCCTGGGAAACATTGATTTTATTGGGATATTTTGCCCACAAAGAAACTAATCTCCAGCGAAATTTGTGCCCACGTTTCTCGCTATCAATATCGATTTCGAAAATCTTTCGTCTGACATATTGTCTTCGCTTTTTTTTAGCAAAATGAAGCCATTTGATTTTTAGCCAATTGAATTGGTCTCCGTCGGTATTCTTTGACGTTTTTTGTAATGATTTGATGGCTAGCTCCATCAAGTCAGCAAAATTGTAATTTAATAGGGATTCCACAACCACTGTCGGGTTGTGTATAATATTTTATGTTTTCTGGCTCGTTCAATTATTGAATTTACGGAATCAGCCTCTAAACAAGAGTTAACAGACTTCAGGAATTTTAAATCGATAACCTCAATTTTATAATTATTTACTGCATAAAGCATTGCTGCACCGACAAGTGTCACAAAATGTAAATAGATGTTTAACCGATTCGGGAAACGAAGAAAGGTATTTTAATAGGTATGTGCCTATTTCAGAACTTCCTTTTCCTCCATTAGCTTTATGTAGCTATCATAGATAGTAAAATACAAATGCTAAGCTTCCTCTTGTAGTATATAGTTGCTTGGCTGTAGCATAAGGCACAGTTATAGCTTGTAAATTGAACATAATGGCTTGGTATGTCGGAAAATTTCGTTTAATGGACGCATTTTTGTCTAGTTCCTTTATTTGCATGGCTTCGTTATAGCTCTTCGTCTATGGTCATCCCATTCTAAGTCTTCCGTACCAGAAACGTCTTTGTCGCACAGTGGGTAATTGATCTTTTTTTGGAATAAAGAATGATAGTTGTTCAGGGGAGTAACTATATCTCTTAAAGCAACTGCAGATATGGTGTGTTAGCTTTTGGGTAGAAATACAGTTTATTTGTGTCCCGCAAACAATAATGCGAAGAAGTTTGCCTATTCTTGCATCATTTCCCTTCTATAGATCAGTTTCACCAATTTCCTGTATGCACGTTTCAATTACACAATGACTTATATTGAAAGTAAAAAGAAACAACTTTAAACCAACTCTTCCTTTTGCATCCACAGGTATCATCAAATAATATTTTCTGGAGGTTGGTTTGTTTTTTTCACATCCAGCTTTTTTTCTTGCAACAGGAAAATTACTAATGAACAAACTTAAGAACATTTTTTGCATAACATAGTCATCTAGATGTAGACCATAATATTCAGCGCATATTCATTTCCTGTTATCTTCATTGATTTTGGACTTAAAGTGATATCTGACAAAATGTATGTTTTAATTTTCTTTCACGATTACCACTCCAATAAATTTTCCGGCAATTGTTATAATCAGTTGCGGTTTGGTTTCCTTCTTACGTACTTGTTTCGCCCCTCTGCTAACAAACGGCTGGTCACTCAATCGCATATGTTTGACTACATTTTTTCCGCCTATCCTTTATTTCATGCAGAAGTAGTAAGTACACTTACCATATATGTGCGCAGTTGAAAATAAGAATTTAAATTTAGCTTTAAATGCTCTAATGTGTTGAGATATCTCAACACATTGGTGCTGGTACCAATTGGAACCAAATGTATTTCTAACATCAGAGAAAACCTTATTTACACCAATCCAGTAGACAAATCGCTTACAGCACATGTCCGTTGCAAAACGTGTCCGTGTTTAATTCGGTTTAGCCCAATTTTGTACTTATAACATTTGCACGGTTGACCGTCGTAACAATCTTCCCCTTCAATTCAAAATTGGTTTAAGTTTAGATAATAAATTTTCTTCGCCAACAATCGGTAATTAGGCTCAGTGCGATTTTTGATTTGAGTGATGTAGAACAAATTGTCATACGAAACCATTTTGTTAATATTATAACCAATCGTAAAAAGGTTTTTAATTCGCAAAAGTTATCACCGATTGGAAATCGTATTTAAGATTTATTAAGCAAACAAAAATGTTTTAAAAAAATAATCCATATAGCATACCAGGTATTATTTACAAATGTGGATTGTAAACAATTTACTAATATCATAACTCAAAATTCTAGGAGTAAAAACAAAATTCTATGTCAGAAGTTCAATTTTTACCAGCTTTAGATATCGTATTAAATAATTCGGAAATCTCTTTCAATATCAAAATTTATAGGCAAACTTTTGGCTCACCAATGTGTTCTCCTATTAGTTCCTTAATGCAAATTTATTGATGGGAAATGTGGAAATTTTGGCGCTAAGTATTTTCAAGCACTTTTTTACTATCGTTATGTAGACGACATAATAACGACTATCTCAAATGACAAAGTTGATGTTTTTTTTAGTGGTGTTCAATTCAATAGAATCTAGAATTTAATTTGCAATCGGAAATGAACCTAACACAAATAATCCGAAACAAAATTTCAATTTTTGGATAAACCTAATAAACAAATTCCTGTAGATTGGTTTCATAAAGAAACATGCTCTTGAAGTATTTAAATACTCACCCTTAGCTTCCTTTTTTTTACAAAATGGACACAATCAAAATTGTTACACAAAAAACTTTAAAACTTTCTGATACAAAGTTCTATTTCAAATATTTGGTTCAATTAAAAAATACTTTGCCTAAAAATCATTATCCCGATAAATTAATAAATGTTACCATTTCGAAACAACTAAGTTTCCATAAAAAATTCTGAAAGGTCGAAAATGCAAAAATTATGTGTCGATCGCTTATATAAAAAACTTTTTGAGAAAAAATATTAACATTCATTCTCTCAAGGAGAGAAATAGTGATCCAAAAATTTCTACAAAATGAAAGGAAAATAAAACGCAAGTAAAACAAATATACGAGTAGCTTTGGAAGGGAGTCGAAAAAAATACAAATAAATAAAATAATAAAATATGAAGGGCTGAAACCTCATGAGTTGAACATTCCCAAATTAATCCTTAACTGAACCTCTTAAGCCAAACTTTAGCTTAAGCTACAGATTTACAACTAAGCCTCCAACTCAATCGCAGTCACCAAATTAACCGCCATCCCAACCCTCAACTCAATTACCAATCAACCCAAAATCAACCTTAAAATCAACCTTTAATCTAACCCCAAATCTACTCTTTATTAATTCCCAAACCAAGCAACTAACTCAAGCTAGCTAACTAAACCCTAACTCAACTTTAGCTTATCTTAACTCGAACCAAGTCTCAACCGTTTGCTTAACTGAACACTTAATGGTGAACCCAATCCCAAAATCAATTTATTCGCAAGCTGCATGCGTGTAAGAACTCAACTCAATCTAATCTACTATCTGAACCCTAAACTCAACTCCAAATGAATCCCTAACCGAACTTCTTATTAAAATCTAACATAAATTTAATTCAAACCATAGTCACCACCATACCATAATAGCAACGTAAAACCATAACTTTAAACAATCATACCATTATACCATTATTCTGTTATACCATCATACCATCATGACTATATACCATTAAATCATGATACAATCATAATAACATACCATAGTAACGTCGAAACATTAAGCCATCATACAATCATACCATGATTAGATTTTATATCTTCATACCATCGTAACATCATACCATCGTATCATCATACCACCATTGAATCATATTATCATACTATCAGGCCATGATATCATCATACCATTCAACCGTCATACCATTACACCGTCATATCACCGTACTATCACACCATCATTCTAGAGTAAATACCGACATACCATCAAACGTACTACAATAATACCAAACATCATCCAATAATACCAAACCCATCATACCATTATATAGTATAATCATAATATCACACAATCACACCATCATATAGTATATACCATCTTACCATGATACCATCATATCATCATACCGTCGTACCATCACACCATCCTACTATTATACGATCATACCATTTTATCATCTAACATCATACCATTATACCATAATTGTACCATTATGCTTATGCCAGCATAAAGGTTTTACACTTGAAATTGAAACTTTTACATTGCAAATTGAACCTTTAGCAAATTATATGAATGGCCAACGATTTTTAGATGGAGTTCTGGAATATGGCCAATTAGGACGGAACTTGGCTATTTTTTAACGGATTTTAGTGAAATTTGACATCCACGATCGAAATGGGATTCTAAAACTATTTCTAAATGAAGTTCTAGAAAATGGCCAAGTATGATGGAAGATGGAAATGGTCTGTTTCTTAACGGATTACGATAAAATTTGAGATGTGTGTTGGAAATGGGATTCTAAAATTATATTTAGATAATGTTCTGGAATAAGGTCAGATTAAAACTGAACTATTTTAACCCGATTATGATGAATTTTGATTGTTCCAATGAACCGAACGAAATGTGACCCATCAATTATTTTTAGGCGAGGTTGTGAGAAATATGTCAATATGGATTTTATAAAGTTGTCTGTTTAGGTTTCTGTGAATCATGCGGCTGTTGAGGTTTTTGTTTGTTATGTTGAAACTATTAATTGGTTCTTGTCATTTTGAAACTATTAACGGTATTGTAGAGTTTCGAAATTAGAAACATGATTTTAAATCCTCCTTTCCAATATCGAATTTTATTATAATCGGTTAAGGAATAGCATAGTTCCAACCTACTGTGTCATAAATATCATTTAATCAGAATCCATTTTAAAAGAAATGGATAAGTTCTATCCAAATTGGCCATATTCCAGAATTTCATCTAGAAATAATTTTAGAATCTTATTTCCAATGCACATGTCGAATTCCATCATAATCGGTTGAGAATTAAACAAGTTCCATTCTAATTGGCTTTATTCCAAAACTTTAACCAAAAATCTGTTTAGAATCACATTTTCTAAGCAAACGTTGATTTTCATCATAATCGGTTGAGAAATAGGAAAGTTCCTTCATACTTAACCATATTCCAGAATTTCATCCAAAAATACGTTTTAACATACGTTAAACATACATATACGTAAACACTCACTTTTACATAAATAGATTGCTCAACTGCTGACTAAACACTAATCCAACCCGAACTCAAGCCCAATTTAACCCGCAAACGGCCCTTAACTGAACCCTCAACCCAACCGAAAACTCTCTTTCAACTCAATCCTACAAACTGCATATTTAAAAATTTGATCATCTGCTCACTATGTCTATTCCAATCTCAACTGAACTCCAACTCAACCCGCAAATTGACCCCTTACTTAACCTGCAAACTCAACCCCAAACTCAACTCATCATATATAAGAAATTGGTAAATATTTCTACATATAACCAGATGTTTTGTGTTAATTCGTTTAGCATGTAACCGACTCTCTTGACTTAAAGGTTGTAAAAGCTTTTCAAATCTCCGCCTTGACCATAGAAACAGATTGGCGAAAAAAAAAAATCTAAATCGTACAAGCCGTTCTCGAGATACCAAGGGTACATACATCCAAACATCCAGACGGACGAACATTTTTTTTTGTTGCTTTTTAGACTCAGGGGCTTTCAAAACGTAGAGAAAAATTGTTTTGGACCAAAAAAATGTTTGGTCATTTTTGACAGGATTTCAACACTTTGCACTTTTTAGACCGAAGTAATTTCATAATAATCGGTTGAGGAATTGACAAGTTCCATAATACATGGACATTATTTCAGAATTTTTTCTAAAACTTATTTTAGAATCTCATTTCCATCGCGAAAGTCAAATTTCACTATAATCAGTTAAGAAACAGATTAGTGCATTAATTTGCTAAAGGTTTAATTTGAAATGTAAAAGGTTCAATTTGAGATTTGAGATACTATATTAACATTGACCTTTCTTAAGTCTTAAACAATATTTGTGTAAGGTTTGTCGTGTAGATTTGTTTAAATATCACACACATATGCTGTACATATACACCAACACTCACTTTATTTTATAGATTGCTGAACTGCTCACTAAACACTGGTCCAACACCATTTCAACCCAAATTAAACCCGCAAACGGCCCCCAACTGAACCCTCAGCCGAACCGCAACCCTCAATTCAATCGCCTTTTTCAACTCAATCCTGAAACCAGCATATATAAAAAATTGGTTAATCCAACTCCAAATCAACTCCACCTCAACTTGAACTCAACCCGCAAATTGACCCTTAACTTAACCTTAAACTCAACCCCAAATACCCAACTCAATATTCAAACCAGCATATAAAAAATTGGTAAATATTTCTATAACCAGGTATTTTGGGTCAATTCGTATGGCAGGTACCGACCCTCTTGACGCACAGGTTGTATATTCAAGGCTATATTCAAATCTCGGCCTTGACCATACAAACAGATTGGCAAAAAAAAAAAAATCTAAATCGAAAAAGCCCTTCTCGATATACCATCGGTACAGCCATACAGACATCCAGACATGCAGACATCCAGACATCCAGACATCCAGATATTCAGAAATCCAGACATGCAGACAGACGGACGGACATTTTTTTTTTATTGCGCGGATAAACTTACGTTTAAGCCACTACAGTAATACGTCATAGCAACAAGATGATGTACGAACCCAGTTACGGTGTACCACCTGTGCTTGACGCAAGTTCAACTACGAATGTTTTAACCGCCACAACTTTAATATACGCTATTGGAACTGGAATTACCGCGGCTGCTGGCACCTTTTGCTTTTGCACACTGTGAATGAGATTGTCCATTGGACAAAAAAATGTAGATTAAAATTGAATGTGCTAAAACCAATTCACACAACATTCACCTATCTATATGTTGATCACTTACCTATCTACATAAATAGGAAGGAAATACCACATGCGAACACGGCAAAATACCTAGGTATGACGCTCGACGCCAAGTTAAAATAAAAAGAGCATGTCAAGAAGAAAAGGCTAAAATTGAATATAACGAAAAATGTATTGGCTCATTGGAAGAAATAGTGAGCTTACCATTCACAATAAGCTGCTTTTATACAGGCAAATACTTAAGCCTGTGTGGACCTATGGCATCCAGCTCTAAACGAACGTTAAAATTACACAAGCAATTGGTATATTAGAAACGATAATCTACATAGGGATCTAAAGATGGAAACCGTCAAGGAAGAAATCACAAAAAATGTCAAAAAGTATATCCAGCGTTTACAACTCCATGAAAACACGGACATTCAACATTTAAACGACGTCGACAGCGCAGTGACAACACGGCTAAAGAGAACAAAGCCGCATGATTTAGTTCCTCAGGACTGACAATTTTTTTTTTTGTTGCTTTTTTAGACTCAGCGAATTTCAAAACACTGACCAAACGGCGCAGTGGTTAAAGCTGCGGCGGTTGGATAGGGAGGTGGTACCGGGTTCGAATCCCAATAGGGGCGGGATGCAAATCAGCATCTGATTACGATCGGTGATGAAAATGAACACATCTATGACCCCCTGTTGAGAGTGCAGAATCCATGGGCCGATCCACCTTTCATGTCAGCACTATAGGTTGGCGTGAAGCAATGCAATGTGCAGGTGGTTTATACAAAGCGAGTCTATAGCCGTACGTCCTCGATTTGGCTACTAATGCGTAAAGTAGGACGGTAAAAGTAAACTGAGAAAGAGTTGGGAGTGCCTTGATCCCCAAAACAAATTGCATAGATTGCATAGACTTTCAAAACGTCGAGAAAAGTGATTTTGAACCTAACCAAATTTTTCATCATTTTTGACAGAGTATCAATACTGTGTTCTTTTTAGACTGAAGTAATCTTAAATTTGAACACTGAACAGACGCGCTTAGCAAAAGACCCGCTAGAAATAGGACTAACCAGGTAAAACTAAACGAAGAAACCACATGTTGAGTTGTATATTTCATAACAATTCACGTAAAGCCGAGAAAACTAGAGTAAACCAACTAAACAACGAGAGTGAGTATGAAACCTTTCACTTAACAGACAGTTCTAGGGACTGAACATCTTTACCATTTCATCCAATTTTTCTTTATTAAAATCGTTAAATCAGATTTATTACGAAAGGATACAAATTAGCTCTTTCTAGGCAGGGGGTCAAAGTCAGGTCGAAAATTAACTCGAAAGATTTTGTTTTTTTCCCGAATATAGCAGGTAACATCAAGCGATTATGATCGAGAAACTGTACAATATTAAAATATCTCCAAGGTCTAATGCCAGAAGACTTCTAGAGAGACACATTGATATTTTTGGTATCAATAGTTTTTTTTTTTTTTTTTTATTCTTACAGACACAACTAGAGTATTAAATATATAATTTTCTTCATTCGAAATCCGAAACTCCTTTTCTCAGACATCAGATAACTTTTCAATCGCTAGTAGACAAACACTACTTACAATAATGCAAGAATAATGTTTGGTGACGGTTTAATAATAGAAATACTTTTCTTTGATAAATTTTTAATTGTTTTAAAGATGTCAGAACATAATTTAAACCCCTTAAATATTTAGGTATATACATTTTCGTTTTTGTTTTGTGTGTGATGAGTACGTACATAACAGACATGTAGACGCTTGCAGGGTTAAAAAAAATAAAAAAAATTTAATCACGTTCAAAAAATTTGCCTCATGCGCTCTTTGAATAATCGCATTGAATATTTAATATTTTAATAACTATTAAAGGATGTTTGAGAAAATGAAAAAGTTGTATTGTACAAACATTTGTCCGTATATATTTAGTCGTGTAACGATAAAAATTTTATTATTAATTTAATATGTGTAATGTTATTGGATGCAAACCTCAATCCAATCAAAAAGCTCCCACCCTAAATTTCCAATATTGATTTTAGAGTTGGTATAGTGATTACGATATCAACTCCATATACTATATATGTATAAGACTGCAAGCTCGTTTCGTTTTCAATATACATGTATCATCATCATCGTCTTGTTATTATTGATAATATCGTTATCAATTTACTTTATAGTTATTTCTCAGTTGTTATTATTGTAACTAATACAAACTATGTTTTGTTCGAGTACATGTAGATAAAAGACATATTTATCTCTATATACGATAATAATATATTGATTGATTAATACTGTTGTAACATGAAATTAAATTATGCAGACTATTTTGAATGGATTTTAATGAAAATCTATTCGATAGTTTGATTTATGTCATTGTTATGAGATAATTTATTCATGATTTGGTATAGTTATTAACGAGATATAATTTTTCCACATAGATTCCACAATAAATTATTACGGTCTCGAAATAAAAATTCAACTCTCGACCCGAATACTACAAAGTCCACAACTAAATTAATGACACTAATTAAAAAGTTCATTTGAAAATTGTTGCAGAATGTAGAAAAAAAATGTTTTCAAATCAAATTAGACAATTAAAATTGAAAATTTGTATCATTATTTTTCCAATTTAAAATTTTAACTTTGGAACAACACAACATTATACACACCAACACAACACAAAAATTAAGTTTTTCGGTCAAACAAAAAAAAAATAAAAACCGAAGCATATAACTTTAATTCATCTTGACCCCTTCTTTACATTGTATTTTATGTATTATATATTGTTTGAGAGATTTCGTTTTTCCCGTCTCCATTTCCTGGATGAATAAAACGAGTTTTTTTTTGTGTGTACATACTGTGTGATCCTTAAATATGTGAGTTGTAAATTAGAGTAATTTATTTTCGGTTGTTGTGTTTAATTTTTGGGTTGGGGCTAAATACTAAATTAGATTAATTTATAAAAACATTAAATTGGATTAGGAAATTATCTGCTTTGTGTACAATACAAACCAATGTATATGTGTATATGGGCTGAATTTTCATCATAGTATTTAAAAATAGTTTAGTGACGACCAATTTCTTTCGGTTCTCCTTGTCATTGAATAATAACAATAAAAAGCTTTCAATTATAAAAATTAGGAAAATATTTTTTATATAAAGCACTAGAATATGGCTGAGTTCGATTTTTTTTTTTAAATAAGGAATTGGGGGTCCCAAGTTTAAGACCTACTGATACGTTTAAATTGATAGGCTTTCAAAGCAAATTATAAATCGCCTAGCAAGCAAGTAATTTTCATGTGAAAGAAACAAAATATTTGCGAACCAAATGAAATTTGGGAAGAAATTGAAAAGTTATTAAAATTGACTTAAGCCCGGTTTCACAATAAAATATCCAATCTCTAGTTAAATAATATTTCCTCCATATCTTCTTTTATGAAATTCCGTTTTGTTTCATACAAATTCAATGCAACTTGATTACATTTTTTTTGTTACATAGTAATATTTAGCTGGGTGAAATTGGGCAGTTATATATTTAGCTCTCAAGTTAAAATGTTGTAAAACGAAATAAAATTAGTGTGCTTTCTATTTGTACTATGAAATAAATCTTAATTTCATAAAAGAAGAAAGAGAAGAAATAAAATTTAACCGGCGAACTCCAAATCAACAAGCAGTGTACATCACCCTTCGGCATTCTCTAAAATGCTAAGTACTGATTGCATGGCAGTTGCAAAGGATGTTTACAAGTTAATATTGGATATTCTGGTCATTTCAGCGAAGGGGACTATTTTTTCTATAATAAATGTGTGAACAAGTAAAATTTGATCAAAGTAGCTTAAAAACCTCGAAAGACTCACCATCTATATTTACAATAAGAGTAAATAAAACTGAGGAAGAGATATCAACAAGCCACCAGATCCGATTTATAATCATGTCTTTGTTCCTAATGAATTTGAGCTTGAATTATATGGAATGCTAGAGTATAAAACTAGGAAGTCGGGCTCATGAATAGAGGCATGAATAACATTGCATTCCATTACTAATGTCATGAAAAATGGCTTTGTTAAAATTAAAAAAGGAGTAATATTAATCATTACAAAGGACCTAAAACTGCAACTACTCGGGTCCTTTCATTCCTCTAAAAGCCCCTGAAACTGGAGTTGGCATCCAAACGTTTAAATTATGACTAACAGGCTAGAAACTTATAGCTTAATTCTGTCATGTTAAAAAGGATTATCATCTATTATATGATTATTAATATCACGTCTAGCCACCAGTCTAAACACTGCTTAATTTGTATTTAATCTTTTTGAGTTTTGACTTGCTCAGGATTGCTACCTAACTAGTTTTTTTCAGTTCAGATCCTAGGGTCAATACGTTGGTTATAAAACTCTAATGCTTCGTATATCCGTTTATTTTAAGGTGTCGAAAACGCCTGTTTACAACATCCTTCAACTTTACTCTGACCCTGTAATGTTTTTGTTAATTTTAAAACTGTCTTCCATTATGATATCTGGTTATTTTGTGCAGAGATTGATTGTCACTGGTCAATAATTTTTGTTCTATGTTTGTTTGACCAATCGAACACGATCGCTGTTTTATTTAGTTCAAACCAATTTTATTAAATTTTTTTTATTGAACTAACCAAGAAACACTGAACCTCTATTACGTTTATGCTGTTCTATGGCTCCATATATTTTTTGTTTGAGTCAGGTCCCATAGCGAAATATATTAAAGGTACATTTTTCAATCATCGTAATAATTGATTTATATGGAGTGCTGATCGCTCAGAAATGATGTCCACAAAAAATGTTATAAACTAATCGCTTAACACTTTTAAACAAATAAAGGTAGCGAAACGCAAAATATGTCAACTAGTGGACAAAGAACTCCAGAGCCGGTCATGTGGATCGGACGCACCTCAAAAAGCATGTTTCCTTGACTAAATAAGTTTAAAACTCCGTAAGATCTCAACTAATTCGACGTGTGATTAGTAGTTGGCGCCAACTAGATTTGATGGTATAAGCTGTACTTTATTTTATACTTTTTAATTAACCCTTGTGTCTATACCCGGGCACCCTGGTGGCCATTTCGATTTAAAATGCTCGTAACTTTTTCAATTTCACAGTTAGACTATCCCTACTCCTTGACATCCAAGAACTACTTATTTTTTATTGATCTTTGAACAGAAGTTAACTAAAAATTATTGCTGAACTAAATTATTCGTTTACCAATATTATTACTCTTGTAGTCTATACCCGGCCACCCGGGTGGCCATTTAAAAAAAACACTGAATATGCTATTTGTATAACATTTTATTGTTTAAATCAACATTTCATCACAGAAAAAATCAAAAATTATCACATAAATAATTCAGTTGGTTATTAAAAATATGTTTACAAAATAAGAAATTCAATTTGGTAAAAATTTACAAAAAAAATTAAAACTATTAACACTTAGAACACTTTATTTTAGTGTTCGTATGTTCTACACATACTGGTCTTCTACAGATACTACAGGATTTCCGTGAATTTCGTCGTTTTTTGGGATCGGAAGACAAACAAATCCAGCATTTGCCAACTTGAGGAATTCGGCCATCGTTGTTGCGTAACACATTAGGTACTCCAGACGTTGTCAATTCCTGGTTTATTGGTACATAGAGCGGTTTGCCAAGTATGCATTCTATCCCTGAACGTGAATTAAAATTTCTATATACATTTGGTATGGTTGATCGATCTGACACATGCGGTAGAGCTAATTGAAGCACAAGATCTTTCAAGAATTCTCGACGATTGTGTGTTTTGTTTGATCTAGCCGGGTTATTTTCTATGTAAATTTTGTAAGCCGCGAAGCAAGCTACATCAATTATATTGTAAAAAAATGCTACAGGCCATCTTTTCGTCCTTCGTTTGGTTGTATAATGAGTGACCAGTTTGTCCATATTATCTACTCCACCTTTTTTTCCATTGTAATAATGAATGATTTCCGGTTTTTTTTTGTCTCCAATTACTGAATCCGTATAATGCTGCGTAGATAATAATAATACACTCTTATTTTTTTTGGGGACATACGAACAAAGTGTAATATTATCATCGCTGAATCCAAAAATTGACGAATAAATTTCCCGAGATCTGGACGGCAACATTTCTTTTGGAACATAGGGTTTATTTTTTTTAATGTCCCGACTATTGATAAGTCACAAGAGATCAATAAACGAGCAAGCGGCAATGTTGTAAAAAAATTGTCAGTTACTATATTTCTCCCAGACCCTTTGAAACGGGCGCATAGGTCCTTGACAACCCGCTCTCCTTGATTGATTTCCCAGCCTGATGGTTGCTTACCCGTATATATCTGCCCCGTTATTGGGTAAGAGTTAGCAGCATCGCAAACCCACCATACTTTGGTCCCATATTTTGCCGGTTTGGACGGCATATACTGGGTGAATCTTGTTCGTCCTACACAAAATTTTTTTTTTTTATACTGAATACTGAATACTGAATACTGAATACTGAATACTGAATACTGAATACAGAATACATAATACAGAATACAGAATACAGAATACAGAATACAGAATACAGAATACAGAATACAGAATACAGAATACAGAATACAGAATACAGAATACAGAATACAGAATACAGAATACAGAATACAGAATACAGAATACTGAATACAGAATACAGAATACAGAATACTGAATACTGAATACTGAATACTGAATACAGAATACAGAATACTGAATACTAAATACAGAATACAGAATACAGAATACTGAATACTGAATACTGAATACTGAATACTGAATACTGAACACAGAATACTGAATACAGAATACAGAATACAGAATACTGAATACTGAATACTGAATACTGAATACTGAATACTGAATACTGAATACTGAATACAGAATACAGAATACAGAATACAGAATACTGAATACTGAATACTGAATACGGAATACTGAATACTGAATACAGAATACTGAATACAGAATACAGAATACTGAACACTGAATACTGAATACTGAATACAGAATACTGAATACTGAATACAGAATACAGAATACACAATACAAAATACTGAATACTGAATACAGAATACTGAATACAGAATACAGAATACTGAATACTGAAATGTCAATAATTTCCAGATTTTCTGCGATTTATCCCGATTTAGAATATTGTGTTCTGTGTATACTTCATTGGCCTTCCTGTTTGTGTGTCTAATGATTATTTCACACATGACGTCAGTAAATATACACTTGAAGGTATCTCTTACAGATAACATTTCGGTCGATCGCGATGGCCCACTTCGTTGACTCCTGAGAATATTGTGTCTCAATGTTTGCCTTTGAGGAGGATTTTGTTTCCATATCGATCCATCTTTTCCTTTTAGATAAGGCGAATTATTACAATTTGCACTTCCAGTTTCTCCTTCGTCTTCAACTTCACTATCGCTGAAAATTTCTTCATCAGACACTTCAATTTGGACTTCATGATCTTCATAAACGTCCTCTATGTCTGAATCTTCCACGTTTCTATCCGCTGCTGTAGGAAGCCACTCATCTTCTGAGCCGTCGTCAACAAAATCAAGCACTTCTTCGTCATCGTCACATTCCTCTAATAAACGATTTAGGTATGCTTGTTGATCTTCATACGACAAACTAGGGCAAAAATGTGTATATAAATGTAAAAAAACCGAACGGATCAGCCAAATAATAAATCTTACCGTCTAAACTCAGCATTTCAAATGTCTCTGTGGTCCGCCATTTTATCACTCACATATATATTTATTTACAAAAAAAATCACTTCCGCAATCAACCTTTCCATTTGAATACCACACCTACTCTAATTTCCTCAGCTCACCTAAACGATTCTTTTCTGTTTTGTTTTACTAGCATTAACCGGGGATTCCCCATTTTTTATTTATTTTTTTTGTTTTATAACGTTTAAAATAGTATATTAAAATAAATAAAGGCAATAATACACTGGCAAATACAAAAATTTTCGATATTAACAAGAAAATACATGTGGCCACCCGGGTGGGTCGGGTATAGAATAGTGTATAATTTTTTGGGTATAGACACAACGGTTAAAGTCGCTCTTTGTAAGTATAAACGAAGAAAAAAAAGAAATTCAGGTTTGCTAGTGGATAGGTCAGGTTAATTTAAGGTGGCTGTCCAACGGACCGGCATAGACACAAAAAAAAGGATCCGAAGCACATTCAAATTATTTTCAACTCTACTCATTCAACCATCTAAAGCTTACAACGAAGATCCGCCAGCTCGCTGAGGAGAGGAGCCCTAAAATTTGCCATGTGCTTGACGTTACATGGGAACAGAGTAGGTGGAGCACCGGTTTTTTTTTTCTTTACGTCTTTGCAGATTCTATAGTAATCATTCGAGGATACTCCTAGTCTCCGCGCATGCTCACCTATGAGGCAGTGTCCTGTAACAACCCTCACGACAATACTAATATGGCAGTTCTCTCCTGATCTAGTTCGAGCTAGATCTGCCTAGTTGTAACACACGAGGTACCATTGGAACATCTATAGTTCGCTGCTCTCTTAGCTTCTTCCTGAAGCAAGAGTTTGCATGTTGCAAGCGGAATTTCAACATTTACCTTATTTGGTACTGCCTTTTCATTGCTTGCAACACTAAAGTGTCCTGGAACTCACATTATGTGGATCAGAAATCGACCTACCATCTGATTAAGAGATGTAAGAGAGATTTAGATTTCCTTCGAGCTAGGGATATAAGATCATATCGTTTTATTAGTGGCCTGACTGTCCGTAAAAATGCGAATATCCCTTACAGAAACTACATTATGCCTCAATCAATCCACGGCTACCATTATCATTATTAATGCGGTCTAGAGAACGCTGCTTATATTCGCGGATACAACCCTACCATCCATTTTAAACCAAACATATGAAGAAGTTCAAAACTTTGGTCCACATAGAAATGGATATGAGCCTTATAGCTGTGCTCGCTGCCATTTGAATACCCAGAAAATCCAGATGTTAGAGATGGAAAAGAGCCTAGACTGTGCCTGAATGCGTGTACTCCTAAGTGCACCACTAATACACAAGGTGGAAATTATGTTTAACTATAGTGATATAGTAGCTTTCTTTGCCCTTTGTAAAATATTAGGCTTCCAGCTAAATTTGCTTACAAAATAATAGCCAGATATTTCGCTTTATCAGTAAAGGTCAAACTAATACCATTTAAAGTAAGAGGATTAATCTAAGGAAGTTTGTATTTCCTAGGAAACATTTAGTTCACAACTGTTACCCCATTTAGAAAGAAAACCAAGCACAACTTTGCAGGCGCTCTCTTAAGGTGCAAAGATACTTACCATAGACGCAAGAGCAACGTAATCCGCATAAGCAACCAACCCCAAATCTTGCCCCTCCAGATCCTTTATGACCAAGTTCCAAAGAAGAGGGACAAAACTCCACTTCGAGATAGCTATCTACTTCTAAAAGTGTTTCTTCCGAAGCTTCAGATTTGAATTCAAATTTTATTGGTCTACAATATCGTGTTGGATTTGAATTTTGCAATGCTTTATCTGTATCTGAGCAAATGTTGATTGGAACCATAGATATTATAAACAAGCTATCATCTGTACCATTATCTGTAAATGTTTGTTTGTATTGGTTTTGTCCGGAAGAGCCATCCAATCCCCATTTGCTATGTAAAATTAACTGCTTTCCTTCGTATTGTTGAAGCTTATCTAATGATTCTGTTGGAATAATGTCATTTGCCGTATGATCCAAAAGTGACTGCAGTTTCACACAAACACCTTTTTCTGAAATAGTGATGTTTTGAGGGTAGCATCTCTGTTTTTCTTGCAGTAAATTTCTATATGCTGGAAATAACTTATTGGCCAATTTATTGCTTAACTGCTGTACATGTTTTCTTAAGATTAAATATTTTTCCACTTTTAATTTCAAATTGATAAATAAAGGCAAAGCTTTTTTAACATCTAAATCAGTTTCATCAAGGCTGTTGTAATCCGATACAGATGAGGTTCATTTTCGTTTTTTTATTGACCGCGTTGCTGCATGTTCAATTTGATCCGCCTCATATATCTTTAAAAGTTCATCACTTCTTCTAGTTTTGGTTTTCTCAGAACGTTTTACGAATTTCTTCTTATTGGATATTGTTGCTGCATCTTTTTTTCATACAAAACTTTTTTCAAGCTCTGGAAGAGCCAATCAGCATTCAAGGTATTAAAACGAGTCTTAATTCTGTGTGATTTCGCCCACTTTTAGTAATATAGACTCAAAAATGAATTTTAAATTTTTGTATGAATCTGTTGTAGCTGTCATTATAATTGACAAATTGGATTCAGAAGAACTTATATTATTCCATAGAATATTATATAAGTCAATTTGAAATATTAAATTTTGCCATCTTGAAATACTTAGTAACTTATTTAATTAATGAAGAATAATGACCAATTTGAATGCAACTCCTGTATTTAATTTATACTACGAATTACAGATATTTTCTTTCTGTTCCGGCTTCTATTAGTAAAGCTTATCGCAAGTACTACTTAGTTTCCAAAACATGCCCAACAATTATAAATTTTATAAATACCTGTTATCTGTAAAAGTGCCAAATATAAATAAAACAAAAAAATTAAAAATCTTACTTATTTTGAATTTTTTATTTTTAATGGAATAGCTCCGCTAAAAACGCTCCTTGTTTTTACACTTGGTTTTTAGTAATAGATACAGAAATGTAAGTTTAAAAGTAAAGATAAATTCATCCATTTTCAGTTTCTAAAATTTTAAATTATACTAAGATTTTGTCCAGTAATGGAAAAAAACGCAAAAGTTAACATTGTCACACTTTCTTCGGATTTTGTGAGTCGATTTTTTTATTTTTGTTTGCGTGCCTGATTCTTTGGTATGCTCCTAACAAGATCTTATTAGCAAAAGTACTAAATAAAATACTGTAAAAAACTCTGTTTTTCCACCTCCGAAACACACGTCGCCTCCATTACCGTCGTATCGGATTTCCCACCCGAAACAAGTCAGATACCAAGTCTTCCTGGAGACCACATAGTGTCCCTAAGAACCTGGACATCTCAGAATCAAACGAGAGTGTGTTAATACGCTCTTCGGACACACTATAACCCACCAATAGACCATCACGACCCGGCAGGATATCAACCGAAGCTTATCACGCGATTCGTCTATGCCAGAGTCTCTATCAATTCATCATTGACTATAACCAGCCTTATACTCTACCAGCCTCGCTATCTATCGATTAGAGGTAGAAAGATCCGGAATCCACATTCGTAGCATCTCCAAAGCATTACTTGAATCGCTTGGTTTCGCAGGGATCCAACCTCACCGAGGCTCCCAATCGCCTTCCTACAGAGGCAGAGGGACCTTTGGTCGGCACATGCTGTGAATTTGACATGGTTCCTGTGCCATCCTCTAGCACTACAGTTTGAATCAGGACCTTGGTTCTTCCCCATTACCTGTAGGAAGGTCACCATCCTCCTGCGCCTTACATAACACCGCTAAAATCAGCTGGTCCTTAAGAAGCTCGCTGAAAGGCCTGGTTACAGTTTCTGCAACCTTGACTTCTTTACATCTTTATGTGATTACTCTTGAGATCTCTGCCTTTACGGCTGATAGCTTCCAAAGGAACCACCCTTATTATGGCCAGTAACTATCATACCACAAGAAATAATTTCCTTTTCTTTAACAGTCTGATCTGCCAATGGTATCCTCTTCAACCCCATAAGGGCTTTCTATGCCCTCCTACGGGTTTGATAATTTAGCACCCCGGGGCCAGATTTATTAGAACTTGTATCCTCTCCCAAAGAGTTGTGTGGACTGGTGCTATCGGTCAAACGTTCCCTAGCAGTTGTTGTATTAGAGGGCCAGTATACCAGTATTTTTTCTTATATTCCGCTTCATAACTTGGTTTTCAGGACCGGGCTTAGAAGCCAATGTCCCTCAGCCGTATCTTCTGAATTTTTAAGAGTCATGGCCTCTATTTTTTTAATGTTAATCTTCCATCAGAATTCCACGAGTAGTAGAGAAAAAATGCCCATCTTTAGAGTAGGGGAGAAAAAATGACCACAGATAAGGTTACATGGTAGGGGATTTGAATAAGAAGAAGTGTTCTTAAAAGTAAAATTAAAAAACAAAAATTTGTTGAGACGAACAAAATTGTGTTTCATTATTACAGCCCACGAATTTCAAACCTTTTTTTATTGTTATATGTAACAGGGTGTTTGGTAACGCCCAGACATCTCCGAGATGTCTTGCTTTCAGCTTGGTCGAACTCTCCAACCAATCATCAATCAACAGTTGCAACTAATTTCTTTACGAAAAATTCTGTTATTAATTACCCAGATGGAATAAATAAGAATTTCACAAATTCAGTTTCGATCTGTCGAGGATTAAAAAATATTTCAATCATCTGTCAGGTAATACTAACTTAATACCCTTATTACCCCAGAATAACCTAATGTTTCAAATATTATAGGGTCCGTATGTATGCGTTAAATACAATAAAATTGAAATTGTTTACAGTTTTTGTTTGTTGTATAATTCGCTAATACTGCAGTACATACATAGTTGATTGTGATATATGATGAGAGATGATTCAAAATTGATTAATTGTTTATTAAAACTTTTAACAATTTCGCCTCTTCGTAATTTGTTTGCATATGAAAACCCGTGGTAAGCAAAAACTATTCAGCTGACACCATCTTTTTGCACATTTTTTCTTTACACGAAACGATACTGCGGAATGTTCAACAAAATTTGTTTATACTACATTTTCTTTATCTTTTTAAATTAAAAATTGTGCATCACTTTATACAATATTTTCAAAAACTAAATCAATTAAAAATAGAATGCGACGCTACTAAATTCAGTTGAATTAAAAAAAGAGATCCCATTGAAAGATGTCTGGATTAGATCATATGTCACGAGATACAGATAATACTGCAGAAAATTGGCCATGCTTCAATAAACTTGAAGTTTTTTTTGGTAAAAATATTAAATTTACGTTTAACACCGATTTTATAAGTTCAAATATCAGAAGTCGATTCATTGATTAAAGTGCTGCTCCTTCTCATTCAAATGGTTTTGTCAGAGATATTGTTCTATTCCATCATATTCTAAAATACCAACGATTTGGTTGCAATAATTACTTAATTTTTAACGAATGGGCTTCCAAAAACATTTACACACAAATTATTTTGCAACGATTTTTATATCTCCGGAAAAACCTTTCGGAAACTTTTCATTTTTTTCGTGTAGCCTCCATCTAATACAATTTATTACAATTTTTTGTGTTCTTTATTTCGTTGTTTACTCTTCTTGCATTTTTTTTTTTTTTTTTTTTGTTATAAAATTGTAAGAGAATCGTCTTTCAACGAATATCCCAACATTTAATAGTTAAACCACTAACTTCCTTTAAATGATTGTGATATTTTGTTGTTGCTAGATTTATTCGTTGCTTTCGTAAAACATATTTCTAGTATATAGTGAATAGTGTTGTTGTTATTTTCATTGCTCCCGCAGTAAAAATAAAACATTCAAAACTTTTTTCGACAAAAATATTTGTTGAACTAGAATAGTTTTTCTGGAATACCCATTTTATTGATAAGAAAATAATCGAATTTTCTTTAGTTTCTTGTGTTAGTTTTTGCGAAACAGGACGACAAAAAATACTGTATCGATGGAAGAAAAATTTTGTTACATGAAAAATGGGAAAATAATTTGCTTTTCTTTGTTGAATTTATCTCAATATACTATATAGAAGGTTTTTTTTCTTTTAGCAAATAAACACAAACAACATCGAAAATATTATATTGTTTTATAGCTAACATACTGATATAATGTGCACAACACCGTCAAACTCAGCAACAGTATCATTAGTGATATCATCGTTTCACCACAATTTTGTAAATGGATAGTAGACAATTGGTAATTTTATGTTATGTTCAATTGATATTTAAGCGATGATAGTATGAACACGTGGAGCTTTCTTATTAATAACATTACTAAAACCTAAAAATAACAGAAACAAAGATCAAATTAAAATTAAAAGCTATTATTTTGTTTTATTTTTCATTTGAGTTATGCTTCAACGAAAATTTCAACAAAAAACCTAATTCTATGAATTTATTGTATTTAGTCGTATTATTCTATATTCTTTGTAATAAATAGAAAATAATTTTTTAACCAAATTGAAAATTAGGCGCTTTTCAAAACGTTTACCATTTTATTGTTTTATTATTATTATTATTTTTTTTAAATTACTTTTCTAAGCGTAATTTGCGAGAAAATTTATAAATAGATTTTTGGTTTTGTAAAAACAAATAATAAAGTAATTTAAATTAAAATAAGTAAAATAATTATTTATTTTTAAAACAACCATGAATATTTTTATGAATATAAATAACTTAATAATGGGCTTTCAATTAAATAATTTTCCATTAGGCTAATTGCTTAAAAGGTAAGCTCTTTTAAAAAATATTTCGACAAAGAAATATTTATCTTTAAAAGTTATTGATTGCATGTACAAGAATGTAACATGATGAGGGACAGACATATAGGAAGAATTTCCAAACTCAAAATTATTAAATCTTTCACGGGATCCGTTCATTACGACATATTTCAAAACGGCACCAAAAAATATCGGGAGAACATTTTTAAAAAATTGTGGTTACGTAAGATTGATTTGGAAACAGTTTCCATAGAAAAGCATTTATATAGCGCACATGAACAGGAACCCCATAACGGGATCAAACCTGCAAATTTTAAAACTGAATATGATGAAATACAGCAAGTGTGATGGAAACGAGATTTTACACTAATTTTATCTAGAGATGGCGATTTCCCGATAAATGTGTTCCCCAACGAATTTCCTTTCTCGTGAACTTTAGAGTTTTCAAATTTTTTCTCGAGTATCTCAGAAATTCTCGAGAAATTGTCTATTTTTTTAAATTACTAAAATTTTATCAAAAAAAAAATACATTTATTACATTGATTTATTTAAAGTTTCCTAACGAAGAAACATTTCTTTTATTTTAGGCTTAAGAATAGGCTCGCATGGACACCTTACAGAATGTAAAGAGGACACAATAGTTTTTCCAAATCTGTCTGTGGTATTCCACAACTTAGGGTTTGACCCTTATAATAAATTTTCAACTGGATGACTTTTGAATTGCGTCTCTTTCTATAATAAAATGTCAAAGCTTAAAGTTTAAACAAAGTAATAACCATTCCGTTTCGGTCGGTTGTTTCGTTTCAACTTACTCTATAGTTTTAAATAAAAGTTAAAAACTTCAAAACTAGGAAGAAGAACGATGGAGAATAAAACGAATGCGACATTAGGATAAAGTTTTAAATTTTCGTGTTTTCGAAACAGCAGATGCGAACCAGGTAAAAATTACCGGAACGGAAACGGACGTTATTGTGTTTGGATATTTACTGAATATTATATCATAATAGACGTAAGAAAGCTAGGGTTTTTAGATGAGGGATTTTTGGATATTTAAATTGAAAAATACAGACATTTCTATAGAAAAAACCATAGTATTAAAGATTTTAAAGTAACAACATGTTGCGAAAATTCGGAAAATACGATATGAAAATATTAAATAAAAAAATTGAATTTAATATTGAGGTGGCGATATCACGATTTCTCAAATAACTCCAGAATTGCATTACCAGTGAGAAAGGCCTTGAACAATCCACTTCGCCACATCAGGCGTGGTAATATTTTCAAAATTATTTGGGCCGTATCATGCGAATAGATGGTTTCGAGAATACTATAAAAGCATTGCTTTATGCACAAACGACAAACCGGCATTTCAAAACGTCAAATCCAATTTTTGACCAAATTGTTTTTGATTTTCAGTACTAAAATTTTTTAAAAATAGTTCGAGTCTTTTAGTTCCAACCCTATTAAAGTTAGCCGAAAGTTTGCAGCCGAAAGTAAAAAGTCGATAATGCAGATTATGTTATTAAGAGATCTAGAGTGTTATGTCTGGAGATGGATTGCATTGATGTGACTTGTCCAAAGCTATCGCAGGAAAAAAATTCAGTTCAAGTTTCCCGTGGGAAATTTCGGAAAATTCGATTTTCCAAAAATCATTAGAAAACTTGTATAAAATCAGCATCTAGAGTGTTATGCCTGAAGATGGATTGCATTGATGTGATTTGACAATAGGTATCAGTGGACAAAAATTTAGTTCAAGTTTCCTTTGGGAATTCTCGGAAAATTGGATTTTCCAAAAATCGTTAGAAAATTTGTATAAAATCAGCCTCTAGAGTGTTATGTCTGGAGATGGATTGCATAGATGTGACTTGTCAATAGCTATCGCAGGAAAAAAATTCATGGATGAATAAAACAACCGCTAGAGCGTTATGTTTGGAGATGGATTGCATTGATGTTACTTGTCAATAGCTATCGCAAGAAAAAAAATTCAGTCCATGTTTCACGTGGGAAATTTCGGAAAATTCAATTTTCCAAAAATCGTTATAACATTTGTATAAAATCAGCCTCTAGAGTGTTATATTTGGAACTGGATTGCATTGACGTGATTTGTCCATAGCAATAGCAGAAAAATTATTCAGTTCAAGTTTCTCGTGAGAAATTTCTAACATTTTTGGAAAATCGAATTTTCCGAGATTTCCCACTGGAAAATTTATATGAATTTTTTTCTTCTATAGCTATTAATAAGTCACATCAATGCAATCAATCTCCAGACATAACACTCTAGAGGCTGATTTTATTCAAATTTTCTAATGATTTTTGGAAAATCGAATTTTCCGAGATTTCCCACAGGAAAATTGAAATGATTTTTTTTTGATTTTTGGAATGTCGAATTTTCCGAGATTTCCCACTTGAAACTTGAACTGTATTTTTTCCTGTGATAGCTATTGACACTCTAGAGGCTGATTTTCTTCGATAGCTATTGACAAACCACATAAAAACGATCCAACTTCAGATATACACTCTAGATCTAGAGTGTGGTTTTATTCCAATTTTTTTAATTTTTCTGATTTTCTGATATTGATTGGGTTAAACAAAGTTTTCCACGTAAAACTATTTACAAAAAATTTTATTTAAATCCATGTTTCCTATTTACTTTCGGCTGATAACTACTAAATTTTTTAGTTTTCGGCTGGAATGTTAATAGCAAATCTACATTATTGACTTTGACTTTCGGCTGGAATCTTTCAGCTGGGATTGCACAATATTCCTTACCATTCTTGTACTTTCGGCTGAACTACCATAATCTACATTACCGACTTTTCACTTTCGGCTCGCAACTTTCAGCTAACTTTAACAGTATTAAGTTCCGTTTTATTTGTAGAAACTTTTATTAAAATTGATTTCATTTCATTAAAAAAAATGATTTCATTTCATTAAATAATTTCATTAATTTTAATAAAATTTTCTTAGAATAAGGTGGATCTTATATATTTGAACTGTTTCTTAATAATTTTCGTATTTCAAAGTAAATCAATTTAGCCAAAAATTGTGTTTGTAGTTTTTATATGCAGGTTTTCCGCCTTGCAAAGGGCAGTGCCTTAACAGCTAACTGTATTATTGTGTATCGTTAATAATCAATGATGATTAGTAGGCTTAGGATTTAATATGTACCGAAAATAGCTACCTAAAACTGCCAAAGATGTGGTAAAGATGATTTTAATTCACTCGTTTAAGAAAAAGTACCAAAGTTTTGGCTATAAAGTTCGCCAAACATTCCCTTCCACTAAAAAACACCGTGACGGTTAAGACGCTATTAAAATAGAGTAGAATTATACGGTGACTCAGTCCCAGATTTGTCAAGCTATTTGGTCGATACCAATCTTAAGAACGAGTATACTGTCTTTTTGCAAATTTTCAGCCATAACTTTCACCAGCTCTCCTAATAATACATAAGCCCACGAATAAAAAAAACAAATACAAAATCTGGTTTTCTAGAAGAACTTCGTTCCATCACAGGATGTATGTACAGTAAACTATGGGTGTGTTCTAATTTAACGTTTGATTTGTTCTTAATTTATTGGTTTAACTTAACTAGTTCAGGCAAAGGTAAAACTTTGTTTAGCTTCTAAAAAATATTGTTTGGCTTAAATGTATGTGCTTTATCAAATTTTAAGCTAAGTATCAATACGTAGTTTTCGAAAGAAAATTAAAAAAAATAAAAAAAAAATTATAAAAATACATAAAATAACCCAACATATTTGAATATATGTAGAAATTTATGTTTGAATACAAGAGATAATGGATTTTATGTATGTTTGGATTCGAAAGAGTGGTTCGTCGTAATAAAATTTATTATATGTGCTAAAGTGAGTTTTAGTTTCTACAGCTTGTACTGGCGTATCGATGTGACCAATTGATACTAATCAAAGGGGATGGTGTATATCAATTGTGGTTTTTTAATTTTGTTTTTCATTAATCGCATTTTTATGTGTGCTGCAGATTGGAAAATTACCAAAAACATTGTAGATATAAAACTGTATTTATTTTGACTAAGATGGATGCCCTTTAATATGGTTGTGTCCATGATGCCACTTGAACATCAGGAATTATCAGGTTAAATGTCCAAAGACTGCGCTTATAAAACGATATCGACGTATTTAGGTTAGGAGTGGGCAAGCACCTTTGTAAATCAAACGTAAACACTCCTTTTGATTTATTATCCATACCAGTTGCCACTTTGTCCTTTCGCTTTTCATCATATGGAAAATCAGCATTTTCTTGACAAATGCGTTGCTCTTCTAAAAGGCTCGCCCTCTCTGAACCTAGTGCAATTTTCATTTTGCTGTTAAGAACATCAAACTTATTGTAGTGGCGTTACTAGGTACCCGCAAAATGCGCAGCCGCGGGGCTCCACGGATTTTGGGGCCATGAAGTTTCCTTTATTAGTTCAAATTTAGGATTGGATAGCTCAGAGTAAGTAAGGTTAAAACAATTTGTAACTGTTGGTATTAAATATTTTCTTAACACATTCTCAACCATTTGCTCTCGGTCCTGACTCGAGAGAAATTAAAATGGCTTTAGTTTCTGACCGGTGTTTAGATTGGAATAAAATTAGCTAAACTCGTTTGAAACCAAAGTTTCGATATCAAACGACAACGATTTAAGTGTTTGCGTGGTTGATTTATGTGTATTACTCATTTAAGTTTTGCGTAACTCCAAGTTTACCCGTTTCACATTTAAAAATCAACCTTCTACAAATCAAATTGAATTTTTAGCCAAACAAATCAACCTTTCCCAAATCAAGTTTTGATTAGAAAAGGTCGAATTTTATTTGGCAACAGATAAACTTTATTTTGCAAAAGGTTAAATTTAATTTGAAAAAGGGAGACCATTTTGCTGTTCACTTTCATGAATTTGGCAACTAGTAATGGTGTTTTTTCTTTGGGTTATTTTTGGTGGGGTTTCCTGATTTTGGAAATTCTCGCTTCCTAATTTCAGATTCGCTTGTCTCAGGTTTCATCTTTTGATCACTTTTTAAACTTTCTCGGGATTTTTCGAGTTTATTCTTATTGTATATCGTTTTTTTGAGCTTAGCCTTAAGTTGCTTAGTAGAATAAGTAACAATAAGTAACTTGACAAATAATTCCATATTAACAGTCTTTCCCATATTTTATTGTACATTAATATTCAGATTTTCCGGTATTATTGAAATTGTTCGAGATCAATTGATATTCACATATTACAAAGATTTTTCGAATTTTTCTGGGGTAATCGAGATTATTGCGCGGTTTATTCTAGATTTCTTAAGTTTTTCGAGATTTTTAAAAAAATTCGAATTTATTCGAATTTTGTAAGTCAATGTTCTGCGCTTTGCTGTGAGTTGTAAGAAGTTGCAGAGTTACACAATACAAATCTGAATGGTAATATTTAACAGAGTTTTTGTGATTATGCCAAAATTCAATATTTCTCCGATTTTCTGTAGGTTGTTCGAAATTATTCAAAATTATTTCAATGTCCAGGTTATTTACGTTTTACATGGCGGTGATTAGTACGTATAGGATTACCTTTGGTTTTACATACTTACAGATAATTTGATATTTGAGAACTTTGAATAATATTCAGGATACTTTGAAAATTCGACATTTTGGAGATTATTTCGAAATTCTTGATATTTTTCAAATTATATACAACACTTCTGATGATTTATCGATATATTTAGAACTCGTCATCACCTATAGTTGAAAGATCTTTTGTTTTATTTGAGGTCATTCATTCACATTCTGTTTCATCTACTTTTGAGTAAACCAATTGGTTTTCTTACACATGGAACGCTCGAAAATGGAAACATATTTTGGATGAAGGATATTTACATTGAGAACAAACATTCTGAACTTTTTCCGAAAAATACGCTTTGTAATATCACATTTCTGAGCAAAATGATTTTGAGTTGAAAAGTTTCGATAAGTGAAAGCTCTTAAAACTAAAATTTTTTGACATCTGTTGTAAATACATGATTTATGCGCATAAAACGAAAGACAGAATTTATGAAAAGGCACAAAAATTAACGAAAATGTATAAATACATTATCAAGTTTAAAGCTTATTGAGAACAAAAACTCTAAATTAATCCCAAAATACCGCATTTCTTTATAATACCAAATTTAACAGTCAAAAGGTTTGGTTTCAAAAGCTCTTAACCACAATAATTTACATTGAGCACAAATATTCTAAGTCCTACCCAAAAGTTCCGGCATTCCTTGTAATATTAATTTTCGAAGCTAAATGGTTAGTTTAAAAAGCTTTAATAAGTGAAAGCTTTTAAAATTAAAGCTCCTGGCAAATTTTTCAAATATATAATAAAATATTTTATTTAAAATTTTATTAAAACCCTGAAATTATTAAAAGGCTCACAAATGTTAAGTTTAAAATTTAATCCAAAATCCCACCTTCCTCTAAACTGTCAAATTTTCAGAATAAAAAGTAAAATGATATGGGTTAAAAAGCTCAAAAGTTCAAACGCAAAAAGAATAAAATTAATTATTAAAATTTAAGCTTATTCGAAACAAACATTCTAAATGTATACACAAACGATAAAAATAGTAACAGAATTTTGAGATAAATAGTTTGAAAAGTTTTCGATCAGTGAAATCTCTAAAAACTAAAACCTTGTCATTTTTGGCAAATACTTATTTTTTGCACATGAAAAGACTCAGCAATTTTAAACTTAAACCCAAATACATAGTAAATATTTATTATCAAGCTTAAAGCACATTGAACACCAATATCCAAAAATTCCACCTTCCTTTGTAGTATCAAATTTTAGAGTTAAATCTTTTGGTTTCAGAACCTCTTAAAACTAAAAGCTTTTGATGATTCATAATTAGCTTTGAAAACAAATATTCTAAATTTTCTAAACTAACTAAACTTTGAAAACATATATTCTAAATTTTGTTCTAAATTTCTAAAGGATATTTACATTGAGAACAAATATTCTAACTTTTTCCAAAAAATACGCTTTGTAATATTACATTTCTAAGCAAAATGATTTGATTTGAAAAGCTTCGATAAATAAAAGCTCTTAAAACTAAAATGTTTTAACATTTCCAAATACATGATTTATGCTATACAAATCAAGCTTAAAGCTCACTGAGAACAAAAATTCTAAATTAATCCCAAAATACAACATTGGTTTTTTATAATTTAACAATCAAAAGATTTGATTTGAAAAGCTCTTAAAACTACAAGCTCTCAATAATTTATTGTACATTGAGCACCAAAATTCTAAGTCCTACCCAAAGTTCCGTCATTCCTTGTAATATCAAATTTCGAACCAAAATGGTTAGTTTAAAAAGCTTCGATTAGTGAAAGCTCTTAAAGCTAAAGCTCTTGGCAATTTTTTCAAATATATAATAAAATATTTTATTACAAATCTTATTAAAACCCTGAAATTATTAAAAAGCTCAAAAATGTTAAGTTTAAACTCAAAAAATATGGATTAATTGTCAAGCTTAAAGCATATTGAAAACACAAATTTATTCCAAAATCCCACCTTCGTTTAGACTATCAAATTTGAGAATAAAAAGTAAATGATTTGGGTTTGAAAAGCTTCGATATGTGAAAGCTCCTAAAATTAAAATTTCGACGAATGCATAATTTATGTTCATAAAACATTTGAAGAAAAACCTCAAACTATGAAATGGCTCACAAACGTTAAGTTCAAACGCAAAACTCATAAAATATTTATTAATTTTAAAGCTCATTGGAAACAAACATTCCAAATGTATAGAAACGTTACAAATGGTAATGGAATTTTGGGATAAATTGTTTGAAAAGTTTCGATCAGTGAAAGCTCTTGAAACTTTTGGCAAATACTTATGCACATGAAGCATTGTAACAAAAACCTAAAATTATTAAAAGACTCATAAATTTTAAGATTAAACCCAAATACGTAGGTATAAATGAATTATTAAACTTAAAGCACATTAAACACAAATATTATAAATATATTCAAAAATTCCATCTTCCTTTGTAGTATCAAATTTTAGAAATAAATCTTTTGGATTGAAAACCTCTTAAAACTAAAAGCATTTGATGATTGATAATTAACTTTGAAAACAAATATTTTAAATTTTACTTAGAATTTTGTCACCCTTTGTACTATCAAATTCCTGAGTGAATTTATTTGATTTGGAAAGCTATGACACGTGAAATCTCTTAAAACTAACACCTCAACATTTTTTTTGTAAATACATATCTTTTGCTCATAAAACATTTTAAGAAGAACCTTAATTATTGAAAATTCTCCAAAATGTTAAGTTCAAACCAATAAGGTATAAATTAACTATCAAGCTTAAAGCTCATTGAAAATAATTTTTTTAAATTTATCTGAAAATACCAATTTCCTTTAAAATATCAAGTTTCGCAGTAAAATGGTTTGGCTTGAAAATCTCTTAAAACTAAAATCTTTTGATCATTGATGATTAACTTTGAGAACAAATATTATTATAAGTTTTAGGAAAATTCCATCACCCTTTGTGAAATCATGTTTCTGGTTAAAATGGTTTGGTTAAAAAAGCTTTGATAACAGAAAGCTTATAAAATTAAAAGTTTCTAATTTTTTGCAAATACATTAAACAATTTCGTGGTAAACTGCAGATTTTTTGCTCAAGGTCTGAAGGTCTGTGAGCAACTGCTACAATTTAAGCTGTAGTTTCTGTCGTCCACACAATACACTATATTTGGCAAACCTTTATCGACAAGCTAGCACATATCATTTAGAAGGTAGTTTCAATCTTCAAAATAAATCGTGGATCAGTTTATGCACTCTAATTGTCGTGCAAGGCTGCTGACCTCGGTATAGTAACTTGTCTGCTACATCCAATATGTTACATGTGTAGTCTTTCTTTTCTCCTAAAACGTCAAAGAAAATTTCTTAAAGAAACTATTTTTTTCTAATTACGTAAGTGTTGAGAAGTCGGATATCACACATCTTTTCAAGGGGACAGCCCTAAGGTCGGCGCAAGAAATTTAGAAATTGAAATTTGACCGCTAATTTAGTGTTTATTCACTAAAATGTACATATTTTGTGTCCAAAGAAATTATCAAATAATAGAATTTTAAATATTTATTTCAATAAGAGCATTACCTCTTGAGCCTTAATCAATGTCTTTACAATTATTTTTCGGGATGAATACCGTTTGATTAACAGTTTTCAATATTTTTTTCTGGATGGATTGAAAGTTTTCTTAAATTTTAGCCGAGACGCACATTTAAAAAAAGCCTTTTCGGGATGAACATTTTGTACTATCGTCTCATACGTTGCGGGTGTCTGGTAATATATTTGTACTTTGCATCTTAGTGTTTTCTCGTCACATAACATAACATCATTAAAATTTAAGCAAACGAAATGAAAATTAAAATCACCAACAAATTTTCGTCTCAATCAAAATAACACGACGTGTAAAGTTTCTGTAAGTAAAACAAATTGTCAATGTCAAATCTTATGACAAGCATAACGAGAAAAAGTTTAGAACCGCTTAAAAAGATGTTGAGTAAGCTTTATGTATTTTTTTTCCATTTCATTTCATGTATTTGGTGTTTAAGTATATAGTGATAGTGAGTGCTTTCTATATGAGAATACGGAATTCATATCGCAACGTAATAAATCAATAAACAAAAATAAAATATTTCTTGTCACATATCAAATTTTCTCAAAAACAAAACATATTTTCTCATAAAATAAATATTTTCCCGTTTTTATTTATTATCCCCGTGAGGAAAATTTTTATTTTTTTTTGTTTTTTTTTCATCATTACATCTTATTATTTATGTATATAAACAATTGTTGTTAGTTCAAATATATTTTTTTAGTCTACGAGCCTGGGAAAAACCAAAAAATTGACAAGAAAAGCTTGCCTGAAACTCTTTTCTTTTATTTCTATATAGTATATATTCAGTTTAGTTTACCAGTTGTGCTTTCGCCCCATTGTTTTGCCAGTATCATTGTTTTTTTGTTTGTCGTATTTTGTCAACAATAATAAGTTTTTTTTTTTTTTTTTGGAAAATAAAAATTTCAATTAGAAAAGCACAAGTACACCAATAAAAGCTCTTTTTATATTTGTAGCCACTGTGTATTTTAAATAACCATTTTTTTTTTTTTTGTTGTTTCACTGGAGTTTTAGTTTTATTTTTCTGCTACTCCTCAGGATATGTATACAAATATACAGAAAAGCAGCAGAAACGTTAAAATAATAGAAAACAAGGAAACCGAAATATAAATTTACTTTGTATGGAAAATGCATAATTTCGGTATAAAGAATTTCAACAACCAAAATCTGAAACTGGGAAATAAAATAATTTTCTTTTAACTTTGCAACAATAACCGTTGCTTGCGGTGTATTTGTGATTTTTCTGTTGAATTATTTTCTATCTTGGTTGGTTTACATTTTTTATTTTTGTGTATTCGATTGTACAAAACAACTAGCAATTATAGCGCTCAAGATGAAATGATTTTGCTGCAGAATATTTTGATTAATTTTTAATATACCATATGAGTCATATTTTAAGACAGAAGAATCATGGCTGTGATTCTAATTTAGATGTGTGGTTTTTGCTTTCACAATTACTATTTGAATACTACCGGGTTGAAACTAAACTTCACTAATTACAGAACAAAGGATTCTTCATCATCCTGATATTAGCTCAACGATACTGTTATAGCTGACACAAAATTGATATACTTGTGGTTATCCAAACAAACTCCAACATCAATGCAACAAACAAGTCTTCTGTTATAGCTCCTTCCGGCGGCCGACACGTTTTTTACTTGAGATAGGTTCTGTAGAAAGTTGCGGGTCCACTGTCATCGTAAACACATGGAACGAACAAATCATTCGTGTTTCTAAAACAAAAATTACAAAAAAACTTCACTTTGGGGCCAGTAAGACCTTCCCAAAGAATAACCCATTAAGAAGAAAAATTGAGAACAAAAGAAATCATGAATCATGTTATAAAAATAAAACATGTTATATTTCCTCTAAATTCAGTGACCAAACAAACAAAAACATAATCTTCTACTGACACCGAAATCATCAGCATTATATTAATAGGCAAACATGAGTTTTGTGACCCCTTTTACGCCGAAATCGATTTTCATATAAATTGCACCATTCGAAAGGTATTCTTTTGTAGGTGTGTGCGATCTTTGTTAAACGAAAATCGGTTGAATATTACAGACAGAATTGACTCAGATAATTTCTACCTCAAGTGTATGAGTTTTGTTCTTGCTGTTGTTTTTCTCCGCTACATACCCAGATAATCTAGTTGGTCATTTTAAATTTACTATAAATACAATTCTGCATAATTTTACTTCTCATAGTTGTAGTTCAATGAGTTTGCGTTGTTCATTTTGTAGTGCCAAATATTTTTTAGAAGTCACTTTACGAAACACAAAGGCGTTCACCTTATGTTGCCATAAAGGCAATATTCATTTGCCTCCTCTAGGTCAGAACACATTCTTCTAAAATGTTTGTGAGCGAAATTTACGTTCAATAATTCAACATTTGCAATGGTTGCAATGTTTGCAAAAAATATTTCTTAAATGGGCGGTTGATATGTATGTTCGGATTGAAGGCACAGGTTGCATTTTATTTGTTAAAATCAGGCCACATTACGTACAGAAGTTTATTATAATTTAACTAATTTTGTGCACAATTTTCCAAATTGATCTCATAGAGTTCATGCTGTGGGCCGTAAGATCATTTTACCATCAACTTTTATTGGTTCCCCACGCAATATGTATCAAACCAATTTAGATGGAATGTCAATCGTATAACATTTCAGTGAGCCTTCCACAATCCACAATTGTCTGGTAAGCAAATGTTCTTCAAAGAAGATAGACGTGTTTTTTCTATCCTCTTCAAAAATTTAATTTTATTTTATTTTTATCTTTTTTGTATTATAATTTTAATTCTATTCAATTCAATTTTAGTGAAATAATAATTAAGTATAAGAGTTAGTATTTAGTAGTATTTACTAATTAAAGTGTAATTTTAAAAAATACAATCCACCGGGATGCATTTATCATGCGATGTTTTATAGTTATAGATAAAGAAATCAAAATTCTTGATTTCTTGATTAAGTGCATGATTTTAACTTTTGTGTGGTTATACATGGAATTTAATTACTAAAATCTAATAATTGGATCGTATTAAATTGATTTTAAGTTAAATTGATATACGTCGTAGTTAATTTCATATCTGATTTTATTTTAACGCTTACTTGAATGTGTTCTTGTGGTTCAACAAAAATGTTTATACAGGCCGTCTCGTTCGCTCTTTACACAGATCCTATCAAGGACATGTACTATATATTATTGGTTTCGGTTTTTCCTGTATCTTAATACATAGAACAGTAATGTTTGTATGTTTGCTATACGGGTATTATCTCTATCTCTCTATACCTATATAAAAATGACGTGTGTGTTTGTAACACTAAAACTCAAGAACCACTGCACCGATTTTAATAAAAATTTGTATGTATGTTTTATGGGTCGTGAGGAGTGTTTTCGTATAGTTTATTTTTTGTCCGATAGATAGCGCAAGATTTTTTTTTTTTTTTTTTCAAGTATAAAAAATTATTTTCACTAGATTTTAATAAGTATCGTTGGGTATATCTTTAAAAAAAAAAAAAAAACTATTTTACAAACGAATGCACATTACGGTGTGTTGCGAAATAATAATAATACAAAAAATAAACAATATTTCAGTCATCACACGATCAAAACCAGCAGATGAATTAAACGCGTGTTTAGAATGATCTCATTTGTTCAAAAACTATAACTTACTGTAAACATGCGGGCACAATTACAAAACGATGCATCATCCCATTTATTTGCCAACCAATTATTGGATATTGGAAACGGAAAAATTGCTATAGATAATACAACAGGATTAATAACATTGCCTCTCGATTTCTGTGTTACAAATGAATCAAAAGAAGATTTACTTTTAACTGTATATCCCAATATTGCACTTAATTATACAAATCATTGCGTTAGTGACTTTAATATTGACATTTAAAGTAAGATTTGTGGCCAAACCAAAACATACAAATCCATTGATTGCGTTATGGATCCAGATGAAGTGGTGAACTGGGTTCAATTTCTAAATTCACTTGATTTGCCTGGAAATCCACGCCACATTCTACAATTAAAAATTGGTATGCCAATAATTCTTTTACGCAAATTAAATCCACCACGGGTAGGCCGCGCTTAAAGACATTTCTAGTTTTATTCTAATCAATATTTTTACATAATACGGATATTTTAAATCAAAAAAATTTACAAAGTATTAAAAAGAATTTAAAGGTAATAAATAAAAAATGTATGATACAAGGTAAAGTTAAATCGACATTTTTATTTATTTGTTATGCAGATTTTATATGTGAAAATTAAAATGCCGCGTAAAGTTTCAAATATTGGTCGCAACACATGTCGAAACAATCAAATAAGAACACGACGTTGAAATGAAATACCAGCTGAACATAGAGAACGGATTGGAAGGGTTAGATTGCAAATATCACAGTTACGTGCAAATGAATCAGCTGAACAATACGAATTAAGAAATGAATCAAATCGAATTGGAAATAGACAAGCAAGAAGAAGCACATCAAATACAAATAAGATAATATTTAATAAGCTTGCTTTTCGTTATGATCATACAATTGATTATAGCTTAAATCCAATTATTACTATAAGCGGTATGAATAACATTTGTGTGCATTGCAAAGCTTTAAAATTCAAAAATGAAGCTCATGGCTTGTGTTGTGCAAATGGTAAGGTAAATTTGCCAGTTTTAATTGATCCACCAGAGCCATTGCTAACATTAATTTCGGGAACAACACAACAGTCGAAGCATTTTTTATCAAACATAAAAAAAAATAAAAAATACAATAACTCTCAATAACTCGAAAATACAATAACTCTTTTCAAATGACTTCTTTTGGTGCTACAAATATTATTACTAATAATTTCATGCCAACATTTAAAGTTCAAGGCCAAATTTATCACTCAGCAGGCTCTTTATTACCACTTCCAGATGATACACATAAATGTCTACAAATTTATTTTATTGGAAATTCTGATGATGAATTAAATGTACGTTGTGAAATCAATTCATGTACAAGAAGAGTAATTATAGAATCATTACAAAATTTATTTCATGAACATAATGAACTAATTAAATTATTTAAAACGTCGCTTGAAAAAATGCCATCGGATAATCATAGAATAGTAATTAGAGTCGATAAAACTCCTATTGGAGAACACTCTAGAAGATTTAATGCACCAACAATCAATGAAGTTGCGCAAAGTTATTGCTGGAGACCTATTTGAATCACGTGACATTATATTACATCGCAGAAATGATAGACTTCAACGTGTTTGTGAAACACATAGGTCTTATGATGCATTACAATATCCAATTATATTTTGGCAAGGACAAGATGGATATCATATTCAAATTAAAATGATAAATCTAGTAAATGATAAACAAATATTTATTAAATTTTTCTATTAAACAAAATAAATATTATATTAATAATTAATATAGGCGAAGAATTAAATAAAAAAGTAAGTGCTATGAATTATTATTCATATAGACTTATGATACGGGAAAATGAAGAAAATCATATATTAAAATATCGCCAATTATTTCATCAATATATTGTTGATATGTACGCGAAAATAGAAACAGAACGTTTATTTTATATTCGATTAAATCAAAAAAAAATACGTTCAGAAGAATACATACATCTTCGTGATGCAATAAATAATGATGGAAATGTCAACAATATTGGAAGAATGACAGTTTTACCAGCAACGTTCACTGGAAGTCCAAGACATATGCATGAATATGCACAAGATGCAATGTCATATGTTAGAAAGTACGGACGCCCAGATTTATTTATAACCTTCACATGTAATCCCAAATGGGATGAAATAAAACAAAATTTATTTCAAGGTCAAACATATACAGATCGTCATGATATTATAGCACGTGTCTTTAAACAGAAACTTAAGTCATTACTGGATTTAATAACGAAACATGAAATTTTTGGCGAAACACGTTGCTGGATGTATTCCATCGAATGGCAGAAAAGAGGATTGCTACATGCCCACATTTTAATTTGGTTAGTAGCACAAATAACACCAAACGAAGTTGATAATATAATTTCTGCAGAAATTCCAGATTTAACAACTGATCCAGAATTATTTGAAATTATTAAACAAAATATGAATCATGGTCCATGTGGTGCATATAATATCAATTCACCTTGCATGATTAACGGTAAGTGCTTAAAACGATACCCAAGAGCATTAATATCAGAATCAATTACAAGCATTGATGGTTATCCATTATATCGTCGGCGCTCAATTGAGGATAATGGTCAATCTTTCATTATAAAAATTAAAAATGAAGAAATTGAAATAGATAATAGATGGGTTGTACCGTATTCACCACTATTATCTAAAGCATATAAAGCACATATCAACGTTGAATATTGCAATTCCGTGAAATCAATAAAATATATTTGCAAATATGTAAACAAAGGGAGTGATATGGCAGTTTTCGGTGTAACATCTAATACTAACACAAATATTGATGAAATTACACAATATCAAATGGGACGTTATATAAGTAGCAATGAAGCTATCTGGCGAATTTCATCATTTCCAATACATGAACGACATCCAACCGTTGTTCATTTAGCGATTCATCATGAAAATGGACAAAGAGTTTACTTTACTACACAAAATGCACTACAAAGAGCAGAACAACCACCACTAACAACTTTAACTGCATTTTTTTCATTATGTCAAACTGATTCATTCGCAAAAACATTACTATATTCAGATATTCCAACTTATTACACTTGGAACATATCTAAAAAAATATTTGAACGTCGTAAACAAGGAACTCGAGTTGAAGGCCAAATAACTATATTTTCTATCCATGCCTTAGGAAGATTACATGCTGTACACCCAAACAATGCAGAATGCTACTATTTACGTTTATTATTAGTTAATGTTCATGGACCAACATCATTCGAAAATTTAAGAACAGTAAATAATAATATATGTGTAACATATCGAGAAGCATGTCAACTATTAAATTTGCTTGAAAACGATGAAAATTGGGATAATACAATTGCCGATGCATCGATTTCTTCTGCACCACATCAAATACGTATACTATTTTCCATAATAATAACAACATGTTTTCCATCAAGTCCATTACAATTATGGGAAAAATATAAAGATTGTATGACGGAAGACATTTTACATCGTATACGTTCAAATACACTAAATTATGATTTACAATTCACAATAGATATGTATAATCGAACATTAATTTTAATTGAAGATATTTGTTTATCAATTGCAAACAAAACATTATCACAATTAGGATTGACAGCGCCCAATCGTTTAGTAAATGATATCACCAATATTGAAATCCAACGCGAACAAAACTTTGATATACATTTATTAAATGAATATTTACAAGAAAATTTACAAAAAATGAATCAACAACAAAACCATGTTTATGATACAATTCTGTCAGCTATAAATAATCAAAGAGGTGGATTATACTTTTTAGATGCTCCAGGAGGAACCGGAAAAACATTGTTGATATCATTAATTTTGGCAAATATAAGATCTCAAAAAAACATAGCATTAGCAATTGCTTCTTCAGGTATAGCAGCAACATTATTAGATGGCGGTAGGACTGCTCATGCAGCATTAAAACTCCCATTAAATATGCAAATAATTGAAACACCAACATGTAACATATCAAAAACATCAGGAATGGCAAAAGTATTGCAACAATGCAAAATAATAATCTGGGACGAATGCACAATGGCACATAAAAAATCATTAGAAGCATTAGATAAAACATTAAAAGATTTACGCAATAATCAACAGTTATTCGGTGGTACAACAGTATTATTATCAGGCGATTATAGACAGACACTACCTGTTATACCACGATCAACTCCAGCTGATGAATTAAATGCGTGTTGAAAATCATCTAATTTATGGAGAAACGTTCAAAAATTAAATTTAACAAGAAATATGCGTGTTCATTTGCAAAACGATGAATCCGCTGTAACATTTTCCAAACAATTATTGGACATTGGAAATGGAAAAATTCCAATTGATATTACAACTGGTTTAATTACATTTCCACATAATTTTTGTATTTTAAAAGAATCAAAAGAAGAATTAATTAAAAGCGTATATACAAATATTGTACAACAATACAAAAATCATAATTGGTTAAGAGAACGAGCAATATTGGCAGCAAAAAACAAAAACGTTACTGATTTATATATTGCCATTCAAAATAAAATTGTTGGTGAAACATTTGCATATAAATCAATAGATTGTGCTATAGATCAAGACGAAGTGGTAAATAATCCTACAGAATTTTTAAATTCATTAGATTTGCCTGGAATAGCACCACATATTCTTCAATTAAAAATTGGTGTACCAATCATTTTATTACGTAATATTAATCAACCAAAACTTTGTAATGGTACACGACTTGCTGTTAAAAAATTAATGACAAATGTCATTGAAGCAACCATATTAACTGGCAAATACAAAGGTGAAGAGGTTTTAATCCCACGCATTCCAATAATTCCATCAGATGTGCCATTTAATTTTAAAAGAATACAATTTCCAATACGTCTAGCTTTTGCTATGACTATAAACAAATCACAAGGTCAGTCATTTCAAGTTTGTGGTCTAAATTTGGAATATCCATGCTTCTCACACGGTCAGTTATATGTTGGATGCTCACGTGTATGAAAACCTTCGTCATTACACATATGTGTACGCACCTGAAGGTACAACTAAAAATGTTGTATACCAAAAAGCATTGGAATAAATCAATAAATCAAACAATTTTTATCTAATTAAAATATTTTTAATTTAATTTTTCATTATAATTTTAATTTAATAAAATACAAAAATTAAAAACAAAATATAATCTTTAATTTAAAATGCCAAAAAAAAATAATGTTTTATTCCAGATTGTTACGATGATACCTAGAGTAGAATAGATTGAGTTAATTGATAACGCAAAGTTCTACAGTACTAAAATGCAATTTTCCATGATAAAACTGTTCTTAATGAATAAAATTCTGTGAAGAAAAGAAATTAATTAAAAAGTGATTTAAAAAGTGTTTTAGTGCGATATAAAAATTATAAGTTAGTAATCAGTAAAATTGTCCGATAATAATAAAAAACTGATTTTGTGAATTATCGTTAATAAATTATGATGAAATAATTTTTATGCTCAAAAAATAAAATTCGTTATAAATTGAAGTGTTGTGTTTTATTTAAAATCCAGTGGTACGAATCTTGATTGACAAGACAAAAACGTAACAATATGTTTATCAAAAAATAAAAAAAACTTACACGTCCAGCAAAGCGGGCAGGGTACAGTTAGTTTGTATATAAAATAATGAAAACATGTTACGCCTTCTGCTACGCACATGGAATATTGTAGAAAAATATTTACCTTCAATGTGTGTTGGTGGTTTAGTATCTAAGATTCTGTTATTTTTGTTTTTGTGTTGTTTTCTCTCTTTGTGTGAATTGGTTTTGATTCATGAAACAACACAACGGAAATTTTAGTGTATTCTACTCAAATAGGATTCTTATACTTCGTATAATCGAGTAAGTTTGAGTCGAATCGGAAACCGCCTTATATAATCCATATCAAATAGTTTTTTTAGGCATGATTAATTTTTTGTACATAGTATTATTACCTGCATTAAATTAAATTAAATTAATTTAATTAATATTAAAAGAAAACAAATTAACTAAACTATATAAATAAAATACTAATTTGGAAATATTAATTTTGAGTTGAATTGAGATTTGGTTTGCAGCACATAATGACGTATTTATTTATGCATGCCAAATTTCGATTAAACGAATGTGAACAACGTGGAATTATGTAAAAGCAAATCGAGAGGCGAAATGTATTTTACTTAATTATTAACTTAATGGAGTTATTAAAGTTAAGGTTGCAGTTTTCACATACAAACGTCAATATTACTTATATGGCGCACCGATAAATTTTTAAGAATATAATGTTTCAATTTCCTTTCATAGATTTATTATTTTACTTACTTTGCATGCTTGATTTTGCAGGGTAATATGTCCATAAACGGAGTTAAAGTTTTATGGGAGTATATAAATAATAAATGTCGAAGATGTTTATTTTGTTTATTTTCATTATGTCAAGAGGATTAGTAAAATTACAACATTAATAATAGTAATAATTTTTGATGTCCTGATTTAGAATTAAGGAATCCTGAGTTCTGGCATTGGATTGCAGAGGAACGAGCATCTAATCTTGTAGTTAAAATGTGTTGTCTTGTGCTAACCTGTTTATCATTTATCATTTATTCTACTAATAATTATCTAACTATTAATCGGTTAGGAGTCTGCAAACGGGTTGAGTCTGTCCCAACTAATAATCATATCATATCCATTGGTTTTTTGTATGTGTAAATGGGTGTACGGTGTGCTCAGGAACACTGAGGATCCTGTTATAGTAATTATTTATATAATTAATAAAATTTTTATTCATATTGATTCGTATTGATTGTCACCTAGCAAATCGTCAAAATGTTGTGTTTCGGGAAAATTCCGAGAATGAGGCTTTTGCAAATCGTTTAAGGACAAAATTATTGGAATCTGCTAATGAATTTTGGTATATTGTATAGTGTATTTGTATTTTCGTATAGTGTTTGTATACTGCTGTATTACGTTTAGAATAACAGAGGAAAAATTGAACTAAAAGGAAACGTGGAATTGAAAAATTTTTATGTCGATTGTAAGTATGTTGTGTCTCACAAAGATATTAAATTGTTTAACTTACAGTTGCTTTTGTTGCATGTTCAGCATGTTCCTTATAAGTTTGGAGGTTATTTTTGGTATTACATAAGCTGTGATGTCGATGTTGAACTGGGTGTCGGTTCTAAATCGCACTAAAAATGAAGATAAACCTTTTGAACTGCCAGCTTCACTGTGTTGTTACTTATAAAATTTAAACGATATTTAATACATCGCGAATTTTTCTTTTACTTTTAATTTTTATTATTTATTAATTTCAAATAAACTCATGTTAATTAACAATTTCATGTCTATTTTTAATTTTCACTTATCATACTGGTCGCAATACTTATACTGACGATAGTGCTTAGAATTTATAAAAAATTTTATGAAGAGGGCTTCTTCGTTGTCGCTGAATTTTAAATAAAAAAAAGAAACACCCTATCTTCAATTATGTACAAAATAAATTTATTTTTTCGCAATATATATTTTGGTATTCGCCTTGGTAGTTGTTTTTTAAAAGAAGACTGATTACAAATTTGCACTAGATTTTATAAACTTTTCAATATAATTGTTGGCCTATTTTATGATAGATGTCCTATGTGATGTGATTATCTATAAAGTGCTATAAAGTATTGAACATATTCTAAAATTAAAGTACAATATTTTACGGTAGCTGACCAATGGTATAATTATGCTATAAATGTATTGATTTTGATCGATATAAATATATACAATTTTAACATTTGTAATGTTTTTGATTGTCAAATTAAATTCTAGTAAACAATGCAACAGGTAAGAACTTTTAATTGATTTTGAATAAATATAATAATAACTTAATTCTACCGATTTTCTATTATTTCAGAACTATTCAATTATTTCATTTACATTCAAGACTTTTCATAATTCAACAAAAGATAAGAGAAATGTTATATAAACTTTAAAAGATAAAAACTTTGATTTTTTTATAGATTTTAGGTTATAAGATTTATAACAACAAAAAATTGGCAATATTGGAAATATCAGAACAAGGCTAGGTAACTATTTACATGATTAATTCTAATTATTTTATTTTCTTGTAGGTCGTTGATATTGCTGGCTGGTGATTTATTGGATATCGACGGGTGATCAACAACAACTTATAACTGACTATAATTCTTGTAACTAATCATCCGATCCGATAATCACTTGCTTTATACATATATTTTCAGATTATCTATCTAAAAGTGGGATATAATATACAAAATTAAATTTGGTACATGACAATTATTGTAATACTTAAATACAATATTCATCTTAACATTGAAATAATTTTTATATACTAATAATCAGTATAGCTTATATAATATTTAATCCACAACATTGATGTTGAATTTCGTATTTCATCGTAAGTCATTGAATCTATTTGCGCAGTGTTCGACGATGTACGATCTTGTTAAAGCGGAGTCCACGAGAACGTGACAAAATCGCCACTTCCCATATCGGTTGCACATTACAACTTTTGCGGTCGGTAGTGGTGTATTGGCACCTTTGCGTTAGTGGGATGAATATGAACTCTGAACGAAATTGTTAGGACCCTTGCATATGTCGAGCAATGTTTTCTGAGATAGTAGATATTTTCGGATCGGAAGGAATCCTCGGAGAGTCGGAGGGATCTGAATTTTGTATTTTCTTACATGGGTAGCATTGGTAGTTTCGATCTACACTAAAACGCACTACGCCCTTCTGCCAACCAACTGAAATACCAATAACTATTTTTCAAATATAGCCTACGATCTTCTAACTTCATTTTTAATAAATCTGGAGCAATCACATAAACGATATTATTGGCTGGTACAGAGTGAACAATTCGGTGGTGATTTCACTTAAGAGTAAAAATTTCATACAGGTGTGCAAGTTATGGTTTGGTTCTTGTCGGGTTGATGTTTAAAGCCCTTAAATGCTTTCATTCGTTTGCTCAAGAATTTAAGAAAATCTTTAAATGTTGGGAATTCTTGTTCTAAAAACTCCTGTCGCCATAGTTGTGGTGTGATGTCATCCCGTTTTTTCTCTGCTATATGGATACGAACCAAAAATCTCTAGATACAAAAATAAACTAAATAAAATCTTACAGAAATAATTAAAAGCGTATTTAGTAAATTTCGTTTTAAAACACTGCATATATTGTATTTATTTCACTAATATACAGGCTGCTCCATTTTATTTATTTATTTTGCCAGCACTAACAAATAGCATAAAAGTGTATACAAAAATGTGACAAATTATTATTATTTCGAATACGACTCCTAAAAAGATCTCTTGAAATGTTAAAATCGAAAAGTTATGAACATTGGTAAAAATATTTAGAAGTACGTGCCATCGGTTGAACAATTCTATAATTCGTACGATGAAAATCAATACTAAACATAAAATATAACGTACATATAATAAATGTAAATCAAGCAATACAATAATCTTATCACAAACTACGTCCCGAACAAATACTGCATGAATCCTCTCCCTTCTTAATTCAAGATTAAGAAGGTTCAAAAGTTTACAACGACCGGCACTAGGAGGTAAACTAAGTCAGGAAACTGGCCTCGGAAGACTTCGGAGGGCATATATTAAGAACTTTTTCGGAATCTATTCAATATAAGCACTACAGATGCCTACAACTGGAACTACAGACAACAACAGCTTATTCCAAAATAGGCTTAACAAAAGAAATATATGTATTGTGTCTGAATGTATGGGTCAGAAGATTGACGAGCATATCACTTAATGAAATCAAGCATCAAACCGTATATGTTTTATTCACAAACAGAGAGCTTGCCTATCATTTTAACAAATGGGTTAAGGTTAACAAACAGACTTTCTTCTAGGGTTAATATAATGCCAAAAAAAAGATGAATTCAACTTGATACCAAATTCTAAATTGATTCAAATTCTTAAACTCAAACCAAAGGTGGGAAAACAATGATTATGCTTTATCTGACGCGTTCGTCTTTTATAACGTTTGCGCGCCTTGGTTTTACGGTTATATAAATTAGAAAGCTCTTTGAAGCACCATTGTTTACGATATGAATTATGTTTGTTGACAATTTTTGGAATAGAAAGATCCATCTCCGCATACAAAATTTCGTAAAACAGGTTAGCCATAATTTGGTTAATTAAAAACGGTACATGATAAATGATGTGCGGGCTAGGTCCTTACAAGGTTGCACTAATGGATTACGTCAGTCAAAAGTCAGATCCAAAACTGTGCCGTTTTGATTATGCACTTAACTATGTTGCCTTAGACACATTACAAAAAATGAATCTATCACCAAAGTGGTATGGGTAGTGGTACAAAACGGTCTAAGTATTCCGTCAATTCGTTTCCAATTAAGGTTTGGTAAGTTAATATCTCCCACAATGCATAAACTATCATTTTCTTTCATTTTGGGCTGGATCTTATTTTCAAATGTATCAATAAATTCATTAAGAAATTCACATTGTAGAAGCACAAACGAAAAAATTTCCTTGATACATATTTATTTTTACTAAAAGGATTACAATATCGTAGGATGAAATATTAATATGTTGACATTTATAATGATAGATTACAGCTATTAATAGACATCCAGTGTCTCCAGTTTTGATAGACCCACTTAAATATTTCTTTAAGAAAGCTGCCAATCAAACAAATAATCTATTTGAAAGTTATAGGATCTTTCGGGGGAAATCAATTGGTGACCTCAAGTTTGACCTAGAAATTGGTTGTCAATGTTATTTCAATGTCAACTCTTATTTTTTTTACAGGAACCTTCATCAGAAAAGTGTTAAATATTACACTCAGATAGTGGGGTACTTAATACACTTATTTAATGACTTTCAGCGGTCATTTTAAGGATGAATTACTAAATGGCAGGAAATAACCTATTATTTAATAGTTGTTGGCATCAAGACATAAGGGTAAAGCTGATGGCCTTGCCCCTTATCGTCAAGGTCATTTAAATGTCAACTGAATTGTCAGTGAACAAATCTAAAATGTATAATTTCGATTTTTTTCTTATTTTTCGCTTCTAGTTGGGTATACATGAATTTTACGCTTTTTCTATAATTCGGGGTCAAAAATGAGGGTTTCTTTATGAACCAATTTATTTTTTGATTGGCTGCTTTCCTGACGAATCATTTGGGTGGGTCGAGAGTAATCATACACCTGACTGTAACCTGTCATTTTCTTGCTAAGAATCTCGATTTAAAATCAGTAGCTTATGGATAGAACCGCTGTTTAAGTAGATAATCGACCCGATAGTAGATATGCCTTTTAAAGCTCCTACGCCGGTGTTCATCGAGAAGTATAGTTCTTAAAAAATTATGAAATGGTTTTAACGGGGTTTGAAAAAGTTACCAAAGAGATATCTGGAAATAGTCACGTTATCATATCATTAATAGCTCCAATATATTTACACTTATTAGAAACTAAATAAACGGTTAACACTGCAGAAGGGATAAAGCTTTGTACTCAGTCGACGCAAAATATTATTAATCGATGGTACCATTATGAATGAATTAATGTGGTATTATTTTAGATCCCAACCACTTAATGTGATACCGTTTTAAATCTGATGGTTTGCTTTAAAATGAAAATGCGATATAAGGTGACATTTCATTAGAAAATGAATTGGTCACATCCTGTGTGAGTATTGAAAATGACACCGATGCTAGTAGTGAATTAGAATCAAAAATATCGAATCATTTTTCTGGAGATGTATCTTAAATAAGTTTGTAACATCATTCGAATTGATTTAACTTACTTATTTTAACAGCAACAACAAAAAATAATTTGTTGTCCAAATGTATGAGATAAGGATAATGTTATTCGCATCATAATACACCCAATTATCTGAACGAATTCATTTTCACTTTAGTGTTCATCAAAAGCAAATTTTAAATTTTTCTGTATAACGCTACTCGAACCTTACAAAAAATTTTCACATGCAAAATAACAAGCCATTTACATTTTCTTGTAGAAAAGGGGTAGAAAATAAGCCACCTCGATAGAATACTTATTTGAATAAGATAGGTTCCACAAATAAGTATTCATTTAGAAAAAAATAGGCTAAGACTTCGGAAACAGTCACCCGAGGATACCACATTATGTTTCAACCATGTATAAAACTCTTCATTCGCTATCACCTTAGCATATTACAAGATGCAGTAATTAGGGAAATAGAAAAATTTTCACATTTAATTTATCACAGAATACTTCAGCTCCCACTTCGCAGTCCTTAAAAAATTGTAAGGCTTCGGTTTCCGATATTTATCCGTCCCTCTAGGATGACCTTAAATGGGGCATCAGCCGTAAGCCCTCCTCTTAAGTATTCCCTAACAAGATACTTCTATTGGGAAACGGTTGAAAGTTGCACAGCCGTATTCGCTGCCATCTACTTGCCAAAAAATGTCGACCGGAAGAATGTGAAACGTAGCCTCTAAGGCGTATATAAATGAGATTTACTTGTTTTTATAAGTTACTTTGTCCAGAGCTGGCTACTACACACTCATTTCTTACATGAATATTGGTCCATCTACGGCTTTTTAGAGCAAGTATACCAGCTTCAGACCTAATTCCTGCAGGTGTATATAGCTTAGGTAGCCCTATTTACCCTCTCCAGAATGTTGGGCATCCAAACATATCAAGTTACATATCAAGATAATGCTCAAATATCTTGGTCTGTCAGTAAAAGCAAGTCTCGAGAAGCGATCCACGAACCGTTTGATTTAATTAAAAACTGAGACTGGTTGCGTTTGTGGAAAGGATCTTTCTAAGGCGCGGGATTTCGGATACCTCTTGATACTTTATGCGTTATACTTTATATTTTATGCCTATACTCAACCTAACTCGGGAAAACTATTGGTTTAAGACTTTCAACCTGATATTAACCACTACTTCCTTCGAGCGGTCATTTCTCTATCCTTGCTATAAATCTGTTGTTCCTTTAGAAATCACTTCCATCTCCTACAATGATAGATCTAAGTTTTGCGTTCCTCACTAAAGTACTACAACGTTTCCTTCCTGTAATCTGTATTTAATTAGTAAGCTTAATTGCTTATCAAATGTGTTCGATCCAGCCAAACAAAATATTACAGTCAAAGCCTTTTTATCGGGAATCCTTGTGGATAAGAGCATTCCGGATAATCGAAAATTCCGGATAATTGAATGTTTCATTAAAACTAAAACTTTACGACGACTTCACATGATTTCATTATTTTGTTAAGATTCTCGTTTATTTATTTTCAATTTATGTACCATGTTAAATACATATTCTGTATGTATGTATATACGAGTACACCAATATAACTTTAAATAATTCATAAATTAATTCAATTATAAAATTTAATAATAAAATACCAAAAAATTCAGACTTCGACATTATTGGAAAAATATTGTTTTGCTTCAATTCAGCTTCTGCTACTTGCCAAGTAAAACCTTTTTCAACTACTTGTACATCTTCATCAGAATCTGAGGTCAAGTTCTCTGCTGTATTGGGATTTAAACCACTTTCGATAAGTTGCTCATCCGTAAAAGGTTGTACAGTTTTTGTGTAATCATCGACATGCAACCAGTAAGTAATTTCGTTTTCTTGATGAATGTCCACAAATTGTTTTGTATTAGACTTCAAGATTTCGCAAATTTCGTCGTGAGATGTGTTATTGTTACATGCGGTGTCTGATTATTATTAAACCACAATTTGTTCCAGCCACTTGCTAAAATTGAGCATTTTACTTCAGTCCAGGCATACGCTGCATTAAATATTGCATCTTTGATATTATAAGATTGTTGAAACGATTTCACCGAATCAGCAGGAATCAATATTCTTAAAAACTGTTTTTTTAAGTATCTATTGAAATTCTGAATTGTGAACTGAACCATCGGTTGAATTAAAGATATCACATTGGGCGGTAAACAGTAAACAATGCAATTTCTGCGATCTGATACTACCTCACTTGTGGAAGGATGAGCTCTACAATTGTCTAATAATGGCAAACACTTTTGATTGTGTGTGTGTCAGCTATGGTTGTTAAATTCGATTTAACCGATGGTATAAAATTTGATTTAAACAAGTCGTGAAATATTTCTCGGTTTATCCAAGCATTCGACTAGGATTTATCCGAGTCGAGCATATTTGCCAATAACTAATAATTTAAACCGGTCCTTAGCAGTTGTATTTGCACAACAAAGAATTGTTAATCGCTGTTTGTTAAGTTTGAAGCCAGTAGCAGTAGCTTCCTCTGCTCCAGCTAAAGTAAAATTTGGAAACATCAGGTTTCATCGGCATTATAAACCTGTTTGTTCATTGCCAATTGTCTTACGCACTAAACCATTGCCCTTATTGTAACAATTTAGACTTAACTTACTCAAGCCAAGTACCTAAAATTAAAAGAAAAGACACAAAGAATCAGGTTTATCAAATAACTCAACCAAGGAATGTACTTATCTGAAATATCAGCTGATCCACCGCACTACATAACTTTCGCAGCTGTAATTATTACTTGTGTACCTGAAAGGATATAATTGTTTAAATTTATTACGATTGAATAATTCTCAATTTACATAAATCTTACCTTTACTAATTAACTATTACGTTTAAGAATTTTTGACAGATCGAAAAATATATAAACTTACGTACTAGATTAAGACTATAACGACGAATAAATGTTGTACTAATATTGTGATAAAATCATAATTTCAAATGTTTAAAACCAGATGTCAGATTAGTTGTAAGAAAATTTTTGTAATTAAAAAATAATAAAAAAAGGTCTCTTCTCTTTCGATCGTCACACAGTAAACATCGGTGATGATCATTTTTTGGGTTGTGAACAAAAAAAAACCATACAATAATCCATAATAAAAATAAATAACCTATAACAAAATCGAACGGTTTTATTTATTTTTAATAACAAGTGAGAGCTGTGCGGTAGTTAATTCGTGTCATTACACTGATTGCATATCGAGTGGTGTCACAAAAAATATTGGTCCTTCGAGCCGGATAGTGCGTAAAATCCAGTGAAACCGCGTTGCATAAACCAGGATTAGTGCGCACAAAACAGTGATTTACGTAAATAAATACGATATTTATTGATACAATTATCAACGCAATTACTGAGGGTAACTTCAGTAATTGGTTGCACCGAGGGAGTGACAAAGGTCGGAAAATCCAGAATAAGACTGCTACTTGGTGACGCATACAATTGTTCCAGCACATTCATGTGGTAGTTTTCTAACGCGGTAGTTAACACGCGGGTGTTACAATAGTAATCAGTTTCGTATCCGACGGAACTAAAACTCGCTTTTGGAATCTCAATTCATTTTGTGGATTAGTGCGCACATAACAGTAAAACAGTGATCTACGTAAATAAATACGATATTTATTGGCACAATTATCAACGCAATTACTGAGGGTAACTTCAGTAATTGGTTGCATCGAGAGAGTGACAAAGGTTGGGAAATCCAGAATAAAACTACTGCTTGGTGACGTATAAAATTGTTCAAGCACATTCATGGTAAGTGAGTTTTTAAGTTGTTACAATAAGGTTATAAGGGCAATAGTAAGTTGGTTTGGTACTCTACGCACATTGGCATTCTCTTGTCCCTGTATGAGTGGTAGTCTTAGCACGTGTGTGTTACGATAGTGATCAGTTTCGTATCCGACGGAACTAAAACTCGGTTTTGGAATCGCAATTCATTTTCAAGGAACTCTTGTCATTGAACTAGAGGCAGAACGCAAGGTAAAATCCGGTACGGTAATTCACAATCATTGGTCATACAAACGCATAATCAATCAAGTGTGGTTGGACGCAAAGGGAACGCCGGTCGGTGAATTGAAGGACATTAGTACAATCAGTTATCATGTCAGACACAGTTAAGGAATATACAGGACGCCGCGGAATTGCGAAGGGGAGCATCACCCGGTTAGTAAAATACGCCGACAGCATAACTGAAAGAACGTCGTTGATAGATATTAAATCGAGATTAGCAATGTTAGAGCGGTCATTTAGTGAAATCATAGAATGCGAAATGCGGCTCGCTACTGCTGATGTTCCTTCCGAAATGGCAGACTATGAAACCAAATATCTCAACGTTAAGTCAAAGTTTGTCCAATTTCTCGATGTACCAAAGCAGCACGAAGAAGCTACTCAGGTCGGAAGGATGATGTCTCGACTGTTAAAAGAGCAAAACGAATTTCTAACTAGCCTTTCAACTACTTTCACGATTCAGCTTAACCAAACGGTAAGTCAGTCATTGGAAGAGCCACACTGTTCTGCAAGACTTCCACGCTTAAACATTCCCACATTTGATGGAAAATACACGAACTTTCCATGTTTCAAGGATTTGTTCACTGCCTCCGTGCATAGTAAACTTGGACTTAGCGATGTTGAAAAATTTCAGTATTTAAAGGGGTATTTACGCGGTGAAGCGGCGGATTTAATCAAACACATTAGCGTCTCAGACGCCAACTATGCTCAGGCGTGGAAAAAATTGTGCGAGAGATACGATAAAAAACGGTACGTGCTAAACAATTTAATAAAATTGTTCATCGAGCAGCCAAATAACCATCAGAACTCTGCAAAGGGATTGCGTCGTCTCTATAATGTATCCGATGAAGTGATAAGGAACAGGCGTGGGCACATCGTACGGTTTCAAAGGAATTTCCGTCTTTTGACGAACTTCTCAAATTTATTAGCGAGCGAGCCGATGCCCTGGAAGCATGCGATGCAGCAGGCGGAAGTGGGACAAAATCAAGCTCGACCAAGGTACATCACCTTACATCGAGTGATGAATCGAGCGAATCATTACGACCATCCAAGTGTGCGTATTGTGGAGATGAACACCGAGTATATGAGTGTCCACAGTTCAAGAAGTTAGATATCATGCAACGACGAGAGCAAGCAGCCAACCTGTACATGTGTTTCAATTGCTTGTCTTCATATCATCGAGCAAAGGACTGCCTAAGCCGATCGAGCTGTTTAAAGTGCAAACGAAGACACCATACGCTGCTACACGATACGGATATAAAGATTCCACGGGCGTCGTCCAATGCATCAACGACACAAGGAGCTGCATTGGTTGAATGTACACCAAGTTCAGGAGAAACGTCATCAAGTCAAACCACTACTTTAACTCTATCAGCTGATGGAAGCACGTTCTTACCAACCGCAGTGGTGAAACTAGGAAATCAATTCGGACAATTCTCCTATGCTAAATTACTGATGGACTCGGGTTCCCAAACATCATTCATTTCCGAGAAATGTGTGCAGAGACTTGGTATTGCAAGGCAACAAGGAAGGATACTTGTAGAAGGACTCGCCACGTCATCGGTGTCAACAACCGGGCGCACAACGATTACAATTCATTCTAGATTTGACCCATCTAAACAGTTAAGTGTGAATGCATATATATTACCAGCAATAACCACATTTAGAGGAAATGAGAATTTTTATAAAGCACACGAGCAGACGCTTAAGAGCCTATATTTAGCGGACCCGGCATTCAGTAGAAAACAGGAAATTGACATTCTGTTGGGGGCAGATTATTTCTTCTACATATTAGCATCAAGGCAAATTCACTTAACATATCATGTTGTGGCGCAGGATACCGTATTCGGCTACGTGATTGCCGGAAGGCCAGACTATAAACCAAACCATGAAAACACGTGGACACATTTAACCAATTTCAGTGCAGCTATTGCAGATGATTCCAGCTTAGAGAAATTACTTCGTAGGTTTTGGGAACGAGAGGTAATCCTGGAAGATATACCCCGAACACCAGAGCAAGAATTATGTGAACAAAATTTTCAATCCACCACACGAATAAACGATAATGGGAGATTTGTTGTTCAGTTACGTTTTAAGGCAGATCGACTTATGCTAGGCGACTCTTATCAACTAGCATTACAACGGTTGTTATCGATGGAGCGGAAAATAAATCAAAATTCTGAATTTGGGCGAATGTATGTGGCATTTATGGCCGAATATGAAAATCTTGGCACATGAAACGATTATCACCGACTGAACTTCGAGGGACAGAGAGAGAAATATATTACTTACCCCATCATGGGGTATTGCGACGAAATACTTGTTCGACAAAATTACGAGTCGTGTTTGATGGATCGGCTGCGTCTTCAAATGGTGTAAGTTTAAACGACACTCTAATGATCGGTTCAAGGTTGCAAGATACATTATGGGCAATTTACCTACGGTTCCGGTCGTTCAAGATTGCTATGTGTGCCGATATCGAGAAAATGTATCGCCAGATATTAATCGATCCTACTCAAACATCATTGCAGCGCATCCTTTGGCGTACGTCACCTTCTGATCCAATTAGCCAATATAATTTGTTGACCGTAACATATGGCACTTCATCAGCCCCATTTTTGGCGATCAGAGCGTTATTTAAAATCGCTGAAGACTGTCAACGAACTCATCCCGAAGTGTCGAAAGTAATACGAGAGAATTTCTATGTGGACGATGTGCTAACTGGAGCAGATAATGAGGAAGAAGCAGCCAACATAAAAAATCAATTGATGGAAAGGTTGAAGGCTCGCGGGTGCATACTGAGAAAATGGCGCTCTAATAGTTGCAACCTACGTGATAGCAACGATTTCGCTCAAATAACTGAAGAAGATAGAGTAGAACAAGTTTTAGGTCTATATTGGGATGCTGCAACCGACGTATTTTCGTTCAAGGATGTCAGCATAACAGACAACAAATATACGAAGAGAAGTGTTCTATCCATCGCATCACGAATCTTCGATCCGATAGGGTGGTTAACACCATTTACCGTGTCAGTCAAAATTTTTATGCAAAGTTTATGACTAAAAAAGATGTTATGGGACGAGAAACTTTCACCGGACTTGCAAGATGCTTGGAACAGCATCCAGAACCAATTTCACTCCATAAGTGACATACGAATTCCAAGATACGTTGATAATTTCAAAGGTGACTACCAAATTCATGGGTTTAGTGACGCAAGTGAACTGGCATATTCAGCGGCAATATACATACGTAGGCAAACAAATGACCACATTACGACAACTTTGTTAACATCGAAAAGTAAGGTCGCCCCAATCCAGCAAGTTAGTTTGCCCCGATTAGAGTTATGCGGAGCACATCTGTTGGCGAAGTTGGTGTCGCAAGTATTAAAATCATTAAAGCTTTCAACCAGTCAAATTTATTTATGGACTGACTCGATCGTAGTGCTGTCATGGGTATCCAATCACCCACGCAAGTGGAAAACGTATGTAGCCAACCGCGTATCATTGATCCATCAACTACTCCCAGAAGCCAATTGGAGGCACGTCAAGGGTAAAGACAATCCCGCTGACTTAGCAACGCGAGGAATCATGGTGGAGAAACTGATTGAGAATGATCTGTGGTGGAAGAGGCCAATCTGGTTGTCAACCACCGCAGATAAATGGCCAACCAGGCCAACAGTTGGAGACACGACACAAGAGCGTCAGTTTGGAAGCAAAACGAAACTGTTGCACTCTACCGTCAGCACTTCAGATTCTCACGTAATAACAAAGTTATTCGAAGGTATATCGAGTTGGACACGGTTAATACGATTGATGGCGTACGTGTTGAGATTCATCAAGGTTGCAAGGAACTGCTGCAAAGCCTCAGGTTATGTGTCAACGAAGGAGTTAGAGCTGGCCGAAATAAAGGTGATTCAGTTTGTTCAAGCAGAGGAATTTGCAGTTGACATTAAATCAATCATCAAGTACAAACAAGTAACCTCAAATTCTACGTTAATATCACTAGCGCCATTCATCGATTCGAGTGGAATACTTCGCGTTGGTGGGCGTTTGCAAAATGCAACATGTTCCTACAACGTTAAACATCCAGTTATATTGCCCAAGGGACATGCTATTGTTCATCTAATCCTAGAGTACATACATTAGAGGTATTTGCACCCAGGCCCATTACTACTAACCGCACTGTCACGTCAAAAATACTGGATATTAGGTGTTCGATTACCAAGTCGCAGCATTTGCCGAAAATGTTTAGTCTGCTACCGTCATTCGACATTACGATCATCGCAAAAAATGGGGCATCTACCTGAGTCTAGAGTAACACCAAGCCGGCCATTTTCGATAGTCGGAGTTGATTATGCAGGCCCAATTTCACTAGCGTCAAAGAAAGGAAAAGGAGCGAAATTCATCAAGGGATTCATAGTCATTTTTGTTTGCTTTGCTACGAAGGCGCTGCATATTGAGGTTGCATCGGACCTAACTGCAGATGCGTTTTTGGCAGCACTAGACCGGTTGGTAGCACGGAGGGGAGCTCCGGCAGAGATATACTCGGATAATGGCTCTAACTTTTTAGGAGCAAAACGGCGACTATACGATCAATACAAGTTAATATCATTCGTTGAATTCAACACGAAGATCAATGAATATGCGCCTAAACAAAACATCAAATGGCACCTCATTCCGCCAATTTCACCTCATTTTGGTGGGTTATGGGAGAGAGCTGTGAGATCAGTCAAGACACATCTAATTAAGGTTACTGGAAATGCTCATCTCACGTTCGAGAAACTGGTCACTGTTACAACCAAAATCGAAGGGATTTTAAATTCCAGGCAACTATGCGCTTGTTAATCGCTGTTTGTTAAGTTTGAAGCCAGTAGCAGTAGCTTCCTCTGCTCCAGCTAAAGTAAAATTTGGAAACATCAGGTTTCATCGGCATTATAAACCTGTTTGTTCATTGCCAATTGTCTTACGCACTAAACCATTGCCCTTATTGTAACAATTTAGACTTAACTTACTCAAGCCAAGTACCTAAAATTAAAAGAAAAGACACATAGAATCAGGTTTATCAAATAACTCAACCAAGGAATGTACTTATCTGAAATATCAGCTGATCCACCGCACTACATAACTTTCGCAGCTGTAATTATTACTTGTGTACCTGAAAGGATATAATTGTTTAAATTTATTACGATTGAATAATTCTCAATTTACATAAATCTTACCTTTACTAATTAATTTGCCGTCGAAATATTCGTGACGTGTTTACGATTAAGAATTTTTGACAGATCGAAAAATATATAAACTTACGTACTAGATTAAGACTATAACGACGAATAAATGTTGTACTAATATTGTAATAAAATCATAATTTCAAATGTTTAAAACCAAATGTCAGATTAGTTGTAAGAAAATTTATGTAATAAAAAAATAATAAAAAAAGGTCTCTTCTCGTTCGATCGTCACACAGTAAACATCGGTGATGATCATTTTTTGGGTTGTGAACAAAAAAAAACCATACAATAATCCATAATAAAAATAAATAACGTATAACAAAATCGAACGGTTTTATTTATTTTTAATAACAAGTGAGAGCTGTGCGGTAGTTAATTCGTGTCATTACACTGATTGCATATCGAGTGGTGTCACAAAAAATACTGTTATATAACTGAAGTATTCAATAATCTCGGGCCTTGCTCCAGAATGTTCATTGAGGGGCACTGTTTCATCAAAACATATATGATTTGATCAGGTCTTCAAAAACGGAACGAATATTGCTAATGATGACGCAAAAGTGTATCTACAAAAATTCTTAAAATCGTTTTATTGATTTATCCTTAAGAAAATCAGTGATTGCTAGTATTTTAAATTAAATTTGTGGCTGCAAAACATTGAAAAATGAAAAAAAAAAAAATATTGAATTTTATTAGTTGAGTTTAGGTTTGTGCTATGGCAAATTCTTTCGTTTTGAGGCCTGCTCATCACAATGTTTATGAACATTTTGTACACTTACCATCAATCAGCATCGATCCTGAAAGAGTAGGAAATATCGCCAACAAAATTCTAGCAAAAACTTGACTTTTCTAAATGATTGATTATTATCTAATATTTTAAAAGACGCACGTGAAATTTGTCCTAGTTTTCCTTAAGTTTTCCTAAGTACGTCCTAAGTTATTTTAAATGTGTTGTTAAATCATATTGAAATAATAAAAATTATGCTTAAGATTTACTCTTACAAAACCAATTTAGAATTTTTATATGGCGCGATATATTCTGATAATGAATGTATAAAATCAGATCATTTTATAAAAACTGAGGAATTTTCAGAAAACCCGTGGTTTGGTCGTGTTGCAATATTTTAAGTTATCGTAAGGTCTTATCTATTCGAAAAATATTTCACTTTTGAAAAAAAAAACAGGGGATTAGGGTATTTAGGACAACAATGTTTGACATAATCTCATATAATAAATATAATATATGTATGAAATGGTGGTTCTAAATACCCTAATCCACTGCTTTTGTTCAAAAATGAAGTATTTTTCGAATAGATAAGACCTTACGACAACTTAGAATATAAAACATTTTGGTGGCCGCTTCCTAGGATTTTCTCAATAAATTTCGGAAAATCATTTATACATATATTGGATGTATCATGTGACATTATGTCAAACATGGTTGTCCTAAATACCCTAGTCCCCTACTTTTTTCAAAAGTGAAGTATTTTTCGAATAGAAAAGAGATCTTATAACAACTAAGAATTGTCCAAATTTTGTTAGCCACTTCCTAGGATTTTCACAACAATTATGTTGCAAACAAATTTTCTGAAAGTTCCTTAGTTTTTATAAAATGATCAGATTTTATACATTCACTATCAGAATCTATCGCGCCATAGAAAAAATCTGAATTTGTTTTGTAAGAGTAGATCAAAAGCTTAATTTTTATTATTTCAATATGATTTAAATATATTCGTAATAACGAAACGTTTACACCAACACATTTAAAAAAACTTAGGACATACTTAGAACAACTTAGGACAACTTAAGGCAAATTAAATGAAATAAAGAGTTTGTTCTTGTTTTTAAAATTTGGATTTTTAATATTTAATCAAGGATTATTTAGTATAATTTTTATAACATATTGAACTATAGTGAATCCCCAAATAAAAAAAACCATTTCCCTTGTGAAAGAGAAAAAAAATTCCTAAAAATTAAAATGCCGGTTAACTGAGTTAGTTGAATGCCGGATAATCGGGCTTTTACTATCGAAAATTCAATGACATCGCACCAAGTGGTAGCAATCTGGCATTTGTGTTTAAAAGTCTGCCGGCGCTTTCCAACACTTTCAATAAAAATAAATCGTCAAATATTCTCTACGATGTTTTATAAAAATTATTTTACATATAATAAATAAATAGAAACTATAACAAAAACACTTTAATTCATTAAATAACTATTGCAGTATGCGTTTCGATATACTGTATACCATCATCAGTTGCTTCTTTGCTTCTGAGAGACGAATAAAATAGAATAAAGTTCGAGCGCACGACGTCGATCACTATAATAAACTTAATAAGGTGACTTACGTTTATTTACCCTGTCTACCTGTACAGAGAAATAAAATGCCACTTATCTTGTTTATACATGTTAAATTTAGTCCTTCTAGCAAATAATTGTTTTTCCACCTATTTTCTTTTTTTCCTTCTTGCATCTGGCATAAAAATTACAAAAATATTATTTAATTCAATTACAGAGCCTACACAGACACGCACCCACACGCTCCAAATCCAACAAAAAATGCCCAAGAAATGTACAAAATATCATTCTGACATTTACTAAATTCCACATAATTAAAAAGCACAAAAAGATGATAACAAATCCTTCAGGACATAAAACCGTTTCAACAAATTTGCCCTAGTACTCGTTTATTTCGTTCGTTCATTTATTTGCTATCCTAACCATGATAACAAAATTATGAATAATATAATTCCAACGTCATAAACAGGATCTTATGTATCGTCGTATAAGAATGAATGCAACAAAAAAAAAAGTCTGTGGATTCCTTAAAAGACGAATCATTCCGCTTTGAGCAAACAAAAAGTATTTCTGCAAGGATAATAATAAAACAAAAAGAACCTGGTATTTTCTTGTACGTATGTATGAATGAGCACATCTCGTCATGTGAAAAGCGTTTTAATTTCCAGTGAAATGATAAAAATAAAAATTAGAAATGGAAAATTCATGGAAAATAAACAAACATTTATATTTTATTTTTATTGAAGTTTAATTCACTATAATCCTGTTACTTTTTTATACATTTTCTTCGTATTTATGTCTGTGTGAGCTACCATGTATATATTTACATGAGATTTGCGATTCAATTTTATTATCCGTTTCCCAGGTTTGTGTTGGTTTATAAATTTTGGTGGGTACCCCGATATATACCATATACATATGGTATAGTAAAAATATGAAAAAATAAAAAATTTCTGGATTTACGAGCTTTTATATTTTGTTTTCAAAAAAATCCACAAATTTTAACACTTTTTCTTGTTTGTGGTGGTTTTTATTGTTACTCAATTTCGAGAGATATTTGTTTAATGCGTTTACATAAGTAGCAGATGCTTCAAAATAAACAAATTTAAAGATTGAACATTTGTGGCACATCGTTTATATCACAAAGTGTTTTTTTAATTAAAGTAAAGTATTCACAATAATTTCGTTCATATAAAAACATCGGTTGGTTAGTATTCTATTCTTCGTTTTATGTGTGCTACATTTTCAGGTGAATTGTAACCATTACCTTCAATATTTCTGAAAAAAAGATTTATCGGTTTGTTAATCGTATCGACTCGTCAGTGAAATGGAAATATTTCAAATCGATTACACACAAATAAAATAAACCCCGAGATAAATGAAAAATTGATAGTAAATAATTGGTTGTGATTTTTTGCTCTTTAATTATTGATGCATTTATCTTGTTTACGTTTCATTAAAATGAATCTTTTATGGCAACAAACCTTCTTAACTGTACTACTTAAAGAATGCTATTTTTGATGAATTCGGTAGAAATGATAAAATTTCTAAATTTACCAATGTATACTTTGGAAAATTCTATAGATTTTATGCAAACCTTCGTGCAGATTGTAACGAATTATACAAAAGTGAACCGTTTATTAATGAGTCAAACAGATACAAGTTAATTTTCTGTTGTATGGATGAAATTTGATTTATAATGTACTAGCTGAAGTACCCGGCGTTGACCGAGGGTAAATAAAATATTTTTATTTTTATTTTAGCAACATTCCACAATGTACGAATGGTCAACAACTTGGACATACCAAAAGTTTTTGCTATCGTCAAACCAAATGCGTTAAATGTGCTGGAGATCATCACACGACACAATGCAAAAAACAACCAGATATCGCGCCTTCATGTGCTCTTTGTCAACAACAAGGACATACTGCAAATTATAAAGGATGCTGTGTATATCAGAACAAAATTAAAAGTCAACAGAATAATAGAACAAGAATAGTACAGCGATTACAAACCAAAGCTGCTAAACCACAAACAACAATCACACCATCCACAGTTGGATTATCCTATGCGCAAATCACCAAGTTATCTGCTGATGAATCAAACCAAAACAACAAACATATAGAAGTTAATACCGAGTCTAATAACTTTGAAATTATTAAAAAGCTTAGTCAAATTCAACAGACACTTGGTCACTTAACAGAAAGGGTGGCAAAACTAGAAATTAATTTCTATCCGCCTAGCAAAAAAAGTCAGCATACACACAAATGATTAACTCGTTCCTACGCATTGTAACTTGGAACGCTAATGGGCTCAACCAATGAGCCCAAGAACTGGAAATATTTCTCCATACAAACAACATAGATATTGCACTTATTTGAGAAACGCACTTCTCCAACAAAAGCTTTTTTAGAATAAAGGGATTTAATTCCTACTGGACAACCCATCCTAGTGAAAGAGCCAGAGGTGGTTCAGCTGTACTAATTAAAAATAATATCAAACATAATAAACAAGAGGATATTCGAGAAAACTACATGCAAGCAACTGTTATCTCAATCCAATATAATGGCGCAGATCTAAATATTGCGGCAGCATACTGTCCTCCACGGCATACACCAACGAAGTTACAATTTAATAACGTCTTTAATAAGCTCGGTCCAAGATTTATTATTGGAGGGGACTATAATATAAAACATACAGCTTGGGGTTCCAGGCTAATTTCTCCTGGGAAAGGAAATGCTTTGTTCAATGCCATTCATGAAAACAAATGTGAATATCTGCCTCCAAGGGGTCAACGTATTGGCCAACGGATGCAGGAAAAATACCAGATTTGCTTGATTTCTTCATCATAAAAGGTATTTCATCCAATTACACTATAGTCGAAGGAATTAACGACTTAACATCTGATCACATTCCTGTACTGTTGTCAGTAAGCGCTATAGTCATCAAGAAAAAAAAGAAGCAAAACTTTACTAATAGATTCACGGATTGGGATCTCTTCAGAGAAAAACTGGAAGAGCTAGTTGAATTAAAAGTTAGTATTAAAAGTAATGAAGAATTATAACAACAAACAAACAATTTCATTGAATACACTCGTATGGCCGCCAGTCTAGCTACTCCAGAATTAAAGGACAAAGCGGAGATTGAAGTCAAATACCCGGCTGAAATCAGGGAACAAATCAAGGAAAGGAGAAAGGCAAGGAGAATATGGCATTTCACCAGAAATCCCGCTGACAAAACCACCTTCAATCGAATAAGTAACAAAGTCAATAGGCTAATCAAAAGCTTCAAACAGGATTGCTTCGACAACTACTTAAGCGGGCTAGGTCCAGAAATTGATAAGGACTACTCGTTATGGAAAGCAACCAGAAAATTTAAACGACCTGTAGTTCGAGTACCACCTATAAGAAATGCTCAAGGCAATTGGGTTCGACATGACAAAGAAAAAGCGGAACTCTTTGCTCAACACCTAGCAACAGTGTTTCAACCCCATGACATTCAATCCAACATTGACGTAACACCTGTCTATCAACCAAATCAGGATTTTAAAAGGGTCACGCCAATGGAAATTGCTGAAGAAATCGACAACAGTCTTAGTCAAAAAAAGGCACCAGGAATTGAAGAAATATCACCGGGTCTATTCAAGGAACTTCCACGCAAAGCAATCATCATGATCACATACTTATTTAATGCCTGTATGAGAATGAAGTATATACCCAAATGCTTCAAAACGGCTCAAATAATTATGTTGAAGAAACCAGGTAAACCAGATGAAGAAGTAACATCATACAGACCAATTTCACTGCTTCCGACCTTATCAAAGCTGTTTGAAAAACTACTACTAAAACGTCTAAAGCCAATGGTAAACGTTCCTGATTTTCAATTTGGATTCAGGAATAACCACTCCACAATAGATCAAGTCCATCGAATAACTACGGTAATAGAGCAAGCGTTAGAAGAAAACAAATATTGCCCCGCCGTATTTCTGGATGTATCTCAGGCCTTTGATAGGGTTTGGCACGAGGAATTGACATTCAAGATGAGCAAAATGCTACCACAAAACTATTGCCAGCTGCTTGAATCATACCTCTCTGATCGCCAATTCAGAGTCATCCATGAAGAAACATGTTCTGACTTTTATCCAACTCTAGCGGGAGTTCCGCAGGGAAGCGTATTGGGACCCCTTCTCTACCTTATCTACACTGCGGACATACCTACAACGAATAAAACGTTCATCGGCACGTTCGCTGACGACTCTGTAATTATGTCAGTAGACGAATCACAACCAAGGGCAGTGGAAAATCTTCAACGAGCAATGAACGACGTTACTAAATGGACAATTGACTGGAAAATAGTGCTTAATGAGCTCAAATCAACCCATGTGACATTTACGCTCCGACACAAAAATAACAGTCTACACCTTGGTCTACACATATACCTCAATGGGGTGCAAGTGCCGCAGGCTGAATCGACTAAATACCTTGGTCTGCATTTAGATGCAAGGCTCAACTGGAAACATCATGTGAGACAAAAAGCTGAACAGATACGATTAAAACAACGTCAAATGTACTGGTTAATTGGGCATCATTCCAAAATGAACCTGTATTGCAAAAGACTAGTCTACCAGACTATCTTCAAACCAATATGGATGTATGGTGCGCAGCTATGGGGTTGTACTCATAAATCCAATAGAGACTTTATACAACGTAGCCAAAATAAATTTCCTCGAATGGTCACCAACGCTTACCGATTTGTGACTAACAGAGAAATACACAATGATCTAAAAATACAATTGTTAGACGACGTCATCCGCGAATGTGCCATTAAACATGAGAAGAGGGTTCTCAACCACACCAACGTTGAGGCCGTACAACTACTGGACAGTACAAACGAAATAAGGCGGCTCAAACGAATCAAACCACATGAGCTAACCGTATGAATATTATATCTTAAGGGAACTGGATACTGGTCCAGCAGACCCACACAAGTTTATGCTTATCTCATAAGTACTAATGTCAACCTTACTAATGAATTAATAATGTTTAAGATTGTAGTAGCCATATCAATAAAGATGTTTTAAAAAAAAAAAAAAAAATTTTAGCAAAGATGGCACTAAAATCTCATTTTTTCTAAATAACCTTATATCATTGAGAGTACACCTCTTCAAAGTTTGTAAAACATATTTTAACTATTCCAAATTAAAGAGACGGCCCCCTTCGGAAATGAGTACGAAATTATAGAAAAAATTGTTGGAGGCACCTAGACCAAGGGGATAAACCCCTTCGAAAATACTATAAAAACCTGCTCATCTTGTTATGAAACCACTACGCAAAGTTTTAATCTGGTTGGATGAATGGTGCAATGTATTGCATCAGTGTACTCTTTAAAAATGAAAAAAAAAATCCAAAATTTCAAATTAACTGTTAAAAATTTGAATTTCGATTAATTCTCGAAATTGTAATATGCTTATATATTTGATATATTTCGATTTAAGAACAATAGTTCAAACAAAATATTTTAAGTCTCGAACCAATAATTTTTCACAAGTACATTGCCGTAGAAGAATAAAATAATTTGTTGGGTCTTTGATTTTGCTCCCGGTTTAAAACACACAAAATTTGGAAGTTCCTACTCCTGCAACGAAGGTGCTTTCTCTTTGACGTAGTAACATACCTAGAAGACCCCACTAATTTTTTGGAAGATGCGTCCCCAGGAAGTAAATATTGAGTATGTGCATCTGAGACAGAACTCCCATTCCAAAAAATCATCTTGATACAGGTAATTGAGTTCTGTGTTATTAAAAATTTTCCTTCAAGATCTTCATTATGTTTACCTTCTTGCTTTACATAATCGAAGAAATTGGCGTAGAAACTCCATAGATGAGACGCAGATTTACAGATACATGACCTCGCGTGTTGTCATTCAAATTTGTTTGACATACTACTGAACTATTATACAAACATACCATAATACAGCATACCATTACACCACAACACCATGATACTACCAAACCATCATACCACCATATCATAATATAGTCATACCATCACATTATTACACCACGCGCCGCACCATAATATCATTACGCGCCGCACCGTAATAACATCCTACCAGCTTTTCATCATTCCATACACAATTGTACCATATTACCATCGTACTTTTATATCATCATACAAAACCATCACCATTATCAAACCATTTCACCACCATATCTTTACATCTTAATATCATTGAACAATCAAACCACCAACCACCGAACCACTATACCATCCTACCTTTATACCATCATACCATTATACCATCAAAATCACAATCACAATCACCATCACCATCACCATCACCTCATCATCATCATCATCACTATTTTTATGACTATCACCATTCCCATAAATCACTGTTAAAAAAATGATACACGTGTCAATTTATTTTTGATTTTGCACTAAATATCAAAAAATCAGTTCAATCGGTGGATTTAGAAATTCCACTTGTAAATGTCTCCTCACACGGGAGCATGGGGAAGGTGTAACATTTTTTTATCACTAACAACCCTATGTTTCTTTTCGACTGCTATAAAGTATTCGTGCAAAATATGGAAGCAATCGCCCTGGTGGATCAAGAAACATACTTTTCTGCTTTATATATCATATATAGAAGAAAATTCATAGATTCAACCATTATTGTACGGACGTGTTCTCCAAATATAAATAAAACAGAATCGTTTATATAACGTTACAATTGTAATCAACAAAAATGATTTATTATTTGTAATTTTAATTTCCAATATTTAATTGTTGCGATGTTTACAGCTCTCTTGTCGAATAAAAAGTGACAGAGCTAAGAATAATTTTTATTTTATTAAACTAAAGTGCGCCAAATACTTAAAAAAACCGAATTCACCATTATTTCGAAATGCTGAATGAGTTTAAGGTATTTAATTTAAGCAAGTCATCGAGGTTCAACCGTAGATGGCAGTGCGATCAGAACGTAGAACTTCAAAAATATTGTCGATAGTCTAGATTGACTTCTTATCGACTGTATAAAAAAAACAATAAACAGCTGTCATATTCTAATGACAATAATGGTAAGTTTTTGGTCGCTTTAATTTAACTTTTACAATATTTCAATTATTTTAATTTGTAATTAATTCAATTTCAGAAAATGGAAAATCAATTAAAGAAGAAAAATAGAAGTAAAATAGTATAAGAAAAATATAAGTATAAGATAAGTATAAATTATCAAATAATTCAGTGTTTACATTTTTATATTTTTGTTTTCAGCTCCTGGTGATCCTGAACAATTATATTATCAAACCATCTAACTGTCATACCTTTATATCATCCTATCTTTTACAGTAGAAACTCGATTTTCCTAGATCCCATCGAGAATTTCAATTAATTAACCGAGATTTTTCATTTTTATTTTTTTCGTTAAAATTTGGCAACAGTGTTATTTTTGTGGTAAACATATATGTACATATGTATATTGAGTATTTCTTTATAAAACTGAAAAAATCGATCAACCGGGATTTTTGATTATCCTGGAAACCTCCGGTCCCAGGCATACCGGATAATCGAGTTTCGACTTTACTATCAAACCATGTTATAATCGCACCTTCATATCATCAAACCATCCTACATTTAATATTGGTATTATTATTATTTATTTAAACAATTCGTCATGAACAATAATAAGATCAATACAATTACAATAAAGAATAAATGAAAATTCTTGTTACGATTTTGCCTTGTCAATCAAGGTTCGAATTACTGGATTGTGAATAAAACAAAATACTTCAGTTTATAACAAACGGATTTATTTTTTTAGCACCAAAAATTAATTCAACACAATTTGTTAACAATAATTCACAAAATCAGCTTTTATAATATTCGCACAATTTTACTGTTCACTTATAATTGTTAAAGCGCACTAATTCACTTTTCATATCACTATCACTTTCCAATGAATCTAATTCGATCTCGTTCGCTTTTTACATTCTAGACTTTCCTAGTGAGAACAGTCTACAAACACTTAGCACTGTTTTATCACGGAAAATTCCATATTAGTATAGTAAAACTTTGCGCTATTAATTTAACTTATTCTATTATACCCTAGGTGCCACCATAACACTACCCCTCACCTAAGCCTGATCGAAATCACCTTCTCTGTATAGGACAAACTTGTCTAAAAGTACGACCTTCGATTTACCTCCTTGTCTTTCCTAGTCCGTTATTTATTTTCTCTACAATTGTTTCTGACTTCGCTGGCAGCTCTTCGCCAAGAATTACTGTTACTCGCCTTACCGTAGCATACTGTTAAATTTAAGTGGCAGTCCGATCTTCTCGCTACTCAATACACCTCGTCTAAAATCCAACACGGAGCCATTCACCCTCATGAAGTCGATCCCCAAAATGACTTTGTTCACTTGGGTTGGGAAATGAGTTTTACCGATCCTTAAGTTAACGATCTTTTTTCCTTTTATCATTGAACTATCCCCATTCTCCATTTTTAATTCTAACCCATCATTATCCAGCGTAATGATACACTACCTCCCATCAATATTGCCCATGATTGTTACGGTGCTACCACCTCGTGGTATACTTGTAACAGGGACGTATGTTATAGGGCAACCGGACGGTGAAGCCAGCTTCTGTTTCTTCAAACTGACTTGTAATCTTTCCACCTTACCGGACTTTTGCCGTTTATCTCTTGCTTGAAAACAATTTAGTGAGATGTGGCCAAATTTGTTACATACCCAACATCTTAGCTTGCTGCCTCTAAACCTTTTTCTCGAACGTTCGACGCTCGCCTGGATAAAAGGTGGCGATTTTTTTCTTCCTTGTGTTACTTTTCGATAGTCCCTTTAGATGTCACCCAACATGTCACAAGCCCAACACCTAAGCCTGCCGGTTCCGTATTTTGGTCAATTCATTTGGCGGTTTAACAACATCACCGCCTTGCACGTCTCTGGAACTCGAATGCCATCAAAGAATTTGTCAATTTTAAGCCTTTTAAAAAAGGCGGCTTGTCTATTACATGCGATAAATTTCCCGCTTATTATCACTGCGGTGCAGTAATTTTCTCTATTTGTTGTTTCATTGTGTGGTTTAAATGCTCTACTTGCTGTACCATCCGATTTTTAATTTCTTCTAGCTGTTGTTCATTTTGTTGTTTCATTACACTTATATGTACAATCATTTAGTTCACAGCAATCATCAACTGCGGCCAACTGAAATTTCCTGAAGGTTCTTGTGCCCTTTCAGCCAACGGTTGTTTATCTTCTTCTTTCTGCTGTACGGTTACTATATCCGCTACTTTATCTCCAAAACCATAATACTCCGCAATTAAGCCTTCTGTCTCCATGGCGTCACGCAGTCGTGCTTGTAAAATAGCTTTACTACTATCAGTGGACAAACTACGTTTCTCAAGTTCCTTCTTTAATTCTAGAACTTTTAATTCGTAGACAATCATTTTATTTGTTTTATTATTCACAATCCCACCGCTATCACCAATTGCTACTTTTTTGCCTTTGTCAATCATGGTTCGAACCACTGGATTGTGAATAAAAGAATGACTACAAGTAATCACAACGAGATTATTTATTCAACATAATTGACCAACAATAATTTACAATATCAATTATTTTAATATTCGCACACTTTTACTTTTCACTTATAACTATTATGTTGCACCAAAACTCTTTTTAAATCAATTTCCAATAAAGTTTTAATCTTCACATTATCGCTTGCCAAATACTAATAAACAAAGCTTCGAGAAATTTTATGACTTTTCCAGTAAGAACAGCCTAGAAACATTAGAAACAGTTTTATCATGGTAAATTACATTTTAGTACAAAAAAACTTTGCGCTATTAATGTAACTTATTCTACTATACCCAAGGTGTCACCGTATCAATAATCTTAGGACCAAAGAAATTTATGGTAAATAGTAAAGTACTAATTCAGAGCTGCACAAACTATGTCGAATTGTGCAACACAACAAGATCAATAAACAGCGAATATTTATACAAAATTGGCAACAAATTTTACTGATTACATAAATTGGAAGTTATTCCAGAAATCGTTGGAAATCTCCGTTTTAAAAAATGTTTTAAAGTAAATCTTCCTTTTCTAGAATACTTTTGATCTTTCGGTTTGTTTGGTCTTTCGGATTTTTTAATTTTGATCTTTTTACAAGGACAGGATTGGATATACTTTTGGATAGACCGAAGTATCAGCATGGCTGTCACGAGCTCAAAACGGTTCATAAGTTCTATAAAGTCTTGTGAAATGTTTACCAAAATATCTCAAAAGCGATAAAGCTGGATTGGACTAAGAAAGAGTAATAATGCTTTTGAGAAATGAAGCAGAAACTAATTTGAGGGAAGTGGGAGGCATCACTGCAGCGACTCTTACTGCTGTCAGGCTAGACGCAGATAAAACGGTAAACCAGCCCCGAAAAGGCGCTCGCAATTATTGTCATGACTTCCCGTCATAAATGTATGGTGCTTACGTTGTTAGACAGTCATACTGATTACCTACTTTTTCTGGAGCTAAACTAAATTAAAATTCCAAAATGTTACGTTTATTTTCAAAAGCCACTATTAAACTGCAATTTGGGAGTTACTTACTTTGCCGTATTGAGTGCAGAAATTACTTGTTTCAAATATTTCATTTCAGAAAGAATATCTTGTCCCTAAATTTTTTTGGTATGTTTTTACTCTATTGAGCTTAAAATAATAGAGGCCGCCGTTGAAGCTTTTGTACTTTCCAAATAATTTTCTAGTTTTCAATATTATAACGCATGATTAAATACAAAATAATTCTAGCATAAATAACATAATTTAAATTTAACAAACAAATTTTCAAGATGATGCTCATCTACAGAACTAAAAACAAGGGAGTTTTAATAAATTTCATAAAACGTATACTCCTCAGAAAATAATCAAAAGAGTTATATAAAAATAAATCCCAACAAAAGAAAAACAGAGGCAGCATTATTTTGACACGAAAACATAACTTACTCGATTTATCAAATACGGGTATGTAATCACCTTTGTGGCATTTTTAGCAAGCAAAATGCGCAATCCAGGAAAAAGTTGCGATTTCGACATAGAAGAATCGATAGGACTGTATTTTTCGGAAACGATATAAGCCGTGCAATGAACCACAAAAGCCATTCTGAGTAAAAATTACGTATGTATGTCGAAAATTATTTTCTCGTCTCGACAAAGTAGAGAATAGGGGAATACTACTTATGAATTTGGTACATATTACACAGCAGTTGAAAAAAATTAAACATGGTATAGCAACCTAATCTAACGATCAAACAAGTCATTTAAAAGATACGATCCTTCGCAAGAAACTGATAAAAAAATTCCCAAAAATTAGAGGTAAACTTTGTACGTAATGTCCAAACCGATACGAAAAATGTATGTAAGACTGAGCCTTAAATTAAAGAATCAGAATGGCTAACTCAACGTTCCGTGATGGAGGAACAATTGACAGCTTTAAACAATGTAAACAAAAAAGTTTTAACAACTTTAAAGTAAAACAGGTTTATTGAAAACAAATTTTTATTTAATCAATACATCATCGGACGGATTATCAACAAATTAGCAACCAAAAATTTCCTGATATCAAATGAATCATATTTCTGGTTAGTAGTTAATTGGGTCCACGCTGTGACATTTATTAAACATATGTACATACATACGTATGTAAATATATTACGTTGTAACAAAATGCCATGTACTCTGATTTTATGTTGTCGCGTTTTCCAAATTTAATCAATTATTTACGTCAATTCAAGTGAAAAACTAAAATTAAAAAAAAAAAAAAACGTTAACACACCCAAATGAACATACTGTCAATCGAGAAATTTGTATGTACACATTTGATGGTATTATAAGGATCCATCGTTTTTTTCATATGTGTGTACAGCTTTCAATATCAAAGCTTTTTCACGTATTACATTTTATGTTTTTATTATTATTATATTGGGTGATGTACATAATACTTACCCGTGCATCCATACCCTATCCAACAACAGAATATATAAAAGGCAAAATGTAGATTTTTAATAATTTTCATGTCGCCATTAATTTGATATCAAAGTGGAGGTTATTTTTTGTGCTCTGCGCTCGTTGATGTTTATTGTACATAGATGGTGATATTATGATTTGTATGTCATCATACAATGTAAATTAGATAATCATTATTGTTGTGCGAGGATGCTAACACGTATATCTCGGGCATATTAGTTATGTAAATATCTCATTGTTGATTTACGCGTGACAAATTGGTTACAATACTTTGTTTTATTAAATATAAAATAATTTGAAAAGAAAGTTTATATTTGTTGAATAACTAGAGGATGACTCCTAGTAAGGAGACCAGCAAATAAAGCAATATTTAATTTTATTTTATTATTCTTCCAAAAAAAAAAAAATTAAAATATTTTAAATTCACAACACAAAATTAGCAATATTTTATTTAGTTATATTAAACTAAAAATTTAATTCAAAAGTATTGTTCAAAAAATGTTGAAAAACACTTTTATTTAAGCCAAAATTCGAGTTGGATTTAAGTGTAACATTTGTTTTCAATAAGCGACCTTGCAGTTGTCAAATCATTCGAAATAAAATTTGAAATTCAGAATAAGGGTAAGTGGCTTTCTTCTTAAAACAAAATTCCTCTGCAAAAACGCAGAACTGGCTTTATCTTACAATTAGAAAACACGAAATATCGGAAATTAAAGAGAATGTTAAAGTATTTCAATTAACTGGTTGGTTTATTTGTAATTGTTAGTTTATAATTTTCAAATTTTATTCAAGGCTAAAGTAAATTTTTGGACGAAAGTATGTATAGACATCTTAATGTTTATTAACAATTCTCCAGTTCAGTATTGTAGTTACTCCAAATATTTGCTGCATAATTATTAGGTATATGTAAAAGTAAGTTCCTCTTTTTTAATTAAAATTAAATGTTCACTTAGCAAGTGTGGTACATTATTCAAAGTATGCTCCATGAGAAGCCACAATATTCGCCTATCTTTTAGACAATTCACGGATACCCTTTCTGAAAAGTCGTGTTCTTTTGAAGCGATCCATTTCTAAGATGTGAATCTTACATTTTAAAGGGCTGACTGCATCGACCGGAATAAATAGTAATCGGAAGGAGCAATATCTGGCGAATATGGCGGGTGGAATAGAGGTTCCCAGTCCTGCCGTTCTAAGTTTTAATTTAGGAATTTGCCTAGGATATAGGAAATTTAATCTGTCAATAGTTAAAACTTTATCCTTGTTTAAAAATTATAAATAAATAATTTTTCCGCAGCGATGCATTGGTTTGTGAACAAAATCTAATAGGAGGTTATAATTTCCACATCCACATCCACATCCACATCCACATCCACATCCACATCCACATCCACATCCACATCCACATCCACATCCACATCCACATCCACATCCACATCCACATCCACATCCACATCCACATCCACATCCACATCCACATCCACATCCACATCCACATCCACATCCACATCCACATCCACATCCACATCCACATCCACATCCACATCCACATCCACATCCACATCCACATCCACATCCACATTCACATCCACATCCACATCCACATCCACATCCACATCCACATCCACATCCACATCCACATCCACATCCACATCCACATCCACATCCACATCCACATCCACATCCACATCCACATCCACATCCACATCCACATCCACATCCACATCCACATCCACATCCACATCCACATCCACATCCACATCCACATCCACATCCACATCCACATCCACATCCACATCCACATCCACATCCACATCCACATCCACATCCACATCCACATCCACATCCACATCCACATCCACATCCACATCCACATCCACATCCACATCCACATCCACATCCACATCCACATCCACATCCACATCCACATCCACATCCACATCCACATCCACATCCACATCCACATCCACATCCACATCCACATCCACATCCACATCCACATCCACATCCACATCCACATCCACATCCACATCCACATCCACATCCACTATAATGTTCTCATTCAGGTCCTTGATAAATTATTTTTTTAATTTGACGGTTGACGACTTCTTCTAAGATTAAGCGATCATATTACTAAAACTTAATGATACACGTTCAGTGGGTCGACATTTGTTTTGTAGATTCTATATACAGTGTGATGATTTCGTTGTTTTTTTAACCAATATTTCAAAAATGGAAAATATCTTAAATTACCATGATTGGGAAGCCCTACACGTAATAATTTAGCATATTGCACCAGACCATCAATTTGTGTTAGGAGACGGTCATGCAACTATAGAACAAGTACGCAGAATTATATAAATATTTATTTATTTTATTAATTTGTTTGTTTGTTTATATTGACATTTTTTTGGAAAACTTATTTATCTAAATTAATTAATTAATAACTAAATATTAATTTTTTCTTTAACTAGTATGTTGAATAGTTTAATAAACTGACCGTGCTCCGCTCTTTTAGAACAATAAGATTGCAATATTTACTGATAGAGCTATATAACTTCACACCATTATACCCTAGTGATCGTTGAGATAATGATATACAGTACCTTGGTAATCTAAAACGAGTATTCCTGGTATTATAACTATGGACTTCTCTGTTGGTAGACATCAAACTATCTAAATATTTAGGAAGATCCTCCTTTTCGAGTAAATAAAACAGTTTTACCATTTAAAAATGAATTTCTGATTGTTCGATTTTAATTTTACTTTTTCAAATATGTCGTTAATATTTGTTCTATTATCCTTACTTAAAATTCATCTTATAAATCGATTCCGCATTTTTGCAGATGTGTTAATTGTGTTTTATTCATGATAAAGAGGACGGGGTGAACAATAATCTATATGGGGAGCTAAAATTGATTATTAAAATATAATTTTAGTCTCCATTAGTAGTTTGTCTTTAATTCTTGTCGATTAACTAAATCTGTAAAATGTTCAGAGAATAAGTGATTCTTGATCGCATCCACTATGACCATTCTGTTTATGCCCTCAATTTAATATTGAGACTTTATTTTATCTATTATTTTTGATATCTCCTGGTGAGTAATTTCTTTAATGCTAAATTTTTCAAAATTATTATCATCTTATCAAAAATTCGAATCCTTTATCTCAAGATTGTTCTAATGAATATCTATCACGTTGGACACAAATGTCTCATTTAACGCTACTGCTAATATTTTTTTAACGGTGAGTGTTTTGTTGTAAAATTGATGTAGGTGGATTTAGGCGTTTTCCACAGTTCCTTTGGGTTGTATTAATTTGCGATGAATTTGTTTCTAAAGTATTCAGATTATGCCTTTCTCAACGATTGTTTATACAAATTTCTGACTTCCCTGTAGCTTCCCAAGTTTAATCTGAATTTATAATTTGCAAAACACTACAACTGCGCATTTTTCCTTGCTTCAACAATTTCAAGTTTTCTGAGAACCAAGGTATTGTATTACTATTTTGAATAATTTTGGTTTCAAGCCATCAGCATACTAATTTTTGTTACTCTAATGAAGTTAAGCCTATTGAAGGTAAATAAATTTCTTTCATTCTGAATTCATCTAATGGCTTCAACTGTTTACTGACTTATCATATAATCTTCGTTTATTTGTTGTTCTTTTATAACTTCACACTGTAGAAATCGCTACTTTTGAAATTAGAATTAAAGTCCCCAAATTCAAGATTGGGTTTATTCTGATTGATACATTTTTTGACTTCTTCTCTTAATTATTTAAAAAGATTGCGTTTCTTGTTTGGAACGATCTATGTATATACCACACCAAAGACTCCAGTCGTATGATATCCCTTTATAATATTATTGGCTAAAGGCCAATCGTGGTCTCTTTAGTTATGTATGTACTTAATAACACCTCCTTTATACCGTCCATCCGTCGCACCGAGAGGCTTTGGTAATTTTCAATATAAAATTCTGTGTAATACATGTCTCCTGTTGTTCGTGTTTCGCTGGAAAATTCAATACCATTGGTACACCGTAAAATAACTATTCCAGTTCAAGTGATGATTAGTAGCAATATTTAAGTTCAATTTGATCTTTATTGCAACATAATTGCAACACTTTTTCTCCTGACTTTTACGCTCCTTTAATTTAAGATCAACGTTACATTTTGGGAAACAAAGTTTACCGGTACGTTTATTGCTGTGTGTGCCATAACCATTTAAATTATAACGTCGTGAAGTTGTTAATATCTAACCATGCGCATTAGATATTACGTTTAATTACAAATTCCGCCAATTACAAAGTTTAATCTTTTTAATTGCGTGCGACTAATTTGATTGTATTAAATGGAAAATTTCCCTAATTAAGCTAAAATAAAAAATCTGTAGCGTAGCAGAATGTAAAATTATAACTAAAACAACTCAAGCTCAACTAAAAATTCTTTTTGATGTTATCCATTCAACGCCATTATAATTATCTGATTTTATTGTGTAGTTTTGTGTTTCCACTTTCCATCGTATACTGAATGTTAATCCACTTACCATACTTACCTACTATCTTTATAAAATAAACTTCGAGTACATAATATAGTTTTCTACTCCTGTTATCTAACAGTATTAAATTCCAATTATTTAGCTTTGTTTATAAAACAAAGTACTTTATGTATTTGGTGTGATTTTCCATACCAAAAATGTTGAATCAGTGTACAAAGCAAGTAATACGATGCGCTATCACATCAATTTATATATTAGTACACACAGTTTGGCACAAACAACATCGAAGCACACATGCACACATATGTATGTACTCAAAAAAATAAAAAGCTCATGAATATCAGATTATTGAATTGAAAATTACAGAAAGTTCAACAATAAAAATTTACAACAAATTGTTGATTCAACAAAACATAACAAAAAAAAAAGGAAAGCATAGTAAAAATGATGATAATGATAATCACAATAATAATAATAATAGAAACTATAATAATAATATAGTAAATGATAATAGCACTGAGGAAAAAAATGCATTAATACAAAAACTAAAAATATCAAAAAAAAAAAAAGTTCAAAAAAGCTACAAGTGAATAAATTGTACTCCATGGACTTTAAAAATAATTTATTTTTTATTTTTGGAATATGTACAGACATTTTATTTTTTTATTTTTTATTATTCTGGTACCCAACATTGCCAACCAAACATATTAGGTTAATTTAAAAACATGAGCACAAAAAAAAACAAAAAAATTTGGAAAATTCTTGTAGTTTTCCTTTAAACTTGTCGTTATTTCTACTTGTGTGTGTGTGTGTTGTTGGCTTAATTCTGGGAAAACATATTTTTCGGATGAAAATGTTTATGGTTTGTTAAAAATGTCCACAAATTTGTATTATTTTTTATGTATACTCTTATGCTTTTGCTATTATGTACGAGTATGTCAGCTATGGTTGTACATACATCATTTGAGAATAAATTTAATTAAGTTACAGGAAAATGGAATTTTTTATTTACTCTTAAGTCAAACGACATAAATGTTATTGACTTCAAGTTAGATTCAGTTTTTGTTTTATAACGATACTGTTATGAATTTTTAATTTGATTAAAAGAAGATAATTAAGGAAAGTTGCATGGGACAATATGAAATGTTTGACATCGTAGAGTTATAGTTAAGAATAAAAATTATTCTGTTTGATGGATTATAACTAAGGCAAATGAACTCTGTGTTGACCCCTGTAAATTCATTAATTATACCTCACGTAGTATTCCTTAAGTTTTAATTTGGAATAACTCCATTGGATTGCTTCAACGAAGTCGTACATTTCTCAGAATAAGTTATTCTTCTACCACTTAAGTAAAGTCCTTGTTACAAAGATGTTATGATATTTAAATTAGAATTTTTAGTAAAAACAGTAAAATCAGATCGTGATCTGTAGCGATTCAAATCAAAATTGTACCAAGTATCGATTACACCAAGTTATATTCAAATCAGATAACATGTCCCACTAACGGCAATAAATATATTGGCCACTTACATTTCAGACCATTTTGAAAATTTTTTCGTTTGTAGTATTGCGACGTCTGGAATCAGTTAATGTATAGTCTGCCATAGGAGGTTCTGGGCAGCCTCACAGTGATTTAAGTTTAGCTGAAGTAGCTTCACCTTCTACGGTTGTTTCCTATCATTATTCGTCGTGCATGGGCATTGCAATCTGCATTTTCTTAACGTTCTTTCCCGTTGTCTGAAGGCTATCAGCTGTATCAAGAGGTGGAAGACAATTTAATTGCCTCTTCTTCTTACTGGCTGGAGTGATTTGGTTCAATTCTCTAGCCGTTTCGTCTTGGACAACGTCCTCCGTTTGCACAGCGACGTCAACATTACCCTTTGCTCTGAGAGTTGTTTGCCGGAATGTTGATTTTTAAAGACCAACTATCCTGCTTATTTCGCCGTGGACTTTGTTCGGGGTCCTCCCCCCTGTTACAATCTGGGCATAAGGGTGTGTCATCATGTCCAAACCGATGAAGGTAGCTGCGGTAACCTCCATGCTCCGTTAGGAACTGGATCAGGTGGTAATTTGCTTCTCCATGCTTTCTGTTTAACCACGGCTCCATATATGGTATTAACCGATGCGTTCACCTTCCCTTGCTGTAGTTGTTCCAAAGTTCTTGCCACCTTTGCCTAAAAAGCGATCTATCTTCTTGACTTCGGGATTTAATCCATCCCTAGAACCCCTGCGCTCGTATAGGCGGCTTGCTTCATCCGCGACGAAATCTATCGGCATCATTCCAGCCAGAACGAAAGCTGTTTCGTCTGATACGGTTTTGTAAGCGCTTAAAGCGCTCAACCTGTAGGCTATTTCCACGTGCTTCCTCTTGCTAGACACTTTTAATGCCTCCGCCCAGATGTGTGCACCGTATAGTAGTGCCGAACTGACCACCCTGGCCAACAGACGTCGTCTGCTGCTCCTGGGACCTCCGATATTTAGTAGCTTACCGAAGAGCGCACAGCAGACCTTTGTAGCTTTCTCGCCTGCATACTCTAGATTGGATCCAAAGCTCAATCTGGTATCCACGATGACCCCCAAGTATTTAATAGCTTGCATGGTTCTAACGAGATATAACCCCACCTTGACTTTTGCTCTTTCTGCTACTTTCCGGCAGTTTCAGGCCCACTGCCTTCATCCAGTTCCTAACCGTTTGAATTGCTTGGTTAGCCACATTTTGAACCTCATCAATATGTTTCGCAACAGTAACTATAGCAATGTCATCAGCAAATCCCACAATCTTAACCCCTTCAGGCGTTTCTAGTTTAAGTAATGCATCGTACATTATATTCCACAGAGTATGGCCCAGGACAGATCCAGGACGTAACAACATAATATTTCGTTCCTTCATCGCTATAATACTCCAGTACTCTGTCCTCAAAGTAACTGTCCAGCAACTTTAGCAAGTATCCTGAAATGTTCAGATTTCTTAGCGCATCCATGATACAACCCCAATTCCCGTGTTGAATGCGCTTCTCACATCAAGCGTGACAACCAAGCAGTATTTCTGAGCACTCCTCTTTCCATCGCTTTCCATTCACTGCCTCTCGGGCAATTTGCACTACTGTATTGATAGCATCCAGGGTCAAGCGATCCTTACGGAACCCGAATTGCTGATTTTAGAGGCCTTCATCACCTTCTGTGATCGAAGTCAGTCTATTTCGGATGATGTTCTCCAGCACCTTACCCATTGAGTCTAGCAGGTATATCGGGCGGTATGATGACGGTATTCATGGAGGTTTATCCGTTTTGAGAATGAGGACCAGTCTTTTTTATTTTCCTTTTTTTTTTGGAACACCCCAGGCATGAGCGCATTATTTCGGCGAACAGTCCTGGGTTGCTGTTCAACGCCGTCTTAATCGCCTTACTGGGTATTCCGTCTGGGCCGGGGGCTTTGTTTACTCCCACTTTTCTACATGCCTCCAGAATCTCTTCAATGGTTACTTCCGGAATGTCAAACTCACTATGTCCACGTTCATACTGCCGACTTCTGGGCCGTACTGCATGGTGAGGGAAAAGCTTCTTAATAGTTTCAAGCAACAACCTTCAATCTTTCTCCTGTGGACTTCTTTTTCCTTTAATCCTGGTCATTACAACTTTGTAGGCATTGCCCCACGGATTTGCATCAGCTTCCTCGCTCATGCTTTTGAAACAGTACTTTTTACTTTTTCGAATCGCACCGCGGAGCTCCTTTCTTAGCCTCTTATATTAAATCCAATTTTCCTCATGGTTTACGCAGCCCACTGTTGTTTGGCTCTTCCTTCTAGCTCTGAGACATCGTTTCACCAGTAAGCCGCTTTTCTCTTGTTGTTCAGGACGCGTTTCGACATAGACGCGTCACAGGCTTTAACCACATGTCTAGTGACATGCTCTACCTTTTTTTCGGCTGTCCCTACTGGAATCCTAATGTCACGTACCATCTCCATGAAGACGTCGTCGTCAAAAGTTTTTGCTGACCATTCCCTTGCTTCATGTACCCTTAGGTTTGTTGGAGATCCTGTCTGTTCTCTGATTTCATACAGCAGTGCTTGGTGGTTGATTATCGACTCATTACCATTCTTGCGGAAGGTAATGGAACCGCCCTTATTAGCCAATCCGATATCCAATGGTGTATGCGCCTCCAACAGTAAGCTTCCCCTAGCATTTATGCGTTTGCTTCCTCATTCAACGGCCCATGCATTAAAATCTCCAGCTATAACCACCGAATCGCGTTCCCTTGCCTCCGCTGCTACCTTATCTACCAGAATCCCGTACTGGAAGGGTGGAAGGCTTGGAGGAGCGTAAAAACTTTAGATGTTCATCCTATTTATCTTGCCGAACACGTACCCTTCCTCTTTCTTCTCTTGTATTTCTTGGAAAGGTTACCTCCCACACGCCCATATTGCCACTTTTCACGCTCTACCTGTGGTCCATGCGCTGATTAACTGTGTTTTGAACGGTTCTGAGAGTATAGCTACGTCCGCATCTATCTCCAAAATGATTTTCTTTAAAAGATCTTGGGCAACTTCGCAGTGATTAAGGTTAACTTTTATCAACTTCATCTTCGTGTTGGGTTTAGAGCCTTTTTGAATGCTAGGAATCGGAAATTCCCCGTGATGTGTTTCGTTGGTTGCATTTTTTACCTTGCGGAGTATATCCGCGTACGAGAGGTCCCTGCGTTTTCCGACGGCCAACGCCTCCGTCCTAATTTTCCTACGGCGCTTGCCCCTGACTCTTCTTTTTTTATGGCAGTTTCTGATTTCTCTTGCCTTTGGCTCTGGCTCTTTGCTTCACAAGTTTAGAAGGCCAAATTCCAGCTAAAGACCTCGATTTATCTCTTCCGAAAAACTTTTATTAAGCTTTCCTCTTATTCTCACTCTTCCTTTTCTTCTTGTCAGTACGCCCTGGCATCTCATCCCCTTTCTCCCTTCTTATCTTCGGGGTCATTGATTGGTTGTCCGAACTAGTCCCGCCCCTACTAGCTGGGTCACTAACCCATCCGTTTGCACTTATTTCATGCGTGAGTTTATTCATCTCCTCTCTTCTGAACTGCTTCTCTGCACTTCTTATCTTGGCCATGGAATTATGAATCCTCGAATCATAGGAAGACTTGATTTCGCGCAGCATACGCTTGATCTCCAGATAGCCACTATGTCGTTCTTTCACGTAATCTTGTAGGCTTTAATATTTTTCCCAACGCTTGTGATCTCTCTTTAATCACTACCTCGTCTTTCCCTCTTCCCATATTCTTATGAGCCTCATCTAAGGAGCCTGGGCCGAGGTCGGATAGCGACTTAACCCTCTGTCGTTGAGTTCTGCCTAACAACGAGTCCTTTGTTGGATCCAGGAATGGATTCCATGCCTCTCCCTTACTTCCGCTTGTACTTTTTTCTTTTACGCCAACCAAGTTAGGCCATTGGGGTAAAGGGGCTTGTAACATTTACTGCTACGGCAGCCAAGCTCTCCACTGCTGGAACATTGCGGCCACTGGATTTCGACGAATGGGAGCCCGCTTGGTCACTCCGCAAAGCCGCCGGTACTGATGTTCCAGGCCCCTGCACCGTATCATTTTTTTCCTTCTCGCTGGACATTTTAGTGTTATTATCGGGGAACCACCCCTAGCATTTTTTGCCTACTGCCAGGACATCTAAAACAGCCCCTCCTCCTAGAGAACAGATGCTGACCAGAAAGCCGCCCACTGTAGACAGACGCTTCTGGATTTTTAATCCCACTTTTGAATCTGCACCTCCTAGTGAACAGATGACTCGTCAACGTGTTAGTTTTGGTCAGCGAGTGGTATATTATTTCCCACCTACCCGCCGGCACGCCGGTAAAGGCATTCCCTTATCCGCCACCTAGGGACGCGCCCGGTGCGAGATCCAGCAACTCCACGCGGGTGTGTGTGTGTATGTGTGTGTATTTATTTTATTTAAGGAAGGTGGAAATCCATCATAGACGATGTATGGGATAACGTAGCTATCCACACATACACACACACACACACCCACACGCTGTATGTGATAAAACAGGTATCGTTAGTATTCCTTGATTTTATCACGAGTCTGATGAATTTAGACGTATTTTTATGTCGTAAAAAATGAGTGTGACAAATCTTTTTTGCGAGGCTAAATTATTTACACTCACCGCATTCAGCTCGTTTAATGGAGCGTGATTTGTTTCTGGTTTCAAATTTTTAATAGGCCTCCAACAATAAGGAATAATGAATGATATCATTTTTTTTAAATAGATGAATGTGCACATCTGTTTTTGTAAACTCTTGTAAACCAATTTTTTATCTGGTGCTACAATCATTTAGAAGAAAAATTTTGCAGTAGGCTAAAACTACGAATATAGTCTATTTAATTTATTATGTCAAGCAAAGATTTGTTCTTTTATGTATGAAAAGTTGCAATTTTTTTTTGAAACTTTAACACTAATATAAGTCAACATTTTTACCTTCAGGACTATTTAAATAAGCAAAAAAATTTTGTGACGACAAACATTAGCCTTAAAAATACAATTTGGCATTCTACAGGAGCTTTTGATATTATATGTGTTACAAAACTCAGTTTAACAAGTGTATCGTGGTGGTGGATTTTATTTAACAAACAACGGCCGCATAGTGAATTTGGATTTGTGTGGCCGCCATTTACGGTGAATTTTCGAATAAAAAAATGCCTCCTATGAGAGGGATACACTGTAGCTAGAAAACCCCTCATCTGATCTAAGCAATTTATTTGTCAATTTGTGTCAATTAAAATTGCAAACAACCAAGTAGCGACTTACAATGATTGAGAAAGCTGTAGCGACAGAATGCCTAATCTGATTGGAACAATCATCCACATTAGAACTACAGGTATTGCTGTTATTATCATTACAGATTGTTTTACGTGTTAAAACCGAATTGCAATCTCATCGAGAGTTATCAAATGTTTCAATATCCATACAATTTCTTCTATTCACAGAGAGGTAAAATTTACTAGTCGATAATAAATTAAATTTTTCAGTTCCAGTTAGCTTTACGGTTTCAATGCTTGATTATTATTAGCTAGTCATTATTTTATTTTTTATGTACCCATTTTGGAATCTTCACTCAAATTAACTATTTAGGCGACCCACGTAGCTAAAGTGAAATGCCATTTTGCATATAAAGTCACAAAGTCGAAAATGAAAATTTAAAATTGAATTTCATTGAATTTTACGTTTTTAAATTTAAATTCAAAATTTAAAGTTTTCTGATGTAGAATTTTACGAAACTAATATAATATAACAACAAAACATAATTTAGATTAAGATATCATCTTAATTTATAAAATCATTTAAGTCAGCGGGGTTCGTATTCAGTAAAGGGTTTAACCCTTAACTGACAACTGAATATATATATTTAATTAAAGATTTGTTTTACTGCATTCGATAACAAAGAAATACAGCAAACCAAAACTCTTAATTTCATAGTAATTTGTAATTACGAATGTATTAAATTTTTCATACTACTAATCTGGCCGTAACTAATCAAATTTCTACAAAAACATATAACAATTCCAAGCCATAAAATCAATAAATCTCTTATCAATGATATAAAAATCTCAATCAAATTCTATCAAGAAATAAAACTGTAAAAATATCACATTCGACGTCTATGAATTGGGCAAAAACTTGGTGAACCTTTAAATCTACAAATAATGAATTGTCATTTCAATTTCTTGACAATTTTATACGTATAACTACAGATATATATATCGGTTTAAGTATACACACATGGATACAAACCCAAATCAAAATAATTTTTTTTCTCTCACATACTACAAAACTGTGAATAAATGTGGACATGTTCCTAAATGGTTATAAGTTGACCTTCTTCAAAAATAATTTTCTATTCCTTCGTTTTATTCTTTCCACATTTTCACTTATTTCGTCTTCATACAGATTTCTTTTCTTTCAAAAACTTCTTCATTCATCGCATCTCCATTGACCGTAAAATTAAGTTCAAATAATCAGAAAAAAGGATATTACATTTTTAAGTTATTTTCGGTTAGGTTGATTCTCTCTCTCTCTTTTTTTTCTCTGCACAGAATGAAAAACTAGCTTTAGACATAAATGGAAAAGGATAATTGATTATTTTTGTGATTCCTTCGACTTCGAAAGACAGGACAATTGTCAATATAGTAAAAAAAATAAAAACGATGAAATCAAACAATAATGGTTAAAGAAACGAAAATTTGCTGAGTACGTTTTCGTCCTTCTTTTCTCAAAACTCCTTCCAACAACGAATATTCGTTTTATTTATTATTACTAGTTTTAAAGACGAAGATAATATTTTCGTATATGTTTGTTGCTAAATGATATACTAAACATACTGAGGATATTATGTAGCAAGGATTTAGATGAAAATGTATATATAATCTCATTAAATCAAGTTTTTCGAATTTTATTTTTAAGTCTTCATCCTATACACATAATAATATAAACGGATGTGGAGAGCAGTAAAAAAGGAGGAAATTCATCTAAGAATTATATGTGGATGAAAGCAAAAAAAAAAAAGGAAGAAATTATGATGGAATCCTACCCTTGGGATATATTTACTCAAAATTTTTCGGTTTCTATTTTTTTCTTGGATAAAACAAAAAAAAAAACTTTTATCCTTTTTGTACTTTCCTTTTCTATTGTATGTCTTACGAAAATTATATGTGAAGATTAGAAGTATTTTTTTTTATGTATGTATGTTTCTGTATCATAATTATCATTATTTTACTTAGCTACAAAAATATCTACTAATAGCTACTACGACAACATGAAAACCGCACATAATGCGAAACTAAAGGGGACTCAAGCAAATGTCGCATACATATATGTATAAAACTCTTAAATTTAATACCCCACAGTATTTTATTTTTGGTCCTGCTTTTTGTTGTATTAATTAATTAAATTAAAAAAAAAAATGTTTTCTTCTTCCGCCGCTTCCAAATGAATAGTTTTCGTTTTTGTGTTCAAAATCACGTAACGAATAAAATTTTTAACACTCTTGGTATTATTTTTGTGGATATGATGTGGTTTTGGGATTTTTTTTTTTTTTTGTATTTTATTTTAGTGTGGTGTAGGCAAGAAATTATTTTCTAATTACTTGAAAATTACAGTTTAAATTCACGTAGCAAAAAAAATTGAATTTAAAATCGTTTTTCATGTTAGAGACATTTTCAAAGTCTCTATTTTTTTATTTTGCCCAAGAGATAATGTTTATTTACTTCTGCTTTCGGTTTAATTATCCGCAAAACATAGGTGTCTGTAGTTTTATGTGTTAGCTAAATGATTAAAATGGCATTAGGGTGCAACTTCAGAGAAAAGTTCTAAATTTGTAAATAAATCGCAAATTTATATAGCGAAAGGTCTTGCTAGCAATTAAGATGTTTTATAGATTCAAAATTATTAATTTAAATATTATTTATCTGAAAATCGGCCCTCGGATATCTGTAATTCATTTGCCAACTATTTTAAGTCTGTCTATGAGCAATCTCATACTACTATTACTAATTCTAGTGACTGTTCGGAATTTAGTCTGTTGAGGTTTTCTGTAGATGAGATCTCCGATAGTTTGGCACGACTTGACGTGAATAAGGGCTCAGGACATGATAGCATTCCACCCATCCTTATGAAAAACTGTACCGATGGTTTAGCTGTTCCTCTTGCGTTTATTTTTAACGAAAGCTTCCGTACAGGGGTATTTCCGGACCCTTGGAAGATTTCCATCATTCACCCGATTTTCAAATCGGGCAAAATGTGTGAAATTAGCAATTACCGTGGGATCGCTATACTTTCTGCTATACCGAAACTATTCGAAGCATTGGTACAAAAATTTCTATTTTTACCTTTGAAAACGTTAATTTGTCCTGCTCAACATGGCTTTTATCCTGGAAGACCCACACTGACCAACCTGGTTTCTTTTTGTGGTCACTTACATATCAGTATTGCAATCAGGCAACAATTGGATGTTGTGTAGACGGACTTCTCAAAGGCTTTTGATAAGATTGATCATTCGATGCTTATCAAGAAGCTTGGGAAATTGAACTAAAATGAATAATTATGCTATTCCAGGGATTACAGCGTTTAGAACAGCGTTTGGTGGCGGCTTGCGTTTTATTTGTTCGCAACATTTTTTTGTATTGTATTGATTGTGCGGAATTACTCGCACGACTCAATATTTATACTCCTGAACTTTGTCTGCGTCGTCGTGAAGGTTTTTAACTAATCGATTCTGGCTCAACAAACTATCAACTTTTTTCGGTTTCGACTTTTCAATTATTTATACAATGTTTTTGATTTTAATTTGACTAGAGATTCGTTTAGACGTGAGCTTTTTAAGACATTATAGGCATTTTATTGTTTTTATTTTGTTATGTTCATACATACTTTTCATTTTTTGATTTAAATTATTGTTGCCGATTGTATACCACTGTAGGTAATATAATAAATATTAAATAAATAAATATAATTTCGGGATACCGCCATATTCCCGAAAATAAAAATCCCCAAAAAATACAAAATAATGTGCTCCATTGAAAAGAAGGACGCCGTTAAACTTTTGTTAACTACAACGTGAAAATAACAATAGGCTACAGGGACCATTAGATAAAAATTAAGATTAAATACAAAGTTTTCATTGGCCGGTAATGAACCAATGATACGCTTCTCTAAACGGAGGTAACCTCAGTGACTATTTATTTATTTATTTGTTTACACTCTATAAATTTCAGCACATAACTGCTGGCACATTGTTTTGAGCATGTGCTCATTCACAACAGTGTACCAGAGAAATTGTTAATGATGGTAAAAATGACAGCAAATTTCGAAATGATCAGAGCTATCCTTTTAGTTCTATCCGTCAATTCCACATCTTTAACTGGATTTCAACGCTCTCCAAACATGGATGTTATTAACGGTCCTGGCGATTTTTTTTATTAAACGATTGCGGCTCATTCTAAATCACTGTACCCAATTTATAGTATTCCTAGTACAAAATCATTATGTATATTCCGATAAGTATTTTTTTTGCTTTATTCACTGATGTTCACACGAAAACGTTTGGCGATAAACAATTTATTGCTAGTGGTTGGGAAAGTTCCATATTCATAAAGTTACAGGAATGGGCACAATTTGCAAATTTTTAATTAGATTTAAAAGTAATTGTTTAATAATTTTTGAAAAAAATTGCAAAAACAGCGTCGGATTGACACGAAGGCCAAATCCTACTCATCCAACAAGTGATAATTTTCTGTTAAGCTAGCGATTCCGGTAGCGATTTCTTGCCGCTGTGGCGCTCGTCTGTAACGACTTGAGCTGATTCAATTAGTATATAGTGAAATGGCCTACCTATCTTTCTGTTCAACGCGCTAGAAACATTAAGTAGACAATCGCTATACAGAACTATGGTGAAATCAAAAACAAAACCTAAATACTCCTTATTAGAAACCGTCAGGTATATACATAGGATAGACATATCAAAATTCGGTAGGGAAAAACATCAAATTTACGATCATATGTTGAGAAAAAAAATATCAAATTGGTCAGTAACAGAAAATTAAACTACAGTGATCACAGAGTAATTGTCTACACTAAGCAAAAGAAGCTATGCATAAGGCGGTGAATCCTCGGACAAAGTACCTCGTTTTTCACTTATATTTGCAAACTGGAGAAAACATTAGCAATCTATTGGGCACATACTTGGAAGAATTAAGAACCAGCCTGACTGTTGCCTTTAGAAATCATGTTAACAGAGTGGAGCGTGAAATAAACAGCTCACTCGGGAGTAGCACACAGGAATGCTAACGTTAAGGGCTTCAATGATGCAAAATAGCATAGCCTGGAACAATTCATATCTGAACACGTAGAACGCTGAAGGTATTTAGTATTCATTCAGTCATTCACAGCTTTGGAATTTAGTATTTCGGGATTTTAGGATTTTTATGGAAATTTTAGGCAGGTTATTCAAGGGCGCAGAGAGTATCATGCGACTTTTCTGTAACTGTTGACTGGTGTAACGTAAATAAATGGGCATGATCCAACTTAAAACTCAACGTTAGAAAACCACTTTTCGTGTCAGTTAATGGTCTGAGAATTAAGATGGTGGAGACAGTCAAATGAATAGGAGCCGATTCTAATGAAAGAGGTTAGCAGATGGTGGTAAAAAAAGTATTCTTTGCACTAAGGAGAGTATCAAGGGAAACATGGGGCTTGAAACATAGCACTCTCGCCAAGATCCATGTAGGTTCAGTTGTAGAGCCCATGAAATATGCATGTGCTGGGTAGGCTCATAGCAGAATAAATTGCCACCACCCTAGAACATGATATACAGAATGGTTTTAACCGACGCTGTTGCTGTCCTATTCCGATTGATATAAATACTTTAAGAAGAAGGGCTGGCGGTTTAAATAATTATAAAAAGGCAAGATGTTATATTGGGACACTGAAGTTTTTGATAGTAACATAAGTCCAGACCTTTTAGAATCCCTTAAAGGAGCAGGTGAAAGCTGTCAGTTACAAAATGGCAAGATAATTGGAGTTACTGTTTGTATGGCAAGATTAGTTTTGGTTTCTTAACGCAGTTTACCCAAATATTGACAGGATATGGGAAACTAACCACATACAAGTGAAACATATAACTAGAAGAATCAATTTCTTGCTATTGTGACTATGAACGTGAGAACTCCTACATAAGGCGTGAAAGAAGCTCAATAAAAAGATCAGCTGACCCTTATGCTCTCAAACCTAAGGGTGTGCTTAATGATTTTTGTGAAACAGTACTAAGAGACAGGAAGATAAAAGCATACTTCTTCGTTGAAAAGTTTTAAGCATTTTAAAGCTAGAAGAGAATTTTAAAGCTTAAACCGGTTTTAAAGTTTTATTTATGGCAAGAACTAATGTCCAATAAGATTTTAATATTCTTATTACGGAGGTATCTTGTGTCTACGGCCCGCCAAATGAACGAACATTTTTTAGTAGACGAGTATGTGCCTCCACGCGACAGTACGGAGGCAGGACAGTTTCCTACCGGCATGCTTTTGCAAAGCGTACCGATGACTGAGACAAAACCGTACTGGGATATGACTGCGCGGGAACTTATATAGGCATAGCCTGTGTGCTGCTCTCATGTACACCAAACATCGATGAACCACATTGACAATGTCCAACCGCGCTGACTGCGCCTTAACACATTCCAACCTCCCGTTAATTCTGAGCAAACACTAGGAATAAGCTATATTTACCTGACAATTGAAAATAGATTCATAAAATCTAATAATCCACACTATCATACCAACAAAATCGAGTCGTCTTTTTGTAGAATGTTTGCCATAAAATTCAGTGCACCATATTATTAGCAAAGACATGTTAGGCTGGAGCCCCGCATCATGCATTGGCTATACACCGTAGTAGACAGAACTACTCTTTTGAATGGTATTACAGTTTCGTGGTTTGCTTAGAAAAAACATTCAATTAACAGCTGTTGACAATAGTTCAGAGAATAATTTCCCTGTGGATTAGTGGTGCACTGAGGATCACATCCACTCAGGCACTGGAGAATCTGCTATTTTTGCCTCATCTAGATATCATGGAAAAAAAATTGACATCTTGTACTGCCACACACTCATCTAAATTGCGTAACTATTTGATTCCCCAGACCTCCGACTATTCTGTCCCGTCACTATCATTTGGCACAAAGTTCCAGACTAGGATCCCATCCAGAGAGGACTATATGATGGATGCAGTTTTAGAACTAGGAGTTATAAACTTTTTCACTGATCAAAACGGTATTGGAAAGTCAGGGCTGGGATGTTCTTCGAGGAACTTCTGCTTAACCTCTCCTTTCATCTTCCCGACTACTGTAGCATTAATGAAGTTGAGGTAACCGCGATAAAGGATGTCGTAGGCTGGTTGAGGTATAATAAAATATCGGCTTGTGATATTCGCATATATACATATACAGTCAGGCTGCCATTAAAGCGTTTTAATCACACCTCCTCACTTCGAAAGTAGTGCAGAACTATCTCTCATCTCTTAACGAGATGACTGATCTGTTCTACATCCATATTATATGGGAGCCAGGGAATTTCAAAGACTTAACGTGGCACAATGTACTACAATTCAAAAAGCCTAAGGTATATTGCATTGCGTCTTGCGTTAGGCAAACTCGTACCTCAGGAGGAAGCTAGTAAGTTGACGAACGGCAGATGGTCAAATAGTAGCGGGATCTAAACAGCGAATTTCACTTCAGCCGTGTCACATCAGTATGGTTGTTGGAGTGATTACAGGGCACTGTCTCTTAGGCAAGCATGCGAGTACACTCGGTTTCTTCTCCCATGAATACTATCGTATAGCTGCACGAACGGAGAAGAAGATGAGACAGCCCTTAATCTTCTTTGCACCTGTACTCAGCTGGCACAAAACTGACTAAAGTTTCTAGGGGCATTCTTTCCCAGTGACCTGATGGACCTTAGCAAGATGGAAGTCAGAAGTATATCCAGCGCTTTGTTTTTCTTGCCTCTCTTCCTCCCAAGGTTTTCTGGCGTAATGTTCGTAATTTAGGCCTAGGTAAATGCAAGATTAGTTCAAGTGGGGATTTCAAACCCAATGAAATTAATAGTTATTTTTGCTCTAGTCTGAACTCGGGCAGTAGTTCCGTCGATTTGTTCTCTAACGCGTCCTCTAATTCGTTTTCGTTTTCAAATATTTCTCTCGAGGATTTACAATCTGCTATTTGGAAGGTTAAATCGGAATCTTCTGGTCTGGATAACGTCAATTTAAAATTCGTTAAGGTAGTTTTCCCTTTCGTCTCAAAATACTTGTTACATATCTTCAATTTTATTCTCACGTCCTCTTCCTATCCAGATCAGTGGAAGCTAAGTAAAATATTCCCGATTCCAAAGATCAGTAATCCTTTAGAGCTATCCCATTTTCGGCCAATTAGCATTTTAAGTTCTCTCTCTAAGGCTTTCGAGATAGTTGTTAAAAATCAAATTCAATCGCATTTACATAGAAATAGTTTAATTAGTTGCTTCCAATCTGGGTTTAGAAAATTTCATAGCACTTCTACTGCGTTATTAAAAGTATGTGATGATATTAGGCGTAATATGAATAATAGGGAATTAACTTCTTTAACTTTGTTAGATTTTTCTAAGGCCTTTGATTCTATTAATCACAGAATTCTTTTTAATAAACTCTTATCTCAGTTTAGATTTTCGCTTTCTGCTACCAAATTGATTTTTAACTATCTTTCTAATCGTTCTCAGGCAGTTTTTTTCAACAATTCCTTGTCTGATTTCCTTCCTGTAATTTCCGGCGTGCCTCAGGGTTCAGTGCTGGTTCCTCTATTATTTTCTATGTACATAAATGACATAGAATCCTCCATTCAACATTGTTCATTTCATATTTTCGCTGATGACGTTCAAATTTATAGAAATAGTCGTTTAGATCAGGATTCTATTGTTAGGAATATTTGTCTGATAAATGAAGATTTAAGTAATATCGTTCGCTGGTCGGTCTCTAACAGGCTTGTTTTAAACGCGAATAAATCTCAGTCGATTATAATTTATAAAAAACCGTTAGATACCTCGTCCTTTCCTGGTATTTTTCTGCAGGGTTCGCTAATTCAATATTCAAATACTGTTAGGGATTTAGGCTTAGTTATTAATAAAACTCTTACTTGGGGTGACCATTTAGTTACTATTAGTAAGAGGGTCTTTGGCATGCTTAGTTGTTTGTATAAGGTGGTTGGATTTTCTGATAGTCAGTTTAGGAAAAAATTGTTTTTGTCTTATCTTCTTCCTCATTTTATTTACGGTGACATAGTTTTATTCGGTATGCTTCAGGAAAATATGAATGTTCTCCAAAGATGTTTCAATGCTTGTACCAGGTTTATTTTTGGTATTAGGAAGTTCGATCATATTTCTGCCTACTCTAGCCTTGTTTTAGAATGTAGTTTATCTATTTTTTACGAATTTCGCGTTTGTCTTTTTATTTTTAAACTTCTTAAAGCTAAGGAGCCTTGTTATCTATATAGGAAATTAATGTTTAGTAGATTTCATTCCTCTAACTTCCGCCTAATTCTGGCTAAAAATTGTTGTAGGTCGTTAAACGCGTCATTTTGTGTTAGGGGAGTTTCCCTTTGGAATTCAATTCCATTGGAAATTAAGAGATTAGGATCGGCAAAATTATTTAGGTCAAAATTTTTGGAGTGGCGTGATTGATGGACAATACGTACTTTTTTAATTTATTTTTAATAACCATGTTATTTTTGTTAATTTTTAATTTTTAATATTATTTCACCTCGTGCTGTACATTTTATTGTAAATGAGCTACTGCTCAAAATAGAATGTGTAAGCACGAGGTGGAAATTGTTTGAAAAAATTTAAGAGGTTTTTATGCCTAATGGAAGCAACTTCTTTTTTCTTTTTTTGTTTCGATTGCTTTGTTTCCATGTCTGCTTTTCCTCTTAATACTAAATTATTTATAAATACTATAAATAAATAAATAAATAAAAATAAATAAATAAATAAATAATTTATATAAATTGTACATTTGAACAAAATTTCAAAGGTATAGTCACAGAGTTTGTAGATTGGCTTGCATTTACTTACTGTAGCAATAGTCCATTAAATCTTACTTTCGAGCTTGGAATTGAAAAAATACTGGCATTACTTTGTCATTTTTGAGTTAAAACTTCAATATAGGGCTATATATTGGAATGGAACTTGGTCACGCCTGAACCATGAAAACAATCATAATACAATAAAATATCATTGCTGCTGGAAAACATAAATAAATGCTGGAAAACATAAATAAACATCACCTGAAATGAAAAAAGGATAATGTAAATTATTATGTAAATTGAATTCATACATACTATTTATAATTGTATAACGTTTTGATTAGTCTGAAAAATGTAATAAACAATTAATAATTTATTATATAACTTAAATATTTAGGAAATAATTATACTTATCTTAAAATGTTTACCAAAACAATCCAAAGTTATTTTAAATTGTAAACGCGAACTGTCAAGGGTGGATGAATTCCAATGTTTTATTTTAAGTTCAGTGCGATAGTAATTATGCAAATTGTGATTGACGCGACACCTGCGTTCGAGTGTTTATACTGAATTTCGAGTACAATATTCGAACTAATTTGCTTTTTTGGGTTGACGAACTTTTTGGTAATCATTCGAGATTTTTAGTAGCTGTGACAACATGGAATAAAAACTAATAATAAAATAAGTAATTTTAGTATTGTTAAAACTTATAATTTGTTATATTCCAACAATTGTTTAAAATTAAAATAAATATTAAAATTCATATCGGTGAAAGTGGAATTTTGTGTAAATTATTTAAACATTCACAAGAGGGCATTGCGTATGCATGTTGGTTTTTGAAAACACCGCCATTTTACACAGTCTTTGGATTTTTCTTCGCTTCAATGGATTACAAGTGAATCAGCAAAGTACGCATCGGCTTAGTTATCGTCATCGCCAGTTGAATACGGTAAGCTGTAAATTCATTTAGCCGACGCATTTCACCTGCTTCAATGCCATTTGTGATTATTGAGCCGATTGTGGTTTTTCTATTGGCATATTTATTTCTTCGTCGGCGCCAGAACTAAAAACTGGCTTACCAGGTTCGTTTCATTATTTCCGACCCAAATGATTAATACGTAAGTCAAGGTATCATGCTCAAAATAAAATGGATTTCTATTAAGGATCCGCATACCGACGCTGAAGTAATTTTAACGCTAAAATCTATATTCGTTCTCCTAGAAAACGGCGCGTCCGTCAATGATCTATGCCAAAATTCACTTCAATGATTTCTGGCATGCAAACATAACTCGTACTGCCTTAAAGTTATCTCAGACTTTCTCACGAGCGAAACAAATAGACTACAAGTAGTTACAAATGGCAAAAAAATTTAAAAATTCTTATGTTAGAGATTACTGTGACCCTAAAAATTTGACAATATAGTAGAAGGTTCTACTCCTTTACTTTGGGCCAATTCTGAACCCGGTTTGGTTATAAGAATTTGCGCTACATTATTAAATGTGTTGCCTGCCCGTGGCCCTTGAAATTTGCTATACCGGTTTAGTATTTGTTCCCATTTTCTACCTCTGGATCAATGCTATATCCGGTTTGCTTGCTAGAATTTTCACTTCATCAGTAATTCTGTTGCGTTCCCGTATTTCAAAATGGAGAAAAAATTGTATGCTCAAGATTATTATGGCCCTGAAAATTTGTGAAAATAATATTCATAGTAGAGGGTTTTAGTGGCTATCTCTGGGCCAATTCTAAATCTGGCTTGCTTTTTAGAACTTCAATAAGCTACATCAGTAAATGTATTGCCTACCCGTAGTTTAAAATGAAGCAAAGACATAAAAAAATTCTTATGGTCAAGATTATGGTGGCCTTGGAAATTTGCTATGATAATATAGTAGAGAGCTCTAGTGGATATTTCTGGGCCGATTATTACCCTGGTTGGTTAGTTAGAATTTGCGGTACATCAATAAATGTGTTCCTTTCCTATAAATTAAGAGAATTCTTTTGCTCATTATCTTGAGGTGGTCCTGAAAATTTGTTATATTGGTTAATTAAGGGGTCCCATTGCCTATACCTCTAAGCCAACTTTTAATCCGGTTTGCTTATTAAAATTTTCGCGTTCAAGATTATAATGGTCCTGCAAATTTTATATTCCAATATAATAGAAGATTCTGGTAGTTACCCCTGGGCCAAATCTGAACCTGGTTGGCTTGTTAGAATTAACACTACATCAATAAATTTGTTGCTTTCCCTTAGTCAACAACTAATAAAAGAAAATTTTAAAAATCTGTATTATGGTGACCCTGAAAGTTTGTTATTTTGATATAGTAGGGGCCTCCATTACATCTGGAGCCTGATTCTCTAAAAAATCAGATAATCTGTAATTAGGAAAACGTAAACTTTTTACACATCTAGTCTAGCGTTCTGTAAAAATCTTATATTCAGCCGTAAACTTTATCACAGAGCAATTCAGCACAAGTGTGTAACTTGTGTATTTGTCTAACCGTTAGATTTTCTGTTGAAAAATTTGCAAACATTTTATTGTCAACAGATTTTATGTACAAGCAGCCTCAAAGAACCAATCGGTTTTGCTACCTCTAACTAATTTTAAGGCTAACGGTTTCCTAGTAAAACACAACTTGTTGATGTACTTGTTTATTTTATTGAGAATGAATTACATTCAAAATATACTAAAATGTCACGCCAAATTGTAAAAATTATATTTTCAGATGATTTAGCTTAGGCGGCCACGCCGCCACATCATACAAATAAAAACACTTCGGCAAAAAAGGCGCGCGAACCATTCACTAAATCTGAGGTACCATATTCCCATTTAAAATCGTTCAATAAATAAAGTCTGGGGTAATTGTGGATTATATCGTGCTAGTCTTTTATTATTTGCTCCCAGTACTTTATCTTGCTTTGTTGTATCATCACCTAAACTGCTTGTTTAGGTGATGTTGATATTTATCTCATTCTTCAGCATAACAATGGAGTCACACGTCAGTTCCACAATATCGATAACTTTTGGTTTTTTCGTATTTTATACCAATGCACTCAAAAACTCACAAATAAAATACTTTCGCCAAGATTAAAAATTGGGGTTAACTTTTGACAGAAATTTTACTTGAATAATTACAACTTATTTTCAAATTTTAAAGAATCGGAAGAAAGTGTTATAATATGCAGTGGCGTAACTATAAATTTTGCCCCCCCCCCCAACCATCTTAAAAATGTTTCTTGGGCCCATAAAAATACTTGTACCTATGAACAAGTAATGCTTTTAGTTAAAAACTTATTTTTTCCTATTATCAAGCTTCGCATTAATTAAGAATCTAATTTCGAGAGTATAGACGATACAGAACGTGATCCATTTCTCAAACCCTCGAACCATCTCTCAGCCTCGAACTATCTTGCAACTCAATGTTATGACGTTTTCTAAATATATCGATAAAGCTTTACAAATTTCGAATATAATTTGAAAAATATCAACAATTTCGAAATAATCTCAAAAATGTCGAATTTTCTAGGTGCATGTCTTGAATATCCTTCAAAATTCTCAAATATCGAATTATCCGTAAGTATGTAAAACCATAGGTAATCCTATACAGACTAATCAGTGCCATGTACATAAAATGTAAACAACTTAGAAAATCGGAGAAATATCGAAATTTTGGCATAATCTCGAAAATTTGCTAAGCTCTCAAAGCTTAGCGCAGAACATTGCCATTCAAAATTCGAATAAATTAAAAAATCTTTAACATAATCTCGAATAATCCTAGAAATGTCGAAAGTTTAAAGACATCTAGAATATATCGCAGATACAGATATATATCTAAATATATATTATTTGAGTCTCGATTGATCTCGAACAATTTCAATAACACCGAAAAATCTGGATATTAATGAATAATTTCAGAAAGCCTGTAAAGATTTAGAAAACCCACGGAAATCTCGAAAAGTTTCGAAAATTCGTGTAAATATAACTTAATGTAACTAATACTACTAAGCAAAATGCTACAAAGCAACTTAGGGCTAAGCTCAACAAAACAATATCCAATAAGGATGAAACCCTCAAATAGTATCGGATAATCCGTTAAATATCGAACAATCATTTTCTTCGAATAGGCTCTAAGATTCTAAAGTAACATCGAGCTATTAAATAAACCCGACAATCTCAAATATACTCAAATAATCTCGATAATCTCGAATAACCTTCGTTTCGAAACATCGAACTTTCAATTAAGGCTCGAACATCACACATCTCATGTCCATGATAATCTCCAAAAATCACGAGACATTTTGAAAAGGATCAAAAGTAAAAGTTAATTGGATATTAAATCGGGAAGCGACGGGAATTTTCAAAATCGGGAGAACCCCGCCAAAAATAACCGAAAAATACATTCACTTATTTCAAAATTCATTTGACATTTGCATTTTCCTTACATGCATTTGAAATTGTTTTTCAAAATGAACCAATTTTTACCGGGTTTATTTTTATTTACCGATTATCGAATCTTCTTGATTTTTATGAGCATCAAAATAATAATTCGGAAGATGCTCCCTTTTCAAATCAAATTAACCTTATGCAAAAGAAATTTAATTTAATCAAACATTTGCGATCAAATATCTTAAGAAAATATTCGTCGTGTCCAAATAAGAGTATTACATCTGCAAATCATTAATTTTTTGGAAGGGCGTGTCAAGTTTTTAATGTTAAATTTGGCTTAATTCTTTTTAAATAAAATTCTTGCCAAACTTTCTGGAAAGAACTTTATCTAAAAAAAAATTAAGCCGAAATTAGCAATAACAACTTTAAAGCCGCTTCAAAAAAAATAGCGATTTGTAGATGTAATACTCTTATTTGGACACGACGAATATTAAGTGGCTGCGGGTTCTGCGGGTACCTAGTTATAACACTGATAATGTGTAAACGGTCGCTTTACCTATTTACACATTATCTTATTTTTTAGAGAATCATACTGCAGCAGAACTCGGTTTGCTTGTTACAATTTTCGCTACATCAATAAATTAAGGGCCGTAGCTAATAATGGAAAACACTAAAAATTCGTTTCGTGAAGATTATGGTGGCACTGAAAATTTGCTAGGACAATGTAGTAGAGGGTTCTGGTGGCTACCTCGGGGCTAATTCTGGATCCATGCTGCTTGTCAGAATTTTTGTCCCATAGTTAGGAGAGAGAGGCCCTTATATTTTGCTATGCCAATACAGTATAGGGTTCTAGTGCCTCCCTCTGGGCCAATTCGGAACCTGGTTTGCTTGGTAAAGTTTACTTACATCAATAAATGTATTTTCTTCCAGTAGTACAAAAACAATTTGTTTGGTCAAGGTAATGGTGGGCCCTGGACCTATAGAAATTAAGAAAATTCTTTAGGTCAAGATTATGGTAACCCTAGAAATTTCTCAAACCAGATTTGTTTGTTAGAATTTTCGCTTGATCAATAAATGCGTTTCCTTAGTTAAAATAAATAAGCAACAAATAAAAAAAAAAAATCTGCTTAGGAATTTGGTGCCAATTCATAAACTGGTTTAATTCTTTTTAGGTCCATCACAATCCTGAACAGAAGAGTTTTTTTGTATTCTTTTTATTTATTTTGATCAATGGGAAGGCAACACAATTATTGATTTAGCGAAAATTCTAACAAGCAAACCATGTTTAGAATTGGCCCAGACATAACCATCAGAGGATTCTACTATATTGCCACAGCAAATATTAAGGGCCACCTTAATCTTTACCATAAGAATTTAAAATTGTTTGTAGCTTATATCTATACATTTATTGATGTAGCGCATTATACATTTATTGCTGTTGTGAATCTTCTAACAATCAAACCGTATTGAGAATGTGAGCAGTGGGACGCAAATTCCCAAGGTCAACCTAATCTTCAACCATACGAATTTTTATTATTTTTATATGAACGTAGCGAAAATTCTAACAATCAAACCGAGATCAGAATTAGCCCAGAGATACCCGCTAGCACATATACTATATTGTTACAGCAAATTTCCACGGACTCTATAATCTTGACCATAAACATTTTTAAATTATTTTTCAATTTTTCGCTACAAGAAAAATCGTGCAATAAATAAAAATCCTATGATGGTTTTTTCGCGCTTGTAAAAAGTCTGGGATGGATTTTAGTACTCGTACACTTTAAATACTGTAGAAAAAAGTCTGGATTGCGTTTTACGTTTGTGTTGCTGGAAATAATCCAAAATGAATTCTCTTATACGTAATAAAATAATCATTAAATTTCAATAAAAAGGAAACTCTTAATGAAATATGAAAAATTAATGTGTTTAGTAAACATATTTTTATCACTTATGTTGGCGACCAAATATTGGCGACAAACAAATTACAATATAGTTTTATGAGATGTAGGTATAGTAAGAGTTATGATTTATACAAAGATTGGAATTTCAAAGTTTTTCTTTTATTTTGTACTGGATTGGATTATATTGTCACCGAAATTCTATTTCCAGTAAGTTGTTGCAATATTGTAGCCACATTATGACCAAAAAAAAAATAAAAATAAGATTTATTTCAACAAAGTAGTTAAGCAAAATATTACCATGAAAATATACATAATTATACAAGAAAAGTTTTTGTTTTAAACAAGTGGATGTTAAAAGTTAAAAGTTTTTCATTGTTTTCAATTTTCTTGCACTCTCATGATAATTAATTTTTTGTTCTTCTGTACTCTTGTATGGTAAAAATTGAAAATTAAGAACTTGTATTGTTATTTTTCGGTCTCCACCGGGTGTTGTACTTAAATTGTACTTACGTTTTTTATTCAATAGTAAAATCTATTTTTTGCTACCCTGTATTTCTTTTTAATTCTTAATAAATAGTAAAGAAACGACAAATACGACTAAATTGTTTCGGTTTTAATTATTACAATTGTGTAATATTTTTTTGTTTGCTTGTATGTACTGCGCTTGTTAACATTTATTGCCAGTAGTTTGTTTTTTATTCGTGCATTTCGTTTTCTGTATAGACACACCAAACTTGCGGAAAATTGTTTTGGAACTTTTTTTTTTTTGGTATTTTTCAAAAATACTCTAGAATTAAAAATAGAAATACTATTAATTAAGAAAACCTTAAAGGCAATTTCCATTTTGCAAGTTAACAACAATACAACAACCGCACAACGACGTATAACATGTAGTATATACTTATTAAAACATAAACACACTGTGGGAATGTAAAACGAAGAAAATTTCCTTCTCTTGACGATAAAGTACTAATGAAGTAAAACGTGACAAAAATTATTTTATTCACATTACAGCTTTAAGGGGTTTTGTGTTCTTTTTTTTAGTTGCTACTTCTACGATTGTATTTTATATATTAACTTGGGTTTTGTACGTATACATCCATATATATACATACGACATACATAATATGAAACTGCATCAATTTATTTTTTGGTAGAAAAACTTTTTCATCCGATGTGATTATTTGATTACAGTGGATTATGTGTTATGGTTTTGGGTGAATACAATGAATATAACCGAACAAAATATTAAAACTTTGCGTCTATTTGGCATATTTTATTTGAAATGTTTTTCAAACTCTAGAACTACAAATTGGCATAAATTTGATTACAGATAACAGTTTGTTTTAGAACAATGTAGATAATGTTAACATTTGTATGCTTGTTTAATCAGCGCTTAACTTTATATTATGGGGTAATGTTAGAGAACTCGATATTTTTGATAGTTTTTCATTCCGAAAATAAATCGAGTTTTGGCTACGTTCGATACTATTGGATTGCGAGCAGTTTTTCTTTTTGAACAACCCAAATTTAATTTGCTTACTTTGTTTGTTTGTTTATCTTGCTATAATTCCTCATCTTTCCACCGATTTATTCGAAACTTCCGTATGATACGTAGGTCCAAAGAAAATGTCTAAACCTAAATCGGTTCGACAGATGAATTAGTTTTGGAAGTACAATCCGTAAAAATAGAAAGGGCTGAATCCTCATAAGGTGATCGGATCTTCGGTCTTGATTAATTCAACTCCCAAACCAATTAGAAAATGACGATACTTAAGTCAATCTTTAGCTTAACCTCCAACTCAATTTACAACTCAACCTCTACCAAACCAAACCATCAATTAAATCGTTATCAATCGTTATCCTAACTCCAAATCAACCCTTAGTCCCCAACCGAACAACTCACATGCCAATGCAAGCTAACTAAATCATAATTCTATGTCAACTCAACTTAGCTCGAACCAAATCTGAACCCTCAGCTCAACTCTACACTTATTTTCCAACCCAATCCGAAAATTAACTTGGTTCGAAAGCTTCATGCATGAATGAACTCAATTCAATCTAACCTCCCACTAAACCCAAAACCCTAACCGAAATTTTCTTTCAAATCCAATCCCATTAAACTCCGTTAAAAAATGGACAAGTTATATCCTAAATGACCATATTCCAGAATTTCATCTAAAAATCATTTTAGAATCCCAATACTAGTCTACCTATCGGACTTCATCATAATCGGTTGAGAAATAGCTAAGTTCCATCGTACTAGGCCATATTGCTGAACTTGATTTAAAAATTTTTTTAGAATCCCATTTCCAACGCAAATGTCAAATCTCATCATAATCGGTTGAGAAATAGACAAGTTCCATTATACTTGGTCTACTTCTAAAAATCATTTAGAAATCCCATTTCCAATTCGTAAGCCGAAATTCATCATAATTGGATAAGAAATAGGCAATTTCCATCAGACTTAGCCATGTTCCATAATTTCATTCAAAACACATTTTAGTATCCCATTTCCAACGCGGAATACAAATTTTACTAAAATCAGTCAAGAAATAGATAAGTTCCATCCTAATTGTACTTTGCTAAAGGTTTAATTTGAAATATAAAAGTTTCAATTTGAAGTTTGAGATATAAACCGTGACCTATCGTGTCGTATTTAGTTGAATGAATAAAAACGCCCGAATTTTTATGAACCTTACGTATTTATTGTTGCACTATTTAATTCACTTTAATTTCATAGTTATTTAATTGTTAATTAGCCACCACTGTGATGCGCGCACAATAGTATATTGTACAATTAGGAGGAAAAGTACTGCATTTCCGGACGATAGTGGAAATTGGCGGACAAGGCGATACCCGAGTCCAGCAACCACGGGAGTCCGGGAATGCACTTTTCCTCCGAATTGTACATACTACTTTTTCTCCGATCGGACTTTAAAACGAATATAAACCCAAAATAATTTTTAGTATAATTCATTAATTATCATATTAAGAAATGAAAACAAAGTAAAAAATCGAAAATAACATAAAATTATTGCTTAGTTAGCCACAACATCATAAGACATAAATACATTTTTTTTTTTTTTTTTTTTTTTTCAAAAGTGGTCGTAGTTAATATTCCCGGTCTAGGCCAGAAAAAATATTCTCGTACTATTATTACTTGTTAGTACTTATTACTTATTTACAACTATAAGAAGAAAAAACAAAAAATACAAGAAAAATACATTAATAATAATTAATAATTTAGCGATTACAATCTTTTTAAAAAATTACGTACTGTTACCAGCAAGTGACAGTTAATTAATATCATTAAGTTTGCCGTTTTAATAAAAATGTTTTCCAACCGGAAATCTATCAATACAAAAAAAAACAATATAGTGTTACCTGACAGTAATCGAAGACGGAGAAAGCGCTTCCCACGATCTCGACACAGCCGGTTTCCTCCTAAACAGAAACGTCTCAAATGAAAGAAACAAAATGATATTATTCAGTTGCTAAAAGAAGCGAAAAAAAACAATTGACGTTGAATTATAATGCCATAAATGTACTAATTATTAATTGGAAACAAACTGGCAAGATCAAGAAACTTAATAGTATAAGTAATTATAAGATTTAACTACAATTTCATAACACCAAAAAAAAAACAAAATAATAAAGACAAAATCAAAATAAGATTAGAATAACACTTATCTATTAGACGCGTGCATGATGATAACCGCTTGTTATACAAAACCTCCAAACCCTCCAAAAAAAACCGCTTGTCAACTGTCAACCGTTATGCACTGTGCGCAAAGTAGTACCGCCAGCTCTTCGCAACGATACCAAGCCTAAGAATACAAGTAACACAGCTTCTAACGTGGTCGCCTTCAATCAAGCCAATAGGATCCACTTCTGGCGTGCACCCTCACCAGTATATTCATGGGTCATATCACCGTCCAAATTGATTAACTAATTGAAACCCAGTTGAGCACCACTAACTGTAAACCACTACGCAATTATGTTTCTCGAAAGCTCAAAATTTGCAGTAATTAATAGTGGTTATATTTTATTTATATGCATAATGCTTGTTACACAACGGCGAGTATTCATAAACTACTCAACCCACACAGTCACCAATTCTAAAGTTTAATGTACTATTAGGCTACTCATTTGAGATACATTAACAACAAACACTAAAGAGATTTTATGAAGTAAATACTGGTACAAAAAAAAATATCACTCCATCGGTACATCATATAATTAAATTTTGCAATTAAATTGCTTTAATTTTGAATACTTAGTGTCACAAATTTACAAGATTTCACTCAAATAGAAAAAAAAAACGAACATTGTATAACCCATATACTTTAGGCTAGGTATTTTTCATTTGAAATTGCAATACACCAAAATTACAAATTGTTCGCAATTTCACTTAACAAGTTTTACAAGATATTTTTCACTCTTCCATTCACTCAGTGTTGTTCCATATCCAATGCGATGCAAGCAGTACTGTTATTGGAAGTGAATTGTTCCAAGTCGGTGATGATGGTGAAGAGAGACCCATCGCTTATATGTCCCAAAAACTTAACGCAGCAAAGCGGAACTACTCTGTTACCGAACTGGAATGTCTGGCCGCTGTGCTGAGCGTAAAAAAGTTCAGGGCATATATCAAGGGGTACTCATTTACTATCATCACTGACCACGCTAGTTTGAAATGGCTTATGAGTCAAACTGATTTGTCTGGTAGATTGGCGAGATGGGCATTAAAACTGCAAGGATTTTCCTTTGATATAGTGCATCGAAAGGGTTCACAGAATGTCGTACCCGATGCTCTGTCACGGGTTTTCATGGACGAGATATCCACGGAGACGGATCCGTTACATTCACACCGGTGGATACCATCAACTCGTTCTTAAAGTACAAAGTAACCCGTCCGCTTATATGAATCTCAGGGTAACAGGTAACAAACTCTATATTAACCCTTCGAATGGTATTAGTGATAGCGATAGTGATATTCGCCAATGGAAATTATATGTTCCGAAAAATTTGACGGGGCAATTGGTCAAGTTAGCAACATGATCCGCCCTCAGATTCACATTTGGGAACTGCTAAAACACTGTTGCGGTTGCAACGGCTATACTATTGGCCAACCATGTCTGTCAAAGATCATATTTCCAACTGTCAACTCTGTAAACAGTCAAAAGCTTCAAATTCCACAACTTGACCTCCAATGGGCCAGCAAATAAGTGCAGTAAGACCAATGCAACACTTGTACAACGTCTTTCTGGGACCTTATCCAAGATCTTCCAATGGAAATGCTTATTTATTTATTGTATTGGACTTGTATTCAAAGTATATATTTCTTAAACTAATGAGACAGGCATTAACGTCCTCAGTCTGTAATTTTTTGGAAAAAGAAGTCTTTTCAGTATTTTCAGTCCCAGAAACGATCACCTACGATAATGGTGTCCAATTTAATTCTCTTGCCTTTAAAACGCTTTGACAAAATTTGGAGTAAAGCATATGCTCACCCCTAAATACGCACCGCAATGCAATGCATCTGAACGGGTAAATCGATCCATCCTCGCGAGCATACGAGCCTATCTTAAAGAAGACCACCGTAAGTGGGATCAGCACATACATGAGATCGCTTCCGCCTTAAGAAACGTGACACATAGTGCAACCGGATATTCACCATATTATCTAATGTTTGGGCAACACCTTATTGGACACGGCAGTGAGTATCACCTATTAAAGGAGCTAAATCTCATTGATAATATTAACATTGCAGTCCAAAGTAAATCCAATAGATTAAGTTCGGCTCAGCAAAACGTATTAGCACATTTGGAAGCAGCATACAATTAAAGCGCCCATACATACAACCTACGAAGTCGTCCACGAGATTTTCAAATTGGGCAAACGGTGTTTGTTCGTAATTTCACCTTAAGTGACGCCATACAACATTATTCAGCCAAATTGGCTCTAAAATTTCTAAAAGCCACAGTGGTGCGTAAAGTCGACAATGTCGCGTACGAATTGTCCTCCGACGATGGGAAATCTATTGGGTTATACCATGTTAAAGACATTCGAACATAATGTATGATACAAGATCAATAAATACCAACATATCTTTTCACCTATTAGTCAGGTTAAACCTATTTTTTTTCTTTCTGTTTCTTTTCTTTGCCCGGCTTTTGAGACACTCAGTGGTCGATGAGTACGTCCCCACGACTGTAACGTCCGTTCCATTTCACTCGGATCGCAATGAGATTTAAGTATTGTGGTTGAACTGTATTACCTACTTATTGTTCATTGTTTGAAAGAACAAACAACAACAAAAAAAAAATATTTTTTTGGGCACTTGGGCGCCATTTTGTAACACTATCCCCTTAAGAGGATAACGTTGACAAAAAAAAATGTCAAGTGCCCATCAACGAGGGCTCGAATCACTTGGAATCCGATACCCTCAACACTTCCCAGAACCAATACAACATTAAACAGCGGGCCGGAGGTATCTCCGTTGCCTCATCAAAAGTAATTAAACACACACCAATTCTCCAATCCAACCAAAACCACAATGTCTTATCTCCAAATAGACCCTCACATTAACGAAAATCCGATAGAATCCGTAGGTACTGGCAAAATAAGCGTGCTCTTCGCGAAATTATTGCTGAGTCATTTTTAGAAAATGTTTCAGATAACAGACCATATGCAAAAGTCTTCATAGACGGACGCGAATATTCTGGGTTACTTAATAGTGGGGCAACAATCACGGCTTTAGGTATGGGAAGCGAAAAATTTTTAGAAAACCCCAAGTACAAAGTATTCCATTTGCCGACAAAGATTAACACGGCGTCAGGAGACCAGGCGAGAGTGTTTGGATACATATATGCCAAGATTCGGTATAATGGATTGGAGAAAGTTTTTAAAGTCTACCTGATTCTGAACTTAAGACAAAAACTCTATGTAGGTATAGATTTTTGGCGGGAGTTTAAGGTCTGCCTATTTCCCCCACTATCTATTTCCGAATTTAGCGACCTGGAACAAGACCACGATACGGACAAGGTGCCTCAGCACGAATTAAATCCGATACAAAAAGCAATGTTAGACGAAACCATCAGGGAATACCCTTCTTTTGATGAATTAGGTTTAGGGCGGACTCATCTCCTAACGCATCATATCGATGTAGGCAATGGGAAACCAGTTAAACAGCGTCATTACGCTATTTCCCCAGTGAAACAAAGGGCCCTATATGACGAGTTGGATATGATGTTGGCTCTCGGGGTAATCGAGGAGTCTAATAGCGCCTGGTGTTCTCCGGTGACATTGATAACAAAGCCAAGTGGCAAGGTCAGAATGTGTTTGCTTAGCAACAAATAGAACATACTGGAATCATCAGCTTTTCGTTTCGAAAAAACAACGGAAAGATATATTTTTACCTACGATCACAGTTTCACATTTAAATGTGTTGAACAGCAATTATTTATATTAATTTTCACAATATTCATCTCTCTAGTATTGTTTGAAATCCTTAACAAATTAAAATAACGCGTTCAAAGAATATCCTTAATGTTCAACATTTGTTTTTTGAAGTTTTTTACCGTTTGGATCGGGAAATCAACATTATGAGACCAATTTGAGAATTACAGATACATTTCTGTACTTAGTATTTCAGTATGAATCGAAGTCGTTGACCAATCGAGCAATACAAAGAAATAAAATACATAAAATACAAAATCAAAATAACGTGAATTTTATTTTGTGACTGATACCACACCTATGCTCATTATCTCTTACCGAGCTTTACCTATAAAATTCTGTTCGGGTTCAAAAGCGTAATACTCTAATTATGGCTTTAGTTTGCGAATTCAAGAGCTTATCGGACTTTTTTAAAAGCTTTGGCTTTGGAACACCATTTGGGTTTATTTCGAAAAGCGCAAATTATAATTACAGTTATTGTTTTCGAACCCAATTCGTGAAATTTCAAAAGTGTCAAGCTTTAGCTTACAAACATCTTCGGGAATAATTTTTTAATGGCGTAATCTAATGAAAGCTTTAGCCCCCAATCCTATTAAAATTCATAATCAAAAGACTTAGGTTCTAATTACACCAATTTCTAACTAAAGTCGGTTTCATTTTCAAATGCGTAAATTCTAATTAAAGCTTTTGAAACCTGCGCGAGTTCATTTTTAAACCCGTAACTTGTAAATGAACCTTTTGCTTTCGTACCCGTTTCGGAATCCTTTTCGGATTCTTAATCAAAAGCCTATAATGCTATTCGGGTCATATTTTAAAGTGTTATCTTTTAATTATATAAGGCGTAAGCTTTTGATCAATATTCGGGAAAATGTTAAAATTCTAATCATAAAGTTAAAACCTTTTGTATACCTGTTGTTACTTCCCATTCATGTTTATTTTCTAAAGCATAACCTTCTAATATAAGCTTTAGTTTTCGAATATTATTCGGTTTAAGCTTCAAAATCGGAATCGTCTGATTCATGCCTCAGCTTCCAAACCAAATTCGGATTCATTTTTAAAAGCGTAAATTACTTTTTTTAACAATATTCGAGTCATTTTAACAGGCTTACAGTTCTAGTTAAAACTTTAGTTATCAAACTTTAACTTATTCAACTATGTGGGATCATTTTCAAAAGCGTTGGTTACCCCCGGCTAAGTTAGTTGGATTTATTTTAAAAAGCAAAGAAGTTAATAAAGCTTGATCGTTTGAACACTTTTTCGGTTGTTGCTTTACGAATCATACTGAGGAACATTTTCAAAAGCGTAAATCTCTAATTTAAGCCTCAGCTTCCGAACTCTGTTCTGGTTCATTTTTAAAAGCATTAATAATAACCTCTAGCTTTCCGAACCTTAATTGCCTTTCTCAAGCTATTTGAAAAGCAAACCTTTCTCAAAGCTATTTATTTTGAAAAGCATGCCTTCTTATGAAAGCTTAAGCGTTGTAACTTTCAAACTTTTAATTTTCAAAAGCGTAACCTTTTATTGTATTTGGTTTCTGGTTTTTCGTTTTTAAAAGCGTAATCGATCTATTAAAGCCTCCAGTTTATTTTCAAAGGCGTAGTGTTTTACTTCAAGTTTTCGATTTCGAACCATATGCGAATTCATTTTTAAAAGATGAACCTTCCATTTAAAGCTTTAACTTTCGAACGAAAGTCGGTATCGTTTTTAAAGCATAAATTATAGTTAAAGTGTTAGCCATTCGCATTTATTTTGAAACACGTGAACCCTAGTTAAAGCATTAGTTTTTAAACCCAATTTTGGATATTTTTAGAAGTGCTCTCTTTTACTCAAAGCTTCAGCCTTAGATTCCGAACATTTTTAGGATTCATTTTAAAAAGCGGAATCTTCTAATTATAGCTTTAACTTTCGAATCAAATGCGGGTTCTTAATCAAAAGCCCGTTATTCTAATAAAAATTAAAGCTTTCACACCAAATTCGGGTTCATTTTGAAAAAGCATAATCATTATTTAAAACTTAAGCTTTCGAACCCTGTTTGGGTTAATTTTTAATCGCGCGAGCTCTAGTTAAACGATTTGTTGTCGGGTAATTTTTAAAAGCGTTATCTTCCTTAAAAAGCGCAATCTTTCGAACCCTATTTGGGATCATTTGAAAAAGCAAAAATTTTCATTAAAACTTTTGTGTTTGAACCCCTTATCAAAAGTAGAATATTTTATTTTAAGCTTTTGTTTTTCAAATTTGTATCTGTTCATTTTAAAAAGAATAATCTTTCACATATAGCTTTCGATTTCGAAACAAATTTGAATACGTTTTAAAAAGCATTTTCTGCTTATTTAAGGTTTAGCTTTAGAGACTTACTTTTATCAAAAGTGTGTGCTTCTATTTAAAGCTTTCAATTTAAGTAGAATTTGAGCATAATTTTCTAATTAAATCTTTATTTATTTACCATATTCTGGATCACTTTGAAAATTCTAAATAAATTTTTAATTGCTGATCTCAGTTCGGTAATGTTCGGCTTAGAATTTGCTGATTTATTATAAGCTAAGTATTTGAATCTAGCAATTTTATTGCGCAATCAACACAACAATTAAAGGTCCCGAAACAAATCATAAAGTTATCAAAAACCATCACAATCGAAACACAATACAATTGCAGATTTTAGATTCTTTTGTTTCAGAATTTCCTGACTTGTAGTAAGGTGAAAATAATCAACCAATTTAAATGCGCATTCACGCAAAATTTACATGTATCGAAACCTATCTCTAGAGGTATGAAGAACCGTAATGTGAGTATTTTTGTAGTGTCAGAAACATAAATGGTAAAGCCAACTAAATCCAAAGTTTTGAGCGCTATTTGGATTAATTTTTAAACCCGTAATTTTCTACTTAAAGCTTTAGCTTTCGCATCTTATGTGGGTTCATTTTAGTCGTTTAGTTTTCTTTATATTTTCAGTTTGTTTTCAAAAGTGTATTCGTAATATTAAAGTTTTAGATTTCACACGCTATTCGATATTATTTTGCAACGCGATTAATGTTCTAATTAAAGCTTTACTTTTCAAAATCTAATTGGGTTTATATTTCAATGCGTAACGTTTTAAAAAAAAACTTTTGGTTCTTAGCCCTTTTCATCATATTAAAACTTCACCCACCTTTCGAATCCTTTTCGGATTCATATTCAAAGACGTTAATTCGCCATCAGCTTTCGAACCTAAATTGGGATCAGATTCAATCGCGTAAGAATCTAGTTAAACGCGCAGATTTCGAAACCCTTTCGGTTCAGGATTATTTTCAAAAGCAGATTTTCGATTTAAATCCTCAGTTGGCGAAATTTGTTCAGGTTCATTCTCAAAATAGTAAATTCTAATTAAAGTTCTAGCTTTCGAACCATTCTATGTTCATTTTCTTAAGTGTAAATTCTAATTAAAGCTTTAGCCTTAACACCCCATTCAGGTAAATTCTCAAAAGCGAATATTTTAATTAAAATTACGCCTTTGAACAATTTTCCGTATCATTTTCAAAAGTGTAATCTTCTGAATAAAGCATCAACTTTCGAACCCAATTTCTTTTAATTTTTAAAAGCCCAAATTCTAACTAAAGCTATAGGTTCCTTTTAAAAAGCGTAATGTTCTAAAGCTTAAGTTCTAATTAATGATTTAGCTTTCGGTCCATATTCTTATTTACTTGCAATAGCGAAGTTTTTTATTAAGGGGTTTATATAAATTGTAGCTTTAGTGCATACCAGAACTGGAATTAACATTGGTTAGCAGTGATGAATCATTTTTGATATTGGTATCATCTAAAAGAATAGTGTTTTATGGTTTCATTGTTCTGTATTCGACGCTTCGATCTAAAATGCTTTTGGACTTGTATAGTTATTTATTACATTTTTTTTGTATACTCAATCTCTTGCGGTAAGCTTTAGCGAGACGAAAATTTTTGGTCTCGAAATTAAAAACGAATTGGAACAACTGACAGTTATGAATGTGGATTCTTGAAGCAAGCTTTACTTGAGTGCACAACCTAATACCATGGCGAGATTTACGATTGTTTATGGACGAATTAAATTCAGCAACCAATGAGGCATATATTGAGTAATTTTTCATTAGCTACACGGGTACGTTTCAAAATATCTTCAGGATACGGGTATATGTCAAAATATCTTCTAAAATATCAACTTCAAACTGTGGAATTTTAATAACGTTTTTGCAACTTGTTAAATTTCCGCTCAGTGACTATAAACCGACAAAATATAAGAATACTATGATCGAACTTACATAAATAAATATATGGTAAACATTATCAATCTGAAATACGTATAACCTTAATTCTTTGTTCTATCAACTATGACATAACACGGCTTGTATTTTGTGTTAATATCAATTGATCTCGAACATTGGTTCTGTACATTAAGGAAGTGATTAAAAGTTAAGTTTTAGTTAAAATTTTACAAAAGTATTTTTAAATTACAATTTTAAAAATAAAATTTAAATAAGTCGTAATCTATACTATAACATTCTAAAATAAGTTTTAGAACTATTCGGTGTTTTCATCTAGCTGTTTGGAAAATTTAATGTGAATGTTTTTTTCTTTTGTGGTTATGTGTATATTTTGTGGTGGGTTACATTATGATTATTTGTTTGGTGTTTGAGTTTGTGGTGTGCTGTGTCAAAATAGTTTTAGAAACGAAACATTGAATTCCGAATTGGTTTGAAAATCGTAGATGATTTTGATTTCCCAATTTTACTTTCAGATAAATTATTCAAGTACGCTTTGTTGGACGGACGATTCAGCAGCATTTCATAAACCTTGTGTTCGTTATGCCTTACAAATCTAGACCATTCTTCGACAAATTGTAATTATTTACGGGTTTAATCAAATTTTAAATAAACTAAATTAATAAATGAAGTTCAATAATTAAAAATTAACAAAAAAGATGTTTTATTTAAGAGCAAAAACAATAGTTTACGAAATTTTATTAAAATAGTTTACAACGGTTCTCTTATAATTCACATAAGCTTTGTAAAATATATGTGAAGAAATGCTCAAAATTGGATAGTCTTTTCACTTCCCAATAGCATTGTTTAATATGAATATTATATGAATTTTATTATTTAAATAAGAAAGATCCCTATGAAAGCTAAACATTTTGTTATGGTTAATAAGAAAATGTATCATAAAGCAATGGTATGGTTTGATACAAATGTGATACTCTTTGTAATTAGAATAAGAAGCTTTCATAACACATATGATAAATTTTCTTAATATAATAAGAATATTTGTTAAACTATGTTGTATACAGTTTCTTATATTCATTTGGAAATCCATTGTTCAGCTTTACAACTATTTATATAGAAATAGGAACCTTCGAAATATAAATGATGATAATTACCAATTAATTTTATAAAAACCATTATTGTGCTACATATGAAAGGCTCTCATAAATTGGCACGGGGGCAAATATTCTCATGTAAATGACAACGAATGTACATAAAATACAACAATGCTTATTAAAGTGTTTTTTCAGTGTGGCATTTCTAAAGCGCGTGTGTTATTGATTTCAAAGTTTAATATTTCTTTATAATATAAACATTAAAACATTGAAAAAATAAAAAAAAAACTGATAAACTATTTATAGTGACAATAGAAAATAAAGTGTGATATAAACAAGTGAGTAGCAATAAATATCGGCATCCAGTGATAATAGTGAGTGATACACAGATTGAACAGTTTCCTTAGGGGTTTGAGATCAATAAGCAAATCAAAATGGCGGACACGCGCGCTTTCCAAAGAAAAGTGAACCGAGTTAATCAGATTGAGACCTTTGCTTCGGGCAATGTTTCTAAAGAACCCGTCGAAAGAATCAAAGCCAATCTAGGTCTTCTTAATGAAGAATGGGGCGAGTATAAATCAAACAAGCATATATATGGAGGAACTTCAGACACCATTGCGCTGCAGGAACAACTCGAGACAAAGTATTATGCTGCTAAGGGCAAATTAATAGAAGCGGAACTAACATTCGACAACAGGCAGCACCCGATAGACCTGGATACTAGTTTACAAGATCTAATGGCAAACCAGCGATCGTTTTTACAAGAGTAAACCATTTTAAATATTAAATGTGATAGTGATGTACATCTGCCACGTGTCAATATAATCAATTTTTACCGGAATTTATTCCAAATTCGCTTCTTTTCGCGACTTATTTGAAGCGTCAATTCACATCAACCCTAAGATGTCAAATGTTCACAAGCTACAGTATCTAAAGGGTCTATTGAAAGGTGAGGCCGCTGCCCTAGTGCGCCTTATTGCCATTACTGAAGCATAGTACAATGAAACATAGAAGATGATTATAAATGGTTATGACAAAAAGAAACAAGTTATAACAATGTTTCTCAACCAATTTATGGAACAGCCATCCATTCCCCAGGTTTCCGCTAAAGCACTTTATCACATGCGGGATGTTTTAGATGAAGTGATACGAGGAATTAAAGTATTAGCTGATGAAGCTCAGTCGCGTGATCCGTGGTTAATATATATATATATATATATATATATATATATATATATATATATATATATATATATATATATATATATATATATATATATATATATATATATATATATATATATATATATATATATATATATATATATATATATATATATATTGGTCAATGAACTCGATCAAACCACAAAACAGGCTTGGGCTCAACATAGCCATGATACTGAATTCCCTACCATTCAACAATTTCTGGATTTTCTCAGTAAACAAAACGATACACTGAAATGATGCGAGCCCCCAATATGGAATTCTCATCGTCAAACTCCAAATCCGAGCATGAAAGTGATGCATCTTGAGACGCAATTCGAAAATTGTTTAAAATCTGGTCGAAAGCATCTTCTCCGTAGTTGTGACGATTTTCTACAATTATCCGTGAATGAGAGAAGAGGTTTTGTAGCTGACAACAAGTTATGTTTTGTTTGCTTGTTGAGAAACCATCAATCGAGTGATTGCCGTTCGCGGTACAGATGCAGTATTTGTCGTGCAAAGCATCATACCACTTTAAACCGAGACGAAAAACTGATGCCAACAACAGCTTTGAGAACGGAAATCGCGTCCAGTAATTCGAAACCAAACGAACTAAATACTGAAACAGTGAAAATTGTGGGTGCCATATCAATAAAGAAATATACGGGTATTTTACCTACGATAGTGATTAGATTACTCGATTCGTCGAATCATTATCAAAAGTGTCGAGTATTGTTAGATTCTGGTGCGCAGGCATCCTTTATTTCAGAATCATTTGCTCGACGACTTGCATTACCACGCACGCATGCCAACGCTGTATCTTTGTATTCCGATACTGAAAAAATAAAATTGGATGTTTTCATCTTGAAGAAGCTAACTGATTGCTTGCCATCGCGCGAAATATCAGACTCAAATTTCAACGAAATCAAAGATTTGGAATTGGCGGATCCACATTTTTATAAGTCTGAAATTATTATTATTATTATTATTGGGGGGCCATGCGACCGATCAGCCACTTCGCACTGCGACCTAAAAGATCTATTGTGCTGGCCCCTGCTTAATTATCCGTCCAGTCAATATTCAGGTTCTTAATGAACCTGACGATACTGCCTCCCGGTACGTAATACATGCTATCTGAGCTTATTGCTCTCCCTCCTAGATGTTTACTACAGCATGTAGTTCCGCTAGAAAGACGGTAGCATTGGAGCTCAAGGACCTCGAGAGGGTTATCCCACTCCCGTATATTCCTACTCCTCCCCGTATTCCGTTTGATTTTACTCATACGAGTTGCTGGGAATTGCAAATCGCCTGTAGGTCACCCAGCTTTACTACAGGAAGGCTAAATAAAACTGGAGGGTGCCTGGTATCCAGAGTCCGCATATTTTGGGCTGATTAACCTATCAGCCATTCATCTTTCGGCATATGCTGTTCCACCTTAGATTAGGGTTTTTTGTCAAGGTTTTCTCCTTTAGCGCCGTACTTTAGCCTGTGCCAAATGGCCTTAGTTACCAGTGGTTGCCACGAGGAGGCAGTATGTACACTTGCGAATTGTGAACAGGTTACCCCTTACACAATTGTACCCATCACGCAGCTGCCTAATGACAAGACCAGAACACCTCACGTGATGCGCACCCTACTGGAAGGTTACGGAGCTGGTAGATTAATCTACTCAACTTTGATCTCCCCCTCCACTAGACGCCAAACCACCAATATATATATAAGTCTAAAACGGAAGACATCATTATTGGGCCGATCGGTTCTTTAGCATATTAAGAGAAGGATTTATAAACCATTTACGCGATAATCTGATAGCATAAAATTCAATGTTTGGGTGGATTGTGTCAGGTGAAGTAACCGACGTAGCAGATAATTCCGGCTCAACCAAATTAAATTACCACATTGATTTAAATGTGGACGGAGCTCTAGAAAATTCTGAGAAATTGAGGAATGCCCACTATCACAGGCAAACTATTATCGGAAGAAGAAAGCGAGTGTGAAAAACATTTTAAAACGAATTTGTCACTGGAAAATAGTGGGAAGTACATTGTAAAATTGCCTTTTAAGACTTCACGAACCATATTGGGAAATTCTCTAAATGTTGCCAGAAAAAGATTTGGTCGTTTAGAAACAAAACTAAGTCTCGACCTTAACCTGAAGCGTAAGTACATTAAAGTTAAGCGGGAGTATCTCACTTTAGGTCATATGCGGGAAATTCCACCAGATCAACAAAATCAACCAGAAATTAAATGTTTTTATTTACCCCAACACACGGTCTTCAAAAGAGAGAGCTCAACAACCAAACTACGAGCCGTGTTTGATGGGTCCAACAAAACCACCAACGGAAATTCCATTAACGATGAACTCATGGTCGGCCCGACTATACAACCCACATTATGGAAAACGCTAGCCAAATTTCGATACAATAAAATTGCGCTCACCACCGATATAGTCAAAATGTATCGGCAAGTTATAATCACCCAAGAGGACCAAGAGTACCAGCGAATCCTATGGCGAGAAGATTCAAGCGAGCCTTTAAAACATTATAAGCTCACAACAGTCACATTTGGAATGGGCAGTTCAGCATTCTTGGCGATTCGATGTTTGCAGCAAACCGCATTTGGATCAAAGGAAGAATATCCCGACATATCAGAGGAAATCTTAAATAAATTCTATGTCGACGATTATTTATCCAGGGCAAACTCTGTAGAAGAAGCGGCACACCTAAAAGAGAAGCTCAGCATCGTACTCGAACAATGAGGATTTACCCTTAGAAAATGGAGATCAAATATCAGTAAACTAAGCGACCCGCTTACTGAAACACAAGAATCTTTGGTACCTATCGATTAAGCACTTCCGACAACATAAATACTAGGACAGCAGTGGAACTCTAAAGATGAGCAATTATCATTTACAGTGAACATGCCTCCAGAGGAAAGGCCCACGAAGCGCATATTAATCTCCAACGCAAGTAAGGTATTCGACCCGCTTGGATTGGTGTCACCGACTATAATAAAAATTATTATTAAAGAAGCTAGAATGGGGTGACGAGCTACCCGACGACATAGCAGTAGTTTGGAATCAGTTGAAAGGGGAACTCCCACACTTATCACAGCGAAAAATAAACCGATTCATAAACAGAAAGGAATTGCTGATACATGGGTTTAGCGACGCTAGTAAAAGAGCCTATGATGTATTCAGATGGATGTATTCAGACGGAACTCATCACATCAAAAACCAAGGTTGCACAAATTAGGCAGGTATCATTTCCTAAGTTGGAATTATGCGGTGCCCATCTTCTTGCAAAACTGATGGCAGAAGTGCTGAGAACATTGGATGGAAATGTAGCTATACACGCCTGGACTGACTCAACTATTGTGTTGGCATTGCTATCTGATCATCCCGTGAAGTGGAAAACCTTCGTAGCCAATAGAGTGTCGGAGATACAACGACTATTGCCGAGAAACCATTGGAGACTCGTGAATTCAGAAGATAATCCGGCCGACTACGCGTCCCAAGGTGTGTTACCATCCAAGCTCCTAATACTGCATCAGTGGTGGCATTGCCCATCTTGGCTAAGGGAACCAGGACCATCATGGCCATTGATAAAAAGCGAAGTATTCTACGATGATACAATATGGTATGCGAAGCGAAGAATTATTCAACATTCTTTCCTATCTGTTACACACGAGCCTCAAATAACAGTGAAAGCGAAATATGCGACATCAACCAAAACAAAACATTTTCATTCACCAAGGCGATCAGGACACTATGTTTTGTATACCGATTCCTCCAAAATCTTTCTGAGGAAAATTCAAACGTTCCTTTTACAAACCCAACACCAGATTGCAGCAGAATCACAATTATTACACAGGACCACAATGCAAAAATGAGTGGGTGGTTCCTTAAATCAGACCAAGTGGATTATATGTTTTCTGGTTGGTTGCTGGGTTTGACATCAATCATGAATATGACAATATATTGGAAGAAAATCAATTTCATATAATAGTATGTTTATACTGAAGCGTAAGGCTAATGGTGATATAGACAAATTTGAAGCAGATTGGTAACTCGAGCTTTTGGAAAACAAAAGAATCTGAGTGATATCTCCCGCGACGACTAAATTGATAAAATTTCGAACATTATTGGCAATTGCTCAGGGTTATTTGGTACATCACATGAATGCTAATTGTACTTTTTGGCAAAAGAAAATCTACATTCATCAGCTTGATGGTTTCGGAAAAGATTTATCAAAAGTATACCATTTAAATTGTTCGTCATATGGCCTGAAAGAGAGGTCAAGAAAGTGGAATGAACGAAAATCTTAAGTTCAAAAGATGCGTGTCTGACCAATTTTTTTACATGGAAATTAAAAATGAAATTTTTTACATTTTGCTGCACACCCATGACTTCTCACGAAATGTAATTTAACATATTGATCAAAGATTTTAGAAAAACCTCTTCACAAAGCATCGTATGTATACTATTGATTTAAGAGGCATTTTGGTTTCTGTGATACCAAACGTTTATGAATTTATTTGATCGTAGTAGTTCCGTAGTTGATCTTACATTTCCTAACTGAGCATAGTCGCACTCTGTCAACAGCAATGTTTTCTAATCGCATTTAATTTCATATAGAGTACCTGATAAAGTTTAAATAAATCGAATGTATTAAACCGGAGCATTGCTACAGGAATAAACTTATTACATTTGCAGTACCATATGTATGTGGCTAAAACCCCACGCACAAATGCACTCTAGCCTATAGGGATTTAGCGCCTCAGCCCAATGTCGAGCTGTTGCAGTTTGAATTCAATCGTTTGAATATTAGTGGTCAAACAGCTGTTTTGTATTACTGATCATTTGGGCAGCAACAAACCAAAGAAACAAAATTAGGGGGCCCATAATAAACTGAACAATTTGTTTGTTGAATAACCCTGTAAATAAAAACAAATCTTCTAAATTATGAAATTCGTTTTGATTATGTATGAAAAATTATTCCCGATAAATGACTCTGGCAATGAAGTAAACTTTGACTCTCTTTTCAGTACAACAGCGCAGTCTTTCGGTCGAATTGTTTATCAAATTCTTGTCGAATGTTGACTTTCAGGTTGGTTTACGTAAGCCTGATTGTCAGATAGCTTCACAAGAACGAAGTCTGATTGTGTCATATCGGGCGATCTTGGTTGCCATATACTATATAGTATCACCTAGTTTCGTTATGACATACCCAAGAATCGTTAATGTTCGTCCACATCAGATGCCAAAAAGTCGCGCAGCACTTTTAATGCCAATAATCGAAGATTTATTTCCATAAAACAATTTAAGCATTTCCCTTGCTCTTTTGTAAAGGTTTGCGAAATATTAAAATATTATATTTATGAAAAGAGCCCAGCAACCTTATTTTTGGCTTTTCATTCAATATTTGGCTTTTGTTGCTAATTGACGAAAAACATTAGGCGATCTCTTTGAAATTTGGCTTTTCTTGTCTCTTAGAGTTTGTCGATATTTTATAGATATATAATTAAATAATTTCTTGGCAGTTCACAGAAACTGGTAAATTTAATAAAGCAATAGGCACATGAAAAATGTGATATATGGTTTACACGATGCTATCACTTACTGATTAAACCGGACTGCAATGATTTCCAACTACCTTGGTTAATTCGGTGGTACAAAATGTGATGTGTGTAGTATAATATAATACAATAGCACATATTTGACAAGATAACCGTATAAAACCGATTCTCTTGGAAAAAGTTATTATTTCTATAACCCAAGCGTAAAATTAATATTTTTAAAATAATAAATGAATAAAGATTGTTTCAAATTTAAAGAACAACAAAAATAAATCGAGTCGCCTAAAAACGTATACACGGTACAATAAACCATTTTCTTGTGTAAATACCGAGTTTTATGCAACAGTTACGTTTACGATTTGTATTTTCCAAGAAATATATTATTATGAGAAAATAGGAACTCGAGCACGGTGATAAGCTTTCGTGTTTTTTTGTTTGTTTCATTTTTACAAAATAATTATAAAATAATAAAAAATTGGCAATGAGAAAACCGAATAAACTAAATATTTTTATTATGTTTGAAGAAAAATAAAAACTCTTGCAAAACATAAATATAAACATTTTCCCGGGAAATGGAATAAATTTAGACAATTTCTCGCACAAAGTAAGTGTTCCACAGAGGAAACAGATACACTTCATCCGTAGACCATATTAAACCAAAGTAGTCATATAAAATATATTGCACCTTTAAAATAGCCAAGAGCATAAAATTTATTGGAGAATTACAACCTACCCAAATAATGTACAAAGATTAGCTCTAAAAATAAGAAACCGATAATCGACAATCGTAATAAAAATTGAATGAAAATAGATTTCCAATTTCCAAATAAACAAAAACATATAAAATCACTATCATCAAATTTCCAATAAATATAAAATCACTTTGCCTGTCCCTAAAAAAAAAAAAAAATACAACAACAAAAAAATACTCGGAAAAACACTAAAGCACAAACAGATAAACGCACACATCCCAAAAATGAAATGAAAATAATTTTTCATTTTTATCTCTCGGTTTTGTTTAAAAGGAGAGAGCGGGCAAAAACAAAACGCAAAATAAACATCTTATCAAACTTCCAAACCATAAAAGGGATAAATATCCTTTAATATCATCTTATTTGTGTATGTTTTTTTTGTCTTCTTTTTGGTTATTTATTTATCCTTTACGTACTTCTTCTCTTTCTTCTACTTGGTTGTCGTCATCCGCACATTTATTCCACATCCTTGATAGATTTTCTCGATTATTTGGATATTATTAGTTTATCATATTTCTTCTTCTCGTATTATTATTTTTTGGTGTTTTTGTTATTGGTGTGTTCGTGTGTGTATTGGATAAACTTTTTTATGGTTTTTCCAGTTTTCGTCTGTATATATGGATATCGTAAACCAAATGTATTCAAAATTGAGATAAATTCATACATTTATGAATTAAAAAAAGTTTTTTTTATGCGGTTGACTTTTTTTTTTTTGAAAGAGATTACGGTGACCACATGGAAAAAGATAACTGGACATATAATATTATGAAAAATACCAAGTTGATGCTTTGTTGGCGAGAACAAACTAAGTGTGAGAAAATGGAAAATTAAACAAAAAAAAAACAGATAAAAATTAATAAAAACTTTCTGGGTGTATAGGAAGAATAAATTTTCTGTTCAAAAATAGAAAAAAATAACAAATTAGGAAAATTTTAGAAAAAAGGAAAATTATCTAGAATTATCTGAAAGTTTTTCTTTGGGTGGTTTTCATTTTTTTTTTATTTTTTTTGAAATTGAATGTTGTTTAACCACAATACTTTTTGTCTACAACTTTAAAGTTAATCGTATTTCACAATGATGGCATTTACGTCTTGCAACTCACTTCATGCAACGAAGTAATTAAATGGATGTGTTCGATTTGGAATGAAGTATACAATCATTATTTCTTGTGTTTAATTATAATTATGGATTGGACGCTTTAATCCTCCACTGCCCTTAAACGAAACCACTCTTACATATCCATCTTTGCCAGTATGGATCTTGATAACTCTTCCTCTGAGCCATACGAGAGGTGATTGTTTCCAGAATCCTCTGCTCATATTTTGTAGGAGCTCCCATCTTTCGCTCAACTTCACGGTAGTGCCTGTGGTATCTGCATCCGGTACTTCTAATTAGGAAGAACCAATCAAAAAATGTCCAGGTGTCAAAATGTTTAAGTCATCGATTTCTTCATTGAGTGGTGTTAACGGTCTCGAATTCACGATTGCTTCTATTTGGACTAGAAGTTTTTGTAATTCTTCAGTTATTGGAAGCTGACTCGCCCAAAACTCGCAGAATATGAGTTTTGATGGATTTAACACCAGCTTCCCATAAACCGCCAAAGTGTGGTGCTGATGATGGTATAGTGTGCCGTTCTATATGGTGTGTGCCCAGATATGCAGAAACTTTCTCGTTGTGTTTGTTCGATGTAATTGCCGCAAAGAAATCGTCAAGTTTTCTTCGGGCACCGACAAAGTTTGTGCGGTGTGGTAGTCCTCTTCTTCCCGTGAATCGTCTTAATGCCGCTATGAATACATCTGTCGATAAATCTCCAACCAGTTTCATGTGCATAGCCTTAGTTGCCATGCAGATAAATAGACAGATATATGCTTTGAGTCTCTTGGATCCTCTTCCCCTTTTGGAACTGATTATAATTGGACTTGCGTAATCAACTCCAACACTAGTAAATGATCGTACAAAATTTATTCTGGACCTAGGCAAATTTCCCATTATTTGTTCGGATTACCTTGGGCTAGTCCTGACACAGTGGATGCAGCTATTAGATATTATTTTTATTACCTGTTTAGCCCCAAGTATCCAGTATGATTTTCTTGTTATGAAAAGCAATGCGGATGGATTTGGATGAAGGTGCTTGATGTGTAGATGTCTAACTAATTTGTCGATCAATACGTGCTCTTTCGGAATAATTACTGGATGTTTCATTGAATACATCAGAGTTGAATTCTGTAATCGCCCGTCAACATGCAATATTCCATTTTCGTCGATAAGTGGGGATAGTGATATTAGTTTGCTGCTCCTTTTAATGGCCTGTTGAGTTTTAAGCTGGTGAATATCTTCGTAGAAAGCCTCATTTTGTACCCATTTAATGATAATATTTTCGCTTTTATTCAGATGATGGCTGGTGATATAAGGTAGTTTATTCTTACAGCACAATCAGCTGGATTTATATTTGTTGAAATATGTTGCCAATGATTACTTGGTAGTCTTTCTATAATAAAACTGGTACAATTTGCTACAAAACAGTTCCATTTTCTCGGTACATCTGACAGCCATGCTAAAACAATTGTAGAATCCGTCCAGGCGTGTAATGTCTCCGCAGGTGCTTTAAAATTTGCAGCTATCTTCTTTAATAATTTAGTCAGGAGTACCGCTCCGCATAGCTCCAAGCGAGGAATGGATAGCTGTTTCAATGGAGCAACCTTTGTCTTAGCAGCTATTAGACCAATGTATGTATTTCCATTGAGGTGAACAATTCTGAAGTATACGACAGCGGAATACGCTTTTTCAGAAGCGTCACAAAATCCATGGTATTGAACTATTTGACTCTCACACATCTGCAGTGATCGTAGTATACATATGGCTGTAAGGCATGCCAATTCGTGTCTGATGGTACACCAATTGCGGTTGATGTCTTCTGGTAGCGGATCATCCCATTCTAATTTTGTCAACCAGAAAGATTGGAGTAACATTTTAAATGTGATTGTCACTGGCGACAACAAACCAAGGGGATCGAATAATTTTCCACATTCAGATAACAGTCCTCGCTTCGTGATTTGATGCGTTCAAATCTGGTACATTGAATGCAAAGTTGTCCTCCTTCGTTAACCAGCAAATTCCCAGCGTTTTAATGTATGATTCCGCATCTTCGATTGAAATGGCTTCTTTACCTCGATTTTCTATTGGTATGTTGCTTATAAATTCCTGATCGTTTGAACTCCACTGTCGTAATGAAAACCCGCAGTTCGATAATGTTTTTGATATTTCGTTATATATTGCGACAGCTTCATTTATCGAATCACATCTAGTCAATAGGTCATCTACATCAAAATCAGATCAGAATAATATTTAATAACATTGGGGTAATTTCTTTATTATCTATGGCTGTTTGATGTAATGATCTAATTGCGAGAAATGCTGAACACGTCAAACCGTAAGTAACTGTTTTTAACTGGAAATGTTGCATCGGCCGTAGAGGATTTTCTCGCCAAACTATCATTTGATAATCGTGATGTTTTGGATTAATTCTTATCTGGCGATACATATTTTCAATATCGGAAACGAACGCTATTTTATGCTTGCGGAATCTGGATAAAATGGAGAATAGATTGTCTTGGATGGTTGGCCCTGTTCGTAGGATATCATTTAAAGATAGACCTGTGTTAGGATTTACATGAGCCGTCAAATACGTCGCGTAATTTACTGGTAGTGCTGCTTGGTTTAATTACGGCATGATGTGGTATGTAGCAAGGTAGGTAGTGGTAGATACATTCCATATGTCCTACAGCTTCATATTTGCGCATGAATTTTATGTATTCGGTTTTAAGCTCTAGTTCTTTGTAAAACTTCCTCTCCATTGACATAATTCTAGACCTTGTATGTTTTAGAGTACTTCCTGCATATTCACGATTGTCTTTAAATGGTAATTCTACTTCATATCGACCATTACCAAATTTGTGGGTTTTCAAAAAATTTTCCTCACAAGCATCATCTTTGACAGGCGATTCAAATGAAGTTTCCTGTACTTCCCAAAACCGTTGCAATAGTTGGTGTATGTCTTTAGAGCTTATACTTATTGTGTGAAACTGAAGCTCGATATTACATTGTTTATCTACAATTCCTGCAACGACCCAACCAAATGTGCTGTTTAACAAATAAAGGTTTGGCTTGAAAAGAATCCCTTTTTCTTTCACATTCATTAAATTTTTCCGTATCATGCGTGTTTAGCAATATTGCTCGAGGCGGAAGATAAGTTATTAAATTATTCAGAATTAGAGCGTCAACTACAACAAAATTTTGAGGATGGTACCTCGAGGAAGGTTTTATATTGATTTCCCCCTTTGTTTGACCTGCCGAAATAGAAGATAAACCATTTACTGAAAAGCACGCATGACTCCGCTTCAATCCTAATTTTTTTGTAAGATGTGCGGTAATGAAGGTACATTCAGAACCTGAATCCAGGAAAGCACGGATGTTATGTATCTTGCCATGTATGTCTGTCGTGGTCATTACAACGGTCGGTAATACAGTTTGTCTGCTGTCACTAACCGTAACTTTTGTTGTCGACAACACGTTCTTAGGAGAGTTTCCTGATTCAATGTTCTCTGTAGAATCTGAATGATTAGAAGTGTTGACTGTGTTAGAATTTAGTTGTCTTGTTTCGTCGGTGTTGTTGAATATAAGTAAAAGCTTGTGATGCTTTGATTTGCACCTAAAGCATGTATTTTGTGATGGACAATTGTCAGGTTAATGTCCCTCATTTAAACAATCAATGCATAAATTATGGTCAACGAAATTCCTACGGTGCTCTCTGTCAAATCCTTGGAATTTATAACACTTATGTAATGGATGAGACTTGTGGCACCATAAGCATTCGGGTTTTGTGGTAGCGGCATACGATAATCTCGGCAAATATTTGGATGATTTAACGTTTACATTGAAACTTTCTAAACATCGCACCTTCGATGTAGGAAATTAAAAAAATCATTGACATTTTGTGGTTCTAAAGTGACTAAATGTAATGCCCATTGTTGTTTTGTTGCGTCATCCAATTTATTAGCCAACAGATGCAAGAGCCATCGATCACGAGACTCACAATCTGGACCTGCTGCTTTCAGTCACCTCAGTAATTCGTCTGATGTTTCAGCTAATGTTCTCAGTTGGCTGAATGACGTATGTTGGATTTTGGGATGATCGAAATATGTTTGAATTATCGTGCTAACAATAGATCGCTTTTTATCATACCGTTTTTGCAATTTATCCCATACTGTGACGTTATCATCATCAGTAATCAAGACATGTGTTATCACATTCGCTGCACTTCCTTGTAGTAGGCCTTTCAGTAATTTAAATTTGTTCACACGTGATATGGACTCGTTTTTATGTATTGTCGCTTCATATAAATCCTTGAAACCTGGCCATTGGCATCTTGGCATTCATTATCGATATTCTCAACAAATGTAGCCGTTTTTGTTAAGGAGCCTAAGACTCGACCACGTTTTTGTATCAATGCAGCCGAAGTCATTTTATCACTCGAATTTGATCAGAAAATTACCGGAATTTTAATTGAAATAAATTTAGTGTTAGACTATATAGTTTTTAAATAAAATGGCGTAGTTCTTTGAATCACTTTCCGAACAAATTGTAAATCAATATATATTCATATGTAGTAATAATGAGTTAAATGTTCACTCTCAGTATATATTCACTAAATTATAACTAACTGTTCACTTATGATATCACTTATAGTTCTTAAATTTTGATAAACTTACGGTTTATTTAGGTTGTTGAAGTAATAATTGATGTTAAGATGAAAGCGTGTTCCGGAATATGAAGAAAATTACTCGCTCGTTCAGAATGAATTTAATAACTGAAGAGTAGAAAATGCTAATTCGATATCCTGTACTCGTTGCATCCGGCTCGAAGGACCATGTTTTTATTTCTTTAAGCCTAACTTGTGGTTGTACAATATCGTACCGCAGAATTCCAAAATCGGCTGTGTAATACGGCAGATAAATATTTAGTAGATTTGGCGAATTTAAAAAAAATACGATTTTCACCTCTTGGTTTACCAAATTTTTATGTTGTCGCTTTTACGGATCATGAAAAAAGAGCGAATGACTTATTAAAGGAAGAAGTAAAGAAAACCGTTATTAAAGGAAGAAGTAAAGGCAATAGTGAGAGCAGTACAACTGGCCAAAGGAGGCACAATTGATTCAAATTTACTGGATCGAGAAGAAACTAGGCGATTGGTGAGTGAAATAGAAACCCTACTATACTTTAGAACGCGCGGTACGTCACCTACATACCGAAAACAACTGGAGAAGAATTTCACTAGGTAAAATTAAGGTCTACCATCAGGAACAACAAACAGGTTCACTAGGAATACAGCGAAATTTTAATAAACTATATGGCATGATTGACAAATGTAGAAAAAAGAAGAGAAGTCACTATATGCGGGTTTAACTAGATTCAAGAATTAAGAGAAGACCAGTGTATAAGCTCAACTAGAACCAAAAAACATAGGTCTACTGGATAAACTTGCCATAGATTATCAAAATAATAATGCAACAGATATTGGGATCATAACAACAATTTCATTGTCAACTATGGGATACAAGAAACGGAAGAAAATGGTTTGGCTTCCAAAACAGGGCACTACAAATCAGGCAACGACACCACTGGGGATACGACCAATGCACCTAAACTTTTTATCCACGAGACGAGGATTTCGATGGGAAATCATATCATAAAACGATGGAATGTGCATTTATCAAAGGTTCAAGTTACGTCTGATATAAATTATGTCATATCATCAACTCTGCAAATACGCGTGTACAATATGACACACTTGCATATGAGTTTAGTAGAATCAAAACCGATTCATTTCAATTTTTTTTTTTCAAATTGACCTAGTGACAGTAGAATATTCTTTACCCTAAAATACGTCATTTTCTTATTACGAACTGTTCTAATCGCCATATTTCCTTCACAAAATTGAATTTAAAAGTAAGCGGTTGGTTCATAATCGAATCTTTTCCAATACTTTGCTTTATCGAAATGCAACATTTCCCGTACAAATGCTAGCTGGTAACCAAGTGCTACTTTTCCTATACTAATGTCCATACGAAAAGATTGGCTGCAACATACAGAAACATTTCCAAATAGCCGTTATTATCCACGTTTTGACATTTTTTTTGGCGGTAATTTTAGTTCTGAAGGTAAATTTTTTGTGAATAGTTCGGAGTGTATAGTTTTAAACATTTTTAAACAAATTAACTTAGATATCATTAATGAAATAATAGAAAGACAAATATGTATAATAAAGATAGTGTAAAATTTTAATAATCAATAAAGGCAATGGAAAAATGTAAAGTAACAGCGAATTTTGTATATCCGCGAAAAAAGCAGCGCAAAGTACCTATCTGAATGGAAATCTACAAAGGATAAATTAGCCAGGTAAGAACAATATAAATTTCTCAATTCAAATTGATGTAGTTCATTAATTTTATTGTTTTGTTAGATATAAACCAAAAGGTTTGCCGAAAATACCCACATGGAACCACAAAAAGAGAGAATGAGTTCCATAACGAATTGTATTTATGTGGCAATAAAATTTTGCAAGACGCTTTTATTTTGGGTCACATGAAAACAGGACTACCGGCTCGGATCGATCGTAGAGTCAACGGCATCCCCAAACAATGCGTTACAACCTATTTCATCAAAACCAGAAGAGGAACTTTTATTCGGGTCTGTCTACTATCTTTCAAGAATATTTTAAGCGCTTTGTAAATTCTGGAACAATGCCTTCAGAAAATCGTGGAGGTAACAGAAAAGCTGTAAAAAACTTTATAAAAAATTTCAATGTACATGACGTTCATTATTTTACAATCAGACGTGGTACCGATCAGATGTGTTTTTGATTTCGGTGCAATCGTAATTTAATTTAATTTAATTTAATTATATTTAATAGTTTCTGTGTTTTTGTGTTCAACTCTGAATCTATAAATAATCAGTGTACTATAAGTAGTTTTATAGTTTTAGTGATAATGGATAAGAAGCTGCACTTTTGTTGTGTTGTTTTTGATAAATCAATTGATTTTAAGTGTTTTAGCATCAAAAGCAAAACTACCTTCGATTTAATTTGTCAACTAAAAAATCTTCATTATATTTGTGACGATTGTGATGATCTGCTTAAAGTCCAAATTGATTTATTTTCATAGATTACAGATTCTTTCAATGTTATTAACACAAACATTCATAACTTTCAAAGTCATCTAATTTCCATGAGTTCAAAATTATCCAATATTAAAAATCGTCATAATAGCGGTACTTCCAAGTCTATAAATAAAACCAGTAATATTAAAGTTAATGACATCACGAATGTAAGTGTGACTGTTTCTCAATCTATTCAACAATTAACCAATAGCGGTGGGTGCAACGGTAGTCATATAAATATTAATAATAAAGTTAATGATAATGATGGTACCGTAGCTCAGATTCAGTCTGAACGGGCTACAAACTTACTAACTTACTACTAAATAAAAAATGTTTCACCGGTAATTTCATCGAAACATTCGATGATTTATAATAATATTGTGGCTTTCCAAAACAAAAAGCTTAAATCTGATGTCATAATTCATACCGGTAGTAATATAACATCTATTGAAGCTATTCCACCACGTAAATTAATTTTTGTGTCGACACGGGCTTAAACCTACCATTACTGACAGTGAATTTACTGAGTTTGTGAAAAATAATCTTGAAATTTCGGAGGCTACTGTTGTACGGATCAATAAAGATTCGCAGAATAGAGTAGGAGCGCCTTATATTTCGTATAAAATAAGTGTGCCACTTCAATCCTTTGAGATTATTATGAATGCTGATTTATGGCCGGAACATATACTTATCAAGGAATTCAACTTCAATCAAAATAAAAGAAATTTTCGGGGAGGTCACCGGCTTCCTCAACGAGTGCCTTAATCACAAACATATCAACACCTAATAGTATTGATTTAAGAAACAATTTTATATATTTTAAAAATGTTCGCGCTATTGCCTCTAAATCCGCTGAGTTCTATCGCTTTGTCGTCGCTTCTATGTATCCCATTTACGTGATTGTAGAGACCATTTTTAATCCGAATATATATAGTTCTGAGTATTTTCCGACAGACTATATTGTATACAGGTGTAACGGCTCGGTACTATCTAGTGTCAAATCAAGTGGAGGAGGTGTATTGATGGCAGTTCATTCATCTATTGTAAGTGTGGCAGCTGATAGTGATCCAACAATTGAAGTTTTATGCATCAAGTTAAATATATTTAAGAAAAATATTTTCACTATTGGCCTTTACATTTCCACCGAGGTCTTCATCTGAAGTTTTTACGACATATACAAACTATTTGTATAATATAATTTATAAACTCAACTTAGTTGACAACGTGCTGACAGTTGGCGATTTTAACTTGCCAAAGATTGAAGGGCTGGTAGATGACGACGTAAACTGCATCATTCCGTACAATGTTAAGTCGGAGGCTGAATCAATATGTATTGATTCCATTTTGTCATTTGGTCTTGTTCAGATAAATAACGTTTCTAACTGTAATGGTAAAATTCTGGACTTGTTTTTTGCTAACTCTGCCAATCTATTTAAGATAAAGTTGGTACCAGTTCCGTATATCATCAACGATGTCAACCACAAATCTATGGAAATCAATTTAAACGTATCAGAGTTTTTGGTGTCTAATTTTAATACTAATACTTGTAATTCTATTAAATCTTATGATTTTAGGCGTGCTGATAATGATGGTCTGATTTCTTATTTCAAATCAGTAGAGTGGGATTCGTGTTTTTCGTTGGTGGATATTGACCGCGACGTGCAAATTTTATATGACATTTTATTCATTGGCTTCGATAGGTTTGTACCGGTTTCTAATAAAAAAGTTAAACGTAATAATTCTCCGTGGTTTAACAACGATCTAATAAACCTACGTAATCGTAAGAAAAAATTATATCGAAGATGGAAGTTATCCGGAAGCGCTGACGACAGATTAGCATTTTTAAATTTATCGAAAAATTTTGACGACTTGCATTTTATTTTTTATAAAAATTGTATTATGAAGGCTCAAAATAATATGACTTTAAATCCTAAATCATTTTGAAATTTCGTTGACTCCAAAAGGAAAACTTTTGGATTTCCATCAACTATGTGGTTCAATGATGTTACTAGTAATAATTCTGGGGATACTGCTGACTTATTTGCTTCATTTTTTTCAAAATATATATAGTCGGACTGATATTGATAATGACAAATATGTTAGTGCAGAAGGTAGTTGTACCAACTTTTGTTTGTACACACCTCACATATCTCCAAAGGATATCGGTAAATCCCTCCATTTGTTTGAGGATGGATGTGGCCCAGATGGTATTCCTTCATACTGACTTAAAAACTTTAGTAATGAAATGGCTCTGCCTTTGTCAATTTTATTTAATAATTCACTTTTAAAAGCTGTTTTTCTGGTTGCCTGGAAATTGTCTCATATTGTACCGATATTTAAATCTGGTAATAGGAGTGATGTTTCTAACTATGTTATTATATGTTTTTTGGACTAAAGTCGTTTATTGTAGATGAGCAACATGGTTTTTTCCGTGGGCGTTCTACTGTGTCAAATTTAGTGGAGTTTACGAAACATGCCACGGAGGTGATTGAGAGTAATGCTCAACTGGATGTCATTTACACCGACTTCAGTAAGGCGTTTGACTCAATCAATCACTTTATTGTTTTGCAAAAATTAAAATCCTTTGGAATTAATAATAATTTAATCAAATGGCTTGAGTCGTACCTCACTGGGCGGGTACAGTCTGTAGCAATTAACAACAGTTTTTCTAAACCTATTTATGTTTATTCTGGAGTACCTCAGGGCTCACATCTTAGTCCACTTATTTTCATATTATTTGTAAATGATATCACAAAAGCATAAAATTTTCCCGATCTCTAATATATGCTGACGACCTAAAAATATTTTATCCTATTCGTAGTCTATCTGATGCAGTTAAATTACATATAGATATAGACGGGGTAAGCTCTTGGTGTAAGAATAATTTATTACATTTGAATGTAGCTAAGTGCAAAATGGTGACGTTTACACGTTCATCTTCGCATCTTATTTATAATTACAACATTGCAAATAACACTTTGAATCGTGTTAACGAAATAAAGGATCTTGGAATTATATTCACTTCTACATTATCATTTAATCGTCATTATGACATGATTTGTGCCAAAGCCAATTCTATGTTGGGATTTTTAAAACGTAGTATGAAAGTGTTTAATAATCCTAGAGTTTTTGTTTGCATGTATCAATCTCTTGTACGCTCACAGCTCGAATATGCATCATGTATATGGTCTCTATAAATTTTTCTCATTTTTTATGCATATAAAACTGGGGAGTTTGACCGTCGATTACCTTGGTGGGAAAATGTTAGGAATCTATCTTTATACGTAGATAGATGTAAATCTTTGAAAATTGAGCCACTTGAAATTCGTCGTCAGCATGCTGGAGCTATTTATATTTCCGATTTACTTAACGGTAATATTTTACTTGTTAATGAACCTAAAATTGTATGGTCCTATTAAAAACATACGTACTCGCACACTCTTGAAAATTGATTTTCACCGAACGAATTATGGAAGCGACGCGCCTTTGAATTCTATGTCGAAACTGTATAATGAACATTGCATATTTTGCGACTTTAATATGACGAAAGTGGAAATCAGATTATCATTGAAAAAACAATTATTTCAGTTGAATAATTTATTTGTGCTTTTAATAATTTAATTTATTGAGAAAATTGTATTTTTTGTTATTATTAGTCAAAATTGTACTGGAGTTTATGGTTCCGAAAAAATTGTTCTTTTTTAAAATAAAATAAAAATTATTGTCGGTCGGTTAAGGAGATTTGTCGATGAACCGGATGTGGCAAATATTTAATAACATTCACGACGATGTACGGGTTACAAAGTGGTTCTTACAAAATATCTTAAGAACCAATTTCAATATGTAGCGACCGATTTAAATTTCAAATAAAATAAAATTTCAATCGCGCTCCAATTGCAAAATAACGTAATTGTATTTTGCGCTAACATTCAGGCGTTAGTTAAATAATTTACCAAAATACATTCTCTTTTGTTGTCATGCGCGCTCGCAATAACCAAAGATTGAACGGTAGATAAAATAAATAATGTAGTCAAATTGCTTTCCATTTTACATATAAAACCACGATGTTTTTATTTGTACTTTTTATTACCATCCGGCATGTCCAAAATTTTGTGAAATAATCACGACGGTATAATACATACATATTTAATATATACAACGAATTCATATTATTATACTACTTTGCTCGTCATACGTCCATATAAAATTTGCGTACACTATAAGCCACTTATCCAATACAGCCAAACTTTTTCGAGGGTAATCAAAATCGTTCGCGCATATATTTCGGGTTTTTCTTGTTTTTGAGAGGCGGTACCATTTTCAACGCAATCGAAACGGTGGTGCTAAATAATATAGATAATACAATAAAATTGTTTGAAAATAAAAGTTTGAAAAGTGAAGTAAATTTTTTGTGTTTTTTTTTTTTTGAAAAAAAAAAAGGGCACATACTACATTTTTGGTGACCCCGACGGCCCTTTTTAGGGAATAGGAGCCGCAGCAGCAGATTTATAAGCCCCTACATTTAGCTTAAGCTGAAAATTTTGGATATTATACGAAAATAATTGGACTCTTGGCACGAGTTTTTCGTGCCAAGAAAATGGTACGTACAGCCATTTCTTTTATAACCTTTTATAACCATATTTATCACAAGTGAATTATCCACAAAATATTAAAATAAATTATTTCTTGTTTTCCGACGTAACCTGCGACACAGGTAGATATTAATTTCCACGACCTACTACTATTTGTGATTGTGGCGAGCTTTGCCGCAAAATAAAAATTGTATAAATATAATTACGACTATATCACTCATTAAATTATAAAAATCAATGTATGCCTGGTTTTTCTAATAGTTAAAATATAGTAACTATGGTTACATCGATTATATAAGCCTTTGTATAATCGATTATATAAACATTTGTAAAATGTAGTAGCATAATTAAAATCGTGTAGGCCTAGCAAATTTGAAATTTGACAAAAGAAAAAACAACAATTCTGTTTATATATGTATGTCAGTTTCCAGTTATCGGCTTCAATAAATCCAAATTGTAACTTTTCTATTTAAATTTATTGTTTTCTTTATTCAAGATATAGTCTCCTGTATACCACACGACAATGGATAATTTTCTCTTATTTCGACGTATTGCCTTTGCAAAACACCACTCGACCTTCGGTCTCGTGGTGTTTCAGGCAATACGTCTCGTATAATCGAAAATTTTCGATCGTCTTGTGGTATAACATACGATTATTCAATTTCGGAAACTCAGCGAAAAATTAAATACGAAAACGCGTGTATTTTGGTAGCCATATTGGACATGCAGATACGCAATCGCAATTAATCAGCAGTTTTATCAAAGGACATCATCAATTACATCGAAGGACACCATCGCAGCTTACATCAACCGCATCAAAATTTAAAGATGATTTTTTTTATTTTTTTATTTTTTTTGCCGATGATATTAAAGTAAAGTAGAATCACCTAGTTAGTGACACATATAAACATTACATTTTTATCGTAAAAACGAAATAATATATTTCTTTTATACATAAATCATTATATTATATAATTACTAACACTAAAAGAATAATTTATATATCCTGTTTGTTTTTTTAAAAACACATTAGGCTTATACTAACCTCATTCTGTAAATTTAGCACCATTCATTTCTTTCTGTGTATTCGAATTTTGCATTCCGATTTTATACATAACGTTGAATTGTGCGGAACCATAGTACGTTTGAAATAGGTTGGTAGGGTGATTTTCTGACACATTAATTACGTCCAATATTATTCGATCATTATTATTAAGTAGCGCAATTGTTCCAATAATTCTTTCGGTAATTTCACGTAGTTTACAATATATATTAAATATAATCACAGTTTAATAAGTAACACGATTGCGAATAAACTACACATATAATTTTAGGACAGGTATTGCGATCGTTCAAGCGATCTGCGCATACTAAGCCGCACCAATACCAATTTTTTTTTTATAATTTCTTTTGGTGGTTCTGCATTTTACTTTTTGAAATGGCGGATGAGGATAAGCAGGAACATCAACATATGGAGGTTGATCACGAAATTATGAGTGATAAATTGGCGCCATTCTGGATTGATAATCCACAGACGTGGTTTGATACCGCCGAGTATCAATTCGAACTGGCAAAAATTAAATTGGATAGTAAAAAAGCTTTATACGTTATAACGGCACTCACTCCTGAGGTCAGCGAAAAAATAAGCGATTTCATACGAAAACCACCAAAAGGAAATCAATACGAAGCATTAAAAGCAACCCTAATCCAGAGACTCGCTCTAAATGACGAACGTAAACTGGAATTATTATTGAGTGGCATCGATCTTGGCGATATGCACCCATCCGAACTCCTCCAGAAAATAGAATCACATAGCAGGCCAAAATTTAAACGATTTTATTGTCAAAACATTCTGGACGAGAAGATTACCGGAAGTGGTGCGTATTACGCTGATGACTCAGCCAGACGATGCCAAATTGAATGTACTGGCGAAGATGGCCGATAAAATTTACGATGCCATGAATCGTTTGCCAGCAATGGCACAAATAAATAAACCATCTTCATCCAGTTTATTTAGACCACCACTTAATAACAATTTTTAAACTACTAATACAAATAATAATAAGCCATTAAGCCTGCAAGCTATTATGCAAAAGTTGAACATGATTGAGGCCCGTTTAAATAATTTATCTAACCAATTGGGTAGCAACAGAGGTAGGAGTACCTCCCGCAACTTTAATGGCAATTATAGGAATCGAAGTAATTCCGGGAATCGAAACTCGAATGACCGCGGAAATTACAATACACGATTACCTAATTATAATAAACAATGGTGTTACAACCATAATAAATATAAAATGCGAGCAAACAATTGCAAACCGCCTTGCAATTTTAATAAGACATATAAAGCCAACGTTGAGCAATCATCGGCTCAACCAAAAAACGATTAGGGGGCGGCAAAGTAAAATCGGCTACGGTAAATAAATTACTTAGTAACCGACTAATTATACATGACAAAAATAATAATATGAATTTTTTAATAGACACGGGCGCTGACCTATCGGTCATCCCATTGAATTTTGTAAAAATAAATATATATCTTAATAGAAAATCGGATCTAGCTCTAACAGCAGCCAATGGATCAGCTATTCGTACTTATGGTACGAAGTTGATCAAATTAGATACCGGTCTAAAACGCAGTTTCACCCACGCCTTTATAATTGCAGCGGTGAACCGTCCGATCATTGGCGCCGACTTTCTTGTAAAGTTCGGCCTATTAGTCGATTTGAAACAAAAGCGACTAATTGATACTCTCACTGAACTATCAGTGTGTGCGGTATTTAAAAACGATCCAACTCCTACCCCCATTAATTTTGTTATTAATAACGCTTACGGCACGCTGCTACAAAAATTTCCTACTCTTATAGCATTGCCTGATTTCAAGTTACCGGTCCGCCACAATGTTGCGTGCACCACATTGTAACTACAGGTCATTTACCAACGGCGCGAGCACGAAGACTAAATCCCGATAGACACAACGCCGCAAAACTTGAGTTCCAACATATGGTGGAATTGAGTATTTGTCGACCATCGGCGTCCCCCGTATCATGTCCTTTACATATGGTACTCAAAAAAGATCTCGATTGGAGACCATGTGGAAATTATCGGCAGCTAAATACGGTTACTACACCGGACAGATATCCGATATCCCACATTCAAAATTTCTCTATGAATTTGAATGGTTGCACTATATTTTCAAAAATGGATTTTGTCAGAGCTTAAGACAGCTAAAAACTTTTCATGGCCCGAGGAAGGTCAAGTAGCATTCACTCAGTTAAATAACGAACTAGCCAAAATTACATTGCTGGCGCACCCTTTGAGTGACGCCAAAATTAGCATTACTACTGATGCATCTAACACCGCCGTTGGCGCTGTTCTGCAGCAGTATCATAATAATAAATGGGAACCGTTAGGATTCTATTCTAAAAAATTAACGAATCTTGAGTTAAAATACTCAGCATTTGATAGGGAACTTTTAGCAATTTATCAAGCAATTAAGCATTTTAGATATTCTGTGGAAGGCCGTGAGTTTACAGTTTTCACAGATCATAAACCATTAATTAGAGCTATTCAGTCTAAAACTGAACGTAATCCTAGGCAATCACGCCATTTGGATTTCATTAGCCAATTTACATCCGATATCCAGCATGTGCCTGGTACCGACAATGTTGTCGCAGATACCTTATCAAGAACAAATAATATTGACTCGGCCGCAGTTGAAACAGACTGCGGTTATAATAACATTATTTCGACACAGCGATCTGACGATGAACTTAAATCGTTACTAGATAAATCGGGACGCCAGTCAACTTCCAAATGGAAACTTGAACTAATTATTTTACCCGGCCTCAAAGTCCATTGCGAAACATCTACAGGCAAAAATCGCCCTTATATCGCAAAAGTATTACGTCGAGCTATATTCGACTCGTTACATAATTTATCACATCCTAGTATCAGAGCCACTCGTAAATTGGTTACGGCTCGCTATTTTTGGCCAAGCATCAACAGGGACGTAACCCAATGGACTAGTTCTTGTAGTGCTTGCCAACGTTCAAAAGTGCAACGCCATACTATCTCACCGTATGGTCAATTCAAAATTCCACCTGGTTGATTTGAGCATATCCATTTGGATATACTAGGACCTTTTCCTCCTTCCAATGGATATTCGTACTTACTTACATGTGTTGATCGTTTTACACGATGGCCTGAAGCGTACTGCATGGTCAACATGACAGCCGCAACCATTGCTACTACATTTGTCAATAATTACATTGCACGTTTTGGTGTTCCTGCGCAGATTACAACTGACCAGGGCACACAATTCGAATCCAAGCTTTTCTCAGAATTAACTAAACTTTTTGGATCTAATCGTATTCGTACAACGGCTTACAATCCTAAAGCCAATGGCATGGTTGAACGTTTCCATAGACAGCTTAAAGCTGCTCTATTGGCCAGAGGCAACACTATTAATTGGAGTTCTGAAATTCCAATTATTTCATTAGTTATACGTGCTTCTGTGAAAGAAGATCTTAAATACTCACCCGCAGAGATGGTTTATGGTCAGACCATTAAACTTCCCGGGGAGTTCTTTGTTGACAATCCTTCTTCACCCTTACCTTCTAACGAAACAATAGTCGACAAACTCCGAAACACAATAAAGAATCTCATACCTGCACCTACGCGTATAGCAACTCAGAACCGCATATTTGTCCCGAAAGCTCTGGACAACTGTAAGTTTGTTTTTGTCAGGTCTGAAAGAGTTCGTGTTGGACTCACTCCTCCTTATGAAGGACCTTACAATGTCATACGACGCCTTCGTAAATATTTTATTATACCTATCAAAGACAAAAATCATAATATTTCAATTGATAGACTTAAACCTGCTTTTGGCATCCTAAGTTCGGTTGAGCATACTTAACAATCCCGAACCAACCAAGCAGTGTCATTTATCGTTTAGATTCAAGTTTTACTAGAATCAACTAGGAGGGGAGTACTGTAGCGACCGATTTAAATTTCAAATAAAATAAAATTTCAATCGCGCTCCAATTGCAAAATAACGTAATTGTATTTTGCGCTAACAGTTAGGCGTTAGTCAAATAATTTACCAAAATGCATTCTCTTTTGTTGTGATGCGCGCTCGCAATAACCAAAGATTGAACGGTAGATGAAATAAATAATGTAGTCAAATTGCTTTCCATTTAACATATAAAACCACGATGTTTTTATTTGTACTTTTTATTACCATCCGGCATGTCCAAAATTTCGTGAAATAATCACGACGATATAATACATACATACATAACCGAATTCATATTATTATACTACTTTGCTCGTCATACGTCCATATAAAATCTTGCGTACACTATAAGCCACTTTCCAATACAGCCAAACTTTTTCGAGGGTAATCAAAATCGCTCGCGCATATATTTCGGGTTTTTCTTGTTTTTGAGAGGCGGTACCATTTTCAACGCGCAATCGAAACGGTGGTGCTAAATAATATAGATAATACAATAAAATTGTTTGAAAATAAAAGTTTGAAAAGTGAAGTAAATTTTTTCTGTTTTTATTTTTTTGAAAAAAAATAAGGGCACATACTACAAATATAAGTTTCAAAACGCCATCAACGGATCAGTGCTCCATGTATTTAATGTACATATATTGAAAAAATTAAAGCTTGTGCAAATTCCGAAAAAATTAACTTAATGACTGCTAAGCGGATTCATAGCTTACGAGTAAAGGCTTTCTACGGTTTGGCTAAGGAAGAGCCGGATGAAATGGCAACATTTTCGGAAAAACGAACCAAACCAAAAATTACGATAATTTACCCCAAGAATAAGAAGAAATTTACTCAGAATACGGCACAACAAATTCAAATGACTGGAAAATGCAATCATCCAGATTTTACAAACCAACCGGCCAATGGCATTTAAAATTTAATAAGTCTAAGCGCTTTATTCTAACCAAATCTGTTAGAGGTATACCATATTCGTTCGCGGGCGGGAAAGTTAATTATAAATTGGATTTATCTAGAGGATGATCAAAAAAAGGCTGCAGAATTCCAATGGTTTTACCGGATCACCTTTCTAATGGTAGGGATATTAACTCGACGAAATTAAAAGATGTGGATAATTTGCTAAAAAAACATTTTGGTGATGATTGGAAATGTCGAGATGAGCTTAATTTTTTTAAAAACATTTTGGCTACTAATTCACCCGACAATAATAATAATGTAGTTGAAGAAGAAATATGTGATACCTTCTTTATAGATTTAGATTTACGCGTCTGAGCTGATAGTCTATAATAACGGACGGTGTTATTAATAATAGGAATTTTATTAGATATTTTATTGAATTATTTTATTATTAAGTAGTATTAAGTATGATTTATTTGATCTAAGATGTTTTATTTTATGTAATACAAATAAACTGTGATTTTGGAATTTTAGTTAATTTAATAAAGACTGAACCTAACAAACCATGTTTTTGTAGTTTCATTAAGTTTTTTGTTAAATCCTTACAAATTGCAACAAAACGTGACATTTCCCGTCTATGATGTATCCAAAGGAGATATTTCTATATAGTTGCAACAAAATGTAACATATCCAAACTTTAATTCCGATTTTCTCCTAATTAAACTTAACTTTCTATGAATTTCTTTTTAAAAAAACAACTAAATGTATCTTTTATTATTTTAAATCAATTAAAGTGATCAAAAAATAAGCTAACCATTTTGTAAAACGTATTTTGTCTTTTGCGCAAAATTATGAAAAATGGAAATGAATCGGTTTTGATTCTACTAAACTTATATTTTTTATAACATAAATTAATACAACTCGTGAAATATGTAGATGCATGTGTACTATGCACTAAACATAATATATTGGAATTTTTATTATTTATAGTAAAGTAAAAATGTAGATTAGTTAGATATAGTATGTTGGTTATTAAATAAAGCGGGCATAATCCTAAAAAATATTTTTTTAGTTTAAACTACGAGTATAAACTTAACTTTTACCCCGAAAATACCTGTTACCCTGCTAGTAATAGAATAATATTCCACTTGGCAAAACAGAAGATAAAATAATTTTACAAAATTCTTACTTGAAAACTATTGTTAAAAATAATTAAATTTTAAATTATGTAGATGCATGTGTACTATGCACTAAACATAATATATTGGAATTTTTATTATTTATAGTAAAGTAAAAATGTAGATTAGTTAGATATAGTATGTTGGTTATTAAATAAAGCGGGCATAATCCTAAAAAATATTTTTTTAGTTTAAACTACGAGTATAAACTTAACTTTTACCCCGAAAATACCTGTTACCCTGCTAGTAATAGAATAATATTCCACTTGGCAAAACAGAAGATAAAATAATTTTACAAAATTCTTACTTGAAAACTATTGTTAAAAATAATTAAATTTTAAATTATAACGAAAATACGAGCCTTCAACGAACGCCAGCACAAATTAACATTTGAACATCTTTAATCAACCAGCAGTTTAATAAAATCATTATCAGGTCACGCGTAAATTATAATGATAATTATGTTGTATTACATTAGTATTACGTAAAGTAAGTCAACATGAAATTATTTGAACAAACATCTTTCGAATATTCTTGAGTTTTAAAAAACATTTTCATTTTATGCTAATATGGCAAATTCTTAGAAAACTGTTTCTTTCCAAAAGAACACAAAAACAAAATATGCGTTCCTCTCTGGCAGGTAGATAACGCGTCGTACAAACTGTATGGTATATAGTAAATACCAAAAAATTAAGTGAATCGAAAAAATTGTTTTCCCTGTTGTATTCCCTGTGTTGTGTAGCACCAAACAGGAAAAGCACTTCATACTCAAAATTTTCATTTTGCTTTCATTTTTATTTTTCCTGTATATTAAAATGTAAATGCCGTTGGCAATTTTCAAATATTTGAATTAACTTAAGCAAAATAAAGAAAATTCTACTCTCCATATTACCTAACATCGCATACAAATAACTTGAAGTAAATTTTTTTTTTGTTTTCCTATTTTTTTTACACAAAAAATACTACCAATAAATAAGGAAACTGGAAAATAATAATTTGTTCCCATACATACTGTATACAACAATACATTGCTCTTCTTACATTATTAAGGAAGTGTATTCCTAATGTTAGCATATTATTTTATTGTTCTGTTGATTGTTCTGTGTTCGGATAATGATTGTGCATAAGATAATGATGTTTATCTTTAATTTTTCGTTATGTTTTGTTTTCACATTTTTCTGCGTGTCTCAAGTGTTTTCCGGGGAATTGTAATGAATATACAAAAAAAAAAAAAGAATAAATAATTCGTACATACATACATATGTATGTATGTATATAGAAAGCTAGAAAGTATGTTCAAGAAATGGAAAAAGCAAATTATGTAAATATTGTCTCAAGTGATCGTATTTTTTTTTTATATTACTACGTACATATTTTGCTAGAACACAAATTAAAAGTAACATCACAGAATACTATACAGTAAAAAAATTAAATTAAATTAAAAAAAAAATTTAAATATAATTCCTGAAATAAATTTTAAAAGTTGAAAACTAAATAAAAAAAAATCAGTTAAATCTATTTTTTTTTTGTGTTGTTAAATAGCAAATCTCTAGTGATTAACAAGAGCTTTATGATAATTTTTTGTCATTAAATTGAATTAAAAAAAGTTTTCTGGTATGTATGCTATTAATTTTACAAATAAGCTTTTTCATTTCACTATTATATACCATGTAGTAAATTTTTCCTTTTTTTTTTTTTTTTTTAATTTGTAGCTAAAGCCGGGATTATACTGTGATTTATCTAAAATTACATTTTTTGCGTATGTCGGTTGGTTTAAATTCGTATAGTTATGGATAATGAATCGGTATTTATTTAATTGGGATGTATTATAACTGTATATTATGGATAAAACAGAGTATGTGGTATCAAATTTTAGTTTTTTAGTAGTTATTATTATTGTTACGTAGTGTATTAATTTTTCGATACATTTACATAATTTTGATTTATAACTTTTAATATAATAAAATTCAAACATCTAACAATTTAAAGCGTACAGTCGTTTACGGGGTTTAGGAAAAAATTAAAATGTTTTAAACACAGATTTGGCTGTTTACAAATCTTTTGCAGGACTTGATCCTAACTTAGAAGCAGTGATTTGTACTTAACAAGTACTGCATCGAAACAGGCCGCCAGCTACTCAGTCTATGGTGGATCATTCTCGGTTGGAATATAAATCGATGTATGGAGCTGCATTAAAAAGCTGATGGAGGAAGGAAAGTTGCAACTAACTCATTCACGTGTCACATACTTAATTTAAGTATGTGCGAGCAAAGGACTTTGATACTCTTACATATAAATTAGTCATTTATTGGATTTCAGCTCTAATCTAATTTGCATGATCATTAGATCAAATGATCATTATATTTTGTTATACCCTATTACAAACTACTCTGCATTAGTATCGTTTATTTATGCCGCCAAAACCGGTTAATGAAGAGAAAATTAAAACTTCAGTTATATTGAAGAGGGAAATGGAATTCGCATTTTTACGTTTTGACCCGTATCCATGTTTTGTGCGCATACGGCTATTTTGTATTGTCTACACGCAATTCTTCATGTCTCTAAACGCACGTGTGACCTTTAAGTAAACAATTAAATTTTTTTTTTTTTTTTAAATGTTGCCAATGGCTTTATTCTTGAATCTTTCTACATAAGAAACTCACAAGAAGTAATCAAATCTTAAGCTAAAAATTATTACATATTTTAAGTCTTAACCAATGTTAATACTTATTGTTAGTGCTCACAATTTAATTAATTTAGACTACACTTATATGTATATATCGAATTAAATTTAGAGGTTCACAGGTTCATCAGTTCGAGTGGATCTGTTCTTCTCAGGCGTCTAAATCGCGGCTGTTTTATTATCTCCCTGGCCAATTCGTTGGGATGTGCTTCTAGTTTTGAATAATATTTCGAACTGAATTCTTTAATAGTTTCTTTAACGGTTTTGATCCCAAGGTCATCATGTATATTACTATTTCGAATGTACCAAGGAGCATTGGTAATACTGCGAAGTATTTTCGCTTGGGTTCGTTGCAGGAGTTCTCTGTTTGAAGCGCTGGTGGATCCCCATAACTGAATACCATATGTCCATATGGGTTTGATTATCGCTTTGTAAAGTAAAACTTTATTGGCTAATGACAACTGAGATTTTCTTCCCATCAGCCAATACATTTTGGAAAATGTAATTTTTATTTGGTTGCGCTTTGTTTCAATATGATTTTTCCACGTTAACCTTCTATCCAGATGCAAACCTAAGTATTTTACCTTCGTTTGTTGAGAAATATTTTATCGTTTAATTTCACTGGTGGGCAGGTGCGTTTGTTTAGCGTGAATGTGACGTGAGTTGATTTGTTTTCGTTCACTTTTATTCGCCATGCCTTCAGCCAGTCCGCGACTTTGTTTAAATGATTCTGTAATTCCTTTGAGGCAATTTCAGGATTAGTGTGAGACACCAGGATGGCCGTGTCATCGGCAAATGTTGATATTAATACTTTGTTGGTTACAGGTATTTCAGCTGTGTACAACAAGTATAATATTGGTCCTAGAACGCTGCGTTGCGGGACACCTGCATTTATAACATTTAACCAAGTAGTTGAGCTGTTTTGTTTGACCATGTACTGCCTTTGAAGAAGATAGTTTCCCAAAACTGAGTGAAATTTCTTCGGTAGAAGCTCTTTAATTTTGTAAATTAGTCCATCGTGCCAAACTTTATCAAAAGCTTGAGCGATATCCAAAAAGGCAGCAGCACAATATTTCTTTTCCTCGAAGGTGATTTTGATTGCATTTACAATTCTGTGTACTTGCTCTATAGTACCATGTTGGTTTCGGAACCCAAATTTATGGTCTAGAATAATGCGCCGTTCTTCTAATATTGGTTTTAATTTTGTTAGTAACATTTTTTCAAATAGCTTTGAGATTGTGGGCAGCATGCTTATTGGACAATATGATGAGATTTGCGTTTCATTTTTCTCTAGCTTATGTATCATTGTGATCAAAGATATCTTCCATTTCTTAAGAATATAACTGATTCGCATGATCGCGTTGAATACGAATGTTATTAGTTTTATGCATTTATCCGGCAATTCCCTTATCATTTTTCCAGTAATGAGATCATGCCCTGGTTCCTTTTTCGGGCTTATGCAAGTTTTAATTGTATTCTTAACTTTCTTCCAGTTATACTTTATAGGTTTGTAGGATAAACCATCATCCGTTAATGTTCCCCCCGGCTGGGGTAGCACAAAATAATTATCTTCTTCGTGTGGGACGAATACTGTTGCTAGATGAGCAGCAGAGGCATTGGCTTTTTCTTTATCACTTCTCGTCTAATTTCCAGTTGGTAGTCTAATCGGTGGATTCGAATTTGTTGCCTTTTTAAATTTTTTGTTGCCTTCCACAAAGAATAATCTGTCCTCTTGGTTGCCGAGAGATCACTTAAGTAGTTCTTTACGCGCTGGTTTTCTTCTTCGCTCAAAGCAAATCTTATGGCCTTTATAGCTCGATTTAATTTCCACTTCAATAACGGTGATTTTGTTTGCTGCCATTGACGGCGAATTTTTCGCTTTTCCTGGATTAGTTCATGTATATTATGTGACAGTTTATTAACTTTTTCCGAACTTAACTTATGCCGGGTGTAGCCCTTTTAGCAGATAATGTCATGACATCTTTTAGATTTTCTGCCGCCGCATCAATATCAGCTGGTGTGATCAGAGGAATATTAAGTAGACAATTTTGTTCGACTAGCCTCCTGTATTGATCCCAATTAGTTTTCTTGTTTGTAAGACGGTTCAGTATTCCGTTCCTTAGGACATCAGTACTCAATGTTACTATTACCGGTGAGTGATCAGAAGACAGATCATAGCAATCGGTGGCCTTAGCATAAGTACGTGGAATGCGCTTAGTTACACAAAAGTCAATTGGATCAGGAATTTTCTTTTTGTCTGTGGGCCAGTAAGTTGGGTTACCGGCAGATAAATAATCCAGGGACTGTTCCTCTATAGCATCATAAAGTTGTTTGCCTTTCGGCGATGTTAATCTGGAACCCCAATGAGTATGTTTAGCGCTGTAATCACCGCCCGCAAGAAATTTGTTACCCAATTGGCTGAAATAATCCAAGAACTGGAGTTTTTTTATAGCATGTTTTGGAGGGCAGTACACTGCCGATATGACGCAGTTTCCAGACCACTCCTGCAGACAGATGCTTGTTGATTGTATATGTTCTTTCTCATATTTCATAAGTTGGTAGTGTTTTATTCTTCGCTTAAACAATACAGCAGTACCTCCATGTGCTTTACCATGTGGGTGCTTGGTGTCATAAATAGAGTACCCATTAATTTTGAAATAGCTATTTTTGGTGAAGCGTGTTTCTGATATTAACATTATGTCAATATTGTGCTCAGTGAGAAATGCATGTACCTCCGCTTTATGTTGCGCTAGGCCGTTTGCATTCCATATGGCTATTTTAATGATGGTCATTTCTGGCTTTTTACGACTATCTGCATCAGCGTGCTCATATTCTGCATCATAAAATCCATGGTTCTCTCCATCATCGCCATGAAGCTTTGCATCATATTAGCCAATTCTAGATAAATTGGGCACCCTCTATAATTAGCTGTGTGATTTTCATCGCAGTTGCTGCATTTTCTCACTGATGCTTCCTTTTTTGCTTTATTGCAAATCTTTGAATTATGGCGTTCACCACATATAACAGAAACATCGTTCAAAGTGCAATATGCTCTAGTGTGCCCATATTCTTGGCACTGAACGCACTGTACTGGCCCATTTCTTTTTCTGGGTTTCTCGATGGTAACCCTTCTGTGCAGTAGATATTTTAGGTAAAATATTGCATGGTTGCCTTTAACCTTTTTATTGTCTGGTTCTAATTCCAGACGAAACAATGGCTGAGGAACCTTCTCCCGATTAAAAATATTGGTAATAGTCTTGCACTGGAAACATTTTTCAGCGAGAGCAGCTTGAATTTCGTTTGCATCCACGTAACTCTCTATTCCTTTTAAGATAACGACCAATCCTTTTTGGCTCTTTAGTTGATACGTGTAGTAATGTTTACCAACTTGGTCAAAATGTTTAATTAACGCTCTGTAAGCATCAATATTGAGCGGTTGAATTTTTGTTTCTTTTATATCTCCTCTTTTGATCCCGGAAATATAAAATGCACCTTCAGTAATAAACTCGATCGTTTTAGCATGTTCTCTATTTGATTCTTCCATCAAATATATTGGTGGCGGCTTCTCAGTTTTTGGAGTTTTTTCGGCCTGCGGGTCGTCAACAACCAAGCAAGAATACCTATTATTATGCGTTAATTCAACGCTAGCTAGCTTAGTGAATTTATTCGCGCTTCCGCTGGCCGCTGATCTAGGGCTTCTTCTTCGTTTTGATTGGACAGTAATATACCGGTCTACGGACCGGTCGGACCTACATCACTGTTTATTTTATTATCATCTGATGTCGATGCACTGTCATTGTTTGTTTTATCGTCAATATTTGGCGACGATGCACTTTTAGTTTCGTTATGGTTCAATACACCAATTTTATTTAAATTAATAATTTCACTTTGATTTAAATTGCCTGGTAAGGTAATTTTTTGAACATTTAAAATTTGTTATCGCTTTGGACTATGCTGCACTTTTGTATTTTTATTAAAAATATTTGAGGTCGTGACGTTCGGTGGCAAATCGCTTGTGGACATTGCTGTCTGCTGATTTGGCCCAGCCTTTTTTACTTGAGGCTTAGATGAGAACCTTACGATTTCACTTATTTTTCACATCACAATATTTAAAAAAAAAAATAAAAAAATATTTAAACTGCTGATTCAACTTTTCACACAAGTAATAAGTAAATTAAAATGTTTACTCGGTGTTAAAGATGCAAAATCACTTCACAAATTACAAATAAAAACAATCAATTTATAACCTAAAAAGAAAAAAAAAGAAAATAATTTATAATTCAATATTATATGTTAAAATAATTAATAACTTATCTGTAAACATGTTTATAATTGTGTTTTATCCATATGTTAGTCTTGGATCTTTCTGAAAAGTAAAAGAAGGGTTTAAACTACATCAAATACGATTAAACATAATAATGATAACTTACCTAGTCAACATTTAATTTGTTTTCAAGTTGATTTTAATGTTATGAAAAGAAATGTCAAATCATTATAGTCAATTTCAGATGAGAAAACTATTCAGCAATGTTGCAAGATGAATCAAATATATTTTGTTTTTGGAAATTAGTATGTATCGGTGTAAATTGAGAAAAAATAAAATAAATTGTCATCTTGCACAGCTGTTCTCTTCGATATTTCAAACAAAACACATCAATAGCTAAAAATTGTATTCTTCGTAAAATTTAATAAAATTATAAAGCAATAAAATTATTGTGTGTTTTTTATATTCAATTTATCTTCAAAATTTAAGTTAAATAAAGTTAACTCAGAAATATATACATATATTAATTGAGAGTGCTTTCATTTTGGTCCTTCGAGCCGGATGGTGAAACCGCGTGCTTTATTGTTACATACGTAAAACGTACAGCCATTTTGTCAATCAGGAAAAGTTACCTGGTGCGTTCACCATCCAACCAATCTTCGATTTATTAAATATCCATAAAATCAGTATTCATCGATAAATTAGCAAATTAATTTTCAATTTATTTCGTCGGATTTATGATTTATGTAAACTCATATTAAAGTCGGAACCATCTTGAAAATTCTTCAAGAAAAATCATTCATTCAACATCATCACATTTTGAAATTAACCCGTGTGGACAGTGAAATTGGTTTTATGAGGTTAATTCTACTAAAAGCATCGTCGTGAATATAATCAAAACATCGGATAATTCGATTTACACCAATCGTTATACAATTCATCCAGTTCTACGAAGTACATCGATACACATCATATCACAGTCTTTATCTTTAGTGAATCGTCATCGTTCAGTCATCGTGAAATATTAAATATAAAATAATAAAGCATTTGAGTACCGTACCGATAGTTTCATCGAAGTTATTCAACATATTTCGTCGTTAACCAGGAGGTATTCCAGTAAATATTTCATCATCGCTATATTGCAATTATCAGCATTACCAGTCGCAGCATCAAGGAACCAAGGTCGTATAATTAAAATCAGTACATACTGAAGTCAGAATAAGTTGTAAGTTATACTAACATTTACGTTTCTAGCATAATATTTATTTTTTGGTATACTATTTTGGGTAAGCAGAAATAACTGCTTCTTTTGTGGGTGACAAACCACTGATTCGTTAATTTTAATTTTTTTAATTTTTTATTCGCATAAAGTTAACTTAAATAAGAATGTCAAACCGTGACTCTGACGAGAGTGTTCACGCTAGTAATAGGGACTTTAGGCCCATATCAAAAACTGTGACTTTAGATTCATTAAAAAGGAAACGTGCTGCATTTAAGGGCCAAGTAACCCAATTTAGAAACAAACTATTGAGCCTTAAAACAATAGGTGAAGTCGAATCTAACATTCGTAGATTACAGTTGGTATATGAAAAGTATCATCAAGTCCAACTTAAGATAGAGATCTTAGATGAAGCTGCTGCAACTGATCGTATATCGCTTGAAGATGATTACGAATACGTTGAAAGCGCTTTATTAAATAAGCTTCACGATCTTAAGAAACTAGAAACTCAAACAAAAGAACCGGTTTATGGTGACGTTTCAGCTAATAGTACCCAAATAGAACAAAATATTCCCGTAATGTCGATAAAACTCCCAGAGCTCAAGTTACCATATTTTAGTGGCTTAGAGAGTGAATGGTTAGCCTTTAGGGATATTTTCAAAGATCTAATTCATAACAAAACTACCATCGATAATACAGTAAAATTTGTTTATTTAGTATCACACATTCGTTCCGGAAAAGCATATAATTTGATAGAAAACCTTCCGGTAACGTCTGATAATTACAACGTGGCATGGGAAGCGTTGTGTAAACGCTACGACAATGCCATTCTAATTCAAAGAATTCACATGAGAGAATTGTACGAAATTAAATCTCCTCATGAAAATTCAGCAGTAGCTTTGCAAACATTTATTGACCATTCTGTAAAAAATTATAGTGCTCTAAAATCTTTGCACATCGAGGTTGAGAAGTGGGACTTAATGCTAATCCACCACTTAACTGAAAAACTCGATAAGGCATCTAAAATCTACATAATTAAAAATTCAGAAACTAATAAATTATTGAACTTCGACAAATTTATCAATTTGTTGCAAAATCGTGTACGAATTTTACACGCCATCAAGCTGACAGCCAATTCAAAGTATCCAAGTGATAACAAACCATATCATTATTTTAAAGGAAAATCAATCTCGTTAGTCTCTAATAATATAAAGTGCTCATATTGTGAAGGATCACACTTGATTACAAATTGTCCAGGTTTCTTAGATATTAAAATATCTCCGCAAATGCGTTTTCAATACGCACGAAGTAATCAATTGTGTACCAATTGCCTAATTTCTAAACATAGAGTTGGAACATGTGATAAACCACCTTGTAGCAAATGTTCTTTGAAACATAATGAACTGCTTCATTTTGGGACAAACACAAGTTTTCGAAACTCTAAGAGCTTTTCAGCAACTACAGGGCTAAACGGAAATGAATCTGGTAATAATCGCCGAGAAGAATCAGGTAGTGTTGAAATTTCTGTATTATCATCGTGTCAGTTAAGCAATACTCAAATCAAAAATTCGGCTAGTTTAAGAAATGTCGAACATATTCTGATTGGAACTACGTTGCTTAATGTTGCAACAGAATCCAATGGAAAACTGTTGTGTAGGGCATTATTAGATAGTGGATCACATTTAAACTTCGTGACTGAAAGTATTGTTAAATTATTGAAGCTGAAAAACAATCAACCAGTAAAGTCGTATCTGGCATCGGTGGAAGTGAAACCGTAATCAAAGCAAAAGTTTCTCTAACAATTACGTCCAGAACATCTAATTTCTCAGCAACACTCGATTCCTTTATCATTCCAAAAATCACAAATCAGTTACCAGCCAATCCAGTCAATATTGATTTAAATTTAATTCCTGCCGAAATTCAGTTAGCTGACCCATATTTCCATGTACCAAACAAAATCGATATGTTACTTGGTGCTGAAATTCACAATCAACTGTTTAGTGGTCAAGCTATTACTGTACTTAAAAATCTACCACCATTTATGTCAAGCGTGTTCGGATATGTAATTAGTGGTCGAGTATGTTCTCGTCAAAGTATTGATGAAGGACCAGCCACTGTATTGTGTACGAATGAAAGTCTTCATAACGACTTAAAACGTTTCTGGGAAATGGAAACAATTTATGTTAAAAATGATTTTTCATTAGAAGAAAAATACTGTGAAGAACATTATATTAAGAACGTCAAGCGTCTCCCGTCCGGTCAGTATTCTGTTTCATTACCTATAAATGACAATATAAAACGTCTTGGTCATTCAAACTTCACATCGCTTCAACAATTTTATTCTATAGAGAGAAAACTAATTCGTCAGCCTGAAATTTATCAGCAATACCGTGAATTTATGAGTGAGTATTTGTCGTTGGGACACATGATGTTAGTTCAAGATCCACATAGTATAAATAATTCATACAATAAGGCATACTATCTGCCACATCATTGTGTAATGAAAGATACTAGTACGACTACTAAATTAAGAGTAGTGTTTAATGGATCGTCGAAATCAGCGTCCAATGTATCTCTAAACGATTGTCTAAATAAAGGTCCCACGGTTCAGCAGGATTTGCTGTCTATCATTCTTCGATTCAGGACACACATAGTTGCTTTTACAGCCGACATTACTAAAATGTACAGGCAAATTCGCATACATGATGACCAACAAGATTTGCAGCGAATTTGGTGGATAGATAACCCAGCAGATAATATACAATGCTTTAAGTTGTGCACAGTTACCTATGGCACTAAAAGCGCTCCATACCTCACAACTCGCACCTTGCAACAGTTGGCATTCGATGAAACAGCTTCATTTCCCGCAGCATTATCGGTCTTGATGAATGACTTTTATGTCGACGACGTGCTGACGGGAGCTGATAATGTCACTGATGCACTAAACATGAAGGAGGAATTATCCAAACTATTATCTAAAGGCGGTTTCCAGTTAAGGAAATTTTCCTCAAATGTTCCTATTCTCTCGGTACCCCCTGAATCTACTTCGAAAAAATCATTAGTACTGGGACTTAATTGGGACACTTCGCAAGATGAATTCGAAATGAATTTTTCCAAATTTTCTCTAAATACATTGTGTACTAAACGAAACATTCTATCAGAAATCTGTCAATTGTTTGACCCTTTGGGATTATGTTCCCCAATGATGTTGGTTTCAAAACTTATAATGCAGACAATATGGACTTTGCACACATTAGATTGGGATGATTTGATCACAAATCAAATTCGGGATCAGTGGATCGAATTTAAAAAACAATTAATTGAATTGAACCAACCACGATGTATCCTAGTGCCTCAATATCAATCTGTGCAGATCCATGGGTTCTCAGATGCTTCGGAAAGGGGTTTTGGTTGTGTTGTCTATATGAGAAGCACAGATAACTATGATACCCAACATGTTCAATTAATTTGTTCAAAGTCTAGAGTTGCTCCATTAAAAAAGCAGACGATTCCACGCTTGGAGCTTTGTGCTGCGTTGCTTTTGTCGCAAACAGTGAATAAACTCGTCGACAGTTTAAATATGCAGTTTGATCAAATTTATCTTTGGTCAGATTCGGAGATAACATTATTACGAATTAAATCTGAACCGGCTAAATTTGCTTCATTTGTAGCACATAGGATCACCCAGATACAGGAAAATTCTTCAATAACAAGCTGGTGTTACGTTCCAACTTCGCAAAATCCAGCGGATTTAGCATCACGAGGAATAATGCCAAACGAATTTCTGAAGCAAGATCAATGGTGGTCAGGCCCATTATTTCTTCGACAAAATCAATCAACTTGGCCTAAAAATCCTAATTTAAATATTAGCTCAGAACTACTAAATTTAGATGTCCGACAGCATACAGCAGCGCCGGTTTGCAGTGACACCGAATCTTGGACTTTATTTCATCGATACTCATCACTTACCAAGCTGCTTCGTGTTACAGCTGTAATACTTCGATTTATAAAAATACTCAAATTAAATGGGCAGTTAAAGATTACTGGTGCACTTACAACAGATGAAGTAAATGTTGCACTCAATACTCTTATAAAAATCATTCAACAAGCAGAATATAGTATCGAAATTCAACAGATTCAGAAAAAATCAATGACTCGACACTCCAGCAACTTAAAAAATTTACACCCGTTTATTGATGATTTGGGAATTCTTCGCGTAGGAGGTCGACTTCGTAATGCGAGTTTGGACTATAACAACAAACACCCAATTATACTACCTGGACAACACATCTTCACAACATTGTTAGCCCGATCCGAACACTTTCGCCTACTACATTGCGGTCCACAAACATTATTGTACAACTTGAGATCACATTATTGGATCATTAACGGTCGCAATCTATGCAAACAAATTGTTCATCGATGTATTAGCTGCTTTCGAAACAAACCAAAATTATCATATCAATTAATGGGAGAACTACCAGCTGACCGCGTAAATCAATCAAGGCCATTTTCCATAGTAGGCATCGATTTCTGTGGGCCTTTCTTCGCCAAGCAAAATTCCCGGTCAAGAGCTAAAAGTAAAATTTATATATGTTTGTTTATTTGTTTCGCCGTGAAAGCTATTCATTTAGAATTAGTCATGGATTTGTCAACACAGTCATTTTTGGCTTGTCTTCGTAGGTTTATTGCTCGTCGTGGCTTTTGTTCTAAAATTTACTCTGACAATGCTACAAATTTCATTGGAAGTCGCACTGAATTAAAAGAATTGCGAAATCTGTTTTTAGCACAGACCTTTCAGAATGAGGCAAAAGCGTTTTGCGCAAATAATCAAATTGAATGGCTCACTATTCCACCGCGATCTCCCCATTTTGGGGGACTATGGGAGTCTGCTATAAAAAACGCGAAATGGCATTTAAAACGAGTAATAGGTTCGCGTACAATGACCCAAGAAGAATATTTAACTTTAACTTGTCAAATTGAAGCGTGCCTCAATTCTAGGCCACTGACCGCTGTTTCGAGTGACCCAACGGATTTTACTGCATTATCACCAGGTCATTTTTTGATTGGTTGCCCGCTCGTATCACTTCCTGAACCATCAGTACTAGTGTTGAATATTAATAGGTTGTCTCGGTACCAGATGATACAAGCTATGTGTCAAGAGTTCTGGAAACGTTGGCATATAGAATATTTAAATGACCTTCAAATTAGATATAAATGGCAAACTGCTTCTAGCCACAATTATAAAATTGGTTCATTAGTTCTTCTACATGAGGATAACACTCCACCTTTAAATTGGATTATAGGCAGAATCATTCAGACACATCCCGGTTCTGACAATCGTATCCGAGTTGTAACAATTAAAACAGCTAAATCGGTAATCAAGCGGTCCATTAATAAAATCAGTGTTTTGCCACTTGAATCGGAGACTCAAACCAAAAAGTAAATATTATCACTTTAGAATTAAGATTCATAAAATATTAACGTATTATTGTAAAATTTTTTGTAGTACAGTAATACCCCGTTTAACGTCAAGGATGCGTTCCAAAATTAAATAACGTAATCCAAATCAACGTTAAACGAGGCATGAATCTCTTGCAGAACGACGAGATAGGTGAATAAAACATATTTTATTAAATTCAAATATTTATTTACATATTAATGAAAAAAATCAAAGTAATTCAAAATAAAAATAATATTTCCTCTTCATACCTCTTTTTTGTGTAATTGAATTATGTATTTGAATTAGGAGATGTCCCTATTTAACTAAAATCGAAAAAATAATGAATTTAAAACATTATTTTTTTTTAATATATATTTTATTTTTATTTTAATTCTCGGAAATTCCAACAAAAGAACCAAAAAAAATTTTTATTTTTATTTTAAAAAATTTCTCTAAGAAAAAAAATGTAGAGATTGGAAATAACGTTAAAGTGAATCAACGTTAAACGGGGTAACGTTAAACGAGGTTTTGCTGTAATTTAGTGTGAAGGATTTGGTTACTTAAACATTGTTTAATATGATAAAATTTTGACAATTTGAATATTTATAAGAATACAGTGAATTTAAAATACATCATTTATTTTTTGAACTAAATACTTCAAGGGCGCGGATATGTTAAAGATCCAAAATCACTTCACAAATTAAAAAAAAAACAATCAATTTATAACCTAAAAAGAAAAAAAAAGAAAATAATTTATAATTCAATATTATATGTTAAAATAATTAATAACTTATCTGTAAACATGTTTATAATTGTGTTTTATCCATATGTTAGTCTTGGATCTTTCTGAAAAGTAAAAGAAGGGTTTAAACTACATCAAATACGATTAAACATAATAATGATAACTTACCTAGTCAACATTTAATTTGTTTTCAAGTTGATTTTATTGTTATGAAAAGAAATGTCAAATCATTATAGTCAATTTCAGATGAGAAAACTATTCAGCAATGTTGCAAGATGAATCAAATATATTTTGTTTTTGGAAATTAGTATGTATCGGTGTAAATTGAGAAAAAATAAAATAAATTGTCATCTTGCACAGCTGTTCTCTTCAATATTTCAAACAAAACACATCAATATCTAAAAATTGTATTCTTCGTAAAATTTAATAAAATTATAAAGCAATAAAATTATTGTGTGTTTTTTATATTCAATTTATCTTCAAAATTTAAGTTAAATAAAGTTAACTCAGAAATATATACATATATTAATTGAGAGTGCTTTCACTCGGTAGTAGCAAAATTGCAACTGTTAAATTATATGTGATAAAAAAACGGTTGACTATAAAAGCAGTAAACAATATTTGATATTGAGTGCAAAAGAAAAAAACTGGACACAAATTACTCAAAAAATATTCGAAAAATTAAAAATTAGAATCATTGCTAGCGACATAGCTGAAATACATCGACTTAAAACTGAAGCTATTCAAACTTCAAATGGTAAAAATCGCATGAATATCCAGCTCCAATTATGGTAATGTTTACTAGCTTTATGCAAGCAAAACAACTGATGAAAGCATCTAACAATTTTGAACCTTTCTTGGCAAGTGTATCCCCAAAGAAACAGATCAAGTCAATTTTCGATCATTTCTTACAAAACACAATGTCGATCTCCTAAATAATGCAGAGAATGGATTTTGAAAAGTTATATTGACGAATTTTTGTTATCTCTGGTAGATAAGGTTAAGGTGAAGTGAAAAAAGGGGCTGAAATTGATGGATGTGATTGTGCTTGATTCATCGGTTTTTTTAAAAAATTAATAAAATAAAAGTATCAAATGTATAATGGGTAAATTGTTATTTTAGTAAGTGTCATGTGGATTGCAGAAACATTACAAACTCTGTTTTAATTTTTTGGAAGATGTCCATTTTGTGGACTTATACCGCAAAGTTAGTATATTTATTTGGAATTTTAAATAATTAAAATAAAAACATTACTAGAATACAATCTTTTTGTGATAATATTTCATAAAAATTATTTCAGAACATGTTTCAACTGTTCTCCCTTCGTCAACTTTTAAAAAATTTTCTGTTTTAAATTGGTGAATTGGCCAAAAATCGTAAACATAAATGTGCATTTTTGTTTTATTCATAAGTTTCTAAAATTTGTCGACATAAGTAAATCTACGTAAATTCGTTAGTGATGCGTGACGGGCATCTATTGGTGTATAGCGTATTGAAAAAAAAAAAAAAAAAAAAAAAAAATTAAAAACATAAACAAAATAATAATGAAGAAAAATATGTCAATGCAAAAATATTTACCAACTGGATGCTTACCTTATTAGGAATTGACGATTTGAACGGAGTGCTCCAACGGACAATAGTGAAATATGTGATAGACTGTAACAAAAATTTGCTACATGAAGTTATATGGAAATAGTGTCTATTTAAATTACATTTTTATTTATGAAAATAGTAATGATTGCACAATTGAGTTAATCCAATATTTAGTGTGGAACGAAAATTTTTGTTAGTTCTAAATGAATCGTAATAGTGCGGAAAAGTTGCGTATTGTGATTCTAAGAAAATGTCAAAAACGAAATTTGCAATTAACTTAACTTTTGAGCCGCCGCCATTGTCATCTTCATGCTTTAAACTAAAAATTTTATTTTCAATGTGCTACTGTAAGTTCTGTGACGCCGCCCATGAAATGCTGCCTCAAAACATATATTTATTTTTCTATTTTGTTATGTCCGTTATATTTATTAAGACAAGTAATAGCGCATGCGCATTACGCAACACAGTTCATTATTATTTTATAGTGGATTGCAATTCTATTAGTTCGTGTTTACTCTTATTTTTGTGATAATTAAATATAATCTTATAGTATTTCATAATTAATAATTATATAATTATATAATATATATCTCTTTTTGTGTGAGTACAAATTTAAAAAAAATGGAGAAAAAATCAAACAAAATAAAGACAAGACAAAGAGTTAAGTGTGTTATATTTGGAACACCTCTAGAATTGAGTGGCGTGGTTTTACCTACATACGAAGGAATGATGAAATTTTATCTTTGTGTTAGACAAGGGTTAAAACCAACTAGTTCAAGTAAAGAACCTAGTTTAAGTGAAATCGGTGAAGTTGTTGCCAATAAAATTGAAGATATTTGGCTCAAGGCTTCTATTCCTATTGTGTCACATAACAGAATTTTACAAATGATTCGTAGTTACCATTGTAAGTATAGAAATATGCTTAAATAATTTAAAACAAAGGGTGGTAGTGAATGCTATCAATCAAAACTGAAAACATTTAAAGAAAATGCGAAAAAACTGTTTGATATTTCGGCATGCAAGTGCAAAGATTTTAATATGTGTTCTTGCTCAAAAGAAAGAAAAATTCCAATTGAAGAGCGTGCCTTTCTTTTAGACATGAGATCAGAGCGGAAAATGGTTATAAGTTCTGTGGATATAAAAAAATCGCAACAAATCAATAATAGAATGAAGAGAAAATTCGAAGAACAAGTGAGGTTATCTAGAGTTGTTGAGGGAAATTTACCAAATATCACTACTTGTCATACAGGTGATAGTTTTGAGTCAGAAACAAGTATAGAAATAGAAGCAGTTGATTCAAATACATCATTTGACATGCAAGAACCCCAAAAGGAAATAACTGCTTTTTCACAAATGCGAACACCATTATTAAACTTAGCGACGGCTTGTGACCGTACCGGTGTATCAGACAGAGCTGCTGCTGCAATTGCTAGTGCTATTCTTGAAGATGTGGGGCTAATTACAGCAGATGATAAAAACAAAGTAATAGATCGAATGACGGTAAGACGCCAACGAATAAAGGTACGGTCCAATCTTCAGATGCTAGCGAACCATGAATCCAGTAAGATCAGAGGGTTATATTTTGACGGCCGGAAAGACAGAACACTTGTACAAGAATTTGTTGGTAATAAGAACTACCGGAGAAATGTAATCGAAGAGCATTATGTATTGGTGCAAGAACCGGGATCTAAATATATAAGTCATATTTCTCCTCGGTCTGGTTCAGCTGCTGCAATTAGTGAAAACATTTTTGAATTTTTTGATGAACATTCAATCGATCATTCTTACTTAAGTGCAATTGGTTGTTATGGAACCGTAATAAATACTGGTAAAAACGGAGGAGTCATTAGAAGACTAGAATTGAAATGGAATCGTTCACTACAGTGGTTTGTATGCCAGTTACACGCCAACGAACTACCGTTTCAACACCTTTTCCATCATCTCGATGGATCAACTACGGGACCTAAAAGCTTTTCGGGGCCTATTGGGAAACAATTAGAAGGATGCACAAATATTCCAATATCTGAATACAAACCGATAAATGGTAATTTACATTTTGTGGATGCGAATGACTTGAGCACAGATCAAAAATATTTATTATCAATTTGTCAGGTGATTAAATCTGGTCAGTGTTCAATCGATTTGGCTAATAAAAATCGCGGAAAAATTGCTCACGCAAGATGGCTTACCACCGCTAATCGGATTCTTCGACTATACCTTGGAAGTGAAGCACCATCAAACGAATTAATAATATTAGTAACGTTCATCTTAAAAGTTTACGCGCCGATGTGGTTCTCAATTAAATTACAATCGTCTTGCAAAGATGGAGCTAAGCATTTATGGAAAAGTATTCAATATAGTCGATATCTTAGCGCGGATTTACGGAAAATTATTGATCCTGTAATTCAACGAAACGGATACTTTGCCCATCCGGAAAATATGCTATTGTGTATGATATCGGATAATCGAGAGCATATCCGAGAACTAGGAGTTCGAAGAATATTAAAAGCGCGATCTCAACTGACAGAAGGAAACATCCGTAAATTCCAAGTACCAAAAATAAATGTTGAAGCCAAGGAATATTATGAGATGATCAGCTGGGCTGAAATTAAAGAACCTCCTTTGATGAGCCACATAACCGATGGAGAATTACAAAATATGATCCAAAAAGGCCAGCCAATCGATAGCATAGATTTCGATCGGTTTCCGTGCCACACTCAAGCGGTAGAGAGATGTGTAAAATTGGTGACGGAGGCGGCCGCCGCTGTTTGCGGTATTGATTCGCGAGATGGTTTCGAAATTTGATGCCAAGTTTTTCAACAAAATCGGAATATAAAACTTTTAATCAAACTAATGTGTAAAATTTTTGGATTTTGTGTATAAAATTGAATTTATAGGGAAAGTTCCAATAAAAAAAACCAAAACGATATTCTTATGTGTTTATTAATTTTCAACCCCTCGGCGGCACCTCAAGAAATATTTTTAGAAATTTGCTATTTTTTGGAGTTATAATACGGTCAATACACAACTATCCCGCACTATTACAAATTAAATAAAAAATATTTTTTTTTTTATTATTTTCGTTCCACCTGTATGTAGTTTGAAGTTGATTTTTGTAAATCTGATTTATTTTTAACATTCTTATCATTTTAAATATCATAAAATTGTGCTTAAAAATTGTAGAAATTTATTATTAAGCTCACTATAAATATATATATATATATATATATATATATATATATATATATATATATATATATATATATATATATATATATATATATATATATATATATATATATATATATATATATATATATATATATATATATATATATATATATATATATATATATGGGTCACTAAACGATTTTGGAGCTTTATTAGACCACAGTTACCACGCTTTGATTTATTAATACAATCTAAAATTTAATATTTTTAAAACATTTATGTTTTTAGTAACCCTAGCTTAGTTGGAAATTTCTGCAATATTTAAGTACACGTTTCTTATATTTAAAATGAAAAGAATGTCCCACATCAATCAGATATACAAAAATCACACTTCAAAGTACATATTGGATTACTTCCATTTTCCAATCATCACAATTTTCACAAATGAAAATGTAATTGAAATAAACACTATTTCCATATAACTTCATATAACAAATTTTTGTTACAGCTTATCACATATTGTACTTTTGGCCGCTTAAGGCGCTTTTTAAACTTTTCCATTCGTCAATTGTGTTGGTTTCGGCTGTTGTGTGTGAATTCGGTATTATTTTTAGGTTAGTGTTGCTCGCAGATTGGTAGCATTTTTCAAGCTGGCTTCAGACCCGTCGATTTTTAGGATCACAATGAGCAAGTGCTCGGATATGTCGCATAGGTGATGAGTGCCCAAGACAGCGTGAAACCTGGGACAGAGCTATAATGACATTTTAGACATACAATATATAGGGGAGGGTGGGTACAAACGTAACACTGGGTCAGTTGAAGCAATGACATTTTGCGAGAACTATGCATAAGCGTAGTAATTTTCTAATGTAGAAACAACTCAACTAAAGTTTCTGAACGCACTCACAAAAATTTGCAGTTCAGTGGAGTCTGAAACGTCAAATAATAGTAAAATTTTGATTTGATACCAAAAAGTAAAAAAAAATTAACGAAGCATTTTTTTAGCTTTTTTGAGATTAGTCATTGGTAAGTTTTTGAAAACATGTTTTTCATAATATTTTAACATATTTTTAACACGCGTGCAAAGTTAAACTCATTCGGCTTATTAGTTTAAACCCTTTTAATAAAAATATTCCAAAAGTCTTGGATGGGTCATTTGAAACATTTTTGAATGTGGACGGTTGTAACATGTTTCAATCGTCCATATTATGAATTGTCAGAATAATATAAAAAATTAAGAGGTTATTACTGGGGAACTTGTAAAAATATGTTGAAATCTTAATATGTGTGCTCTTTTAAGAGTTGGACATTGTAAATAATATACATCAACTATATAGAAATATATAATATATGAATCTGTTTTCTTTTAGGACGAATTCAAGCAATCATGCAGGTAATAATAACAAGTTAAATGTTGAACATTAAACACTTCTGTGATATTTTTTAATAGGTAGACGAATTCCAATTTACGATATTCCCGAATTAGCTGAAATTGCAATAGAGCAAGCTGCTAAGTCGAAAAATATAATATCAGGATTTAGGGCTTCTGGAATTTGGCCAGTTGATCCTCATATTTTTGGTGACGAAGAATTTTCTCCAAGTGATGTCACAAATAGAGAACTACCAGTAGAAGTACCAGAACTTATCCAATCTTCGCCAACAATGCAATCAGGATATTCAGGCCAACTACCAGTAGTAGTACCAGAACTAATCCAATCTTCACCATCAATGCAACCAGGATATTCAAGCAACTCATCGCATCCTGTATTTTTTCCCAAAATAGTCATTCCATACCTAAAATCGTCTCTTGCAAGCACTCCTGCTCATGGAGGCAGAAAGAGAGGCAGAACAATGATCCTTACTGACACTCCTGAAAAATTAATGTTGGAGGAAGAAGCGAAAAAGCGGGAACAAAATAAGAAATAGCCTTCAAAAAGAAAACCACCAAAGAATCCAAAACGATCAAAAGCAATATTAAATCGTACAAAGAGAAACTCTTCCTCGAGTTCTGAAGAAGAAGACTGCATTTGCACATACTGCTGTGGAAAGTATTCCGAATCAATTCCAAATGAAGAATGAATACAGTGCACGTCATGCCGACTTTGGGTCCACTCAAATTGTGTGGGACGAAAGGCCATTAATATCTTTTTTCAATGCCGCAACTGCGATTCTGACTAATTTTATACATATGTGATTAATTATTTTTTTTTATATTTTAATAATTTTATATGTGATTCATTTTTTATTTTACAACATGTACCTGCGTTCCTTTTTTAATTTAAAATAATTGAATTTCTTATTTATTTTATTGTTATGTTTATTTTGGAATAAAGTTTAATTTAAATAATTTAGATGTATTTGTTCAGTTTGATTATGTTCCAATCGCCCTTACAGACTGTTACATTCGGTACAACGTGGAGGACGATTGTAACATTTAACCTTCTCTAATATTTTGTTTAACAGTTACAGTACCCTCACTGCGTATGCGGATGATCTTTCATTTGTTTATGCTGGCCTCAACCATCATGCGAACCTTACTATTATTGACAAGGATTTGGTTATGTTAGCGATTTGGTTGGGAGCCCATAATTTGATTTTGAGCGACAAGACTAAAGTTATGCATTTCAGGGAATGCCAGAGATCCCAAACACCGATTATCTATCACGCATTTGGCTGTAATAACAGTCCAATTTGTATCCCTAATGGTTGCTTCACCATAAGCTCGGTATGTGAAATTAGATATTTGGGAGTTATGATTGATAGTAACCTAAACTGGAAGGCCCACATTGAAGGCCTTAAGTCGAGAATTCTTTTGGTTTCCAGGAAAATGTATGTTTTACGATTATACTGTCCGTTATATCTTCTGAAATTGGTTTATTTTGCCCTAGTTGATTCTATCCTCCTGTATGGTTTAGCATGTTGGTGGTGGTGCTTGTAAAACTCTTTTACATCCTCTGTACGTTCGACAGAAGCATGTTTTGCGGCTAATGACGTTTAAATCATTGCAGACACCACCATGGCCTATATTTCAGGAGCTGGATATAATGCCTTTACAACACATGTATGTTTTCAAGGTCTTAAAGCTTTTTTACATCATCAGCGGGAACAACTTTGTCAACTATTCAGTTTATAATCTTCGTTTAAATTTCAAATTTATAAAGTTTGTCCCCAATGTTAATTTAGAGTTTCGTAAACGTTACTTCAGTGTGGCTTCAGCAATAATATTTAACAACTTACCATTGGAAATCCGAGTGTGCAGCAGCTTCTCCGCTTTCTCCAAAGCTCTTAAAAATTGGTTGAAACTAAACAAAGCAATTGACCATCTATTTTTTGTATTATTATAGTTTTGTCTTTTATTTTATTTGTATTACTTTTACTTTTTAAATTTTGTAAATTATTATTGTGTTAACTTTGACTTTTTTGTTAAATTTTTTGTAATATTATTAGAGAGAACCATTGTACCTGACACACGTTTCTTTGAAACTAAAGGTGCAATTATCTTACCAATTACTTATTATTTATTGTAACTTTGTTTTTAAACGTTTTAATAAAATTGGTAAAATAAAAAAAAAAAAAAAAAAAAAAAAAAAAAAAATATAAAAAATATTGTAAATAGAATTTTTATGATTTTAGATAAAGAAAATATGTGTTTTTAATGTGGGTAACTTTTATTCTCGAAAGCCCAATACTTCATTACTTCTCATACAGCCTTCAATACTTCTCATTTCATGGTCAAAAATTCAAAAATTGTTACGTTTGTACCCACCCTCCTTTTAAGAATTTTAAATTTCTATTATGTTAATCCATTCAATAATTTTAATCAATTCTATTCTAATATTCATATTTTTTATTTATACCAAAAAAAAACAATTCATAAAACTTAAATCACACAACTGAAGATACCCATAAAACTAATACAAAAAATAATAATTAATAAAATAGACACTAAAAAAACTCGTCTTTTTGGTAAATCACGCTTGGTTTGTATAATAGGAACTATCTTGATTCTTTAAGAAATGAAATGATTTAAGAAATTATTTAAATTCGCAATCCTTCGTGCTGAAATTGATGTCCAATTCTTTTAGCCAAAAAACATAAAAAAAAAAATTGATGTACATCGAAAATCATGTACTTTTCGTCAAAAAACATCAATGTTTTTTCGATGTACATCAATTTTACGAAATGTATATTTTTTCATAAATCAACTACAACAACAAATTAGAAACGTCAATTTTTTATTAGTCAAAGTTGTCAATTAGAGTTTCTGTGTGGAATTAAAAGGATAAGAAATCGAAACGGAAAAAACTGTTTATATTGAAAATTTTATTTAAACGATTAAAATAATTAAACAACAATTAAAATGATTTAAAATCAAGACACAAAAAACTCGTACATTCACAACTTTGACAAATACAAAATGAAGTTTCTATTTTTGTTGTTATTAATAACGTCAAAAAACAACATCAATTTGTTTCGTGTACTTTTCGCACCACAAAATTTACATTGATTGAAAAAAAAACGAAAAGAATTCGACATGAGTCTCACATATGTACATATTTCGTCTTGGGATATATTTTCAGAATTATTCGAATAACTTATAAGATTTTTATAAAATTTTAGCTCCTCTCTTTCCGGTCAATTTTCTCCATAATGCTTGAATTTCAAATGTTTAACATCAGCCAGTTTTGCTTCATGCAACTGTACACCGTATTCTACAAGAGCTGGATTCACATGAGCTAAACATTCCTCCGTTTGTTTATCGGTTAAGTTGCTCCAAGGTCGGATTTGTTAGCTCCGCGAAGTGCCTGCTTGTGGTTGGCCTTATTGTATTAGCTGCCTCGGATTTCCAATCCCAGACCTAGAACAGTAGCATGATCTTTATAAGTTTTAACTTAATCTTTAGGTTTAGCCATTGTTTGTTTATTACGAATCTAAACGGGGAAAAAATGTCCTGGTTTTGAAAGATATATTTATTTAAAAATTCTGGTAAAGAAAAATTTTAATTTTGCAACGGGATTTCATAGTGCACCCATAAAATAATAATAAAAATCGGGATTTTCTGAAAACCGGGATTTTTATTTTTTCAGAATCGGGATTTTAAAAACTGAGATTTTGAAAACCGGGATTTTGAATATCAGGATTAACCAAAAAAAAAAAAACAAACAGGATTTTGACAAATCGGGATTTTGAAAACCGGGATTTCGTTACACACTGGTGTTAAAAACAACTGTTCCCGAAAAGGAAAAATTAATTCCGAACTAGTAATATTAGCCGGTGCTTCCTATAGTAACCAACAACAACAGATACTAATCATGATTGAGTTCTTGTTTCGGCTACCGCATCGGCCCACGACTAACCGTACCATCTTCTTATTGGGCAGATCGAGATTGCTAAGTCGGTGGTATACCGCAGATGCTATTTGTATCGACCCCTTTTGAAATATGTCTTCGGTCCAAGTGCATAAGAAGACATTTTCCTTATAGCACATAACAAGCAGCCTGCGGTCAGCTACTTTTGGTAGAACCACATTTTTTTGGTAGTCAAATGATATCGTTACCATATTATCAGCTTCCTGCTGCAATAGGTTGAAGAACGCTTTTGTACGCCTTTTGTGAACTAATCTTTTAACCATTAAACCTCTTTGCGGCTATTTCAATTTTAATTCGATAGAACACGTATCGGTGGCTGGCATTTTTAAACCAATATTAAAGCAACTATTAAATATGTTTCGCAAGTAAGACCTTTTAATGTCTAAATTAGGCATCATGTTTTTATTTCTGACATAATGCAGTTCGACCGTTTTAAATTTTTTGACAAAATTGATTACATAATCCTTTGTGATCTGGTTTTTTGGACTAATCCAATCCCATCACTTCCTTGACATTCAGCAGGTCCTAACCCGATCTTATAATGTACTTTCGCAAGCCTAACCACTCGGTCTTTTTTGACACATTTGTAGTATGCTAGAAAATGCTACCTGGCAAACCCGTACGATATTTTTATTTTATTTTCTTACGTAGTAAACTACAGAAACCGTTCTATTAAGGGAAGTATGTTCACTTATTCTTGCGGCACTTATTACGCTCACGAACTTTAGGAGGAATGCATCTTGTGCCAATTTGTCCGAGGTTAAGTAATACGAATTAGCGAAAGCCGTCGCATCTCTTGCATGCGTTCGATCGTTTTATGTGTGCACTTTGGCACAATCGGCTCACTTTTTTGTTTGTATCTAATGTATGTTTTTTAAATTGAATATTAAAATGAACTACGCTTTATAAAGGATTATCAATTACCTGCCTGCTTTTCTCGAGTCCGCTTGTCTTTCGTAATACCCTGTTTTCTGGCCTTCGTACCATTTAATATAACTATGGGGTGTTCCTCACTTTCCATACTGTTTTTCAACTTTTTAATTTAGTTAAACTGTTGTTGTGTATGTACTATACACTAAACACGAGAAGCACGTCTATTAACCATGAAACACTTTACTAAGCTAAACAAACCTCAAAATTTTTATAGCGAGTTTTGTATTTTTATAAATAGCAAGTTTTAAATACAATTTTTATAATTTTGAACTTGATTTATTTTGTAAATAATTGATTTTACATTAAACTTCAATTTTTGTCACTAAAAATGGTAGATAAATCACCAGTTTTGTTAAACGATTTTTAGTTAGTGTATGTAGCACAAAAATTTAAAAAATTCATATAGCGAGTTTTGCATCTATGCGACTCAATTACACCCAATTTATAGGTTAGGTGCTTTTTACTGATGAGGCAAATTTCTCAAATGACGCTATCATGAATTTCCAGAAGTCATTTTTGGTGTATGGAAAACCCACATGTAATAAAGCAAAATAACTTCCAGCAAAAATTTTTCCCTAAATCCGGTATTTCCTTCCACGAGACCTAATGGTGCATCACACAGAAGTTTTCTTGAAGATGATGTAACTATCTTGCTAGATGATGTACCACTTCTGGTCAGAAATAGAATGTAACTCATGCGTGATAGCGAACTAGCTCACTTTAGTAAAATACTTATTATTGGGCTGGTTTTAATAAACTAATTAATTTGCGATAACAAAACCTTTATTTGGGTATTTTGTGAGTTTTTAAGTTATAACTGAAATTCAAAGTGACTAATTTTACAGAAGAACCTTGATTATCTCTATAACGGTTACAGATAGGATATGTGCTGAAAAATAATTGTTTGTTCAGATTAGTGTCCTCAATCACCTTCTAAATTTATTATACTTCAAGAGTAACCCTGTATATGTTTTCTAAAATGAATCAACATTTTTTATTCCATCGACCGGGATATTTGTTAATTAGAACATAACTTCACCGACCAAACGGCGCAATGGTTAAAGCTGCGGGGGTTGGATCGGAAGGTTCCGGGTTCAAATCGCAATAGGGGCGGGATGCAAAAGCTATTTTTTATCATCTGATTACGATCGGTGATGACGATGAACACATATATGACCTTATGTTCAGAGTGCAGAATTCGTGGGCCGACCCACCTATCAAGTCAGCACTATAGGCTGGCATGAAGCAATGGAATGTGCAGGTGGTTTAAACAAAACCGGATCTATAGCCGTACATCCTCGATTTGGCTACTACGGCGTAAAGTAGGACGGTAAAATGAACCGCGAAAGGGTTGGGAGTGCCTTGAGCCCCAAAAAAGATTACTTTGATGAAAACCAAAAAAAAAATAAAAAAAAATATAACTTCGACAAATTATTGCAATTAAAATAATTGTGCAATTTATTCGATTTGATTGAAATGTTTTACTGGGTATTTCTTCAATACCGTTATAACAGTTAACGTCTACATATTTGGTCCACAATTTCAACGGACAATTGCAATATTTATTAAAATGACAATTGCAATATTTATTAGAATTTAGCTACAATAAGCGGTATACTGCAACAATAATATAAATAAACATATTCGAAGCAGAAATTACTCAACGCCGTCTATATTCAACACGTCTCGTGCAAGAAACACGGTGAGGGCTAAACACAGATGGTATTTAAAAAACTAAATTACTCAAATTTGAAAGACTTTTTCTAACAATTTAATTGAAACGTCGTCATTGATCATATGAAAATCACGAGTAAGACTTATTATTTCCCTCACCATTCATTGATAAAAGAGAACAATAGCACTAAAAAGGTTAGAGAATAACGAAAACTTTAACAAATCTATGTTTAAACAATTGTCTCATGATTGGTCCAACTATTGAACAAAACCTACTTACGACAGTTTTAAGGTTTCGAAAATATTCAGTATGTTGTATTGTACCATTCACCCTCCTTCTCCCTTATTTTTATTATAACAATGTGTATGAGTATTGGTGTTGTCTTCAGTACGGTAGTGGGTTAAAATAAATAAGTAATTTAAAAAAACAATCACGACAGATGATAATATTATTATTCAACTGGACGTCAAAGTAATAATACGATTGGTAAAATTCCTAATTTTTTTATATTATATAATTTCCTAATCAAATTAAAAATATTATATTTTTCCTAATGCTATGTTCCTATATTTTACATTTATAAATCTAAATTATAAAACAAACAAAATAAATAAATAAATTTTATTGTATAATTAAATAAATAATCTCGAGTTGTGTTTGTGTTATTTTTTACTAATTAAATCCACCGTTTTCGCAACAACGTTTTTTGGAAACATTACAAAAATATACCGCCAAATCTTGATTCACGATAATCCGCAGAATTTACATCGAATTTGGTGGCGAGACAATTCAACAGACAATTACTTATGGTTAAAGCGGTTTCCTAAAGCAACTACAGTTTTAACGCGTGATTTTTATATGGATGAAGTTTTAACAGGCGATAATAGTCTTGATGAATCAAAAACTATAAAGGCAAATTTAATAAGTTTACTTAATCTCGGCGGTTTCTTCTTTATTCCGCTGACTCCTTCTTAACTTAATTCCAACTCAACCCCAACTGAGCCATATTCCAACCATATTTCAATATTAACTCAATCTGTAACCAAATTCTTAAATGTACCCCAAACTCAATGTGCAGTTATGAGTCCAAAATCAACATGGCCTTAAAAAGTACATGCGTTCGTAAACTGAACTAAAGGTAGCTTAATTCTTAAACCAGCATATAAAAACAGTTGCATAAAACCTAAATAACTCCAGCTGAACCTAAATTCTTCACGCAACTGAGACCTAACTCAACTGCCAACTCATCCGGAAACCCATAACGCCCAACTCATTCCTAAAAACAGTAGGAATATATAAAAAGGGCATGAACCTCACGAGGTGGTCAGAGCTTCGTTCTTGATAACTAATTGAACTGTCTAGTTAATCCCTAACTGATCCCCTCAACTCAATCATCAGCTCACCCTGTACCTCAATTAACAGCTCTATCTCCAACTCAATCACAACGAAATCCTAAGCGCAGTTACCAAATCAACCTCAAACACAATCCTCAAACTCAAACAACAATTTAAACAAAAATTATTTCTCAAATCAAACCTCAAACTGACCTGCGAATAACCGTACAAATAATTCCTCAACCGAACCCTTTAAATAACCTTAATGCAACCCAATTCAACTTTACCTTAACTTACCAAAAAGCATATCCCAATCCATTGCTCAACTCCACACTCAATGGCCAACTCAATCCCGAAATGAACTCGACTTGATTCTTACAACCGTGTATGAACCAAGTTTAAAATCAACTCAATATAACCCCACAAGACCATCGACCTGACACAAAATTAATCCCCAACCGAATCCCATAATCAAATCCAACTCAATGTTCCACGTGAACTGTAAATCAACACGGTTCGAAAATTATATGTGTTCATGAACTCAACTTAATCTATTTTCCATCTCAACAGCCGAATCAACCCACAAATAAATCTGTAAATAAACGCCATCGCTCAACTCCAGCGCAACACCATACTACAAAACTACTCAACCTCCAACTAAACGCCCAACATAATCCTCAAAAACTAAATACGTACATAAACTCTACTCAGAATAAGGCAAGCTAACTTCCAAATCAAAACTCAACCCAATCGCCAAATATATTCGCAACTGAAAGACTGAATTAACCCGAACTCAACTCCAGTGCTGAACTGTTATCAACCTTAACTCGACCACAAAGGCAGATCTTAACTCAACCGCAAGCCCAACAACCTACTCAGTCCCCAAATCAACGTAGTCCGAATAATTAAATTCGTACATGAACTCAGTCCAAGCTAACTTCCAACACTCCCACAACTTTCTTGTTTTTTTTTTTTTTTTCATATAAATAAAATTTGGAATAGTATAGTACAGTACAGCTGAACTCTTTACTAAATTTCAAGTCAACCCTAACTTATCTCCCAACGTAACTCTGAAATCAACCCGAAAAATCAAGATATTAACCAACACGGTTCGAAAACTGCATATGTCCATGAACTCAACTCAACTTACGCTAACTTCTAACTAAATTATCAACACCATCTCAAATAAATTCTCAACTTAAGTACTGACTCCTACTCAACTGAATCCCACCTCAATTCCAACTCTACCCCAAGTCAGTCATAGTCCATTCCAAACTCAACTTTAACGATACATGTAACCCAGTCCTTAAATTAACCCGACATTTACTTTTAACTACACTCCAAAATCAATTTGGTCTTGAAAATTGCATACGTACATGATTTCAGCTCAAGCTAACTATAATTCAACCGTCAATTCAACAGACACAAATAAATCTTCAGCTGCACTTCTCACTAAACTCCAAACCAACATCAACTCAATTTCCAAATTAAATTCAATTCAATTCAAATCTCAACACCAAAACTTTCGCTTAACTCAACCCTCAATCCAGCATATATAAAAAAAACTGTTAAACCGCTCACTTAATCCTAATCCAAACCTCAGCTCAACCCTCGAATTAACCGTGAACCAAGCCCAACTTAATCTTTCATATAAAAATTGATCAACTGCTCATTTAATCCCAATCCAATCCTAATTCAACTTGAACTCTACTCTAACTCAACTCGCTTATTAGCCCCTAGCTTTACCATCAAACTAACGACCAACTCAATTTTCAACCAGCAAATAAAAAAAATTAACCCCAACTCAATTTTAACTCAACTCCAAATCAACCCGCAAATGAAACCTAACTCAATCCTCGAATTAACCACAAATTAAACGTCCACAGATGTGTTCAAACTAGCCTGTAGAAATTATTGACTAAACACTAATACAACCCCAACTCAACCATTACACAATTCGTAAATTGACCGCTAACTTAACTTTCAACTAAACACGCAACTCAACGCCCAACTCAATCCTCAAACCAACATAATTAGATAAAAATTGATAAACATTTATTCTATATAAAAATCAGGTACCCGATAATATTGACGTACAGCTTCCAAAAAACTTTTCAATTCTCCGCCTTGTCCATTTAAACAGATTAAGAAAAAAAAAGAAAAAATCATAGTTAATAAGGCGTTCTCCTAATCCAGACAGACTATCGGACATCTTGACGGACGATCGGAAAATACATCAATAATCAACGCTAAACCATATTGAATTTTAAATACTTTGAAATTTTCTAGATGAACATTATTTTGATGCCATGCTTACTATTTAAGTGTTTTACATATTTAAGATATAGAAAATTTATAAACCTTCAAACAATTTTACATAATTTTAGGAGGTTTTATGTTTAAAACATAAGAAACAATTTAAATAATTCTGTGTTAGGTTTCAGCATTTTTTAAGTAAAACAATAACGGTAAGCTGTGGTTGTCAAAATCCTAAATGGGACGTTTACTTTCTCAAATCTACTAGGACTTTTACTAATTGTCGAGCGATTCAAAATTAATGAGAACTCAATGAAGTGAGTAACCTTTTCGGCCGGGGTTTTTAAGAATATGGTTTTATATTAAATTCAAGGGTACATTAAGTTTTTGAGCGCAGGTCAATTAAATTCTATGGTTCATCTTTATCAAACCTGATGGTCATTCTAAAAGATGCGGTATAACAGCCAAAAACGTTACCACCTTTGGGTGTCGCTTGTTTGCGTTTTTTTCGTGCATCCAACGTGTTTTATTTGCATGTATGAAATGCCGAATAGTACAGTAGCATACATTATCAAGAAAATAGTACGGACTCTACTCTTTTTCAGAGTTATTTAGTACATAATGTAATTTTTAAATGATATATGACACCAACAACTAATAGACGTCAAATTTCTTTTCAATTGTAAAATATAAATTCTTCTTTACTATTACCAATCGCCAAATACATTATATCAATACTACATATACCACAGCGTTTTGTGATATTATGTAACAAGAAAATCTAAAAAAAAATCTAAGATAAAAAATAAATCTGAAACTTTTTATTTTTTATTTAATTTTAAATTATCGACATCTGTGAGCTTTTCATTGATTAACTTAAAATGAAGTGAATTTTACAACACATTTTTTTTGGGTTTGGTAGAGCGAGTTCAAAAAAAAAAAAAAAAAAAAAGAATCTGGTCGGGTTGAAAACTAAATGTAAGTAATGGGAAATTTTTTTTATATTTTTTATCGTCTCCCAAATTGTTTTATTTTATTTAATTTTACAGAGTTTATGTCAACCTTAGCAGATTGAAATAATTGGGTAAATAAAGTAGAATAAAAAACTAAATTTATCGCTTACATATTTATAGAAAGTTATTTTGATATACCATACATACATACTTACTCTAGCCGATTGTGGTGAAAATTCTTCTCTCGAATCACGACACAGTAAAATATTTTAAATTCATTTTAATTTTTATTATTAATTAATTTTTATTGCATATTACTTCTTATTTATGTTAATATATTAATTAAAGTTAAGTTTTTGTGTTTGATTTTAAATTGTTTTACTTTTAGTTTTATGTATAGTTAGTATTTCAATAAATGTTACAGTAAAAAATTTTATTTAATTAAAAACAAAAACAAAAGAATTTTATTTTAATTATTGCATTTTATTTTTTAATTAAAGAGATTTTTATTTTGGTAAATGCCTTTTAAATGATTAACATTATATATTTACAAAAATAAAATTTAAATTAATTTTCAGTCTATTTTATGTTTTTTTTTTGTTAAATATTTATTTATTGATTGTATTTTATGTATTTGTACAATAATAAACAAAAATCTGAAATAAAATCAAAAAAAATATTTATCAACGAAATTTTATATTTTATTCATTTCCCAATGCTAGTGGTTGATTATCCTTTGGTTCATCCTAAGTAGGTTGGAGCAATGAAAGTAAAAAAAAAAAAACATAAAAATGAGACACAGGAGGAAAGGATAAGATTAATATCAACAATTTATGATTATTTCTCCCATGTGGGTATTTTGTGTGTTTGGTAAAATTTTCACTCCACAGTTTATTTATTTTTTTTTTTTGGTGCGATACTTTTAAGTTTTGCTTCATTTTCATCTTTTTTATTTTTTGCGAAATTTGTTGTTATGATTTTGAGAATAAAAATGTATCCGATAAAAAGCACTTAATAACAACAATACAAATAAGAACAACCGAATAAATTGCAAATCATCAATTTTCACATAATTTGATCCAATTTATCTTATGAATCACATTACAAAACGAGAGACGAAACAATGAAAATTTCCCATGTATTGTGTAAATGTATGTATGTATGTATGTACATATATAAATGATGGATATGGGTGGCGATGGGTTTGGAAGCAAAAAAAAAATCACTTAAACTACATATATACGTACCTTTGAATCACAAGTTTTGCAGCCCGGACTAATTGATTCAATTATTTCAGGAACTGGTGTTATATTAGCGTAATTACCTAAACATAAATTTCGTAAATTTGTTGTGGATTGTGTTTGATGATTGATTGTTGATTGTGTTAGACTTAATAGGGAACGATCAATATTTTGATATTCTTTGCCTGATCGTGGGCGTAGTGTTGAAGTTGGCTGGTGTCGAATTAATCTGTAAAATAAAATAAAAATATTGTTAGTCATTTGCAAATTAGGCAGGTTATAATGGGTAACAATTTATATAACACAAGATGAAAATGTATTTCAATTTTCTTTTTATACTAACACTAAGCGATTTATGCGATTTTGACAGCAGACACATTTTTATTATTTTGTACTTATAGGCATTAGAATAACTCTTGATTGGTTTGCAGCCTCACAACGAGGGCAAGATCGTGTTACAGAAACAGGAGATGCTCTGGTGATTTTAACGTAAAAATTTGTTATAGATGTCCATTTAGTGAACTTGTAATAAGATGGACCAGCTTGTAGTTAAGGAAAACTTGTTAAATATTAAATAAATTCTTCCAAATTAAAGCTTCAGGTTTAGCTCTGTTAAGGCAATTGTTATAATCAGACTTTGCGGTTTTGAAGCTGTAGAGAATAATTTTTTGCTTTGAATATCAAGTTTAAATGTTTTCGGTTTGCTTTTCCAATTTGACATTGGTATTGCATTTGTAGTCACAATAAAATCAGCTGTAGTAGTTTTTAGTTTGTTGAAATCAACATCACAGTGGTCTAGAGTTAACAGTCTCCAATTTGTACCAGGAACGTAAGTGACCGTTCAAGGTTAACCCTTCACTTCCAATACTCTCTCCCTTTGAAATTTCTTACACTGAAATTTCTTCAAAGTGAACAATCGGTTCGACCTGATTCGTTGATCTCGCCACGTTTCATCATTTTTATAAGAGGCATCAAACATAGACCAATTTAATTATTCGAATTAATAAACAGATTACCAATTAGATAGATTTAGACCCATATTAATTTGGGCTCGGTTTGCGATTGCTAATGGTTGTTTGTTTCTCGTTTATCTCGTTATGCTAATATAAGATTAAAGATTGTTTGTTACTCGTTTATCTCGTTATGCTAATATAAGGTTTAATGTAATTAATAGGAATACTAAAGTTGAGTCGGAATATAATCCGTCCCTAGGGACTAGATTCTGATGAAATCAAAATTTGTTGTGACATCTGAAAAATTTCAATTTTTAGTGATAATGGTTCTCATTTATAAAATATAAAGGTCCTAAACCTCAACAGGTGATCCGAACTTCGGTCTGGGAAATTACGTGAATCAACAACCAACCCAACAATCAACTCAATTACCAATTCACCCCGAAATGTACATTTAACTTAAGCCTTAACCCTACTCCAAACTACACGAAACTAACTCAATCTCAAAATCGACACGATCCCAAAACCTACGTGTGAGTATGAACTCAATTCAAGTCGACTAAATCTATCCTTTAACTAAATCGGTAAAATCGATCCCAAAATACTAATATGAACCCAACAAAACGATACTTCAAAATAAATCCCAAACTGAATGAATGAATGAACCCCAACCCAACTCAACACTAAGCCAATCCTAACCTAACCCCTTAATTGGGCTATTAATTATAGGTCAAAATCAACACCCAACTCAATCACAAAATTTATGTAGACCAACTTTCAACTGAACCCTAAACTAGAGCTGGGAACCGGAGCCGGAGCCAGAAGCTACGAAGCTGGGGTTTTTGATAACCCGGGGCCGAATTCGGAGACGAAACTAGCTATCCTATTTCGTTTTTTTGGTTTCAAGTTTGATGCTTTTATGGGTGGCATTTTTGAATAAAAATTTAATTTTGACAAAATATTAAACGAAAAGAGTAATGTTTTACACGGCTTGAGCTTCGTTGCACGGTTTCGGCTCCGGTTCCTGCTCCGGCTTCCCAGCCCTGCTCACAACTCATCCCCATTAAACCACTTACGAAACCCCAACTCAACCCTTAACTCAAACCCAGTTACACCTAGCTCTTACTTAGCCCTCGACTGAACCGCAAGTAAGTCCCAAATTAAACTTCTCACTCAATACTAAGCCAACCACAGCCACAACCCTCATCTGCGAACCTCTCCGTTAATCGAAAACTACGTGGTAAATACCACCAGTGAATAAACACGTTGTTTTGGGTTAATTTGTTTTTTACGTACCCGATTCTCATTCTTCATTTCAATTCTCCGCGTTGATGGACATTCAGGCGTCCAGACGACGCCTTGCTTTTTTTACTCAGAGACCTTCGTAACGTTAAGGAAAGTTGTTTTTGGACAAACAAAATATTGGTCGATTTTGGCAGAATCGAAATCCAGACGACGCCTTACTTTTTTTACTCAGAGACCTTCGTAACGTTAAGGAAAGTTGTTTTTGGACAAACAAAATATTGGTCGATTTTGGCAGAATCGAAATCCAGACGACGCCTTACTTTTTTTACTCAGAGACCTTCGTAACGTTAAGGAAAGTTGTTTTTGGACAAACAAAATATTGGTCGATTTTGGCAGAATTTTAATAACTTTGGTCTTTGAAAATCTACTCTTATGCTGTGTACCTCAGATTGATTTTTTGGCTGAATGTTTAACTTTTCTAAATAGTTGGAGGGTTTTTACCAGACATTATTCATTATTCATTATTCATAGATGGTAATAGGCTCACGGGATATGCTGTGCTGTGAAATTATGCTTATTTGTAATTTTTGTATGCTGCGACTTTGCTTGCAACCGATCAACCAGCACATTATTCTATGGTGTTCTATAATGTTTGTACCTGAAGGTACCGGGTTTGAATCCCAATAGGGTTGGGATGCAAAAGATGTTTCTTTCTATTTCTGATTCTATATTTTGAAATTTATCGGTATTTCTCGCCCATAAAATGTTGATTATTTACATAAACTCAACGGCTATTGCATTTTGTGCATAATGTTGTTGTATAGTTGCATTAGCGTGACCAGTGAAGCTATACAGCGACATTAAAGAGACGCTTGTCGGTCACTCGGTTTTCTATCGACGTTGATAGCTGCTCATTTTAGCATAATCGCATATTCAGACTGTTTAGAATATTAAAAAAGCTGGTTCGTCAAGGGAACATCTTGATATATGTAGCTTGTTGACAAAATTCGTCCCACCATTGACTTCTTAAAACTGAGTTGTTATTGTTATTACTACGAAACGGATGATGGGAGACCATTTATCTCAATTTCTATTAAATAAATCGTAATCTCGTTGGAAAACTTAAATTTTTCTACTTTCCATAGGGCCCGTGCAAATCTTGTAAAATGTAAAAGTGTATCACCGGCACAAGGCTGGATGTATTCTATGTGCTATTATGAACTAACACAATTTTTAAAATTGAAAGGGATAAATTCCCTTAAACAAAAACATAGAAATTGAAAGGAACATTTAGTTTTACAAGTTTAATGAAAATCTCCATTTACTAGAATATTTTAGATCCATTTTGGACACACCCTTAGCACAAACCATAATATTCTTCTCGCTTTTTGTGACAATTTTGCCTGTAGTGACTTCCTAGTAGTTTGACTGAATAACTTTTGAATATCTCTTTGGTTTTTAATTGAACTGCTTTCTGAAAAGGCATTGCAGACTAAAAACATTTTCACTAATTTCGATGTGAAGAGGTTTTCGGTCCACATTTCATGTCAAAACCGGATCAAAACAACAAGGCGGTGGTGAGGAAATTTGATAGTTTTGATTTGTTTATTAAGTTTACGTAATTTTTTTTTATGGAAAGAAACCAAATCCGAACAATATGGACTTCAAACCTCATCAGATCACCCTAAAATCGCAACCCGTGTCTTAAAGCTTAAAACATAAAGAACTGAAAGCGCATTAGGTGATCAGAACTTCGGTCTTGAAAATTAATACAACTACCAAATCAATCGGTTACTGATGCTCTTAACACAATGTTCAGCCCAGCTTCAAACTCGACTAACAACTCAACAACCATAATCATCAAATTAATCGCCAATCCCACCCTAAACTCAAACCATCAAATCAACCGTAAATCGACTTTCTAATCATCCCTTAACATAATCCCAAATCAACCCCCCATAATTCCACAATAATACCTCTTACTTAATAACCCCAGCTACATAAACCTTAATTCAACTTCAACTGAACTTAGCTTTACCCAACTCCATACTTAACGGACAACCCAAACTTAACGGCTCCTCCCTAAACTTTACCTCAAATTAAACGCTAAAACCGAACCATTCACTTAAATCCAACACAACTTCAACCAAAACCATATTCAACCCTAATTCGACCCTAACTTAACCCACTCCTAAACTTAGCCATAACTCAACCCCAACTCGACCTTTGACTCAACTTCAATTTAACCTTCAACTCAATCTCAAACTCAACGTTTAACTCGAACCATAAATCAAAAAGCAACCCCTGACCCAACACCCAATTCAATCTCTAACTGCATCCATCGCTCGATTTCAACTCAACAATTAACTGGACAACTTAACCCTCAACGCAACACTTAACGCCCAACTCAATCCTAAAATCAAGACAGTCCGAAAAATTAAATGCGTACAGGAGCTCAACTCAGAACAAGTCAAGCTAACTTAGGACCCAAATCTTAATTAAACGCCAAAATAAATCTCTCGATAAATCATAGGTACAGACATCCAGACATCTAGATGTACAGACAGATGGATGGACATTTTTTTTATTGTTTTTTCGGACTAAGGGACTTTCAAAACGTCGAGAAAATTGGTTTCACACCAATAAATTATTGCTCATTTTAGACAGAATTTTAATAATTCGCTTTTTAAGACTGAAGCATATTCTGGAATCGTTGTCAGTTGTGTTTACATAATTTAGCAACGAAAACATAGACTTCTTCATGCTTGCTATTTGTTCAGAATCAGTAGAATCAGTAATGTAGATATATTGAAACATCTCATAATGTTAAAATAATTTCTACTGAGGTACTAGCTAAAACTGTAAGGTTAGTTCTGCATAAAACATTTCTTAAATGGAAGATACCTGACTAATGTGAAAAACTATTTCACAAACTTAATACAAATTGCGCTTATATTGTTGTGGAATTGTAGCTCCAAAATGGCATTCTTGAGTATACCACCTTGATCAAAAAGTTCCAGGAATTTATTCAGAAAATTAAAAATACAAGTTTATTAATCTAAATCTATATTGTCCCCTTCAAAGTAATCCCCATCGACTACAACACACTTATGCCAGCGCTTGATCCAATCCTCGAAACATTTTTTATATTCGGTTTTCGGTATGTCCATCAGTGCTTCCTGCGAGTTTTTCATTATTTCCTCTCGGCTGCTGAAACGCGTTTCCCGTAATGGTTTTTTAACTCGATTGAACAGAAAGAAGTCACAGGGAGCCAAATCAGGTGAATTCGGTGGCTGTTGGATGGTATTTGTTGCATTTTTCGTCAAAAAATTACGAATACTGATTGCACTGTGCGACGGTGCGTTATCATTGTGCAAAATCCACGAGTTTTCTGCCCACAATTCTGGTCTCTTTCGGCGAATTGCTTCACGCAAATGTCTCATAAGGCCCAAATAATACTCTTTGTTTACGGTCTGGCCTTCTGGCAAAAATTCATGATGCACTACACCGTTGTAATCCATGAAAACCGTGAGCATTGCCTTCTTTTTTGACTGAAAACGACGTGGTTTTTATGGTCTCGGCTCATTTGGTGAACGCCATTCACTTGCCTCATGTATGGATTGCCGGTCGTACTCATAAACCCACGTCTCGTCTCCAGTAATGATCCTTTTGATGAATGTGGGATCGGATTCAGCCTCCCAAATCATGTCTTTTGCGACGTCCACACGGTCTCTTTTTTGCATGAAATTGAGGTCTTTTGGCACCAACTTTGCTGCTACACGACGGAAACCCAAATCATTAAGCAAAATGTCTTGGATGGATCCATAGGCAATGTTAAAGTCCTCGGCTATCTCTCTGATGGTTAATTTGCGGTTATTGAGCAACATTTCTTTTAATTTATCAATGTTTTCGTCGGTTATCGATGTCGATGGTCTGCTACTGCGTTCATCATCTTCGATTGACTCACGACTACTTTTAAACCGCTCGGCTCGCTCGCTCGTGCCACTTTAAGCAAAATGTCTTGGATGGATCCATAGGCAATGTTAAAGTCCTCGGCTATCTCTCTGATGGTTAATTTGCGGTTATTGAGCAACATTTCTTTTAATTTATCAATGTTTTCGTCGGTTATCGATGTCGATGGTCTGCTACTGCGTTCATCATCTTCGATTGACTCACGACTACTTTTAAACCGCTCGTGCCACTGGTAAACGACTGTTTTTTTTTAGAGAATCGTTGCCGAAACACTTTTCCAACATTTCCAACGTTCGCGCACCATTAAATCTGATTTTTACGCATAATTTAATACAAGTTCGTTGTTGCAAATTTAAATCCGTTTCTAAAATTGTAAATAATCGCCAACACACACAAAGATAGATGTACTCTTGACTACGTAACTTTTGCAAATGACAAGCTATGACGGTAAGATTTAGAGGGAATATAAACAACAGATGTACCAACTTAACAAAAAAACATAACTCAAACCGGAACGATGGGAGCGCCACACGGCTGTTATGCCGGGAACTTTTTGATCAATCATCGATCATTTGTCGTTAGGGGTATCATTAGTGTATTTATGCCGGTTCTGCCTGATTTGGCAGTTGGAGCTATGACGTAAACGTCTACGCACAAGGTTTAGTATCATATAGGGGCAAATACATATATTCAGGGGGAAAGCATACATTCAGGTGGTATTGCAAACATTCAGGTGGCAAGCCATATTTCAGGCATACTTCCAGGCGTAAACTCTGCAAACATTTAGGCGGTATTGCAGACATTCGGATAATAATTTTTATTTCATGCATACTTCCGGGCGTAGACCTATACATTAAGGGGTAATTCCATACATTCAGGCGGTATTGCATACATTCCGGTGGTAGGTTATATTACAAACATACTTTCAAGAGAATTTAGGTGTAAATTGCATATATTAAGTGAATATTTAGTAGCATACTTTCAGGCCAATTCAGGCGGAAATTGCATACTTTTAGTGTAAAAATTTTTAGAGCATACATTCAAGGTTGAGTTGCATACATTCAGGAATAAAGTTAATTGGTAATGATAAACACTATTGTTTGATTAAAAATTTAAGTAGATTAGTAAGTTCTCAATTTTCGAATAGAGAACATAAACTTTGTATTTGTGATGGTTGTCTAACATTTTTTTGCAGTAAAATTGATTTAAATCATCATTTAACAAACGGGTGTAATAAGATCAAATGTCTTCAAAATGAAAATAATTATATAACAAAATTTATTCATTTTCAACACAAAAAATGAGTTCTATTAATACTTTTTTGTGACTTTGAAGCAATTTTTAAGCTATATGATACATGTATATCAAATCCTGAAATTTCTTGGTGTTCTTTTACTATAAACTACAATTTTATTAAAAGCATCAGCAAACGAAACTGATGATTTATTCTTCACTGGTATGGCCCATGCAAATTTAGAGAAGTTATCAATTACAGTCAGAGGATATTTAAAATTTGAATTATATTTAGCAAAAAAAAAAAAAATTGTATTTGCTTATGAATCATGGTTTATTAACCAGTCAAAATTGGACGTGGGACGTGAACAATCATCCGATGTTTAAGAGTTATGAGTCATGGTTTATGAACCAACTAAAATCGGAAGTGGGGCGTGAACCATTTAAAATCAGACGTGGGCATACGATTTTTAAATGTTTATGAACATTTAAAAGTTCATAAACCATCTAAAATCGGACGTGGGACTTACCATATTAGAAAGTTCATAAGATTTTAAAAGTTCATAAACCATTTAAAATCGGATGTGGGACGTCCCATATTAGAAAGTTCATAAACATTTAAAAATTTATGTATTTTCTAAAATCGAACGTGGACGTGAATTCTGTTGAAAAAAACAGGTTTTGATTTTTAAATACTTTTCATATACTATTGGCATGAATAAAATCATTATCACTAATATCGGATTTTGTAAATTTATTATAAAATTTATTTTTTGGTGGTAGACATGTATCATTGAATTTTTGAAAATAATCGAGGTAATCATAAGGAAAGGCCCCCTTTTGTTTGACTAATTTTTGCTCTTCTAGGTTTGTTAACAATTTTTTTATTTCAGAAAATTGATTGAAGGCATAAACTTAAATTAATCGAGAAAACGTAATTTAATAAAATCATTCTCACCAAATTTAAAATGTTTCTATTTTTTTTAAGTCAAATCCCAAGTCTTTCACTATAAAATGAGAGTCGTATCCACTAAGATTATGACAAAACATCGGAACGAAACTTTTAATTTTATATTTTAAATTACATTTAGTGTGTGCAGCTCCTCTGAATCACCTCGTCAAGTGGCAATGAGCTCTTACTATATAATTAATTTCTGTAAATGATTCTCCACATACATGACATTTTTTATCACTTTGATATTTTTTATTTTCTTCCTTAGTAAGTGTTTTTATTGGAATTATCGTTTTCAAAATATTAATAATTTTTTCTAGGTCGTTAGTAATTCGACTGATAAAAACACGACCACAATCCTCACCTCGATATATTTAAAATTTAGATAAACTATCATCATACGCACACTTAATGTAATATGCAAAACTACACAGAACATGTTCTTGAATATCAGTAGTAAAAGAAATTTCAGGATTTGATGTACACGTATCAATAGGCTTTAAAATTGCTTCAAAGTCACAAAAAAGTACAAAAAAAACTCATTCTTTATGTTAAAAATGTATAAATTTTTTATATAATTATTTTCATTTGGGAGATATTTGATCTTATTACACCCGTTCTCTATTCGAAAATTGAGAACTTACTAATCTATTTAAATTTTTAATCAAACAATAGTGTTTATCATCACCATATAACTTTATACCTGAATGGATGCAATTCAATCTTGAATGTGTTTAAAAATTAATTTACACTGAAAGTATGTAATTTTCGCCTGAATTTACCTGGAAGTATGCTAATAAATTTACACTTAATATACGCATTTTACACCTAAATTCTCTTGAAAGTATGTTTGTAATACAACCTACTACCTGAATGTATGCAATACCACCTGAATGAATGCTATAAATACAAAGGTTTACGACCGAAAGTATGCTCGGAATATATCTTGCCACCTGAATGTATGCAATTCTCCTAAATAAATGCTGGGTTTACGCCTGAAAGTAAGCTTGTAATATAGCATCCCTCCTAAATGTATGCAGTTACTCCTGAATGTATGCTATTCCCTTCCCCTCCCCCTGAATGTATTTATGTGCCCCTGAATGTATACTGAACATGGTGTGTAGATGTTTACGTAATAGCTTCCACTCCCAAATCAGGCAGAACCGGCATAAATACACTACTGTAAGGTTTTTGCATTACGTGGTGACTTCTGACAAATCTTTCCAATAAAAATGTTTTTATTTAAAATAAAATATGAGATCTTTCATTGATCCGGCTTTTGGCAAATGGTGGTTATTGGGTATGTGGATGGTACAAAAATTAAACTGATGATATTTCCATAAAGACTCAATTCTCGTTTTATATTTTCAGGCGCTGTGATACAGAAGAATTACAATTTTTGGAGTGTCTTTTACATCAAATGACACTTATTCAAAGTGTATCAATGAAAACGTCCTTTAGAAGTTGTTTGCAGAGAGTGTTGTTAATCTTTAAATGATTTTCTCAAGAGGGATCAGTTTTAATTTGCTAAATTTTCCTGGCTTACCACAATATTATACAGTTATAACAAGGGTGAAGAATTAAGCTTTTAAGAAACTTGGTAATAAAGAATGAATTATGCAATGAAAGTAAATTATGGTAATGAGGGATTTTAGTTCGAATTAACTATCGAATAACGTTCTTCAGTCAATAAACCATTTCCAAAGAAGAAGGACGAGCTATATATTTAAATCCAACATTTTCTTTTCACTGGTATCGGTTTTCAGTCACAGACAGATGTCTTTTGAAGCGAGCGTTAGGTTCTTTGCTTGATGATTCGATTTGGTCGCCATTACTAACTTTATCTAAAGCTCTTACTAAATATCAAAGCGAAGTATACATATTTATTGTTGATTCAAGGCCACAGGCCTTTAGTAAGTACTAAATTTTAAATTTTTTCGGGAGTTTCATTTAAATAGAAAAATCATGTTAATGTATGTACATGTGAGGTAAAATCAGATCTACTAGCTTCACGATGTCCTTTGAAAGTCAGTATGTTACGCAACATTTGGCTGGTTTTAGTTCCCAAAAATCTCGAAAGAGAATCAAATTTGTTTTTGTTTTCTTGATTGAAATTTAAAAGACAATATACAATCTTCTTTCAGCGCATTATGTGACGAGATTTTACCTGAAAGTATTTCTCGCCTAGTAATTAGCCCAACCGAAGGCCTGAATCTGCTTAATCGAAAAAGAATGATTAATTTCGCCATTTTGTGTTTCAGCTAGGTGGTTTTTTCAAAGAAATAATCGTCGTAGCACATTTCAATGAAATAATCGGCCCACCTAATCTGAAATCAAATAATAACTTTATACGTGTAGCCAACCATGTTGATGATATTAGTAGAGCCAACAATGGAAAGGTGTTCAGAAAATCAGCACGATCATAAAATCTCTTACAGTTTTTGATTTATTGGGGAACTAACGACACCGTTTCCCATCGAACTAATCGAATATAAGTGGCCAGTAAATCATATCATGCTACTAAACTTTACACAATATCAGTTGTGTACATAAAACACAATTAGTAATCTAATTGTAGAAATCGCATTACATAAAGAGGTGCTAACGGAAGTGTTGTAGTATATTAGTGCGGTATTCTACAGGCTAGTAATAAAGACCGTCAAATTTGATGGAGTTATAAAGAAAGAAGTAGTTTATTGCCGAAAAAGTTTACAATGTCAATTATGACTAGCTTTTGCCAAATAAACTTTAAATTGTCAACCGCCACAAAGAAGCCTAAGAATTTAGTTGCCTTATTGGCAATATTTCATTGACATTTTTAATCTGTTGCCCCTTGTGGTATTCAAAATTCCGGAAAACTATTTTAGGTCAGCTTTATGGGACAGCTACAATAGTGTTAAATTCGATTTCAATAATCCTTTGCTTTTAAAATCGATAGATTTACTATAACTACTTGAACTTACCTTAATGCCTCAGCTGTGTCCGATGAACTGTGACTCGAATACGACGATAATGTTTCAATGTAGTCTGACATATCTGACGTACCACTACTCGTACTCCGCGAGTCAACATATGTCGGTGGTCCTGTTGCACCACCATCACTTGTTGAACAAACCGGTACCTCTGCTTCGGCTGATGTACTTTTTTCGGGTATTTTAATTTGTTGAAATTGAAATGATATTTCGCGTAGCGGATCAAATGATTTTGATCGTCGCGGTAATGATGAATGTACACAGGTTAGCGTCGGTAGAATATGCCTTTGATATTTTTTCACTGTCATAGAATTTGAGGTGGGCAGCTCTAAATCAGTAAAGTTGCCATTTTTTAGCGATGTTATCGATACACCCGAATCATTTGAACTTGATGAATCACGATTGTGACCCTTATTGAACGGAATACTAATTGAGCGACGAATAAATTTTTTCTGTGATGCTTGACTATTTTCTGTCGAGACATCATCAACCTCACTTTCATTTTCAATTCTATCTAATTTCGTGTGATCGCAACGTTTTGATGTTGGTTTACTGGGTTGGCCTAGATTAACGCGTAAGGATGGATTGCTAGCTGATTTTTCGGTTAGTAAACGTTTTAGTATGTCGGATTTTGTTGGTAGTGGTGGTGCTATATCATTATCTCCATTTGTTACAGCTACCATTGGTGTATATCCTTGTGGTGTTATTTTCGTTCGATCGGGTTCCATCATCATGTAATCGTCATCTTTGTCGGGTATTTCTTGTGTCAAATTTTCACATGAAATTCCATTTCGTTTTATGCCATAATTCGAGGAGTGACTTAGACATAGGTGGCAAACTTTTATGACTTCGTGCGATTCAAACGTTTCTTCTAAATTTAACTGTGGATTCGATTTATGTACCCGATTCAGTATTTCCTTTGAATTTTCGTAGTTTTCAAGAGATTTTTCAAAATTAAAATTAACATAATTTAATTTGCGTTCCTCTTCGGCAAGTTTACGGCACATTTTTCTCGTTTTATCTACAGTTGCATAAATCGCAATACTTCTTGCTTGCTGGTCAATCACAGGTAGCTGTTTATGTTGCATATTCATATTTGGCATTACTCCAGTTTCATCTACTGTGTTTCCACGTCGACAGTACGGAAGTGTCATACAATTCCAAGAGATAATTCGTTGGCAGGTACAATTTGTGTGTTGTGGCTGGAAATCATCTTTTCCAGGTAGCATTGGCATATCGTAATTACTAAAGGAAACCATTTTCGGTGTGTCATAATTTTCGCCAGACTCAATGGTGTGTGGAATTTTTGGAACATCGTAATTTTCATATGGACCAATAAATTGATTACTAGTGGTGGTGGCGGTGGCAGGTAACGGCATTGGTGGTTTAGAATTTTTGCTAAATTTAGGCGGACGATTTGGTGGTGTCATGTAACATTGGCATGTGATTGATTTTCGCCGCGATATTGTGTCCCGCTCAAACCAATTCGAATCCATAACACTTTGTGATTGTTTCATTTTGTATTTGAACGATTTGGGTATTGAATAATCGGAACTGTTGCTACTACCGTGTGAATCAAGCGAGAGACAGTCTAATATTTGTGTGTGATTTAATTGCTTTTGGTTACATAAGGTTTGATTATCTAGCAATGGAAAACTAGGATTATTATCTGTACAAGGAGTGCCGGTGATTGTTGAGCTCCGCGATATTGATGGTCCACCCAGTTTAGACATGCAACTCATGCAGCGAGACATGTTTCGAAATGAATTATGCATTGTTTCTTGCTCAATATTGAAAGCATCATTACATTCCAGAACTGAGACGTTATCGCCGCTACATTCATAATTGGTATCACGTGATTCTTGTGACGGCCAGTACGATGTATTTCGGATTGCACATGTACATATTAAATTACTAGTGCTGCTGTCCTCGTTCGACAGGAGACATGTTTCCTCGTGAATCAAATCAGGAACTTTACTTTTCTTAACTAGTGGACGTTTCTTTGATATTAGTCGACCTTGTGACGCAAGCTTTAGTGTATGTGAAATTTCATCGCTTTGATCGGTGACAAAAACATATAACCCTTCCCCTCTTCCACAACTGGATCCACCCTCGAAACAAAATCGACCATCTACTACGCCATATCTCCGAAGATGGCCAATTTTCCAAAGGCCCGATAATTTTGGTGGAACACCAGTGGTCAAACAAAATCGATGATCTTGTATATGCATTCGTGCTGGCCCCGAAGATATTTTAGCTTTTTGGGGTGATGATGAGACCAGCACGAGATATTGGATATCATCACCCAAATTTGTAGAAATTTTAACCTGCCACTGTATCAGTCTTTCTCTCGTATCGAATGCCAGCACCACAATAACATCCTCACATATTATGGCGATCGTATTCGATTCCTTGTCGAGTGTGAAACCCGATTCAATCCCTAAAAAATGTTCCAACGACAGGGATGCTTTTGTTTGACCATTTTTGTAGCGTTCCTTTGAATCTCGATACAGTTGAAGATGCAAACAATCTGAAAAAACAAAAACAAAATTTAAATTGCATTTTCCGGTCTATTGAATTTTCCATAATTTCATTTAAACTATTTTTGATAAATTTATATACAAAGAGCAACACATAACGTGTTTTAATTTATTTATTTACTGTGTTGTGAATAAACACAAAAATACCCTCAAGGATATAATTTCGAAAACAAAAAGTGTTCTATATCATCATCACTTTTTGTTTTTTGGAAATCAAAAGAAAATTTTACCAAATGAAATTCTAGAAACTATTAAAAACACTTTGTAATTTTCAATTAAATTTTTATTAGACAATTTCAATTTTGTGTTGAAAAGCTTTACGTGTTAAAAAATTTTTTTTTATACATCTACGAATATTGTAATAAAAGCTTCAAAACAAAGGAGGAAAATTAATTTTTTGTCATTTTCCACAAAGCAATTATTACCTTGTGTACAGATTTTATTTAATTACTTGGATTACCGCAAATATTAAAAAAAATAAAATTAAGCTTAAATAATGTATAATAACGGCATTGCATCATTTAGCTTTTTGGGGGCTTTTATTTTTATTTTGGTGTTGAACCGTAAACAAGACAGCAACAAAAATGTATTTTTTTCTAATTAAATAAAAATAATTACAAACGACGACAATTTAAAACTTTTTTGTGTATGTCCGTATATATCTAACTCTATTTATATTGTAACAATAAATATTGTAAGAAGAAAGCTTTTATATTTTGTTTTAGTGCGGTGTCTTGAAAAATGTTTTCCATGAAGCTGCTTTCTTCATGCTGGTTGTGTAAAAATTGTTAAACCAAAAGAGGATTATCATCTTTCAAACATAATAAAATATCTTGGGTGTATATATGTCTATGGATGTGTGCAAGAAAGGATTTCTACAGCAACAAACTTTGTAAAACAATTTATATCGAAATCATTAATTTTCTTTTCTGGATTCTCCACAACTTCCGGTTTTTTTTTTCATCCGTTGTACAAACTTGTAAATGTATATGAGGAAGGCGGTAAACTAAAAGAAATCTATATACGTACATACAAGTATAATAGTAAAAAATGTAAGAGGAAAATCGAGCTTTTAAAAAAAAAAAAAAAATTGGTGAACCACACAAATTTTTAAAAAGTTTTTCATTTCTCTGTTTTTTTTTTGTTCGCTTCTCAAGACAAAAACAGGAAAATGTGTTTAAAATTTATTGAATAAGGATTACATGAGTTTAACAAAAAAAAAATCGAGAATTTTGTTCTTGTAAGAAGATTATATTTCAAATAAATATTTTCTACATAAATGAAAAGATGAATTGTGAAGGAAAGCTTTTCTTTATGTGGTTGTTGAAAGTTGAAATAAAAAAAAAAAAAAAAATGAGAAGCAACTTGAAAGAAATTTTCAAAGTATTATTAAGCTTTTTAAACATGGTCGGGTTCGATGTAATTAAATTATTGGAATTTTTCGAACACATTTCGAGGTAAATGATGTTGGAAACAGAACACATTATAGTTGGAAAATTACACTTTGAAATAAAAATTTTGTTTCGAATAGTTTAGATTGGTCTTCAATTTAAGGATTGTTTTGCGGATGATAAATTGGCACTAATATTATTGATTGGACAAAAATTAAAATTTCCCAAATCCTTACTGCTTTCCGGAAAATATTTTCCATTGTTGTTGGCAAACGTAATAAATTTTTCTAATCATTAACACAGTAACAAAACTTGTGAATAACACTAAACCAGACTACACTCAAACTAATTACTGTGCGAAATAAACAACTAGAGCTAACTCAAAAAAGGTTAAATTATAATTTTAATTATCTGAACACAATTAAATATTTGGAAGAGTACGGACAATATCTTAAATATGTGATATTTACTGGGATTCTCTTCTGTATCAGATGAAATGTTTAGTTACCAGGAACCCATCCATTTTCCTAAATTTTATTTACAGGCATTTTGTAATTTTGAGTCAAAACACTTTGCATTAAATATTCAAACAATTCTGTTTATGATGAACTGCCAAAAAAAAGCTATATAACCATCATTGAAAGTCTGCTGATAGGCAAGCACATAGATCAGTAGTGTGACCAAACGAAAGATCAATTCTGGAACCAGCCTGGAACTCAAAATTATTAAGAATATGTTAACAATCATTTTTAATTTATATAATCACTAATTGTGATTAAAGCCTTTTAAATTCATAACATAAAACGTACTAATTATTATAACTTAAGCTACCGAAAAGGCTTTACCATTTATTAGGTTTTGAATCTTAACAAATGTTAATACATTTTAATTGAATTGACATTCATAAATAATAATAAAATGGTAAATAAAATTTACATTAATTAATGAATTGATTATTTTAGGTGACCAGAGCCTTAATAGTGTTTTTGAAGTGATAAACTAACAATTTAATAAGTGATTAAATATGGTGATTGAATTCATAAAATCAATTTGTTAATCTAATCTAATTTTGTGTTTCGTTTGGGTTATAATTTGATGTGATCACTGGATTTGTGAAATTGTGATGAGTTTTGTTGTCGCCAAAAGGATTCAATTAACAGGAAGAAGGCATAATTTGTAAATTGGGTGCTTTATTATTCCATTCGTGGTTTTTAGCGTGACCACTCTGATGTTATGATCTGATCCTGGATGTACTTCAATGATTCTGCCTAATTACCATTTGAATATGGCCAAGTTTTTGTCTTTGATTGCAACCAGGTCTCCAATTTCAACGTTCTTTTGTTTTTTGTGCCACTTGCCTATGTTTTGAAGATTCGTCAGGTACTCCTGCTGCCATCGTTCCAAAAAATGTTGGACTATTTGTTGTATTAGTTGCTATCTTTATCTTGTTTAGTTTTGATACCATCTCTAAAATCGTGGGATAATAATTGTTTGGTAGGCCGCCCAATTAAGAAATGGCCTGGTGTAATGTAATCAAACTCATCGGTTGATAGGATACAAATTGACCTAGAATTTGAAACGGCTTCAATTTCGGTAAGTAACGTTGACATCTCTTCTATGGTAAGTATTTGCCCATTTGTGACCTCTTGAGATGCAATTTTGTACTTTTAACGGCCGCTTCCCATAACCCGCCATGGTGTGGTAAACCAGGCGGATTGAACTTACAGGATATTCGATCTGTTAATAGAATATTAGAAATTGAGTTAGCATTTTCATTTAAAAATGTATATAGCTCAGTCAATTCGGATGCTGCTCCGAGGAAATTGGAACCGTTGTCGTAGTTTATTTCGCCCCATATGCCTCGACGCGCAATAAATCTACGTAGACTAACTCTATATGCACAGCTTTGGTAGCTATACATATATACGAACAAACTGACGTAGCTCTTATATGTTTTTCTCTACTTCTGATGATATGTGTCAATAATGGGCCTGCGTAATCAATTCCTACTTTGTAGAATGGTCGATGAATTCCACTCTTGCAGTTAGCAAATCAGCCATTATTTCATTCAACTCTTTTGCATTTAATTTGACGCATCTGATACAGTTGTGTATGACTCTTCGGACTAAAGTTCCACAGCCCACGATCCAGTACTTTGAACGTAAAGTTGTGATCATTAAGGTAGCTCAAGCATGTAAGTGTCTAACGTGATGATACTCTATTAGTGAGTCAACCATGGGATTTTTTGCCGGTAAAATTAAAGGATGTTGAATTGAACGTTAGCTCTACCCAGGCGTCCTCCAACTCGGACTTGTAGGTGATAATGGTAACTTCAGCTTCAAACGGTATATAAGGACAATTATATAAATTAATTGAATCAAATGACACTACTTTCGTTGATGTGGAACCCGTAAAAAGTAGTTATTTGAACTTTCATATATTTTTACATGCAGGAAGAGAACACAAAATACGAAATTGAGCCAAAACAACACCATAAAATTTCTAGATATAATCCAAATTCCATTAATGATAACTTTATACATTTATTTTATCAAATGATGCTCAATTCGTTGATATATAGTTCTTAAAAAGTAAAGTAAACATGTTTTTCCGTGCAAAAACAGAATAAAAATGTGAAATTACCCTAAAACAACTGCTTAGATTAATAGATATTTTCCAAAAATATATAAGGACAATTATATAAATTAATTGAATCAAATGACACTACTTTCGTTGATGTGGAACCCGTAAAAAGTAGTTATTTGAACTTTCACATATTTTTACATGCAGGAAGAGAACACAAAATACGAAATTGAGCCAAAACAACACCATAGAATTTCTAGATATAATCCAAAATCCATTAATGATAACTTTATACATTTATTTCATCAAATGATGCTCAATTCGTTGATATATAGTTCTTAAAAAGTAAAGTAAACACGTTTTCCGTGCAAAAAGAGAATACAAATGAGAAATTAGCCTAAAACAACCGCTTTGATAAATAGATATTTTCCAAAAATATATACAGACAATTATATAAATTATTTGAATCAAATGACACTACTTTCGTTGATGTGGAACCCGTTAAACGTAGTTATGTGAACTTTCACATATTTTTACATGCAGGAAGAGAACACAAAATACGAAATTGAGCCAAAACAACACCATAGAATTTTTAGATATAATCCAAAATCCATTAATGATAACTTTATACATTTATTTTATCAAATGATGCTCAATTTGTTGATATATAGTTCTTAAAAAGTAAAGTAAACACGTTTTTCCGTGCAAAAACAGAATAAAAATGTGAAATTACCCTAAAACAACTGCTTAGATTAATAGATATTTTCCAAAAATATATAAGGACAATTATATAAATTAATTGAATCAAATGACACTACTTTCGTTGATGTGGAACCCGTAAAACGTTATTATTTGAATTTTCACATATTTTTACATGCAGGAAGAGAACACAAAATACGAAATTGAGCCAAAACAACACCATAGAATTTCTAGATATAATCCAAAATCCATTAATGATAACTTTATACATTTATTTTATCAAATGATGCTCAATTGGTTGATATATAGTTCTTAAAAAGTAAAGTAAACACGTTTTTCCGTGCAAAAACAGAATAAAAATGTGAAATTACCCTAAAACAACTGCTTAGATTAATAGATATTTTCCAAAAATATATAAGGACAATTATATAAATTAATTGAATCAAATGACACTACTTTCGTTGATGTGGAACCCGAAAAACGTTATTATTTGAATTTTCACATATTTTTACATGCAGGAAGAGAACACAAAATACGAAATTGAGCCAAAACAACACCATAGAATTTCTAGATATAATCCAAAATCCATTAATGATAATTTTATACATTTATTTCATCAAATGATGCTCAATTCGTTGATATATAATTTTAAAAAAGTAAAGTAGACACGTTTTTCCGTGCAAAAAGAAGAATAAAAACGTGAAATTAGCCTAAAACAACCGCTTAGATAAATAGATATTTTCCAAAAATAAATAAAGACAATTATATAAATTAATTGAATCAAATGACACTACTTTCGTTGATGTGGAACCCGCAAAACGTAGTTATTTAAACTTTCGCATATTTTTACATGCAGGAAGAGAACACAAAATATGAAATTGTGCCAAAACAACACCATAGAATTTCTAGATATAATCCAAATTCCATTAATGATAACTTTATACATTTATTTTATCAAATGATGCTCAATTCGTTGATATATAGTTCTTAAAAAGTAAAGTAAACATGTTTTTCCGTGCAAAAAAAAAATAAAAATGTGAAATTAGCCTAAAACAACCGCTTAAATTAATAGATATTTTCCAAAAATATATAAGGACAATTATATAAATTAATTTAATCAAATGACACTACTTTCGTTGATGTGGAATCCGTAAAACGTAGTTATTTGAACTTTCACATATTTTTACATGCAGGAAGAGAATACAAAATACGCAATTGAGCCAAAACAACATCATAGAATTTCTAGATATAACCAAAATCCATTAATGATAACTTTATACATTTATTTCATCAAATGATGCTCAATTCGTTGATATATAGTTCTTAAAAAGTAAAGTAAACACGTTTTCCGTGCAAAAAGAGAATACAAATGAGAAATTAGCCTAAAACAACCGCTTTGATCAATATATATTTTCCAAAAATATATAAAGACAATTATATAAATTATTTGAATCAAATGACACTACTTTCGTTGATGTGGAACCCGTTAAACGTAGTTATTTGAACTTTCACATATTTTTACATGCAGGAAGAGAACACAAAATACGAAATTGAGCCAAAACAATACCATAGAATTTCTAGATATAATCCAAAATCCATTAATGATAACTTTATACATTTATTTCATCAAATGATGCTCAATTCGTTGATATATAGTTCTTAAAAAGTAAAGTAAACACGTTTTTCTGTGCAAAAAGAGAATCAAAATGTGAAATTAGCCTAAAACAACCGCTTAGATAAATAGATATTTTCCAAAAATATATAAGGACAATTATATAATTTTATTGAATCAAATGACACTACTTTCGTTGATGTAGAACCCGTAAAACGTAGTTATTTGAGTTTTCACATATTTTTACATGCAGGAAGAGAACACAAAATATAAAATTAAGCTAAAACAACATCATAGAATTTCTAGATATAATCCAAAATCCAATGATGATAACTTTATACATTTATTTCATCAAATGATGCTCAATTCGTTGATATATAGTTCTTAAAAAGTAAAGTTAACACGTTTTTCCTTGCAAAAACAGAATAAAAATGTGAAATTAGCCTAAAACAACCGCTTAGATTAATAGATATTTTCCAAAAATATATAAGGACAATTATATAAATTAATTGAATCAAATGACACTACTTTCGTTGATGTGGAACCCGTGTTGAGCACCGTTTGTGTCGCGCATCAGTGATGATGTCTGTTTCATTACTGATCATGAATGGTTGGGTGCGTCACATCTTTGGTATTTTGTATTAACAGTTCTGATTCTTTATTGATTTGGATTACCCCGCATTATTATTGATTTTTTTTGTTTCTCCTCATCGGCTAACACCGATTGTGAATTAGTTTTGGCCTTTTGGTTGTATGAGTTGAGAAAGTCAAGTTTATTGTTATCAACTGAGCGGATGATGATTAAATGATAAATGCTGATTGGTACAATCTATCGAAATACATAATCATTGGTGCAGGAAAATATGAGGTGATTTTGACTATCTGTTTTGAAGAGATTATTCTCTTGTTTTAACTTGAGGGCCATGTCTTGGTGCTGTTGGACAACGTGATTGTATCATAGTGAGGGTGAATAAGATTCGAAGGGGGAATAATAATAATGATTTCGGGTGATTGAAGAGAAGCGTAAAAGAGGAAAAAGATTGACAACGAAAATAAATTCAGTCAAGTTTTGATCTCGTTCTAAGATAGGTCGAGTTTTGCTGTTTTTTTTGGCTCCATGGTGAGCTCTTTAGTTTTGATTTTTTTTCTTTTTTTTTTTGGCAATAAATAAACAAAATACAATATATGGTGTCTCAATAATCACGCCATGTTTTTTTTCTATAATTTTTTGTGTTGATTCAAAAATTTTTTTGTATTGAGCCATTTTTTTTGTGATGATATAATAAATATCTGGGAATCCGCTTATATCTGGCGTTACCCTATTAAAAAAAAAAAAACATTGTATAGTGTTAAGTTTTAAAATCAAATAAATGAAATAAATAAAAACAATTTTTGCCTTGATTATAATAAATAAATAAAATTTTTTTTTAATAAATGTGTTCCATATTTATTGCCTTTGAAACTCGGTTCAAGGTCGTATTCATTAAATGGGAGTGAATATTCTGCTGCTATATCTCGTTTATAAAGACATACTCATATATATTATATATATATATATATATATATATATATATATATATATTTATAAATAGATGCTAGTGCCCAGTGTAAAGTGATATCGCTATTAAAATATCACGTATTTATTTTAATACGAAAAGCCCTTATTAGGGATGTATTATTGACGGTGCTTCGGAAAACGAGTTAAGAGAACCGCAATCCCGTCAGTCAAACGGTGTCGAGATTGTGATATCGTGTCAGTGTTCCCGCCCGTGGGGCCGGACAGCCAGTTCTTTTGAGGGGGTACCTGCGTCGTGGGAGCAACTCACCAACCAACAAAAGGAGAGGGTCGTCCCGGTGACTTTAAAGGTATTGTGTTTATTTTTCAAAAAAAGAAAAAGGAAAGAAGGAAAAGTAAAAAAAAAAAAAAAACCTAAACACGTTAATTTTTCCGTTAATTTTTTTTTCTCGAATCGGCCTTGGCTGATTAACGCGTGTTTTTCTTTGGTTTTTTTCTTGATATATTTTTTTCTCTTTTTTTTCTCGTGTTATTATATTATTCCATTATATAACGTTTTTTTCAGCCTTACTAATTCTGCGATCACGTTGTCCAGCTGTGTCAGTTAATGACTTATAATTATTTTAGACAGTGCAATCGTTTCGGAACATTTTTTTTTTTTCCCTTGCTCCTGTCGTCAGCCTCAATTGACATTCTTTCCTTTGTCGAGTTTTTTTTTTCCTTTGTTATTACTTACGAATGGTCATGAATATGAGTGAGTAGAGTGAGGCGAGTGGGTCTTGATGGATTTTCGGAGTAGGGTTTTCTTGTGCTGAGTCGGTTCTCCCATAATCTTCAGGTCGTGCCGTTCGTTCTCCCATAACAGGCTGTTATGGGAGGCGGCACGACACATGTGTTAGGCGTTTCTTAGGAGTGACGGCGTTCGCCGCGTGGAGTCGTCGCGTTGTCTGTCACGAAGGCGTCCTTCCGTATTACTCAAGGCATCGGTGACCGCCGTGACCGGAAAGGCAATTCCGGTTTTCGGGCCGATGATAAGGGAGCCTTCGGGGCAGAACGTGCGGGGATTCGGCGCGGCGGAGCTGTCATTCCGAACGCCTGCACCCGGCTTATAATTTTCTTAGCCCCTGGAGATGTGGCAGTCTTCGTTCAGGTTTTCTAGTTTCTTTTGAGTTTTTTTGTTATATATGCGGTTATTCAAGCATAGTGTACATGTCTGGAAACCCCCACGCCAACCCTGAGTTTTAGCCGGCTAATTAGACCGCACCAGACCCCTGTCATTATGATCTGATAACGAAATCTCGCGGTTTCGTTACAGTGGCGCCCAAATTTTTCTGGCTATATTAACTTCAATTTAATTCTTTTAGTGTTTCACAGGTTATTTCCTCGGTATACTCATTCATGGTTATATCCGACGCTTGCGTTGTTTGAGTTTAACATGAATGGGTGTATTAAGTCTCCCTTACCCGATAGGCACACATATCCGCAATGTAACCAGCGTAAAGCTGTTTGATTACGTGTAGATATAAGTGTTAATCCCTATTCTCAGTTCATCGGTTGAATGTGTGTGTTCATTTCCACCATGTGGTGTATGATTGTGGATACCTCATCTCTCCGGTGTTCTGCATTTAGTTTCTGTATTTGTATATTCTATTTTGTTTTTTCAGTTTTAGGCTTCTTCGTACCCTTGCTTTACTTAGCACATTTGTTTTATTTTTTTTTTTATTTGCAGTCCGACTACCTCAGTGAGGAGCGCTCCTTGCGGGTTCCGGCGTGTGTCGTATGACCCTGCGGGAACGTTACTCATTGTGGTTCCATGTACTTTGAGCATTAAGATTGCGAAACCAGCTGTTTCCACCGCTGTGGTGTTGATTGGGCGGTTCGTTCTCTCGATGGCCAGAGTACATCCTTTAGTCACTTTTCAGTTTTTTTTCAGGTCTCTTTTAACAAACTTCGTCGGTCTTCAGGAGTATTATTATTTTTTCTTAACAGTACCCCGCGTCTCACGGTTGAGCTCTGAGAGTGCAGCTGTGTGACTAACGGGGGAGGATACCACAAATTTTATTTATTATTACTTATTATTATCTTTATTTGCCGGCTCAGTGCGGGGCCCCCTGCCTCGTGTCCATTTTGACCTATTGATTTTCTTTTTATTTTATTTAGTCTTTTGATACTTCCAGATTTATAGCTCAGGGAGTGTGCGAAATAATTGCTTTTTGGGGTCATATTATTTGCTTACATATCAATTTAATTTTGCTTGATTAATTTTTTTTCTGGAACTTGGATTTCTCAAGTTAGGTGAACGATTCCTAATTCTTATATATAGTTATATATATATATATATAGTTTTGATATAACTACTTACTATTTTCTTTGCTGTTTTGTTTTTCTAGTTAGTGGTGAAGGATATATATTTTTTTTTTTGAAATTATAATTTTTTTTGTTAATTTACGTTACTTGCTGAAAGCACGTCTCGACCATCAGTGTTTAAGTTCAGTGATAGACACGAATCAGTACAGATTAGTCCATGGGATTGTGATACCGAATTCGTTGCTCCACGAATCATACGGCATATTGTTACGGTTGAGTCACTTTAGTTGGTTTTATTTTGATTTCGGATTTAATTTAATTAATTAATTTTTTTTCTATTATTTCTTTTTGTTTGGTTCTTTTGGTATTCGGGTAATTTACACATTTTTATTATTGCTATTATTTATACCAAAAAAAAAAAAAAATAATTGTTTACGAATATTTCCTAATTATATAAATTTTCTGTAAGTTAATATTCAATATATAGTTAGGTTAAACTTATCCCAAAGAGGTATAAAAGAATTTTTATATATAGCCAATACTTTAATTTTTTTTACGTTTACTATTTCGTATCATTTCAATCACTCGGTTTAAGTATTCGGTTATAACTTTATATTATACGAGACATTTCATACTAAATTGTCAGTACTCTTTGGTGCCGCATGATGTGCGATAATAAAATGTTAGTTTCGGCTTTAAAACCTAACGAGATCGAGGTGGAATGTGATATACGAGGTATATTGACTGGTGCTGATGATGTTTTAGTCGTTCTTCAAAACAACAAATTGAAGCGGAAACGGCGAATACTGTTGGTGTTCCACATCGAATGCATGGAAGAGCAAGCAGAAACCCAAATGGTGAAATTGAAGGTTGTCGTGCTAAACTATCAAGCCTACAGAGTGACATCTCCGCCCTAAAATCAATCCTTTCAGAAGCAGAGCAGGTCAATAAGGCCCAACAAATTTGGTATCGGTTGCTACATGTACGAGGACGTTTGGAACGTGTCTCTCTTTCTCCTACGTATCATGAGGCGAGCCAGCGGTTGTTGCGATCGTGCATGAAGTTATTCGATCCATTAGACGGTTTCCTGCAAAATTCTGACGACTTAAATAAATACATCGACACAGCCGAGAAAGTGGAAATTAATTTTGCTTCCGAAGAAATATTGGAAGACCAAACAAATTTAACTCAGGACCTCCCAAAGAGTATCGAATCTACTGTCGGAACAAATATAAATCTTATGGGATCGGCCACATCATTGGAAGTTCAACCAATCGATCAAAAATTTGAGAGGAAACGAACAACGCCTGGAGAATCAATAGATACAACCACCAATGTTCAATCTCCTAGCACGATTATCCCGGAGGACCATCATTCGTTGTTAAACCACATGATGACCCAATTGAAGCATTTGTCGGAGCAAGTCAATCTGTTGAGCCAGAGGCAAGATTATTTTCCGAAGCCAGCAATTCACACTTCCTCATCGGTTTCAGCTCCTGCTGGGACATCACTGCCGCTACCAATGTCTACCGTGCCGGTATCGCATGTACGCCTACAGGATACAGGTCATACATCCTCAATGACACCTAACCACATACCACCCAATTTTCCAACAAATATCATAAATGTGCCGTGTCAGTCGACAATACCTTCTAATAGCAGTAATCACCCTGATTGGAATCCACGGACAAATCGTCCACATAATAGCCCCATGAATCGCCAGGAATTAGACCAACCACATCACCATCAAAGGGTAAATATGGGTTTCGCGCCGTCTCATGCGCAAATTCCAGGAAGGCAACTAGCACGTAGCGGGATTTTCTACAGCGGATCTCCCTCTGGAATAACCGTGGAATTGTTCTTTTTCCAACTAGAAACGGTGGCTGTTTCAATGAATTTACCAGACGAACTACTATTGTTTGAGATAAGCACGGTACTCAAAGACGTGGCTCTCCAATGGTATTGGATATATCGTCGACACAATCCTCGGGCTTCTTGGTCTTCTTTAAAAAATGACTTTATAGAAAGATTTAAAGACCGCCGAACAGATTTTGAGATTCGTAGAACCATAGAAGCTCGGAAACAACAGAATAATGAAAGTTTTTTGAAATTCTATCATCACCTTTGGGGACTAACGCTGCAGTGTCGATCGCCATATCGAGATGAGGAATTTATTCAGCTATTGATGTCAAACATGAAGCCCGCACTCCAATATCATTTAACAGATCAACGTTTCGCCACCATCCAAGATTTGATCAAGAGTTGTACCGCGTGGGAGGATACCTTCAAGCGATTCCGTAGTCCACCCGAAAGTGTGGCATTTAATCGACGCAGCATTAACGAGATGTACGTACCTGACGGTTTATCCTATTCCGCTGTTGAGACTCCAAATAGCGCTATTATCCAGGAGGCGGGAACTTATGACGCGGTGTCTGCCTTGCACCCCATGACAAATAATCTGAACAAACCCCAAGTTCGTTTAAACCCACTTGCGAGGGATATTAAGACAGATATAACGAGGGCCAATAATCTCGTTATTTGCTATAATTGCTCAGATATAGGGCACACGTTTATGGATTGTCCTGTGCCACCGAACGGTATCTTTTGTTACCGATGTGGATTGAAAGGTACGGTTACACCGAGATGTCAGCGATGTGCGGAAAACTTGTCCAGGGGCCAATGGAGATCTGGGAACCAAGGGTCACCGAGGATGTCTTCTCCCAGGCCTATGCGCGAAGATGCAGCAAGCAACACGGATTCGGAGCTGCCTCAGAAAATTTTACCAACTTCCAGGAAGGAGAATGCTTAGACACACACACTACTAGTAACTATATAAAAAGACAATTTCAAACATCTAGTCCTTCAGTTTTACATTCCGATCAATCTTTTAATTTAAATTCTCTTAATACCATTGAATCTGCGGCGCCAGTTGACAATTCTCAAGCGAACCCAACTTATTGTCATTCATCATCTCAGACCAGTGTAACAGATTATCCATCGCAATCAGATTTAGAATCGACTACAGATTTGCCATTGTGGGCAGTTAATAATTGCCTGATACCAGCTAGAGCTCGTTTAAATCGACGCCTTCTGCGTTCAAAAAAATACTGGGCGAGACGTGCTTTCATGCGATATCATATTGTTTCCTCTTTATTACCTTCAGAAGTCGAGGATGTTCGGCCTTATGCCGAGGTACAAATTGAAAATATGTCTTATAGGGGCCTTCTTGATAGTGGAGCCAGCGTGAGTGTGTTAGGTAAAGGGTCAGAAAAATTCTTGTCTGATACAGGCTTTAAATTCCATCATTTCCCTTCACAAATAAATACCGCCTGTGGCCAACCACAGCGTGTGTTTGGTTTTATAAAGGCCATGGTCCACTTTAATGATCAATCCCACCTCATGTCGTTATATATAGTTCCTTCTCTTGAACAACCTTTGTATCTGGGAATCGATTTCTGGAATCGCTTTGGTATCACACCTAAATTGTCTTCTTTAAGTTTCACTAAAGAATTTCCCGATACTTCTGATTCTCCAAAATTTCATGCACTCTCTTTTGAAAATCGTAACAATTTAAATAAAATTATAGAGCTATTTCCATCTAGCACTAAATTGGGGTTAGGAAAAACGACACTTCTGTCACACGTAATTGACGTTGGCGAGGCTCGTCCCGTTAAACAACGATTTTATGCAGTATCTCCAGTCCGCCAGAAGATGATGTACGATGAGCTCGACAGAATGTTGTCACTGAATGTGATCGAGGAAAGTCAGAGTTCGTGGTGATCGCCTGCTACCTTGGTGCAGAGGGCGAATGGCAAAGTACGACTCTGTTTGGATGCCCGTGAGGTGAACAAGGTGACCGTCAAAGACGCGTACCCTTAGCCTCTTATCTCTGGATTGTTGGGTCGTTTGAACGAAACCCAATTTATTTCGGCCATTGACCTTAAGGATGCCTTTTGGCAGATTCCGTTGGACCCTCAATCTAGGGATAAGACGGCGTTCACTGTACCTGGACGGCCCTTGTACCACTTCACGGTCATGCCCTTCGGGTTGTGTAACGCCCCGCAGACGTTATGTCGCCTTATGCACCGGGTGATTCCTTATAATTTGCACAATAGGATTTTCGTGTACCTGGATGATCTACTTGTCACTTCGGCGACGTTGGAGGAGCATTTCTATCTATTAAAACAGGTGGCTCAGTTGCTAACTAAAGCTGGTTTGACCATAAATATTGCTAAAAGCAAATTTGTCCTGCGGGAGGTCAATTATCTTGGCTATGTTGTTGGAAATGGGTGCCTTCGTACAAATCCAGAAAAATGTCAAGCAATTATGAACTTCCCAACACCTAAAACTACTAAGCAAATACGTAGCTTCCTGGGCATGTGCGGATGGTACCGAAGGTTTATCCAAAATTTCGCTTCCTTAGCTGCTCCCCTTTCTGACCTCACTGGTAAATCTGCCAAGTGCAAATGGTCCGCTGCCGCTGAGAAATCTTTTAATCAATTAAAACTCGCATTATCGTTTTCTCCGGTCCTGGCTAATCCTGATTACAGTAAGCCATTCTTTATTCAGTGTGACGCCAGTTCTGTTGGAGTGGGCAGTGTTCTGTTTCAAGTGGATTCCGAAGGAGGAGAACACCCCTTGGAATACATCTCTCAGAAATTAAATTCTGCTCAGCGGAATTATTCCGTGACGGAGTTGGAGTGCTATGCAGCGGTGTTAAGCGTTAAAAAATTCAGACCGTATATCGAGGGTTATCCTTTCACTATCTATACGGATCATGCTAGCTTGCGGTGGCTGATGTCCCAGAAGGACTTATCTGGTAGACTCGCCCGGTGGAGTTTGAAACTTCAAGCTTTAGATTTTCAGATCGGATATCGAAAGGGGTCTGTAAACATAGTACCTGATGCATTGTCTCGAGCCTTCAGTGAAGGAACACCTCTCGGTGGTAACGACTCCATAGGTGAGAAACTTGGGCATCCTGATGTTCGATCTGAAGATTGTTTGTCTTCTGTGGTAGTGGAGGATTTATCTAAGATGATTCATCTTGACAGCATATCCCCATCCGATGAGGTCTTGCATATCGACCTCAATTCTCCTTCGTTTCGGGATCCTGAGTATTTAGCTCGATTGGATAGAGTAAAACAGTTGAGCGATTGTGAACACAATTTGAAGATTCATGATGATAAGCTCCTAATCGCTCCTTCGTACGGTACGAGGTATTTGGACACCGATATTCCTAAATTTAAACTGGTGGTGCCTGAAGCACTAACAACAAATCTGATTGAACAGGCTCACGTTCCTGCTAGTTCAGCGCACTTGGGAGGTGGCAAAACCCTTGAACGACTGCAACGGCAGTTCTATTGGCCTCAGATGGCAGTTCAAGTCAAACAATATATTGCTGCCTGCTCCAAGTGCAAAATGAACAAGGCTGTGAATTACAGTACGAGACCAGCTATGGGAGCTCCGGTGATGTCTTGTCGTCCATTCCAAAAATTGTTCATAGATTTTCTTGGGCCATATCCACGTTCCAAACGAGGAAATTCTTACATCTGTATAGTTCTTGATCATTTTTCTAAATTTATCCTGATCAGACCTCTACGGGAGGCATCAGCTTCTTTGCTATGCACTTTTCTAGAGAATGAGATATTTCTGGTGTTTTCGGTTCCGGAGATTGTTACTTCCGACAATGGAAAACAGTTTACCTCAAATCTATTTAAAGAACTATTGGTAAAGTACGGAATTCGTCACGTGCGAACCCCAGTCTACTCTCCTCAGAGTAACGCCTCTGAGCGAGTCAATCGTACATTACTGTCCAGCATTAGGGCGTATGTTGGAGATCATGACCATGGCGAATGGGACAAACATTTGCAAGAGGTGGCCGCTGCGCTGCGAAATGCTATACATGATACTCTGCATTACTCGCCTCACTACCTCGTGTTCGGCCAGCATATGTCCCTGCACGGTTCGGACTACGAAGTTCGGAAACTACTTTGCGACTCTGACCCAAATGAAGTTCAAGTGATGGCTAAGCCAGACAGATTGAATATAATTAGGGGTAAAATTGTACATTACCTAAAAATCGGTCATCTCAAGGCTGCGCAGTATTACAATCTCAGGAGCCAGCATAGATATTTTACGATAGGCCAACCTGTGTTTGTAAGAAATTTTGCTCTAAGTCATGCTGTGAATGAGTTCTCGGCCAAATTAGCTGCAAAATACAAAGCGGCCATAATTGACGCTAAAGTTGGTAATGTCGCATATCGTTTGCGGGACTTGAATGGGAATCCAATGGGTACCTATCACATGAAGGATATTCGTGCATGAGGTGTTTTCTTTTTCTCCTATTCCATTGCTGTCGTAGTTGTCCTGTTTCACTCTGCTCACTCATTTCATTCTATATCTGCTTAAATTAGGCCCGGCTTTTGAGACTCATCTCGGGTATGGGACGTCCCCACGTTTGTTGCGCACCGTTTGTGTCGCGCATCAGTGATGATGTCTGTTTCATTACTGATCATGAATGGATGGGTGCGTCACATCTTTGGTATTTTGTATTAACAGTTCTGATTCTTTATTGATTTGGATTACCCCGCATTATTATTGATTTTTTTTGTTTCTCCTCATCGGCTAACACCGATTGTGAATTAGTTTTGGCCTTTTGGTTGTATGAGTTGAGAAAGTCAAGTTTATTGTTATCAACTGAGCGGATGATGATTAAATGATAAATGCTGATTGGTACAATCTATCGAAATACATAATCATTGGTGCAGGAAAATATGAGGTGATTTTGACTATCTGTTTTGAAGAGATTATTCTCTTGTTTTAACTTGAGGGCCATGTCTTGGTGCTGTTGGACAACGTGATTGTATCATAGTGAGGGTGAATAAGATTCGAAGGGGGAATAATAATAATGATTTCGGGTGATTGAAGAGAAGCGTAAAAGAGGAAAAAGATTGACAACGAAAATAAATTCAGTCAAGTTTTGATCTCGTTCTAAGATAGGTCGAGTTTTGCTGTTTTTTTTGGCTCCATGGTGAGCTCTTTAGTTTTGATTTTTTTTCTTTTTTTTTTTGGCAATAAATAAACAAAATACAATATATGGTGTCTCAATAATCACGCCATGTTTTTTTTCTATAATTTTTTGTGTTGATTCAAAAATTTTTTTGTATTGAGCCATTTTTTTTGTGATGATATAATAAATATCTGGGAATCCGCTTATATCTGGCGTTACCCTATTAAAAAAAAAAAAACATTGTATAGTGTTAAGTTTTAAAATCAAATAAATGAAATAAATAAAAACAATTTTTGCCTTGATTATAATAAATAAATAAAAATTTTTTTTAATAAATGTGTTCCATATTTATTGCCTTTGAAACTCGGTTCAAGGTCGTATTCATTAAATGGGAGTGAATATTCTGCTGCTATATCTCGTTTATAAAGACATACTCATATATATTATATATATATATATATATATATATTTATAAATAGATGCTAGTGCCCAGTGTAAAGTGATATCGCTATTAAAATATCACGTATTTATTTTAATACGAAAAGCCCTTATTAGGGATGTATTATTGACGGTGCTTCGGAAAACGAGTTAAGAGAACCGCAATCCCGTCAGTCAAACGGTGTCGAGATTGTGATATCGTGTCAGTGTTCCCGCCCGTGGGGCCGGACAGTCAGTTCTTTTGAGGGGGTACCTGCGTCGTGGGAGCAACTCACCAACCAACAAAAGGAGAGGGTCGTCCCGGTGACTTTAAAGGTATTGTGTTTATTTTTCAAAAAAAGAAAAAGGAAAGAAGGAAAAGTAAAAAAAAAAAAAAACCTAAACACGTTAATTTTTCCGTTAATTTTTTTTTCTCGAATCGGCCTTGGCTGATTAACGCGTGTTTTTCTTTGGTTTTTTTCTTGATATATTTTTTTCTCTTTTTTTTCTCGTGTTATTATATTATTCCATTATATAACGTTTTTTTCAGCCTTACTAATTCTGCGATCACGTTGTCCAGCTGTGTCAGTTAATGACTTATAATTATTTTAGACAGTGCAATCGTTTCGGAACATTTTTTTTTTCCCTTGCTCCTGTCGTCAGCCTCAATTGACATTCTTTCCTTTGTCGAGTTTTTTTTTTCCTTTGTTATTACTTACGAATGGTCATGAATATGAGTGAGTAGAGTGAGGCGAGTGGGTCTTGATGGATTTTCGGAGTAGGGTTTTCTTGTGCTGAGTCGGTTCTCCCATAATCAGGTCGTGCCGTTCGTTCTTCCATAACAGGCTGTTATGGGAGGCGGCACGACACATGTGTTAGGCGTTTCTTAGGAGTGACGGCGTTCGCCGCGTGGAGTCGTCGCGTTGTCTGTCACGAAGGCGTCCTTCCGTGTTACTCAAGGCATCGGTGACCGCCGTGACCGGAAAGGCAATTCCGGTTTTCGGGCTGATGATAAGGGAGCCTTCGGGGCAGAACGTGCGGGGATTCGGCGCGGCGGAGCTGTCATTCCGAACGCCTGCACCCGGCTTATAATTTTCTTAGCTCCTAGAGATGTGGCAGTCGTCGTTCAGGTTTTCTAGTTTCTTTTGAGTTTTTTTTTTATATATGCGGTTATTCAAGCATAGTGTACATGTCTGGAAACCCCCACGCCAACCCTGAGTTTTAGCCGGCTAATTAGACCGCACCAGACCCCTGTCATTATGATCTGATAACGAAATCTCGCGGTTTCGTTACACCCGTAAAACGTAGTTATTTGAACTTTCACATATTTTTACATGCATGTAGAGAACACAAAATACGAAATTGAGCCAAAACAACACCATAGAGTTACTAGATATAATCCAAAATCCATTAATGATAACTTTATACATTTATTTCATCAAATGATGCTCAATTCGTTGATATTTAGTTTTTAAAAAGTAAAGTAAACACGTTTTTCCGTGCAAAAACAGAATAAAAATGTCAAATAAGCCTAAAACAACCGCTTAGATTAATAGATATTTTCCAAAAATATATAAGGACAATTATATAAATTAATTGAATCAAATGACACTACTTTCGTCGATGTGGAATCCTTAAAATGCAGTTTTTTGAATTTACACATATTTTTACATGCATGCAGAGTAATTTCCTATAAAGATAACAATACTCCTTAGCTCTGAGAAGTTTAAAAATCAACAGACAAACACACAAATTTTTATACAATATTGTGGAATTTTAATTTTATAGTTTCTTGCTTTTCCTAAGAAGCGCTAAATTTACAATAAAACTATTTTGAGTTACTGTAAATCTGAAATCTTGGAGAATAGGTATAGGATTGAACATTTCTGAATTCATTTCGCCATGGTTGTAAATCGTATTTACAAAATTTCCCTTCTGTTCCAAAAAAAGGCGCATTTTGACAAAAACCTATTATGAGTTACTGTGGACCTACTCTAAAGGAATACCATACAGATTTTCTGAAATCTAGGGAAATCAATAACTCATAATTGGTTTCCATCAAAATGCGCGCTTTTCAGGAACAGCGGGAACATTTTGGAAAATCGATGTACAATCACAGTGGAAACGAATTCAAACATGTTTAGCCCTATAATTAGTTATTCTTATAGATTTCTGAAAATCAGTATGGTTTTCGTTTAGAGTAGGTCCACAGTTATACCTACTTATAGTAGGTATCTGTTAGAATGCGAGCCATTCAGGAACAGCATGATAATTTGGGGAATTCGATATACAAACATAGCGGAAGCGAATTCAGAAAGTTTCAGTCACGGTTCAGCGTAAAAATTTTGGAAATTCGATATACAATTATTTTGAAAGATAATTCAGCATTGTTCAATTCAACCTGTATGGTTTTCCTTTACAATGGGTCTACAGTAACTCATAATTGGTTCCCTTTAGAGCGCGCGTTTTTTAGGAACATCAGGCAAATTTTGGAAATTCGATTTACAACGACAGTGGGAGTGAATTCAAAAATGTTCAATCCTAACTACCTGTTCCCCTAGATTTCGGAAAATCTGTATTGTTTTCCTTAACGTAACTCATAATTAGTTTCCGTTATAATGCGCGCTTTTCTGGAACAGTATGATATTTTTGGAAATTCAATATACAACCACAGTGGAAGCGAATTGAGAAATGTTCAATCCTTGGAAAATGCCAAATTGAATTTTTAGAAATGTTGGTGTGGATGTTAGTACTTGCTCACTGTTTTATAAAAAGACCAAAACAAATCGCCGTCCAAATCTCTTTATACAATCCAATGTAATGTTTTAAAACTTGTAATCCGTTGTTGTCTCGTGCCCGAATTTTCTAGCTGTTTGTTCCAATAAAAATGAGGGCTGGTGTCTCTTTTCTGAATCGAGCATATAAGGTCCAAAATTATCGTGGCGGTTTGTCCTTTTCCAAATACTAGCAAAGTCCAAAATTATGTTGATGTAAATTCTCGAATCCAAAAAGAAATGCGTATGGTAAAAATAAGAAAAAATCACTGTTCATTTTTTTGTTTATAAGCTTCTGTATTTCACCGTAACAAAATCTGGAATGTTTCTATACAATGTACATTTCTCTTTTCATAGCTTCAAAATTCACTTATGTATTCTAAGTGACATCTAGCAATTTAAATTTAAATTAATTAATTTGCCACAAATATTGCCATAAGCGAATACAAAATATGACTACCAATTTAATAAAAAAAAAAATGTCAACAATCAAAATCATAAACAATAATAAAGAAATTTGTATGGATTTCAAATAAGACGTGAGTACATAATTCAATTAATAAAAAGTATATAATAATGTAAATTAAATAATAATACCATATATAATGTAAATTGTTATGTATTTAACTGTAGGTTGATTGTTTTGATTGACCGGCGATCACACAAAAAGGAACTGTACACATTTGTTTTTGAAGAGTTTGATGACCCATCAGGTGTTGTTCTGATAGGATAATTAAACAGTGTATCAAAAAAAAAAATTGTTTGTGTATATATACTAAAGTTTTATCCGTTTCAGGTTACATCTGCAGCATAGCCATCTTTAACAATCCTAACTACCAGCTCCTCTAGATTTCTAAAAATTTAGCGAGATACTATTTTTATTAATAAGTTTCTACACATACATTAAAATGATTTGTAATTTTTAGGAAACTTAAGAAAAACTTCCCAATCGTTAAAATCTTACATCTCAGAGTGCATTACACAACATAAAACTCATACAATTAAGAGATTTCCAATCGATTGGTGGCTCTTTTAAACATGTATTTTTAACCAAACGTGGAACAGTTTTGCTGCCACTTAAATAATTTTCCGAAATTTTGGAAGAGGCGTGATTTTTTAGTCTAAATATGTATTCAACACCGCTTCAGATATATCGACGCAACCCATACGAGATGAACTGCAATTTTTTAAAACCTTAATAGTAGAAATCCTAGAGATTTTCGATATATGCATGGAAGGATGGTTTTTCTAATCTAAATGCCAGTCGTATAAATTTCACTGAAACTTTTTTCTAAATTATTTTCATTCCGATAATTTATTTGGGCTGAGGTTTGAAATACCTGACTAAGACTATTCCTTAAAATTAAAATAATTAGCTTTGCTTATTACAGTGGCCTCAAAATATATGAATATCAATTTACTGTACAAATAATTTTAGGGACAATGAAATTTTATTCCAAGTAACTAATTTCAATTTTATTTCATCTTCAAATGCCTTCGATTTGTCGGTATTTTTACCATTGAATAAAACGGTGGCACTCCCCAAAAAAAACAATAATAAAAAAATATTAATTGCCGTATTTCCGTAACCATAAACAAATTTCAATATTCGAGTTTTAGTGCGCTGATATTATAAACAAACATAAACCACAACGCTATGATACAAAATATTAAATATAAAAAATTACACTTTTACGATTTTAATTAATTGACTTTTCCGTCAATTCAACTCACTCAGGCTGCATATCCATTATATTATGTCTATATAGGTATGTATACTATATACCATTTTTTTAAATAAATGAATTCAACCACACCCTTCTAATTAAAATTAATTGCACTCAATTCATTCTATGATATTTTTATTTTATTTTTTATTTTCCACTCATATTTTTTTATGAATTTATTTATTTCCCACTTTCCATTTAGTAAATATTCAATAAATGCGTAACCAATAAATTAATGCACGAAAAAATAACTGGGAAAATATTTTCCCTCTATTTTTACCTGCATTTATCAGCAAACAAGACAAAATAAATATAAACATGCATATTACATAGTTATATATACATTTCTCATCATATCATTTATGTACCAACCAACAATGAATAGATATTGCATATGCACAGCAAAAAAAAAATGTTAAATCAATATCCAACAATTTGAAATAGGGAGGTTTGTCGAGGAAGGTTGAACAATCATCTTTTTAAGCTTGCGATATATGGTATGTATGAGAGAAATGTGCATTTAGTAATAAAAAAATAAAAATAGAAAAAGCTCTTACCCAATTTATCCAAAACAACAACTACGTACAAATATATTTATTTATAATAAAAATCAAATTTATTATAATCTAGAGACTAATAAAAATTCAACAAAATTAAATCTTCTATATTCTATTACGGCATCTAAAAAAAAATTAAATTAAATATGTGGTTGAGTCGAAAAAGCCGCCCATATACAAACCAAATATAGGATATATAGCTATAACCAATAAAATACCAAATATTTTCAATCAACCCGATAAGGGATGATTGAATTTTTTGCCATAACCACAAAACGTAAAATATATTATACAAATCTACTTTGTATACATAACCAAACATTAGAGCATATAATTTATAATAGAATTTAATTAGAGATATATTGTATATACAACAAACGAACGTCTAAAGCAATAAAACTAGAAAAATTCATTTTATTTTAATTAATTAATCATTATAACAAAACAAAATTTGTTATGTTTTCCTCATTTTTTTTATTTTAATATTTTATCTAAATTGACCAAAAAAATTACACAGAGGTTGAACTTTATACTTGTGTATTTTTTTTTTTTTTTTTTGGTGGGGTAGATCTAGATTCTCTCTCTTCTGTTTTTGATTATGATAAATTTAATTTTAATGAAATTTTTTACTTAAAAATTTAATATGATTTTGTTGTGTATTTAGTTAACAACCAGCAGCAATAACAACACAAAAATAAAAAACAAAATGGGGCGAGAACTTTCCACAGAGCAGATGTTTGAAGTCACATAATATATATTGGATTCTTTTAAGGGGGGGGGGCCTTTAGTGTATATCCAATGTTTTTTTTTTTTTTGTTGGTCGCTGTGTCCTTGTTGAGTTTTTATTATATTCGAGAGATTGGATATATAATTAAAATTATATGATGATTATGACAAAAACACAGCAACAATAAAAACCAAAAATGAAAAACTATCTAGTGAAAATTTTATTATAAACATATGAGTATATATGTATATGGTTTGTCGTCATGATACTTTACATGTAATAAATGACCACTGGATTTAGAAATAGTAGAATACGATGAGAGATTTTCCATTTTTTCACAGCTGGTGTCCTTTCATTCAAACAAATTAGATATTATTTTTAAATTTATTTATTACATCTACCGCATACTGGTGGTTTAATTGTATCAATAAAGTACAAATACAGATTTTAACCAAATTTATATAAACACGAAAATTCGAATATAATGCAGTTTTTTTTAGTGGTACGGAGTGTTTTTAATTAACTCGTGACCCCTAACAAAAAGTTTGTTTTATATTTGCAAAAATACTATTTCTTAAAAATTATATTAGATTTTTACTAGTAATGTTCTTAGCTTTGTGAAATAAAGAAACGGGGGACACTATTATTATTATTATAATTGCAGGGCCATGCGGGCGATAAGCCACAGCCTGCTGATACATACTATCTGGGCTTGTTGCTCCCCCTCCTAGATATTTACTACAGCATGTATTTCCGCTAGAAAGACGGTAGCATTGGAACTCAAGGACATCGAGAGGGATGTCCCACTCCCGTATATTCCTACTCTGTCCCGTATTCTGTTTGATTTTACTCTTACAAGTTGCTGGGAATTGCAAATCGCCTATAGGTCACCCAGCTTTACTACAGGAAGGCTAAATAAAACTAGAGGGTGCCTGATATCCAAAGTCCGCATATTTTGGACTGATTAACCTATCAGTCATTCTTCCATCAGCATATGCTGTTCCACCTTAGATTACGGATTTTTGTCAAGGTTATCTCTTTTAGCGTCGTACTTTAGCCTGTGCCAAATGGCCAAAAATGTGCCAAATGGCCAAAAATGTGCCAAATGGCCTTAGTTACCAGTGGTTGCCACAAAGATGCAGCACGTGCACTTGCGAATTGTGAACAGGTTACCTGTTACTCAATTGTACCCATCACGCAGCTGCCTAATGACATGACCAGAACTGCTCACGTGATGTGCACCCTACTGGAAGGTTGCGGAGCTGGTAAAATAATCTAATCAACATTGCCCCCCCCCCCCCAATGGACGCCAAACCACAACGAGGGATACTAATTATACCTAATGTTAAATTGTGATTGGAGGACCGATAATGATAAGACGTAAATTAATTTCTGGCGGCGGGATGTAGAAGGCACTATTGCCTTTTGAATTCCACCACCTAATAGTGATAACCAACGATAAAATTGTGTTTACATAGGGATGACTAAATTAATTAATTTTTAATACTAGTTATTTCAAATATATTAATTTCGCGTGGATTTAATTTCACTTTCTGAAATTTTATGTCGTGGGTTTTATTCCTTTTGAAAATGAATTAAATTAGCGCGAAGTAAATTCATATCAATCTATAGTCTAAGTAAATTTATATCAGCGATATTAATTCTTTTTCCAAATTATGCCTTCACGAACAAAAAGGACTTGTTACTTGTCAATAGCTATCGATCGATAAAATTCAGTTCAATTTTCAACTATGAATAAATCAACTTATAGAATGCTAGATTGCAAAGGTTTTTGTAAAACTTTTCTTTGAACCTTAATCACACAGAAAAATGCTTGTAAACATTACAAATTTGTAAAAGTTGCGCCTTCTACGTAGGTATACAACAAATTAAACTGTCCGTCTATTTACTTGTAAATTCTCATTGATTTGAAAATTAGGTCACCATTAATTCCAAAAATAAATCTTCCTCCTCCTACCTTGTTAAAAGTCAGCTTCACCCTGTATCCATTAGGATTAAGCAAGAATTTCGTTAAAAAAAACTAATTTTATTTCATTAGTTAGATTTTAACTAAACAAGCAGGTTAGAAAAAAATTTACAGGACTATGTAATTCGCTACTTGTTAAAAAAATAAATTCTGTGAAAATTGTAGTATTCTATTAAATTCCTGAAAACGAAAGTAAAGTTGATTAAAATATATTTCAACAGTGGAAATAGTGTATTTTAAAACTAGTGATGTAAACGAGTCATTGCAATACGAAAGTAAAATTTGCAGCCTGAACGATAGCGAGGGCCGCAATCACTTGAGTATTGCAATTACACGTTTTCACACGAGTTATGCACGCTATTTTTTCTACGATACAATAGTTCTGTAATATTTATAAATAATTAGCAACATAAAAAATAACAAATTTGTACGGATCAACAAAACTAATAACTGAAACGTTCACAATATTTGAGAAATTGTTGTACAATGGAACTGCAATACGATTTGTGCAAACTATCCGTCTCTTATATAATTTAAATTCAAAAATCATCATCGAAAGCATAGGCTACTGCACTATCGTATAAAAATGTTTTCGACCAGATTTTTGACTGAAATTGTTTCTTACATTGGTAAACCTATTCGTTTTTATAACAACGAAATTTTTGGTTAAATAATCGACTAGTATCAATTTCGATATTCTGAATCAAACTGAAAAATTGATTTTGAGAATTCATAATTTTGCCGTAAATCTCTTAGTTAGATTTTCTTATAATATGTATATTTTTTATAATAGTTTATTGAAATTTTCAAGACAAAGTCTTGTAGATTTTGTCGTTGCTAGCATAAGGCGGTCTTCCTAGCCGACGAATACGGACAGCGGATTCTGCTACTTATTAAATAGATACATGTATGGCTTTTCCTACATCCTTTGAAAGAGATCCGTCAATGGATACCGTTGACAAAAACGAAATGAAATGAAAACAATTGGCCGCTTCAAAATCAATCTAATTTCTCTTCAACTTTGTTGCCCAGTAAATGTCGGCAAATGTTTCCTCCAACAATAATAAAGATACAAAAATGTGAACATCCCAAATTTTATCAATTTACAAATACGAAACTTATATATTTTATTTAATATACTACATTTGTATCTTTTTCTCTAAAGTGTCTTCAAATTGTTTGTTCCGCTAAGGAATATGTCAACAGTGTCTATGCTGTCTGTTTCTAAATTTTCTTATTTTAAAATATTTTTTTACGAAGAAGCACATAAATGAAAATTTTGCTCTTCATTTGTGATTTCGTTTTTGTCTTCACGATTTGTTATTTAAACAAATCACTAATACTGGTCGACATTTCTCAATCATATGACCGTAGCCTTCAAAAGCTCAATTGTTAGTTATTCTACCTAGTTCCACGGTTACTTCTCATATGTATACGGTATAATAAAAATTTTATCCAAAATATTAGAACTAATTGTGATACAAATCCATGTTCGGCCTCCATTAGTTTTATGCAATTCATTTTTGTAAGCACAATGTGGAAAATATGTTAACACGCGATATAAATCTACAAGAATCTAGGCTACATGTGGCAAATCCTTAATGGAAATTTTAATGGTAAGGTCATTCTAAATCTCTTGCTTAAAATTTTACTTTGTTTTAAAAGTTTTCAATATTTTTTTAGAGCAGACTTATCAAATATGACATCGATAAAACGACGATTAATACAATGACTCTATTTTCCATCATTTAATTTTAAAGCGTAAGCTTTAAACTCGATAAACTTTATTTGTTTTACACTCATCATAGGCGATTTAGTTTTTAATAATTACTGAATATTTTTTCTTAAACTGTCGAAACGAGATGCAGATGATATTGTGACGGTTACACATTTGAAATTGTTATGATGTACCGTAGCTCACGAAATACTTTAAATGGATTTCATAATATGAAGTTAAGCCTGTATTATATTACTTTATTAATTTTTTGATGAATGTTAATTAATTCATGTAATTTCTAATATGCTACTGGTGATTAGACCATTTTAAATGTGTTTTTATTAACACGTAGAAGTATGTTAGTATTTACGAACGATCATTCAACGAAACCGACTGATAGACAGAATTCTATTTATTTAATTTTTAATTTTTATAATTTTAATATGTTACGAAGATTGTAAGAGGATTCCATCCAGTTTCGAACTGATGAGCTTATCGCCGCGATATGATAGTCGCCGCGGCCTGATGAGAAGATTGATGTTTTTATAATCATAAGATCATCAGTTCGAAATTGGATTGAATCCTCTTACAATCTTCGTAACATATTAAAATTATAAAAATTAAAGATTAAACAAATAGAATTTTGTCTATTATTCGGTTTCGTTGAATGATAGTTCGTAAATACTAATTGTTCAGAAAGCCAATACTCCAAAATTGATGTCCTAAAATAAATAAATACTAATTCATTTTTTATATTCAAAATTTATATTTAAAATTCATGTAACTTAGTTTTAAATTCAATGGTTCATGTAAAGGCAGCCTGTCAGGATTATAACCTAAAAACTAATTAAAACTATTATTATACTTTACAGTTTAAATGATGCATGTCACGTTAATTTCGCTCACCTTATTTATTAAGATTTTAATTTATAACATTTCTATCTCTTAATTTACGTTCAATTTACGTTAATATTGTAAATTTAAAATTATAATTATGTTTGTTTACATTGAATTTCTGACAGCTGAGAATATTCAACGTATTACATGTAGCTGCCTTTAACTTGCACTTAATGCCATCTATTATCAGTTACATATACTATATCTTTTTAACAATACATAGGCAAGTACATGTAACTCGATTTTAATAGCCATCTACCATAATGTGTTTGTACTTTATTAAATTGTAAATTGTCAAGGAAGAGAAAAAATAAAAATTACTAACATCAGTCATACGATCAAAAGATTCAAAACTCCCATCTTGTACAGATTTATTCTGATAAAATGAAGACCAAATAAAATTGATACATTTAAATTAAGAAACTAAAAGCACTTAACGTTTTCACTATTTATATTGTTAACAACATACTCGTATATCGGCGAAGTAAATTGAGTCGTGTTCGGATAATTATTGTTGAACAAAGTGGTTTAAACAGTTCAAACATTGTTTGAATTGTATTCGTGGTCCTTCAAACCGGATCGCGAGTTTAAGTGCATTGTGTTGTTAGTGTATCACCGTATACGGGCAGTATTCAGCATCACGTGCCAAAAATTCGCAAAAAGTGAAACCAGAGCCGCAGTTTCATGTGACTCCGCCGTCTTGGCACTTATACCAAATCATATTTAGTGTTTCGTTGTGTTGAAGCCGCCATTGTCGTTAGTGCGCATAAAGCAGCTTACACGTTGAATATCCAGAACATTATGTTGCTGTTTGAATTCATCACGTATATCAGTGAGAATAAAGCACGCTACAAATATTGTACATCAGTATCTAGAAGAATATTCTTGTGCTATTTCAACACGTCAGGAACATTAGTTCATTACTAGAAAAGAACACTATAATTTATACATACATAAAGAACACTATAATTTATAATTAATTGAAGACATCAGTAAGCAGAATCACATTGTTAATGTTTTAACTACGCCTTTGTCGTTATTGCACATAAAGCATGCTATAGGTATTGGGCATCTAGAACAATTTATTTGCTGTCCTAACCACGCCACAATTATCAGTGCAAATAAGGCACGCTACTACTGTTTGAAAGTTCATCCAAAATCAAGTTGGCAGACGCCCAACATTGTCAGTCGATAAGTATAACATTTATAAATATCTAATTTACACATATTTTGTTTGTTTTTCCAATTTTTTGTTTGTTTTTAGGGGTGTGGGGATATAAGTATCGAATTTTTCATTTTACGGTTGTTCAAAATTATAAAATATGGCGGCAGTTCAGTCACGTATTAGCCGCTTTAACTTTGATAAAAAAATTTGTGTCAACCATTACCGCAGATACCACACTGACTGATATTGAGATTAGGTTAACTAAACTCGAAGAATTATGGAAGGAGTTTCAAGAGTATGAAACTCAAGTAGCGGCAATACTTGCGAATAATCCAAGCGCAAATGTCGAACTTAAGCAGAATTAATTCAAGACAAAATTTTTCGAAACAAAATCATTGATGTTAGAATAAATCCATAAAAGAAGGCACAAGACATTCCGCAACCCGCCAATAATATCAATTATTCATTTGATCAATTATTAGATCAACAGCGCGCATTCTTTGAAAATCTGGCTGACCGCACACAAGCAATGAATAAACGCTCTATTGTTCAATCATCGGAAACCGTCAAACTACCTCGTGTGAACATCGATCAATTCTTCGGAGAAAACGATGCCTGGCCCTCTTTCTATGACTTATACACGACGTCAGTTCATAATGTCTAATATTTCGCAGGTACATAAATTCCAAATTTTGAAAGGGTTGCTTAGGGGTCCTCCACTTAATATCATTCGAAATTTCTTAGTAACCGAGGCTAATTATAACGATGCATGGGATAAATTAATTAAGCGGTACAAAAGCGACCAATATTAAACTCCCACATTGACCGTTTCTTCGATCAACCAGGTGCAACTAATGAGTCCCTTCATGCGCTACGGCAAATCAGCGATACATTTGAAAAAATTATCCGAGGTATACAGGCATTGGGCAGTGAGGCTGAAGCAAAAGTTCCGTGGCTCATTCGAATCTTACTAAACAAAGTAGATGAAATGACACGTGTAGCATGGGCAAAGAAAGCTTAACTCAAGAATTTCCAAAATTATTAGACTTTTTGAAATTTATAAATAACCGATGTTACGTTAAAGAGATCATTTTATGTGAAACCAAGAAACGAGGAACAATAACTACGGGTGCAATAGTGAAATTAATGTGTACATCATCAACCGTCGAAAAGTGTTCATGTTGTAGCCGTCAACCTTTTTTATGGAAATGCATCAAATTCAAACGAATATCAGTCGAGGATCGTCGACGATTGGTGAGCAAATCTGGAGTGTGTTTCAATTGTTTAAGGACAGGTCACGCAGCGAGCAAGTGTCCTGTGGACTATTCGTGTGGAATATGTAACTCAAAGTATAGAACGTTACTTCACGCAGAATTAGATACTAGTATTTCAGGGCCGTCGCCAATTAGTTCTGTTCTTCAAACTGAACTCATAGCAGCGAAGTTCCTACAGGTGGAATCACATACACTCAACACCAGCACACGGCTAGCTCTTTTGCCAACGGCTCAAGGATTAAGCAGAGAATCCTGACATGGCTTGCGTGTTATTTGATTCAGAATCGCAATCAACTTTTATTAGCGAACATCTCGAACAAAAATTGCATCTTCCACGATCATCCATCCACGAATGTCTCTGTATTAGGCATATCTGAAGCAAAGGCCGAAACATCTAGGGGTGTAGTCAAACTTGCTTTCACATCAAGGTTTGACTCCAGCGAGTGCATTGAAGTCGAAGCTCTCATTCAATCCAAAGTAACTTCTGCATTACTACAGATACAAATTGAAGCACAATGGGTGAACGAGATGAACAAACACAATCTTCAGTTAGCAGATCCAGCTTATCATATACTAAATAAAATCGATATACTGGTTGGTGCAGACTTTATTTTTTGAATTGCTTAACCCAGACAGGCTTTCTATCAAAGATCGGATCGTTGCTCAGTCTACCAAACTAGGATGGGTCATATTCGGAAGAACATGCGAAAAAACAGTCACTTCCACATCGTTCACTACGATCATCGGAGAAGAGGATATATCCAAATTATTAGAAAAATTCTGGTTCGTAGAAGAAATTGCGGCAACATCAGCTATGCCTGAATCTGAAGCAATTTGCGAGAGTCATTTTGCGGAAACCCACACACGGAACTCCAATAGTCGGTACTTCGTTAAACTACCATTTAAACCGGAATCGGCAAGCTTGGGATACTTAAAATCAGCAGCAATCAGCCGTTTAAACGCTATGGAACGTAAATTGTCGAAGAATCCTGAACTTCAAGAACAATATACCAGTTTCATAAACTAATATTTATGATTGTTGGGCGAGATAAAATTTACTGAGCCAGCTTGGCAGAAGAGCAGAAAGCTTCTATTTGCCACATCATGCCATAATAAAAGGTGATAGCACAACCACAAAGCTACACGTTGTCTTTGACGCGTCATGCAAATCCGCATCCGGCGTGTCCTTCAACGACAAACTATTAGTGGGCCCCACCATACAGTAGGATCTGGTGTCTATTCTAATGAAGTGCAGGCGAAATACTATTGCATTTTCATCTGATTTAGAGAAGATGTACCGTCAAGTCGAAGTACACCGGAATGATAGAGATCATCAAAGAATCCAATGGAGAAATTCTGCTTCGGAGCCAATTATAGAGTTTCGACTAATCACCTTCACTTATGGTACCTAATATGCTCCATTTTTAGCAGTACGAACGTTACACCAAAACGCTGAGGACCACAAATCAATCTACCCAACAGGTTGTAAAATAGCAAAACACGATTTTTACGTAGATGACTGTCTTTCTGGTGCTGATTCAATCGAAGAAGCAATAACAGCCATCCGGGAATTGTCAGAGATGCTAGCCAAAGGTGGATTCAATCTCCACAAATGGAAGGGCCAAATGGAGAGGCCAATTCACCAGTTGTATTAAATACCATACACATTGCAAGCCGAGAAAAAACTAATCTAGCATTAATGACGGTTGTACTACTATCAAAACGTTAGGATTGCACTGGAATGGACACTTTTTCATACCAAATAAAACTCGTAGAAAAGCAAGTATCATCCAAGCTTGAAATGCTGTCACAGATTGTTCGAATCATTGATCCCTTAGGATGGGTATCACCTGCGATAGTTGTCTTCAAGATACAGAAATTATGGCAACAGAAATTAGGTTGGGATGTTCCTTTTCCTGTACATATCGAACAACAATGGATAGCGAGCAAATTATCTCTGCAAGAATTAGAGGGAATTCAAGCTCCGCGGTTTTTGATTACAACTGGTTCAATAATCAACATTCAACTTCACGGATTTTGCGACGCCTCCGAGCATGCATATGCAGCAGTGATGTATCTCCGCACCGCTGGCAGAAATGGAATTGTGAACTCCAGACTTGTCATGGCAAAAACTAAGGTGGCCCTATTAAAACAAATCTCATTACTAAGGTTGGAGCTTAGCAGTGCGGTGTTGTCGAGCAGAATAATGAAATACACCGAGCGAGCGTTAGAAATCACTAATGTAGAGTACTATGCCTGGAGTGACTCGAAAATCGTTTTATCGTAGTTAGCTGATGTTCCAAGACGATGGAAATGTTTTATTGGAAATAGAACAGCTGAAATTCTAGAGAACATCCCATATGCTGGATAGAATCATGTCGCTTCAAAGGAAAATCCAGCGGACATCGCGTTAAGAGGTGTGACCCCTAAGCAACTACTAGAGTGCAGCGAGTGGTGGAACGGACCTCTATGGTTAGTCAAACCTACAGACAAGTGGCCAAAACAAGTAGAAATTGAGCGAATCCAATTAGAGGAGTGGCATGTGTCACTAACGTCTCACATCGAAGCCAAGTCAAACGTCCTACTTAAAAACATATTCGCACGAATTAGCTCATTCTCTAAAATCCTACGAATTCTGGCTAGGGTTTTGAGATTAAAAAAAATGTATCGACACATAGACACGTTTGACCTACTCAAAAAGGCCGAGAAAGCATGCCTGAAATGGGCACAGCAAGAAGAATTTCAAGTGGATACTTCAGTGTTTAAAACAAAACAAAATAATTGGTACAAACAATCGAATCATTTCCCTATATCCCTTCATCGATAATACAGGTATCCTAAGAATCGCAGGGAGATTAAGCAAATTAGAAGCATCATTCAATATCAGGCATCCAATAATATTGCCTGGAAAACATATACTGAGCGAAGGAATAATCAAAGAAAATCATATTCGGTACTTCCACCCAGTGCACACGGTACTAACCAGCATTCTCCGACAAAAATACTGGTTGATCAACTGCCGGAATACAGTACGAAAATATATTCATACATGTGTGGAATACGTCACAACAATTGATGGGTAACCTGCCGTTAACCCGAATAAAACCGGGTGGTCCGTTTTTGCACACCGGGGTTGACTACGCTGGTCCTGTGTATCTCAAATCAAGAGTCGGTAGAGGTCGTATTCCAATTGTCAAGGGGTACATCTGTCTATTTATTTGCTTTGCCACGAAAGCCGTTCACATCGAACTTTGTAACGATATGACAGCTGAAGCATTCGTTGCAGCTCGGCGATTTGTATCTCGTAGGGGAGTTCCCATCGAGGTTATATCCGACAACGGTACAAATTTCGTGGGAGCTAAGAGAAAACTCAGCGAATTATTTTCTTTCACAGAACAACATAAAGTTTATTGTCAATCCAGCTAGCGCCCCGCATTTTGGAGGTCTGCGGGAGTCTGGGGTCAAATCAGTCAAGTACCGCCTAAATCGAATGACAAAAAATATCATGATGAAAATATCATGGCAGAATGTTCAAGCACGTATGCAAGGTTTCTGGAGGCAGTGGCAACTTAATCACACGTTACAGCAGCGGCGAAAGTGGAGCAAAGAACAAAAAAACCTAAAAATAGGAGATCTTGTACTTTTACTTTTTTACTTTCTTTTTGTTGAATGTTAATTAATTAATGTAATTTCTAATATGCTACCGGTGATTAGACCATTTTAAATGTGTTTTTATTAACACGTAGAAGTATATTAGTATTTACGAACAGTAATTCAACGAAACCGACTAATAGACAAAATTCTATTTATTTAATTATATGATTTTAATATGTTCCGAAGATAGTAGCGTATTAGAAGTTACATGAATTAATTAACATTCAACAAAAACAAAGTAAAAAAATAAAATTTGCTTACACACAGAGCTGTGTGAATATCGTGAAGAAGAAAAATTTGTAAGAGAATTCATCTGTATTAGTATGATTCGCTAGTACTTAACGCACAGCACATTCTGTATATATAGAATTTAAATTGTGGTATAATCAGTCCAGTCGCCGCGGCCCGATGAGAAGATTGATTTTTTCATAATCATAAGCTGATCAGTTCGAAACTGAATTGAATCCTGTTACAATCTTCGTAACATATTAAAATCATAAAAATTAAAGACATATAGTTATTGATTGGCTTAAAAAACATACTTTAAATTGCGCAGCGAGCACTATTTTGTTTAATTCCAAATGAACCAGAAATTTCTGTTGCCAATGGACCGAATGACCAATCAGAAAAAGTTACTATTCTGAATGAAACAGATATTCTTTCAGTTAATTGCATTCCAATTGCTTCTAGAGCCAGACAGAATGTGCAGACATATATTTTAGGAATAAGCAATTTTATCTCGCAAATCAATGCTATGGCCTTATCAGAAACAAGTATTACCAAAATATTGAATCACACCAAAGAACTTGGGGAGAATATAAATCCTATTATAAAATAATAATTAATATTGTTTTTGTTTTATTTGGCACATTAAGCTCAAGAATCTGACAAGTAATGCTTTATTTTAGTATTTACAACAAAATTAAAATTTTAGTACACAATAGATTAATGATGTCGCCATCAACTGTTTAAAGAACAGTTTGTTGCGATATCAATAATCTAAGAATAATTTAATTATTAATTAATTATTAGAATTCAAGATAAGCATAACTAAATTACAAACTATAATGCTAGAACACATATTTTAATGAGTTTTCGAAATAACACAGTTTGAATTTCTATAAGATTCTCGTCTAGCAGTCCATTGTACATAAATTCCAAAGGAAAAACAAATTTTGGAAGTTATTGGCTTGTGCAAATTAAAGCTTTTGTAGAGTTAAATTAATTCCGCCAATGATTTTTAACCAAACTGATTTTCTCTGTAGTTAAACCACTAGATAAATAATAAATATTAATTCTTTTAGCGATAATAAAAGCAATTCATCCAATCAATGATTTATCCTTTCTCAAGGAGCCTACTGAAGGTCAGATTTAAAAGGAAATATTGTCAAATTTGAGTACCATTTTGCTGCATTTGAGAAATTTGAGTATTTGGTTAAAAGGGCTCAAAGTCATGCCATTCAACAAAAAATAAATTGGGGTTATTTTAAGTTAAGGGTCATATAAGTGATAATTAGCTGCTAATGTTGCCTTAATATTTCGTTTAATGGACTAGAAAAATTATTTTTAAAACTATCGCAGTAAAATGTGGTAAAATGTAAAACATTTTTTAATAGGTACTATTCGTTAAACATTCAAAGGATAACCTTGTATAGAGCATTAGGTTCTTCCTAGAAGGTACTAAAAGGTACATTTCTAAATATTTCCAGAGTACATTAACCTCTTGCTTCAAAAGTAAATCCTAACGAAAAGCCGACTTATTCAAAATACCAAACCTTAATCTGGCCACAATATTCAGTCAATCTTGTCACTAAACGACAGAAGCAATAATTTACAACCTTGCTTCATATCCAAAAAGGTTATATACCACTTAACCATAATTTGAATATATGCTTAACATTTAATTATTCCAAATTAAATCCTTCAATTAATTTAGAATTATTTTGTTTAACTTTTAATAGGACCAAAGATTTTAAAAATTTTTTTTTTTGCTTTCAGGATCATTTAATTTTATGTATCCTTTTAAAAAAATAAAATAGAAGACAAAAATCTTGAGCGAAAAAGGTTTAATCATATGTACTTAAAAAAAAGTTTTTCTTTTACCCCAAACTTAACGTAAGTCGATATCATTTAAATTTTTTTTTATGCTAACAATTTCTTCTCATCATATAAAAATAAATATTCAAGATGAAGAACAGAAAGATCATTTCACAATGTACATACATATCAACATTTACAGTTTTTTTTTGTGTATAAATCTTAGACATTTTACAGATATAAATTTTTAGAAAAGTTTATTGTAAACATTTTCTACTTAGATGTATGTGTATAGCATATATACATCTTAAAACCCTCTTAAATGTTTTGTATTATGGAAAATGGGTATTAAGTATAGAGCACCGTATATGTCTACGAAAAATCCTGTATAACTACATATATTTGTATAACTACAACAAGGATCATGGAAAAGAAAAATTATATTTTATTCATTTCATTTCATCTCCTTAAAAATTGAAACTACAACAAACCAAGGTACCATACACAATACATATTACATATAGTGTTTAGATAATATACAGACAGACAGCATTAAAAAATGAAATGGAAAATTTGTGTGCTACATAATATATTGAGAGGAAAATGTACGAGGAAATATTTTTAAAGTATGCTTAAACCACATCTTATGTTATGTGTAGCTACACATAGCACTTATTTATGTAATATGTTGGTAAATAATATCATCTATCATATTCCCATCCAATTTAAACATTTAGTCAGGTATATCGATTTAAAAAATCCTGAACCTAACAAATTTCAAAATGTCATAGATAAAGTGCAAACCGATTAGTCATAAACAAAAAATATATAAAGCAAATTCTCTTCGGATTAAGAAAACCCAATTTTCGTTTATAAATATGGGTATAAAATGTTTTCTTCATCCGCATCCATTTTCATCGAATAACACGGATATGCGTTTCATGAATAATAATATGAATTCGATAAAATATTTGTTTAAATTTTTCATGGTATACCGAGTAAAGTGTTATGGGTAATAAATGGGCTATTTGTTTTTAGTTGGATTATACACAATTACCTGCTTGTTCCAAACTCCTCCGACTAATTCACCCCATTTGCTATTTGTTATTATAATCTATCAACTTGTTCCAAACATATATACGCAAAATAAATGGTGCAGTTATCTTGATATCGATTTTCCGGATGTAACACATTCTCGAATAAATTGCAAAAACAAACTGAAACAACAACAAACACTAGATAAATCTAATCAATCAAATACAGAAGAGAAATGTAACTTTGCAACTTTTTTTTGTGTAACAAATCCTATTAAAAGTTTTTTTCAAAATTAATTTGTTGCTGGTGTTGGCTCTAAATGTGCTGCGTACGCGTATTCTGTATGACAAGTTGACTTTTTTTTTTTTTTTTTTAAGAAGGTATAAGTTGGTTGTTCATTTAAAGGTTGACACCCTCAATTATAACTGAAAATATCAAAATAATCAGGAATAGTATGTATTTGATAAGGAATATAATTGTTATTCATTTAGAAAATAACAAACTTTTTTTGTGATATGTGTATATGTGCAAGAATAAAGTTTATGGATGATTTTGGTTGACTTTATTTTTACCAAATTTTATATAAGAGAATAAGTAATGAGCTTACATTAAACATTCGTATACCTACAAATGAATGGCCTAGTTTATTTTAGCTAAAGGTGTACCAATTAATCATTAGTTGATTAATAGCATCACTAGGTAGTCTTCCACAGTTGATACTAAACAAACACAGCACAGCTGTTTAGCCATCAAAATTGCATCAGCCACCAAAATTGCTAATAATAATTTGCTTCAACAAAAATCGATGAATATGCCTTTTTGTCCGATCATTATGTTCGGATGTAAATTGGATAGTTTACCTGGTTCATTCGACCATTATGAAACTTGTTTCGTGATAATTATTAAAGATTTCAATAGACCAAATATTACAGAAAAAGGCCTCTTCTTCGAATAAAAGTATTATAGTACCTACCTTCTTGGAGAGGAACGGAAATTTTAACATGAGACATATTGAATGACGATGTTGGCGACGCCAAACAACAATAAAAAGAAACTACAAAAATCAAGTTGGCGGGACAACAGAAGTCGAAATGGTCATTGGTCGTCTTTCAATATTAGTGAAATATTGTCATACCTGAAAGAACAACTTTTTTTTTGTTTGTTTAAAAGGGTGGGTGTATGCAGCCCAAAGCACTGCGACCATTGAGGCCTATTGTGCATCCCTAGAGATTCCTATGTAAACTGTAGATCTATATCCTTGATAAACGCCGCTAGTCGGCGTTAGTCCACTGGATTATATACGCATTGAGGAACTTTAATCTTTTTAGGATGATAGCATCGCATGTGAATAGTAGGTATTCCGATGTCTACTTATCGCAGTCGCAGAATCTACACTAGTCCGGAAAGGACCTTCCCATTTTATGTAAACCGCCGTTAAAAGGACCGTGCCCTGTTAAAACCAGGTAAGGGATCTTAGTGATTGGCGGTACATTCTCGGTGCCTCTCCCAGACGTATAATATTATAACTGAATAATTTCTTGGCCTGTCTCATCCCACTGGAGGACTTCCAGATTAATTTCCTATAGTTCTGCCCACAGTCCCCTATACCATCTGACAAATGGGTTTTGGAAAAAGCCATATTAGGACTGGGACCCAGGAAATCTAGGCTTGCTCCCATTTTTGCACATCGGTCTGCTGCCTCATTTCCTCTAATGGTGGAGTGGCCAGGAGACCACAAAAGGGTGACTTATTTACTTTACCCAGTTCTAATAAATTACAGTAGCAGCTCCAGATCAATTTCGAATTGAACACTGATGCTCCAAAGGCTAGCAGATCTGCCAGGCTGTCCGAGATTATATAGATATCGGTCTTCTTATATTTCTTTTTGAGACATTGAAGCACACATACCTCAATAGGAAAGGTTTCAGCCTGAAAAACTGTGGAGGTGCTATTCAGTGGTATGCATAGCTCTAGGTCGGGCCCGACTATCCCTGCACCGGTACCCCCGTCTGTTTTCGACCGATCCGTATACCATTCAGAAGCATGGCGGGGGAGGGAGGAGATAATATTCTCTACCAGTGCCCTATACGGCAAACTAATAGAAAAACTCCTTCGACAGTCTATTGACCTTACCATCAAATTCGATAGTTGGATCAATTCCTCCTTAAAGTTTAATTTGTGTAGGATACTGTTGTGTCCTGGCCTTACAGTTTAAATTTTGGCTATTATTTTTAGGCTCAGAACTCTTGAACCGTCTACTTTTTAATGTGTGGGTGCAGTAGTAAGAGCCCCAGTATTCTCTCAAGGGCAGTTGTTGGACATGTTCTCGTTGCTCCAGTTACACCCACACAGATTAACATCTGGATTTTATCCAGTATTCTTTGTGCACCAGTCTGCTCCGTCTTTGGCCACCACACAAACGCCGCGTAAGAGACCATAGGTCTAATGACGGCCCGGTAGAGCCAAACCAACATTTGTGGGCTTAGTCCCCAAGTAGGACTTAATCTCCTTGTTTGTGATACGATTTAAGTAGGGATTCCATGTCAATTTTTCATTAAGTACGACACCCAGATATTTAACCTCCGTTGACAGTTAAAGAGTTACCCTCCCCCCCAACCCAGGGCTATCAGCGGCAGGCCAATTTCCCTCCGGTTAGTAAAGAGAGTGCAGTTAAGCTTGTGGGGATTTACCGTAAGGCCCACCTCCGTGCAACAATTTACTACCTCTCGGGCTTGTTGCAACCTTTCCCATACTGTATTTGCAAATATGCCCCTAACCATCAAGACTAGGTCATCCGCATAGGTAATGTTCTGGAAGTCTAAATTTCTCAGTCTGGTAAGTAATTGATCCATCACGATCAGCCATAATAAGGGAGAGAGAACACCTCCCAGAAGGCAACCCCTGGTGGCCGCTGTGGTGAGGTTTTGTCTCCAAAAGAGGCCGTAATCCTCCTATTTTCCAACATGTTTATAATCCACCTTACGGTGGAGGGGTCTATACCCATTGCTAGTGATTGCTCCTGAATTACCTCGAAAGAGGTGTTATCAAAAGCTCCCTAGATATCAATGAAGGAGAATAGTAGTAACTCTTTATTCCGAAGCGTATCTTCGATTTCCGATGTCAGCTCGTGTGGGGCCGTTTCAGTTAATTTCCCTGCTTGGAAGGCGTGCTGCCTAGGGCCCAGAGGGTATCTTTGGAGAGTGTTGGATATTATACAAAGTCCCAGAATTTTCTCCATGGTTTTCAGTAAAAATGATGTGAGGCTAATAGGTCTATGAGACCTAATCTCCTCTGAAGATCTTTTTCCCGCTTTTGGGATAAAAATCACCCGAACCTCACTCCAGCATTTTGGTATATATTCCAAGCTGTAGCTGGCTCTGAAGAGTGTAATAAGATAAGGCAGCAAAGTATGCAGTCCTTGATGTATTATTATTATTATTATTATTATTGGGGAGGCCATGCGGGCGATCAGCCACGTCGCACTGCGACCTAAAAGATCTATTGTGCTGGCCTCTGCTTAATTATCCGTCCAGTCAATATTCAGGTTCTTAATGAACCTGACGATACTGCCTCCCGGTACGTGATACATACTATCTGGGCTTATTGCTCTCCCTCCTAGATGTTTACTACAGCATGTAGTTCCGCTAGAAAGACGGTAGCATTGGAGCTCAAGGACCTCGAGAGGGTTGTCCCACTCTCTTATATTCCTACTCCTGCCCCGTATTTCGTTTGATTTTACTCTTACGAGTTGCTCGGAATTACAAATCACCTGTAGGTCACCCAGCTTTACTACAGGAAGGCTAAATAAAACTGGAGGGTGCCTGGTTTCCAGAGTCCGCATATTTTGGGCTGATTAACCTATCAGCCATTCATCTTTCGGCATATGCTGATCCACCTTAGATTAGGGTTTTTTGTCAAGGTTTTCTCCTTTAGCGCCGTACTTTAGCCTGTGCCTAATGGCCAAAAATTTGCCAAGTGGCCTTAGTTACCAGTGGTTGCCACGAGGAGGCAGTACGTACACTTGCGAATTCTGAACAGGTTACCCCTTACACAATTGTACCCATCACGCAGCTACCTAATGACAAGACCAGAACAGCTCACGTGATGCGCACCCTACTGGAAGGTTATGGAGCTGGTAGATTAATCTACTCAACTTTAGTCCCCCCCTCCAATAGTCGCCAAACCACCAGTCCTTGATGTAGAAAAGCGCCCAAAAGATTTGACTGCCCAGCCTTGCCTAACTGTCAGTGTAATTCAGCTAATATAAACACGACCAACCAAATAAAATATTATCAACACAACGAAGAGATCAAATTGGAGACACATTGTCCTGTTTGTAGCGACAATATACATACATAAATTTGAGAAGTGCGCTAAATTTCTCGCTTAGTAACCGGCCACAAAGATGTGAGACTGGTTCAAGATTCTGTATTTTGCAAACGCTGTTTAACAGATTGACATAGATTTATGCAGTGGTGGTCGAGTTTAAAGTGCAGTGTTGACGATTGCTATCGACGATATAACTACTTGTTGTACAATACAAACTCAAATAACAGCAGTCAGGAACCTTCAAATAAGCCGGTAGAGATGTCAGCATAAAATAGCAACAGTAGTGCTGCGTTAGGTGAATATCGACGGTCCACACCAGAGGTATTATTACATACGCGTTTCTGGGCGGAGGTTCACATTTAACATTACTGGGTGACAGTGTAGCTTATACCATAAAGCTACAGCGGGTCCTTGCCAGTTTTATGACGATGAAGAACCAGCTCATAAAAAGCATAAATGCCATCATAAAGAAGAATAGCAAAGTGGATTATATAAGTTTTAATGGAATCAGGCATAGTAAACCGAAAAGATTTTCCATGTGGACTTGATACAGAAAAGGTATTGGGAATATGGTGCGACTCAACAATGTATCATTTCCAGTTTTTACTAAATCAAAATGGAATCAGTGAAGAAATACTGTCGGAATCAAGTCCTTCTATATGTATCATAATGCCCAAATCCGGTCACAAGGGCCTGTTGCAAATTTAATGATTGACATTAAAATATTGATGCACGAAGTTACACTAGCGTTCTACCTTCAATACCAACAAAATCAGTTTAACTACATAATTTCGCAAAATGCTAGTTAATATGGATACGCAGCAATGGCTTATTTTCGAACGGAAACAGCAACAAAAGTACAGCTTTCTTTAGTGGGCGGAAAAACAAAGGTATCCCCGCTCAAAGCTGTGTTCATTCGACGATTGGAGCTTCAGTCCACAGTACTTGCTGTTCATTTGAAGAACACCACAGATGCAGAACATATCATCAAAATCGACAAATAGGTATTTTGGGTTAATTCCACTAGAGTAATTAGTTGAATTCAAGCGAATCATAGAAAGTGTAAGCCGTATGTTGCACTGCGTATTGCGACGTATTGGATTCATATGAAGCATAACAATGGCGGTTGATTTCAACAAAGGAAAAAGCCGACGAATCAACGAAATGGAAAGGTTAAAGTACAATAACATCGAACAGTCGTTGGTTAACAGGACCACAAGATTTACTTCAATATAAAGGAAACTAGCCACGGAAAGTAACATTGAACATTGTTGAACTTACCGAAGAAATCCGACATGTCATGACGCATCAAATTGTAACTCTAAAATTCGTTACCCTACCAGATGTCAATAGGTTTAGTCGATGGGCTTAGGGGAATGTATGTTTTGCAGTAGATCCGCAACACCAGCATAAAATTCGAAGGACTCAATCAGCAAGCGGGGTCATAAAGAAATAAACAATATTTCACAAGATCAAAGCGTGTTTTAAATAGTTCCGGAAATGTACCAACTGCCACCTACCTGATTAGAGGCAAATACTAGGCCGTTTGCTTATATGGGTGTGGACTACTTCGGACCACTGGAGACAACGAACGGCAGTAAAATCGAAAACGATGTGCCTTACGAAATAGCTTACTCATTATGTACGTCTTCAGACATAATGTGCCTCAGAAAATTCACAGCCAGAAGAAGACAACCACTTGAAATATATTCCGATAAGAGAAAAACATTTTGTAGGCTTGAAAAATGACCTAAAAAGGCAAGCCGCGATGCCAAACAGAGAATAATTGCAGAAAGCCTTCAGATGAGCTGTTTTGCTTTATTTTATTCGGGGAACAAAACATATGCTCGACCATTCACTGGTCTTACCTTGAACAGCGATTAAATGGTCGCTGATAAGATCTAGCTTTCAATACAAATAAATGGGAAATCACGCGCAATTACAGTTTTACCTCAATAGATAGCGTTACTTGCATGATTTTCAAATTTTTTCAAATTTTTTTTTCCACAATATATTTAGGTTGTAATGCATTGAGGTTTGAGTAAATTTGAACTCTCGTTTTTTCTACTCATATCGTCGTATTTTTCACATTTGGTCGTACAGGACAGTTTTAATGTGTGATATTTGTTATATTTTAAATATTGCCGCAAAGCCTCGAGAGTAAATTTCTCAAGTCCTAAATATTATTGCCACAAATCTCATAATGATTTACTGTTTGACCTATCGATTGTCTCTGCTCTTTCAGAATAAATTCCAGAGTACTTGTAAGTGGAAGGTTCTAACAGAAAATCATTGTGAAGTTGGTACCAACAATACAGCACATACCTAAGAAAACACTCAGTTGAACTGTCAAGCAAAGCCGAAACCCGTAAAACTTTTATAAGCTTTCTAGAAAATATCCTCACAATAATTATTTTAGATAAATAACTTTGCGGTATCGACTTGGCGTGCCGACAAGACAAATCTGGAATTGGTAAGCGATGTACTAACAAATAAAACACGATAGCGCGGTAACTCCACCAATAAAGAAATAATTTGTAATATCAATTTAATTATAGACCGACAATTGTTTGTTAATCAATTAAACGATTATTTTGTTTGGGTTGGTATAAATAACTCGAGTCAAGGCACTACGAACCGTAGGCGTCAGTGGACGAAAGTTAAACATTACTTCTACCTGACAAAAAATGATGTATACCTCTTCGTAAGTAAATTTGGAATTGCCAAACAATTTAAGCAAATGTCGCTTTATCATTTTGACGGCTGACTCCCGCAATCGACCAAAAATCTGGGGTGGAAGAAAGAAAAAAATGCCACTGCATGCACTGATGTGCCGTAAATCTATTGACTTCTTCTTCTCGCCCAATTGCACCAACGTTTTTTAAACAGCAGTTAATCTCCCGTTAGCTGATACAAAATTAGTCCTATTATCGCTGTAGACATTCGTTGGCTTTCCTCGTCGACTTATGAAACGCTTGAAGCCAATTCGACATGAACCGCCTTTACGGTAAGGCATATAAACACTGCAAAATATACTTTGATATCTTTTACTCCACGATCCTTTTTTGCGCTAATGGAAATCGGACCCGCATAATCAATCCCAGTATTACAGAATGGATTTGATTTAATGGTGCGAACAGAAGGTAAGCCTCCCATTCGTTGTACAACTGCTTTTGCTAAAAATTACGGCATTTGATGCAATTATGCACAACCTTGCGCACTAATTTTTTTCTGGCGGTTATCCAATACTTCTGTCGCGATTGATGTAGAAATAAACTTATGCCTGAATGGAAATTTTAATTATGAATTGCCGTTAATATTAAATAGTTAATTGGATGCGATGATGTAAAATCACAGGATGCTTTTGCTGGACACGACTGCTGGTTTCTCAGATGAATAAGAATTGCCGTGGGCAATTTCTTTCCCTTTTTGGATCTTAGGGATTTCCCTGTACCCGCCTGATAATGGTAACTTCAGCCTCCTCCAGTTCTGAGTTTAAGAACCTCGACAATATTTTATTGTTCTTCGCCTCTGCAAGTTTTACTTTGAATAAACGCATAGTGTAGGCTAAGACTCTTTTGATTCTCACAAGAAGGAAATAAATCATTATGTTACGAGATTCCAATAACTTTTTATCAAAATTATTCGTAGAAATAGATACAGGCCCGAAATTGCCATCTTCTGTTAGAAATTGAGGCCCACGCCACCAAAGCTGGAAATTTTCGCATTGGTTTGATGAAATGGCCATAGAGGCGCAATCGGTCAGGTTGTTTTCAGTTGGAACAGTTAGCCACTAAATATTCGGAACTATTTTATGTATTTCGGAGCGTCGGTCCGAATAATTTTATTTTTGATGAGTTTATTTAGGAAGCGGACTGAACCCTTTTCATCAGCATAGCAAATAACAACGGAACAAGTTTAGTGTAATTGGATGAAAACGCTTGATGGTTATATTTTCGAGTGCTTTCATTTCTTGCTTTGGTTGTAACCATTAAGTAGACGCCAAAGCTCTTGATAAATTATTTTTATGTTGATAGTCACTGGCGCCAGCCAACCTACTGGATCAAATATCCTAACTGACTTGAGGTACCACAATTTACTTTAAATAACTATCCTGGCTTGGGTCTTAATACAGGCCAAGAACTTTGTAATTGCTATTTTTGTTCATGCAAGGTATTATTCCAAGTTTTGTTGGTAAATGCCATAATGTCAGACGAGTTGGAGACCCATTTTCGTAAAATGAAACCACCGGATTCCAGAACAAGTTGGAGGTCATCGGCTGCTTTGCATTTTTTAATGATTCCGCACCGCTCAGTAGATCGTCTTTACGTTGACGTTATCGTTGAATCGGATAGTACTGTTGTAACGATCGGGTAGCCAAATACGATGCTGGACCGGTACCACAAATAACGGTAAGGATCTTGTACTGTTTTACTTATTTCAGTGGGTCATCAGGCCACACTATTCGCCGATAATCGCAGTCATTTTCATTGACAAGCACTTGCCGACACATTTGATTTATATCAGCAGTAATGGCCACCTTGTTACGCCTAAACCTCATGAGAGTTGACATTAGTTCCGACTGAATAGTTGGTCTAATCGCTAAAGAATCATTTAAGGACTGTTTCGTTGTGGTTTTTGCAAAGCCATCAAACGCTACTCTGACCTTCGAAGTGGGACTATCAAGCCGAATGATTGGATGATGAGGCAAATAATAAACTTCATGATTTTGATTTAATGGTGGTTTACATTCTTGCATATGATGTTGTTGTCCATAATCATTAATGAATGCCATATATTCCTGCTTCAATTTGGTGTCATCTTGCAACCGACTTTCAATAGCCTTAAAGCAATAAACCGCTTGTCCCAATGAGTCACCAAGAAATGTTTTTGGATCCCTAGTAAAAGGAAGATGAACCACAAACCGACCATCGTGATTGCGGGTTGTTGTGGATTGGAATAAATTTTCGCAAATTTGGTACTCAGCTGTCTCTGCTTTTCCAACGTTTATTCCCTCCATTTCCCAAAATTGTTGTAGGATTTTGTCTACATTAAAGTTTGCATTACAAACAGTTGACACAATTTGTTGACCTTGATACCCAAAGCCAATAACCCAACCAAATGACATTTCTATATCTTCTAAGTATCTCTTGATACTGAGGATCTGCTGGTGGAACGGTATTTAGTTCATTCTAACTTTTGATTATATTTTTATTAATGCGAGGTAGCTTAGCTTGGAATTTATCAACGATTAGTGCGTCTAATTTAATTTTTGGCTCATTGGAGAAATGTGGCAATATTGACAATGTGACAACGCCAGAAAAACACCAGAAATTGGAAATCTGAAATTCCGACATTTTACATCTGAATATAACTTTATCATTGCCGTTGATAAAAGTTAACTTTGAGTTTCAGATTTTTGGGGGACGGCCACAACTTGCATTGAGTTTATCATAGTGTTGCGTAATGTAACGGTCATTACCCTCTTGGAATCTCCAGATGTTGTGCGCTCGGTATGCTTTTCTTGATTCCGGAAACTATTATTTGACTTAAGAGCTTCATGTTATGATGCATGGTGCTTTTGACGGCACACCAAACAACTTCGTCTTGATGGACAGCTGACGCCGCTATGCCCCGGATACAAGCAATTCAAACACACTTGAGCATTGGTAATCACCTGCTTTCAATTTCTAGCTGAAAGAGATTTGTATTTCTTGCAATCATATAAGTTATGCTCCTGCTGACACAAATAACATTTAACTGAATTCGACCATATACCTTTCGATTTTGTAACTTGATTCCAGTTTGCTTGGCTATCTTGAATGTTTACAACAAATGATTTAGTGGCTTGTTTTTGAGAGATGATTGCTTTATTTGGCGAAATGGTACCTTTTTCCAATGCAGTTGCCCTCCAAGAATTTTAAAAATGAAATGAATGTTGGATCTATTTCATTCACTTTTTCTGGCACCCACTGCTGCCGTCCGTCGTCCAATTTATACAGCAAAATGTGGATCAACCAGCAATCCCTTGCTTCAGCTGATACGCCAAGAAATTCAAGCCTCTAATCATCTCATCTGATGTGTTACAAATGGATCGCAAATGTTTGATAGTCTGCTGTGAGCTTGATGGTTGGTTCATGAACTTCGATAAAAGCTTGGTTACGTATACGTTGCACACTTTGCTCTTTAAATGTGTTTTAAGCAATTAAATTTACGCACGTTATTCAAATTTGAACTGTTGTGAACTGAACTTTCAAATAAATCCTTGGAGGTTAAGAATTGCTTATAATCCCCATAGAAACTAGGCAAATTCAATTGAGGCAATTCGATATCTTCCTTAGGTTTAGCACAAAATCTTTGATCCCTCATTGTTTTTAACATTTCCATTTAATGAAATGTGAATGATTTTACTGTTTCCTTGATTTGTGTTTGCATTGCTTGTAACATGGGACTATTGCCTTGAGCCAACGGTTTCAATTTAGCTTTTAATTTGGTATACCGATAAGTCAATTCGTCCATTTCCCCCATCGCTTAGTCAATTTCAACTAATTTTGAATACATCTGCTCAAATTCCACAAAAGCCTTAACCAACAACTCTGAATGGATACGTATAGTGTACTTCAGCAGATTCATTTTTGGTTAAAATTGCAAACAAATTTTCGATTCTTGTTAGCGAAGCTTTAGCATAACCTCGCTTTTCTTTTAGTTCCTTTAGCACTTCACCCACGATTACCAATAATTAGAGTTATTCAAACTAAACTTAAAAGGTCACTCAGTTATTTATAGATGATGCTGCTCTCATTAACACAACTAAAAATCGATCTAGCGGAACAGATAGTGAATAAAGACGAACCGAATAGTAGTTTTGAACGCTGGGATAAACTTACTACTGTATAAATAATAAGCTGCCCTAGTACTAAATCAATATTTTTAATATTCTTTCAGATTAGATAAATTTAGAAAAACATTTCAGATGTATTTATATTACCCGCTGATTTGATTTAGGGATGTTAAATAAACATTTTTTTACAGAAATTTTTGTTTAGACATTTTAAAAACTGTTGATTTCAAAATTCCATAAATTAAAACTGAAATCTTGAGAATTCAGATTAAAATTGAAAATTACATGGCCAGACTTTTAATAAAGAACAAAATGTTCTATACACTTCTAACCTATCATTAGAACAAAAATAAAATTTAAAAGTGTTTTGAAAAGAGTTGTTTGCCTATTTTGGATATGTTAAAGTAATTACCGTAAGAAACACCTCAATTTTTTTTCGACAACACAACAAAAAGCAGTAAACATAAAAACACTTCTCAAACAGAACAGTTTAGTTCTGAAAAATCTTCAAATTAAAAAAAAATGCCCTTGAAATGAGATTGGTAAGGATCAATTCAGGACAAATTGATTTAAAAATTATTTTTTTCATCAAGCTTTATCCCAAAAAATTATAAAATGGTTTATTTTGATACCAAAATTTAATTTGAAAAGAACTGTCTCTTATTTAACGCTTTTAATCCGTATCTATACCCCAAAAAAATCCGAATTTTCTAATTAATTTTATTTCCAAGAAGTATACATACATACATAGAGAAGACTAACTATACATTATCCTTTCTATTATCCCTTTTAAACATATTTCTGCTGTGCGACGAATATTGCTAATTGAATTTAATTTTTATGACTTTCTCTAAGTCGATCCAGATTTATTTATGATTTTCGTTTTCAGTTTTCTCAACCATAATGTTATAAGGATACATAATAGAATACAATAAGGATAAAATATATTGTACACAAAATTTTATTTGGGCCCATGAATTATCATAATCAGTTAAATAATAAAGTAAATACATATATATTCGATGTGCCTACCATATATAAGAAGTAGATGAGTGTATATAGGGAATAAAATATTTTCTAAATTCCATTTGATAACCATTCACAAAATTTTGGTGTTCTGTGTGGCCGCAAAAAAAAAATGGGAAGTATCCGAATATAAATAACAAAAAATGTATAACGATACGTATTTATATATTAAGATGATGATGGTATTGAAATCGATAAAATTTCTTATTTTCAATAAAAAAAATAAAATAAAAATAAAAGAATGCTGGAAAACCCAATGAAAAACTTTAATACACGAGATAAGAATGTGTAACAAAAAACTGAAAATGGTAATAATTTTATTGATCTTATGATAACGATTTGAAACCGTTTCTTTTTATTTATTTTTTTCGTTGTTTAGTTCTCCTTCAATTCTCATCATTTGGCCATTTATCGAATTGTGATAGAGAAATCAAAAAAAATTATCATCATCATCAGTTTTTCAATTTTATTTTTATCGACTTTCTGCTAAATAAGGAAGAAATAAAAATTATTGTTTTGGGATTTTCATTTTAACTTCAGCAAAGAATAAAACATTTTCCAACCAACTTTATCTTCTTGTGCATATATGTATGTACGAATGTAATAATGTAACATTTATATATTATACGTTATCAATAGGAAATTTGTCTTTTGACTTCCTGTTTTATTTATTATTTTTATACTTGATGTAAAATGTTGTCGGAGATACAGTAAATTTTGTATTATGATATGTCAAAAACGTTTATAAATTGAATATGGATTTGGATATATGTAGCGTAGTAAAATGTAAAGGACATAAGACCAGCAGCTAGAAACATAAAAAAAAATTCAGTTCATAGAAAAGGGGTTGAATTTATGCGATTTTGTATGTTTATGTTGCGAAATTTGCATACTGATTTCATCGTGGCGCCATGTAGAGCAGTATGAAAACATTTTTGTAAAGATTTTGATCTGTGTTTGGGGGAATGATTTTAATGGAATAACGGCACTGTTCTCATTATATGAAATTACAATGCTAATTGGAATATAACCAAGCGAAAATTTGGTTGTTCAGGAAATGCTAAATAAATCCAGCAATAGATAGTACAAAGCATCGTTCGATGTTGAGTAGACATTTTTTTCGTTTTTTATGCTAATGTCAATTTGATTATAATTTTATATACAATTTGTAATTTAAATTAAGAAAACTATTTTATAAAAATTTAGAATGAAACTGTTAACTAGATTAACGTCTACATAGGTACTACTCTTATCTTCATTTTCAACAGAAATATGCCCTTATGAAACATTGCGATGTTTGCTTTCATTCTTTTAAATGTATCTAGAAATTAATTAACAATTAAATACAAAAATAAAACGTGATGTGTATTGCCATAAATTTGATTTAAGATTTCACAACTAATTTATCAATCTTAAGATTAACCGACAAATAGAAGCAGAACAGATAAATCAAAAATCGAGGTAGTATACACAATTTTCCTGTTCCTCAATGTGCAATAGATGTTAAATCATTCTTAGGTTTATTCCCTATTTCTCTGGGGTAGCTAATTCTTAGATGAATCTATCAAAAAACGAGAAATATTTAACTATGCCATCATGTGTCAAAATACATTTGATAAGGCAGGGAAATATTAATTATTCTTCGGGTACTTCAAACTCCAATTCATACCATACAACCATACAAGTTTCATACAATAACGAATGTTTTTACGTGTTAAAAATGACGGGTTTTCTGCCTACATTTTTTTTATCATTTGAAAAAAACTGCGGCAGAATCACATCGAATGCCTGTCGAAACGGTGAGCAAGCTCTTGGTAAATCATTGTTGGATGAGGATGACGCTCAAACGCAAAAATCACCCGCGGATCAATTGAATCAGTCACGATAAGCCGTTTACATACGTTTAAAATCCATGGGAAAGATCCAAAAGCTACGAAAATGGGTTCCGCATAAGCTGAATGAAAGACAACATGAAAATCGAAAAACCACTTGCGAAATGTTGCTCGCCAGATACAAAAGAAAGTTATTTCTCCATCGAGTTGTAACTGGCGATGAAAAATGAATCTATATAGAGAATCCAAAGTGCACAAAGTCTTGGGTTGATCCAGGACAACCATCCAAATCGACTGCAAGGCCAAATCGCTTCGGACGGAAGACATTGCTCTGTATTTGGTGTGATCAGAAGAGTGTGATTTATTTTGAGCTGCTGAAACCTTGTGAAACCGTAAATAATAAACGCTACCAACAACAAATGATCAATTTGAATCGAATAATGCACAATCATACACAGCAAAACCGGTCAAGGAAACGTTGAAAACACTTAATTGGGAAATATTTTCACATGCGGTTTACTCGCCAGACTTGGCTCTGTCCGATTATTACTTATTTGCATAGATGAGTGGGCCGGGGCTTGCTGAGAAGATTCCACTTCCCACCAGACTGTACGAAAATGGCTCGATAACTGGTTTTCCTCAAAAGCATTGACAGAAACATGGGAGAAATGTATAACTAATAATGGGCAATACTTTGAATAAAATAATCTTAGCCAGTACCATAAGATGAACGTGTACTTTTTACTAAAAAATTCCGTTTTCATATTTACACACCTGGTATTAATACGGCTTTGTTCCTTAAAGTATTCTACACCTCGTCTTGCACGTTGGAAAATTATCAACGAATATAATTATACCATAATCCATAACTAAATATATTGTCTGTGTTATAGTTACTCGTTCTAATTCAAGCAGACCAGAAGCATAAACTGACAATAAAATAATTTCAAGTTACCGTACAGATCCTTCTACATCAAATTTTTTAAATGTACTCCAAGATTTGGATTCAGGATGCTATAGCATATTTAATTACGGAATATGACAAAACGGCATATGGTACAATACGGCATAATTTAAAATAACATATGGTACACTACCGCATAAAGTAAACTATGGCATATTTCAAAACGGCATTTGGCCGACTAGGGCATATGGTGGGCTGTGGCATATTTCAAAATGGCATATTTCAAAATGGAATAACATATGGTACACTACGGCCTATGAACACTAGAGCATATTTAAAAAAGGCGAGTGATTTTACACCCTTCATTAAAAATTGAATAAGGATCAGAATCAAACTTCATACTTGTTTATAAATTTAATTTGCTTAACTAATTCATTAGAACGAAGTTGGAAAAGCCCAACATTAGAAATTCACGTTTGTTTTTATTTCTAAAATAATACTCGGGTAATAAATAAAGTTTGCTTCTAGTGGGTGTTTCTGTTGTACTTCAACCGGTTTTTTTTTTTTTTTTTGAATAACCACAAAACTGGAAGCGATTACTATCTGAAAATATAAGTGCAAAGAAACTTTTGCTAAACTACATTTTTTTGGTAAAAAAACCAACAAAAGTTAAAATTATAATCTGGATTTCTCCACATATCTTCCTATCCTAATAGATTTACATACAAATTTATTTCCATTAGAAAAATTAATTTAATTTTATTAAGTGAATGGAAATTCTGTTCAGCGAAAGAAAATTCTGATAACTGAAGAAAAATTTCAATAAGTGAAGGAACATTTGAGTAAGAAAAGGATAATTCTACTAATTAAAGAAAAGTTCTGTTAGATGAAGTTTAAACAATCCGTTTAAAATCATTTAGGTGCAGAAAAATTCTATTAAGGAAATGAATTTCGGCATAATCGGTTAAGAAATAGCCAAGTTTCAGATTAATTTAATTAATTCTTTAAAAATATTTTCAATAAATAAAAATATACCACAAAAGGCTCGAAAGGCTTTTATACATATTTTTACTTTAAAAATTAAATTTAAATAAATATTAAAAATTACAGATATTAAGCACTTCCTGATTGTATCTTCCTCAAGAATATTTTAATTTCCGATGGGAGAATAAATTTAATTTCATCAAGTGAAGGAAAATTATATTAAGCGAAATAAAATTCCAATAGGTAAACAAGGGCAATTTTAGTAAGTTTAAGGTATTTTTTGGACATTATTAGTTGTTGATTTTAAAATCCCATTTTCATTACATTTGTCGAATTCCATCATAATCGCTTAAGAAATGGCCAAGTACCATCAAAATTGGCCATATTCCAGATTTTCATAAAAAATTCTTTTAAAAATCTTATTTCCATCGTATATGTCGAATTCCATCATAATCGGTTAATAAAAGGCAAGTGCCATTAAAATTGGCCATATGCTAAAATTTGATCAGTTTTAGAATCCCATTTCAATTGTGAAACTTTACTGGAATCTACTGTGTTCTATTCCAGAACTAGCGAATTAAAATATACAGCAAACGTACGAAAAAACAACGTGAAAAAAAAATTACCAGAACACCGAATCAGGTGTTGTACTTCAAGTGGTATTTTATTTATTTATAATTTTAATGTGTAAGCTACAACTAATTTTCTACTACTTAACATAAACATAATTATGCATGCTTTAAGTAATTTATCAAATTAAATTTAACGAAACCTACTTAACGAAACATAGCAAACTTTACACACTGAACTCAAAAAGCCCAAAGCTCATTTTATTTAGTACATCCAATTTTCAAAATTAAATTGTTTCTTGTGGTACAAATTTTAACAATGTACATAAATAATTTCATTGTATGCAACCAATTCAACTGACTAATATATTTGTATACATGAAATGTTAATTTTAATTCTAATAAGAAATTATTTTAATAAAAATTCAATTTTAGAAATCTAGTTAGATGAACAACAATATTTAAAAACCCTAAACCATTATACAATATAAGATAAGTATCCATTTGTATTTAATTCCATCGTATACCTTTTTCCATAGCGTACTACCGAAATAAGCCATTTAGAAATAATCAATAACATATTCTGTACCATAGATTTAGTATGTCATTTTGAAACCCGCCATATTGAAATATACCATAGTGTACCTTTTGTCATATTTTAATATTCCATTTTGAAACATTCCTTTTTGAAATATGCCATGTTGAACGGATCGCGTTTTATTTAATAACGTTTCGTCCCTGGAAAATTGTTCTATCTAAATTGGAAGGTTCCTTAAAACAGGGCTCAATAACAGATTAAAATAATTTAAAAGCGTTTAAACCTTTTAGTCTTCTTTGGAAATGAAGCACTAATCTTTAGATCAACGTTTAAGACAAAATTTGTTTAACTATTAATAAGATGTATGTTAACGTACCAAATTAGAATGTTGAAAGATAACCTGACTATTAAAAATAAATTAACGTTTTTTATTAAAATAAGTAAATTTCACAAACTGTAAACTACTCCAAAATATTCACAGAAGTTCAACCTTCCGTATAACTTTTGTCTTTATGGGGGAGATATGATGCACGTAGGGCTCGAAATTTAGGGTATCGGCTATCCAGGTACACGGATTATTTCTCGCAATTTTTAACTTCCCAAATACTTGGGTAATTGCTTCGGGTATCGCGAAAAAAATTCATGAGAACCCTGCGAACTTTCCGTTATTTATCTCCAATTTATAAAATATCAGAGCCCTCTCCGTGTCAAAGCACGTAGAAATTCGGGAAGGCAAAAATGTGCAACTTATTCTAGATTGCCAATCTAAAATCAATTAAGTTAAGTAAGCAAATTTCTTTTTCACATTTATTGGTACTTAGCAAAAATATTTTTTTGAATTAGTCTAACAATAAAAAAAAAATACTGATTCAGTGATTTTTAGGCCACCAAATTTGGTATAAGAATAGCCGAAAATCACTGAATGGGGAAATCGACACCAATTTAATATTTACATATTAACCAAACCAGAATAAATATTTCTCGTTGTTTTTTTAATTAATCTTCAATAAATTATGAGTGGCTAAGGCCAACGTACTAGCCCGCTCATACTGGACAAATAATCCATTCTTCCGTTGGTCACTATATACAGGTCAAACATTTCATTCCCTCATACCATTTCTGTTCTCAATCACTGCTGCGGGTGTAGAGATGAGGAGACAATTTCTTAATAAGGTTGGGCTAAGGCAACTCAGCAGCCTATATTAGGCATATTTATGAATCGCTTATGCTAGCGCTACAAGAATTAAGCAAAAAAACGCGACACTAATAACAGCTGAAGGCACCGTATATAATGGTATTTAAAAAGGTAAATGAGAGTAATACACCTCTTTCTCAAGACTGTTCATAAATATTAAGAGCGAAGTTTTTTTGAGCGATTTTTTTCCTTTATACCCCTATTTTCAGTATAGGTTGAATATCAAATATTTTTTCCTTATACTCCTATTTTTAGAATAAATTCAGCGTCAAGTGGGAATAATTTCATTATTACTATATTTGCATCATGGCAGTTATCCAAAAAAAATCAAATAGTTAAATTTCGCACCTAAAATTTCTACAAAATAGTTAACATAGTAGTCAGAATTTATTATGCTAGGTCTCGAGACAAAACAACTGACTCAACAACTTTTTCTGACGTAGAGCTTGCAGAAACAACTGGATATAATGAGGTACAGTGCTGTCTTATATCATAAAAAAACATAAAGCCCTACGATAAAATAGAAGATTTAAACGTCGAGCAAGGAGATAAGTGGATTTAATTTTTGGATAATTTACAAGAAGGACTTCTTACTGTAATAAACCGTACAACAACGGTTTGTGAATGGATGTTTTCAGTAGCGGGAAATATAATTACAAAATTCGCAATTACTTAACCGTTTCTACACTTACTACACTTAATAGCTTCTTATTTTAGAAAATAGAAGTGAATTGTATAACTCTTGAACTAACCTCCTGAACAACTAGTAAAACATGTTTTGCCTACTTTTTTTAGGGTACCTTTTACGAGTACATTTTCAATCATTTTCATCCTCATCTTGTGAAACACAAAATTAAGTTTCCAGTTATTTATTTCGTCGAGGCCACAGCACTCGTATGACCTTAAAGGTTAGTGAACTATGTGTACTTCTGGGTATAATAGTTAATGCCCTATATCGAAATGGCGCACGAATTAATTAGCCATGTGGCTGTGGGGCCGGCTGTCGGGTATGAGAGCAATTTCCTGCTTTATTGTAGAAAGTTTTCAATGCTCGTGTTACACCACAAATTATACAAAATGGATGTAAAACTTGCTGTTTTTTTCCTTGGATTTATTTTGTAAATTTTCCCAACCTCTAAACTATCCAATGAAGTCTACACACTCAATATCAAAATGGTAATAGTAATACAAACCAAATAAAGTATACTAAAGAGTGATGCAATGAGAGTTCTTAAACCACTAAATGTTGACGACTGTATACTTGGAGAAGAAGTTGTGATTACAATTGGAGAACAGACGAAAACCTTATTATTGTTAATCCCCAAATAATCGCATCGAAAATTATTTCGATTGGCCAGTTATACCAACAAAAATTGGGGGCCTATTCTCGAACATATAAATGGTGTCACAATATTCTGAAATTTGTCAATATTGTGAATTTCGTATCCTGTAACAACAAAGTAGTGTATAATGTTAAACAATATTCTGAATCCGCCAATACCAATATAGTTACTGTCGAAACCACAATAATGCGTTTATATTGCTTTTTCGTTTGTTGCATACTCATAACCGAACTTTGGTTTTAAAGTTAGCAGTTTTAAAGGAATCTACTAAAAATTATATTTTAATCTACTACAAATAAGAAATACAATGTACACTTGTGTACGAGAATGATATTTTCACGTAAAATTGTGTAAAATTTTTGTTAAATTGGCATAATTGTCAATAGAGAATTATTTGTTTGGGAATAGGCCCCTGATAGTCAACCAATAAAAGCAAACAAAAAAAAAATTTCATAACTTCTCCAATAAGGATAGAAACTGTTAAAAAAGAAGTTAAGAAAAAAACTACTAAAAAAAAATCAATTATTGCAAAAGGAAAATCGTAAAACTGAAAGAATCGAAAAACTAAAAAAAAAGAATAAATTATATTAAAAGCTTCCCCAAAAAAAAAAAAATATTTAAATAAAACAAAACTCTTAAATCAAGGATGAATTTAAAACAAATTTAAAGTCTAGAGGATATCTGGGTGTCGTACTTGATCAGAAATTGACTTGGAATCCCCACTTAAATCATATCACAAACAAGGAGAATAAGGCCTACTTCACCTGCCAAAGAATGATTGGCAAAACGTGGGGACTGAGCTTACAAATGTCGGTTTGGCTCTACCGGGCCGTCATTAGACTTATGATCTCTTACGCGGCGTAAGTGTGTTTGCCAAAGACGGAGCAGACTGGTGCACGGAGAATACTGGACAAGATCCAGATGTTAATCTGTGTGGGCGCAACTGGAGCAATGAGGACTTGTCCAACAGCTGCCCTTGAGAGAATACTGGGGCTCTCACCTCTGCACCTACACATTAAAAAATTATCCGGTTCAAGAGGTCTGAGCCTAAGAATTATCGCCAAAATTAAAACTGTAAGGCCAGGACACAACAGTGTCCTACATTCTCAAAAGTAAATATATAAGAAGACCGAGATCTATATAATCTCGGACAGCCAGGCAGCTCTGGTAGCCTTAGGAGCTTCAGTGTTCAACTCGAAATTGATCTGGAGCTGCTACTGTAATTTATTAGAACTGGGTAAAGCAAATGAGGCAGCAGACTGATATGCAAAAATAGGAGCCAGCCGTGATTTCCTGGGTCGCAGTCCTAGTATTGTTTTTTCCAAAACCCATTTGGCAGATGGAATAAGGGACTGGAAGCAGAACTATAACAAATTAAGCCGGGAGTCCTCCATTGGGATGAGACAGGCAAAGAAATTATTCCCTTATAATATTATACGTCTGGGAGAAGCACCGAGGATGGACCGCCAATCCCTTAGATCCCTTACCTGGTTTTTAACCGGGCACGGCCCATTTAACGGCTATCTACATAAAATGGGAAAGTCCCTTATGGACAAGTGCAGATTCTGCGACTGCGGCAAGGAGACATCGGAACACCTACTATACATTTCACGTAGGAATCTCTTGGGATGCACAATTGGCTTTAATGGTCGCAGTGCTCTGGGCTACATACACCCACCATTTAAAAAAAAAAAAGTCTAGAGGAACTGCAAACAAATTACAGGATAGTACCTGCAGCAGTGCGAGCGCCCAAATGTTTAATAATGGTAAACTTTCAGCTAGCTTTTAAAAACTTCTTCTTTCTTTTTACAGAAGGTGATATCTTGGATCCGGCAATTAACAATAATGGTGAAGCGCACGACCAGGATTCTCATGATATAGATCCATTTTCTGAAGTAGCATTAGAGCCAAGTAATGTTGAAAGACTTTCTTATAATGTATATAATTTAATAGTATAACCATCTCATGCCGAAAGTCCTGGTTTAGAAAAAGAAGAAGGCGACATTACAAAAAATCAATACGTTGGGCAAAATAAATTTGCTGAAGGCACAATGTGCTATAGATGCAGCTTTGCTTTTTCCAAAACCCAAACATTTGATAACGTTGGAATCAAACTCAATACATGTGTGAGGGAGTTTCCAGAAAAGTGCATACAAGTTTTAAAATTGTAACTACTTGCAATGTTTGTATGTTCGAAATGTAAAATTCAAAGCGATGAGCTCTAAAGCAACTTATAAGTAGCTTGATGTAATATAGCGATGAGCTTTCAAAAAACAAATAGTTTCAGAGATATATTGTGATATAAATTAGGTTTTGATATTTTTTATTTAATTTCATAACCTAATGAGATTATTTAAGAATAATTTTTACATTTTATCGCAAAAAAGGAATTACAAACTGAAAAAGGGAATAAGCTGTATTATTTTGTATTTTACTCAGAAATAATATGGTATCTAGTAATTGCGATGTCGATTATTAAAATTATTAATATTGAAACCAATAACATTTGATAAATAATGTTCAAAAATGAATTATTGCCGAATTTTTTTTTTTTTTTTTCTAAATTATAAAGGGAGATAAAGGGAGAATCTTTATCGAGAAAAGCAATAATGTGCTTCATTTTTAAATCATCAAAAAGATAAAGTCGTTGCGCTTTATTACCTAAAAATATTGAAATATCACCACTAAGCTTTTCTTCGACGGTTGCTGTCTTAAATTTACTCGCTCGTGTGTAAATTTTAAAACGATAGCAAAAAAAATTAATGTCAAAGTCAATAGTTGGCAAAATTACCATAATAACCGCCAAATATGTTTGGGTCTTTTTTCACTTTTGTATTTAGAACGAGAACATTCGCCAAAACTTTTATAATTTTATCTTTAAATGTAGTAATGCGTCAATCTTTCTCTTCAGTTTTATTTAGCCTCCTTTGAAGGACCAGCTAGTAAAACACTATATTCACATACCCAAAACCCAATGAAAGCAAAATTTTTCTTGACACCACCGGAAGTCGAACTCGGGACACCCAACTCACCCACAGTACCACCTAAGGCGAAAAAATTTAAAATAAAGAATTGTCCAAAATCTGCTTATCACAGTTTTGTGGGATTTGGTTTTGGGTGATTATTCATGTATGTGTATGGTCTCATAAATAGGGAGACCCATTTTCATTGATAAAAATAAATAAATTTCACACGAATGGTTTAACAGTTGTCTTTGGCATTAGATTTTGGCATGCTTAAGATTTTCCAAAAAATAGTTCAACGGGAATAGGTTTGCCACATACCGACACGATTTTGAGCTGTCCCGGATAAAATATTTTGCGAAAATTCTCTCTAAAATATTGTTACTAGAGTTTTTCAAAATTGTTCATGATTATTCGTTAGACGCATTTAGTTACCGTAAAATAAGACCTGGGGCACTAATAGCCCAAAAAAATTGAGAGCTAATTTCGTGTAAAATTAAAGAAATGAATATTGCAGTTTTGTCTATTTCCCAATGATTTTTTTGTTATTATTGTATTCTTGGCTTCAAATTTTGCGATAATCAAGTTAATTGTGATTTACAGTACTTTATATGCTATAACCAATATAATGCTACTATATACAACAATAATTAAGCAACATTACTGAATATTATTACCTGTAACCTAAATTTACTATACGAGTAGAAGGCGAATAACAATCGTGAAACCAATTATAAGAAGATAATAAGACATTAATGCTGAAATCATATTATAGATTGGTTTCACTAGAGCCTCGAAATTTGTGTTCTGTGATTTTTAGTTAAATATGTAATTTCAATGGGTATAATTTCAAGGTTATCAATGGCAGACTTTAACAACACTAAACTAGAATTGATCGCATAGAAGATTTTGAGAACTAGATAGAGATCATGGGTGATGAAGCAAGACTAGAGCGGTAAACTTTTGTTTATACGCTTATAATACCTTAAAGAATATATCTACAAAGTTTGGAGTCTGTATAGGAATTTTATAATGCCAAAATGGTACAATGCCGATACACCTGGAGTAATCTCGGTTAAACAAAATTCGGACGATTCGACCCAGTTTAGAAGAATCAAAGCTTTAATTTTACAACATTTGCGGAAACAGCGATTTACCTTCTTATTCTAAAAGTAAAAACAACTTGAAAAGGTTCAACTTTATTAGCTGAATGGACCCTAATTAGCTTATTATTACAGATATTGCAAGATTTTCGAAAGTTTTAGAAATTTCTAAGAATTTTTCTTCTTCATGGTATTACAAATTATTAAATTTTTGCCAGTATTTTAAGAATCTATTAACCTTTTGAATATTTTCTGATTATTAGACAATTTAAGGTATAATTTCTTATTGGTAGAATTTATGTACCTAGATCAGCCCATGTAAATCCTCTATTCCACGGTTCGGTTTTAAACAAATTATCATTAATTATGTTTTTTAAGTATTGTGGCGTGATTCCTCCATCGGAATGAAGTAACCATATAATCTGTTTACCGACTTTATATTGCATAAAAGTGAGATTTAACCAGTTTAATTAATTTTTTTAATTAATCTTAGAAAAGCCGGTCGGATTCATAAATTTAACATAACAATTGTTTAGCTTATGTGAGTTTATGGTAACAGGCCAAGGCTACTGAACTTAGTTAGATTTTAGCCATGTTGGCCAATGTTGGCTGTTTAGAGAATTCGGGAGACGTTTTCACCCATTCGTTTCTGTGTAAAACAGAAACAAATTTTCGTTTCGTTTTGTGATTTTATACAATATTTGTAGACTATCCTAATGTTACATGTTTAGGTTCTGACTTCAAGCAGATTTCTATCTCTCTCCTCCTGCTGACCCTTTATTATGGGATAGAGATTGTTTTATTTGATGCGTCTTCGGGTGACATTTTATTCTGTAGTGGTCGTCTCTATATCTTTGCATTTTCTATATTGTAATTTACGATTCAGGCTCAAATGTTCCTCAAATAACTTTGCCAAATTTTGAATTGATATTGGCCGCATTGCGTGATACTAAGTCGTCCAGATCAGAAAAAATTTTGCATTGGAAACAACCATACAAATTTAACTTATTTTGGTTTTGGATCAACATTTTGGTATGACTAGTTATTTGCATTGCTAATCGTTTCTCGAAACACAGCCTTATTGGGCTCTATTGATCGACACATTTAATAATAACGATTTAAATAAACAGATCCTTACGGTGTCAAATACAAAATTTTACAGTTTTATTCTAAATATGAAGTTTACCGATGTCTTTCGTCAGGCTGACCATAAAAGCTTCGAGCTAACTTAAATCATTTTCACAAAGCTATTTTTTACTAATGGAGAACTATTTCGGCTAAAACTTCTCAATTGAGTCCAGAAATAAAACTGCAAGACAATTTCTGAATTTTTTAAACCATGCCATAGAGACAAGGTGAATTCACGTCGCGTAAAATACTTCTTAATTCGAGGCTAAATAACTATAATAAATGTTGCCTTCCTTTATTGGTAATAACTGCCAAAATTAACTTGAAAACATATTTTTTAATAGTATTAAGACATCAAATTTCTGAAAGTGGAATCATCTTAAATTTTCATAAATTCTAAAAATTTGCTTTTTGAAAATGAATACTAATAATTCCAAATTCAACAAAAGCGTTGACCACCTTTTGCAAATTTATAGGTATATGCCTTTGCCCATTGCATGAATCTACCTTGCTAGACCTAAATAAACAACAAAAATCGCTAATAAATAAGAATATATTTGCTGTTGTTAAAATTAGAAATACTATTAGGGAAGCCTTTAAAAAATTGTATATCAACTCGAATTGACAATTTTGTGTTTATCGAGAGTGAATTTAAAATTTATAAATACGAATTGAAAAAAAAAATCTTGAGATTTTGAAAATGGTCGCAATTTGTAATACATACCCACTTCGTCGAACAAACATTCCAATGTGGGGTGCTTACCTGAAATTATATTAAAATAAATTAATTAAGATTTGGATTATATGTTATTGACAATGATCCTAAATGTAATTTAATATCCCAAATTTAGCACAAACCTCAAACAAAAATAACAAAGAAACATAAAATTTAAAGTTAATTTTAAAGAAAAACTCATTAACCCTGTTCTACCTACAGATATAAACCTCGAAAATTCGGAGAAATTAATTTCACCCGTGTCAATTTTTGTTACATGAGTTATAGTTAAAACATAATTTTAAATATGTAACAAGTATCACCCATGACATTATATACAAAGTGCGAGCGTTCATACTCCTCCAACCCTTTTGCTATATCTGCAGCCATAACAACCAAAATAATTTCGATAAATTATTAGAATGTTCTCTGAACTGTCTCGCCTTTATAATTTTTTATTTTTTGTTATCTAAAAACAGATAAAAATATCGAATTCTTTTGTAAAAAAAGTTTAATAATGTATGAAAATATAACAAACGAAAATTATTACAAAAGAATTTTCAATTTAAAATTATTAAAGTGGAAATTTTTCATCGTTAAAAATTGTTTAAGTTTTACCATAGCGCGCGCACATCGAAGACTTTTATTATTTGGCTGTTTTCGTTTGCCGAAAAATTACAAACACAACAACAAAACGAAAATACCTCATAAAATATTTATATCACAATTTTTCCCTATTATTTCCTTCAATAATAATAAACAACAACACGAAATTCGGGTAAGGCTTTTCGAAACTAGAACATCACAATACACATGTATAAAATATAGAATAACAACGAGCATAACAAACGGGAATACAAAAACAGGAAGAAATATGAAAATGTAAAAGTGAAAATGAAAGAAAGTAACGGAAAATCTTAATTTTCTTATTCGTGTTTTTCTTCTTTTTCTTTAATTTTTTATTTTTTTGCTTTACATTCATTGCATTATTTATTAGAAGTATCTGCTCGTAATAATATATTTGATACATAATATTGTGATGCTGATTCTTATTTACTTTAGTTCTTTCATTTTCAATTTCCTTCCAACAAAAACAAGAAAAAAAAACCATAAGTGAAACACGATCATTTCATTTATTTTTGTCTCTAAAAGATTAAAAGGACTTTAGGTTTTGATCCCCTTCATAATATACTTCCATTCGTTCTGCTGGAGCCGAAATATTGTTTTTGTTTTTGGAAAATTGAATTAAGTGTTTGGAAAAATAATATTTTTATTAATAGTAACAGATTATTGAACAGGATTGCTGATTGATAAACAGAAAATGTTATTTCAAATTATAGAGAAATTTGTAATAAAACGGGGCAAAAGTCGATCGATGACTTATCAAATACTATGCAATTATAATTGAACGCTAAATCTGAGTTTTTCGATATTAATAACATTGTTACTTTAAAACTACTGCAAAAATGAGTACAATTTTAATGGGTATGTTTAACCAACCTATTTATGAGACATTTATATTAAAATAGAATAATAAACTACCTCACCAAAATACAAACATAAGCTCAGGACAAGCAGCAAAGGGTAACCGATTGTTCTTCAGACCGTTAAGAAACTAATCAGTCTTATTAGGAATAGAACATTTGTTGTGTATCACAGTTTGGTTTAGTTGGGCGTCCATGAATTTTAAAATAAAATGTAGGGAATTAAAACACCAGATTGAACTTTTCAGATGACATTTTAGTTTTAAGATTTATTTAAGTATAGTTTATAATTTCTATTTGTAAATTTTAAGTTTAATTTATTTTTAGGAAAATGACTCGCACTCGCTTATTATCACTCTATCGAGTCTCCGCTTCTGTCTCACTTTCTGTTTTTCAACCGCGGCTTATTAGTCCGTTTATATAGCGCCATAGTTACCAGGGTGGTCAATCCGGTAATTATTATTTGCTTTAAGTACTGCACTCACCAATTGATTTTAGAGCCTTTCCCAACCGTATTATTTTTTTTTTGGTTGTTCAATATACAATAGTTTTCCCATAGGCCTTAAAAATATTAAAGGCTTTCATCTTACCAAAATTTGAAATTACCTTTGATAAAACGAATGTAAAGCCCTATCTCAGTCTTTTAAAAATAAAAAGAATAATTTAAATTAACGAGCGAACACGAAAACGAAGAAAATTTACGACAAACAAGTATTTATACGTTTTCAATGTTTGGTTCAAATGTTGCGTAAACTACTTGCCTAGTATTTGGTAGGGCAAATAGTTTTGTGGCAATGGACTGTTTTGCTCCTTCGTTTAAAAAAGGATCTCTTGCAGCAATTATTCTTACTCGTTCAATTCATAAATGCTTTATCTTATATTCATCTCATGATGAGGCAGCTCAGGGAATCACCGTTATTTGATTGTATGCAAACCAATTTGTTACACCTTTAGCATTCTGCTTCGGATCACAGTCTTGCTAAAATAAGAAGTCACCTTGACCTGCACATTTTTGAGCCAATCTAAACAATTTGTTTTCCAAAACATTAACATAATCTTATTTTGGTTAAAATTTAGTCTATGAAAGTCGTGTATGCGACACCATCGTTACCCACTTATAGTTGCAAACCAATTTTTTTTCGCAATTGGGCGACATGACTTCAACCGTATAAATATTTTTTTGATAAACTGGAAATGTGTGTACGAGACTAAGACTATTATAATAACAATTATGAAACTGTAATCTTTTTCAACTTTACTTGATAGTTGCATCATAGGAAGTTTTAGTCTGAAAATCTTTAGAATTGCAAAAATTAGAAAAGTAGACATCTAGATTACATCACAATTTGTTGTCTGTTAAGTTCCAGCAAAATATAAATTTTAGTTTGTAAGACGAAAATTTGTTGGATTAACGAATCAACTAATTAAATTATCTCTAGTGAGCTTTACTTAGTCTGAGAAGCACAGATAGATTACTGCTGGAGGGTTCTAACTAGTTGAGTGATAAACGAAAGTTTTGATATTCTAATTTACTAACGAAATCGCCTCAGTTGATATACTTAGGATACGTAAAACACTAACAAAGAAATGTTACTAAATTATATTAGTAAGCAATATGTATTGTAAGTTTATTGTAAACTGTAACTACACTTATGTTGCTGTTTTAAGTAGTATATCTATATGTATATAAATTCGAAGTTCCAGTTGAAACTGGACCGGACCAAAAATAAATTTTAGCATGTGAAATGTTTGAGGTTTGCTTATTTTTAGTGAGGCCTCCCTGAAGCTAAAAAGATGGTAAGAACATTATGAAATCCAATTGGTTAACATATAATTACATAAATTAAACAATTTTTATTTGTTTAGAGCACTTTTTTATTTCTTTTTTACTAACTAAAGCTTTAGCTTTCGAACCCTATTTGAGTTCATTTTCAAAATAAATCACGAACATATAATTACATCTTAAAAATTATTCTTTCTATCATCTAATGAGATACTTTAAAACTAGAAGTGTAGAGATTTTAATTTTTTTTTTTAAAGAATTGGCGCTAACAAAAACCAAAAATACGAAGAATTTTTTCATGAGGTCTAGAAAAAGGCAGGTTTTCCGACCAATGGGCATATAAAAAACATGTTCAAAATCATTGATAAAATTCATTTTTTTTCGATTATCAATCAAGAAATTACCGGAACCTTAATAAATATTGTTTGGCTTAGTAAGGAAGTAACCAAATTAATAATCTATTAAGATTTTTCCAAAATTCCAAAATACGATACGATTACACTTTTGAGCAACGAAACAAATCCAAATGAGAAAATTTTAAAAATGTCCAGTCTTAAGATTTCTTTACTAACTGCGGAAGAAACAACATTGTCCTTAGCTATGGAAAACGAATACATAGAAATAAAGAAAGATTTTATTCCGTATGTTATAACTGTAGCTGATTTAGAGAGCGGAATTTCTAGACGATACAATAGAGAACAGCATCAGAAACACTCTTAAACGATTTTTAAGCGACAATCCCGATGTGTACTTGTTAAAAGATGATAAAGGTGTAACTCATAAAAAACCTAATATATTGTAAAATGGACTTGCTCTTATCAGACAACAATTCGTATGGAGATAATATTTTTATTTTTTTTTTAAATGTTGCCAATGGCTTTATTCTTGAATCTTTCCACATAAGAAACTCACAAGAAGTAATCAAATCTTAAGCTAAATTTATTATATATTTTAAGTCTTAACCAATGTTAATACTTATTGTTAGTGCTTACAATTTAATTAATTTAGACTATACACTTATATATATATATATCGAATTAAATTTAGAGGTTCACAGGTTCATCAGTTCGAGTGGATCTGTTCTTCTCAGGCGTCTAAATCGCGGCTATTTTATTATCTCCCTGGCCAATTCGTTGGGATGTGCTTCTAGTTCTGAATAATATTTCGAACTGAATTCTTTAATAGTTTCTTTAACGGTTTTGATCCCAAGGTCGTCATATAGTATATTACCATTTCGAATGTACCAAGGAGCATTGGTAATACTGCGAAGTATTTTCGCATGGGTTCGTTGCAGGAGTTCTCTGTTTGAAGCGCTGGTGGATCCCCATAACTGAATACCATATGTCCATATGGGTTTGATTATCGATTTGTACAGTAAAACTTTATTGGCTAATGACAACTGAGATTTTGTTCCCATCAGCCAATACATTTTGGTAAATGTAATTTTTATTTGGTTGCGCTTTGTTTCAATATGATTTTTCCACGTTAATCTTCTATCCAGATGCAAACCTAAGTATTTTACCATCGTTTGTTGAGGAATATTTTTAACGTTTAATTTCACTGGTGGGCAAGCCAGTCCGCGACTTTGTTTAAATGATTCTGTAATTCCTTTGAGGCAATTTCAGGATTAGTGTGAGACACCAGAATGGCCGTGTCATCGGCAAATGTTGATATTAATACTTTGATGGTTACAGGTATACGGCTGTGTACAACAAGTATAATATTGGTACTAGAACACTGCCTTGCCGGACACCTGCATTAATATCATTTAAGGAAGTAGTTGCGCTGTTTTGTTGACCATGTATTGCCTTTGAAGAAGGCAGTTTCCCAAAACTGAGTGAAATTTTTTCGGTAGAAGCTTTTTAATTTTGTAAATTAGTCCATCGTGCCAAACTTTATCAAAAGCTTGGGCGATATCCAAAAAGGCAGCAGCACAATATTTCTTTTCCTCGAAGGTGATTTTGATTGCATTTACAATTCTATGTACTTGCTCTATATAGTACCATGTTGGTTTCGGAACCCAAATTGATGGTCTGGAATAATGTACCGTTCTTCTAATATTGGTTTCAATTTCGTTACTAACATTTTTTCAAATAGCTTTGAGATTGTGGGCAGCATGCTTATTGGACGATATGATGAGATTTGCGTTTCATTGTTCCCTGGCTTATGTATCATTGTGATCAAATATATCTTCCATTTCTGAGGAATATAACCGGTTTGCATGATCGCGTTGAATACAAATGTTATTAGTTTTATGCATTTATCCGGCAATTCCCTTATCATTTTTCCAGTAATGAGATCATGTCCAGGTGCCTTTTTCGGGCTTATGCAAGTTTTAATTGTATTCTTAACTTTCTTGCAGTTATACTTTAAAGGTTTGTAGGATAAGCGAACATCCGTTGGCTGGGGTAGCACAAAATAATTATATTCTTCATGTGGGACGAATACTGTTGCTAGATGAGCAGCAAAAGTATTGGCTTTTTCTTCATCACTTCTCGCCCAATTTCCAGTCGGTAGTCTAATCAGTGGATTTGAATTTGTTGGCCTTTTTAAATTTTTTGTTGCCTTCCACAAAGAATAATCTGTCCTCTCGGTTGCCGAGAGATCAATTAAGTACTTCTTTACGCGCTGGTTTTCTTCTTCGTTCAAAGCAAATCTTAGGGCCTTAATAGCTCGATTTAATTTCCACTTCAATAACGTTGATTTTGTTTGCTGCCATTGACGGCGAATTTTTCGCTTTTCCTGGATTAGTTCCTGTATATTATGCGACAGTTTATTAACTTTTTCCGAACTACTTATGCCGGGTGTAGCCCTTTTAGCAGATAATGTCATGACATCTTTTAGATTTTCTGCCGCCGCACCAATATCAGCTGGTGTGATCAGAGGAATATTAAGTAGACAGTTTTGTTCGACTAGCCTCAATATTGATCCCAATTAGTTTTCTTGTTTGTAAGACGACTCGGTATTTCGTTCCTTAGGACATCAGAACTCAATGTTACTATTACCGGTGAGTGATCAGAAGACAGATCATAGCAATCGGTGGTCTTGGCATATGTACGTGGAATGCCCTTAGTTAAACAAAAGTAAATTAGATCAGGATTTTTTTTTTATCTGTGGGCCAGTAAGTTGGGTTACAGGTAGATAAATAATCCAGGGACTGTTCCTCTATAGCATCATAAAGTTGTTTGCCTTTCGGCGATGTTAATCTGGAACCCCAATGAGTATGTTTAGCGTTGTAATCACCGCCCGCAAGAAATTTTTTTTTTTTTTTTTTTTTTTTTTTTTTTTTTTTTAATATTTTATTTAGGTCTATTTTACACGTGAATTTATAAAATAAATTATAAATTATTATAAAAATTAAGAAAATTAAAATTAAAATTAAAATTATTATTTTAAGACTAAACTAAAACTAAAAGTTTTGAGGAGAGCGGATAGCTAATGGATTTATGGTCCTTTAAAAGCTAATCAGTTCTCCTCTAAACCAAAAATTAGACAGAAATAATGAACAAGATATAAAGCAATAATTCAGCAATAAACTGAAAGTTAAATGTATAATAATAAAAAATATAAAAAATATAAAAAAAAAAAAAAAATATAAAACAATGAAAATAAAATAATAAAATAAAATAAGATGAATAAACATATTAAAAGATACAGATAATATGTCGCGTTAAAGATAATCTTCGACCCGTTCAGCCAAGTACGCCTTTAAAGTTTTCTTGAAATTGTGAACATTCACAGATCTAGCAATAACAGTCGGTAAATGGTTATATATATATATATATATATAATATATATATATATATATATATATATATATATATATATATATATATATATATATATATATATATATATATATATATATATATATATATATATATATATATATATATATATATATATATGGACCAAAGTACGATATGGATTTTCTACCAAATTCAGTTTTGATTTTATAACATTTTAAAAGATTAGAACGACGGGTTGTATGGCTATGATTTACATACTGAAACTCAATGTTTAATAGCGTTGACGGTAACCGCAAACATTTATACATATATAGTGAAACATGAAGTTGGAAAAATGCGTTTATTGGCAGGATTCCTTCAGTTACATTCTTATACAGCTCGATGGAGGGAAACAAGTGTGGAAGCCTATAGATAGCTTTGCAGCTTTTGTTTTGTAAAATTTGCAACCTTTTTATCTTTGAGTTTCCAGTATGGCCAAAACAAGCAATCGCAAAATAGAATCTTGTGTGAATAAATGAAAAATAAATCATTTTTGGAATATGTTGTGGAACAAAGGAAGCAAGCTTCTTAATCAAATAAATAAACGGACTGACTTATAAACTCAACGGATGAATGTGTTCATTCCAAGACATATGCTTATCAAGTGAAACTCCAAGATATTTGAGTTTATCAACTCCCTCGATAATACCATTTGAAACTTGCAAGGGTTGGAAATCACAATGAGGGAGGAATGGGGATTGAAAAATAATAAATTTGGTTTTGTTGAGGTTTACAGATATTTTATTTACATTGAAATATTCTATAAGTACAGCAACGTCGTTTTCCATGTGTGTCATGGCTTGGGAGCAATCTTTGGAATTATAGAATATTGCGGTATCATTAGCAAACATTCTAATTTTCCCAGCCAGAGGTAGGTGTGATATATCATTTATGAAAATCAAAAATAGAATAGGGCCAAGTACACTACCCTGAGGGACGCCGCAATTAATAGTTAAAGTGCTACTTATTACACCATCTAAAGCCACAAATTGTTTACGATTTTGTAGATAACTCATCAAAAGATTATAAGCCAAGCCCCGAAAGCCATAGCAATACAACTTATTTAGAAGTAGACGATGATCAATGCAGTCAAACGCTTTATGCAGATCTAAAAATAGACCACATATATACTGCTGATTATCGAAAGCTCGGTAAATCAGATCATTATCTCAATTAAAGCGGTATCTGTGCCAGATCCCTGTCTAAAACCATATTGATGACAGTAAAAAAAATTTGAAGCGTTTAGATATTCAGTCAGGCGAGTTGCAATTAATTTTTCAAGTATTTTGTCAAACACAGACAAGACAGAAATTGGTCGGTAGTTACTAGCAGCTTTGCAGTCTCCTGATTTAATTATTGGTGTCACTTTTGCAATCTTCAGACAATCAGGATAAATACCGGTTTCAAACACTACATTGAATAAATCAGTCAATATTTGAGAAAAGAATGCTGAGTTACGTTTTATAACAGTATTATGAATATTATCATACCCACCACCCTTATTATTGTCTAAATTATTAATTATATTATATGTTTCCGTAACGGAGATTGGGCGCAAAAAAAATGAATTCGGGCTGTTATTGTGCAGATTGTATAATTCAGTGTTACCATTACTTGTAGAAGAGAGGCTGATGCCAACATTTACAAAATGGTTATTGAATATATTCACAATACTGGGAAGGTCTTTGTAGTCGACATCATTTTGTACAATGGAGTGGATATCCGCTTTAGTTATGCTTTATGAATTGATTTATTTGATTCCATACTTCCTTTTGATTTAAATTATTAAACAATTTTTTGTAATATAATTTTTTGCATAGTATTTTTTAGATTTGATCCTTCTATTGAGCAAATCTAGTATGTCCTTTAACGCAGAGTTGTTTGTGCTTTGTTTAAACCTTTTGAGTGTGCGATTTTTTTCTTTTATTAGATTCCAAAGATCTAGATTCATCCAGGGACAAATACTAGCATTTTTCATTTTCACCTGTACTTGTTTAGACTTCGAAAATTTACCAACCAACTCATTATATTTTCCAAAAATTAATTTTAGGGTTGAATCAGGGTTGTGAATGTCAAATGAGGTTGAAAATAAAAATTCATCGAAGTATTGATTCACTTTGTCATAATTTATCGTTTTCTTTTCTAATACCTTATTTATGTATTTCGGTTTAAACACGAATTTTGAAAAAACAAAACTATGATCACTGATATCAGATTCAATTGTTGAGTTAAAAACTCGTTCTATATTAAAAAAACTGCAAATAGCATGATCCAAGATATTACCACTTACTGGTCTGGTAGCAAATGTGTTAGTAACAATCATACCATGACTTAATAAGGTGGAATTGTACTCAGAAATTAGTTTTAATTTTTTATTAATCGGTATATTCAAATCTCCTACAATAATAAAGTCAGAATTGGAATTGTTGCTACATAGAAGTTGTTCCAAGATTTCTAAAAAATAAGTAGTATCAGAGCCAGACGGCCTATAGATCCCACAAACATTAATTGGATTAAGCCCCGAGAGTTGAATATAAATAAATTGAAACGGCAAGGTCCTATCGTCAGTGTTTAGGATATTATAGCGAATATCTTCCCTGATGAACATCGCAATTCCCCCCCCCCCCCTCCCCCAGACCTGTCATCTCTACAAGAGAAGACGTTTGAGAAATTTTTAATATTAAAGGAGAATATATTTGAGCTTTTAATAAATGTTTCGGTTATAACTATCAAATGAATCTCAGTATGTAAATGTAAACTATCAATGAAATTTAGTAAATCGTCAAACTTACTTAGTTCATTCATACCCCAAATATTAAATTGAAGTACACACAGGCTTTTGGAAGAAAGATTCATATCAGCATTATTACCCAGCTGGCTGAAATTATCCAAGAACTGGAGTTTTTTATAGCATGTTTTGGAGGGCAGTACACTGCCGATATGACGCAGTTTCCAGACCTCTCCTGCAGACAGATGCTCGTTGATTGTATATGTTCTTTCTCATATTTTGTAAGTTCGTAGTGTTTTGATCTTAACTTAATCAATACAGCAGTGCCTTTATGTGCTTTACTATCTGGGTGCTTGGTGTCATAAATAGAGTACCCATTAATTTTTAAATAGCTATTTTTGGTGAAGCGTGTTTCTGATATTAACATTATGTCAATATTGTGCTCAGTGAGAAATGCATGTACCTCCGCTTTATGTTGTGCTAGGCCGTTTGCATTCCATATGGCTATTTTGATGATGGTCATTTCTGGCTTTTTACGACTATCTGCATAGCGTGCTCATATTTTGCATCATTATATCCATGGTTCTCTCCATCATCGCCATGAAGCTTTGCATCATATTATTCAATTTATTTAAAGTTGTTGAGAAGTTTCCCTCTTCACTTGCTTGAACTTTAGGAGTGGTACCTTTACGAACACTTGCGTATGAACCCCTTGGTACACGCTGCCGTTCACATTTGCGTACTGTTTTTCATTTTGTGCTTCTTTTCTAGCTGAAGAATGAAGATTAAGCATTGGATTGATTCTCCTTTTCAATTCTACATAAATTGGACATTCTCTATAATTAGCTGTGTGATTTCCATCGCAGTTGCTGCATTTTCTCACTGATGCTTCCTTTTTTGCTTTATTGCAAACCTTTGAATTATGGAGTTCACCACATATAACACAAACATCGTTCAAAGTGCAATATGCTCTAGTGTGCCCATATTCTTGGCACTTAACGCACTGTACCGGCTTATTTCTTTTCCTGGGTTCCTCGATGGTAACCCTTCTGTGCAGTAAATATTTTAGGTCAAATATTGCATGGTTGCCTTTAACCTTTTTATTGTCTGGTTCTAATTCCAGACGAAACAATGGCTGGGAAACCTTCTCCCGATTAAAAATATTGGTAATAGTTTTGCACTGGAAACCTTTTTCAGCGAGAGCAGCTTGAATTTCGTTTGCATCCACGTAACTCTCTATTCCTTTTAACACAACAACCAATCCTTTTTGGCTCTTTAGTTGATACGTGTAGTAATGTTTACCAACTTGGTCAAAATGTTTAATTAATGCTCTGTAAGCATCAATATTGAGCGGTTGAATTTTTATTTCTTTCATATCTCCTCTTTTGATCCCGGAAATATAAAATGCACCTTCAGTAATAAACTCGATCGTTTTAGCAAGTTCTCTATTTGATTCTTCTCTCTAATATATTGTTGGCGGCTTCTCAGTTTTTTAAGTTTTTTCGGGCGTCGGCTCGTCAACAACCAAGCAAGAATACCTATTACCATGCGTTAAATTAACGCTAGCTAGCTTAGCGAATTTATTTGCGCTTGCACTGGCCGCTGATCTAGGGCTTCTTCTTCGTTTTGATCGAACAGTAATATACCGATCTATTCCCGTTTGCACTAAACACTGACCTACATCACTGTTTATTTTATTATCATCTGATTTCGATGCACTGTCTTGGTATGTTTTATCGTCAATATTTGGCGACGATGCACTTTTAGTTTCGTTATGGTTCAATGCACCAATGTTATTTAAATTTATAATTTCACTTTGATTTAAATTGCCTGGTAAGGTAATTTTTTGAACATTTAAAATTGGTTGTCGCTTTGGACTATGCTGCACTTTTGTATTTTTATTAAAAATATCTGAGGTCGTAAAATTCGGTGGCAAATCGCTTGTAGACATCGCTGTCTGTTGATTTGGCCCAGCCTTTTTTACTTGAGGATGAGGTGAGGAAATCACGATTTCACTTATTTTTCACATCACAATATTTAAAAAAAAAAATAATAAAAAAAGATCTAAACTGCTGATTCAACTTTTCACACAAGTAATAAGTAAATTATTTAAATGTTTACTCGGTGGTAGCAAAATTGCAACTGGAGATAATTATAGGTGGAATTTCCTCAATACAAACAAAATTAGGTGGAATTATTTTATGTTGCGAATGATTAGGCAACATTAATAAACATGTTGCTGTTGCTAAGATGTTAAGAAAATACAATGGTACGGCTCCATGGATGTACGGTTATCGTAAAGTACGCAAAGAAGACAATCCTTTGAGGTAAATTGTGAGCTTTGATAGTTAAGCTTTAGAGGGTTGTTCCCGGGAATTTCTGGTAAATTTATATAAACCCGACTCCTGCGATTTTTATCATAAACCCCGGGAGTTTTCTTTATTTTTTCTCATATATTTTATTCAATTTTCTCAGTCAATAGAAATAGTGTTTTCCTGGGTAACATAATCTTTAAAATTGTTTTATTCTATTTGATTAATTTTTTTTACATTAGTCAAGATTACGATGAAATCAACAGCAACAATTTACCAAATTTTTATTTTTGGATCAAAGTTTTGATCAAATTTTTCGAGGTAATTTGCATTTCTTTATTGTTTCAAAAACATAATTTGATCCAACAAAATGTAGCTAATATATGATTATAAAACTTCTTTATGATGAATTTCAGAAGATAAATCTTCATAAGAGCAAAAAATGTATGTATCAAAGGTGCAATAAGAAACTTCCTCATACAATATTTAAAACTCGGTTTTTAAAATGTCTCTAAATATTTACAGTGATAGTTTTAGGATGGTCTATGACAATATGGGAGAACATAAGTAGGCCCTTAGGGCTGCAGCACCATTCATTTTGTTACATCTGCATTACGTATAATATATTTCGATGCAATTTCTTTCGTAATGTAATGGTTTCCTTACGCTACTGCTAATTTCTTAGCTGTAAATCTGTAAATGTGGCTTCAGCTGCTTAAGACGCTTTGATCCATGCCTTGGTGTACAAAAGAGCTCCAAATATTACAAAGCGTTGTAATTGGGTTTTCTTTCATTGCATGTGAAAATTTGACCCGAAGCGTAAACTTTCGTGTAAAGGAAAAAGAAAACTGCCAAGCCTTAGATTAATCTTAGGCACTTTTAGTTTCCCCTGGGAATATATTCCTTGCGTTCTTAATTTTTCTATCAATTCAAAGCTTACTAAAATGAGCTTTTACTGAGTTTACTGAAGGAGTGATGAGTTGCTCATCTAATTTTACCTACATATGTAATAATATAATAAAGTGAGGCAAATTTAAGGGATGACAACATCTAATGGACAATATTTAGTTGTTTAGAGCGTCCTATGGACTCCTCCCAATACACCATATTGAAATTAGCAAACAAAAACCGGACGGGCGAACATTTGTTTATCAATCTCTTTGTGAACTTGAAGGCAAATTCAGGGGTTCGGCCACAATTCTAATTGTGATTCATGTTATTTGGTGAAATAAATTTTAAATTATAAAATGAATGTTTTCATTCGTGAAAGTTTTACTAATAAAAAAGGATCCAAAAAATATAATATCGAACGTAAAAAAAGCTATCAATAAGTATTTCAGTCATTTAGATACTACCTCCGACTTGCCAAATTTAAATGTTGAAAACACCCAACTAATTTTTATTCCAATCCAATATTTAAAAATCTTTTTCGAAAAAATAAATTGTGCGATTCAAAATTATGATGTAAAAGTTGTTGGTAGACTAATATAATGCTTAGACAAGCTATTGAATACAAAACTGAAACTCCAAATTTCTTTAGAGTTATACAGTGAAATGTGTATAAATTGAAATATTCTTTTGGGCAAGAATAAGAATAGTTTTTAAACAAACGAGTGTACCATTCCATTTTTCACTTTCACAATTCGCTTAGTGCCATTACAAATCATTTAATATTAGAGGATGCTACAGTTTTAGACAAGGAAGAAAATCTTGTTAAACGTTTAATTTTAGAAAATCATCAATTTATTTATACAAATAATCTTTTAAATACGAATTTATGGTAACAAATGTTCAATCAGTTTCCAAATGTTAGTATTCGTGAATTTATAAAAGTTCAGTAAAAAAACGGGTTTAAAAAGGACTAAAATGGTACAGGTTTGGAACTTGGAACACATCTTCTTTAACCCTCAATAGAACAAAACAATGTGTCTAGCGTGCAATTTTGGCCCAGGCACTTCCGGGAGGGTGTTCAAGGTTATAATAAAAAAATGTATTGTATAAAAATTTTACGAAGCTGTCAACTCTTAAATAGGTAGTTATGAAAATTCTAAATATTATGGTTTGTTTTTTATTACTTTACGGTTAAAGTTAGAAGAGTTATGAATTTTTTTAAATTTTTTGGGCGCCTCGTATACTCGCAAGTTCTTTTCAAAATTATTACAATGAGGAATTTTTTATTAAAATGTACGAATCAAAATTTTCGGTGTAATCAAAACATGCGAAATTATGAGCCTCCACTATTTGTAGCTAAAATCCTGAGATTTATGGGGTTAGAAAAAATAAGTTAACACTCTACTATAATCGAATGTTTTTATTTTTTCTAATATTGGTAAAACCATCAAGTCAGACCTTGACGGGTTATAACGGAATAAAAAAATCTGAAACACCTTTCGTAGGCCTGCCACACTTTCAAAAATGCCTTTTTTATTAAATAAATTCTAAAAAATTCAGAATAAATCTTGTGTAATGGAAAAAAATTGGAATAAACAATTTATTTAATAAATTATAGCGCTAATGTCAAGTAAGGCAAACCTGCGAAAGCATAGTCGAAATTCGAAAAGCCGTAGTTGCATTTTTTACTTAGAATCAGGCCCTCTATCAACTCCTTTATATTGTCAGCATTGAGCACCTTGCTTATTAGATTTTTTCCCTCAAACTTTATTATCAAGAGCGTTAAACCAGAAACTTCAAAAATGCGTAACTCTAAAAATAAAAAATTTAAATTTCAAAATCTTAATAATTTCAACAGCTAACATCATAGCTATTCAAGCAGATAGGCCGAAGGTTACATGTCGTGAATTAATCATTAGTTAAAGTAAATACCTTTCTTAAAAAGGAAATGGTTAATGTAATGAATCGTTCCGAACAATTAGAACATTTTATAATTCATCAAATTTACAAATGTAAGCTGTTCCTGAGACAAAAAATTAAAACTTAACTGAATGCGTTTTACTAATTATTCATTTTATGGGAGTAAACATCAGGCGACCTATAACGGTTGAATTTGCGTCAAGATTTAAAAAAGATTATACTTACCATTATCGCTAATTTAAAAAATCGTTCCTGCTTCTGATGTTGAATTCAATAGCGAGTCTTAAATATCTGTTCCCGCAGGAAAAAAAGAAATTTACAAAATAAGGAAGCTGTGAACCAATATATGTAAATATGCCTCGATGTCACTTGACAATTTATATTGTAAAAAACGGATTCAGATAAGCCAACTGCCACAACATCTTTGGTGGATTTAACTTCATGCCTCAAAAACAGCTTAAACATAAATAAATATTTTGTATAACTTATTTGTATTTTGTTTTTAAATGATATTTTTACATATCTTTTTGTTTTTTGTTTTGTTATATCACAAATGTTATTAATTTCTATTGTTTTTCTTTTCTTATCTATATATTTAGAAACTTTCCATTATCACTTTCAACAAATAAACATTAACAGTGTTGTAAGTAATAACATCATTGAAGAGTATCAAAATAGCGACCTGCCGAGTTCCAAAGAAGAAATTTAAATCAATTAGTTCAATCAGTTACCTGGGCAGCAAGCTATGTGGATTTAACATAATTTGTTTCTCGAACACATGGCTTAATGGGTAAATTAATTCTGCTGAACTATTTAATACTATGTTTTTCGAAAGGACCGTAAGTTCGCAGGTCTGGGAAAACATAATATTAATAGCGCCCTTATTTCTGCTTAGATGGCTTAGCTAATTGTCCTGTTAGTCGTGATCGCTAATTGTATGTGTGAAACATTGCTAAATGAATAATCTTTTAATGACTATAAATTATTCCTGGGTCATTGCATTTAACACATGTGGATAACTCGTTAAATGCAATTTCTAAATTTATTAGAGTCGGTGACTTCAGTTTTTCCTCGTTCAAATGAAGTATTCTAAGCCCTACATGTGTATTTGCTTCTACATATGAGGGCGTAACACTATCTTTTTGTTCAAAATAATGTATCAACAACATCATATTTGAAATAGTCATTTGCGTTTATACTTCTACTGTCGATCTTATGTTAAAATATTGTAAAAACTATAATATACTATGATATGGTATTATTACTGTTGGTGTTATTTTCCTACTCTTAGCTTTATCCAGAAACAACGACGTGGACGTTGTAGGAGTGTATTTCCTTGGGATTCTTGATTATTGTGAGCCCCTTGCCTCTCACGATTGGGGATGCTGGATTAGCGTGACTCCCCTCGCCTCTTACAATCCGGATTATTTTATTTTTAATGCGATGTTATAATTATTATATGTATTATTGCCTTCTGGAGATTTTTTCATTCTAATGATACGAATGTATACTAATGATCTACCAAACTCTGCATCGGAGTATCTTTTAATTAGTATAGCTCATTGGGTCGGTTTAGAGTAAAGCTGAATATTATTTTTTATGTATGGGATTAAGACTTTTTGCGTAGTATAAACACCTGCCGTATTCTGACATGTGCTATCCGATAATAAAACCAGGCTTTTATGTTGAAGTTCTGAGTTTTGTTTGTAGCAGTACACCATAAAAAAATAGTACTTATTAAAATGGAAGGCTTGGAACGCAACCTGTACGATATATCTGTAATTTTCAGAAAAGTATAAACTAACAAGTAATTCTTCACCTTCTCTAAGTTTTTTTTTATCTTCGTAGAAGTGAAATTGCTTTTGGATGATTAACTGTGAATTTCAGGACTAATAGCTTATCGATCAATTCTCTAAATTGTGCTTGTGTAATGTTTTTTTTTTATTAATTCTTCTAAAATATTTGAAAGGATTTGCTCTTTTGGATGAGAACAGGTAATTTCTTTTAAAAAACAATGATTCTGTTGACAGTATCTTAAGGTAAATTTCTACCAGCATAGTCATATTTTCTAAGATACTCTCCGACGTTAGCTATTTTATAATTGCCTGATGTATTTATATATAAATCGAAGTTGAATTCATCCAATGTCTCTGTATCGCGTGCCCAGGAGTGACCGAGGACGTAAAGCACGCGGCCGGCGTTTGTCCACGTTTCGGATCCGAGAGAGATGAGCTATTCGGTGTACTCTACCAGCAGCTAACACCCGAGAACACGGTTCCTCTTATGGTGGCCACGACAGAGAATTGACATGCGGTAAACAGCTTCGCAGCCCAAATTTTGATAAAGCTGAGGTCCTACGAGCGCGAAAGGCGAGGACTTGTTGCAGGTAACGGCTAGAGGTAACTAGGATAGGTAAAGGGCTATTATATCCCTATCCCATTCTGTGAAGTAATGCTTGTTGGCGGTTCTACAGAATGGTATCGGAGTTGGAAGTAGGGTTTTTAGTGGGTATATAGAAAGAAGAAGTTGCAAGCTACAATCTGGCCGCCAAATTCACATGAAATCAATAACAGATATTTTTACCATCTACACGCAAACAAGGAATGATTAATTTGAGAGCCGAAGCAGAAAGCAAAACAGTTTTGATGTTTTTGATTACAGAAAATAACATGATTTTGATTTAACTAGGACTAGTTTTCCGGAATAGAGCTAACAAAATTGGAGGGCTAATATGCAATGAAATGATAATCTAGCCAGACAAAGGCACATTGGGAGAAGTAAAAGATCGAATTAATAGAATAGGGCAAATGGCACTGGAGATTAAAAGTGTTTAAATCAGAATATTTTGATTTTTGAATGCCTAGAAATAAAGCAATAGGGTTTGCCGTTACGATTTTATTATTTAAGTTCCCTACGGTGAATATTGAAACACAAAAATACGTTGTTGAAAAAATTGCCAGAATCTGCAGTGGATAGATATAATGTCTGTGTGATTTGAAATAATGAGTATTAACCCTAAGCCTAGCAGAGCCTTAAGATTTTTTGGTCAGATTTTCTCTTTGTAAAAATAATTGAATATTACTCGCTCGTCTTCTCCTTCTCATATCCCTGCTTCGTCAAATATTTTAGACCCGTCTGTAAACCATATTGGGAGCCTTCTTTATATAATCGGCGAACTGAACCCCATATCTCTCAATCTGCATTTCTATGGTATGGTCCGACCAAAATTTCTTAAGGATTCTCAGATCACCCGCTATATTATCTGGCTTAATCTGCAACTTAAAGACAGCAACTTCAAGCACACATGTGTCCTGTGAGCATGGGCGGATCCAGCTGTTAAGTTTGGGGTGGTATAGTTATATATAGTAGTTTTATTTATATATTATATGTTTGGTTATTCGAATATTTGATTTTCCGAACAACCCAAATAGTATGTGAGTATGTGTATGCTGTATGAAAATAAATAAAAGTCATTCCGGCTGTTCACACGCAGTTATCACTGCAACACATCATTTCCTCGTTTCTTACCTCTTTGCCTATAAACTAACTGGAGGGGGAAAGTAGTTTATAGGTAAAGAGGTAAGAAACGAGGAAATGATGTGTTGCAGTGTTAACTGCGTGTGAACAGCCGGAATTACATACAGACCGCTTTTAGTCAAATATTGCATTAGTGTACGTGCAATGACTTATATGACTCTTTCTTCTTTAGTGTTAGTAGTTTGCTACTTTTAATTAGGATATGAGAAATGCATAAATACTAAATTTTTTGTTTACATTTTATTTTCAATACCAGTTAGGTAAATGTAATCAAGATTTTTTTGATTAGTACATTATTTAATGCCTTTATTTAGCACTATTTTTGTCGAAATATCGATTACTGATATGTACTTACATAGAATTCAATTATTTTAATAATTTTAAATTAGTTATTCATCGTTTTGTCAATTAATATGTTGTCGTTTCAGGTGTGTTTTTTAGAGGTTCTTGTTTCATTATGGGGGGGGGGGGGTAATTACCCCTACACAGACAATAACACAGACACCGCTCCACAGTCCTGATAACATAACTATTATGCTGCCCTCCAGATAGCACTATAGGAGGTATTTATTATCAGTAATCCTTTGAATGTCCACAAAGGCGTAATGTAAAGGCCTTATTTATTCTTCTCCTCAGTTTCATGATGTACTTAAATGAATAGCTTGCAGCCTACAGCAAGACTGGAAAAATACCATCTGCTTCAGCAGATTTGAATGGTTTAAAGGAGCGAATGGCCCAACTTACAGGGAGTACAAGTCCTTCCAGAAATAGTTTTGGCTCTGTTGTATGGCACGTCAACTACCTCACTTACATAATCGAAACAGCCTTCATGAGATTCCGCCATTAAAGAGTCCGGAAAATGTCTCTCTAACAGTACTTCAAATTTTTAGAATGACCCATAGACATGGCCTTTATAGCCACGCTGCTGAAGGCAATTCATTGATTCCCTTACAAAATCTCAGCCATGTTATTCTTTTGGATCTCGAAATTTGGAGATTATGTTTAATAATTTCCCCGATTTTTTCCTAAAATTTTCCAACGACCCGTTTCACCAAGGGATCATGTTTTTGGACACTCTACGCTTCACAGGATAACTGTTCACAAATGCTGACTGTATGGAGTTCAATTTCCCAATAATCGAGGGCATTCTTGATCCAAAAAGTTCCTTATATAAGCCCCAGTCGGTCTGCTGTTGAAGTCTCTGCTACATATTACCTAACCTCGGCCGGATGATTTGCTTTTGTATCACCATGAAAACAGGTTTAGATGAACACAAGAAGCATGATTTACCACTTGAAGGTAATACAGGTGTATTCAGGACATACAAAATGGGCTATTACTGTATTAAGTATTATGTGAATAAAAGCGAACAAAAGTACCTCTAGTATTAACCGAAAATTCGGATATCATTAATGCTAAATCAGTACTTGCTGATCTCAAAAGACGATTTAACTAAAATTGCTTGTGCCTCGCTTCTTCCTGATAAAAGGACTACCTCAGTAGCTGAAGCATTATTTGGACAGTACATAAGACACTAGGGTGAACCGAGAAAATCCTAACTGATCTGGGACCAAACTTCAGGAGCAATCTATTTGGGAATATCTGCGCATACTTCTCAAAATTAAAAATACAATTACTACAAGTTTCCACTGGCAGTAAACTAATGAGTTGGTATTTTTGTTATTTGGGCGAGCAGCTTGAGTTCCAATAGCTATTAAAAAGGAACCCCAATCCACCTCCAATTAAGTTGACCACGTAAGCGAACTAAAATCCTTTACATCTAGCACATCGCTTAGCCCGATTAAGTATCCTAAAAATCAGTGTACGCCCAAGTCGGGCAAATTAAAAACAAATGAAGTTTAATCTATTCTGTCCTAAAAATCTTTCTTGTTCTCAAGATCTTTCTTGTTCCACTTTTTGTTTTATTAAGCATTTTAGATAAAATGAAACCGAATAAGGTTAATATTTGTTCCGAATTGTCGCACTACGAAATAAATTTTAAGAATATTCATTTCTGTTGTTCCAAATATATTCTCATACTCGTATTCTCAACTGTCTCAAACAATTCGTATTGTGCCAATTAATTTTTCGATTACATGGAATACAATATTTTGTCATATTTTGTAATAAATCCAAATTATCAACATTTTAATTGGGCAATTTTAAAAACCATTTATAATATTACGTCATAAATAGAAGTATTTCCCAAATAAATTATATTTTATTACGCACTGTGTACACCAAAATCTCATCAAAATGTTCTTGTTATATTTTCAAAAATGTAATAAAAATTAAATTACATTAAATATTTAAATTAAAAGTATTATGTCTACACAAAAATATTTTTGTTTGAAATTTGAAATTAAAAGAAAATCAAATTCTTTTGGATCAACTCATTCATATGAGTGTACACAATTTCCTGCTTTATTGGGAAATTTTACGAGATAAAACGGATTTCATATGCACAGAAATGTAATAAATTTTCCAATTATTTATTATTATTAATTTTATTTTTTTAATTTATTAAATGTACATATGCAAGAATAAATTCATTATACATTGTAGATGGCAATAAATTTAATTTCACATATATGATGTTTTGGAATTTACAGAAGTTTTATACATAACGACATTTTTTATACAGGAAGATCAAAATACCAATTATACTTTAATATTTTTTTTTATGACATGTATTCAGAAATTTTATGACAGAATTCTTGTGTTTGTAATATGTTAAAATTTTAAGTTTTTTTGTTTTATGTATTTCTTGATTAAATGCTTGGCGTGTTTTCAAAATTATAATTCGGTTTCTAGACAATTAATTTGGCGTAATGAATTTATTGTTCAAACGTCGTTATTTTGGGAACTTTTGTGAATACTGTATGGCAAAGTTTTAGTATATAGAGTAATAATTCTCAAACTCACATTCTTAATTAAAAGTGACATTCTAAATAATTCTATAAAAATCATCGACAACTTAATTAAATACTAGTATGAGTAGCTCATACAAAATCAACGAAACTCACAACCACAAATTAAATTTAACACATTCTAATTAAAATTTTATTCATCGTTAAACATTCCTCCGTTCACAAATTAGAAGTTGTAGTCAGTATTGTACCTAGGTTGTACCTAGGTATAATATGTACAACAATTGGAATTTCTAAAGTCATTATACATTTTTTCTATTCAGAGCACAATACACTATAATACCAACTACAAAATGTACACCAGCACAAAATTCTAGTAACAAATAAATAGAAATAATTTGTTTTTAACCAACTAAATGAAACAAAAGCAAAAAGTTCAGGAAAGCTTTCATCTAGATTTTTTATTTATTTATTATATAGACAAAGAAACTATAGAAAAGCTTTAAGCACCAAAAATGTATGTTTTATAATCAAAACAACAAAAGTATTTGTAAGCGACAATATAATTGGTGTACGTAACGTATACATACATAGGAAAAAGCATCTGGGAAATTTCTCATAAAATATGTATGATTATGTTATGTGCTTATATAAACGCTGTATGTTTGCTTGTGTTATTGGGCTTTTGAAAAAAAAAAAAAAAAAAAAAAAAAAAAAAACAAAGCGAAACAGTTATACACAAATTTTGAGTGTACCTAAAATAAACGCTTTCTACCTATTTTATTTTGTTATTATTCGTTGGCGACACACATACAAATTAAAGCTTTTTCCAGCAAATTTTATTTACATCTCAGAGCCTTAACCATTTTAATTGTTTCACAGAATTAATAGAAAATCCCGCTCAAATAAATGTTGCTTGTATATTTGAATATAAATTTATCAATTGAATATTTGTATTTAAAAGTTTGTTGAAAAAAAAAAAAAAAAAGGCAAAGCTTAATGTCAAAGTTTAATCGCTTTGTGATATTATTTATTCTGGCATATAATGTACATCTGCATACAAATACACTCATACATAAATATTTATTCAATATTCGTTCTACAAAAAAATAACATTGAGCAAAAAAATATCCTTCGAGATTATAATTTTTCAACCGTTCTAATTTGTGTTCTGAAAGCTTATTTTAAAATATTCGTATTTTCCATTTTTTTTTTTTTTCACATTGATGATGAAGAGGAATTAAATGTTACATTGGGCGCACAACAAAATGAAACAAAACAACAACATGAAGAAGTGTAATTAAAATGGTAATTTAAATGTAACAAAAAAAAAAAAAAAAAAAAAAAACGATGAGTGGGTCGAGTTGGTTACCGCGCTTATTTACAGAAAGCAAACAGTTCCTAAGCGTGGGATTTAGTTAAAGAAACTGCAGACAATTTTTATTTTACTTTTTTTTTTTTTTTTTGATTAGACGTTTAATTATTAAAGGTATTATGAGTTTTATTTTTTGTGTTTTGTTTCCACCGCGATACACTTGGATTCAAATTGAGTAAGAGGATTATGTGTTAATGGTCGTGAATTTTGATGTTTTCGGAGGACAGTTTTATATTATGGTTTTGTTTGTTTGTTTCAGAAGTGATGGGTAGATAATTGAGTTACCTAATTATTTTTGGATGGAAATTTAGAAGTATGTAACGAATGTCTCTTTCATATTATTAATCAAAATCAAACATACCAAATTCTGGAAAAAAAGCATGCTTTAAGTGTTCGCTTTTTTTACATAAAGTGCGAGCCTAAATCAAAAACAAAAGGAGATGAATATACTAAGGCTGGTGTCAAATTTCAGTGTATGTACTATCCTCTGCTAACTATAAGTTATTACATCGTGTTATAAAAAATTGTGTTGTTACCAATTCATTAAATAACGTGAATCGTATGACACAACACAAATAAAGAGCAAATTATTTAATTTAGTTATACGACTTGTTGTATGATTCACGTTATTTAATGAATTGGTAACAACATACTCCCGGGCGACCGTAATTCTAGCGGCGTTGGTTATTGGTGGCGAACTCAGGCTACGCCAAGCTCGCTTCGACGTTTGGTAGTGGAGAGGGTACCCTGTGGCTACCAGATGTTCTTTTTTACACATGCGTCTTATGCCCCAGTTGACTGCGATCAGTACGCCGCTCCAAAATACTATATGAATCATGGTATAGTGATGAACGTGGTGCACGCCTTGATTCGGCGCAAGAAATTCATTCTGCTCAAGCGTTGCGATTTGGTTTTCTAAATCCCTTGTTGTTGGCGCGGTCAGTAACTTGATATGCTGATATTCTATGGTCTTGTTCTGGATTTGCGCATTGAATTTTTTTAGATGCTCTCCTACGTGTAGCAGACCGGGTGAATTCTGAAATCCCATACCAATGTTGCTGTGAGCTGTCCCAGAGGCTATGATTAGTGACTCAGTATCCCTTAGCATGCATCCTGGGCTTATCTCCACTAGCCCGGAGTCATAGACAACATCGACTGTGGTTTTCTTGGCTATGACATGTATCCACTGGTTTGGGGTGTAAAGCTTGATCCAGTGGTTGGTTCTATTTACTGCTCTGCTATTGCACACGGTATTTCGTCCTTCCGCTGTAATAGGGCTAATTCGCATTTTCCTAGGTCGACCATTGTATTCTTAATTGGCGAAAGTTTGCACAGATATTGTGTTGGTTGGAAAACTTGGCAGCGGTTGTTAATGTTTCGAAGTGCTCTCGTCGGTCGTCTATGGCCAGGTACTCGGCCGTTCTGATGATGAACGACTGGGTAGTACCGTGATTGATATCTGGAAATAGAACTACCGCTAGTAATGTGTTGTCCCACGTGAAAGAAAGCGGTAGTGTGAGTTTAATAATTATACTCTGCCGTGTTACTCTGGTTCGTGTTTTCATGCTATGGTACACGTGAGTAAGGTCGTGGTGGTTGTGTCCCAGGATGGTAATGGAGGTCGGCACGTGCTGCCGAATTAACTGTAGCTACCTGTTTAACTGAGCTAGTATAAGTATAGCTGGGTGTATGATTCCACGATGAGCATCAAAAGCCACGTCAAGCAGACCCTGTTGGGTATCCTCCAGATTTCTGATGACTAGACTCAATTCGACTATGTTAAGTAGTATCGACCGAACTCTGTCCTCGTATGTTCGGTATTTCTGAAGTTCCGACATTTCCGGTTGGAGGTGATTTTGCTCCCTTATCAAGTTGTTTATTGATGTTAGGGTGAGATTTGTATTGTTTTTCACCAATTTAACGGTATTATCGATCAAGGTTGTTTCATTTTTCACTAGTGACAGTAGGTGGTGCTCGTTGTTGTTAATTCTTTCGAACCGATCTTCATATTCGCTGGACTCTCGTTGTGTGAGTATTCCGAACATGTCCCTTTTAGTTGGTTTAGAATATTACAATTTAGTTTAGGCAGCTCTTTGCAAAGTGCATGTAGTTGTTCGTGTGCTAGTTTGACGTTTTTGATTTCGTCCCAGTAACTGCTCATGTTGTACTGAACTATTAGAGTCCACTCCATGGCCACAATTTCTAGTTTGCCCAGTCTCTCGAAATATATGCGGTGGACTGATTGAACGGGTTTACTTGGATGTTGGCTTTTGCGAGTCCCAGTAGACAGCAGACTGAAAGCATTGTTATTGCTAGAGGATTCAGTATGGTTTTAGCTCGCCTGCTTGGTTGTTGTCTAGGTGTGGCGCTATGGTTCGGAACTCGGCGATGGTTTTTGGAACTCGGCGTATTATTCTTGAGTGTTACATCTGTCGTCAGTTGAGTTGGTTGTATTGGCAGTGATTCCTCAGATCGATCTTCAATTGGTAGTTTGCATAGCTTGGTTATTGGTTGCTTGTATATTGCGTCCTTACATTTGACTGTGGTTTTCTTGATAAATCGCAAACAATATGCCGCTATGCGCCTTATTTTGTTATAGGCTGAGACCTTGTTAAATACTTCTGAGAGAGAGTGTATTCCCTTTGTAACGGTTACTAGCGCTACTTTCTCTTCCAGCTCTGGTTGCACCTGCTGCTGTTTTTCTGGTAGGTTGTCTTCCGAATTGTGAACCAGGGCTGTCTCCGATTGCGAATTGGTTGTTCCCAGCAATTGTTCATCGATTGATTTGGTTGTCACCATGGTTGTTTTGCTTTGGTTTTCTAGATTACCCATGCTTCCAAATATGATCCATCCGAACTCCGTGTGTTGGGTTATGGGCTTTTGACTTCCGCCTTTTATCATTTTGTTTTTTATTACCGATGGATAGTAGTCTGCCCCTAGCACGAGATCGATTGATTGAGCTTGTTAGTAAGTTGGATCTGCTAATGGTATATTCTGCAGATAGGTCCATTTACTGGTGTCGACATTTGTCTCGGGTAGTGTTAATATGTCGAATACTAAGGCTACAACCTCTAATCGGCAGTCTCCCTCGAAACTTGGGGCTAGTTTTAGGTTTATTACATGCTTACAAATGCCAGCCTTATTTCCGCCTATGCCAGAAATGGACCTATCTGCAGAATATACAATTAGCAGATCCAACTTACTACCAAGCTCAATCAATCGATCTCGTGCTAGGGGCAGACTTCTATCCATCGATAATAAAAAACCAAATGAAATAAGTAAAAGGCGAGAGTCAAAAGCCCATGGCACAACACAAGGAGTTCGGATGGATCATAATTGGAAGCATGGGTAATGTAGAAAACTAAAGCAGAACAACCATGGTGACAACCGAATCACTCGAAGAACAATTGCCGGGAACAACCACATCGCAATTGTTGTGTAAAGTGCAATTGTTGTGTAAGTGGGTGACAACCCGTTGTTAACACCTGTGTGCACCACTAAAAATTATAGCAATGAATTGAAATATTTGGGTGCCAGAAGTCTAGGGTTGTTGCATCTGGCTTATTATATTTCCCAAGCTTTCTCATAGTTGTCACCCGTTGTTGCTAGATGACTGATTAGCTGTGCTACCCCTTTCTGAATGTGCGATTTTAAATACGTCATTTTTACCGTATCTGATAGCTGGTTGTTTCCATGGATGAGCTCTGTGAAGTTCGACTTAAGGCAGCTGCACTGTTGTTGTTCTGATCGAGGTTGTTGGTTCGGTCTGTCTTTCTTGCAATCGCACTATCACGGAGTCCACCCTATCCTTGAGTGTACCGTAGTAGTATTCACGGAAATAAGCCGATGTCTGCTCCTCTTCTTTTGTTTCGACGAGGATCGTTATGTGTAGTGAATCAATATCTTCCCTCTTCTTGGTCAGTTGATTCATTCTTAATTCGAAGTACGCGTTCTGGTTTTTGTTGGTATCCAGTGAGTACTCTATTGTGGCTAGCTTCTGATAAATTTGTCGCATCAGAACGTCTTGTCCCTAACAACCTTTTGTTGTTATTGTCTTCCTTTTTTGACGCTTGAGGTGGCCAGCTATTAATGTATGATGGCTGATGAGGTTGTTGATTCCTCTGGTTGTTTTAAATTTATTTTGATTCTTATATTTAATTTGATTGACTTTTTATACAAAATTTATTACATTATACACAGAAACAATAAAAGTATACCGTCTAGTAAACATTTAATATCGGCTTTGCCGGAAAAACGGTGATGTGTGACACAACACACATAAAAAGCAAATTATTTAATTTAGTTATATGACCTGTTGTATGATTCACTTTATTTAATGAATTGGTAACAAAAAATTGTATTGTAAAATTGATTAATTGATTGATTGATTGATTGTGAGTGTACGTCAAAGCATAATAGCAGATCCCGGACCCCCGCGCCCATGCCGTACACCCGTTCACATATAACAAAACCGAAAGAATGGATAGGATTAATAGTTGGGACAGACTCGACCCGGTTACAGATACCAATGCGATTGATAGTTAGTAAATTATTAGTACAATATATAATAAATAGGTTAGCGATCGAGATGCGATCGATAGTTAGTAAATTAACAACACAAAAGACAGCACAATCTAACTACATTATTAGATGATCATTTCTCTGGAATCCAGGGCCGGATACTCAGGACTCCCTAAATTCTTAATCTAAAACAGAGCTGAAAAAATTATTAATGTTGTAATTTCATCCTTGTCCGTCTTTTATTAATTTACCTGATAAAATAATTAATAAAAATTTAAAATAACAGCGCTTATTTCATTATTCACGGTTCTTTTATATCCAGGTAACAAAAAATTTTATTGTAAAATAATATTAAATAAGCGATGTGCTAAATAAAGAAATATGAGAAATTCTAACTTAAATTCATTGAATTAAATAAAATGTGATGATTCAAAGAAAAAGATGAACACGTTAAAATACTTTGTAAGACGCGTTGACAAAATGAATCATTAGGAAAATGTAAGCGAACGAATAAAGAACCAAATAAAAAATAACTAAGTTGGTTTACTTTTATAAAATGATCTGAAGTGGTTGATTGAGTCAATATATACCACATGGCAGGCGTGACAAGTGATTTAAAAAAATAAATACGTAAAAAAACAAAATGGTAGAAAACATAATATCGATGCCTTAGAGCACACAAGTGCTATGTCCACTTTTTACAATTTGTGGTAAATAGCAAATTAAGTTTTAAGAATACCATTCTTTATCGTTAATGGTTTTGTTTTTTTGGTACTATTGACTTGTTTCATTCATATAATCTTTTAGAACTCTACTCCAAGGATCTTGTGGGGTTGTTAGTCCCCATAGGGCGCCTCTCCGGGTGGCGGATAGTGGAATGCCTATAATATATTATGGATACCAGGGAAATCAAATACCTGGGGCGGGCCAAAACTTACATCTTGGGAGCGCCTGTTCCCAATGTCAGGGGCGGCTCCAACCAGCGTCGGTTTCCCATGTTAGGGACGGCTGAATTTTATGTATTTTTGGAGGATATACTCTAAACAACTCCTGAGAAAGCTACTCTAAACCAAAACATGAGTTTGAAGAAAGAAGTAAAGTATACGGTGCAGGGAGTCGGATCCCCAGTACCGGCGTCTGGTCAGGGTGAGCAAGCAGGCCCGCAGACGTCGTTATACAGCAATTGCAGCTCTTTACCAGTGGATCACTTGGCTAGTATAGAGTTAATAGCTACAAGTAGTAGTACGTCTGCGGATCCGTTCGGTCGAGGACAATGGATGATAAGGACGCCACCGCGTAGAAATAATAGCTTACATAGGACTCCTCCCAAAGCAACCGCGAAGCCAAGCTTATCAGGCAGCGGTTAAGAACCTATATAGACAATAGCGAGGGGGGATATCGTGGAGATTTAGCGGAACCCCAAACACAAATAAAAAGAGGATAACCAGTAAGGGTAGTGGAAAGGAAGCTCCAAACAACAGTCAAGTCTACTAAGACAGTGCACAGAATATGCTCATACTAGCGACAACGGAGGAAATAGACTTGTATGGTAAATGCAGGGACATTATTAGCAGAATGAAAGTAGCAGCTGCCAGACAGGTTATTATAACAAATATGGTGAAACTGAGCCTCCTTGAGCTTGAGGATGTCATAAACACCATTTGTCACGAAGAGGGAAGGCGAAAAGAAAATGAGCGTCAACGAGCAAGTCTCCCTCAGCCCCAACGGCAAAAACACAATTGCGGTTCCGGTACATCTACTATGTTACGACTTATCTCATCTTAATAACGAGAGCGACAGGCGATATGTGCATATTTTAGAGCTAAAATTAAATAACTTTTCTTTTTTATTTTACTATCAAATCCAATTTCAAAAAGATATTTCAATCTTTTATTCAAAAATAAATTTATTGTAACCCATTTTTACTTAACTATAAGCTGCACCTTGACCTGACATAATTTATATTAAAAATTTTAGAAAATTATTATTTTTTTAAGACATTCTGACGATGGCGGTATACATACTAAACAAAATTAAGTAAGGTCCAACGTGGATTATCCATTATAAAATAGGTTCCTCTGAATAGACTAAAATACCGCCAAATTTTTTAAATTTCAAGAACATAACTAATACTATTCTAGATTATTTATTTACATTTTAAATAATAAGGTATCTAATCCTAGTTTATTATTAAAATTTCATAATTTCAATAACTTAATTATATAATTTATTTAAATTAAAATTTCACCTAATAAATTAAATTTTTTTATATAATAAACAATTTAATTATAATCTAAACTAATTCATTTATATTTTTTGTCTAACCGCAGCAGCTGGCACAAATTTTGCTAATATTAAATAATATTACTAATTCTAAATTTCTTCAATAATTAATATTAATCACTGCGAATAAAATTAAATAAATTATTATGTAAATAATTTATAATTCTTACTAAAATTTACATGTAAAATAAACTATAACAAATTTTTATGCTAAAATAAAACATTTTTAATATTAATATGTTATTATGGAATTTTTTTACTCATTATTAATTAAATTAATAATAAATAATAAAAATTAATAAAATATTATAAATAATATTTATTAAATAATTTTTTGCAGTATTACGCTGCCACACTAAATTTTATCCCCATAGCAAATAATACCCAGCTCAAGCGTAGCAAGAGAACTAATCCAAGAAAAGAGGGTCAGAGAAGAGGCACCGAAGAAGGGATGGCAGCCAGTCGTGTCCAGAAAGCAAAAGCTCCATTAGAAGAAGGGAGAAAAGGAGTGGGAAGGCCAGCAAACCGGCAACCGGGAAGCAACTATTACCCCCATGCACTCGAAACCGAGAAAAAGACGAGGTGGTACCAGGCCTGAGGCTCTCCTATTAAGGCCGGCAACAGGACAATCCTATGCAGATGTCGTAAAGGAGATCCAAACAAAGGTCAACCCTGACGAGTCTCAAACAGAAGTTAAAGCTATCCGGTAAACCAGAACCGGAGAGGTACTCCTAGAACTAGGATACCGAACCAAAAACAAAGATGGTTTTCGGGAGGCCCTTATTTTGGGGGATAAAGCTAAAGTAGTGAGTCTTGGAGACAGGCTAACTCTAAAGATCGTAAATATTGACTGGTGCACTAGTAAGGCCGATGTGGAAAAAAGCCTTACAGCAAAAATATACGAGCCGGAAGACATATAGGTCTGTCTGTTTCCGAGCCCCAGGAAACAACCAATAGCGGATGTAGCCCTGAATAGTAAAGCGGCTTAAGCTCCTTAACCACGGCGTCATTAAAGTAGGTTGGACTGACTGCAGAGTCCGTAAAAGAGTCATTGCGGTACGCTGTTTAAGGTGTTTTTGCTACGGCCTATAGCTAGAGAATGTCAGGGACCGAACAGAAGTAAGCCTTGCTATAAGTGTTTTAGTACCGACCATGTAGCAAAGGTGTACACTCACTGCCCAGGAGCACTGCGTGCTCTGAACGGAGAAGGGACATGGCCAGGTAGAAGTGGCCTATATTCCAGGATCCGGGTAGTGCCAGGTGTACAAGGAAGCACTTCAGGTAGCCAAAAAATGCCTATGATGCTACGGATAATACAGGGTAACATGCATCGTAGCAGAATTATTGACTTCCTTCTACCGCAGTTGGCAGCTGAAAAAGGAGCTGAGCTGCTTCTCCGAAGTGAGCAGTATTGTAATAGGGAGTCGCCATTATGGTATTCTGACTTGTTGGGAACCGCTGCAGTCTGGATTCCTAACAGAAAAATCCACGTCTAGAACAATGGGGCAGGTGTTGGATACGTCTGGGTGAAATGCAGAGATGCAACATATTCTAGTTGCTATTTTACACCAAATGAGGCGATTGCAGTATTCCAATCGAAACTCGACGGCTGGAAGTGTGATGGTAGCTGGATACTTTAACGCTAGAACACTTGAGTGGGAAATGCCTCACCCAGACACCAGAGGCAGGCTTACTTTGGAGATGGCCGCTAGGACGGGGCTTATAGTTTTAAATGAAGGCCACACTACCACATTTCGACGGGCAGGATATACCGAGACCATTCCTGATATCACGCTCGCCTCGGAACCCCTAATTCCACTGACACGCGGATGGAGAGTTATGGAAGATTATTCGGGAAGTGATCATCAATTCATTACTTTTGCAGTCGGTAATATAGCCCGATTAATTTCGCAAAATAAACCAGGCAGATGGAACCTAAAGAGGCTTAATAGTGAACGGTTCGTAGCAGAACTAAAAAATGGGGGACAAGGCATTGAAGACACAGCGAATGGGAGCGGGAGAGCCGCAACGGAGGAACAGATTTCGGCCACTATGTGTCTAATAGATACAGCCTGCAAGGTCGCTATGCCGCAGACGAAACCCAGACACGGTAAGCCATCCAAGTACTGGTGGACGTTGGATATAGCGGAATTAAGAAGGAAATGCTTTGCACTTCGGCGAAAGGCCCAACGCATGGCCAACCAAGCCGAAGCCTATCAAGTTTCTGCAGCGCATAGGTTTACAAGGAAGCAGCTACGATACGCTATTAATAATAGCAAGATCAGCTGCTAGATAAACCTTGTGGACGATATCGATAGGGACCCATGGGGACTAGGCTATAAAATAGTCACACGGAAGCTTGGAGCGCAGAAGCCTACCCAAGTAATGGATTGTGTTACTATGGAGAGGATCGTCCGTACCCTCTTCCCTAACCAGCCGCAAAGGAGTGCAATCGTTTTTAGTCAAAACATAGAGGCCCCGCTTTTCTCGGAGCAAGAACTGAAAAGAGCTGTTCTGTCAATAAAGAACAAAAAGGCCCCTGGACCAGATGGAATACCCAGCGAGAACCTCAAGATAGTATGGCGGGAAGACCTTAACTTGTTGCTACTATGTACAACTCGTGCCTTCGTGAAGGAATGTTCAGCACGCGGTGGAAAAGAGCGAGGTTAGCTCTTATTAGTAAAGGGAAAGGGGATCCAGAGCTGTTCTCATCATATCGACCATTATGTATGCTCAACACAACGGGGAAAGTAATAGAGAAACGAATAAGAGCAAGACTGATTGACGCGATCCGAGCCGGTGGTGACCTTTCACTACGACAATAGATGCTATTAGAGAGGTAACGGAGGCAGTACGTAGAGCTGAAAACCACAATTATTTCACAAGGCGCATTGTGCTATTTGTGGAGAATACGATTAGTGACGAATAGTGAGTAAAAAATGCCTTCAACTCAGCAAGGTGGAGCGATATGCTTGACGCGCTAGACAACAGCTTCCACATTCCGATGTACCTGCTGATAATCCTAAATGATTACCTAAAGGACCGTTTACTTCTTTATCAAACCGATTATGGTCAAAGGAGTTTGACGATTACAGGAACAGGGATCAACTCTAGTACCCGACCTCGGGAACGCATACTCTGACAGCCTTCTGCGAGAGGAAATGCCAGACGAAACATGCCTAGTAGGATACGCGGACGACATTGCAGCACTAGTCGCTGCTCGTGATTCGAAGCAGGGACAGTGGAAATTAAACCAGGAAATGCGCACTGTAAATCGCTGGATAAAAGCTCATGGACTATCCCTGGCTTATAGCAAAGCGGAGATCGCTGTGCTGACAAAAAAATGGATACAAACTGTGGCCCCAACACCAGCGGCACAAGAGCAAGTAAATTGAATTTGTCGCGCAAAAGAGCCATTGTTTCGTTAGCTGTGTGGCAAGTGGCACCGTCCTGTTGAAACCACATATCGTCCACATCCATATCTTCTAATTTGGGCCATAAAAAGTTCGTTATCATCTCACGATAGCGAACACCATTCACAGTAACTGCCTGACCGGCCACATTTTGGAAAACATACGGCCCGATGATGCCGCCAGCCCATAAACCGCACCAAACAGTCACTCTTTGTGGGTGCATTGTTTTTTCGACATTCACTCTTGGATTATGATTCGCCCAAATGTGGCAATTCTGCTTATTGACGAATCCACTGAGGTGAAAATGTGCCTCATCACTGAAGATGATTTTCTTCGAAAATTGATCATCCACTGTTGCCATTTCTTGGCACCATTCTGACCATTGACGACGTTTGGAATGGTCAAGAGGCTTTAGTTCTTGAGTCAATTGCCCCTTATAAGCGTGTAAGTGCAAGTCTTTATGCATAATGTTCATCAACGACGAGCGTGAGAGGTGCAATTGTTGGGCACGACGATGAGTTGAGGTGGACGGCTCTTCAGCCACACTATCGCGAACAGCAGCAATATTTTCTGCAGTACGAGCTGTACGAGCATGCACTGGTGTTTTAAAATCTCATACAGACCCAGTTTGCTCAAATTTTTGCACGATTTTTCCGATTGTACGCACATTTAAACGATTAAATTGACCGAAAAAATCACGAAGTGCACGATATGCATTTTGATTTAAACGCCCATTTTTATAATATGCCTGAATAACTTTAACGCGTTGCTCGATTGTGTATCTTTCCATGGTTCAAATTGAGTTAGTCTGAAATTTAGAAATGTCAAATGAAATGCAGAAAAAAACTTGACGTTTAGGTGTGGTTCTCATTCAAATGCAGAAAAAAACTTGACGTTTAGATGTGGTTCACATTCAACGTCGGCCCTTAAAATTTAACAACCCTTTATAAATTATTCTCCAATTTTATTGCACACTTATAATTTTTATTTCCACTGAAACACTTTTTAAATCACTTTTTAATTACTTACGCTTTCCAAATCAGTAGTAATCCAATTTGACTTCGTTCGAGTTTTTATATACACAAACCAAACTTCTCGAAAGTTCATGACTTTTCCAGTTAGAATAGCGTAGAAACATTACGTAACAATTTTATCATGGAAAATTCCATTTTAGTACAGTTAAACATTGAGTTATTAATTTAACTTATTCTATTACACACTAGGTGTCACCGTCACAATACAAACATACTGTGACGGTGACAATTAGTGTGTAATAGAATAAGTTAAATTAATAGCTCAATGTTTAACTGTACAAAAATGGAATTTTCCATGATAAAACTGTTCTAAATGTTTCTACACTATTAGTACTGGAAAAAGTCATGAACTTTCGAGAAGCTTGGTTTGTGGATTATTAGTATTTGGAACGCGATATGGTAAACTTGTAAGATTATTAGTAGTATTTGGTAAGTGATAGTGTGAAGATTAGAAAAAGGAATTAAAAAGTGATTTAGAAAGTGTTTTAGTGGAAATAAAAATTATAAGTGTACAGTAAATTGTGTAAAAAAATTAAATAAAGCGATTTTGTGAATTATTGTTAAAAAAATTGGTTTGGAACAATTCTTGTGCTAAATAAATAAATTCCTTGGTGATTAATTGAATTTAATTTGTATTATTCACAATCCAGTAGTACGAACCTTGATTGACAAGGCAAAAACGTAACAATACTTTTCTTCTTCATATCGATGTAGGTAGATAGATAGATAGAAGATTGAAGATGGATAGATAGAAGAGGAAGATATATGAAGATTTGTAGAAATGCTTGCTTACATTTTAGCGCAATGAATACCTGAATAAACCTATGCTAGGTGAACATTACCAATGATATGGTAAGCAGTGGTAAGGTAAGCTTGCGGGCTTAAAACTGAGAGATAATTCTAATTCAATTTTTCTCCGTTTGCGTAACTGGAGGACTTTGACAATAGGTCAAAATATATCATCAATAATGTAAATTGTCTAAGCTATTACGATGGTTGCTGGCTCAGATCATCGTTTTATTGCGCTTCTTGATGTACATTTTATTGTGAAAGAGCGGTGGCTCAAAATACATAAAAATTGTAACGGTGACGGAGATTTTTTGAAAAAATGTAAAATGGTTTTTTGCCTAATAGTAACTTTTTAAGTTTTTTTTTGTTTTGGTTTTATTTCAAAGCTGCTGTGCTTTTTTTGTTTTTTGGGAAACAAATTAACCGAATTTATCGTCAATTTTGAGTTATGAGTGGAAATGGCTCAACAATTTTATAAATTTTCAAAAATTAGTTTCTGTTTTTGGATATTTTCCTAAAAGCTTCACAGTTAGCTTGCGTTATTTGTGATTATTCCAGTTATTTCGTAAAAACTTCGGCTGAAATTGCAATCATTCATATTTGAGTTGAGTTCTACATAAAAAAAATATTGTCGGGTATGGCTGTTTTTATCTCTAGAATGATTACCCACACGATTGCGATAAGACATTTTGTATAAGCGTTGGCTATTTTGCAATGGAATTATTTATCTTCTCTTTGATACTACGAGATTATATTTCATTGATTTGTAAGATACATTTGAGGCACGACTATTGATTCGAAAGGCTTAAATATGAATTTTAGTATGCCCTTTGCTGCTAACAATAAAACATCTGGCAAAGTTCCAATTGATTTTTTACCAATTGTAAAGCCAGTCACATGTTTGAAAGTTTTCAGATTCCAAAAGAACTTGTTAATTCTTCTTGATGTTTCTCTTTTCAATTTTTTGTTTGGTTTAAAATATATTTAATATGATTTGCGTGCTTAATATAAAATTGAAATAAATTACGATTTCTCGAAAATCTCAAGCCAAATTTCAAAATTACATTTATCGAGATTTCGAAAATTAAAAAGAACGGAGATTTATCGAGAACAAACCATCAATAATTGATGTAAACGTGGTTTGATTATTTGGTTCCTTTGCAGTTTGAACTGCACAGTTTTCAAATATTTTAGGGCTCTTTTTTATTTGTTTTTTACTAATTAAAGCTTTAGCTTTCGAATCCTATCCCGGTTCATTTTCAAAAGCGTAATAAAAAATAAATTTTTTAGTTTAAAAGTTTTTATTGGTAATGAATAATGATATACAACAGCCGTAATACATAAATTTTTAAATCCACAGTAACCATGGTGGTTTTATGTTGGAGATGTGATGTTAAATGTAATATAATAATATAAAGCAAATGATATAATTAAGAGTTATGTAAGCATTTATTGTGGGTTGTTTTTTCTTATTTTTTCATACACCTTATAACTATAGGCTTACAGGCTAAACTAAAATTACAATATTTACAAATTTACAAGACTAATACTAATTTGCTTATGTATCCAAACCACCATGTAAATATAGATCAATAGCAATGTCCTACCGCATTTAGAAATTAATTTTAACTCGACATCAGCCTACTTAGATTATTATCCAGGAGTCTTCCGGTAAACTCAGCTATCGTTTCGATGCCTGCTAGTTCGTGGAGGCATTTGACTGTACATTGCCTATAGTCCGGGGGGCGCGGCCAGCTGTCAAATACAAATATTAGGCCTTTATTCTGGATTCTTTGGATCACAAGTTTTCCAAAGTTATTTGTCAAATCGTACCTAGGCCAGTGTCACATATGTCATAATTGGTCTTACATATACTTTGTACAACATCAGTTTATTTTTGTAGTCCAAGCTACTTACACTGCACACTTGATTGGATGCAGGACACTGAAGGCCGCAGACGCCAGCCCTCTCAAATATTTTATATGGGGGGGGGGGGGGGAGAAACTCAGATTACCTGACAAGGTAATGTCCAAATATTTTGCCGATTTTACTTCACTAATCTCCGGGCCATTAACTGTCACCGGGACCGCATTTTTTAATTTATTTTTGTATTTTGAATATGGATAGAAATATATCAGCTGTGTTTTGCCAGTGTTGATTTGTATATTAAATTTTTTATACTGGTTTACTAGATAATTTAGGTAAATTTGTATCCTGTTTGCAATATCATCTGCAAAAATTTGCAATCTGGTCTCCGGAGTCGTGTTTCTTGAAGCGGAATTACAATTGTTAGCAATGCACAAATAATGTACGATCCGTGAGGTATGACGTAAGAATCGGCGAAATCTCGGAAACAATCAGTTCGCTAATCAACCCCTCTTGCCATACGGAGTCAAATGTCTTCCTAATATCTATAAATATAGCAGACATTTTACTGTGCCGCATCCCCTTCTTGGCATGGTTTAGAAATCGCATCAATGTATCAGTTGTGCTCTTATGACGTACGAAAGCAAACTGTTCATCAGGGATTAGATGGTTCACTGAGTCCCACAGTCTTCGGGATATTACGCGCTCTGCTATATTGTTGAGGCCGCTGCGCAGGCTAATCGGCTGAGTGTTTTCCGGTATACACATTTTTCCTGGCTTGGGTATAGCTATCATCTTGGCAGTCTTCCAACTATCGGGAAAGTAGACACAGATACATATAGCGTTTATGATCTTCACGAGCTCATTTAGCCCATTCAGAGGCAGGTTTTTAATGGCTCGATTGGACACACCATCATCACCTAATTAAGTAGGTTCGAACGATCCGGTTCGAAGTCCTTTAATTAATTTTGTAGTACGTTCTGAAAATGTGTTCGGATCTCGTCGTGTATCTGTCTAGTCGTTCGATTTATTAGTGTAGAACTGAAGAGGGTAGCCATTCTTCGATGCATATTTCGATAGAAATTCCTTACTTTTATCATCTGGATAATATAAGGTGGAAGTTGCTTCCAATGTGCATCTTGATTGATGGAAGGGACCTACTTTTCTACTGCCTTGGTTATTGTCTGTGAGATTAAAGAAACTCGCTGATTAATTTCTGCAGCCGTATCAAGTGACTTTTCGGCAATTACCTCAATTTTATAGTGCATAAAATGCCTGTATCCTTCCCAGTCTGCATTTCTATAATCCCTTATCTTAACATCGTACTACTCATGTGTATACTGGATTTTTAAGTTTCCTGAAAGACCACTGGGAGGTGTTCAGAGCAAAACACATCCAAAACGACCAGTCTGTCATCTTTATTTATGTCCCTTGTAATAGCCAGGGCAATCACAGAACTGCCTCTGGTGCCCCTAGAGGGAAAACTTATTTGGACATTATTCAGCTCACAATACTTGTACAGTATTCTACCGTTTTAATTTTCGAAATTTTCAATCCTCCAAAAATATACCATATGAACATAACCGTAAAGGAGTCCATTCCCTTTCCGATTCATAGAGATGTGGCCGTGTAGTTGTCCTTAATGAAGAATTTTGGACCAGAATGTTTAATATGGCTCCTGATTAAAATGGCAGTGCTCCCCGATTACATTTTTTTTTTTCGTTGGTCCTATAGATTCTATAACCCTGGGCATGAAACGAGTGTGAAATGAGTTTCATTTAGGCATACAATTTGTAGCTTGTGTTTGTTTAAAAGTAACGTCAGTTCTTGGCGACGGGTCAAACTGACAACGCTGTTACAGTTGAGTGTGAGTAGCTTTATTTCAGAAACTGGTAGATAATTTGTAGGTACATCGACTTCTGTGTTGTGATGTCCTGAACAGAGTTTAGTTTGGTGAGAAAACTTGAGACTTTTTTGTCAAAGAAACAAAATCCATTCCATAGGCCTGCTTGTTGCCGTTCGTAGTTATACTTCTAGAAACTTGCGGTAGCTCTAGAGGATATTATTAGCTATTAATATTGATAGATAGATATTAATATTAGATTAATATTTACTATTGACAAATCAATTAACTCTAGAGGGTGATATTTTCCACGATTAGGTGGAACAAAGTTTTCCACGTAAGACTATTTACAAAAAAAAATAAAAAAATTGTTGCAATCTATGTATCCTGTTTAATTTCGGCTGATAACCACTAATCTTTTTATTACGGCTGGAACGGTAATAATGTAATCTGCATTATCGACTTTCTACTTTCGGCTGGAAGTTTTTAGCTAATTTTAACAGGTAAATATTTAATGGTTTACTTTATGCGACGAGGAATTTAATTTGTCAATATACAGGCTAACGAGCCTAACATTTGCATGACAATACTTTGCTAGTCCAACATGGATTGTCCAACGGTACATATACCATTTATTCTTAAGGAAGAAATTAAGCATCACATTCTAAATAAAATGTGACTGTATTTGCTATATAACGGTTTTGTAGAAATTAGACGTTTAAATATTTACACTTTTGCCTATGATACATTTATTTGGAAGGCAAGTCTTTCTTAAAATCCGTACTTATTACTTTAATCTGAGTGCTAGTAAGTACAAAGTTAAATACTGTTTAATTTATTGGTAGATATGTTTTATTAATCGCAACCCTCTTCAATACCGCACATCAATAAACGATATGTTGTAAATTTCCCGTAAATGTATTAAGGTTATTCTTAAATGAACAACGAAAAAACCCACAAAAATTTCCCTAGCTTGTTCTGTTATTTTTCTTTCGTTTTTTTGGGTCTAATATTGATGAAAAATCATAAAGAGAAGACGACAACGTGGGAAGATGTAGAAAACATTTATTTTATGTTGTTTGAAAAGTTATGAAACTTTATTTTTTTCGGAAAAATTTATTAAACTTTTTATTTAATGTAAAAAGGCTTTTTGCCATTTTCTTTATACAATTTGTTTGTGTATTTCATGTTCTTGTAAATACATTGTATATACTTCAAAATTAATGTTAAATAGGGTTAAAGTAGGTCTGAAGTTAAAAATTCCTTTTTTTTTTCTATCTCGACTCTCATTTTGCTCGGATGATTAATAAAATTTACATATAACGAAAAAAAAAAATTTAATAATTATTTATGATAAGCAAAATTGCTTGAGTAATAGCATTGAGCAAAAAGTATTTATATTTTGGTATACATACATATACCTATAGTTCGTGATTGATTGAAACCATAATTTTCACCAGTGGGCGTCTATACCTACATTAAAATTAAGGTCATTATTACGTCACCTAATTAATTCTGCAAATAATCGGATGAAAATTTTTATATAGCCGCCAGATTGTGTTTTCTCATTATAATGTAAAAAAGCTGTGTTTATATGTATACGTATTTACGAAAGCTGCTTAAATTGTCTAGATCTATAATTCTTTTTTAATGAAATGAAAAGTTGTCAAATACTTTATTTTTATTCCCCAACAATGTTCATTATCATGTCATGCTTTTAAATCGGATTTTCTATTTAGTCACAATATTGTATGTAAGCACAAACAGAAGAATTCATTAAAAATTCGAAGAAATTTTTTTTTTGTTTCAAGCCACGTGGCGAAATTAAGATTAAAATCAAGCAGTATTTCTGTTTATAATGAATATAGTAATTTGATGTGCAAATATATTTATGATTTATGGTAACACACAGAACCAAATAAATTGTAACTCGTTCTATATAAGCAACGCCCCAACAAACAAACAAAAACCAGAAATCATTTTTACCTCGTGATTTCCATAAATTAAATAATTTTCGATATCTTTATATAACGCATACATATTTAGAGTTGATCCATGATTCATATTGCTGATTGAATTTTCCAAAATTCCACTCCATTCCCCACATCGAAATTCTACTATATCGAAACCTATCAATTTTGGTTTTCCACATCATTTTTCTTTCTATATTCAAACCACGCATTTCTTGTAAATTATTTCCCATTATCTATTTAATATTTTTCTCACTTAGATTTGAAGTTTCATTTGATTATCTAAATTTTTCTTTTCCTCAACCAAACCTTTATGCGAGATAAGAATACAAGAAGATGTACAGACAAAAAAAAAACATGATAATACAACAGCGTACAAAAGTAAACGGGAAGGAGCTGAACTGAAAACGGAAATTAGAATGATGAGCTTTTTAAATGGCATAAGATGTTTGGTATACGAAATTGTATTAAAAAATAAAAAAAATTCAACACAAAATTAAGTAATTTAATTTCGTTTAATTAAGATATTATAACAGATAGTATATAAATAATAATAAATCATAAAAAAAATATTTTTTTAGAAGATACTTTTTAGTTCTTAATTGATAATATTGTTTATCACAAAAAGGGGGGACAAAGTGTTAAATGAAACCTAATAAAGTAATTCGGGTGAGACGTTCGTAAATAATTGGTGTTTTGTTGTATGTACTCGTAAAACTATACTCGTCATTATCTAGCTACTTGGAAAAGTGTTGGTTGAATTTTTGTTGAATGTTTACAGAATTCAATCTTATTTTTGGGCATCTAAAATCAGCAAAGCTAAAGGGTAAACTTCACTACAGCCCGGTCGGTCCGCCGGGAGGTTTCCTTGTCAGTGTAACCTTATACTAAACATACAATTATTTTTATCGTGGCAGTTTTGCCTATGATTAGTGGGTGTTAAACTTCAAAAATCACCAAAGCACGCTTTTATGTTTACTAGTTAATACTCGCATCTCGTTTCTTTATTGTGTTTAATACGTGAATAACCTATCATTTTCATCTATTTTTGTATTGGCTGTTTGCGATTATTGGTCACTCTACTATTTACATACATTTTACTTACATATTTTGTATATGGTCTTATGCCTTTGCTGTGATAATTTACAAAATAGCCGATCAATATCTCTGGCACTCGCAACAGCTTAGTGAAATGATGCAACACAAATAGTTCAAATGTGTTTTATTCATTTACTCGATGACTGGACAATATGAATGGCGGCGAAATGGTAATATATGTCATTAATGGCCTTGCATTCAGTAGCATCAACCAGGGCTCCTGCAATGACAGTTATTAATTATCACAGGAATCGATTCTACGAAATGTTCCAAAAAAGTTAAATCAGGCAACCCTCGTAAATCTAAAATCGTATTTAATATCACTTTACTCCACATAAACTACATTTAGTTTACCTATAATGCTGCGTTACCTCCTTTAAAGATTAACCCATTTTAAAATATTTGTTTCTATTTTGTGTATTTATTTGAATCGAACTGAGGGACGGAACAGTTTATCTCAGTTCACGATTAGGGATAATAGTTAGAATCAGATCTTTCACAAAATCATCAAAACGGTTAAATTTCGAGCAACGTAGACTATCAAATATGAAACGAATTTATTAAGAGACGGCATACGGCCCTGAAACAACGATGATGCTTCACGGAAAAAACGGCTTGACGCCAACCACGATAATGCAATGAAACAATTTACTTTGGTCTAAAAAGACCCAAAGTATTGAAATCCTATCAAAAATGATCAACAATTTGGTTGGTCCAAAACCACTTTTCTCGACGTTTTGGAAGCCCCTGAATCTAAAAAAAAATGGCCGTCCGTCTGTCTGGATGTCTGTACCCATGGTATCTCGAGAACGGCTGGTTTTTTTTTGCCAATCTGTTTCTATGGTCAAGGCCGAGATTTAAAAAGTTTTTGGAACCTGTGCGTCAAGAGGGTCGGATACCTGCCATACGAATTGACCGCCAGGTTATAGAAATATTTGCCAATTTTTATATATATGCTAGTTTGAATATTGATTTGGGTATTGAGTTTCGGGTTGAGTTGAAGGTCAAGTTAGGGGCCAAATTTACCGATTGAGTTGAAGTTGAGTGGGGGTTGGATATACAAATATTTTCGAAATTTGTATATATGCTGGTTTGATTATTGAATTGGGCATTGAATTTGAGGTTGCTTTGAAGGTTAAGTTAGTTGGTTTAGAGTTAAAGTTGAGTTGGAGTTGAGTTGGGGCTGAGTTGTTGAGCATTTTTTTATATAGTCTGGTTTGAGGAGTGAGTTTGGCGTAAAGTTGGCGGTATAGTTGAGAGTTAAGTTGGGTTGCATTGGCGAGTTGAATTAGGGTTGAGCTTTGGTTGAATTAGGGTTGGATTAGGGTTTAGTGAGCAGTTGAGCAATATATATATATATATATATATATATATATATATATATATATATATATATATATATATATATATATATATATATATATATATATATATATATATATATATACATATATATATATATGGAAACCTGACTACAACGGAAATCGACGGGACCAAAAACGTCGTCTGTTAAACTGATGATTTGTGTTTTTTTAATAAAAATTTTATTGGGATTTGGAATACGGCCAAGTAGGATCGAACATGGCTATTCCTTAAATGATTATGCTGAAATTTGACATGTGCGTTGCAAATAGGATTCTAAAATGGTTTTTGGATAAAGTTCTGGAATAAGGTAAGTGAGGACGGAACTTGGCTATTTGTTAACCGATGGGTGATGGAAATGGGATTCCAAAATGATTTTTGGATAAAGCTCTGGAATATGGGCAGGTAAGATGGAACTTGGTTTTTCCTTAACCGATTATGATAAAATTTGACAAGTGCGTTGTAAATTTCATTCTAAAACGATTATTAAATGAATTTCTGGAATATAGCCAATTAGGACTGAACTTGGCTATTTCTTAACGGATTTGAGAGAAATTTGACATCTGCCATGTAAATGGGATTCTAAAGTGATTTTTGAATATAGTTCTGGAATATGGCAAAGTAAGATGGAACTTATGTATTTCGTAAACGATTATGATAAAATTTGACATGCCGCATGTTCATTTATTTATTTATTTTTTTTTTTTTTTGGCCATAATCTATAGTTTTATTTTAAGAGTTAAAGACTGAAGTTTTGACCATGTCTTGAGGTTTCAGCCCTTTTTATTTTTTCATATTACAGTAAGTAAAAACTTGTCCGCACGAAATTATCCATCAAGACTGCGACGAAATTGTTACACTCACTGTATATGAATGTCTATCCAATATAATTTGTAGGAGTGAAAAAGTTTAGATTAATTTCAGTTAATGGTAAAATAATTTGATGCCGATCGGATGAAAACGAGTGAAAACTTGAGGGATGGTTAACATAGATAAAGTATCTGCTTAACAAATCTTGGTTGTACTTTTTGCAGAGTTGACTTGATTATAAAGCTCTAAACGTACAACAGGACTACTACTAATACACAAAATATGACCCACTGTTGGAGAAGCATATAAAAGTTTTGGAATATAGAATATGAAACCGAATAATTTAAGGCGCTACATACGGACATATTCAGTAAAATCAAACTTCGTTTGAAGCTTTTTCTAAATTTAAAAGCACAAAAAGTTTGGTAACATTTTTATTTAATTTCTTTATGTTATTAAGCTTTTACATAAAAAGGAGCTAAGTGGCCAAAACCTAAATTTGTAAAAAATTAGATATTTAATAAATGCAGGAGATATTTAAAAAATTAGATATTTATTAAATGGAGAAAAATGAAGCTCAAAATGAAATTTAGAAGTATTTGAAATTTTAATAGATTTGACAACAATAATTTTTTAATATTGATTTTGACAACAACCACATCCAAAATAATACAGATTAATCCAGAAATTTATTCATTCGATTGTCAACCTTTGTGGTATATAGATTAGTTACGAAAATAAAAATAAAATGGAGGTGTGGACTTAGAGTTTCTGCTCGAGAAATCTCGTCTCGAGAATTTCGAGAAATCGTCATAATTTTACGCTCTCGAAATCTGGAGAAAATGTATTTTGTAATTTTCGAAATTCTCATTTCTCGAGAAAATTTGGTCGAGATTTTCGAGAAATAGAGGACTAATAAATGATATTTTGTAGTTTTTATTAGTCCTCTATTTCTCGTAGAGCTTAATCAAAATTTTTTACTCTATTTCCCTGTATTTATACATTAAAACGTTTTAAAGTTATCCACCAAAACATATAAATAATTGTAATATATAGTTGTATTATATAAAAAATTAACTCAATATAATTTTCAACTAGTTATTAGATTCAACCAATTTTTTGTCAACATACCAAATAATATTGCGTGAACACAAACTTTTTAAACTAAATTTTAAAAATGGCTTATAACGTAGATCATATTATCAAGGTAAGTTAAATTGTTAAATACAAACGAGTTCTTTATCAATAATTTACTATTGGTTGAATTGTTGTAGCTATTGGAGTCGTCAAAATCCACAGACTATAGCAGCAGCTCATCATCATCATCCACTTCATAAGAATCGGAGCTAGGTGAAATTACACGAAATTGTATGTGTACGATAGAAGGTTACAACGACCACCAACTTAAAAGCCACATTCGAATTACGTGAGCAATTGCCACAAAATTTACAGGTATGTATTGTGTGTGTGAATATGACTCCGCCCTTTTTTGTTAAAATAAAATACATTTGCTTGTTTAGAAAATGAAAGAATTACTAATTGAAAGTATGCTCCGTTTGCAGCTTCAACTATCCCCCTATTTTCAGGCAGCTTACAGATTCTCTCTCTGAAAAAATCTTGGTCTTTGGAGGCGATCCAATCATTAAGCCAATTTTCGATCTATGCGCGAGAACTGAACCGCTGCTCAGAAAGAAACGACTGCATCGACCGGAATAAGTAGTAATCTGATTCATAGTCCTTTCACAACGTTTGCAACATGTGGCTTTGCATTGTCATGCTGAAAAATTAATTTGTTGTGTCTATTCACCCATTCTGGTCGTTTCTCCTCTATAGCTCGCTTCAAACGTATAAGTTGTCGTCGGTACACATCGCCATTGATAGTTTCACCTGATTCCAGCAGTTCATAGTATACCACACCTTTCTGATTCCACCAGATACAGAGCATAACCTTATTGCAATGGATATCTCGCTTTGGTTGCGAAGGACCAGCTTCACCACGCTTCACCCTAGATTTTTGACGTTTGGAAATCTCATATTAAATCCATTTTTCATCTCCAGTAACTATCCGATGCAGAAAACCTTTTTTTGTTGTCTTTGAATCAGTATTTTACAAATGGTTTTTCGACGTTCGAGGTCTCTTTTTTTAAATTCATGTGGAACGCAGTTGTTAGACTTTTGAACCATTCCGATTGTTTTTAAACATTTTGCATCATTTAATGCTTCAGCTAATTTTGATTGTGTTTGAGAAGAATCTTCAGCCAATAACGTTTCCAATTCAGCATCTTCAGATTTTTTGGGTGGTTTTAAATTGTTGAAACCATTCTTTGTACGTTGTATTCGATGGATCATGCTCACCATAAATTTCCACAAGCAAACGATAAGTTTCCGCTGCACTTTTCTTTGCAATAAAATAATGTAATAAAACTTCCCGCAAATGATTTTTATTTGGAATAATATTCGACATTTTGAAAGAGTTAAAAATACTATTTGTTTACAGCTCAACTAAATGTCGTATACTGCGTTTGATAGCTGACATCAAGTACTATAGAATACAAGTATTGCGCATTTATAGTTTACGTAAGCAGTAAAAATAACGACACCAATTGAGAAAGGGCGGAGTCATATTCACACACCCAATACATATGCAGTAAAACTAAATAATAGAACAAAAATTATGTTTAATAACATATGTTTGCATGTATTTGCGTTGTAAATATATATAAAACACCTTTAAATTTACTCAATACTGCGACTTTCAAAAATCGTTAGAAAAATACCTGAGGATAAAGAAATTTACATTTTTATGTAGTATATCAGCAACACCAAACCATTTCGTAATATTGCTAATTTATTTGTGAGAGAGTGGCTCAATGGCTAATTCCCATTGTTCATAGATACGTCAAGTGACCAACTGGGGATGAAATTCCTCAAGTGATAACAAAATTCCAACAAGAAAAGAAATGTATAGATTTTCATTGCGATGAGCCCGGCTCATTACACGACAGCCGAGTTTTGAGAAGGTTGCCTCAGAAAATTTGTTGTTCGGGAATGCCTCAGAAAATTTGGCCACAAAATTCACGAACAACACTTTTCTGTTAGGTGATTTATTATAAACCAATTGAGATTGGCTGGTTCGCCAAAAGGCAATTTAATTGCAGCCATTCATCCACCCGTATAGTTGTTTAAAATGCGTTCGGTTTATTAAAAACCAGATTTCGCCGTTTGCTTCATTTCACTGAACAAACTTTCGTAGAAAATGTAGTGAATTTGATCGAATGTGGGTGCATTTTGCATATGCATCATAGAAAAATATTTTAAGCCAACTGGTGAAGATATGGAACTAAATTCAAAAGAGTATGAAGAAACTAATACGCGAATCATTGACCATAATGATTTCATCAGCAATCCAAATCGAATGCTGTTCAATGTATTGATTGAAAAAAATTTATTAACTGAATAAATTTTTTAATATCATATTTATTTAATTCATACATAAATATTACATAAATTCATTTCATGAATAATAACTATAAAAATAATCTAGCAAAATATAATTTTTTAAGGCCTCCACTTTAGCGTTATAATAACCTTTTTTGATTTAGCTTTTCTGTTCATAATACTATTCTTTAACACTTTTTCTTTTTTGCTAAGCTTTACTTCGCCACACTTCTTTTTAGCCCCGCCACTATCTATTGAACTAACTACAGTTACCTGCAATAGATTTCCTTATAAGCCAAAAAACAACACCCATTCTTTAACTCAAGATTTCTTGCATTTCATAGGTTGTTGAACTTAGATCTATATTGGCTATATCTGGGACAAGCCAATATGAGATGTTCAACATCCTCCACACTTCCACACAACTCACAATCTTTGTCCTCACTCAAATGACGTTTCCACAAGCATTCCTTCCAGTTTCCATGGTTCAGCCTGATTCTCTCAACAGTTCGCAACATTCGCGTATCTCCTTTGAGCTCCATAAAGAACAGAATTCTCAAAGGAGTACCACGGAGCACTCTGTACTTCATTTCTTTCGTTGGACTTTTCTCGTTAAACTCACTCTCCCATTTTCTCCACAGATTCATCTGAAACATTCGAAGTACGTCTCTTGCATCCTTCCTTTCGTACTCCTGAACCATGTGATTTAAAGTACCCTTTTTTGCTAACATATCGGCTCTTTCATTCCCTTCGATCTGTCTATGTGATGGAATCCATTGTATGGTCACACCACGTTGACAGTCTCGAACGCATTCAAAATTAAGATCAACATACACATTGCGTTCCCTTCCACCTCCACATTTTAGCAAACATAAACCACTCTGGGAATCGGAAAATATTACTATCTTCCTTTGCCCTTCATTCACAGTCAGTTTAATTCCTTCAAATATTCTAATCAGTTCAGCGTTCATTATACAGATGCTTTTGTTCATTTTAAAATACTTTTCAACATTCTTACCAGGCATAAAGATACCAACATCCACTCCATTCTCATTTACACTAGCATCTGTATAAACGATATCATTTTGCACATACCGCTGACTGATTTTTCCAAACATAATATTGGCGATAACTTCATTCATTCCCTTATTAAATTCCTCCTTATTCAAACATACAGTAAGATTATTAGGAACGGGTTGCAGACCAGCATTGCCTATACTCAGAAACATGTTCAAATTTTCAAGTGCAATGCTAGTTCGATAAGTCGGTTTGTACACCGCCCTACTTTGTAGTCTTATTATCATCTCATTCCAAATCTCATTTTTCTTAGTTATCATTCTCACCGACTCTCTCACTGTGATCCACTCTCTCTTATAATCATGAAGTGAATCACCCATTTCAGACCACAGAGTGTGTATTGGGGTTGAGTTAATCGCCCCTAATACCACTCTTGCACATGCATTGCAACTTTCATTAATTGGCTAAAAGCCCCTTTCGAACCATTTCCATACACACTAATACCATATCCAATTTTGGAGGATATAAGTGCCTTTAAGTATTCTCTACAAGCAACTCTTTGACCTAAATTAAAACTTTTAATTTTTTTATTTGAAGCCGATACCTCTTCCCCCGCTATGTTTTGAGGAATCATTAAATCTATTCGAGATCTAATTTGTCTACCGTAAACTATCATAGAAGGCGATTTTTCTGTGGAAGGATGTAATGTCTTTCGATAAATTAACAATATGTTGCAGATCTCCTTTTCAAGTCACCCTTGTTCGCATTTCAGTGTTCCTGCTCTGCTTGTCCGTTGAAAAGGAGCTTTTGGTGTATGCCATGTATGTATTGGAACTTTCATTGGATTATCTTTATGTAATTGGCAATCTGTACAATTGTTTACCATCTATTCTATATCCCGTAAATGTTTGTCCACCAACAGTATGCTCTAGCTAACGATTTCATTCTTGTTATACCAAAATGAGCTGAATGTAACTTATTTAACACACGTCTACGTAAAATCGGAGATATATAAACTCTTATGCCTCGTAGCAGAAAATTATCTTGTAACGTGAATTCAGTTTGCTCAATTCCAAAACTATAGTAGTGGTCTATTATACGACCGTTTTTTTATTCCATCAATGATATGTTTTATGCTTTTATCCGACGTTGTAGCTAAACCTAGTTCTTTAAATGTTACAGGTAAGGTTCTGGTTTATTTGTAATAAATCCGGTCGGTAAACCTGATATGGTTGGGAAATCTTTTTTAGGTGATAAAATTTGAGTAAGCGGCTTATTATAAGTTAATAAAGTAAATTTTCGACTGTAAAGGTATTGAAAAAATTTACGAATTCCAAAAATAGTTTCATAGGCCTCTTTATCTATATGTGGATAGCGTTGTTGTGTTTTGTTTAGTGTTTGTGATGAATATTGGATTGGTTTCTCCATTCCATCTTTAAATCTATGATTTAAAACCGCGCCCACTCCATACTGTGATGCAAATGTAGCAAGTATCAGAGGCAGTTGTGAATCATAATGCGTTAAACACCTATCTGCTTGCATTTCTATTTTAATTTTCAAAAAAGCACAAATAAATACACCACATCATTCTTGAGTAAATTGCTAATCGGATACAAAACCGTACTCAAATTATCAAAAAATCTACCGTAATAATTTACTAACCCTACAAAAGCGGGTACTTCGTCTTTGATTTTTGGTTCCGGCATATTAGTAAGTGCATCTATTTTCTTTTTCATTTTATGTATTCCTAATTCATTTATCCCATAACCACCTTATTTATTCTCATACATATTTAATTTATTTAATCTTTTAAGTACTTCATTTAATCTTTCTAAATGGATTTCATCACTAGATCCTGTAATACTTATGTCGTCTAAAAATATTGTTATCCTGGGAATTCCTGTCAACCTTTGCCATATAGCGGGAGCTGAAGCTTTCCCATACATCAAACGCTGAGGCTGATATAACCCTTAATGAGTATTCAAAGTCAATATTTCTCTGTCAGCCTCAACTTCTAATTGTAAATACGCCTAACTGAAAATTGAAGTGGCCCAGCCCGTATAAAAATTTGTTTCGCATTTGGATGAATATTAATTTTGCTTGAATACCTTAAATATGTCCTAAATTGTTTTGCAAATAAATGTTTATAATTGTCTAACATTTCTTGTATTTTTTTAGCAGTATCTTGCATACCGCAGTCATCAATCTTATTAATTTCCATATTTCCTAAAACCTGATTCCTATTTAAATTTAAATTTCGCAACCATTTACGACCTAAAAGAGGGTGTTTATTTGAATCCACCACGTATAATTTTAAATCTTTATTTCCACTATTAAAATTTACTATGGTGTCAATATAACCGAAAATTTTAATTTTAATATTACAATAACTCGTGAGCTCCGTATCGGATTTTTTTAAATTCATGTTTTGAAAATATTTTAACGAATCTTTATAACTAATTAATGATACCGTGGAACCACTATCTACTTCAAAATTAATAACTTTATTATTAACGTTAAGGGTCAACCAAAGTTTAGATCTCACTTCTTTTACAGAACCTGTATTACATAATTATTCTACTTGAATTTTATTTCTAATCATCAAACCATTATTAGAACTTTCTTCTTCATCATCAGCGATGAAATTTGTAATATTTTTATTTTTCGATTTGGCCTCAAATTTGCTTCATGTGCCTAAAACACTAGTTTCAAATGTCCCTGTTTATTACAATATAATCAAACGGAATAACCATGACAACATTTGTTTGCTAAGTGTGATTAATTTCCACATAGATAATATGCAATTTTATTGTCGAAATTTAAACTCATATTTTTATTTGTATTAAAATTTCCTATACCTGAAGTCCCTGGGTTACTTGAGTGATTATTTGTATTATAATTTTAATGAAATGTATCCCTCCTCGATGATGTTTGTCGAATGTTGTAAACGTTTGAATTCTTATTGATATGGATTTCAGCGCCACCTTTCGCCGATAATTCCATCGATATTGCAGCTTTTTCGCACATTTTCCAATGTCGATTTTGTATTTTCTGGCTATTTAACCCAAAAACGAAATCAAATTTACAATTGATCGATAATCTTCGAAGTTCCACAAAACATTCTTCCACACTTTCGCCATCTTTCTGCTTCCTTAAACGAAATCTATAGTTTTCAACAATTTCCAACGGTGTGGGTTTGAAATGTTGATCCAGCAAACTAGTAATATCCATATACGATTTTTACTCGGTTTTTTTGGTGCTATTTTGACACTTAGAATATTGTACGCAGTTTGCCCCATATCTTGGAGAAGCATATGTAATTTAATTTTCTCATCCTTCACCTCAAATACCGCAAAACACTTTCTAAACGCTCCACCCAGCGTGCTTACTTAATTACACTTTTATTAAATGTTTTTATTGCACACGTTGATAATTGTAGTGTAGACATCGTTTATTTTATAATGTAAAAACAGCTTATGTATTTATGGCAGCAGCAACGTATTATTCTAATTGTACAAAAACATAGATGTAATTTGTAAATCGTAGGTTACCCTAATATTAATTTCTTCCTATGTAATTCTGTGTAGCAGCACAACACATAATACGTCATGTAACTTCTAATATGCTACCGGTGATTAGACCATTTTAATTGTGTTTTTATTAACACTAGAAGTATATTAGTATTTACGAACAGTAATTCAACGAAACCGATTAATAGACAGAATTCTATTTATTTAACTATTAGAGTTTAATATGTTCCGAAGATTGTAAGAGAATTCAATCCAGTTTCGAACTGATGAGCTTATGATTACGAAAAAATCAATCTTCTCATCAGGCCGCGGCGACGAAGCGAAGGTCTAATCACCGGTAGCATATTACAAATTACATGAATTAATTAACATTCAACAAAAAAAATTAATAAAGTAAAAATTAGCGTACACAGAAATAGAGCTGTGTGAATATTGTGAAGAAGAAAAATTGTAAGAGAGTTTATCTGTATTAGTATGATTCGCTAGTACTTAACGCAAAGCCCATTCTCTATATATAGAATGTAATTTGTGGTATAATAAGTCCAGTCGCCGCGGTCTGATGAGAAGATTGATTTTTTCATAATTATAAGCTCATTAGTTCGAAACTGGATTGATTTCTCCTACAATCTTCGGAACATATTAAAATCATCTGTTATCAAAATAATCTGGATTTATTTTTCACATCCAGATCCTATCCTCGTCGCCTCTTGTTGTATAATTAAATAATACTAAGAGCTTTCTAGCTAAGAGCTTATTCTAAGAGCACACAATTCGGAAAAGTTGTTTCAAGGTAAGTCAAAATCAGAGAGACCAAAGAAAAATCTTCCTCCTTATATTCACCTATGATACCTGTCAAAAATAATGCATTGAAGTTTGCGGACATTCAATTAATTCAGCTCGTTTATATGACAAACTCAAAGTTGCATTTGACTATAACATAACAAAAATTATAAAAAGTTCAGTATTGTTTTCTACCTATAAAAAATATGTTTAGTGAATTTATGCGTGGCAGAAAAATAACACGGAACCACAGCGTCACACGTTTTTGAAATTTATTTAGATTTGACCACAATAATTTCTAACTACTAAAGGTGCTTTAGATCATTTAGTCAGTGTTTGTTTGTATGTTAATTTTTTTTAAATTTAAAAGCAAATAAACCTCTAGCACAATTTTAAAAAACTCAAATACTTCAAATTTTAATAAATTTGACAACAATGTTTCTTGAGGGATTAAACATCTAATACTAAGGATTATTTGAAAGTATAAAAAAATGTTTATATTTGAAACCAGACCGATTTAAATCGATTTATGTAATTATTTATAATTGAGTTTCGATTAAAATTTGTAAAAGAGCAGCAGGAAAATAGGGCGAATATTATTTTAATATTATACAAATTTTAATTTCATATTATTTGTAACAAAACCGAAATTTGATATAAGTTTAAACTGTAATAGTTTACGATTATTTATTTGGTTATTTATTTTATATTGATATATCGTTCAATAACTAGCAGAGAGTTGTGCTCGAATTGTGATTTCGGACCAAAATCTTATTTTAAGCATATGGAAATGATGCTCGTATATATGCAAATCATTTTCTGCCAAATAAAATAAATTTTCAAGCAATTAGACAATATTTCTTGAATAAACTTTAACCCAAAGTATCAAGATATGGTTCAGCCTCATAAAACTAATATCTTTGAGAGAAACATAAAGCAAATATAATATAGACAACCAGCAGTAGACGGAATATTTAAAAAGAGGAAAATAGAAAATTCAAAGGAAAATTCCCATCAAATAAAGTATAAATTTGCAATTCATTGTGTATAATTTCAATAAAATTGAAAATAAAATCTAAAAATTACAGACAAGTCTTCCAATCAAATTAAGTTTTACCTTCTTTGTTGCTGGGGTATTTTAAATACACCATTGTATACAACCGTATACATATCGATGTATTGCAAAGTACGAACATCCATGTAGAATATGTACATTTTACTGTTGCTTCCATTTCCTTATATGATTGTTTCCACCTCAATGATTATTGAGCATATACTGTTTGATTAGGAAGAAATAAAAAAATAAAAAATAAAACCTAAATAATTCTTTTTATTCATTCTTCTTTAGATTTACTTTTTCCAATCAATTGAATTAGATAATGGTAAAAATTTATAGTGATTTAGTTTTCTGCTCCCCCATAATATTCTATTTGAATGTTACATGGATTCTTTTATACCTAACATCGAAATTAAGTTAAGAAAATCATTTCACACATACACAAAATATCCATACGATTCTGAAATATGTTTAATATAAAACCACTCAAATTTTGATGTGAATCCTCCACAAAACATTCATCTCGACTAGCAAAATCTTGAATTATTATTAAAATTATTGGACTTGAAATATTTTCTATTTTGCCTCAACGAATGTTTTTTGTATTTTTGTCGCAAAAATAAATCCATTTCCTGTTAAACAAAAAAAAAAAAAAAAAAAAATCTATACGGCTTTACACTTAAAGCTTTTTTTACATTTCGATTCACATCACTGTGTTTTTTATGGGAGTATTTGAAATATTTTGATTGAAATGGTTTGGTAAGCGTGTGACCACAATGTGGCGGTTTTACGCTTCACAGACTACAGCTTGAGGATAATTTAACTTTGAGAGCATATACGGATTTAGACGAGTCATGATAATATTATGTAAAAAATTGTTTAATCCACAAACATACTGTGAACACAGCTGTGTTCCCAATTTTACAATGTACCACAAAAACAATTTTTTATTTCAAATTTCATTTCATATACGCAGTTAAAAGATAATCAAGATAGTTTTTCATATCCTCAAAACTAACATTCATTAGTTATTCGTTGTATATCATGTTAGGATATTTTTTTTTATATTACATAATAATTATACTGCCAAGTCATGAATACGGAATGTTAACCAATAAAACGAATAACCAGAATTAAAAAAAAAAACGAGCAGCGAGAAACAACAATTCATCCATAAAGTACAACAAAACTTTGAGAACAAGCATGTGGGGAAAACAGTCTACCAAGCAGACCTTGAGTAAATTTTGTAATTAAAATTATTTATTTAAATGAAAAATGTGTACGAATGAATTTTCTTTTTTTTTTTTTTTTGTATTTCATATACGAATTACGAAAGCTACTGACTCAAAAATGTAAAATTCATGTATAGATTTATATAAGCGAATAAAAGCATTTCCCATTAATAATCGTAAAAAAAAGTTATACGTTTGCTGGAAAAATTAAAAGTAAATATTTTTTATGGAAATTAATCAATCAAAGATATTGTTGATTTTGTGTATACAGTTTGCCCGCATTCTTGAATTTACATATATTTATAGAAATTGTTCAAGCTAACAAATTATTTAATATTTTACGAGTGTAAAATGTGATTTTATTGTGAAATTGCGTTGGCTTGAAATAAACCCTTTAGAAATTTTTATGTGCCCAAAATTCCACGGGAAGTAATTCCGCCGAACAATTTTGTGTGGCATAATTAAATCATTTTGCAAAATGAAATAAATTATCGCGGATTTAATGCAATTTTAAAATATTAAATATCACGAATTTAATTCATACTGTACTATTTAATTAACTCCGTCGATAAATATGAATTTATTCCGCCACAAAAATGAAAATGTTGAAAAAAAAAATATTATCAAAGAATGTAGGCCTTTCCGCACCATCGCAAAAAAAAAGCAAAATTTTACTTCTTTATACAATGGAGAATGTCACTGCAATGAATCATCTTATTGTTATTTGACAACAGAACATAATATCAGTAATATTTGTGACGTATAGAATCAAAAATGATCCATTCCACTTTTCTTGTTTTCAAGTAAAATGGAAAAAACTTTTTATTTCAAATTTATTTAAAAAAAAAATTTGTTTTTTATTCATTATTTTTTTCAGGTAATTTCAACTTAATTGTTAAAAGTGTATAATATAGTAATTTATCAATTTTAGCTGATATTTTGTAAACAAATTTGGAATAGAGTTATTTTGAAACTTACAAGATGGAATAGATTAGTTTTGAAACGTGTTGCAATTGGAATAGGTAGGTTTTGAAATTATTTTTTGGAATAGATTAGTTTTGATTTATTTAATTGCACAATATCGGATTGGAGATTTTTAAACAATTATGTACCTTTTCATTTCAGGGATTTAAAATGCGGGATTTTGATTAATGCATTAAAAACACAAACATATTGCCATCTTAAATAATTCTTTTTCATTTTTATTTGGCTTTAAATTTTATAAAAAATAAATAAATAATAAACAGAAACAATATTGCAAAAAACAAAAACAAAAAAAAATTTATAAATTTTAAAAATCACCATAATTTTATCACAAATTAAAATTCATTGGTATTGAAACCTTAAATTCTTATTACGATTGGTTCCATGTGAAGTTTATTTTCATCTATAACGTTTTTATAGAACTCCAAATTAAGCCTATTTCTCCACTCACTTTCAAAATGCTTTGTCAGTAGCTTTTCAACATCAGAAACTTTGGCGTCTTTCGCCTTCACCCCAGTTTATATTATTGCCGGTACCATATTAGCCAGTTTTTTCCCTTGTTTTACATTTCATTTTAGAAATCCAATATCCGATTTAAAAAATGGTTCCCCGCGTACTTGAATGATACTACGTGAAAATCTGGTTAATATAAAACGTTTTGTTTCTTGGAATTTAAAATACCAAGTAGATGGCGGTTTAATAACTCTTCCAGCTTCAGCTTTAAAATCAACCACGGAACATTCATCTCTACCCAAATTTATTAGAATTCCGTGTTCTTTGCAGATATCCAAATATGAGTTTACTTCTATGATTGACACTTTTTTTTAAACTTTATTTTCAATTTGCGCAAAAATCCTGTCCGGGGGAATGTAAGAGTGTCCGGTTATTGGGAAAATACACTCTATTGTTGCCACATTTTGAATTGCGATTTTTAACAAAAAATATTCACACATTCCCACCATTATAGAATTTTTGTTTTGGCCCCCATACCCGTCGGCTACCAAACGAATCGTTTCAATATCTGTAAGATCTATGTGGCAAAGTCGATGGTAAACTGCCGAAGCTATCTCATTTGACCCCTTGGCGTGGGTGTTCTCAGTCCAGTAATACAAGGAAACGTTGTTTTTATTCAGAGCGGAATGACCGGTACCTGCTACCATATCAAATAAATACAAATATAGTCGACGGCCAGTTATTGTACACAAATCTAAGGTATGTATCTTATAAAATTTCTTTTTCAGCTTGCTCCATTCAAATTATACATTTTTAAATTGTTACTTTGTCAGTTAATAATGGGGGATGAATAGCCAGCAGAAAAGAAGCGTCGATTAAATCATGAGCGTCAACAACGATGGCGTGGTAAAAAAATGATTAAAAACTTGAAAGAATACGTGCTGAAAACGCTGATCGAGAAAGACTGCGACGTGCTACTGAAACCTTAGTTCATAATCAACTACGTCTTGCATCCGTTGCAACAAATTCTGCTGATCGAAATTTGCGTGTATTGTTGTTAACGTATATATTTCTTATTGGAATAGATTGTTTTTGGTTATAAATTGGAGTGGAATAGTTTATTTTTGTACGTGAAGTTGTGGCGGAATACATCTATTTTAAAACGTAACAGAAATTTATGACTCAATTTACTCAGGAATTGAATACATTTTGTAAATTATCATTTGACTAATTATTTCAGTTCAATAAAAGAAAACGAAATCAATTACAAGCTCAACAATTTTTGAAAGTGGAATAGATTATTTTTGATTCTATACAACACATTTGTAAACGTACACCCGAGCATCAGCGCAATTTCAAGATGGAATGGATGCAAAGGTAATGATGCAAAAGTAATGTTAAAACATTAACAGTTAACGTAACACTAATACGGAAGTGGTTGTTACGAAAATTCCGATCCTTTCCACCACAAGAAGAAATTATTAATTTCAATAGAAGTTTTTCCTCGTGTGGCACAGTCGGCTTGATTTAGGTTATATGAAGCCATTTAGTATCAGGAATTACCTCTTGTATTCGATTTATGCGATTAGCTACAAATCTTTTCCAATGTTTGTTGTCTCCTTTCAATCAATGCAATACAATTTCCGAATCAGTCCAAACATAAACTGTTGTTTTTTGTGGAAGTCGTAGATTTCGAATGACATGATCTACTAAGTCGATTTTAATATCAGCAGGTAGCAATTGAAATGTTTATAAACGGATGACACTCGCAGATAAATATATGTTGCGTAGGCTCTGTCAGATGCATCGGAGAATGCATGCAACTCGAGTGTCTGTTGGTTTAAGGTATCTGTAACTGCTAGCCAACGTGGGATTTTAATTTGCAATAAAAATTTAAGATCATGAACGTATTGATCCCATTTTTTCTTGTAAATTATCCGAAATCATATCGTCTCAATGTATAAATCTCGCATGATCAATTTCGCTGGTAGTATTATAGGAGTAATAAAGTCAAGCGGGTCGTATTATCAAGCATGTGAAGTTATCCCAGTTTTTCATCCCAGAAAAAATAAAAATGTTCATCAGGTAACACTATCTCATCCCATCCCAGTTTTTTTTATACATATTAGAAATGCAAATAAAAAATAAAATGATGATTACATTTTTTCATCCCATCCCAGCTTTTTCTATATAGTGTATTTCGAATACAAAATATTCAATATAAACTAATCATAATTTTAAATTCTTTTTTACCGAACTCATAAGAACTTAGTAGGCCGGAAATGATTTTTTATATTTTGAGTTGGTAATAGTATAGACTAACTTTGGTGAAAATCTTAGATCAGCCGTATGGGTGCAATTTCCACAATCGACCAACTTCCAAATGGGTTCATATAAAATAATCAAAATTTTAAATTCTTTATTACCGATCTCATAAGAACTTAGTAGGCCGGAAATGATTTTTTATATTTTGAGTTGGTAATAGTATAGACTAACTTTGGTGAAAATCTTAGATCAGCCGTATGGGTGCAATTTCCACAATCGACCAACTTCCAAATGGGTTCATATAAAATAATCAAAATTTTAAATTCTTTATTACCGATCTCATAAGAACTTAGTAGGCCGGAAATGATTCTTTATATTTTGAGTTGGTAATAGTATAAACTAGCTTTGGTAAAAATCTTAGATCAGCCGTATGGGTGCAATTTTCACAATCGGCCAACTTCCAAATGAGTTCATATAAAATAATCATAATTTTAAATTCTTCATTACCGAACTCATAAGAACTTAGTAGGCCGGAAATTATTCTTTATATTTTGAGTTGGTAATAGTATAGACTAACTTTGGTGAAAATCTTAGATCAGCCGTAGGGGTGCAATTTCCACAATCGGCCAACTTCCAAATGGGTTCATATAAAATAATCATAATTTTAAATTCTTTATTAGCGAACTCATAAGAACTTAGTAGGCCGGAAATGATTCTTTACATTTTGAATTGGTAATAGTATAGACTAACTTTGGTGAAAATCTTACATCAGCCGTATGGGTGCAATTTCCACAATCGGCCAACTTCCAAATGGGTTCATATAAAATAATCATAATTTTAAATTCTTTATTACCGAACTCATAAGAACTTAGTAGGCCGGAAATGATTCTTTACATTTTGAATTGGTAATAGTATAGACTAACTTTGGTGAAAATCTCATATCAGCCGTATGGATACAATTTCCACAATCGGCCAACTTTCAAATGGGTTCATATAAAATAATCAAAATTTTAAATTCTTTATTACCGAAATCATAAGAACTTAGTAGGCCGGAAATGATTCTTTACATTTTGAATTGGTAATAGTATAGACTAACTTTGGTGAAAATCTCATATCAGCCGTATGGGTGCAATTTCCACAATCGGTCAACTTCCAAATGGGTTCATATAAAATGATCAAAATTTTAAATTCTTTATTACCGATCTCATAAGAACTTAGTAGGCCGGAAATGATTCTTTACATTTTGAGTTGGTAATAGTATAGTCTAACTTTGGTGAAAATCTTAGATCAGCCGTATGAGTGAAATTTCCACAATCGGCCAACTTCCAAATGGGTTCATATAAAATAATGAAAATTTTAAATTCTTTATTACCAATCTCATAAGAACTTAGTAGGCCGGAAATGATTCTTTACATTTTGAGTTGGTAATAGTATAGACTAACTTTGGTGAAAATCTTAGATCAGCCGTATGGGTGCAATTTTCACAATCGCAAATTTTAAAATTTTGATCATTTTATATGAACCCATTTGGAAGTTGGCCGATTGTGGAAATTGCACCCATACGGCTGATATGAGATTTTCACCAAAGTTAGTCTATACTATTGCCAAACTCAAAATATAAAGAATCATTTCCGGCCTACTATGTTCTTATGAGATCGGTAATAAAGAATTTAAAATTTTGATTATTTTATATGAACTCATTTGGAAGTTGGCCGATTGTGAAAATTGCAGCCATACGGCTGATCTAAGATTTTTACCAAAGTTAGTCTATACTATTGCCAATTAAAAATATAAAGAATCATTTCCGGCCTACTAAGTTCTTATGAGATCGGTAATAAAGAATTTAAAATTTTGATTATTTTATATGAACTCATTTGGAAGTTGGCCGATTGTGAAAATTGCACCCATACGGCTGATCTAAGATTTTCACCAAAGTTAGTCTATACTATTACCAACTCAAAATATAAAGAATCATTTCCGGCCTACTAAGTTCTTATGAGATCGGTAATAAAGAATTTAAAATTTTGATTATTTTATATGAACTCATTTGGAAGTTGGCCGATTGTGAAAATTGCACCCATACGGCTGATCTAAGATTTTCACCAAAGTTAGTCTATACTATTGCCAACTCAAAATATAAAGAATCATTTCCGGCCTACTAAGTTCTTATGAGATCGGTAATAAAGAATTTAAAATTTTGATTATTTTATATGAACTCATTTGGAAGTTGGCCGATTGTGAAAATTGCACCCATACGGCTGATCTAAGATTTTCACCAAAGTTAGTCTATACTATTGCCAACTCAAAATATAAAGAATCATTTCCGGCCTACTAAGTTCTTATGAGATCGGTAATAAAGAATTTAAAATTTTGATTATTTTATATGAACTCATTTGGAAGTTGGCCGATTGTGAAAATTGCACCCATACGGCTGATCTAAGATTTTCACCAAAGTTAGTCTATACTATTGCCAACTCAAAATATAAAGAATCATTTCCGGCCTACTAAGTTCTTATGAGATCGGTAATAAAGAATTTAAAATTTTGAATATTTTATATGAACTCATTTGGAAGTTGGCCGATTGTGAAAATTGCACCCATACGGCTGATCTTAGATTTTCACCAAAGTTAGTCTATACTATTGCCAACTCAAAATATAAAGAATCATTTCCGGCCTACTGAGTTCTTATGAGATCGGTAATAAAGAATTTAAAATTTTGATTATTTTATATGAACCCATTTGGATGTTGGCCGATTGTGGAAATTGCACCCATACGGCTGATCTAAGATTTTCACCAAAGTTAGTCTATACTATTACCAACTCAAAATATAAAGAATCATTTCCGGCCTACTAAGTTCTTATGAGTTCGGTAATAAAGAATTTAAAATTTTGATTATTTTATATTGAATATTTTGTATTCGAAATACACTATATAGAAAAAGCTGGGATGGGATGAAAAAATGTAATCATCATTTTATTTTTTATTTGCATTTCTAATATGTATAAAAAAAAACTGGGATGGGATGAGATAGTGTTACCTGATGAACATTTTTATTTTTTCTGGGATGAAAAACTGGGATAACTTCACATGCTTGTATTATTGAGCTATTGTTGATAAAATATTATGTTTTGTTGCCGGTTTATTTACCTCGACTTGCGCATCAAAGTTTAATTTGAATGCAAATGTGTCTTCCGATGGTTTCCAATAAATTCCAAGAGTTTTAATTTACTCTTTTGAATTTATTGCTAGAGGTATGTGTGTCTCACGATCTTTTTCAGGAATAGGCTGTGGCAATTGTTCATCATTGCTAGCCCATTTCCGGAGGAGGAATTTTGCTTTTTGGAAAATACCAATCAGTTGATTTTGTGGTTCTGGTGCATGTTTGTCACGTAATCCACATAAATAGAATTCATTGGAACATGGTATGCTAGAGGATATTTTATTTGAAAATCATGAGCCAGCTGTTGAATAGTGCGAATTGCTTAATATGGAGCACCAGTCGTTCCGAAGGTGACTGTTTTAAGAAAATATTCCTTAAGTGGCTCTGTTAAGTTGTTTCTCTAAACCACACGTTGAAACTGAGTATCATCAGAATGAACTATTATGCGTCGAGAAATTTGTTTTAAATCTGCGGTGAATGCTATTTTGTGGAATCTCCAATTCGTTATCATGGAGGGTAAATCTTTCAGCAATGCTGGACCTGGATGTATATTGTCATTAAGCGAATTCTTATTACTTGATTTTCTGGAGGCATGTAGCACAAGTTCCGCTTGTTCGTTCTTAAAATATGCATTAAAACATTTATTGTATTCAGCATGAAAATTTGAATCTCTAACAAATCGTCGTTCCAATTGACTAAATTGTTTAGTTGCAATATGATGAGTTTAGCCCACTGTCGCGCCTGGTGTAAAATATTTCTGGCCCGATGTTCCCGAAAATGAGTTTCATTATAGAAATATTCGCACCATTTATCTTCCGGCTAATTATTTCGTTTCATTCGAACCATAGAAATCTCCCAAAATTTCCGATTAGCGGAATCAATTTGCAACTTGATAATTAACGTACTAATCTTTAGCTTACTTTCGTTTAAATTGTTGATGGCTAAAACTTAAAACCAGACAAGTTGCGTGTTCTGGACTATCGGGAGGCCTTTACTTTATCTTAATACGGCAATTATTATATCAGCATAAACTTCACTTCCAAAAATTAGATCAATTTTATGGATTTGTAAAACTCAGGATCTGCTAAGGCGATATTCTGAATATGCGGCCATTCAACACTAGTGATCGCTTTACTTGGTAGAATATTTGTGAGCTTTTGTATTACAAATGCTGAAATATTATTACAACACACCGTTAAATTCATGATTTGGGTACAAGAATCTGCCTTATTGTTACCAATTCCCGTAATAATCGTTTTGATTGATTCCTTCGGTAGATTTAACGACTTTGCTGATCGATTGCTAGTAAGAGACGCTTCACTTCAATTATCTATTAAGGCACAAAGTTCAAGGAATTTATTATTGGACGTCCTTACCTTTACTATTGCGGTTGCTAATAAAACCGTCCTTACGTAAGATCGGTTGTGCTGGTTCTGAATGTGACGCATCAGATTTTGTTGTTATATTAGTAACTTTGTTGAGGTGTAACAACGTATAATGACGTTCCCCACATCGGCAATTATATCTGCTTCTGCAAGCTGTGATTGAATGATTGTTTGCGAGACAATTCGTGCAAACGTCCTCCAGTCCATAAAGATGTATTGTGAATATTTGCGAAGAATATAATTCCTCCTTACAAACAATACAAACAATATTATTGATACTGTTAAAGTTAGCCGAAAGTGAAAAGTCGATAATACAGATTGTGTTAGTCCAGCCGAAAGTAAAGAAATGGTAATGTAGATTGTGTAATCTAAGGCGAAAAGTTCAAGCCGGAAGTAAAAGGTCGATAATGCAGATTATTTTATTAAATTTCCAGCCGAAAATAAAAAAAATTGTAGTTATCAGCCGAAAGTAAATAGGATACTTGAAAAAAAAATTTGTTAATTGTCTTACGTGAAAAACTTTGTTTAATTTAGTCGTGGAAAATATCGGAAAATCAGAAAAATCCACAAAATTGGAATAAAATCAGCCGCTAAAGTGTTTATCTGAAGTTGAATCGTTTTTATGTGACTTGTAGCTATCGAATGAAAAAATTCAGTTCTAGTTTACCGTGGGAAATCTTGGAAAATTCGATTTTCCAAAAATCATTAGAAAATTTGTATAAAATCTGTTATATCTGGAGATGAATTGCATTGATTGACTTGTCAATAGCTATCGCAGGACAAAAATTCAGTTCAAGTTTCCCGTGGGAAATCTCAGGAAATTCGATTTTCCAAAAATCATTAGAAAATTTGTATAAAATCAACCTCTAGAGTGTTATGTCTGGAATGTGACTTCTCAATAGCTATCGCAGGAAAAAAAATCCAGTTCAAGCTTTCCGTGGGAAATCTCGGAAAATTCGATTTTCCTAAAATTATTAGAAATTGGTTTTCCTGCGATAGCTGTTGACAAATCACATCAATGCAATACATCTCCAGATATAACACCCTAGAAGCTGATGTTATTCATCCATTTCTTATTTTCGGCTGGAAACTTTTTTAAATCTTCCGAGATTTCCCACGGGAAACTTGATCTGAATTTTTTTTCCTGGGATAGCTATTGAGAAGTCACATTCCAGACGTAACACTCTAGAGGCTGATTTTATACAAATTTTCTAATGATTTTTGGAAAATCGAATTTTCCGAGATTTCCGACGGGAAACTTGAACTGAATTTTTTTCCTGCGATAGCTATTGACAAATCACATTAATGCAATTCATTTCCAGATATAACACTCTAGAGGCTGATTTATTTCATCTATTTCTTACTTTCGTCTGGAAACGTTTTTATATTTTCCAAGATTTCCCACGGGAATCTTGAACTGAATTGTTTTCCTGCAATAGCTATTGACAAATCACATCAATGCCATCAATCTCCAGACATAACACTCTAGAGGCTGATTTTATACAATTTTTCTGATGATTTTTGGGAAGTCAAATTTTCCGAGATTTCCCACGGGAAAATTGAACGGATTTTTTTCCTGCGATAGCTATTGACAAATCACATAAAAACGATTTAACTTTAGATCTACACTCTAGAGGCTGATTTTCATCTGGAAACTTTATTGTTTATATCATGTTCTTTGTTGATTGAATAGAATGATTTTCTTATGATCTAATGACCTAAAGTATTCACTGTTAGGTTTCGAGATATTTTTTACCGATTTAGGAGGTAATGACGCTGATTTGTTTTCAGCAATTGCTTCTAAAGTTTTAACACGGGTATTCAAAAAATTTTGTAATTCATAAAATTGTGGTATTTCAGTTGAACCTCCGATTGTCGTCTCCAATAACCCGACTATTTCAGCAGGCAACTTTTGGATGATAAAATAAACTAAAATTGGATCGCAGTGTTCCAATTCTGAATTAATATTCTTCAGCGATGGGCTAAAAATGAATTCATTTGAGATTTAAACAATTCACGAGAATTTTCGTAATTATCGGTTAACAGTTTCCAAGCAGCGGTATAATTTTCTTCTGTTGTGACCATGTGTTTGATCATATCGTTGGATCTTGGATAACTGTTTATCTGTATGAACCAACGAAAAAAACATGCCACGATAATGCGGCCGTTCAGAAAATTTGCCCTCAAAAGCGGGAACATGAATTTTTCGCAATCGAGGAAGTATACTGATTTGGAGTGTTTTTCTACAGACGTATATTACAATTGTCCATTTACTCATTTTCAATTAGGACTGGGATTGCCGGATATAATTCGTCATATTTACTAGGTAATCGGCGGATTTACTCAATTTATTCATGATTAAACAAGATCATTTTTCCGAAATTTATTATATATATTTTCCAGTGATTCGATTCACTTACGAAAATATACTTTTTTCATGTTTTTAGCATTTGAGCATCCTTTTTATAGTTATTCAACGTTTTGACGGCAGATAAATGTGAATTCTCTTGACGCACTAGTAAAGCATCCAAATCGACATGCAGTGGAATGTCTACAATTTGGATTGAAAATCGGATTTTCCCGGGTTTCGTCACCAATGTGGTTAATAAGTGGTAACTTTTCATCCTTAACCAATACAAGATCATGAACTTGTAGATTTACTTTGGGCTGTAACCACTTGGGTTGAGATTGCGGTTAGTTCAAATACTCTGCACTCCACCGTCGACAAAAATTTTGCTTCATCTGCACAGTTTCACGCCATCTGTTCGGCATGTTAATTATTGATACTGCATCTGGTTCAAGTAAATCTCTCGGGGTGTCTCCATTCAGAAAATGAGTTGGCATAATGGCTGTTAAATCGTCAGGATGTGAGGTGAATGCACTCAACGATCCATTTGATTAAACCACAATTTTTCTTGGGATTTCAAATGAGTGGTCGCACCCACGAAGGTTATCCAATAGTCACTATAAATATGGGAACACATATTTCTTTGTGCTAGAAACCTTTTAAGTGCGGCAAAGTTCCTGTCTCCATGTCACCATCGAGCACGATGTGTAACGCTCTCGTAGGTAGGCATACAAATATGTCTAAACATACACCCTTTATAAGTAGTTTGTCCACGACCTTTAGTTGCTTTAACATTCATAAGACCAGCGAATTCAACTCCCCTGAACTGAGCACAAAGGAGGGTTTTACTCGCGGTGCCGGAAGAACTCCCATTTGCTGCTCGGTGGTTTTGGCTCGCATTCTATAGCATTTCAAGCATTTTTGCAATAAGAAACGAACTGATTTTCATGTTTCATCTTATGAAAAATGCTGACTGTTACACCCGGTAAGAAAGCGGTCCGCCATAGCTAATGCTGAGTGACCCGAGTTATACGTTACAATGGTGCCGAAACGGAGACCTTGTTCAAGAACGGGTCAATTTAAGTCAAAGTTACAGTAAATATTTTTTACAGTATTTTGATGTGACATTCGGTTGGGCACTGCTCATTCGGCTAAGAACAGCCTAATTAAGCATTCACGTGGCTTCACCACAAACTTTTTTTTCAGTTAACTTTTACAACACGCGGATCATATGTATATGTAATTTCTGTTTAAATTTTTTTTTAATATTGGCTCTCTATTGATTGATTGGATGGTTTATATATAATAGATAGATAGTCTGGAGAATCCAGACAACTGAATTATTTTCCTTAATAGTTGGCTGGTACCGTAAAGTTTTCTTTTCTTTTCACAAATTAATGTTAGCACTGTTGATTGATTGAGTGGTATATATCTAGTTGATGGATGGTTTGAAGAATTTAAATCTATTGAATTATGGCATCATACTCACCTCAATGGTAAGCTGTCATTTATTGTTTGTCTTATATTTTCAATCTGGTTCATAACATTAACATTATTTAATATTAACATGAAGCTATTGGCTGTTAGAGCTCGAGGCATTTAATCATCAAATGTTGTCATATGGTTGAGCCCATTAATGACACAATATGAAATCATAATTGTTTACATTACGCTACGTAAATACATCGTTAAATAAATAAATAAATAAAAAATCATTGAATTCAAATTAAAGAGAAAAATTTAACATTTAAAATAATTTTGGTTGGTTTTCTAGATTCCTTATAAGCTCTATAAAGGGACCAACATTCGGTTCGCAATGATTACTTTCGCTAAATACCAATCATCTATATATCTTTTTATTTCTAGTTTACATTTTTTTTGGCATATAATTATCTTCAAATAGGTAATAAATTTGGTTATTATCATTGAAGATTAATCTAAGCTAGTTTTTTTTTTCTCTTGATTATAACTTAAAGCTTGAATTATTCGAAATCGATAGTTCATAAAATCATAAATTTTTTTAAAATGGATTTTGCTCTTATCTTCGAAGCCTTATCTCCAGAGGAACTGGCTGTCAAATTTAGCAAGTAGGAACCGAGATTTCGTTTATGAAAAAACTACAAAACGAAACAATCAATCCAAACGCAAAACGACAGCAGACACATGCGGAATCAGCGGTTGATGAATTACAGCTGATGACCCAGCACTTAAGCCATCTTGATGAATATGTCAATCGACCAAACGACGGAACACTTATGATCGATGATATTAAAAGGAATTTAGTAAGAATTATTCATTGGAAGGAACGAGTCGAGCGAATTCGAAATTCTAATTCAGAGTAACCAGGAATTAGTATTGTCCTTAACGCATTCCAAAGAACCGTGCGCAATATCAGCAGAGACTTAAAACGTTCTCAATCTACCAGGCAGGAAAATTCACCTCGTGGATCACAACAAAATAAACCTGGTTCATCAACAGTGGATAAACTCGCACCTAATTACCGCAATTTACCCGAATAAGATACCTCAGGGGCAATCCGCAAATCCGCTAACGACCCCGGATTATCACCTTTTCCGAAGTCATCTTCATTACGAGAAACTCCTCCGGAGTTAGAAGACTCCATAGAACGACTGGAAAAAAGATTTTCGCAAAAGCTGGAAAAATTGGCCACCGAGTTCAAACAACAATTATCAACCTCGCATGTTTCACACCAATTCAATTCACATTCCACAGATTTATCCAGTTCTTATACTTCATCTACATTAGAAACCACAAGAAGCTACCTGTTGCGAAATGCGAAAAGTACTTTTGGAATAACTCAGCCCAGTCTAAAACGGGCGTTCGTTGAGAAGATACATACGCAGCAGAACACAATATCCTAAGAAAACATGGATTGCCGTTTGGCAAAACCCTTTACTGACGACGAACTATTGGAATCAATTCTGGACAATATGAATCCTGCATTAAAAATCTCGAACAGTTGAAAAAAGTTACCGATAATTTTGAGAAACTCTGGAGTTCCTCTGGCCTTGATCCGAGAAAATTGGTCGAATCCAGAAACCGTCATGTACAGTTGATCAAGTGACAGAAAAAAAAATCCGAAGTGTGAATTTGAAGGCGACAAAGACCGGGATGAATATAGTGATTCAGCTAATTAAACCAATTTGCAAATCGTTAACGCAATCTACAAACAACCGCTCATTCCTACTATCTGTTGGAATTGTAAGGAGATCGGGCACTGATTCAAATCCTGCCCGATCGGAAAGACGCACGAACCTTGTGAAGGATGTGGATTAGCCAATATGCAGTATGATAAATGTTGCAAGTACCAGAAAAGGCGAATGGGAAACGAGATTTCGAACGCGACATATTCTGGGGAGCCATGTTCGGGAAAAATATTGACTCCCAGACCAACGCAGTCGCATCTATTAGAAACGAAGTAATCAGTCCCGAAGTAACCGCATCCAATATCCCACCTCTTGTTAATTCAAATATCGAACCTGACACATCATCAATTCCACCACAACATGTTAAATTTTTTACCGGGCCAGATCGCAAAAAAGTTGACAGCACGACAATATCGAGTTCATCAGTATTGGAAGTCAAGGTAAAAATTTGTTGATGCGTGTAGCGTGAGCACTATAAGAGAATATCAAGATTCTGATCCACGTCCTTATGCCAAAATAATGATTGGGAATAAAGTAAAATTTGGATTGCTTTATAGTGGGGCCAGTGTTAGTATTTTGGTTAGAAACTACGAAGAATTGATTAAATCATTAGATATATCAGTAAAAAAATTAAATACATTTTCACAGACAGCCGATGGTACAGCTAACAATATGTTAGGTTGTATTTATTTACCTGTTACTTACATGGGCTCAACCAAAATCATTTTATTCTATTTATTCTATTAAATTCTATATGCATAAAGAGTGGAATTGAACAACGTAATTAGTATGTTTCCGTCATTCTCAAAGAGGTTAGGCAAAACCAGCATAATTGAGCTCGTAATAGATGTTGGAGAGGCGGTACCGATCAAACAAAGGTACTATCCCAGTTCGCCTGCTATTCTTGATATAATTTACCAAGAATTAGATAGAATGTTGCCCTTAGGGGTCGTAGAGGAAAGCAAAAGTCCTTGGAGCTCCCCTATGGTTCTGGTACGAAAGTAAAATGGCAAAGTGAGGCTTTATTTGGATTCCAGAAAAATCAACATTATTACCAAGAAAGATGCCTATCCTCTGCCAATAATAGATGGATTAATAGGTCGGCCACCGGAAACAAAAATAATAACTAGCCTAGACCTTAAAGATGCCTTCTGGCAAATTCTTTATCAAGCAAATCTAAAGAAATTACAGCTTTTACAGTCCCGGGTCGCCCGCTCTACCAATTCTGCGTCATGCCGTTTGGGTTGTGTAATGCGCCTCAAACTATGTGCAGACTAATGGACAGAGTGATTCCTCATCAATTAAGGGACCAAGTTTTCGTATACCTGGACGATCTACTTATAATTTCCGCTGATTTCGAGGAACACTGTAAAATTTTAAAATTGGTAGCCGAACATTTAACTTCAGCCGGATTAACCATTAACTTAAATAAAAGTAGATTCGTCCTAAAAAAAACAAAACACCTGGGATACTTAATTGAAGAACGTGGTCTTAGAACAGATCCATCAAAAGTAGAGGCTAATAAAAATTTCCCTACGCCAAAAACTACGAAGCACGTAAGATGCCTACTAGGCCTGGCCGGGTGGAACCGTCGGTTCGAACGAAATTTTTCAATAGTTAAAGTTCCTATCAATGATCTTCTTTGAAAAGGCATCAAATTTAAATGGAACGAAGAAGCAGAACTGGCCTTAGAAAAACAAAATGGGGTTTATTGCGATACGATAAAAAAATTCACTACCGACTTGAAGCTGCATAATTCTGAAATAATACCTGAAGATGTTCAAGATTTAGCTTATCAAGAAATCAGGAATAAAGTAAAAAATAATCTTTAGGAATATCCAAACCTAATCGTACAGTCAAATCGGTATGTCAATACGTCTAGAACCACGAAAAAACGAATTCTTGTCGGACATTCCCACTTGAAAGTGAGATCCCAGCTTATAAGCAATGAGTGAAGACAACTCTAGAGCGACTGCGCCGTTTATACTATTGGCCAAAAATGTCAGACGTGTTTAAATGGGTAACAATTTATGAGATTTGTCAATAGATAAAAGCCACTAGCCATTGTCTTCGCCCTTCATTAGGGAAAAATGTGATAACCGAGAGGGCGTGGCAAAATATTTATATCGACCTTTTGGGACATTACCCAAGAACATGTAAAGGAAAAACCATGGTGCTTATCGTATTGGACCATCTCACGAAGTTTGTAATTCTAAAAGCTTTAAATAACGGCACCGCCTTAAAACTAGTTGACTTTCTACAAAATTAACTCTTTCCGCTGTACAGTGTACCAGAAATGGTACATTCAGATAATGCCTTTCAATTCGTGAGCAAATAATTTGCACAGTTATTTAAAGAATATTGTATACGGGACGTAAAAACAGCAGATTGTTCTCCCCAGGCAAACGCATCAGAGCGAATGAATCGATCGGTGGTTGCGGTATTGAGAGCCTAAGTTGATAAATAGTTGGGATAAATATTTTACACCGTTCACCAATCAAGCCGGTACTCTCCGCACTTTTTAATGTATGGTCATCATAAAATCTCACACGGAAGTGAGTATAAATTGCTACGAAAGCTGGACATACTAACAGAGAACTATGTTGATTGGATGAAGTTAATAATCCACGACGAAGTTCGACAACATCCTTTGAGCGATTCGGCAAATAAATTCATGGCTGTGTTCGCTTATCAGTATCTTAAAGCTGACGTGAAAGAAAAACGTGGGGATGTATACTACAAACTGGTAGATGAAAACGACAAAGAATTAATTGTTTTCCACCTGATGGATATAAAGTCATGAAAGGTGCATACGGCGTAGTCAAAGCTTCATGTATCAATTATTTCAATGGGTACTAATTTTTTTTTGTTGTTTGTTAGATCACTGAACGCAATTTTTGTTTGTACTATAATTGATCAGCAATGGCGTTAGTCATCCTAACCCACCAGCCAAAAACGCTAACTGCTACACCCGGTAAGAAGGCGTTCCGACATAACTGATGCTGAGTGACCCGAGTCATATGTTACAGTACATCCCGGCCAGATTCCAGAATTGTTCTAACTTAAAGGTTTTTATTTTTAAAATTTAGTGTTTTTTTCAATAAAGTCCTGTATATTGTCAAATTAATATCGTATGAAATAATGTTTGGCTGGGATAGCGGTGTAATTTTATTTTTGCCTGGTGATATTTTTGTTTGGTTTTTTGGATGAAAGTCTGGGATAATTGTACATCGATTATACAACGTTCCAACAGAACCAACATTCAATTTTTTATTTATTTGAAATAAAAACTACTTTTGCGTTCCATTTTGGATTGTCTTTGGAAGGGGACATTAAAATAATTATTATTGAAATATTACTTTTTCCAACTGAGATTGTGTTAGTGTCAAACTAGTACAAATAAATTAAACAAATAACAGTTTCTATTATTATTGTTTCTCATTACGAAATATATATTATGTTATATTTCATTTTTCGAGGCAGAATTAATTCTCGCGGACTTAAATCACGGAGCCCGTGGGATGTAAATACAATTTTTATAAACCAAAAAAATAGTTTTTTTCGTTCTTGGATTTGATCAAACGATTTCTAAATCTAATAAATTTAATTTACGGCTAAAGTAAGTAGGACCCGAAATTCTAAAGGTATTTTTGATTTGTGAATGTACCACTTATTAAAAAAAAATTTTTAAAACTAATTTTAAAACAAAAGGTATCTTGTAAAAAACTGTAAATTTTGATTCTGGCAAGCCAAACCAATATTCTTTGCCGAATTTGTACAAATATCTGCACCCTTGTTGTTTCATTACACGAGTAGCGGCTATATTTTAATTTCTAACAAGAAAATTTTCCCCTTTTCCTTCGTTATATTTAATTTAATACAATGTCGCAAAATCTGGGTTGTATTTCAACGGTCACTGTTAATAATTTGATGAGATCCCTCAACAAAATAACCTTTGTCCTTAGGTCAAATGCGTAATAATAAATTTCCGATTACGTAATTTAACGATACAAATCTCCCATAAAAATAATATTTTGTTTTAATCGTTAGCCTTCAGCATATTTGTTTTATGTTTTTTATTCCTTTACTCGGGCATATAGACCAAAAAAAAAAAAATCATCCAATCGCCTGTTTTATAACTCTTTCATGGAAAAATACAAAAAAAGTTATTAAAACTATAAAAAGAAAAATTTCAAATTTTTCATTAAATTTATGATTGAGTTTGAACAGAGCACCATCGTAAATATATATGTACAGCAAGCAGCTAAATACAGTAAAATATTGAAAAACTATCATTTTATTGTTTTCTATTGAAATGAATTGAAATTGAATTGATAGTTTTTATGTAAAATAAAAAATAATATTCGGTATATACTATATGTTAGTATATTGAGGAAAGGCAAATCGTTGAAAATACCAAAAATTTGATTTCCCAGAAAAATTTTCCGTATATCGAAGGCCAGAAAGCAAAATGAATATTGAAATATTTTTATTATGCTATACAAACGAGTACCATCCCGTTTCGACTATTTTTCATATAGTGTATATTGAATATGTACCATAAAGCAGATATCTATAATAGAACCATAATTATTTTTATAGTAGAGAATAAATTTATAGAAATTTTATTTAATTTTTATTTTTATTTTTATATTATTTTTGCAACTATCTGTAGACATTATTCTAACATCTAAACTCAATTTTTCTACTTTACGGTTTTTTTTTTGCATAAGAAATTGTTGTACGAAAATGGGATGGATGCGGAACAAAAAAAAAAAAAAGTTTCAATTTAATGTTAAAACATGAAGTATGTATTCGAACGAAAGCATAGATATAGCACATATATTACATACACATGTATCTAATATATGATTTAAGTAGATACATACATGATTTTTTATGTACATATGCTATCATTTTTATAGAAATACTGTAAGTTTATGATGCATACATAAAAGATAGATTTCCTGGGTGCTATTTGTGCTGAATCGGTTGACACACTTCATAAATATAGTTTTTTTTTAGTGTTAGTGAAGTGAAAATCTATATGGTGGAACAAGCATAAAATTGAATAAAATACAACTTTTACTGCTTATGAGATGAACTAATTCTTACAATGACATACTAAATTCCAACTAATAGCTGTGCATTTTCTGAACTTCCATGTTATTGTGGAGTTACTAAATGCACTTAATTTTATTACGGAAAGTACCATTGGAATCGGATGGCGGTAAGTATGCCTACACCGATTTTGCATTTGGCAAAGAAATCCGAAAAGATTATTAAGTATTACAAAATTCTGTAGATCTAAATCAATCCGCCATCACTTAACTTTATTCAAGGTTGTTTGGCGTCTATTGGGGGGGGGGGGAGGACCAAAGTTAGCTCCGTAACCTTCCAGTAGGGTGCGCATCACGTGAGCTGTTCTGGTCATGTATTAGTCAGCAGAGTGATGGGTACAATTGTATAAGGAGTAACCTGGTCACAATTCGCAAATGTACGTGCTACCTCCTCGTGGTAAACACTGATAACTGAGGCCATTTGGACAATTATTGGTCATTTGGCACAGGCTAAAGTACGGCGTATAAGGAGAAACCCTTGACTTCTAAAGCTACTGTCTTTTTAGCAGAACTACCGGCTAGCAGTATTATCAGGTCCTTTAAGAGCCTAAATATCGACTGGACAGATAATTAAAAAGTATGCGGACTCTGGATACCGGGCACCCTCCAGTTTTATTTAGCCTTCCTGTAGTAAAGCTGGGTGACCTATAGGCGATTTTTCATTCCCATCAGCAACTCGTAAGAGTAAAATCAAAATGGAAGAAGGGGCAGGGTTAGAAATCCACTGAACATTTTTGAGTACACAAATAAATTATTGTACACAATGTTGTTTGATGAATTTTTTTAATTTATTTTAATTAAATTTATTTTAATTTATTTAATAATTTTTATTTTATTTATTTCTTCACCATTTTAATTTTTTTATATCACCGCGCGATGTGGGCGGCATGGCGCCTCTTTGAAATTCGAAAGCAAACTGCAGTTAAAAATAAATAATTTTATTTTGGTTTGTTGTCTCTTCAGGTGGAAGAGGCAGTAGTTCATTTGTTGAATGCGTTTGTTTCCAAATGGTAATGTCAACGTTGAGCGGCGTAAAGACGTTGCATTAGTGGTTGGGTAAACTATGACGGCAATGTATGTGAGTGGCACTTTGTGTCGGAGCACGCTTGAGTGAGCCGCTACAAAATCTAGGAGGGAGAGCATTAAACCCAGATAGTATGTATCACGTAGCGGCCGAAATAATTAAGCAGGGTCAAAAGCACAAAAGATCGTTTAGGTCGCAGTGCGAGTTGGCTGAACGCCCGCATGGTATTTCAATAATGATAACAATAACTTGATCCAATTTTGGTGTTAAGCCTTGATTGTCTTATATTTATATATGAAAAATTACTGGATTTTTAAGGCTTGTATACTTTATTACTTTGACGCAGTTTTCGTAACTTCTTATTCAGAAATAAAAATTTTGTTTTGTAGTCTTCCGGGGCAAAAATGAAAGACCAAACCGAACCGTTTCCAAACCGAAATCTTAGATATTGATCTAATTCGACTTGTTGTTTTCAATTTCAAATGTATTGTCAGGTTGTCGGCAGATTTCTTGGAATAATAAAAGTATATCCACATATCATAAATAAATGTAAGCCAAGGTGCCGGAAAGTAGGCGTCCCATTGATAATCCATATTTTGATAAATAGAATGAATTGTTGTACTGAAAGTAATTTTGATGAATAATTATGCTTAATATATTAACGACTTCTGCGACATTTTAGAATCTTGTTTTCAATCGATATTTTTTTTAGTTATTTCAATCGATTCTGTAACTGGTATTTTGGTGTACGTATTCAAATAACGCGAGTTTTGCACCTGTTGGACTGTTGATTTTTTGGGTCAACCATTTGTTGAAAAGCTTTCGGTTTTATAAGATTGTGCTGTTGTGAAGTTAATTAACTGACGAATATCTGTATTCTCTTTGTGTAGCCTGGGTAATACCGATATCATTGGAGCTGCTGGTCTTATCATCTTATTGAGATATATGTCTGATGGCTGGTTTGGATGTTTGTCGAATCGTTCATAGTTTTAATGATTTCTTTGTGGTAAGTATTTAAATTAAATTATAGCGTTGCTGTCAGATAATACCTTTTTGATGTTTGATACGGTCTTGGGTGTTGATTTAATCGTTTTCGTTTTGTTACACATTTCGTTTACTACGAGTGTCCTAATTTCCTTGTGAAGAATTTTATTCGCCTGTAAAATCTCATTTTCTTTCTCGAATAAATGTCTGTTGTATTGTTTATTGCTGTTCTTTAGATTACTGTTTTATTTTAGGCCTTTGTTCAGCAATTTTTCTTAAATATCGCTCACTCTCATTACATCGTGAATATCAAAAAATGTGTGCAAATTCTTTGCATTTTTATTCCGTTTAATTAGCTGTGCGATTTCATCATAACAGTTATCTTTGTGAAGTGGTTATATTAACACTAGCTCTGCGAATGATGGATTTTGCCCGGATGATTTAAAACTTCGTATTTTTTTTGGTATTTTGTCATTCTTAAACCATCATTGAACACACACGTAGTTGACCAATTGCTTGGCCAATTGAGTTCTCAGACGTAGCCGGCTATGTAAAAGTCATCACATTTGGTCTTTTTATTGGTTGAGGGCATTTGATTTGGCCAAATATGTCTCGAGATGCAATTGTATGGAAGTTTTAGTCAACACGAGGTTTACTTGCTATTATTCATCTCAATTTTGCATTTAATTGGTTAATTCGCCACAAAAATTGCCTTATAGGACCAATATTTTAACCCAATTTAATTCATTTCGTTAATAAAATTGATTTTTAACTAATTAAGAATATATTTAATAAGGAGGACAAAAATTGTTTCGAGTGTTCTAAATCATCTAGCTGTGGTAGTGGCAATCGTGATTATCTAATATGTAACAGTTGTGCTGCTTTTGTTCATTTTTAGTGGATTTGTGCAAAAACTTTAAAGTGAATATGTTTTGGCTAGTGAAATAAAGAAAGATTGTGGAGACATAAATACATCTGAGCCACTCTTTCCTGAGGTTGTTAAAAATGTGATTGGTATTATCATTAAACCTAAAGAAGGAGAAGGACCTTGGTCCTAATTTCGTTATTTCAATATCTTCAAATCAAGAATATCCAACGCTTCGATGGTAAGTACTATTCAAACACCTCTATACATTACTGACATGTTTATACCATTTCTCGGGCGCGTCTTTGGTTAGTTTGGGTAACACATTAATAATTGTCTTGTTAATATTTTCAACTTGGCCGTTACTTCTAGGGACTCTAGTAGTTATTAAATGTAGCTCTATGTTTTCGTCTTTACAATAGATTTTAAATTCGCCAGAAGGAAAACAAGATCTTTTGTCACTTATTATTCTTTCGGGGTTACCAAAATCCTTTTGTTGAAATTGCAACTTCTCTATGGTTTCTTTGAATGTACACGATTTTGTCGGATATAACCAAGCAAACTTGTAAAATGCATCAAACACGGTAAAGATATATTTATACTGTTCTCCAGTTGTCGTCATCGGTCCTAAATAATCTATATGATATGTTATTAATGGTACGTCTCCCTTATCTATCGAATGTAGCCTTTCTATTTACCAAAATACATTTCATACAATTTTTTATGCAACTGTCAATCTTTTCGAACATCTTCGGTATTTCGAGCAGCAAAATGGCCATTCTTGTGTATGGTACGCCTAATTTCATTTTGCATTATTTCCGGTATAACTAATAAATCGATCCCATCAAAATTTCTGTAAAGTATACCACCTTTATTCAAAAAATGCTTAGAATTTCGACTTTGTTTCAACACTTCCGTAATAGTTTTGATATTATCGTCATTCGTTTGAGCTTTCTTTATCTTTGCTACAATCGATTCCTCTATCATCATCACTGCAGGATTACGGCTCAGAGCATCTACATGACTCATTTTATTTCCACTGCGATGTTCAATCTCATACGTATACTCCTCGAGTAATAATGCCCAATGACCGGCTCTAGTTATTAAGTCCTTCCTATTCATTGTCATCTTAAAAGCTTTGCAATCTGTAACGATTACAAACTTAATTCCCGATAAGTAAACTCGAAATTTTTTAACAGCCTCTATTATCTCCAGGACCTCCAATCCATCAATATCGCAGCATAAGCATATTTACTAGCATCCGTATGTAGTTTAGTTTCCGCATCTTGTTTATATAAATTCAACACTGGGCCTCACATAATTCTTTTTTTAGCGTTTCAATAACAAACTTTTGTTCTGGACCAAACACAAATGCCACATTTTCTTAACAATTCACTCAACGGCCGTGCTTTAATGGAATATTCGGGTATAAACTTCCTCTTGTAACCCGTCAATCCTAAGAAACTCTGAATCTGTTTACTAGTTCGCGGCTCTGGGAAATGTTCAACAGCTTTTACTTTCATATTTGACGGCTTGATTTTACCATTCTCAATTATGTGACCCAAATACTCTACTGACGAAACCACGAATTGGTCAGAATGAACAGCTCAGCTTCACTATAGGTAGCGGCTAAAATTATAATAACGTCCATATATAATACAATATCCGTACTTTCTAGAAACGGTCGAAAAATATAAACAACATATCTCATAAAAATCGCAGGATTAAAAATTCATACTGTTCGTTATGCGACATAAACGAAGTGTACTTCCTGCTATTTTCATCTAATGACACATGAAAAAATCCGTCTTTTAAATCCAATGTACTAAATACCTTTGCTGTAGCCAACTTGTCTAATTCGTCTTCAATTATAGGCATTGGATATCGGTCTCGCACAATTTTTTGATTTAATTTTTTGTAGTCTACCCACAATCTCGAAGCCCCATACTTATTTTTCACAATAACGATTGAGCTAGCATATTCAGAATCAGATTCACGTATCACACCGTTATGTAACTATTCTCTAATTTGATTTGAAACTATTTCCTTTTCCAGCGGAGCCAATCTTCTAGGATGTTGATATATAGGAATATCGTCTTTTACTATAATTTTTGCTTTTATCTCTGTCTCATCAATTTTTATAGGGTTATAGTTTCCTTTGATCTCCTCCACGACTTTGGCATATTTTGGATGCACTTGTAGGGCATCTGTTTCATTTATCTTAGTTGAATGATTGGTTTTTCAATTAGGATCACATATTTACATTTCCCATTATATATAACCGCCAATGGCCTAAGTAGCCATTAAGGTACTAAAATCGTATTGATGGTTTGGTGATTTGTGTCAAATATTATTCGAGAGGGGTCGAGAAACATACAATAATATTATTTACAAACAGCTACCTATGAAGTTGAATTATGTGCTCCGATTTTAAACGCGTTCTAATTTTAACAACAGTACATTTATGTACACAATTTTGTCGAGGGATGTCGGGTATTTGACATCAACAAAATCGTGAATAACCCTCGCTTTTTTTATTGTCGTGCAAATAAAAACACAAATTTTAGTATTGGAAATGTTTTGTTTCGCATAACATAAGGCGCAATAGTAGTGTAGGGTCTGGAAACAGACAAATCATTTTAGAATCCCATTTCTATTGCACTTATAGGTTCCAAGTTTCAATCGAGTTAGTCAATTTCCAGAAATTCATCTAAGAATCAGTTTAAAATTCCATTTTCATAGTACATATCGAGAAGAACATAAAAATCGATTCAAAAATAACCAATTCCCATCCATCCTAACTGACCATATTGCAGAACTTCATCATAAAACCATTTTATAGAATCCCTCATTATCGGTTAAGAAATAACCAAGTTATTACCAAGATATTAGTTTTGTGTTTCAATTTTTTGTCTCAGTTATTTTCGAGTTACTTCGTTCATAAATATTTTTCAGATCGCTCACAATTTAACCCGTTGCGCCCTGGTGAAAGCACATGTGCCTAACTAGAAAATAGCTTCTCCATTTTGAACTGAAGAGGCGGAAATCAGTAATAGCTTTTTAGCTAATTTCTATAAAATCGGCAATAGCTTTTGTTATACTCTTTATTGAGCATGAGCTCATTCCTAAGAGCGCATCCCAAAAGTGATAGGTCAACGTCAGTCCCGCAACTTCGCCAGGATCTTTGCTTAAAGCATGCAGCAACAGTTTAAATATCTCGATCCCTGCCCGATAAACTTGATTGCGTCCGCTAAAATAGTTTAAATTTATCATTTTCAGGTTAGGACATTCAAATAAATTGTTATACTTGCTGAGACTATATTTTCCGAATAACATCTGGGCTCAATATGGTTCGGCTAATTTACATAATTTGCTCGTAAATAATAATTTAGAAAAAATATTATACAGAGAAATAAATTTTAAAGGAAAAAATTGTCAACTAATGACTCGTGGTTGTTTAATATTTTTTTGTGTATTAAAATTGGATTTGCGCTCTCCAAAATTATCCCATTTCTCTTACCCATCTGCATTGATATGTACTGAAACCCTGTTAATTTCATTCTTATGCATAAATAAAGCATAAATATTGGTGGCTTTCTAATTTCCAGAATTTACTCAAGCTCTTCAAGCAATTTCATATCAAGCCAGAGATTTACAACATCCGCAGCAGGAAAGTCCCTAGACTGGCATTTATTAATAAGCGTCCACACGGGATCAAATATTCTTATGTAACGATCATGTTTTGTATAAAATCATCGAAAAATAGGAGCCTGCCAACAGTTTGCTTTACATTTTTCAATATTGGATCGGCTGTATATATTTTCATGTGACTTGAATTTAAAATCAGGCAAAGATATGAGTCCCTGAAGAGCACTACCGAGTATCGCAAGGTAGCGTAACTCTGGTTCCACCTTCTTCCATAGGATATCTCTCAAAATCCGGTTGTTTAAAATGTTTTAAAATAGAAGTAACTTTATTCGTTATAGTTTTATTTAAGAAGTCCTTAGCGAGTAAATTACCAGAATTAGGTACTGTTACATGTGCTATGTCAGAATGTATGCGCGTTGTCTGTTAAATCTCTTGCATTAACGTAAGACTGCTCGCCGTTCGAAAATACTTGAAAAAGTAGTGTAGAATTAATTATTTGAATATCTTAATCATAATAATTTAAATTGCGACCATTAGTCAGGATTTTGTAAGCATCATAGTTGTGATTTACTTCTTCCTTTAATTATTGCGAATTGGAGAATTGCAGTTTACGAGAACAACATTATTGTAGCAGCTTTTTTTAGATATAAGACGAGCTTTCGAAACGATTGACCATAAGATTTTAATGGTTAAACTTAATAGTTATGGAATTCGTGATTTGGGCGCAGGCTGGTTTAGAACTTACTTAAAAGATAGAACTCAGTGAACTAAAGTAAATAATGTGTTTCAGATGATATTAAGGTTGTATTAGGCGTACCTTAGAGAACAGATTTTTGAGTTTTGTTGTTTATGCTGTTTACATATTAATGACATGGAGAAAGTGCTTAAATTTGTGAAGATATGTTTATTTAGTCGGTGATTCGGCTGAATATTGCATCAATAAATTAAATTTAGATTTAGGCTCTGGTTTAAGCAAAATAATTTTCCGTTAATCATTTAAGAAATAAAAGTTATGGTTTTTAATGGTAATGTAGTGCATAGCGTGGGTACTGATAATGATATCTATAAATAATGATGATAAAACCGCATTTGGAGTATGGTTCAACAGTTATTGCCTTTTCGTCTAATCATCAAATACATAAACTACAATTGTTACATAATAAGGGAATCAGAATTATTTTAAAAATCCTGATATTTGGATGCCTGAACCCATGGTATCTCGAAAAAAAAAAAAATCTGAAAAATCTGTTTCTATGGTCAAGGCCGAGATTTGACAAGCTTTTGGGACCTGTACATCAGGAGGCTCGGGTACCTGCTATGCGAATTGACAAAAAACACCTGGTTATAGAAAAGTATACCAATTTTTTATATATGCTGGTTTGAGGATTGAATTGAAAGAGCGATTGCGGTGGGGTTGAGTGTTGAGTTGGGGGCCGTTTACGGGTTGAATTGGGGTTGAGTTGGGGTTGGTTAGTGTTTAGTGAGCAGTTGAGCAATCTATATAAGTGAGTATTGGTATGTATGTACATCATATACATATGTAAAATATTTAAACAAATCCACACGCATTGACCGATATGAACTAAACTTTACACAAATATTGCCTAAGATTAAAGAAAAGTCACCGTTAATATCTCAAACCTAAAATTTAACCTCTAACAAATTATATGATTGACCAATTAAGATGAAACCTATCTATTTCTAAACGGATTTTAGTGGAATTTGACATCAGCTATGAAAATGGGATCCTAAAATTATTTTTTGGATAAAGTTAATTATGGAACTTGCCTATTTCTCAACCATGGAAATGGGATTGTAAAATAATTTTTGAATGGAGTTTCGGAATATGGCCAAGCATAATAGAGCTTGCCTATTTCTCTTCCGCTTATAATTAAATTTGACATACTATATGCATTGAAAATAGGATTCTAAAATTATTTTTAGATTAAATTCTGGAGTACGGGCAGTTTGGATAAAACTTGTACATTTCTTAATGGATTTGAATGTAATTTTACATGTGCAATTGAAATGGGATTTTAAATTGATTTTTAATAAAGTTGTGGAATATGGCGAAGTATGATGGAAATTTGATATTGCAGTACCACCGTTAGTAGTTTGAATACTGCGGCATGTGCCCGCTACACACTCTCTTTTTTTAAGGATTGCCTAACTTACCGCTGTGACAACAAATATACAAAAACATTAATTAAAAGTTTAAATCAAAGGATTGGCAAAATGTTTCTAATATAACTTGAATATTATTATGGAGATAATCTTGACCATTTAGCAATTGAAATAGTATGTTTACGCTGCCTTAAAGGAACCTCAACTGCTGCAAGATTCTCAGAAACCTAAATAGACACCATTATAGAAGCCATACTGACATATTTCTCACAACCTCGTCCAAAAATAGTTCTGGGTCACATTAACTTTTATTCGTTGGCGTCAACTATTCTTCCTAATCGGTTAAAAATAGCTAAGTTATATTCTTATTGACCGTATTACAGAACTTTGTCGAACTTTGTTGAATCACTTAATAGCAAGGCTGTTCACGCTACACCAGATTTTAAACTTCCTACTTTGTCAATCCCAAGCTTTGATGGCAACGTACAAGAGTGGCAGTCATTTTTTGATATTTACACTTCCACTATACATGAAAACGTTTGCTTGACGCCTGCTCAGAAATTCAAGTACCTCAAGGGGTTTACTGAAGGGCAATGCATACGATTTAATAAAACATTTTCGGATAGACGACTCAAGCTATATAGAAGCCTATCAAAGATTGGTTAAACGTTTTAATAAAAAGAAACCAATAGTTAAATCGTACATCAAGTCTCTCATTAACCAACCGAAATCATCCAAGAGCACTGCCTCAAGTCTAACCCAACTAGATGAGAATCTGGACGAGGTCATAAGAGGGCTCAACGTTTTGAGTCAAGACACAGAATCGTGGAACCCTTGGTTAACATATATCATACTCGAGAAGCTCGGCAAGTATAGAAATACGAAACGGCGGAAACTGGCATTCCAACTTAACAAGAGTTTTTAGATTTCCTTTTAAGAAGAAGGTGTGCCTTAACCGAAGGTACCGTCAATAAAAGTTTGTCTACCGAAAGAAAGGATTATTCCAAATCTCAGTTATCTACCAAATCATTTTATATACCTGCAACCGTTTCATGTCCATTGTGTCAAGGAGAAACCCACCGCCTCTTCGAGTGTCCGAAATTCATTGCACTTACTGTTACGCAGCATCGTGATTTCCTAAAGGCAAAGTCGAGGTGTTTTAATTGTTTATACGAAACCCATAATATATATCAATGTAAAACCGCAGCTTTAATTGTACCTAGCATCACATTAAACCTACCATCCACCAATTTGGATAAAGCATGTTTCTTTGCTGAAGAACTACCATTAGTGGATCCCACATATTATCAAAGTGAACCAATAGATATTTTAATCGGATGTGATCATTTTTTGAACATAATAGAAAAAGGGCAAGATGACGAACAACGTAAAAAACTTGGTCGCCTTAAATACAAAATTCGGATGGATAGTTGGTGGCACCTGCAATTCACATAAAGCATCACCAGAACGAGTCCTGCTCAGCATAGACGAGGTAACTAACATTGATCGAGCCTTAAAACGATTTTGGGAAATAGAAGAGATCTCATCAGAGCCAATGTTTTCGAAGAATTTCGAGAAAACCGTGAGGACAATGATACCGGGAAAATAATAGCAAAGCTGCCGTTCAAACACGAATCACCAAATTTAGGCCATTCTTTAAATCAGGCTACTCAAAGATTTTACACATTGGAAAGAAAACTGGTTAAGGATACTGAGTTCCGGATTCACTATATTCAATTTATGAGAGATTATCTTCAGTTAGGCCATATAGAGTTGATACCCCGCAGAAGAAATAGAGAAAAACTTCAACCAAATATATTACCTCCCGTATCATGGAATAATTAAAGAATCCAGTACAACATCTAGATTGCGAGTTATTTTTGAAGTCATCGAATGGTTATTCGTTAAATGACTTGCTAAAAGTTAGACTCACGGTACAATCTTCATTAGGCGAAATTTTATTGCGCTTCAGGAAACACAAATAAACATTTTCTGCAGATATAGAGTGGAGAGAATCGCCTACCGAACCATTGCAACATTACAGAATTTTAACTGTAACTTACGGCACTTCAAGTGGGCGAATCAATCCAAAGACAAATTTCTTAAAGCTGCTAGAATCAAAGGAAATGACTTATATGTAGACGACCTTATGTCTGGTGCAAATAGTCTAGATGAAGCCTTGGCTATTCAAAGAAAAGTTAGAGACATTTTACATTCTGCTGGGTTAAAATTACGAAAATGGTCGGCCAACCACCAACTTTTAATAAGGCACTTACGTGAAGACGAGCTTAATATATCATTGAAAGAAATTACAGATGGTACTAAGATGATTTCTGTTCTTGGTTTATATTACTTACCTTACCGAGATGTATTCAAATTTCAATTAAAACTTTCCGAAGAATTTAGCATCACAAAAATGTAGCTTCTTTCCGAAAAATCGAGAATTGTTGATCCTATCGGTTGGCTCACCCCTGTGACGGTAAACTTAAAAACTTTATTTCAACTATTGAGGCTGGACAAATTGGAGTGGGATGACCAGTTTCCCGAATCAATTCGAAAATTGTGGCTAAATTTTAGAAGTGAACTACAATTAATAGAAGATATTTAGATAGATCGTTGGCTGTAGACAACCAATATAATCGAAATTCACGGCTTTTCCGATGCGTCTAAGCATGCATATGCGGCAGTTCTCTACGCAAGAATAACTTTACCGAAGGACGTCGTGAAAGTAACTATAATTGCAGCAAAATCTAAGGTAGCTCCCATAAAAACAATATCAATACCGAGACTAGAATTATATGCTGCTACTTTATTAGTTAAATTATTGCAATCAACGATAAAATCTATCCAGTTTGAATCTAACCCCCAAATTTTTATGTATACACTGATTCGACAATTGTCTTGAATTGGCTGTCAAAACTCCCAAAATCATGGCCTACCTTTGTCGCTAACCGGACTAGTCAAATTTTTACACATACCAGTAGAAAACAGAGGTTACACGGTCCTTCTAGTGATAACCCGGCCGATTGTGCATCCCGAGGAATTAAACCTAGGGAACTTAAAAATTATGACTTGTGGTGGGAGGGACCACCTTTCCGGAGTAAATAATTAATATCGAGCATTCCGACGAACCAGCTGAGAGAGTTAAAGTCAATCTTATCTACCGAAGAAACCAATATATCAATTATACCAACGAGTGTCTAAGTACAAAATGATCATAAAAATTATATCGGTTAAGACTAAAATTATCAGTTTACTTATTTGTTTTTAAAATGAAAAATAATTTGTTACCTATGTAGTGAGTAGTAAGCTAAATAAAATACACAAAAAAATATGAACTACTGCTGGAATTTGTCTGGACAACGGATTCTTAAAAATTAAAAACTAAATTTCATTTGATATTTCACGAAAAGTCCATTAGATGGCCAATCAATATTATTATATCTATAACAAAATGAAATTTTTCCCAGGAATAGCTACGGCGTAATCGTGAATATGGATAGCGTATTTTTCTCATTAAAACTGAACGTGATAAATTATTGGGAAAATTTCGAATTTGGAAAACTCAAATAATTAAATTTTAATTTTTTTTTTTTTTTGTCAACGAAGCGAATGCTTAAAATCTTTAGCCTAATTCTCACTAAAACACACTGAAATAATCTTTTGAATTTATGGCTTACACAAGAGTATTAAATACTTCTAGATTTTGTAATGAAATGTGTGTACAATCTACATACTTTAAAGCTTGTTAATATTGAAAGATATTATATACATTTACTACATAATATATAATGTAAATAATTTATGTTGGCGCGTAATACTTTTATTCAAAATAATACATATACAATATATAAACGTAGACACATTTTTCATATATACGAAATGAGCTTAAAGCTTTTAAATACAAAAACTGAGGATGAGTACGAGGAAAATAAAAATAAATTTCTCTACATGTTTCCAAATTTTCACATTTTAACACTTGTTTTATCGAATAAGCATATTTCCCGTCTGTCAATTTTCACCAAATATAATACATAATCATCAATATTTGTTTTTTTTTTATTTTTTTGTATTTTTTTTTTATGATAACAAAGCACAACTCTTTTATATACAATGTATAACTGTGTACATATCGAGAGAGTGGGTTTTAGATTTATTGATTTTCTTCGTAGTTCTGTAATAAGTTGTGTTAAAAAAATAAAAAAAATAAAATCTAGATAAAGACAAAGTATTGAGAGAAATAGAAATGAAAAGTTTTAAGCTTTCGATAATTTTTTTGTTGTGTAGAAATAAAGAAATAAATTTGACCCCATTTTCAATACAGTATTTGCCTTTTGTTCCTTTTGTCACATTCATTTCCTTTTTGTGTATTGTGTCTGTGTGTGGGTATTTTTATTTCAATTCAATATGAAAAAAAGAAAGGATTTGTCTTACGTTTATTCCTTTTTTTTTATTTTGCATTACATTTTTTAATGCTTTTCCCATTGAATCAAAAAAAAAAAAAACGAACTAAATTCCTGGAAGAAATAAAATATTATGTGTGTTTTATTCCTTTTACTTACATAAATATATTTAAAATAGATTTTCTTTTTTTTTCCTATTTTATATACATACACACTGAATGTGAATCAATTTTCACTTTATTGAATTCAAATGGAAATTGAACTTAAAAATAAATAATAAAAAAAAAACATATAAAATTCCACATCATAATACGCAATAATAATAAGATGCGAACGGCAGCTTTTATTGGTTTTTACGTTTTATACAGTGTCAAATTGGAAGTAAGATTTCAGAGATGAATTGCCCTGCAACTCGTTCATCGTATCAGTCAATATAGTATATCGATTTTTGGACATCCGCAATACTTTTAGGTTTTAAAAATATATAGAATTGGGTGTTAAAATTTGGAAATACGTTTTTATTACACATCCCACAAGTGTTATAAATATTTATGTGCATACATACGATAAAACATCGTACATGTACGTCCATAACATATAATTCTTGGAACGAATCCAAAAATAACAATGTAACAGCAAACAAACAAAAATTAACGGTAAATATTTAATTGAAAAGTTAAAACAAAATAAAAGTTTCATTTTCAATATGAATGATGAAGACTTTTGATATATAAAAAAAAACAACAACATAAAATAGCATATATACAGCATAAAAATTATATTTGTTTTATATTATTTAATTTTAAATTAAATATTTAGTAATAAAACGTTTTATATTATTTATGGTTGAACAACAACAAAAATATTTAATATGCGCACAATTTAATATTACCAACATAGAAACCGTAGTCATCATTGTAAAAAAATAATTATAAACATTAAACATTATAATATGATCAACCAACATCATCATCAAAATGTACAAAATGCCAAACGTAGATTTTTATTAATTTTGGTTTGTTTTTGTCGTTTCATTTCTAATCATAAATTTAAATATGTAATTTAATTATTTAATTTTATCGTTTTAATTATAACGTAAAATGGGGAAAAATTTTCCTAGACTGAATAAAAAAATTATATTTGTACATTAGGCTTCAAGGCTTATCTGTTGAGTGAACCTTGCAATTATTGTGCCTGGACCAACATCGATTATATATAGACAAAGCTTTTCTTCGCATAGAGGCTCACTTCGATATGCAAACTCAAATTTCTGGACCCCAATACATCATCATATATGGCGTATCCAAAACAAGATGGCCGCAAGAAATTAATCATTTTATTGTTTGCTTTATTATAGTTGTTTTTCAATTAATAATGATTCAAAGGTTATTAAAATTTTTTGCTTATGTCAATAAACCACTAAAAAGCAAAAAAACCTAACAAATTATAAGAAGGATAGTGAAAACAAATTTGTCTACTCACATGTTAGTAAAACTGTTGCTTAATGAAAAAATGGAGGTGTGGCCAACACACGACTTTGTTTTACGAACAGAGAATTTTGAAAATTTTTTAATTTTTTTGGAAACATGTACTAAGTAGTTTTTTGTAAATCCTATCCTTTTTAAGATATTTGCAAAATTAATTTTCTGAACTAGGGGAGTGGTCACTTCCGTTTAGCCGATTTGGAGTAAAATTCACTAGGACCTCCGAATTTATCAAAAAAGCTTAAATCTGAAGTGTCACTTCGATTGGTTAAACCATCTGGGCTGTAGAGCGGACACAGACTGACAGACTGACAGAGAGACACCATTTCGAAATCCAAATTTTTCGAACTCAGGGGATCTCAAAACAGATAAACCTCTAAAAATTTCAAGGTCCAACATTTTTAGATTTTAAGTTCCAAAATTTTCATGATTACTATACTTTATTTTACTTACGTAAACGAAAGTAAAAGCAATTTTGTAATTATAAGAGTTTTATACGGCCTTGGTTCGACGTTCGCATTCTGAGAAACAAATTCAATACGGTGGCTCCCAAATAATTTGTTGTAGGGCTGTTTTTCATATTACGGATATGGAAATATGTACACAAAATAAGGGGCATCATACACCAAAGTGTTCACGTGGACATCTTGGAAAATGTTACCTTCTTATGTTACGTTAGCGAAGAAATGCCAATACATTGGACTAAGGACAAAATCCTCAATCACGACATACTAATTTTAAGGATTCAGCTGATTAATGAAATTATCAATTGACGTGCAACGATTCCCAATTTCATCTCATTAAAATTAGGACAAAACAAACATGACAAACCAGAATGAAAACAAAATAAATTAACTTCTCGAACGGTTGTTACAGTCGGTTTTTCTATTTAAAAGTACAAATAAAATAAAGTATCCACGTGTTCGCAAGAAAAAAAAATTAAGATTGGAGGCCGTCTGGGGAACGAATTAACACCATTAGGGAATTTCTAGCTCCTACTTTAATTAAAAGAATTCAGCTCTTGGTCCGTATGGTAAATTACTACCACCGATTTATAACGAAACTTGCTTAAACTTGGCAACTGCAACCGTTGCCACAACATTTGTCATTAATTACATATCACGATTCAGCGTTCCCCTTCACATAACAACTGATCAGGGAACGCAATTCGAGTCTAAACTATTCACATAGTTAACAAAACTCATCGGACAACAACTTAACACCCGCGATGCAATAGCATGGTTGAACGTTTCCTTCCGCGATTTAAAGTGCTTACCAGCGGAATTAGTTTATTGTTAAACCATCAAGCTACCCGGTGATTTTTTAATCGAAAATCCTTTTTCACCACTTCCATCTAAAGACACAGTCATCGACCAACTGCGACAAACCATGCGAAACCTTATAGCCAAATTAACTCGCCAATCAAAACAAGATAACGTTTTTGTTTCGAAACCGCTCGACATTTGCGATTTTGTTTTCATTAGAACAGACAAGGTTCGCACGGGATTATCTCCTCCCTACGAAGGTCCGCATGTCGTAACCGTTGTACGTCGACTTAGAAAGCAGCTTACGGAATCCTAAGTTGAGCTGATCAAATATCAAGCCATCGAACAAGCAAAACCGTCCGTATTGCATAAACTCAAAGAATTATTTCCTACGGAGGGGCAAATAATTCGCGGGGGAGTCCTGTAGAGGCTCGCTTATTTATTCACGTGCTTACTCGCTTATAATTCAGGTACACATTCATTCATTCATCTATTTTTACATGTACTTACCGAACGCACCCATTCAATACCAAAGTCGGTTTTTCTATATGCAGGTACAAACAAAATCAATTAATCACGCGCTCGATGGTGAAAAAATAAAAATAAAATCAATCTTATTTACATGCAAAAGCTAATTGTTGAACACGAAAAATTACTTACATTTTTGTTAAACTGGTATGCAGTGCACCAGTATAAATTTTTGTTAGAAATTTGATAAAGGAGTAAATTCCAAAACGATCGTAACTTCAGTTTCAAATAAAAATAAATATCATATTATTGTAAATGATAATCGAATCCATCAATTATCAAATTATTGTGTGCTTTGTTTGATTTTAGTACTGCAATTGAATATGAATATTATTATGTGTTTTTATGCAAATATTGAATCTTGCTTTTACACAAGAATTTATAATAACGATTTTTTTTCTAATGACTTTTTCGTTTATGGATGTGAAATATTTGTACCGAATAGCATTAAGCAAAGTTGAGACAGTGTGTTTTCGCTGCTCATTCATCTCTTCAAAGTTGATAAGTCTTTGTTCCTGGATCAGAATGTATTAATTTTTTATGTGTCAAAGTTTTAATTTGTTGAAATATATTCTTTTTCATAATTCTATATATTCTGCCTAGATCTCCTGTTGTTGTTTATTTAAAGCACATAGATTGTAAGTAATTGTAGTTGTAATGATAATATCATTTTGTTAGGAAATTTAACAAACTGAACATTCATTGGGTTAGTTGATTCTGATGCAATGGAAATATGGCCATCTGATGGCATGATACTGTTCTAATAGATTCGTTATTTAGTTTTAATCTTAAGCAAAGTAATTTAAACTCTAATAATAAAAACTCATTTCTGGATTTAGTTTTAGTAAATAATACGGAAATTCTTTCAACTCATTAGAACATTCAACTTTTTAACTCATTAGAACCTTCCAGAAATAATGATAATCTTCTAATGAAACCCTTTATAATAAATGTCGTGTTTAAGGCTTGTATTTTGCTGGTTTGTTTGAGTATCGCCAATATTTTAAATGAGATTTTTATACTACAATCTTCGTGCCCGTAAAAATGAAACTTACTGTCGATTCAGAAGTTTCGATTGTGAGTAGTGTATATCGGTTTTTGTAAATATTCGTTGACAGTTCAAGGCTGAATTTAAAGCTAACCTGATATTGAAAGGGAACCTTTTCTTGGATTTCCCTAATGATAAAATGATGGGTAATGATACCCGGTTGAACACCGTTACAGAAATTTGTGCAGTATTTTCCATTTTGTTTCAGTCGGTTTATAAACGAAATGATACCCCTATCGATAATCACTTCATGGCCAACCCCTTCTTGTTTAACTTCCCATATTTCTGTATAGCTGAGGCAGACATCTGAATACCTTCATTTATACTTAAATGGGTGACATCAGATATTGCAATTCCGTTATGTTACCTCTCAATTCAATTTTTAGAAAGTAATATACTTTCCAAGTGCTTGGAAAATGGTACATATCGTACAAATGCATAAAACAGAGATGTAGCTCGGATATTTCATACCAAGAATATTATCACACCTTTCCAGCATTGGTGCGCTAGTGGAAAATTCAAATTTACCAATCCCTTACAGTTCACTAAATTTTTCATTGATTCCATCGAGTCAAAAATCTAGTTTTATGCTATTTAGTAGCTAAACTTGCTGCAATTGGTTTATATCCACAGTTTATAAAATGGATTTCATACTATCTAGTAGATATGTAATAGTATGTTTTACTGAATCATATTAAATCAGATTACATCTATTGTCAGGCAGTGTGAAGTTTCTGACAAATTGACAAAAAACCTTACAACAGCTAAACAAAGTGTAAAGGGACTGCTACACTTTTGCTATGTGGTTATTTGAAACGACTGACGAGACATCGCAGAGATGTCTTGGTACAAAAATGCCATGTGGTAAAATTGTGTCGTTAGGAACATATTTATGTGACCCGTCCAACATAAATTTATTCAAGTTTCAAAAATGTCACTTGGTAAAACTCAGTAATTGGGATTTCTATGGGCCATTAACACGGCATCGTAGAGATATCTAAGTAATACCGAGTGTGTCATTTCATTGTATTGACCTCTGTGCATGATTTCTAGCAGACAACATATTTATGCGACCCGTCCAACATAAATTTATTCAAGTTTCAAAAATGCCACGTGGTAAAATTCTGTAGTTGAGATTTCTATGGGCCATTGACAAGGCATCGTAGAGATGTCTAAGTAATACCGAGTGTACAATTTCATTTTATTGACCTCTGTGCATGATTTCCAGCAGACAACATAATTATGCGACCCGTCCAACATAAATTTATTTAAGTTTCAAAAATGCCACGTGGTAAAATTCTGTAGTTGGGATTTCTATGGGCCATTGACAAGGCATCGTAGAGATGTCTAAGTAATACCGAGTGTGCCATTTCATTGTATTGACCTCTCTTCAATAAATTTATGTTGGACGGGTCGCATAAATATGTTGTCTGCTAGAAATCATGCACAGAGGTCAATACAATGAAATGGCACACTCGGTATTTTTTAGACATCTCTACGATGCCTTGTCAATGGCCCACAGAAATCTCAACTACAGAATTTAACCACGTGGCATTTTTGAAACTTGAATAAATTTATGTTGGACGGGTCGCATAAATATGTTGTCTGCTAGAAATCATGCACAGAGGTCAATACAATGGCACACTCGGTATTACTTAGACATCTCTACGATGCCTTGTCAATGGCCCACAGAAATCCCAACTACAGAATTTTACCACGTGGCATTTTTGAAACTTGAATAAATTTATGTTGGACGGGTCGCATAAATATGTTGTCTGCTAGAAATCATGCACAGAGGTCAATACAATGAAATGGCACACTCGGTATTACTTAGACATCTCTAAGATGCCTTGATCTAAATTCCAGCTACACAATTTTAGTGTAGCGGAGCATTAACACTTTTTAGCTTTTGTAAGGTTTTTGCTAATTTGTCAGAAACTTCACATTAGTCTATTGTCATTCTGGTGTTCTTTAAGGATTTCATTTAGGTTTAATTATTTTACTTTTATTCGTAAATGATGTTCCTAATATTTTTACATTTTTCAACGCTTCATTTTTTGCGGATGATACAAAGATTTTAATGCGAGTTCAATCACTAAATGATGCTGATAAATTGCAAACTGAAGTTAATAACTTATCGGGATGGTGACTGCCAGTAGAACATTACCACCCTGTTTTTATTTATTATCATTTAGATGGTAATTAGCTTGGTAGAGTTTATTCAATCGTTGACTTAAGGGTTTCATTTGATCGTAAATTAACTTTCAGTTTCGAAACATTTTCTGATGTCTAAAGCTTCCTTTTGCTGAAAGCTTTCACAGTGATGAACATTTTTTTGTTACCAATTAGAACCAATGTAATATTGGTAGCTTTGATTTATAGTTAATGAGAATTCCGTCAAATTTAATAAATTTTTTGTTAAATTGGATCTTCAATATGTTTCGTAGATATGTTTTCAAAATCGAATAAGAAAATATTTCGAGAAGATGTGGAAGAATATACCTATTTCCCTGAATTTATTTTATATGCTGCCAAATATTTGTTAGAAAAACGAGTGATGTGAAGCTGACAATATCAAAGCAAATGAATAAAAATTGTCTGCTTGTTCAAAGTGATGAAAGATTTATGATATTCAAAAATATTCGAAACCCTCTAACATATTTAAAAATTAGGAAGAATTACATTTTTGCTGAAATTCGACGGAAAAGACGAGTATTCATGGCCCTAATTATTAAACGTGTTTACAAATTTTTGAAATGAAAGGGAATAAGTGCAAAAACAGCTTTAGAATTAGATAAAATTAAATAAAAGCTCATGTGTTAGATATACTTTAGAGAAAAATACAGAAACTTTAATTTTTTTGCAAAGTCAAGATGGTCCTTTTACTAGGTACTCTTTAAACCAATTCGTCTTTAGAACTGAATATCAAGCAAGAAGATCTATTCATGGCTTCCTGTGGCAACTTGTGGTTGAAAGATGCCCCAATGTACAATGAAGACAGTGAAAATTTCGATATCTGTGAAATAGAATTTTTGAAAAGAACTACTAGAGAAATTGACACAAGATTGGAATGCTACTTTGGAAAGCCAATATCGACCATCTATCTAATTTCGATGTATTAGCTAATACTTCTTCCATTACAAATTATATGGTGAAAGGCGAAATTGGAATATTTAAAGTAGTGATGTAAACGGTAAAATTCTCGGTGGTAATATTACCGGTAAAATAGGTAATTATAGGTAATATTACCCAAAATGTTGTTACAGTGGTAGTATCGGTAAAATATATATTAAAAATGTTGTTTCCAAACAACTCAACTAAGAAGTATAAATGCAAAAAAGAGTTGTGACACCACTGCATTATACTACCTTATGTACTGTTAACCTACTACACCAAATTTCTGCTGTAAAATACACCTTTCTCCTGTTTCATTAACATATTCATCTGGCGAATACGTAATAGAGCTGGAATCTGACCATAAAACACCAATCACTATTTTAACTAGAAAAGTGGCTGCAACGTCTTAGTCGATGAAAAGCTCTAGTATGCTGGAATTTCGTTGACAACATAAGACCAAAATAGCACCAGATGGTTTAATAGCTATTATTCGAACAATTTTGGTATCTGGTGCTCCATTAGGCTCAACCAAAAAGTTGGCTTGAATTGATTTGTTGAAGAAGTTACGATCGTTCTGAAAACCTCCTTCAAGATATCAACTCTCCAATCAATTGTTGTATTTTGAATACCATCGCGTCGAAGAGTGAGTCTTGACGTTGCAGACCGATGCTTGGTCGAACATACGCAGGGACTCCATAACAAATTATGTCATCAATACATGTATCCTCCTACCAAGGAAGTCAAGCATTTGGTGCTCAAAAATCGTCGATTGACAATTGGAGATTTTGTTGACATCAAGAAAATTTTGGACAGAAAACTCTTGGGTTTTGCATTATGATAATGAGCCGTCTCACACTGGATGTGACTTGTATGTGACTATTTGGCTTAAAATTCGATGAATATTGTCTCACAACTACCCTTTGCCCGATTTAGCTCCGCTTGACTTCTAGCTATTCCTGAAACTCAGGAAACCGCTCCGGGTATATCGTTTTGACACGATTAAAGAGATTTAATCCGAATCGAAGAAGGTTTTGCAGGCCATTCATTACTACATTTGTCTAGATGTCAAAATAATACTAGTGTTCTGTGGTACAAATTGGAATTAAAATATTGAATACAAATTATGTTACCTATTTTACCCGTGTTACCGGTAATATTACTGGTAACATTAACAAATTTAAAAATATCGGAAATTTTACAACAGTAATTTAAAGCAATGCCGGAAAAGAAACCTACATAAAAATTTTAAACCTTTTCTAATTCAGTATTAGTTAGACAACAAAAGGCAGACAGGAAGAACCGCATTTTTAAGGCTAAGCAAGTTGAATAAAAAAAAAATCAAAATAGATTTTGATAGTATTATTATCAGCATTAACTGGAGTAGCAGCATTTAAAATAGGTGACCAAACCCTACATCTAGCATTTAAATTAGATTTATGCTTTAAACGTTCATCTCAAGATGTGGCAAATTCTTTAAAGTGTTTATTTGAAAAATGCAAAATTTTGATTATTGATGAAACCTCAATGGTCGGTACAAAGTCAATACAGAAGATATATCAAAAATTACGATACATGATGTGAATCTATAAACCTTTTGGAAGATTGATTATTATTTGGGCACTTTAAACCGTGAGGATAAGTTAAAGGTATTCATCCCTATAAAATAGAAAAAGAGAGTTCTTCAAAATGATACAATTAATTCAATAAGGAATATATTCGACGTTTGCGAATTGACCAAAACCATGAGACAAAAAGGCAAAAAGTTCATTATTGCGTTGAATTATCTAGAAAATGAAGCAATGACTAGAGCAGATGAACCCTTTGCCAAGAGTTTATTTGAGTTTATGTTAATCGATATATTAAGATTACAATTGGACTAAATTAGGAAAGTTTAAGGAGTTTTCGCACAAACACAGAAAAATACTTGAAATCAGATTACAGAGCTAGGTTGGAAAATAAAAGATATCGTCTACAAGATATGATAAGCTTCAAAGTTGATGTTAAATACATGATAACCATTAATTTATCTGTAAAAGATAACTTACGCAAATCAGATCAAATAAGTTGGTATCCTTCGAAAATTTCAAAAAGAGGTTTAATGGAAGTTGCATTTAGTAGAGTGAAAACACCTGAAGGACTATTCTAATTGGGTAAAGTCAAGTTATTCGAATATTGAAAGAAAATCTCCTAACATTTATTTTCCAAAGCTTTGAAATAAACAGGAACGAATATGGAACTTATATTAGCTGATGTATGATACTGTAAAAGCGACATTTTTATTTGCTGTATAAATGGTACAATTCCATGACACGCATGAATTGACATTTTTATTTTGTCAGAAACTATTGTAAAACAACTGGGATCTCTAGATATTCCTAAATACATATTGATGATTTACTCTCTATGACAGTCAAATGGAATATTTGATTTCTTCTTAAAATAATTATTGCATAAGTCGGAGTTAACAAATAACAATTACTGCTACTTATTCAACAAGGACCTAACTATACTTTTGGTCGATATTGTGCTACGGTGTATACCTTTACCCACCCATTCGTCCTAGCATCACTTAATCGAACAATAATCGGTGCTGATTTTCTTATGAAATTCGGCCAACTCGTCGATCTGTGAGGAAGATGATTCATAGACCCGGCCACAAAATTAACCGTCAACGCAAAGACAGTTGCCATCAACACTCGCACACCAAAAACAATAGATGGTTGAGAATTGCTAAAGATAAATTTAAAAGGATGTCCCGTGCCTTACCGAATCACTTAATTACAATGTCCCAGACAAGCATAACGTGGTCCTTCACATTAATCTAAACGGTCAACTCCCGTATGTGGAACCACATCGGTTGGGTTCAACTAAACATAAGGCAGCATACAACGAGCCTTAACATATAGTCGAATTAGTTACATGTAAACCGTCCTCTTCTCCGGTTTCTTCTCCACTCCACTTGGTTTCAAGTACGATGGTAAAATAAAGACATCCAAGCATGATTTCGGCGTTTCGCATTTAGAATTCCTTAACAACCACATATCACCTCAACCTATCTCAATAAAATCTATTCAGAAATTCGTCAGAATGGTGAATTATTAGCATCGCTCTATTCCACGTTCAGTCAAACTTCTACAACCAATTCATGCGCTCTTGGCAACCTTGTCAAAAAGACCAAAAACAGCCAGCAATTGCTTTTACCATCTGACATTTGACATATTTTGGGTAAGCAGGCTGCAGACACTGTCACGTTCACGTCAACCACAAACTGCCTTAATAAGCAAAATTCCTGATTTACAAAGGGTATATCAGAGCTACAATATATAAACGACGAACTTAAAGCTCTGATCAATAAATTTCGGCCAACAAGCACCAAGTACAAACCTGAACTTGTAAATTTTAATGATGGTGAATTATACTGCGCAATCTTTCTGGTAATCATCGGGTATACAATTCCCGCATCGCGACAACTTCTTTGTACACGTTATTTTTGTACCAATTTATATCTTAATGTCAAAAACTGGGTAACAAACTGTGTGTCATGCGAGAAATCAAAAATACATTAACATGCAAAAACACAGAATGACAAAATCAGTCTTCCTACAACACGCTTCCAGCACCTTCACATGGATCTAGTCGGACCGCTTCCGCGTTCAAAAACCAACCAGTATTTGTTAACGATCGTCGACAGATACGACCACTGCCACCATTGCTAAGACAATCACTGACCAGTTTATATCAAGGTTTGGTGTACCCTTGAATTAACGACGGACCATGGCAGCCAATTTTAGTCGAAACTCGTCACTAAGCTAACACAAATTCTAGGTTTACACAGAATTCAGAACTTTCATAGAACTCTAAAAACTTATCTTAGAGCTCGCGGTAACACCAAAAATTGTAGCTCTGAGTTACCCATTATTTTGGTTAAGCATAATAGCATACTTAAATAAGACTTCTACTGTAACCCAGCGAACATAGTTCATGGTTAGAGCTTCAGAGTATCTGGCGTTATATTTTCAGGCCCAAATCCTCAACCCCCTCCATCGACTAATGACTTTTTACAACAGCTTTGCAATTGCGGGTTCGTATTTGTTCGTGTGGGTGGAAACAAACACATTTTTTTCACCTTACGAAGGCACCTATGTCAATCGATCGCCTTAACCAGCATTTGGAATTTTAGCACAGTTCGATCTACATAGACCAGGTAAATTAATAACCATCTGAAACACAATTAGGTTTTAAGGTTAAACCGCGCAGGACACTAACTGCGAGGAGGCTGATGTAGCGGCCCTGCTCATAACAACTACAATTGAATTTTTTTAGCTTGATACCAAAAATCATTTGACGATGTAATTGTAAGATCGTGCGATAATTCCAGCCGACGATCCACAATGCCACCAATAAAAGCCTACCCAGATACATAAAGAAATGATTGAAAATTCAGTGTAATTAAAATTATTATAATTAGTAACAATAAGTTAGTTGCGGGAGCCAGTACCTACATTCTGTTTTTTCGACCAATTCTATCTATTCTGCTATTTTGTGTATACTACAATTACCAAAACTAGCTACGTAGTACACAAATATTTTATGGGATATCTGGGTTGTTAGTTCGTTAAGAAAACTACAAAACTCACATGAGTGTATACTCGCAATAATGTTGGTAGCTTCAAATATTAATTAAATTTAAATATAAACAGAAAACTGTTAGCATCCCAAACTGATGGACAAACCCTTCTTTACTCGATTTATTAAATGTGGGAACGTTGATTTTTCGATGGATACGGAAATTCCTAGCTGCAGATCAACAAAACTAAATAGAACTATACAAATAAATATTTCGCGACGAAAATTCCTGTTCCAGAAATTTAAATTAAATAGCTATTTGGAACTTTGACAAGAAATTGTTCCATAGTCAATTATTATTGTAAAACAGTTTTTTTAACCCGTCTATTCATTTCAAATTTTAGAAAAACCCCGATGCTGTGGAATAATTATCTCCACTACCACAAGTAGAAAATAATTTATCGAACTGTGGAAAAGTATAAGTCTTCTAACAGAAAACACAATTCAGTAGGATGTTTATAGTGTACCATTTCCAAAATGAAGATAATACGTCGCACGCAAAATTTATATGCGGTAAGCTCAATTAAATTCATTTCATAGGCGAATAATTCAGGGAACCCCGATTTTTTACGTTTATTACAATTCTAAATAACAGGTATGAAAGGTCAGCTAATCTTGAAAGTGAACCTACAATTTTCTTCATATGTACTAACTAAGCTACGCGGTTGTAGGTTCGTTTCTTGTGTTATTCCTTTGTCTATTGTTCTGCATTTGATTAATTGAATCTTAGTATAAGGGTAAACTCGAATTGTGTGAACCCTGGGACCTAGCAAATTGTTTATTATTATTATAGTTACTTTCGTAGAAAGGTTATTCAAAATCCATTAAGTAGAAAATATTTTCATTTTCATTAATTTTGAATCTTAATGTGATTTAACCAAATATCCATTAAACAAATTGATTATGTTGAAGCTTGCACAGTACAAAACCAGCAGACTGGCTCTAATATTAATTACTGTAAATGTTTTTACCCATCGCAAAGAAACTGAAACCTGCCACAAAACATAAAATAAAAAAAAACACAAACAAATATTTTTTGCTATTATTATAATTCCTCACAAATTGTTTTAAAAATTAATACGCCTTTTAATACACAGAGAGCTTTATACATAGTTTAACTTTTAAATAGAATATCAACGTAAAAACAAAGTTTCATAACGTTGTCATCACCATCCTCATCCATTGGATTTACTTCATCGTAATCAACATGCACAGCACTGATGTTTATAATTGCATATAAAAAAAGCTCAGGGAAAAGCTCTAAAATATTTATGTATGCAATCAACAAAAAGCAATATTTTTTTCATTGTTGCTGTCTTATATAGTTCATTGCTATATGATGAAGTCTTTTTTAATGTTAAACGCTGGCAAAATCGCAAATAAAGCTTTTTTTAGCTTGCTGTTTGATGTGATTATTATTTGTTTTATTTAATTACATTATATAAAAAGTTGAATAGAATGTGTAAACAAAACACTGTATTTAAAAATGTTAAAGTTTATAGCACTATCTAAAAAAAAAAAAATAATCTGCATATTCCAATACAACAACAAAAACCAAATTACTTTTGAGCATAAAATAATCAGTGAAAGTATGTAAATATGTATCAAAATGATGGTGTTTGATAAATAGGATACCGTTTTCTATATTCTACAAAAATTTAAGTTTTATACATCACAAGCAAACAACAAGAAAAGGATTATGTACATCGCTTTTATAATAATGGAGATGAGATAAAACAGCAAAATGTCAACTATTTATCCTAAAAAGCTAAAACAAAAAAAATTAAAGCACAACACAAAACAACAAATTTTAAAGTTCAAAAACATGTTTACCCCATATTCATGTGACATCCTGACTGATGTCACACTCATGTAATGGAAATGGAGAAGACATAAATATAACAGAATTTATAAATGTGTATATGGAAACAAAATTGGATGGAACTTTAACATGCTAAATGTAATCAAGCTTTCATGTTGAAACCAAAAACAAAAAGACAAGAAAATGTAAAATTTGGAAGGTTTTTTTTTTAAGTTGGGTTGATGCCAGCATCTCGATTAATTTATTTCTTAAAATATGTGTGTGTGTGTGATTATGTGTGTCTGTGTACACGATAAAGCTTTTGTGGGAAACCTAGGTTCTTTTTTATTTTTTGGGCAACAATTTTATTGGACATGTGAATTATCAAACATTATATTTTTGGTTGTGACATTTTTAGACGGATATTATTTAACAGTTGATAACAATAATAATTAAGTTGTCAAGTTTGAGACTAAAATATTTTTCCAACAAGTTACAAGGAATACTACTTGTTTTGAGAATTTGCAAAGTATTTTTAGAAGATTTATTTAAATTTTGGTATCGCTAATTAGTTTGACCGAGAACGACACTTGAACGATTAAATGTTGGCATTTTAATGTGATACCATATGAAGGAATAAGCAGATATTTAAATTTTAATTGAAGCGTATTAGTACCCACAATACAATTATATTGCAAACCTTAGTAGTAGACAACTTTAGTTAATTTAAGAGTCAGGTTTACTGTTGGGGGTTGGTATTATTTATTTGACGGAACATTCTTTATATTTTGGGTTTACTTTGAAAAAACTATAAAAGCAATTAGCAGTTGCTGAACTTCACATTTAACTTTGCATTAATTAAGTTAATTTATCTGAAACAAACTCTTATCAAAACTATTTAAAATGATGTATAATGTTTTTTTTTTTCAAGTTGGAAATTATCAGGGTTGGTGGCGATAAACCAAAAAAAATCCAAAGAAAAAAAATTCCGTTTACGAGCTTTCAAATTCTAACACCCCCGCTTTGACGAGCTTTCAGATTCTAACACCTATTGAAATAACAAAAATTTTTCCAAATGTTTTTATTTTTAATGATTATTCAAATAACAAATTAAAACTTCTCAAAGCCGCTCAGCATTGGTTCCCTAGATAAAGCAGTCAGCCTGTATTACAAAGAAAGTAAAGTTTTCAGCTCGGTATGCATCTAATTTATGCTTCATTTATGCTTTACCAACATTAATGGTGATTTCCAGATTCCAGCAAAATGCTGTGTATAATGGAGGTGTATAATGTCAAGCTAAACAGGGTGACCCATTTTAGACAAACTACATCTTGAATTTGATAGTAAAGTGATATTTCAAGGTAATTTCTTGGTTAAATCAGAGTTTTTAATTGAAGCACATATTTTTGATTCTACATTCTGAAATATGATACTGTATGGATGAACGTAGATTTTAGAATCCAGAGTCAAAAATTTGTATTTCCATTAAAAAAAACGTCTTGACCTTGAAATGACCTTAATTTTAACCGCAAGGTTAAATTTAAACTTATCATTTGATTTTTCCTAAGCTTTCTTATCTACACTTTTTTTTTATTTAGGCCTTCCCTGTAAATTACGTTGTAAGAGATAAGTACTAATGTTTTTTAAGAAATCATTCGACGAAAATTTCTCTTTTGTATTTCTTTACATAGGTATTTGCTGTCTTTATATTTGTTTATTTATTTTTATTTATAGTATTTTATGAATAAATGAGTATTAAAAGGAAAAGCACACATGGGAACAAAGTAATCGAAACAAAAAAATAATGAAGTTGCTTCCATTAGGCATAAAAACCTCTTGAAATTTTTCAAACAATTTCCACCTCATGCTTACACATTCTATTTTGAGCAGTAGCTCATTTACAATAAAATATATAGCACAAGGTGAAATAATATTAAAAATTAGAAATGTATAACAATGTTAATAAAAATTAATTGTAAAATATAAAAGGTTGGAACCTCTTGAGGTGATCAGAACTTCGGTCATAATTAATTTAGCTCCCAAATCAATCCCGAAATGAACATGTTAAGTCAATCTGCATCTTAACCTGCAACTCAATTAACAACACAACTTCTATCTCAATCGGAATACAATCCTAAACGCAATCACCAAAGTAACGGCCAACACAGCCCACTCTTAGACAACTTTCAATCAACCTTGTCAAATTAATCCCGAATCGAACTTCTCTCTCAAATCCAACTCAATTTCAACTCAACCCCTACTCACCATTATACCATAATAGCAACGTACCATCATACCGGTAAACGTACCGTCATACCATCATAACCGTATACAATCATTCCAACATAACATTATTCCATTATACCATTATATCATCATGACACTATACCATTAAACAATCATAAAATCATACAATCGTGAGGTGTACCACAGTAACGTCGAACCATACCACCATCACACCATGATCTATATCATACCATCAATCCACCACACTTTCAAACCAGAATATCATCGTAACGTCATACCATCGTACCATCATAACATCTTATAGTCATACCAATATAACATCATACTCGTACAATATACCATCCTATAATCTTACCATTATACCATCGAACCATCATAACATCATACAAGCATACCATCATACTATCAGGCCATGATATTATCATATCATCCAGCCGTCATACCATTATACCGTCATACCTTCATACCCTCATAATATCACACAATCATTTTAGAATAAATACCATTATACCATCATACGTTGTATCATATACACAATCATACCGTCACTACATCATCATAACATGACACAATCATACCATACACAAACACATAAAATTCCATTAAAAAACGTTAAAAAATGGTCGAGTACTATCCTAACTTTAGGATTATATTTCCAACGCACATGTCAAATTTTATCTTAATCATTTGAGAAATAGACAAGTTTCCTCATACCTCGCCACATTCCAGAACTTCTTATCCAAAAATCATTTAAATTCACATTTCCAATGCACAAGCCGAATTTCATCATAATTTGTTGAGAAATGGTAGTTCCATCATACTTGTACATCTTCTAAAACTTCAACCAAAACCATTTTAGTACCCCACTTCAAATGCACAAGCCGAATTTCATCATAGCCGGTTGAGAAATAGACAAGTTCCATCCTACTTGGTCACATTTCTGCACTTTTTTTAAAAATCATTTTAAAATCCCATTTCCAATGCACAAAACGAAATTTATCATAATTGGTCGAGAAATAGGCAAGCTCCATCGTAGAGGGTCATATTCCAGAACCTCATCCAAAAATCATTTTAGAATGCAGTTTCCTAAGCACATGTCAAATTTCATCGTAATCGGTTGAGAAATAGGCAAGCTCCATCTTACTTGGCCATATTCCAGAACTCATCCAAAACTAATTTTAGAATCCAATTTCAATGCACAAACCGAATTTCATCATAATTCGTTGAAAAATAGGCAAATTCCATAAAATGGAAGAGTAAAATCCCATTTCTAGCGTAAATGTCAAATTTAATCATAATCGGTTGAGAAATAGGAAAGTTTCATCATACTTGGCCATATTCCAGAAATTTCTCCAAAAATCATTTTAGAATCCCATTTCCAACTCATAAATATGTCCAACTTCATCATAATCGGTTGAGAAATAGGTGAGTTCGATCGTACTTGGGCATATAGTATTCCAGAAATCAATCCAAAAATAAATTTAGAATCCCATTTCCAATGCACAAACCGAATTTCATCATAATTGGTTGAGAAATAGGCGAGCTCCATCATAGTGGGTCATATTTTAAAACTTCATTTAAAAATCGTTTTAGAATCTCATTTCCAAAGCGGATGTCAAATTGGACTAAAATCGTTAAGAAATCGATATGTTCGCTATAGGTTCAGTTTGAAATGTTAAAGGTTCAATTTGAGGTTTGATATATTAACAGTGACCTTTCTTCTGTCTTAAACAAATCGGTCAAGGCGCGTGGATTTGTTCAAAAATGATACACTTATGCTGTACATACATACAAACACTTACTTATACAGTAAGCTCAACTGCTCACTAAACCCTAATCCAACCCCAACTCAATCCCAATTTAACTCGCAAACAGTCCCCAACTCAACCCTCAACCCAAACGCAAACTCTCTTTCAATCCAATCCTCAAACCAGCATATATAAAACATTGGCAAACTGCACACTATATCTTAATCCAACTCTAACTCAACTCCAACCCAACTTCAACTCAACTCGCAAATTGACCCCTAACTTAACCTTCAACTCATCGGCACACTCAATACCCAACCCCATATTCAAACCACCATACATAACAAATTGGTAAATATTTCAATAACCTGGTGTTTTGGGTCAATTAGTTTGACAGGTCCCGACCCTCTTGACGTACAGGTTTCAAAAGCTTTTCAAATCTCCGCCTTACATGCGAGAACCCGTTCTCGAGATATCATGGGTCTCGAGACATCTAGACATCCAGACATCCAGACGTCCAGACATCCAGGCAGATGGACGGACATTCATTTTTTTTCCTTTTATAGACTCAGGGACTTTCAAAACGTTGAGAAAAGTGGTTTTGGACTAACCAAATGTTTAGTCATTTTTGGAGGATTTCAATACTTTGGTATTGAACCAAAGTAACTATAATTTTTTTATTTTTTTTTTTAATATGTTCCGAAGATTGTAAGAGAATTCAATCCAGTTTCGAACTGATGAGCTTATGATTATGAAAAAATCAATCCTCTCATCAGGCCGCGGCGACTGGACTGACTATACCACAATTTACATTCTATATATACAGAATGTCCTGTGCTTTATATACAGCGAATCGTACTAATATAGATAAATTCAATTACAATTTTTTCTTCTTCATGACAATCACATAAGCTGTGAACGCTAATTTTACTTTTTTTTTTTAATTTTTTAATTAACATTCAATAAAAATTAAAAAAAAAAAAAAAAAAAAAAAAAAAAAAAAAAAGTAAAGTAACTATGTATTGCACATCAATCACCCCACTCCAAAAATGTTGACTTAAATAATACTGCCGATCCTAACCTCTTAATTTCCAATAGAATTGAATTCCGAAGGGAAACTACCCTAACATAAAAAGATTTGTTTAACGACCTACAAAAATGTTTGGTTAAAATTAGGCGGAAGTTAGAGGAATGAAACCTGCTAAACAATAATTTCCTATACAGACAGCAAGCAGCCTGTGCATATCCTATATAAGACTTTCTTACAAGGACCAGGTTGTTCGAAATTATTTTTACTACAGGTATCGATTATTTTGTTTAAAATAGAATCTTTATGCAAAATAACCGAATGTTTAATTTTAAATTGCAGTTAGCCTACCTCCAATCTACTCTCAATACACCGTTTTTATTAAGAAACGGATTTACTGGCTTCAAATTGGTTATAGTTGATGCCAACTTGTTTTATTAAAATCTCTTCGACTCGTGAGAGTTGCTGTGAAGTTAAGTACGGATAGTTAAGGGACATTTCACTATTTTTCGAATAGTTTGCATTTTGTCCCATACCATATATGCAGTGATTCTTAGTCTATTTGAATACAATGAGCGTTAAACACCTAAATTTAAATACTTTGTTATTAAATAAATTCTTAATGTTTGAGACTATTACGTTTGAAATGTTGCAATATTATTTTTTCAGTAGTTAAGACAATACATTCGATAAATCCCTCATCACAAATATGTAATATATGTATATGCTGTATTGAATTCAACAATGCCTTGGTTATGATTTTTCTTTAGTTATAGTGCCACCTTCGCCTTCGGTTTTACCAAGCTGTCTTAAATGATACTACCTACCGCTGGACAAAATTCTTTCCTGCTTCAATAAATCAATGAAACTTCACATTTCATGAATACTGAATCCATCGCAAGATTCTTCAATCTTAAAATTGCGGGAATTAATTTAAATATTTATATAGTTCATTTTGATCAATCCAGGAAAAGTATCGTCCCTAATGATAACTGTTAAAACATAATTTTCACCAGAATTGATGATGGAACAGCAAGCCACGCTGTGTTGCTGATGTGATTTCAAAATCTTTTATATCTTAAATGAAAAATATGCTTGTACAAAGGCAACGTAAGTGTTTTACCTGTATGGCAACGTCAACCATCTCAAAAATAATTATCCGAAAAGCAACATTATTCAGGGGATCGAAACATACGCTCACTAAGGGCATGATTAATGAAACAGGCAAAAATTGAAGATTAGACTTTAACGACATTCTACATAGATATAGGGAGTGATTCGACAATTCTGAATGAGTCTAGAGCGAGAGAGCTTAACTGAAAATAGGAAGATAACAAAATTAGGTTGAAAGGATATGCAGGTGGAGTTAGTTACGCTTTAGGAAACACTTTAAAGTAAATATCTTCAATGATTGTGAAGATAAATGTGAAATCCTAATTGTTCCCGGTTTCAATTATTTTAATGATCCAGACGTCGAGGTAACTTATGGTATCAAAAAATTTAAAGGTTACAAACCAAACCTTAGGTACTAAGGGATCTACGAGTGGAGCAAGACACTTCGGATCATGATACTCAACGTCTTAGAAATACGATAGAAAGATACAGTGAATGTTTCTCAGACAGTTTGTAAAATATCGGATACACCCCAAAAGAAGAAATTACAGTTATTGTTAAAGAAGACAAAATTATTCGACGAGTGCCATACTTTCTACCGTATGGTATGCTACCGAAAATGGAACGTGTTATAAAAGAATTGCTAGGCGCAAAAATAATTGTACCATCAACATGAGGTGGATTTGGTTTTTGTATTAACTACAGGATGCTGAATATAATTATTCATCGTGAACAATTTCCTATATAATTGATTAAAGAAGAATTGCATCGTCTACAGATATAAAGCCAAGCTATCATCAAAAAAAAATTAACAATTCTGATATTATGTATATGGCATTCATCTGTCCTTCGACCAATCAAACAACGTAGTCTTATTTGGTATTTAGACGACACACTGATTAACAGGTGCACAATTTGCACTGAACATAAAAAAATTTAATTTCTTTCATCCTATTTGATCCACGAGTTCAATATTAACGGCAATATTATTTGCCACTTCTGGTTGGACCAAAATAACCGATCAGCACTCCCACCCAATGAATTGAACAAATGAAGGACACATTCGAGGTGATGCCATTTGTTTCGTCTACACAAAAAGAAAAATTTAGGAATTTCCAGCATTACAAAAAGAAGTCAATATTTTTGAAGTGTTCGCCAGAATTTGTATTTTAGAGTAACGTTTTAGCTCTGAGATTGTTTGTTTCATTACGTTCAGCGTCAAGCACTTTCCTTTTTCTTTTTTTTTTATTAAAAACTAGATGGTGGGGAGTCTCGGGCCCATCGGGAGGAGTGTAACTTAAAGTGGTGTGTAACCAAACGCAAATATACCGTTGAGAAATTGAAATTTTTTCCCTTTCTTGGCCTGAATTAAATTTTGCCTTTGTTTCTCGCGAATTTGAGTCGTTTTCAAAGTTTAATGTCGCGGGCTTATTTTATATTAAGAATAAATTTATTTCGCCACACAAGCATTTTCGGCGGAATTGATTCCCTCGCACATAATTCGTTGTTTCTATTTTTTGTGCTTATTTGCTTTTGTTGTAGTTTTGAAATGTTTTTAAAGTTCATTTGCCTATCAAACTATAAACTACATAAAACTAAATAGGATACAAAATAACAAGATCTACAGAATGATAATTTGTAAAAAAAAGTTAGCTGATGTATATATTAACTTTTATGATGTATATATTTCAACTTTTTATAGAGATTCAGTATCCCCTTCAATGACTCTTGCAAGTGTTAGATTTTTTTTTTTCTTGGACTGTAAAGAATAAAGCATTTACATATGTTAAGTCGCGGCTACACGAATGGAAAATGTAGACCAACGTTATAGATTTGTAGAAAAAAAACTAATCATGTAGGCAGAAAAAACAAATAACAAATACATATGAAGGTTATATTGGCCCATCATTGGTATCGATTCGCTCAATAGGCGGTTTTTATAAAAAGATCAAAGGAAACTACCAACGAGTGTATATTGGTATTTCGTCTACATGATTGGTGAGAAAAAAGATATTTTTGAATAATTAACGGCAGATGTCACTAAATACAACGGTAGATGTCATTATATTTTATTATTTATAAACAAATAAATCCAAAATGGAAACTGACTGGTCGGCTGAGTTAGTGATAGAATTTATAAATTTATAAAATTTTGAAAATAAAATCGAAGTGCATTTAAAGCAATATGTTTGCATTGGCTTCCGTCTTGTGGGAGATATTGTAATTAATGGATGGCTAGCTAGTAGTGACAACTAATGATAAATATCAATATATAAACCACCAAAATTGGTTATATATTGGTAGCCACTCGAAAAATAAATATAAGCCACATCGTGTAGACAGTCAAATTTTATTGCAATAACATTTGTCCAAATCACATTGGGCCAATGTTGGTTGATATTTTCCATTCGTGTAGCCGCGGCTTTACTTGTATACATAATACAAAAATAAAATTTATTCCAATGTCATTTTTATTAGGCAACCCTTTATTTATTAGTATCTATTGAATAATTTCAAGCCTATATGAGGCTCAGAAACTTTTGCAGAAAGACTGCTGTTATCCACTTTTTTTGTTTTAAAAAGTCAATAAGCTATACTGTTTTAGGTTTGGAGGACAAACCTTAATTGTAAAAACATTAATTGTAAAATTAAAAATTCAAATTTAACATTTTATTTGTTAGCATCAATAAATTTAAACAAACTGGTTGAAGATTCCATATTTAGACTTTATAGCCAGAATTATGCTGCTTTGTCGCCATTGATCAGTTTGAACTAAGTGAACTAAATTGAAATGAAATGTTTTAAATTGAAAATAAAGCGGTTTTGTGGTTATGTTGACCGTAAAATCGTAGCAGATGGAATCTACCAGCGACTTGTTCGTTGCGCGCATCATTATAAAATGTCATCCAAATCTGCTTACAAGTTTTTGTGTTCTACAAACCCCTCATAACGAAGCTCAGCAACAGCATGAGCAATACTAACAACAAGACTTTTTCACAGATCGCTAATCTAATAAAATTTAATGTTTAAAGTATGCGTGTACTTTCTCTTCGTTTCAAATATGTTTCCATTTAGACATGCATAATTTGTATTCCGTTCCGCATGAGCACACATTTTATTGTACATAAGTATATTAACGTGCATACGTCCGTATCTAAAATTTTGTTGTTGTTTTAGTGGCGATGTCAAATTTTCGTTACATCGGTTTTACTATCAATTTTAAAAGGCTGCAAACGTGGCTAAAAATTCCCTTCTTCAAATAATCCTTAATGGGGCTACTACAACGGGAACGCGAAGGATCTATCTATTACATCTAAAAGAAATCTAATTATTTGACCAAAAATAAACATAGTGCCTTCTCCATAGGCTATCTCTGTTTCGCTATACATTTTTTATAGTACCTTTTACAAATCAGTATCATAACACCATTAGCGTTATTCGATCCCAACGCTACAGTTGAAGTATTTTGTGACGCCCAATCGATTGGTTTTTCTGGTCGATTGATTCAATTTCATGGATGAAAATCGGTTTTTGCTACATACGGCTGCATATTTTAGTCGTACCACTACAACTACTGAAGCAAAAAGACATATTTTCGAATTTCAAACTCTTACTGTAGTGGAAACACTTAAACGTTTTAAATAGTATTAATTCAACTGTCACTTTATTTTGTACACAGATTGTAAATAACTAGGGGACTCTAAATTTCAAACGGAATGGAAATCGAAAATAACCAGATGGTGGTTATCAATTCAGCAATTTGATTTCTATATTAAATATGGACGAGGAACTAATATGAGTCATATGAATAGTCTTAGCCGTAACATATGTTAAACAAATACGAACGATACTAAAAGTATAGCTGTAAGAAATTAGGAACATAAAATAGGAATACAACAAGAAATAGACTAGCAATCAAAAGACAGGATTTATTGGAAAACTGATAACGGACTTGGATTTACCGTACCAACCATCACGAAAACCTACATACTCCAATATGCACATGATCACTTAGGACATTATGCACTAAATAGAACTAAACAGCATATTCAAAACCATTTTTGGTTTCGGAAGATGACAAATGTTATGAAGAAATATATGCAGCTATGCATTCCATGTACTATGCATTTTTAAATTATATGTGAAGCGGGACATTTTTTATTAAGAATTTAATTTGTCTGTAAATCAATTGATTTTTTCGGCTTTTTCATAGACAAATATATTAATTGTTTGTGACAATCCCAATATTTTTGATTTGCTAAATAAGAAAAATATAGAGGCCAATCCCTTGTAACATATCTACTGAAAAAAGTAGAAATATCATTCCCCCTACTCTCTTGGTCCTTGGGCTAGAATTACGGGGAATTTCGGTTTTTGATATTTGATGTAGTGAATATAATTCGCTATGTCAGTACATTCTGGCCAGATACTTAATTGAAATGGCGAGAGTTGTATTTTTAGTTGTAGTTTGGCTGTAGGCACCTGATGAGTAGACCAACTTTTCAGTACGAAACCAAACTACCAACATAAAGAACTCTTGAAGGGTTCTGATTTTTGAAGAGTAACTACTTGGGCTAAAATTACGGGGAGGGTGGAATGATATTTCTACTTTTTTTTCGGTAGATATGTTATGAGGGATTGAGCTTTTTATTTTTCTGATTTACCAAATCAAAAATATTGGGATTGTCATGAACAATTAATATATTTGTCTATAAAAAATCCGAAAAAATCAATTGGGAAATTTTTTGTATCACAAAATAAAATTGCTTTCAAAATTTCTAATTCATAAATAAAGGAAACCTTAATTAAGTTCATTTCAAAATTAAAAGTGCACATAGTTACAATTTAGATTTTCGGACATCAAGTGCCCTACCTTCAATTGTTTTCCAATTGGTTAAAATAATCGTTTTGTTTCCTTGTAAATATTAGTTAATTCCAAAATGCCGTAAAAATCGGAACTCAGCGTCGAAACAATACCAGCCATTGTGGCAAAATACAATTGTGGAATTTCAACCGCTAACATGGCAAAAAATATGCTTGCCTTCGAAATACGATTTTGTACTAAGTAACAAAACAAAAAAACAAAGCAGTGCTTAAAAATGGGTAGAGGGAGAAAAAGAGTGGTATCAGTAAAAGAACACGTCTTGATTGCACGAGCTGTAAGGGATGATCCTCAGTTAACACATAAGCAATATACGAAAACTGGATTAATTCTTCTTCAAAAAAGATTATTAGTAACCCCATGATTTGCAGAAGCCTTCACGAAAAAGGTATTCGTACATGAATCACCCAAAACAAGACCGTTGTTGTGTGTGCACACTCCATATAAATAATTGCATCTGCCACATAATATTTGCAAACAGATTTTAGTAACAGAGATTCAAGGCGCATTATAAAACTTCCACTAGTTGCTGCAAGAGCACCAAGAGTAAATGGACAAATTGAGAGATGTTTCCGTTTGGTAGGAGATGTTCACAAAACATTAGGTATAGCAATGTAAATGAATGACATTGGGATCTCGATTTGATTTACTGTCATTAATTTATAATGATAAAGAGGTAATTTTAGATTTTCTCACCTTGACCTTTGACAACTTGCATCTTTTTCAGGAACTGAGATCTGCCCGTACATTTTTTCGAAAGACTACTGTCATTACATATTTTTGAGTTTGGAATCGCAATAAGATATCTCAAAGAGATGATTATATTGTTGATCATATGACCTTCAGTTCAAAACATTTAAGATACAAATATTTATCCCTTATTTTTCGAATGTCGTGCACAGGTATTTTCTTGGTTTCCAATGACCGGCTCTCATACTTTTAAACCATACTCTCTTTTATGCAATTCTAAAGTAAGAAGATTATCACGTTGAAGTAAAAAACGTTGTTCATTGTATAAGGGAGAAATTGTTGCTGCTAAAGGGAGAGAGACAAAATACTGAGATTGAAAATCCCAAGGGTACAAAATCCCGAGGCTTTCAAAAAATCCCAAGAGTACGAAATCTCGAGGATACAAAATCCCGAGGGTGCAAAATCTCGAGGATACAAAATTCCGAGGGTACAAAATCTCGCGGATACAAAATCCCGAGGATAATAAATCCCGAAGTAACAAAATCCGCAGGGTACAAGCCTAGGAAATTGTTGCACAATTGGTGCAATTTCCTCTTGATTTAAAGGGATTGGCTGCCTTATCTAGAAAAAAATAATACAGAAATTGAAAATCCCGAAAAAAAATCTAGAAAAAAAAATCCAGAAGCAAAAAAAATTCGGAAAACAAAAATGCAGAAATCTAAAATCCAGAAACACAAATATCAAAGTGCGGCCCAAGTTAAAATTAAAATTCAGAAAATGGCCTTAAAATTTGAGTTTTTCCGTAAAGTTCTTAATATTTATGGTAATAAAAATTGCTTCAAACTTTCAGACACAGATCAAAGGAATTAAATCGCTCATATCGCTTCTATGGATTGTTGTACCACAAATGTTTCAAATTATTTTGTGGTTGGCTTAATTCGTTGGGTTAGTATAGTATTGACGAATCAATTCGAGCGAATGGCGGATTTAATTCTTCGTTAATGCTTCGTCAACCTTGCAGACCACAGATCAAAGGAATTGTATCGCTCGTAGCGCTTTTTCTGATAGATGTACGACAAATATTTCAAGTGACGACAAAAGTCTAAAAATGCCTATAAAATTGATTTTTCGTTTGTTTTGAACAAAATATTTTTTCTGGATTTTTTTCTTGATTGCTTCTTTAGTAATTTCTCGATTTTTTTTCAGGCAAATGTAGTGATCCCGGTTTAAAGATGTATACACAGAAAAACTGGACATCGAAAATAGTGATGGTTACAACGGGATCGTAACGACGATATCCCGCTTTTTAAATTCCATTTTTTCGTAATCCTGCAATAAAAACCCCGGTTCCACAAAAGTAAAAATACCGGTTTTGATTTTTATTTTACTTTAAATTAACATTTTCCGTAACCAGAAATGGCGCTACTCGGGATTTTGTTCCCTCGAGATGTTTCCTATGATTGTTCAGAAATATCATAAAATGTTAAATTTTTTGAGATTGGTCGTTACTTTCACTTGGTATCGCATGATCATAATATCGGAACCTTAAAACGTACAAGTGCGATATCAATATTTTGATTGTCCACAAGAACGTCTTTAAATTCGAAAATATTTGTAATTTCCACTCAATATAATAGTGGGAATAGTTTTCTAAGATATTATAGTACCAAATAACAGAACCCAAATAAATATCTCTTGAATTGCTGATCCAAATAATGAAAATATTATTACGTTTGTTTGCTTCGGTGTGAAATTTTTCACGTTGCATGGCTTTGCCTCAACATATTCACTAGTAGAATTGAATTAAACATTAAAGTGATATTTCAAATATTTATGCAAAAATAAAACCCCATCCATCTTTTAATTGCATCTCTCATTTCCATTACACTAAACATGTATGTATAATCTCAGTCTCACATTACATCTTCATATTTCTACATAAACTCGTAAAGCAATAAAAACAAACATAAATCTCAGAATTTATTTGATTTTAATTGTTTGTTTTCCATTTTAATTTCAAATTTTTTCTCTTCATTTTATTTTTTTAAATTAAATCTCATTTATAATATTTTTTTTATTATAAAGTTTTAATGGAAATTAAAATAAATAAATAAATAATTTTAATTCTTATAGCTATAAAAAAAATAAAATTAAAATTTATTGTTTATTTTGCGATGAACACTGACTGAGAAAGATGATGAAAAATGTAGATTTTATGTAGCAAAATAACTTTATTTCTATTTTCTACTCAGCTCAATTTTGTATATTTTGTAAATACTAAAAGTACAAAGTATATTGCTTCTGCACGATTATGCTTTTTAATACATTCAAATACGGTGATCGATGTTTTACTAAACCTTTGTGTTGAATTTAACCCACAAGTTTTTGGGCAGCAAAAAGTTAAAATGGTCCGATTACGATGGTTGATACCTCTATCAATAGGTTTTGGGACCTGTAATTGCTGTAACTATAGCCCACAAGTTTTTAGGCGGCAAAAATCTAAACTGATCCGAATACGATGGTCGATACCTCTATCAATAGGTTTCGGGACCTGTATTTGCTGTGACAATTTTCATTTTGATTGCTCGATTATTTCTAAACATTTTTTAGACAATTAAATTTTATTGAAAATCAACTGTGCTATAGCCCACAAGTTTTTGGGCGGCAAAAATCTAAACTGGTCCGATTACGATTGTTGATACCTCTATCAATAGGTTTCGGGACCTGTAAATGCTATGACAATTTTCATTTTGATCGCTCGATTATTTCTAAACATTTCTTAAAAAATTCAATTTGATTGAAAATTAACTGTGCTATAGCCCACAAGTTTTAGGGCGGCAAAAATCGAAAATGGTCTGATTACGATGATTGATACCTCTATCAATAGGTTTCGGGACTTGTAATGGCTGTGACAATTTTCATTTTGATTGCTCGATTATTTCTAAACATTTCTTAGAATATTCAATTTTATTGAAAATCAACTGAGCTATAGCCCACAAGTTTTTGGGCGACAAAAATTTAAAATTGTCCGATTACGATGATTGATACTCCTATCAATAGGTTTCGGGACCTGTAATTGCTGTGACAATTTTCATTTTGATTGCTCGATTATTTCTAAACATTTCTTAGAAAATTCAATTTTATTGAAAATCAACTTTGCTAGAGCCAACAAGTTTTTGGGCCGCAAAAATCTAAATTGGTTCAATTACGATGGTTGATACCTCTATCACTAGGTTTCGGGACCTGTAATTTCTGTAACAATTTTAATTTTCATTGCTTGATTATTTCTAAACATTTCTTAGAAAATTCAATTTTATTGAAAATCAACTGTGCTATAGCCCACAAGTTTTTGGGCGACAAAAATATAAAATGGTCCGATAACGATGGTTGATACCTCTATCAGTAGGTTTCGAAACCTGTAATTGCTGTGACAATTTGCATTTTGATTGCTCGATTATTTCTAAACATTACTTAGATAATTCAATTTTATTGAAAATCAACTGTGGTATATCCCAAAAGTTTTTGGGCGGCAAAAATCGAAAATGGTCCGATTACGATGGTTGTTACCTATATCAATAGGTTTCGGGACCTGTAAATGCTATGACAATTTTCATTTTGATCGCTCGATTATTTCTAAACATTTCTTAAAAAATTCAATTTTATTGAAAATCAACTGTGCTATAGCCCACAAGTTTTTAAGCGGCAAAAATCTAAAATGGTCCGATTACAATGGTTGATACCTCTATCAATAGGTTTCGGGACCTGTAATTGCTGTGACAATTTTCATTATGATTGCTCGATTATTTCTAAACATTTCTTAGAAAATTCAATTTTATTGAAAATCAACAGTGCTATAGCCCACAAGCTTATGGGCAGCAAAATCTAAAATGGTCCGATTACGATGGTTGATACCTCTATCAATAGGTTTCGGGACCTGTAATTGCTGTGACAATTTTCATTTTAATCGCTCGATTATTTCTAAACATTTCTTTGAAAATTAAATTTTATTGAAAATCAACTTTGCTAGAGGTTACAAGTTTTTGGGCGGCAAAAATATAAATTGGTTCAATTACGATGGTTGATACCTCTATCACTAGGTTTCGGGACCTGTAATTGCTGTAACAATTTTAATTTTCATTGCTTGATTATTTCTAAACATTTCTTAGAAAATTCAATTTTATTGAAAATCAACTGTGCTATAGCCCACAAGTTTTTGGGCGGCAAAAATATAAAATGGTCCGATTACGATGGTTGATACCTCTATCAATAGGTTTCGAAACCTGTAATTGCTGTGACAATTTTCATTTTGATTGCTCGATTATTTCTAAACATTTCTTAGAAAATTCAATTTTATTGAAAATCAACTATACTATTGTGCTATATAACCCACAAGTTTTTGGGCGGCAAAAATCTAAAACGGTCCGATTACGATGGTTGATACCTCTATCAATAGGTTTCAGTAACTTTAATTGCTGTGACAATTTTAATTTTGATTGCTCGATTATTTCTAAACATTGCTTAGAATATTCAATATTATTGAAAATAAACTGTGCTATAGCCCACAAGTTTTTGGGCGGCAAAAATATAAAATGGTCTGTTTACAGTGGTTGATACCTCTATCAATAGGTTTCGGGACCTGTAATTGCTGTGACAGTTTTCATGTTGTTTGCTCGATTATTTCTAAACATTTCTTAGAAAATTCAATTTTATTGAAAATTAACTGAGCCCAAAAGTTTTTGGGCGGCAAAAATCTAAAATGGTCCGATTACGATGGTTGTTACCTATATCAATAGGTTTCGGGACCTGTAAATGCTGTGACAATTTTCATTTTGATCGCTCGATTATTTCTAAACATTTCTTAGAAAATTTAATTTTATTGAAAATTAACTGTTCTCTAATAGACCACAAGTTTTTGGGCGGCAAAAATATAAAATAGGCCGATTACGATGGTTGATAGCTCTATCAATAGGTCTCAGGACCTGTAATTGCTGTGAAAATTTTTATTTTGATTGCTCGATTATTTCTAAACATTTCTAAGAAAATTCAATTTTATTGAAAATCAACTGTGCTATTGTGCTATAGCCCACAAGTTTTTGGGCGGCAAAAATATAAAATTGTCCGATTACGATGGTTGATACCTCTATCAATAGGTTTCGAGACCTGTAATTGCTGTGACAATTTTATTTTAAATTCTCGATTATTTCTAAACATTTCTTAGCAAATCCAATTTTATTGAAAATTATCTGTGCTATAGCCCACAAGTTTTTGGACGGCAAAAATCTGAAATGGTCCGATTACGATGGTGAATACCTCAATCAATAGGTTTCGGGACCTGTAATTGCTGTGACAATTTTCATTTTGATTGCTCGATTATTTCTAAACATTTCTTAGATAATTCAATTTTATTGAAAATTAACTGTGCTATAAGCTTACAAGTTATTGGGCTGCAAAAATCTAAAATTGTCCGATTACGATGGTTGATACCTCTATCAATAGGTTTCGGGACCCGTAATTGCTGTGACAATTTTTATTTCGATTGCTCGATTATTTCTAAACATTTGTTAGAAAATTCAATTTTATTGAAAATCAACTGTGCTATAGCCCACAAATTTTAGGGCGGCAAAAATCTAAAATGGTCCGATTACGATGGTTGATACCTCTATCAATAGGTTTCGGGACCTGTAATTGCTGTGACAATTTTCATTTTGATCGCTCGATTATTTCTAAACATTTCTTTGAAAATTAAATTTTATTGAAAATCAACTTTGCTAGAGGTTACAAGTTTTTGGGCGGCAAAAATATAAATTGGTTCAATTACGATGGTTGATACCTCTATCACTAGGTTTCGGGACCTGTAATTGCTGTAACAATTTTAATTTTCATTGCTTGATTATTTCTAAACATTTCTTAGAAAATTCAATTTTATTGAAAATCAACTGTGCTATAGCCCACAAGTTTTTGGGCGGCAAAAATATAAAATGGTCCGATTACGATGGTTGATACCTCTATCAATAGGTTTCGAAACCTGTAATTGCTGTGACAATTTTCATTTTGATTGCTCGATTATTTCTAAACATTTCTTAGAAAATTCAATTTTATTGAAAATCAACTATACTATTGTGCTATATAACCCACAAGTTTTTGGGCGGCAAAAATCTAAAACGGTCCGATTACGATGGTTGATACCTCTATCAATAGGTTTCAGTAACTTTAATTGCTGTGACAATTTTAATTTTGATTGCTCGATTATTTCTAAACATTGCTTAGAATATTCAATATTATTGAAAATAAACTGTGCTATAGCCCACAAGTTTTTGGGCGGCAAAAATATAAAATGGTCTGTTTACAGTGGTTGATACCTCTATCAATAGGTTTCGGGACCTGTAATTGCTGTGACAGTTTTCATGTTGTTTGCTCGATTATTTCTAAACATTTCTTAGAAAATTCAATTTTATTGAAAATTAACTGAGCCCAAAAGTTTTTGGGCGGCAAAAATCTAAAATGGTCCGATTACGATGGTTGTTACCTATATCAATAGGTTTCGGGACCTGTAAATGCTGTGACAATTTTCATTTTGATCGCTCGATTATTTCTAAACATTTCTTAGAAAATTTAATTTTATTGAAAATTAACTGTGCTCTAATAGCCCACAAGTTTTTGGGCGGCAAAAATATAAAATAGGCCGATTACGATGGTTGATAGCTCTAATAGGTCTCAGGACCTGTAATTGCTGTGAAAATTTTTATTTTGATTGCTCGATTATTTCTAAACATTTCTAAGAAAATTCAATTTTATTGAAAATCAACTGTGCTATTGTGCTATAGCCCACAAGTTTTTGGGCGGCAAAAATATAAAATTGTCCGATTACGATGGTTGATACCTCTATCAATAGGTTTCGAGACCTGTAATTGCTGTGACAATTTTATTTTAAATTCTCGATTATTTCTAAACATTTCTTAGCAAATCCAATTTTATTGAAAATTATCTGTGCTATAGCCCACAAGTTTTTGGACGGCAAAAATCTAAAATTGTCCGATTACGATGGTTGATACCTCTATCAAAAGGTTTCGGGACCCGTAATTGCTGTGACAATTTTTATTTCGATTGCTCGATTATTTCTAAATATTTCTTAGAAAATTCAATTTTATTGAAAATCAACTGTGCTATAGCCCACAAATTTTAGGGTGGCAAAAATCTAAAATGGTCCAATTACGATAGTTGGTACCTCTATGAATAGGTTCGGGACCTGTAATTGCTGTGACAATTTTCATTTTGATTGTTTGATTATTTCTAAACATTTCCTAAAAAATTCAATTTTATTGAAAATCAACTGTGCTATAGCCCACAAATTTTAGGGTGGCAATAATCGAAAATAGTCCGATTACGATGGTTGATACCTCTATCAATAGGTTTCGGGGCCTGTAATTGCTGTGACAATATTTGTTTTGATTGCTGGATTATTTCTAAACATTTCTTAGAAAATTCAATTTTATTGAAAATCAACTATACTATTGTGCTATATAACCCACAAGTTTTTGGGCAGCAAAAATCTAAAACGGTCCGATTACGATGGTTGATACCTCTATCAATAGGTTTCAGTAACTTTAATTGCTGTGACAATTTTAATTTTGATTGCTCGATTATTTCTAAACATTGCTTAGAATATTTAATATTATTGAAAATAAACTGTGCTATAGCCCACAAGTTTTTGGGCGGCAAAAATATAAAATGGTCTGTTTACAGTGGTTGATACCTCTATCAATAGGTTTCGGGACCTGTAATTGCTGTGACAGTTTTCATGTTGTTTGCTCGATTATTTCTAAACATTTCTTAGAAAATTCAATTTTATTGAAAATTAACTGAGTCCAAAAGTTTTTGGGCGGCAAAAATCTAAAATGGTCCGATTACGATGGTTGTTACCTATATCAATAGGTTTCGGGACCTGTAAATGCTGTGACAATTTTCATTTTGATCGCTCGATTATTTCTAAACATTTCTTAGAAAATTCAATTTTATTGAAAATTAACTGTGCCCATTTTATTGAAAATCAAATAGCCCACAAGATTTTGGGCGGCAAAAATCTAAAATGGTCCGATTACGTTGGTTGATACCTCTATCAATAGGTTTCAGAATCTGTAATTGCAGTGACAATTTTTATTTTGATTGCTAGATTAGCTATTTCTAAACATTTCTTAGGAAATTAAAATTTATTGAAAATCAACTTTGCTAGAGCCCACAAGTTTTTGGGCGGCAAAAATCTAAATTGGTTCAATTACGATGGTTGATACCTCTATCACTAGGTTTCGGGACCTGTAATTGCTGTAACAATTTTAATTTTCATTGCTTGATTATTTCTAAACATTTCTTAGAAAATTCAATTTTATTGAAAATCAACTGTGCTATAGCTCACAAGTTTTTGGGCGGCAAAAATATAAAATGGTCCGATTTCGATGGTTGATACCTCTATTAATAGGTTTCGAAACCTGTAATTGCTGTGACAATTTTCATTTTGATTGCTCGATTATTTCTAAACATTTCTTAGAAAATTCAATTTTATTGAAAATCAACTATACTATTGTGCTATATAACCCACAAGTTTTTGGGCGGCAAAAATCTAAAACGGTCCGATTACGATGGTTGATACCTCTATCAATAGGTTTCGGGGCCTGTAATTGCTGTGACAATATTTATTTTGATTGCTGGATTATTTCTAAACATTTCTTAGAAAATTCAATTTTATTGAAAATCAGCGGTGCTATAGCCCACAAGTTTTTGGGCGGCGAAAATATAAAATGGTCCGATTACGATGGTTGATACCTCCATCAATAGGTTTCGGGACCTGTAATTGATGTGACTATTTTCATTTTGATTGCTCGATTATTTCTAAACATTTCTTCAAAGAAAATTTGTTTCGGATAGCTTGACCTGTCCACTTTATGTAAATATAAGCCCACACTTGGTAACATCTCTGAGATTTTCGTAAATAGTCATAGTTTAGCATTGGGTTTTAACAGATTATTTGATTTTCACAATTTTCAAAATAGCGCCGAACATACCCAACCCTTTTTATTTTAATAGGAAAAATGGTTTCGGATAGTAAGACCTGTCCACTTCATGAAAATATAAGCCCACACTTGTCACATCTCTGAGATTTTTGTAAATGGTCATAGTGTAGCATCAGGTTAGGACAGTTTATTTGATTTTCACAATTTTCAAAATAGCGTTGAACATACCCTTCCCTTTTTATTTTAATAAGAAATATTGTTTCGGATAGCTTGACCTGTTCACTTTATGGTAATATCACCCCATACCTGGTCCTACTCCTTATTTACACTTTTTATGTAGGCCTACACTTTTTCAGTTCACTTGCACTTTTCGTTAATTTGTGTAGCTACACTTTGTGTGAAATACTTCACACCGGTGATTCAGGATGGAAATGTTGTTAAAGCGTGTTGGAGTGTGGAATGCGATCACAAAAGATCGGCCGGAAAACAATGCCGATGAATGGGACGAAGCGGATGGAAAAGCGCATTCGACTATTTCATTGTGCGTGAAAGATAACCAAATACATCATATCCGAAACACGAAAAATGCGAAAGAAGCCTGGAAAGTACTAAAAGATTTCCATGAGCGTGATTCGCCAGGGACTAAAGGGCGAATATTGCGTGAAGTAATGCGACAACGTGCAACAGGGGAAACTGATATGGAGATTCATGTCAACCACATGAACGAGTTATTCCAAAAGCTGCTTGCGCTTAGTGAAGACATCAGTCTAGAATTTTTCATGAGTGCCACGTTACTTGGTTCTCTGCCACGCAGCTATAATGTATTGATTACAGCACTCGAGGTATATGACGAGGAAAAATTGACGCCAGAATTGGTACGTGCAAAAATTACAGAGGAACATAGACGACGAAAAGATTGCAATGTATCCAAAAATATTGTTTGTGATGCGAATGCATTAAAAGTGACAAATAATGGTTCGCATATAACAAAGAAAATTGTCAGCTGTTATTTCTGTAAAAAGTCAGATCATTTTCGAAATAAGTGCAGTGAATATGCAAAGTGGAAGACAAGAAAAAACAATGTAGATAACAAATCGAAGGCGAATATAGTTGAACAACATAATACAGATCAAATCTTGTTCATCGTTGGCACATGTCCAAGCGAATGGATAATCGATTCTAAAGCGACATGACACATTTCCTGTCGTCGTGATGTATTCATCGAATTCGACGGATTACATACTGAAAATGTGTCACTTGCGAATGGCCAGCAAATAAAATCGTCTGGCAAGGGCAGTGTAGTTGTGCATTTTATGAACAAAGATGGAATCTCCAGTAATGTAAACATTTTGGATGTTTTGCATGTTCCCGAAATTGGCGGAAATTAAATTTCTGTGAAACAATTGACCGAAAAAGGGCTATGCCTGTGAGATTTGGTTAGCTGACAACAAGTATCAGATTGCTATCGCGGAGATTGCTAATAATTTGTACCGGATGCGATAAACAAATAATAATATTAATTTTGTTGCAAATAAACAAAATGTTTTTATCCATGAACGGCATCGTATTTTAGGCCACCGCAGCATCGACGCAGTGAAAAATATTCCGAAAGAAGGTCTGGTAGATGGGATGAAGTTGGTAGGCTGCAAATCGAATTGTATCCGTACGGCAGAATGTGACGTCTGTAACAAGGGTAAGCTAACCCGAATGTCATTCCCAAAAGAGTCTAAAAATGGTTCATCGAGATTACTGGATCTGATTCACAGTGATATATGTGGACCAATGTAAACAACCACATTCTGAGGTAAACGATATGTTTTAACGTTTATTGATGATTTCTCAAGATATACGTCCGTGTATTTGTTAAAAGAGAAATCTGAAACATTCCAGCGATTTAAAGAATTTCACCAGCTAGTCCAAAATAAATTTGAAACGAAAATTAAATGTATTCGAAAGATCACAGGGATTCGTGCAATTCTTGAATATGAACGGAGTCAAAATTCATCGTACATCGTACATTAATGGAAATGGCCCGTTGCATGCTTGCTGGATGCTAAGTTGGAATACCGCTATTGGGGTGGAGCGATAGTAATGGCGAATTGTTTACAAAATTCATTCCCATGGAAGGCAGTAAGTCGAACTCTATTTGAAATTTTGCAAGGTAGAAAACCATTTTATGGAAATTTAAAACGATTTGGCGCAAAATGCTTCGTACGAATCCAAGATGTACAGCGTCAGAAATTGGATTTGAAAGCAGAAGAGGCAATTTTTCCGGGCTTTGATTTCGAATCGTAAGCATACAGATGTTTCGTGCCAGCAAAACAAAAGATCGTAATTTCCCGAGACGTAAAATTTATAGATGATCATGATATTGTGTCAAAGAGCAACCTACCAGCAAAGCATGTTGACAATCATCGCAGAGATATTGCTGTGAAGACCAGAATATAATCTTATATTCCCTTTGATTCCGATGATGTGGAATGTTGATGACAAAAATCAGTCAAATGACATGCTAAATAATGATACGAATGCCGAAGAAAGCATAGAAAATAATGCTCCTGTCAGCAATTCTTTGTTAGAGTTAACAAGGCAATCTTATCACAATATATTATTTTTAATATGTTTCGAAGATTGTAAGAGAATTCAATCCAGTTTCGAACTGATGAGCTTATAATTATGAAAAAATCAATCTTCGCATCAGACCGCGGCGACTGGACTGATTATACCAAAATTTATATTCTATATATACAGAATGTGCTGTGCGTTAAGTACTAGCGAATCGTACTAATACATATGAATTCTCTTACAATTTTTCTTCTTCACAATATTCACACAGCTCTATTTCTGTGTATGCTAATTTTTACTTTTTATTAAGTTTTTGTTGAATATTAATTAATTCATGTCATATTCTATTTGGAATCAAACAGAACGGTCGATTTAATACGATTAAAGAAAAAATAATAATATAATAAATAAATAAATAACATTATTACAGCATCAAAAACTTTTTTATTAATAAAATAATTATTAAAAACTTTTATTTAATTATAGTTTAATAATAAAAAATAAAAAATAGACTTTTAATTATAGTGGTGTAATAATAAATATTTACCCCAAAATGGGGCAAAACAGCGATGGCTATCCAACAAAAAACAAATATTTAGATCATATAAATTACTGTAATGGATTTAAAGTGATAGTGACAAACAAATCTAAAGAAAACCGTAAAGAAGTATTACCACCTGTGAATAGTTTAAAAATCAGTGATATCTTAATAAAAAATTTCAGTGCAATCGATATCAAAGAAATACAAAAAGTTTCTCGAAATAACGTGGTGGTTTATTGCCATAACCTTGAGACCGCAAATAAAATTGTTGATTTGGAGATATTTAATACAACCGATTTGACTGCGTATATCCCATTTTATTACACAAACAGTACAGGATTAATTTGGGATATAGACATTTCTTATACAGAGCAAGAAATTCTTGATAGAATTAATGCCTTCCAATTCAATGTCGCCAAAGTTCAACGAATAAATAGAAGAACTGTAGAAAATGGTACTACGAAGTATATACCAACCAGAAGAATGAAGATATTCTTCCATGGTCACGAGATTCCGCAATACATTTTTTTGAACTACGTCCGGATCAAATGTGAGCCCTTTATACAGCAAATTATCCAATGTTCAAACTGTTGGCGTTATAATCATGGAAAATCGAACTGTAATTCGAATAAATCGGTATGTAAAAACTGTAGTATTAAACACCTTGATGACCCTTGTAACAACAACATTTGTTGTGTCTCTTGTGGCGGAGACCATTTATCAAACTCCAAAATATGCCCAGAAATCTCAAGGCAGCAAAACATTAAAAGTGCAATGACCTACAAAAATTTATCTTTTGGTGAGGCAAATTTGCTGTTCCCAAGAGTCAACAAAAAAACGGTTTATTCTGAAATGTATTCTGTAATTTCAAAAAATATGTTTAATGTTCTTTCTGATGATTACGATGAGGAATTTCCTTCACTAACAAAAAGTTCGGTAAACAATAGAATTGAAAAAAAAATTATTACCAACTCATAAAAAGCATTACATGATTCAGAATTATAAACAATTCAGCCGTCCAGTTGATGATACAAGAACAAAAAAATCAAAACGGAGAGAAATCGATGACGATATCAATGAAATAGAAACATCAAAGAAATCAAAAACCAGTTCCTCGAACGGTATCGCTTTTTTGAATAAACAAAACCCGTCGACATCATTTGCAAACTCAGGTAACACACAGCTACAAACAAATAGTATTGTTTCACAATATCAGGTACGTAATACAATAAATTCATCAAATATTCAACATGAAAATACTGCTTCACAATTACAATTAAATAAAAAGCAATTTGTGAATAATTCAAACGTAATATCTAATATGCCTGAAAGTAACCCTGAAATTGCTACAAGTGTTAACCCTACAAATTACGATGTTAATATGTCTCATTATAATCAAAATAATAATAATTGTACTTCAGAAAATCCTCAAAGAACTAATATATAACTAGCACATGAAAGACTATCTATATTGCAATTTAATTCAAACGGATTCTATAATAACAAACATGAAATTGACTTACTTATTCAAAGATTTAATCCTTTTATTATATGTATTCAAGAAACCCACTTCCACAACAAACAAAATATTTCGTTGAAAAATTATAAAACTTACAGAATGGATGTCAAACTTATCAACAACCAGAAAGTCAAAGGCGGTGTTGCCACATTTATTGCAAATTGTTTTAAAAGTGAGGAGCATCATTTAACTACAGATATTCAAGCAATTGCAGTAAAAATTTTCAATCCAATTAAATTAACCATTTGTAACATATACCTTCCACCGAATTCCGACCCAACTGTAAGGCAAATGGAAAGTATTGTTGACCAACTTGAGAGTCCGTTTATTTTAATGGGTGATATGAACGCACACAATGCCCATGGGACTCAAACTCTACAATTAGAAATAAAAAAGGAAAATTAATTGAATATATTTTAAATAAATATGACTTATTGCTGTTTAATACTGGAAAGCCAACACACATTTGTAACAAAAATTCAACATGTGTTATAGACCTAGCAATAGGAACTCCATCTCTGGAGCAATTTTTCAATTGGGAAGCTTATGAAGACACTTGTGGCAGTGATCACTTTCCAATTTTTTTACATTTCCATAAAAAACAGAAGTTCCCATCTTTTCGTACAAAATTTAACATCAAGAAAGCAAACTGGGAACTCTTCACTTCTTGCATGGATTCCAAAATTCCTAAGTCAACTTCGGTTTCTGATGCTGATATGAATAATTTATCGAACATTTTTAGTGAAGCAGCTAATGAGAGTATTCCAAAAACTCCAAACATGTTTAAAAGGCCTCCAGTACCTTGGTGGAGTCCCAGAATAAAAGAGCTTTTGGAATCACGTAAAAAAGCACTTAATTTCATCAATAGGTCGCCTTTCGTATTGTCTGATGTGATTAATTATAAAAAAGCTAGGGCGTTGGTACGTAGAGAAATACGAATCTCAAAAAAAAATTCATGGGAAAAATTTGTCGGAACCATTGATAAAACCACACCGATAAAAAAGTTATGGAGCAATATCCAGAAGATTCAAGGGAAATCAAAAAATCAGTACACAACTGCGATAAAAACTAATAATTATCTATCCTCAAATCCAGTAACTATCGCTAATACACTAGCTAAACATTTTGAAGAAAAATCTAGCTCAAAAAATTATGAGTCTGATTTCCTATCGTTTAAAAGTTTATCAGAAATACAACACATCTCTATAGAATCTGAAATTGATGAACCTTACAATGCTCCAATTACAATTCAAGAATTCACAATAGCTTTAAATAATGTAAAAGGATCATCACCTGGCCCTGATTTAATTCACTACGACATGATAAAAAATCTATCACAATCGGCTCAATCCTACATTATAAAAATATTCAATCACATTTTTCTACAGCAAAAGATGCCGAACGAATGGAAGAAAGCTTTGATCATACCGATTTTAAAGCCCGATTAAGATCCAACACTCACTGATAGTTACAGGCCTATATCTCTAACAAGTTGCCTGTGCAAATTGATGGAAAGGATATTAAATAACAGACTAATATGGTTTTTAGAATTTAATAAAGTTATATCAGCTTCACAGTTTGGCTTTAGAAAAAAACTTTCAACCATGGATGCTATCGCTTCTCTTGAAAACTCGATTAAAACAGCTTTGAAAAACCAAAACCACTTGGTCGCTATTTTTTTAGATTTAGAAAAAGCATACGATATGGCTTGGCGTCACTCAATTATCAAGAAATTAGCTGCTGCTGGCGTAAAAGGAAATTTATTACATTTTATTCGTAACTTTCTGGATAATCGAACTTTCCAAGTTGCTTTTGGTGGCATTTTTTCAAACACATACGTCCAAGAAAATGGAATACCGCAGGGATCAGTACTAAGCGTTACCCTCTTTTTAATTGCAATAAATGATATCGTTAACGTAATTAACTCTTCTGTTAACATAAATATTTACGCAGATGATATCACAATATACACGCATCATAAAGATATTAAATACATTGAAAACCAGCTTCAAAATGCAATAAACAAAATTCAGGATTGGACAACGCAGAATGGATTTCAAATTTCAAAAACTAAAACGTGCGCCATGCATTTCTGTAGAAAAACTAAGCCTCATGCGGATCCACAAATTTTATTGAACGGAACTCTTATTGAATTCAATTCAACTTTTAAATATCTTGGAATAAACTTGGATAAAAAACTTTGTTGGAAAGCACACATAATTGAAACTAAACGTAAGGCAACTAACAATTTGAGAATTCTAAAAATTTTGTCCAATACACATTGGGGTGCAAAACGTGACACTTTACTCTATATATACAAAACAGTTGTGCTCTCACGTATGGATTATGGATGCATTTTCTATAACTCTGCCTACAAGACATCGCTTAAATCGCTGGACTCAGTACATAATGCTGGAATTAGACTTGCAACAGGTGCTTTTCGGACCAGCCCTACAGTGAGCATTTTAGCAGAAGCTGGTATCCCACCATTACATACCCGAAGAAAAATTTTAATAATGTCTTTCTATATAAACATACTGTCTATGAAACAACACCCGTTAAACTCGAGCTATCAAGAAGTATTGCATACAAGAAGAAATGTTCTTAAACCATCTGTACTACATACAATATCACAAATTACCAACAATCTTGATATATCTTTAAATGAAATACGAGCAGCACAACCTTATCCATTCCCTTATTGGCTCATGCCTCCTTTATATATAAATATGGACCTGCTCAAACATAAGAGTACTACTGCTAACGAAATGCTATTTCAAACACTTCATAGAGAAGCTCTTTTTAACTACGACAACTATACCTTAATATACACGGATGGATCAAAAATGGAGAACTTCGCTGGAGCTGCTTTTGTATCAAACTCGACAGAAATTATACATAGGCTACAAACAACGACCTCCATATACAATGCTGAACTTTATGCAATTTACCAAAGCGTTAAATGGGCAGCAGAACAACTAAACAACAATTTTCTTATTAATTGCGACTCAGCTAGTAGTCTACAGGCCATCCAGAAAAAAAGCGACAACCCAATTATACAAAATATACATAGCCTTATTTATAATTCACGTGATATAAAAACATTTAAATTCATTTGGATCCCAAGCCATGCAGGCATAAAAGGAAACGATAAAGCGGATATAGCTGCAAAAAATGCCCATATTTGTGAAATTACTAATGAGCACCTTCCAATTGCAGGTGACTTAAAAAATTACGTTAAATGTTATCTTCTAAATGAATGGAAATTAGAATGGAGTTCACTTAATACTCCAAATAAACTTAGAGAAATTAAAAACATGCCTGTTCCGTGGGTGTCATACAACAGGAAAAATCGAAAGGAAGAAATAATTCTCACACGACTACGTATTGGTCACAGCCGGTTTAGCCATGAACACCTATTTGAAAATTTACCTCCGCCGACATGCGACTGCGGAAACGTACTTACCATAAAACACATCCTCGTAGAGTGCCCCGAGGTTGACAGCCTTAGGGAAAAATATGAAATTGGCGGCGAAATGATAAACATCTTAGGAGATCAAAATGATGAAACTTTGGATAAGCTGATTCAATTTCTAAAAGAAGGTCAATTTTTTGACAAAATATAAAACATCTTCATGTATTTTTGCTTTTAATTTATTGTCAGTAACGTAGTATGAACCAAATATTGTAAAATTATTGTATAAAAATATTGTAAAAACCAGTAATGTGTTAAACAATAAAAAATTTATAAAAAAAAAAAAAAAAAAAAAAAAAATTAATTCATGTAATATCTAATATGCTACCGGTGATTAGACCATTTTAAGTGTGTTTCGATTAACACGAGAAGTATATTAGTATTTACGAACAGTAATTCAACGAAACCGACTAATAGACAGAATTCTATTTATTTAATTACAATATATGATTTTTAATATGTTCCGAAGATTGTAAGAGAATTCAATCCAGTTTCGAACTGGATGGGACTTTTAAATAGAAATATTTAACAGCAATAACACACCAAAAAAAGCCTGAATCCAGTCATAAAACTGCTAGATGGAAATACCGGTTTATCGTTTGTTTTGACCAATTTAAATATGTTTTGGCTGCCAATATACCACCTGGTAACTTTTTCGATATTTTTGATTTGGACTAACCTTAATTTTAGGTGAATGGATATAAATACCAAATGTTCCTGAAATATTGTCTATTATGGACATTAATAATTTTAAATATCATACATTTAACAAACTAACTCAATAAGTTTACCAAACAACTACAGTAAAATATACTTCAAACTAAATTACAAGCAAAACACACGAAATCATTTAATTTGAACAGTTTTATATATCTCTTGCATTATATACAATAAAGCAACCAATTTATGTACATATTTATGTATCATTGCCTTAATGTAACGAAAAAAAAAAAGTTCCTTCTGTTTACATAAATCAAATTGCAAACGAAAAAAAAGCTAAACGCTCAAATAAATTTAATGGTCTCATGGAAATGGAAAATAAACATAAACTGAAAATCTACCGTCTCTCTAGTTCATTTGTATGTAATATAGCATACACAGAGACTGTGAGATCCAAAATAAAACGCAGAGATAAAAAGTTCCATGCGATTTGACTTTTTTTTATTTGTACGCTTCTTAATCGTCTAAATATCGCCCTTTAAAATCATTAAAATGTGTACACATAATATACAACAGCACGAACGCAATGATATTAATAATATTCATGAAGATAACACATTTAAGAAAAGCGAAATATACCAAACCAAAACAAATCGTTTCGAAAGAGATAATTTAAGTATGGGTTTGTAAGTCGTTGTGAGCTACTTGCTATGTATACATTTAGAAAAGAAGATATAAAATAATTGTACTTAGTTCATATTTGAAATTGCTGGTGGTACTGTAAAACATTTTTATTATGATTTTTTTTTTTTTTTGTTTCCCAACAATACAATATGCGGTTAAGAAAGTTAATTAAAATTTTAAAATTAAAGTGGTTTTTCATGCTATAAATTTATTTTTATTTCGTGTTTAAATAGACGTTTTATCATTAATATCATTAATTATGTCAGAATTTTGCTCATCTCATTTTCGCTTGTTATATACGAAAATTTCCATCTAGATGATGTACACCGAAATGTATATTACCTTAATGAAAATCGATCGGGGAAGAGCTTTCATATCTAATTTAACCGAAAAACGTAATAATATTTAGGGTTATATTACACAAAATTGGTGGTACAAGAAGGTTGAATGTCTGTTTTTCAGGCGTCACCTTTACTTAGTGCGATGTCTAATAATTCTATATATTATTAACAGCTTTTTAAATTGAGGTACGTGAAAATCTAATTCAACTCTGAAAATAATATTTCTAAAGCAATAAAGTGTTTTAAAAATTGTTAGGTTTCTTTAAAAAAAACATATTTTTGGCTAGAAATCTTGTAAGAACCTGATATGCTAGATTACTATCTCGAATCGAAAATGTTTAATTTTTTAAGCTTTCGAATAATCTGATCTAATCTTAATAATTTCAAAAAAATCACAAATACTCAGAAATCTTTTAGACAAACCAGACTTACTTAAACAATTTGACTTATCATCTGCTTGCTGTTATAATTTCCAAATAAACGAACGAAAATAAGCTTTAACCTCGAATACTCTATAATTATTAAATTACATACAACAATTATTAACTTAGCAACGCAAGGAACACCAAAAATCACAGCTATGATTTCAAAAAATCTGGAAAACACCAACAAATCTGACTAAAGTGAAGTTTTTGACAAAAAGAAAATTTTTTAATGTATAATTTTTATGACTGAAAATATTGAAACATTAAAGCTCCAAAATCGTGATGTAAATCATCCTGTTTTAGATTCTGCTTCGAATTTAAATTTATCTTTGAATGATTTTGAAGATAATGTTGCTATAAAAAAAAAATTGAATCTGAACGTAAAATGGATTTTAAAATTTGTTAAGATCTTAAAATTCGGTTGAACGTGCGTTGAGGTTATTTCTAGAGTTTCTGCTCAAGAAATCTCATCTCGAGGATCTCGAGAAAATTTTTAAATATTTTACTCTCAAAATCTCGAGAAATATAAATTTAAAATTTTCGAGATATTTCTCGAGAAATATAATCGAGATTCTCGAGAAATAAAATTTTGTTTTAGCGGCATGCGACACCTATTGTCAATATTACAAAATTACAAAGATTTTGTTTCTTATAGGGCCCACACACGATACAACTTGTTGTACAACTTGGTTGGGTTGTATGACAAGTTGTACCGTTTGTGGCGAAGTTGTACAACCGATTTTAAGTTCGTAAAACAGTCTGCATGAAATCAAAATGATTTGATTTTTTGGGGGCGGAGCTACGTGTTGCTTAAGCTGGTTGTATTGTGTGTGGTGAAGTTTAACAACTAAGTGTCAAAAATCTTGCCAGTTTGATTTCACAACGCGTGAAATAATTAAAAGCATAGATGTATATAATTAAAAGTGAATGAGTGTTTTACCATTTGGATTGGAAAAATAGTGAAAATGGCGATTATAAATTCCGAAAATTGGAGGAATTTTTTTGATAAATTTAAAGAGCTCCCGGTATTGTGGCAAGTAAAAAATGAAAACTATAAAAACAAAAACTATCGAAATAATGCATGGAAAGTTTTTCAATTAATTAAAAAGGATGCTACAATTGAGCAACTAAAACGCAAAGTTGCCAATATAAGGTCATGCTATCGACGAGAGTTGAAGAATAAAAATGTAAGTGAGAAATCTGGAGCAAGGGGTGAAAATATTTATATTCCATCTTTGTGGTACTTCGACTTTCTTAATTTTTTAAAAGATCAAGAGACGTCCATTCCAGGAATATCGACTATAATCGACACGGATGACGAGAGTTTTGATATTTAGTTTAACTGTTTAGTATAGTATTTACAATAAATATATTGTTTATTGTTTTTTATAATTAGGACGAGCATGGTTTGGGGAAAAGGCAGCGTCAAAGAAAAAACCCTTCAAATAAAAGTGAATTTATGCAGAAAGCAGTGGTCTATTTGGATAAAATTAAAAAGGACCGTGGCGGTATTGTAAAAGATGATGCAAATGTTTTCGCCAAAGGTTGGGCTTGTTCATTCAGAAAACTGAATGAACAACAAAAGCTGTTTACTAAGAAAATTATTGATGAAGCTCTGTTGATAGGCCAGCTAAACAAATTATCTTTGGATAGTTCAATATCGTCACAATCATCCTCCAGTAAATCATCTTCTAAGGAATCTAGATCTTTAACCTATTATAGATTTGCATCTCTGGATACTTCAGGAACTTCTACCCCGCTTCATAATTATAGATTATCATCGCGGGATACATCCCATCAAAATATAATTATTGATAATGAGACATTTTCCAAATACGCATGCTTCAGTAATAGTTTACGAAAGTGTTGATGAACTTTTATCTGATACTCAGTATTCTCAAATTAAAAATAAAAATAAAAATTAAAAAACCATAAATAACTTTTTTTATGATAATATGTATTTATTTAACTCAACGTAATAATTGTTATTTGTTTCATTAATGCTTTTTAAAGTTTCACGAAAACTTTTTCTCGCAGACTTAGCCAAGTGACTAGAATTTCTTGATGAGCAAGGCTGCATATTAAAGAATGTGTCTTGTTCATGGCTGGATGGCTGGATATGACTTTCTCTACGGGATACTTGCTGTCGCCTAAAATAATTATGCAAATAGCAACATGTCCAAACGATAGTAGTAGCTTTTTCAGGACTCAAATTGATAGATGTAAGGAGCAGCCGAAAACGAGATGCTAATGCCAAATGCATTCTTTACCTTTACTCTGGCTGAACTAAGTGTACGGTTGAAATATATTTCATCAATCGTCAAATTGTCGTGAGCATATGGCTTCATTAAGTCCAGCAGCAAAGCAGACGCATCATCTCCGACTATAACGTATGGCAAGGGCTGCATGCCGGGTAAAAGTGGAGATGGTATTGGTAAACCAAGCTGTTTTTTCCCAAATTTATGAAAAAATTTTGAATTTAAAAAAACTCGACCATCTGAGATTCGACCATTTGTTCCAACATCAACCATTAGAAACTCGCTGTCCGCATTTACTAATGCCATAAGAACAACACTGAATATCTGTTATAATTAAAATAAAAGGAGCCGGAATTCGCAGGTTTCTTTATTTGTACGTGCTTGCCGTCAATCGCTCCAACGCAATGTGGGAATCCTGACCGCCTGTAGAATTTATCAGCTTCAATTTTCCACGCTTCCGCAGTTCTCGGAAACTGTAAGTTCATATGAATATAAAATGTTTACATTAAATATTATATATTTTGAAATCGAAACCTACCCGTATATATTGTATGTGTTGTACGATTTCTCCAATAGATTGCGGCAACACAGCAAAGGAAAATGTTAGGTCTTCAAATGAATTTCCTATGTGGCCAAAAATCGTAGAGTGTTCTTTTTTCTAATAAGAGGTGTGACTTTTGTTAAAAGTCTCTTGGCTCATACGCATATAATTTAAATAATCAAATGCTTCTGTCTCTTCTAGTTTTTTCAACAAATTTTCATTAGAAAATGTTGCCTTTTTTGTAGCCATTCTTTCGACTATTTCCTTGTTTAACGCCTGCCTCTATTTTCGCCCTCTTGAGAACACTCAGTAATTATTATTAATGACAATACAATGTCTGCCATCACGTCTTTTTAAACTCGAAATATTTTTTATAGATCTGCACGGCGCGACACCACATAGAATAAAGTTGTACAACAAATTTTGGCAGTTTCTTGTCTCGTTTGTGGCAAACGTACAACCAAGTTGTACAACTTAGTTGTACAACAAGTTGTATAGTGTGTGGGCCCTATAATGCTCAAGATGAGATGTTACTTAAAACATTAAAATGTTTTAATTGTCAAATTCTCTTTCGTATATGGTTAAACTAACCTAACAATTTTCACTCATCAATCAGTTGTCATATTTATCAGTAAATTTTATATGCAAAAAAATCTTTCCGATAAAATCGTAACATAAACGTTAATCGTAGTTATTTAATCAACCTAAATAATTTATTTTTACAAATCAAATAGTGTTTGTTGATATAATGTTAGCTTTGATTAATAAAATTCTTAGTTTGTTGGTACAAAAAACAGACTTTTTAATCCCCAAACTGTACTGATATGTCTGAATATGATAACGAGGATATTTGGCAACATTTTAAAAGAGGCAAGCTTGATAAAGATAGAGCTACATGCACCCATTGCGCAAAGTCCCTCGCTTGTAAGGCCTCATCAACGACGGGTTTACATCGGCAATTTAACAAGTGTCCATAACTTGAAGAGAAAATTAAAAGAATCTTCCACCTGCGCAGTTTCCAAATTGACAACCAAAAAAATTAAACGCATCGGTGAGTATTTTACAACTTCTGATAAAAGACCCTGTCAAAGTTAGCCTAAAATTTCCAGCCAAAACTGAAAAGTCGATAATGCAGATTATGTTATTGACATTCCAGCCGATAATAAATCAGTCTCTAGAGTGTTATGTCTGGAGATGGATTGCATTGATGTGACTTGCCAATAGCTATCGTAGGAAAAAATTCAGTATAAGATTCCCGTGGGAAATCTCGGAAAATTCGATTTTCCAAAAATTATTAGAAAATTTGTATAAAATCAGCCTCTAGAGTTTTATGTCTGGAGATGGATTGCATTGATGTGATTTGTAAATAGCTATCGCAGGAAAAAAATTCAGTTCAAGTTTCCGGTGAGGAATCTCGGGATTTAAAATTTTGAATAATTTAATTTCTCGAGATTTCCCACGGAAAACTTGAACAGAATTTTTTCGTTCGATAGCTATTGACAAATCACATAAAATTATTCAACTTCAGATATACACTCTAGAGGCTGATTTTATTCAAATTTTGTGGATTCTTCTGATTTTCAGACATTTTCTACGAATAGTTTTATAAAAGTTTTATACGTAAAACTATTTATACATTTTTTTATTTAAATCCTTGTATCCTATTTACTTTCGGCTGATAACTACTAGTTTTTTTATTTTCGGCTGGAATGTTAATATAATAATCTGCATTATCGACTTTTTACTTTCGGCTGGAAACTCTCGTCGAATATAACGATATTTGAATTTCAAAACGAGGCTTGGAATTCGCTGATAATATAAAAAAAAACTAAATGAGTCCACTGGGTTAAATTCTTTCCATGATGGACTAAATGATTAATTGATTGATTTTGAATGTATACGACCAAGCATTTAGCAAGATCTCCTGGTAATTCTAAGAATTTTTGACGCCGAGCCCACCGTACACCCTTTTTTACATTTACTTGGAAGAATTGGATAGGATTGTTAGTATAGGATTGAGATCGGGTCGATCGATGTAACCGGGTCGGTTACAAATACCTTGATGGTCAATTGTTAGTAGTTACATTTTTTCTAAAAATTACTTTACTATATTTTTTCTAAAAACTACTTTCAGTCCTTGGCATCCTAAAGTAAATAATAATTAGTTATCAATTACCCGTTATAATATGTTTCCCACCATCTTACTTCCTCTGACCTTTTTTATTGATCGATTGATTTCAAATCACTAATTCTACTTTCAGCCAATTAAGTTTAAATTTAAGTTTAATTTAATTTCTATGAACCTGTTCTGAATTAATCTTTAAATACTACAAAACCGTAATGTTAATATTATAGCCGTCATTTCAGGCTCACACCGAGGAGTAAAACCTAAGGTGCAAATTAATGACGCGTACTTCCATGATACCAGAAAATACTTTAAAGTTATATAGTGATACAATCCCTATACATTTAATTAATTAAATAAAATAAATGACTAAATTAGATAGAATATATTATATTAGTAATAACCGGCCAAACAGCGCAGTGGTTAAAGCTACGGCGCTTGGATCGGGAGGTACCGGGTTCGAATCTCGACCCAGGGGCGGAATGCAAAAGGCATTTTTCATCATCTGATTACGATCGGTGATGAAGATGAACACATCTATAACCCCTACCTACTTTCACATGCGATGCTATCATCCATAATAATACTACTATGTCACATGCGATGCTATCCTCCACATAATCCAGTGGCCTAAACGCCGACCCACTGGATATGCATCAGGTAGAAGCGTTTATCAGGGATATAAATACCTATATCTCACTTAAGGAAATCTCTAGGGACAATAGGCCTCAATGGCCGCAGTGCTCTGGGCGACGAACGCCCACCCTTAAAAAAAAAATAAAAAAATAAATAATTAGTAATAGAGAATCAAGCCGGTTCCAGACACCTAATACTGCAAGTTTGCTGCCCATGTTCCCGCAAGCCGCTTCATTGTTTTTTTCCTCTTTCCCCCTTACGCTATTATTTTTTTGTAATATTTCCTAAAGTTCAGACATGCATTAGTTTTTAAATAGCTTAATCAAATAAGCCATTAATTAGTTTCTAAGTAAGAAGTCCGATTTCTGACGTTTCTGAAAATCTGCATTAGATTTCACCGATAATTCTGGGAATCCAGATCCAGATCAAATTTTTTATTATCACTAGGTATTACTTTCAAATTACACCTACCATCTTCCAAACCCACTAGTGCCGAAAAACACCCCTAACCAAACTCAAGTACTATAATCCAATATGAAGTTTAAAATTTAATTTTAACATTTAAATATTTACAAAAGTTTAAAGTCTGGAACAGTTTGTAGGATTACAAATTTATTAATCCAATTCCTAACCGCCACATCGTAAGCGAATGGGAACGCAACAATGGTCTAAATCTTCCTTAAATGTTAATTTTTAAAAATTATTTCCCTACTTCTTATTTACAAAGCGAGTGTTTTGCCGACACTCACTTAGTAACCTTGTAGACAAATTATAAAATTAAATGAGATGACGAGACTAATCCATTCCATTTTGTATTTCTATTTCACCTTTCTTTCTTTTTTCTTATTTTTCCCTTTCCCTGTTTTTATTTAAACTCCAAAAGCTGGAAAAATTTCCGCTACGGAATTCTTGTACGGTCCGCCGACTTTCCGTCTTTGGAATGTGTCTCTGTACCTCAAACCACCAACGATAGATGCGACCAATGAAAGATAATATAAAAATCATAATAAAATCTCGGTATTTTGGATATTTGGGTGACGCTATTGCTCAAGCTATTAAAAAGGAAATAAATCACAAGTCATAATTCCAACCAAAATGCCATACCACTCTTATAAGATAGTTGCTACATGCAGCCAACTGTGCTGAAAAATAAAGACAAATCAACAATTAACAACAAAGGGTGTATTCAAGGCAGCTAATCCATTAGTCTACATTCTTTATAAATTATATGTTTTATTATTCTTTCGTATGTATGTTTATTATTCTATCTTTATTTACTTTAATTAATTTAATTACCATAAATGAAAACAAATGTCATTATTGTTGTTTGTTGTTGTATTTGGTTTGGTCATTAAACTCTATTGTGTTATAAATTATTTATAGTCAAAGCTTAGCAATAGTTTCAATTTTTGTAATATACGTCATTAATAAGAGCAAGTTGATGTTGTATAGAAAAAATATATAAGCTTATAAAAAAGGTGTGATTAAGGCAATAAAGACAGTATGCATAGAAACATTGTAAAGAAAAGATTAAAACTAAATAAACATTAAAAATAAAGAAACTTCTCTAGAATAATCGACATTGTCTAATTTATTTATTAGGCCATTTTGGAAGTAAAATTTTGTTTTACAATTGAGGCTAGACAAGTTCGTTGATTTTTTAAAGAATATATGTGCTATTGCCAGTGTAATTGAATAGGTTCCCTTTTAAGAAATTCAACGAGACGGTCTTAAAAGGGAAAAATTGTGCAAACGCCGGATCTGTGGAAAAATCAACCACTATTACACACATCAGATAAGTACCACATTTTGTAATAAAGAGATATATATAATATTTGATTGGAATCTGATTGTAAATACGTGGTATCAACGAGAGGCTAAATTGAGTGAAATGGAGACATTAAAAAAGACTCGAGAGAACATTAAAGGTAGTATGAAAAGAATTCTTGCTTTTATTACCACTAATGCCGATACTAATGTCAAAGTACTCCAGGTCAGATTATTCCGTGCGCAAGATCTTCTTGAGCAGTTTACAAGTGTAGAAAACAAAATGTTCAAACTAAAAGAAAATGAGGCTTCAGAGATAGCTGAATTCGAGGAAGATTATTATAGCGCTGTATCATTCTTGAATGCATGAATACGTAAAGTGTCTGTTAAAGAGATCACGGATAACCTGGCTCATAATAATACTCTAAATGCTTCAACAACAGCAATTTGGTGATATACAACTTCCAAAGATTTCCATTCAAATATTCTCCGGTGACTACATGCAGTGGCAATCATGCTTTGATTTATATTCGGTTACTTTACGTGAGAAGGAAGGTCTTACAGCAGCTCAGAAATTCTAGTACCTAAAGAGCTTGCTAAAGGGAGAAGCGGAATCATTAATAAGGAATTTTAGTATTACCGAGGCCAACTATTATGAAGCATTCCAACGATTGTTTAACAGATATGAACGAAAACGACATACGGTTTCAGCTATTATTAAAACTTTGATTGAATATATTCGTAAGCTTATGGATACTTCCGACGAAATAATAAGAGGACTAAAGGCACTTAGGCCAGAGGTAGAAAAGCGCGATCTATGGATTCTTTACATTATTTTGAATAAACTAGATGAGGAAACCAGAAACTAGTGGGATTTAAGTACAACCGAAACTGAGTTCCCCACATTTAATGAACTGATAAAATTTTTTAAAACCATGAAATATTTTTCTATGAGAAGTGTTTTATTTAGATGATATTACGTTAATTTGATGCACAATCAGTAACAAAACGTTTCTACTTCTTAATTTTTAGAACCCAAAATGAAAATTTAGAAATATAAAATTTTTGTGGTGTCTGTCAAACTTCTCAAAATATAAATAATTTGCTTTATTTATAGATACAAATGGAAATATATCAAAATGTATCTTTCATAATCAATTAGCAGCTGTTGATAGGAATAAGCACACAAAAATATGAAACATGGGTATCGATAACAATGAAATATTTTGTTTTTACAACAAAATAATGTGAAAAAATATTCCAGTAAGCCAAATAACACACGCTATAATATGTTACTATAATTGAAACCCATCTGCAATATGAGAATCGCAATTTTGATGAGTCTGAGAACTGACTAGTCGAGAAAAAAATTTATAATTTCCTATTGTCATTTGTCATAGAACAAAAATTCGGGCGCAGATCAGTTTATATAGTGGTAATAAAACGTAAATGTACATACTGTTAATGTTTTACGATTGATCTGTAGGTCTAAACATTGATTAAGTTTTTTTTTACTGTACTTCATTTTGTTAATCTAAAAGATGATAAACATTCTTTAATTTACATTATAAAGATAAAACTTTTAATAATAGATGCTTTAGGGAACTACTTAGAGCATTCACCAAGACATAAAATACATTACAATTTTAGAATTTGTATAGATTAAAAAAAAAAAAAAGCTTTCCAGTGCTTAATCAGCTTATTTTTGAGAAGGATCAGCTATCATTGATAATTTTGTTAAGCTTCAACAATTCTATAATTAAATGATTATATTAATAGAAAGTAATAAATTAACAGAGCTTTTTTTTTAATTAAAAGCACAAAACACTTATGCTTTAGTGTGAATATCAAAGCAATATAAAACGCAACTCATTTAATATTCGAAAATCATAATGAAATATTAATTACAAAACTTATTCGGTTACAAAGAGAAAAATCAATGGTTGTTGTTGTCAATTTGACAACAACAAATTAATCTACATATAAATGAGCATGTTTCATGTTTTTAATCTATATAATTGATATTCTCTAATTAAAAATTGTTTAAACTCAATTTTCTAACAACATTTCCAAACTTTAATCATTGTTTATTAAATCCAAGCTTTCAAGCTAAAACAAATTTTCTCATTTTAAAACTTTAATTAAAAAAATTTAAAATTACTTTTTTCGTGTAAACAATCTATTTAATATTTAGTTAAGCAAAATTTTCATGTTTTCTTCAATTCTAAGTACTTTTCGCCTGCCTTATTATTAAATTCTTAAATATGTATTGTAAAAATGACGAAAAAATAAAACTAAAATGAAAACAATAAGACGAGCGAGCGGTTGGGGTGGGTACCAACAACAAAAATGATATCTTTCATTTAAACAAAAAGATAATAACAAATAACAAAATAACAGCAACATGAAAAAAAATTAATTATTTTTAATATTTTATGTAATTATTTTAATATTCCCATTTATTTTTAATTTTAGCGAGAATTATAAGCTTTTTGTATATTAATTTTTATTTTTTACCTGCGACTGGTGATAATTTTCTCATAACACACCATCTTGATTTCCACTGGAATAAAGATAAGAAAATTGTTATTTTATGTATTTTATGTAGTACAACAAAAACAAAAATAAGTATTTATGGTAATTATAATTGTTAATGTACATAGAGATGTATATTTTATAATAAAATTTATTTAATTATTACGTGGGAAAATTATAAGAATAATAAAATGACAATTTTTAGTGGTTGTTGTTTCTTTTTTTTTTGCTTTTTATAAATAAAATATTAACTGTATACATATAAAAAATAATAACAATAAAAATAAACGGTTTGTAATTTATTATAACGATTTAAAAAAAAAAAAAAACAAAAAAAAAATTTTGTGTTTGGTATATTAAATTTTATTTTGTGTCGAGCAGCTATACTCTCGTACGTGGGAGAAAATTATTTGCGGAAATGATTTTGTGTGTTGTATTCGTATTATATACATTATTGGAACACAATAAGGATTAAAATCATTTTTGAATCAGTTAACTGTAAGCGTATTAAATTTTATATTTGGTATGTGCAAGTAGTACCTACATACGTGTGTATTATTTGGGTATATGAATTTTAATTTTTATGTACTCGTTCTTGCTAAGATGGCGTGGGAATTTGTAAAACTGATGAAGGATGTTACATTGATACTGTTTTTGTGAGGTGTTGTGAAGGTATTAAGAAAGTAAGTCTTAATAAATTTTTCACTTTTTACAGCACAATGAATTTTTCTGGTTCAACGTGGTAAACGAAGGGAATTTTGCAAAAACACGTCTCCCCATATCCAGCAAAACATATTATTGGCCTTTGTCAAAAATTTAAATGGTCAGACAAGATAGTTGGTTCTATGCTTCCCTTAATTTAAATTTTAGCGAAAAGTTTAAAGTTGTACACACCACATGTTGGCAGCGGAAATTTGCTGAAATCTTAATGAAGTATGAGCTTTTGCTGATCATCACGCCGATTTTATTCAACATACTCAAAATGCTGAAAAATAAACAAAACTTTTTTTATTGATTATGTGGAAATCTACCTTTCAGTATAAAGTGCATTGCAGACAGAGATACTTCTCTGTTGAAATCACCAACTTTGAATCACGAAATAATAGATGAAGAAAATTGGATTAATGTTAGTATTATATTGTTAACTATTAAGTGGTTTTTGGTGGACTTTGGAGTGGTTGCACCCATTTTACCCACAATTGCTGCATTTTCTAGCCCCTGGTTTACTTTTAACCAGCTCTCACTTGCTGCTGTCATGCAGTTTACCACATATTACTTTGCAATAATTTCACACATTTATATATTCCTGGCCGTAAATTTTTGTTACGTCAACAAGAAACGGAGAGGAGAATGCATCATATTTGCAGTTTGTTGTCACCAAAACATCTAATTAAAGGAAATCAATTTCCAAATTACTTTAAAACGATAAATTTCTTGCAAAAGGTGCATGCTACGCCAAGACTTTCCAGGGGAATTCAAGATTTTTTTTTATTCGTTTTTTTTTTTGTTACATTTTCATGATCGGTATATTTTTATCCATTGCTTAAATCCCACTTACATTACGATTAGTATTAATTAATATAATCCATAAATTTAAGGACCAAAACTTTTGTAACGTTTTAGTCTTTACCCTTTTGTGTTAGTGAGAAAGTTGCTCACCGGATCGTTTGCATGAATTGTAATCTTGAGTTAAATCTGGCACTGGAATCCATCATTTCATCCCGTATTGTTGAGACCTGTAGATATCTATCGATTATACTATAATCCTTATAAATTCAGACTGGAACAGCTGAAAAATTTAAAAGTTCGAGTTGCTAGTCATTCCCCGCACCTGCATACTACAGCTAATAGAGCATTAGTTTGTTTTCAATCGTTAAACTTATTTTCTTCTGCCTATGAGTCAATAAAATTTTGTCAGTTTCATTCCCAATTATTTTCTTTTTGACAATATATCGTCGCTACCATTTTAAACTATCGAATGTGAAAAAATTAATTTTTTATTTTCGTTACTTCGCTCTAGAATTGGTTGTAAAATTTGCTAGCTTTAATAAAATGATAGATAATGGCTCTGACAAACTTGAATAATATGCACATTTTTCTCAATATTACTGAATGAAATTATCGAACATTTTTTGCCGTCCTGAAAGGAAAATCTTCACGTTCGATAGTTTAAGATGGTAGCGAATTACTTGGGCAATTCTGTGTACGTGTTCCATTATCGAGTGCTCTGACGTAAATCTAAACTGATGATCTGGAATCAGCTTCTTCTCCACTAACATAGGCTTTAGACGCTTAAGTAATAATTTTTCTAGTAATTTAGACATAGTTGGTAGCAAGCCTTTAGGTATGTGGGCCGTAACTTCTTCTGGTGGCTTGCTTGGTTTTGGTATTTTTATTATTTGTGAAAGCTTCCATTATATTGGGAAACATTCCGTTACACCCAACTGGCAACTATTGCAAAATTTTTCCTATGATAATATCATATCCCGGCGTCTTTTTAGGATTTAATACTATCTGTATCCCAGTTCTTACTTCTAATATGGAAAACTTCGGGATACGCTTCGTCCATAGTTTATGATGGACGTGTTTGAAATACCCTTTCAAAATGCTCTGCAAATACTTCAGCCTTTTCTCCATTATTGCTCTCCCAGGAACTGTCACTCTCACGTATCGGCAGACTATTCTATTGTGGTTGTTTCTGCTTTTTGTCACCTTCCCAAATGACAAACTGTGTTTCCTGGTATTAAGGGTCGTGATAAATATTCTTGAATTTATGTTTTTTTGCTTTCCTAAATGATTTTCTTGACAACATTCAAACATTCAACATTCATTTTGTTGTGATGTAGACTTCCACGCTACCGGCCGAATAACCTTATTAAGAAATTCCACTGCTTTATCTAAATTACCGTCTTTAACTTGATGTTTTTGTTTTGTTTCTCTGTTACCTTATATTTGGTGACGCAGAAATCGATGACGTCTGGTATCTTTCTTCTGTCACTTGGCGAATAGGTTGGTTCACTGATTAAAACATGATGAAGACTATTTTATTGAATTCAATCTCCAATGGTTATTGACAGATGCAGGTTTCGTATGACCACGTGGTAGATTTAGTTCACTTTTTGTTGGGACGAATGGAATTTGGTGTGTTGTTTCGCTAGGGCTCTAATCACCAATTTGTATACTTTGGCATTTTTAACTGAACTTTAACTTAATTTATTCAAATTACTTTTAAATCGAAGACGTATTCAACCAGTTACTTTAACAAGACATTTAAAGGATTGATTGTTCCTACGCCCGTAGGGCAGTTCTTCGAATTCCTCGGGCAAACTATGAAATTGTGTAGATAAAGTTACTGCAGGCTGTGGTAACTAGTAATTATTTATCTTCATTTGTTTTTATTTAGTGTTAGGTGATACTGGACTTCGTTATCTTCCGATGTAGATATGAACGGCGTAAATACTGGTACGTAATAACCCTCAATCTAGGCCATAACACCTTAAACGTTCAATCATTGTTTGTTTACACTACACTTTTGCGCTTTATAATTTACTTGTAGTCTTAATATATATATATATATATATATATATATATATATATATATATATATATATATATATATATATATATATATATATATATATATATATATATATATATATATATATATATATATATATATATATATATATATATATATATATATATATATATATATATATATATATATATATATATATATATATATATTATATATATATATAATATATATATATATATATATATATATATATATAATATATATATATATATATATGTATATATATATATATATATATATATATATATATATATATATATATATATATAATATATATATATATATATATATATATATATATATATATATATATATTATATATATATAAAAGGCCAAAATTATAAAGCACCCCTCCCAAATTGCAGTATCTACAAAACGAATGAAGACAAAAATTAAAACTCAATATTTTTAGGATATACTTTTTATATTTTATTAATTTTAGTATTTTGTAGGTCCTCCTTTGGCTTTGATGACAGCCAGGACTCTTTTATTCATCGACCGTACTAATTTTTCGCAGGTATTTCTCGATATATTTTTCCATTCCTCTGTCAGCGCACGTTTCAGGTCTTCCTTTGAAGTCATACTGCGATCCTTGATTTTTTTTTTTTTAAATTGACCACAAATTTTCAATGGGATTTAGGTCTGGTGACTGGGCGGGATAGTCCATGACTCGAATTTGTTTTTTTTCGAAACCAACTCATCGTAACGCGGGAAGTATGGCGGGGGGCATTATCCTGTTGATAAATTATCGAAGAACTATCCGTTTCCCCCAAAGATTTGCCGAATTGAGGCATTCAATGCAGCCTCGAGGACGGTAACTTAGTTGGTACTGTTCATCGGACCCTCACAAAGCAACAGTTTTCCCACCCCTGATGATGCCATACAACCCCACACCATCAGTTTACCCCCTCCATGCTTTACGGTAGGCACTATACAATCAGGATTGTATGCTTCCCCGACTCTTCTTCTTACGATGGTTGCGCCAGGAGTTCCAAAAATCTATAAGAATTCCATCAAATTTAACATAAATTTCTCTATTAATTCTTTTAAAATACATAGCACAATTTTTTTTTTTTTTTTTTGACTTATTATTATTTAATATTAATTTTTTATATTTACCTCAAAAGTAGATTCATCTGACCAAACAACTCTCGCCCAATCCACGTCATTCCAATGTTTGTGTTCTCGAGCCCATCTCAAGCGACTTTTTATGTTGGTAAGTGAGAGCAAAGGTTTTTTTCTTGCTTTACAACCTTTCAATCCAGCTTGCAGGAGCCTTCTTCTAACTGTCCGTGCCGAAATGTGAACTTCTTGTTCTGTTAAATGCTCTGCAGCTATCTCAGCAGATGTTTTTCTTCGGTTTTTGATAGATTTTCGCACAATTTGTCGATCGTCTCTTTCCGAAGTGATACGATTTCTGCCTGTGCGTAGTTTATAGGCATAGTCCCCGGTCTCTTTAACCCTTTTCAATGTAGATTGAACTGCACCACGAGAGCATTTTAATTTTTGGGATATTTTAATTTGGCTTACACCCTGGAAATCCAACAACACAATTTGTGCCCTTATTCTTTCACTGAGTTGGCACGCTTTAACCATAATTATCACAAACACACTTTTTTTCTCAAAAAACTTACGAAAACTCTTTTTGATTAAAAACACTTTATGTGAAGACTGCACACGATCAAATACAAAACTAAAATAAAAAAATTTTACGACGCTAAAACTTCTTGTTAAGAACCTAAAACAAAACAAAAATTGGTGATTTTCAATAATTGAGGGTCGCATTCGGTGGGATGACTCGTTCGTTAACACCCATTGTTTAGAAAGACATAATATTAATATATAATGCTAATAGATAGGGGTGCTTTATATTTTTGGCCAAGCTATATATATATATATATATCCTCTCTCTCTCTCTCTCTCTCTCTCTCTCTCTCTCTCTCTCTCTCTCTCTCTCTCTCTCTCTCTCTCTCTCTCTCTCTCTCACTCTCTCTCTCTCTCTCTTTCTCTCTCTCTCTCTGTGTGTGTCTTCCTCGCTCGCTCTCTCTTCCTCTCGCTCCCTCTCTTCATCACTCTATCGCTCTTTCGCTTTCTGTCTGTCTCTCTCTCTCTCTCTCTCTCTCTTGGCTTCCTCTGAAACTTTTAACATTTTCGGAAGAAAATCTTACACACATAATAGGCTAACTAAATGGAGAAGTAAGGTAAACGAATCGGGGTAAAATAAATTCCGTTTACCAATATATCCAAATGCCGAATTGCAATATTAGATATCACGATGAGTGGACTGACTTTGTACTTTATTTCAATTAAACCACTAACTATTTTAACTACATTTTATTTTATTTTATTAATTTTACATCCTTTCATTACAATATATTTTTCTGGACTGACCTTTCTTTTATTTTGTTCTCCTCTTCCTCCTTACTATACAGCACATACATACACCTATACATGCATATTTTATTATTCCGTGCTGAATTAAACAGATGATTACAGGGAGGCACAAAATACCCAACATACAGTAACTTATAACTACAACTTATAATTACAAAATCGTATAAGGTTTAACATACTGCCATCCACTTTCAACAAATCAATAAGTTGTACAACTCCAATGTTTTCAGGAACAATTAAAATCCTTAGTTTTCTTAACTAAAATAATAACGAATTTCAAATTAAATGTTATAGCTAATTTGCAATGAAATAGTTGTTATATCAAATTCATGGATTGTATATGATACATTAAATGTTATTTAATTGAAGGTAAAAGTTACTTCATTTTGGCAAGAAAATAAAACTTATAAATAGTATTCTAAATTATTAATATACAATAATTATAATTTGAAGGTAAGTAAAATGTTCAAGATCAAGAAATCAATTCGGTGTCGGTAATTTTGCTAATTTGGCTATTCCTCGAGTACACGTTCCATTTTTAGTCTTCACACTGGCACCCGAACCCTCTGATCCTTACTATATATAACATTCATCACACGACCTATGAGCCACTGAGTAGGTGGAACATGACCATCATGAATTAATACCAAATTATCCTTTTCTATGTTTTTATGTGTTATCATCCACTTTTTCTCGGGTGAAGGGTATAAAAATAATCCTTAGAAAACCGATTACAAAATTGTTGAACCATGGTAGTAACCTTGAGTGAGGGAAAGTTCGAAAATAGTATTGATAGGACCACCAGCTAAAAAATGACCTGGAGTGAGGGGTTGTGGATTATTATCTGACGAAAGAGTGGTCAACGGCCGGGAATTCATAATCCCTTCAATCTCAACCATGAGTGTATTTAATTGAGCCAACGTAAGTATATGGCCTAGCGTGACTCTTTTGAGATGTGTTTTAAAACTTTTAACAGTATACTCCCACAACCGACCAAAGTGGGGAGAACGTGAAGGAATAAACTTCCATACTATTCCTTGTGATGCACAAAACCTTAAAATTTCATTTCCTTGTTGGGATTGGAACAATTCAAAGAGTCTGTTGAGCTGATTATGAGCTCCTACGAAATTTGTGCCATTGTCACTAATTATATGCGCAGACTTTCCTCTACGAGAGAAAAAACGTTTTAAAACAGCATCTTCGACCATATATAATAATGTGTACTGCCTTTGTTATGAAACAGACAAAAATACAAACGTATACCTTGAATGTAGTAGTATTTCTTTGATTTCGGTACCTTATTTGATAAGTAACACAGTAATCTACACCCACTTTATTAAATGGGCGACAAATTTCAAGACGATCATGGGGAAGATCACCCATATATTGTTCCATACATCTAGGATTAACACGGAAACATGGAATACATCATAATGTATCATACATTTAACCAAATTTTTACCATTTATTGGCCAATATTTTTGACGAATTGCGCCAAGTGTAGTTTGAACTCCTCCATTGAGTTTTTTTATATGTTTGTCTTTGATCAAGAGCAAAGTGAAGAGGTGTTTTGGTAATAGGTATTGATGTTTATAGTCGAAAGGCAAATCACTATTCATCAAACGACCACCTACTCGTAAGAGATTATCTGCGTCAAGAAAAGGCGAAAGGCTTCAAATTTTTGAATTTCTTGGTAGTTCTCCTTAGGATTTTAAATCATTTATTTCATCATGAAATTCTTTGTGTTGAACAAGCCGAATGATGCATTTTCCAGACTGGTGCACCTCTTCAGTTGATAATTCATCAAAGTTCTTGGTGCCGGCTCCTCTTCAAGCCGCTATGATGATCGGTAATGTGATTCTTGATAAACCGGAGAACATACGCTACGACACGAATTAGTTTGGATAAAGAACTATATTTTTCAATTTCCACAAAATCTATTAATTTTGTGAACGTTAATTTCAAATTGAGAAATTGATTTTTCATTTCAGGATTTTACTATTGTCCACCTTAACAAATTTGTCAGGCCAGTCCTGTTCATTATTTTTCAAAAACGACGGCCCATACCACCACACTTCCTAAAAAGCAAGATCTTGAGGCAAAACACCACGAGACAACAAATCCGACAACATGTCCCCAAGTCATTTCCGAAGTTAATTCTTGAATTTCTGAAATTCTGTTTCCGACGTATATTTTCAACTGATATGGAGCCAGTTGTATCCAAGCGAGAGTTATACTAGAATCCGACCACAAATAAATTTTATCGAATTTTGTAGTCATAGGCCTTTTGACCTTAACGATTAGTTTGGCAAGCAACAAAGCTGCATTTAATACAAACCTTGGGACGCTTAATGTTTTTTAAGGAGTAACACGGCTTCTACTGCATAATAAACTAACAACTATTCTTGTAAATCTTCGGGAAGAACGTCATCCCAACCAACTTTTAATAACCAAATTTTCTGCATCATAAGTTTTGATGTAACGATAATTGGCGCGATGAGGCCCAATGCATTGAAAATTTTAGAAGTTTCCGATAAAAGTAGTTTCTTTGTTATATTTGGAAACGGAACTGTTTTCTTGAATTCAAACAGGAAATTGTCAGTGTCAGGAGACCATAGCAAACCTAAAGTTTTTATAGTTTCGTTATAAATGTTTAACGATTGTTCACGATCTTCTGGAGGAATTGATTCTATAATTTCAGAATGGTTCGAAGACCATTTGCGTAGATGCATTCCGCTTGATTTTAACATATCTATCAATTGTTTTCGTAATTCTATAGCTTGATCTAAATCGTTGCTGCCTGTCAATAAATCGTCTACATAAAAATCGCTTTGAGCAACTTGAGATGCTAAAGGGAATGATTGTTTCTCCAAATCAACTAATTTATTCAAGACCTTCGTAGCAAGGTACGGAGCTGCGGATGTTCCGTATGTAACGGTTTTTAATTCAAAGACACGAATAGGTTGACAGGGATCTGAACGCCACAAAATCCTTTGAAATCTTGTGTCATCATCATGTATGGCAATCTGTCTATACATTTTCTCAATATCATCTGTAAAAACATATAGATACTGACGAAAGCGAAGCACGATTGACCAAATTTCATCTTGGACCAGGTGTCCAACCATCAGAACATCATTGAGCGAAACTTGAGAATCAGTTTTCGCTGATCCATCAAAAACTGTACGAAGTTTGGTTGTTGTACTGCTAGGTTTAAACACGGCATGGTGAGGCAAGAAGCATTCTAAATCAAAGATATTACTGCAAACCTCATCATTCGATAAAACCATATGCCCCAAATCTTGACATTCAGTCATGAATTTAATGTATTCGGTTTCCAATTGTTTGTCACGATTAAATCTATTTTCTAAATATTGGAACCGTTTTAGTGCTAAGTGTTTCGGTTTCCCTCAATTTTTGACCGCGTCTTTGAAAGGTAATCTCCCCACAAAACGACCATCGTTTTTCCTACTAGCTATATGTTTTATCGAAATAGTCTTCGCAGTGTTTTTCTTCAATTGATAACGTCGTACATAACTGTTTCCGAAAGTTTTTCTATTTGGCTATTAATATAATTTTCAAGACTTTCATTTTCCGAATAATGATTTGATAAAAAGAAATTCTTTGTTTCTTCCACTTTCCCACTAACTATCCAACCAAAATGAGATTCTTGAAGGGTTGGCATATCTTCTGCTAATTTAAATTTATTATTCTTCATAATTTCGAAAAACAATTCTGCTCTTATCAATAAGTCTACTGATCCTGGAACATTAAATGTCGGATCCGCCAATTTGATTCCTTCCGGTATCTGCCATCGAGAAACATTGATCTGTTGAGTATGATAACGACTCTCAATTTCTTTGACAACAACAAACTCTAATTTTTTTGAATAATTATTTAATCTAGACTTAATTGTTGTTGTGAATTTTTGGTCAATCATAGTTTCACTATGATTCAAACCTAAAACCGCAATTGAATCAATTTTTTCCCTTTCAATACCGAGTGTGTTAGCCAAATTTTCGGAACAAGTGTCTAACAAAGTTCTACATGGAATAAATTTTCCCTTATTCGAACATGTCAAAATTACTACTGTACGACAATTGACGACAACTTCATTAAATCTATCCTTAATAAACACTAACGTAAACATCGAGTTCGGGCACTCTCGAGTTTATCATTTGCACAAGAATCCGAAAAAAACGAATCTGTATACCTCTTTATTCGGCAATAACCTAGGAAATTTGCTTAAACATTTTGACTTATGTTTGATCACTAATAGTACCAATGTTGCGTCAATGCTATGGAACTATAAAAATGTTCCACCGCCAGCATTAAAATCAGGAATATATAAAGTTAGCTAAACGAATTGTGATAAACAGTAGTAAACAGATTGCTGGAGCAGAAAGCGTGAGAAACAGTGAAAAACAGTAGATTCACATAATTATAAATTGTAAAACCAGTCAACGAAATCTGGTAATTGGATGCAAACGAATCACTTTTAATCAGAGACGCTAAATTACGCGAAGTTTTCAAAAAAACTACATTAACAATAGTATAATCAAGTATTTTAGGTCGGTAATGTAGTTTTTGTAGTTAATGTACAATAGTTTTTATAGGAGCTGTTAAAGTATCAAAAATTCTTATGTGGGTATCGATCGATCGAAATTAGATCAGCAGATTAGATCGAAATTGATCAGCAAAATTTTCCGATTTTTCACACAAATTCTAATTTAGCTCACTTCGAGTTACTCAAGACTTAAACGCTAATAATAACGCTCAATGATTGGTTTTCGGACGAAGCAAATAATTATATTGTCACATTTTTGCCTTGTCAATCAAAGTTCGTATCACTCTTTTTTCTGTGTATCTTGCATTTTATCACCAACGCATTTATTTATTTAGCACAAGAATTATTACAACATAATTTCAATACGATTTATTAATAAAAATTCACAAAATCACTTTATATAAATTATTTTCAAATTTTACTTTACACTTATAGTTTTCATTTCCACTAAAACACTTTTTAAATAACTTTTTAATTTCTTTTTAATCTTCACACTGTCGCTTTCCAAATACTACTAATCCAATTCGACTAAGCGCAGAAACATTTAGAACAATTTTTATCATGGAAAATTTCATTTTAGTACAGTTAAACATTGAGCTATTAATTTAACTTATTCTATTACACACTAGGTGTCACCGTCACAGTATTAAAGTATGACGGTGACATCTAGTGTGTAATATAAGAAGTTAAATTAATAGCTCAATGTTTAACTTTACTAAAATGGAATTTTCCATGATAAAAAGTGTTACGTAATGTTTCTACACTATTCTAAGTAGAAAAATCATGAGCTTTCTAGAAGTTTGGTTTGTGTATAAAAAAGGCGAACTAAGTTGAATTGGATCAGTAATATTTGGTAAGCGATATTGTAAAGAATTAAAGGAATTAAAAAGTGATTTAAAAAGTGTTGTAGTGTAAAATAAAAATTAAAAGTGATCAGTAAAATTTGAGAATAATTTTTATAAAGTGATTTCGTGAATTTTTATTAATAAACTGTGTTGTATTAAATTCTTGTGAAATAAATAAATTCGTTGGAGATAAATTTAATTGATTTTGTATTATTCACAATCCAGTGATACGAACCTTGAGTGACAAGGCAAAAACGTAACAAAAGAAATAATTATTTTCAATCGACAGCTTTAGATATTGAAGTTTTTTTATTAAACATTTCAATCTGTTTAATAGTTTAAAGCTCATACATAACATTTTTTTTTGTTAATTTCATACAGTTTGGTTTTAAAACGAGGAAACAACTTATAGCCTCAAAACAATATAGCGTTTGAAAAGTGCACAAAATAATAAATGACTTGACCAAAAAGCGTTATAAATAATCAAAATAATTATAAAAACAAAAATGATTTTAAACAGGAATGGGTGGTTGGAAACTCCATAATTATTGGCAGAAGACCTGTTTGAACCATTCGAAAAGCGTAATCGAAAAAAAATAAAAATTGCAGCACATTGTCAACTAGGTATGCAATGCTAGAATTGGCTCTTGCACTGAATGAATGTAAGCGGGCGCCACCTGGATTCAATGCCGATGAATATTTAATTATTCAGGAAATAATTCAGATACTGGAGTCATTTGAGTTAGCTACAACCAAAATCGGCGGGGAAACTTATATAACATTGTCATTGATCATAGCATTGATTCGTGGTATCAAAAGCAGATTGGGAGACATTGAAAAAATATTACTTACGGATGAAGCAAAAATAATAATGTTACGCTTGAAGGAATCTACTAACACCAGGCTTAAACCTTACAAAAGCAGAACACCAACAGTACCCGCAAACATCCTAGACCCCCGTTTCAAAAAAAGAGGTTTTAAAAACAGTGACGATGAAAAACGGGCAGACCAATGGTTGAAGAAGGCTTATGGAGCCCATTTGATCGCAAACCCAAAACAGTGCTTTCCAGAAGTTGTAATTGACGCAGATACAACAGCACCATCAACGTCAAGTGGAGATAAAAATAAAAAATGTGATGACTGATTGGGCTTCTTAGATGTGATAGAGAAAGCTTCGCCATTGAGCGATTCCATTATAGACATCAGGCAATATTTGGAAAAGCCAGTCATTGACAAAACTGAGTGTTCCTTTGTATACTGGAAGAGGTCGAACAGTAGACTAAAAGAACTTGCTGAAATATACCTATGTATTTCAGCAACATCCGTTCCTTCGGAAAGAATTTTCTCAAAGGTGGGCCAAATTATAACGGAACGCCGAAATTGGCTTTAAGATAAAAAGATAAATCAGTTATTATTTATTAAGCAAAATTCATCTTATTTTAAATAAATTTGAGTTTTGATAAACTAAAAAAAAAATGAATTTATGTACAACTTACACAAGTTATGTTTAACTTCCCTTTTCCCTACAAAATTTAAAGTTAGCGATAGTATTGATACTATCGATAGTTTTTGTTAAATAATCGATACTATTGAAAACTCAAACTATCGATGTTTAACGTACATTAAAACGAAGGTTAGAACAATTTGAGAAAGTATTTCTTTGGATAAGTAAATTTTAATTGTTGAAAATTGTTAAACAAAAGTTCTTTTCTAAACTAAATGAAAACAAGTTTTTTTAACTAAAGCAACAAATTTTTATTTAGAAAAGTTATTCCAGGAATTTTTAAACTCCCGAGTATTTTTAATTTGAGAGTTTGTCCTGTTGAAATACCGTTCCAGTTTCAAAATGATGTCGATATATTTGGGGATTTTAGTTACCATCATTGTTTTATTTTTATATTAGCATTTCTATTTAATGCAAGTGTGCTCATTGAAAATAGCAAGGCGTTAGACTGATTAGTAAGCTCTTTAATAGGATATATTTATACTTGGTTGTAGTACTAGAGCTTGAAGACATTCAAGTCCTAACAAATAAATTTTTTGAAAAAATGTAACACGTTTTTGATAATCATTGGCTTTCCCGATAATAGCGAATGGATTGCCTTACTACTGTGCTAAAACACAGACTATACTTACAAACAACGCAGCTACCTTGAAAGTCGCCAGATTTCAATTCAATGCCAAACGTCAAAGCTTGGTAATCGTATTGCGGGTATTATCCTGATTGGTTTTGATTTCCGCAATACAAATCTGTCTGATATCGGGAAATACCTTAATTAGCTCTGTTGGAGGCTACATAGCAATTTGGACCATCAACATATGTACAACCCTTTTTATGTCTGAACTTGATTCCCTATTACTCTCCATATGTGTTTTGGCTGATTCGACCCCGTCATTCCAGATTCCACTGAAATGGGGAGCATATGCTAATAAGCTTTTGACATTAAATAAGAAAAAAATTCAAAATTATTTTTAACAGAAAGGTTCAGAAAGTGCCTCCAAAAATACAGAAAGTTCTTGCAATTTTGTGTTTGTGCCTCGGAAAATACCATCATTATCCGCAAATATGTCGACGCTGACCCCACTTCTGGCAAAAAAAAATGGTTCAATTTACCAAGAAATGATTGGGTTGTTAAGTCACCTGTGATTTCTAAGTGTACAGCTGGAACTTAAGCAAACTATACGACATATGTATGATTTTGAAAATCGTCAACCTCTCCCACATCTTAGGTATATTTTTGACGGATCCGCAACATCTGGTCCTATAATTTGGAATGATAGGATTATTTACACCTCCCTATCTAGGTTGGAAGCTTATCTTTTGGAAGCTCGGCATTGCACCAAGAAACCTCACATGTAAAATTGGACTGCATATGTAGTGATACGAGGGCGGATTGAAAATGTAGCTACCTAGCGCTAGATGGCAGCACAAACACATTTTTTTTTTTTTAGAAATTGCGATCTGTCAAACGTCAGCTGTTAAAATTTCACCCAAATTCATTGGTTACTTTATTTGTTGTAGTCGTTTAAAGTAAGCAACTTTTGTGTTTCTTGAAAAATGGAAAAAACGAATTTCGTGCAGTGATTAAACACTATTATTTGAAAGGGAAAACGGGGAAAGAGACAAAAGAAAAGCTTGATAAACATTACGGTGAGTCTGTTTCGTCAGATTATATGGTAAAATATTGGATTGCTGAATTTAAACGCGGCCGAAGAAGCACTGCAACAATACCATCAACAGGAAGGCCAAAAGAGGTGGTTACTGAAGAAAATATGAAGAAAATCCTCGATATCGTTATGAATGATCGCCGAGTCAAGTTGCGTGAGATTGTTGAAATGGTAAACATATCATATGAACGTGTGTTCAACATTTTGCATGAACATTTGCATATGAAAGAGCTATCGGCAAGATGGGTGCCGCGTTTGCTCAGTGTCGAACAAAAACGAGTTCGACAGACCACTTCACAGCGGTGTTTGGACATGACAAAGCGTAATCCTGTTGATTTTTGGCGTCGATTAATTACTGTTGATGAAACGTGGGTCCACCACTACACACCTGAAACCAAAAATCAATCGAAACAATGGGTGGAAGCTGGTGGAAGTGCTCCGAAGAAGGCAAAGGCAGTGAAATCGGCTGGCAAGGTTATGGCCACTATATTTTGGAATGCACACGGAATATTGCTCATCGATTATCTTAAAAAAGGATCTACAACCACAGGAAAGTATTATCGTGCATTATTGGATCAATTGGTTGATGCAATCAAAAAAAAACGACCAGATTTAAAGAAGAAAAAAGTGCTCTTTCTTCAAGACAACGCACCGGTTCACACAGCATTAGATACGATGCTAAAATTACGTGAAATACCAGATTTAGCTCCTAGTGACTTTTTCCTGTTTCCAAACTTGAAAAAATGGCTCGCATGACAAAGATTCATCTCAAACGAATAAGTGATTATCGAAACTAACGCGTATTTTGAGGGGTTCCCGAAATCGTATTATTCAGATGGTATAAAAAAGTTGGAATATTGTCTTACTAAGTGTGTCGAATTAAATGGAGACTATGTTGAGAAATAAATGGTTTTTGGCAAAAAAAAAAATTTTGTTTTCCTACTTAGGTAGCTTCATTTTCAATCCGCCCTCGTATGTTTCAGTTAAAAGTTCCAGTTTTTGGATGCTTCAGTGATCATTGAAATTTGTTAATCAGAATCGAGTATAACTCGAAATAACTAATATTCACCGTTTCTTTTCTGTACTTTTACAAATACATGGCTGAATGTCTCGAATGCTGCATTAAATCTCTCAGAACTCTTACTTTATAAAGTTCCAAGATATTTATTTAACTTAATCAGAATGAATTGAATTAATTCTGGCGAATATTCTTGTACTATTCTCACGTGAACGCTTGCCGCCAGTCGACGTTCAAATAAATTTGTTAGTGATTAGCATCCAGATCGAAGGACCACGTCTCAATCGAGCACAAAAAAAATCGACTATATTGGGTTACGTTGAATGCTGGTTTTTCTTAACTAATTTATTTGAGAAATTTTTGTCAATTTTACAATTACATACAAGCTTAATACTTTCGGCTTGACTTAGGTGAAGTAAATAAAAAAAGTAAAAGCTTTTACTTATATTTCTTCAACAAAATTTATTTGTTAGCAATTGAATGTCTTCAAGTTCTACTTGTTGGACAATACTTTGGATGGATTGAATAAAAGTAAATAATTGCTATTACTTTTGTTTTTTTAGACTAGTGAATAAAATTGAAGTTTTTGCTTGATCGACTGCTTAAAACGCATATAAATAAAAAAGTTACTGCTTTAAATTCTTCCTTGTGGAAGACAAAACTGTCGGAATAAGTAGGCATATTCGAAAAATGACTAATTACCATGAACCTAAGGAAATAGATTCATTTAAAAGTAAATTTTGAGATATTACGTTCAAAATGTAAAGTTTATTGCAGATTATTATTTGGTGCAAAATGTCGGGAGTAGAAATACAGAGAAACGGTGAGATGAAATGAAAAATAGTAATTTTCAAGCTACCTAAGTGACCTTGGGTGTCAAAGTGGTATTACTGAAGATATTTCGTACATCATCAAAAAAAATTATCGAAAAATATGTTTGGATAAAATGTCCTAGTACACAATAAGGAGTGTACGTTACTAATGCTGATATACGATTTGGGAATGTAATATATTTTGTCAACAAATAGGCTCATTTAAATTCTAGTTTTCTAAATAAGGACTGTTGATATGGCTTTAAGCTTTATAGGGGCCTACCTATGTACGGCTTTATTATAAGCCTACGAGGCAGGAAGCGTTAAATTTTAACAAAATGTATGTCAAAGTGAATATGACCATTTAGAAATATTTTGCTCAACTTAAAAAAAAAATATTGATTGTGACCCCCAGTTCACTTCATTCACTTTTAAATTAGAGAACACTTTTACTTAAAAATAATATTTTTATTACAGCTATATAACTAATTTTAACTAAAATGAAAATATTTCAACCTAAACAATAAACTTTCAACGCATAAATAGTAAGACTAATCTTTATCCAGCAAAACATTTTCAAACGATAATAAATCATTCGATTACAGATGTTTTTGAATTTTCCAATATTCCAATATATATAGTGTTTTCCTACATAAGAAACATTTGAAAGTTGACTCAAAGTTATTGGAAATCGGAAAGACACATAAACAATCTTTAACGCAATCTGCCAATATCTATAATGTGTTTGTCACGTTATCACAATGATTTTGATTTGGGAAAAAATAATAATTCGAACCATCCAAAAATATATCGCATTCTAAACACTAGGTAGTTGTATTTCAACAGTTAAAACAAAATAGGACATTGGTACTTTACAATAATTTTCCATCCATTATTTTTCGTAAAGACCGTGCTTGAACGTCTTTTTCCTAAATTTCAATAAACTCCAAATCTTACACTGGTAAGATGCATTATTTAAAATAACAATGTGTTGAACACACCTATATTGCAATAAATCCTTGCCAGACTAGATCAAAACTAAATGTCAGGATTTTTAGACTAGAGGTTGGGCCGAACTTTTTTTTTTTTAAATTTGATTGGCGGTAGTGCGCAAAAGCTGTGGTAGGTATTTCTCATTATACAAATAATTTCTTTTTTTTTTTTTTGTATTAATTTTTGGCCGCCTCCCTCATCCCACAAATTTTTCTTTTTTTACATAAAGTGGTAAATCACCGATTTTTAGTTAATTATCTACTGCGCATGCCCACATCACTGATGATGCATTATTGCGCATGCTCTGCGCATGCTTATTAGTAATTTAGTAGTGTTATGGTTGTGTTCAAGCTAAGTTGTGTCAAATCATGTTACTCGTAAGTTATCGTTTGTGTTAAATTGCAATTATTTTAAATTGTATCGTTGTTTTGTGTATTGTTGTGTGGAAAGTAATTTAATAATGGCTATTGCTAAAGTTTCTATTAATACTCGGGTCAGCTGAAGATGTTGACATAATGAGATGCTATCAGAGTATTCATTTAGAATTAAAAGGCGTTGGTAGCAAGGAACCTCATACTGCGGAAATTTCGAAAATACTAGCACAGAAAATTCTTCAAATTTAGCAAATTGGCTCACTTCCTACAGTGACGCACAAGCGTGTAGTGGATATGATTACAGCTTACTACAATAAGTATCAAAATATTATTAAACCTCTGAAAAGTAGAAACACCGTTTTTCTACAAGAAAAATTGAAAAAATTTAAGACTGACGCAGAACACCTTTTTGATATATTTGCCTGCAAATGCAATCAATCTGATATGTCTGTTTGCAGTTGTGTAAAAACGAGCAAAGTTCCCACCGACGAAATGCCGTTTTTGATAAATCAAAGAAGCGAAAGAAAGATGGCTATCGGAAATGTGGATAAGGTTGCGGCAGAAATATTACGAAAACGAATGGCCCAGAAATCAAAAGAACTCGAAAGATCTGTGTTTGTAAGAGAACCAGAACAGTCTGATATTGCATGTACAAGCGGAATTCAGGAAGTTTCGGGATTCGATTCATCTGAAAAGTCTATATCAAGTGATGATGATGACAGTGGAAGTGGTGCGGACAAAGATTTCAAACAGGTACATACTTTGAAGAACAGAAAATTGAAATGAGAATGTCCTTGCTGAAAACTGCAAAAGCTGCTGATCTTACAGGCGCTTCAAATAAAATGGTTGCCAAGTTTACAATAGCTGTTCTTGAAGATTTCAAGCTGGTTTCGGTACTTGATCCCAAATATGTTGTAGACAAAAACGAAATCCGACGACCAATAAAAAAAACTGAAAACAAATACACGCAAACGAACTTACAGGTATATTGAATATTTCTTTTAAATAAGGACATTACTTTAGAACAATATATATTTTATAAACTCAGTTTTATAACTTACAGATATAGCAGCTCGTTCAATAAAAGGTCTTTATTTTGATGGTCGCACAGATCAGACTTTAATTCAGGTGGAGGGACGTCGAATGATAGATGAGAGGAGCACATTTCACTAGTGGAAGAGCCGGAAAACAAGTATTTTGGATATGTGGTAATTCAAGCTCTGGTGGCCATAACGCGTAAGATAATATGTTACTTGCAAAAATGTAAAATAGATTTTGCAAACTTAACTGTTTTCGGGTGTGATCGCACAAATGCCAACACTGGGTGGAAAGGGGGCGTATTACGTTTAATAGAAACTCACTTCAGTAAGCCTCTTCAATGGAGTATATGTCTCCTTCATGCAAACGAACTGCCACTTCGGCATTTAGTGCGAAAATTGGATGGTCACACAAAAGATTCATATTCTTTTTCTGGACGCATAGCAGCACAGCGGAGTGAATACGAGAAGAAACCGGTGATAAAATGTCAACCTATTCAAAGTATATTACCAGATATCAACATAAAAGATTTGAGGTCCGATCAGCAGTATCTTTATAAGATATGTCGCGCTGTGAGTGAAGGTTATTGTTGCTCAAGCTTAGCAAGCAGTAGTCCAGGGAAGTTATCTTAAGCTAGATGGCTAACAACTGCCAACCGGCCGTTGAGATTATATGTAGCGACTACTAAACCATCAAATTCTTTTCAAACTCTTGCGGGCTTCGTAGTAAAAGTGTTCGCACCCATGTGGTTTCAAATGAAACAAAATCCAATGTGGCAACATGGTGCCAGACATTTGTGGAAGATGATTGAACTTTCTCGCCAGTTTCCAGTTGATGTCAGAGAAATAATTCACAAAGTGATTTCGACCAACGCTTACTTCGCACACCCGCAAAATTTGTTACTTGTGATGATTACAGATCCTGAAAATTGGACCATTAGGGAGCTGAATTTTGTGAAATTATGAATACTTATCACACCTTTGAAACACTACCCATTTTAGATTTCGAAAAAAAATTTGTTTTCATCCTTTTTCAGTCCAGCCTCCTATAAAGTTTGAAACTGAAAAAATATAAGTACACCTGTCCCTCGATTAACACGGTACTTGATTAACGCGGATTTGATTTAACACGGTCAACGAATTGAGACAAAGTTTTGATTAACACGCACAGAAGTTTCGATTAACACGGGTTTTTTATGCAACGTAAAAGAAAAAGTATAATAAGCCGCGATTAACATGGTTTTTGAGTTACACGGTAATTTGGCGGAATGTAATTACCGTGTTAATCGAGGGACAGGTGTATATAGTAAGCGATGTACAATTCTATAAAACTACTCTGGAAAAGGAGGAAATATTCTGAAAAAGGGGAACATATTCTGGGAAAGGAGGAAAATTCTTTAATAAATCTGTTGTAAAATAGAGAATTTATTCCTTTATAGTTATGCAAATATTCGCTACATAAAACAATGGGCACTGCAGTCGAGTGAGTTATGAATTGTGTATCGTAGCCTAAGACTAATACAGGCATATGTTACCAACCCAATGGGCCTAACCTTTCTATTGACGATTTTCTCCACCAACCACTAACACTCTACCTTCTCGGCTACAGGCTATACTTATTTGTAGGAATTTGAAAATTTTTGGCGAATATACCGGGTGAGTTTTTTAACCTGATACTCAAATATCTCGGAAAATTAGCACTCTACGAAAAAAATGGTAAATGTCAAAATTTAATTATGCCGTGGGGGAAATACATTAATATTACAATTAGTAACCCCCCCCCCTCCTCGTTGTAGGTGGGGCGGGGGGTAACTTTGAAACTAAAATATCAACCCCTATTGTTTATTGCAGATTCGGATTCTACGGCTAAAAATTCGTAGGATTTGACGAAAATATTTTTTTTCGATTCATGATAGATGGCACTGTAATTGATGATATTCAATTTTTTGTCGATGTAGTAGTGTAAAACTGCAAGACTCTCCTTTTAACGATTTTTTCTTTTATAAATAATAAATGGAGAAATCCTATAAAAGACGTTTAAATCAGTACAAATTTTTTAAAATTTTAATCAATTTTAGTTTAAACATTACAGTATGTCAGTATCATGTTGTGTCTGAATGTCACTAGAATTACGCAATTCGAACAAATTGAGTTTGGAAAAAGCAAAGGATTAAGGTGTTTGGGATAACAATCTTTATCGGGATCTCATATAATATATCGAATTTAGCTATAAGTGATTTTCCGAATTTTTTTCCGAATTTTGTAATTATAGGTACTCGTAGCATCAGCACCCGCAGGGGGCCACGGTTATTAGGAATTTGTTTTAAGAAAAAGCCGGCTTCTAATTTTTAACAAAAGAAGAAATTGTCCCTGTTGCAACTAAATATTTTCTTGAAACAGGCCGAATATTTTCTTCTCGGTTGCTGAAGGCCAATCTCAGAGTAATTACATACGTAATCTGACTACATACATATAAATAAAAATGCCTTTAGGTCTTGCAGATATTTTGATTTAGAAGAAAATTGACTATACTTGTTAGAAATCAAAGCTTGCGACATCAAACGAAACCGATTTTAGATCTTAATACATAACTATACGTGTTGCGCCCCAAATTCCACGTTGTACAAAACAACTTTTGATAAGAAAAGGTTGAATTTGATTTGCAAAAGGTTGAGTGGAATTGACAAAAGATTAAATTTCGTTTGCAGTAGGTTAAATTTGATTTGAAAAATGATGATCAGATTTGAAAAGGGAGCTTCTTATAGTTTCTCATTTACCGGCTCATTTTTATTACAAAAATTAAATTTACCGGTATTTTGAAAAACTATTTCAAATATAAACAAAGAGCATGCCAATTCCAAATTAATTTTTATGTTTTCCTGATTTTGAAAATTTTCATAGCTTCCCGATTTCATATCACCGGGTCTTGGATTTCATCGTTTGATCACTTTTTAAAATTTGTCAAGATTATTGGAGTGTGGCATAGAAATGTCTTAATTGGTGATTCGGTGTTTCGTAAAAGGTAGGTTATTGAGATTTTTCGGGCATGTTTGAGATTTTCGGGTATATTTGATAGTTCGATTTTAGTCGAGAATCTTAGAGCCTATTCGAAGAATATTATTGTTCGATATTCACAAAATTATCCTATACTATTTGAAGGTTCCATCCTTATATAGTATTTGTAACATTAAGTTACTTATGACTAGAGCAACCAAAGAAATGCACTAAAAAATCATTTTTAAGCTCTTAAATTATGCTTTAAAATTGTTGAAACATATGTATTTAAAATATTGGTCTAAAGAACTGAAAATATGTATTGAAAATAAAAATTTAATCAGTCCGTACTGAATTGTCACATAACAGCTGGTTTGATATTTTGATTGAGGCTGCCTCCTCATTGTACAATACATCAAATCTTTTCAAAATTGTTGGCATAATACTTAACGGCTGCGAGCCAAGTTCCCCATCTTGTGATTATTGGCTGGGGAGGAAGTGCGAGCCCGGGCTGTAGTTCTTTAAAAATCTCGACTCTTGACGGAGCTTTTAAAAAACTTTTTTGATATTCGAGATAAGATGGCCAACCTTAGGTGGCTAACCCTCTTATAAGTGCACATACACAATGAAGATCGTGAGCAAGGCAAGGTAGATATGTAATTTTGGGGTAGAAAGTGTGTATTGCCCGGGCCGCTTTCTTCATGTGCTACAAATTATCGGATTTTTCGAAATTTTTGTTGGTTTTCTAGATTTTTACAGGCTTTTCGAAATCATTTATTAGTATGTGTTCGAAATTCACATAATGTACAATAGATATTATTCGAATTGTTCTCGAGAAGTTTTGCTTTGAATGAGGCCATTGAAATGAATCAAGTTCTGTTTTATTTACCCTCGAAGTTTTATACTGTTAATTTATGCTATGCTGGACAATAGGAAGACAAATTACTTGCTTATAGGTAAAAGAAGCATTTTTAGGGGCTCATGAACAATTTTGCGCGGGAGGAGGGGGATTTGTAGTTATGCCACTGCATATTAGAAATTATCATTAAGACTAAGCTTTCCAAGAAGTTTTGAAAAAGCAGGGCATTAGGATGTTAGGGAAACAATCTTTGATGACATTGTTCAAGGGCCAATAAATACCTAATACGAGAAGTTTGGGTTAGTCGAATGGTGATAGGGCTTTTGGGCCATTTGGTCGTTCATTTAAGGAAAGCTTCGGGCCAAAGGAGTTTTACTGTTCTACACTTGAAAGACTAATTTAACTTTTTTACATCTTGCTAGGAAAAAACTTGCTTTCAACTATTCTTACCCTCCATTAGAGCTAGGAAAAATACACGGTCAGAATGCTTTGTGTCATTATAACAAAGAAAAGCGATGGATATAACTATTTAAATGCCTTGGCTACTTACTAATTAGCTTAACAATAAAATGAAACTCCCTCTCTGACGTTCTAATACCAGTATATATGTGTGTTTGTTGCATAAATGCGTATGACCGAAGAAGCATGGCTATGACAATCTTAAGCACAATTGGGAATACCGCGAGCCTAGAGTTTGCCACCCACATTGCATTCCATGTTACTGAGAATAGAGTCTAATTATATTTGAGTACTGTTCCAAAATAAATTATACCAAATTTAATTCTTAGAGAAGAAACTCGGTTTGTAGTAGTTCAACATTCGATAATCCATACAATTATCGATTTAAAATCAATTTTTTTTTTGTAGCTCTATACATTTTAAAATATTCCGACAACTCGTTTTATAATTTTGAAACTCGAGTTGTTAAATTTCAGAAGTCTAACATATATTCAATTGCGATTGTAAAATTTAGAATTTGGAAAATTTTAAAATTTAACATTGTTCGAGTTTATCATGATGATTTAAGTGTACAGTTAATTATTGTGTAGTTTAACATATTTGTTGTTTACTCGTTAACTAATATCACCAATAAAACGATTTTATATAATAAAACACAATATTTCGGTTTTGTCACTTTCTTTAACGTGATATTTATTTATTTGTAAATGAAATTACGATCGTTTCGGATGTTACTCCTTTATCAAATTCCTAACAAACATTAACTAAAATTATGCTAAAAAAAAATAGGGTATAAAAGCAGTTTTTTAGCATAATTTTAGTTAATGTTTGTTAGAAATTTGATAAAGGAGTAACATCCGAAACGATCGTAATTTCATTTACAAATAAATAAATATCACGTTAAAGAAAGTGATAAAACCGAAATATTGTGTTTTATTATATAAAATCTTTTTATTGTGTAGTTTCTTAAAATCTGAAACATCCTTAACCCAAATAAAAATTTCGTTGTAAATGTATAAGTATTCACAATAGTATTCAACTAAATAATAAAAAGAAAAAAGTTAAACCAAAACTTTTTATACTTACATAAAACCCTGGTTGAATTACATGTTTCACAAAACGTTAGAGAAAGAATAAAATAAAAATTCGAATAAAAATTGTAATAAATAGAAAGTTTAAAGAAAGGTAAATAAAAAAAAAATTGCGCACAAATAGAAAACTTTAGGAAGCTTATTTCAATAAAAAAAAATCTTTTCTTAAACGAAAGTTGTGATTGTTGTAAGTTACGTTTTCCTACATAACTTTTGTAAGGCAAAATAAACCTTTTCCTTGAGATTTGAAATTTTTTTATTATAAAAAAACTATGGTAATCGCAATGAAGATAACCACTTGATTTCAGCATTTCATATTTTAAATTAAAGCTGGAACATTCTTAAGGTTTTACAAGTGTATACACAGTTTATTTTAAATAACCCATAATTATATAATTTCTTGGGTTCTAAAGGTATAATTGAATCACTCGAATATACTTTTTTTAAACAAAATATTTTCTCATCTCACAATCTCATTAAATTTTTAATTCAAACTCGAACCTTATAAATGCTAAATATGTTGAAAAGACATTACTACCTAGTAATATTATTTTATTACTCTTTGTTATAACGACGTAAGCCCAACAACAATGTATAAAGTGCTTAAAATGTATATGTTTAAATATAAAATCGTAAAATACAATAGCTATGCAAACCTACAAACTCATACCCCGATTTAACAACAAGCTTGCCATTTCTTTTTTATTTTTTTCAATTTCATTCATCAAATTAAAAACATATTTTTGGTAAATTAGACTTTTTTGAAATGGCGAACCAGAATAATACAAAAACAAAAATGGTCCACACAATACACAGGGATATATATTTTTGGTCCATTATTTTTGATAATATTAAAAAAGTTATTTAATCCAACGTTCCAACATCCATTTTTTTATTATATTTTAATTTTCTCCTAACGTTGACTGTTTTCTTTCTCCTTCCTCTTGTCTCTGTATATTGTAAGTATTAATAAAAAAACGAAAAAAAAAAACTTCTGTAAAGAAAGCTCAACAAAAAAAAGTTAGCACCAAACAAAAAGTCGATAAAAAAAAATCTCTGTAACTTTAAGAACGAGCGAAAGCAAAAAAAAATTAAATTAAACTTAATTCAATTTACCGTATTCATGTAATTGGTGTTGGAGAAATAATTTTCTTTAATTTTTTATTCGTTGTTGTTTGTGCTTTGGTATTCGCTGTATTGCGTTTTACTTGCAAGCTTTTCATGTTTTGAGTTTTTTTTTTTTTTTTTTTTTGCGAAACAATAAAAGTGAAGTAAACGAAAATGGTTTACAATAGATCAGAAAGTCAAAATCGCAAATTTCATGTATTATAGTTCATCTTGAACCATAATTATGTTTATAAAAGAGTTCAAAAGGCTTTTATTTTGTTGCTTTCTTTACGATTGTGTTTACCTAAAAGAGGTTGAAGCCAAAATATAAATGTCGGCGAAGTTATTCGCGTTGTTGTTATCTTATATAGAATGTTATCTAGATGCTCTCCAAGAGCAACCAAATATATTTTTTCCATGCAAATTCCAATTAATTTGTTTATTAATTAACCCATTACTGCCGGCCGTACTCGTTTGGGAACGCCACCTTATAACGTACATTTTTCGAATCTAACGGATTTAAAGTATTTTTATTTCTCGAGTATTTGCAGAGCACCCTGTATTTTATAGAGCCATAATCAAAAAATCTGAGCTTTTATAAGGGAATTAAAAACGAGGAAAAAACGAAACTTTTCATAGTAAAACACACAAAACATATGGGAAATCACTTTTTTTCCTAAGACAAATTTTTAAATGAAAACGTTACAAATTCTTATTTATGATTTCTGAGATACTTTCATAAATGTTTGAATTTCAACATATATGAATATCGTTTAAGTAAATCGTTTTCATTTTCTTGTAATAATTGATTTATTTAAACCAAAATATTAAAAAAAATTCATAACAACAGAATTCTGGTCAAATTGAAATAAAAGCTTACTACGATTCGTTTGGTCGTTAAGTCAATATACATTATATAGATGGCAGTGATGGCCGTAAAAATTTGGAAAAATCGTACCAAAAATTACCACCTAGGGAAATTTTAAGTTCAAAAATTGTAGGAAAAGCAAAACAAATTCACAAAATATAGGAACGTGTGATAATTTTTCGATTAAATAATTTTTTTTCGTATTTTTCTGTAATCATTTTAGACATCTTACGTACACTAGTAAGACTAAAGATAAATTAGCAAGTATTATTTTAATTTGTCACAGCCAGCTTTGATGTATATTTCAAAATGAAAGTTAGAAAAAATATATTTTAGAAATAATTTAATTTTAATATTTCTGCAATTAATATTTACTTAATACCAATAGCCTTCTTGTATATTGTTCTTAAAGATATGTAGAAAACTTTTATATAAACATTTTATAATATTTTTGCTTTTTTCATTGAAAAACTTGAAGCTAAAAAACACAATTTTTACTATGAATTCCTATGGAAATCAGTGAAAAGTTATACCACTAAAAAAGCTTCTAAAAAATACGTCATTAAGATTATGGCTCTATACTCTAGAAGGCTCTGGTATTTGTCGTTGGATTAAGAGATCGTTATCTTGAAATCAAAAAAATATTTTCATTTGGCCAACACTGATGAAATTGGAATTTCAAAATATCGTGTGTTCAAAGTAAGAACCCTAATAAATATGTTTAGTAAACAGGTTTGCCAGGGGGGATTTTTCCACAAGGATCTTTCGATTGACGAATACCAACGGTATACCAGTGTGAGATTCTGGTACAAAAATTGTATCATAAGTATAGATCGAGTGAATATTGTTACGCTTTCGACATTTATTGTGGATAACCAGCAGACGAATCAAGGTAGTATATAAATAGTTTTTCTTTGAAATTTTTGTTTTTATTTATGTTCTTTACTTATTGTAATTTTGTGATTGCAGTTTGAAAGATTTCTTAGAGGTAGACATTTTTTAGTCATTAATCGGTTAATGTGCAAGCTTTTGGTTGTAAATAAACGTTACACACTTCAGCTAAACTATGTGAGCTGTGGTTTTTGTTTTGAACCGATTCAAAATATCTCAGCTCGAGTTGTGCCTTGCTATGTCATTGCAGCGATTCCATACGATAACGATCAGCCGTTGGCCTGACCCTTTTTGATTTTGATGAAATTTGGTGAAAATGTTCGTCATATGAAATAACCCCACCCACATTGTTTTGTTTTCCTCTACATCTCTCTGTTTTGATACAGGGTGATTTGCCGTTTTCTACTTTTCGTTAAAATTAAAATTTGTGGAGAGCTCGTTCTCAAAAACCACTTAACCGATTTCAATATTTGTTAGTTCAATTAAAAGGAATTGAGTTCTTGTTTTGTATAAATTTTTTGAAAAAAATCCAAATTAAATTTTTGTTTATGAAAAAGAGCATTCTTTTGAATAATGTCATTTTTCGGTCTTTTGGGCCACAAAGAGTTGCCTATTTTTTATTTTTTTTTTAAAAGCTTATTTATTTTACCAACTAATAAAAAATTAAAAAATTGCGTTAGGAACAATTTTAAAGTTATGATTTTTTTAATACACCAGCCTCGACATATTTTGTGTTTAAATTTTGAATTATTCTACCTGCGTTTTGCACCATTTACTGTATTTTAAAAGGTAATCCTATTTTATTTTATGTATTTGTGTTGTTTACTATTTTATAGTTTTTTAAAAGCAATAAAACTATAAAAACTTTATTATAGGTTGTTCCAAAAATATAGGAGTACAAGTTTCGAATAACTACAGCATTATCACTTTATAACGTTTTCTTTTGTTCAGGAAAACGGGTCTGCCACATTTTGGTCTATTAATATGACGTCATTTGGTATTTTAACAAAGAAATAAATTTTAACTTTTAACAATTTCATCAGGTATACTTAAGGTATACTTAAAACTTAGGAGGCTAAAACTTAGCTTTCAAATAAAATATTTCCATATAAATACGATGGAACTGTTATATTTATGTCATTTGTAAACGTGAATTTGAAGTAAAATTTAGACCCCGTAAAAATATTAAAGTTTCAATATGAAAATTAAGTGTGAAATGTGCCTTAAAAATAGATCGCGTATTCGTAAAATTTCTAATTATATAATTGAGATAGCTCATACAAAAGGTGTTTGCTTAATTAAAGGAGGGAGCATTTGTACTTCATGCTACTTCGAAATATATAAAAGTAAACAAAATAATATAATAAGTAAAGCTTCAGGACCTTTTGGTGTTCAACAAATTAATTTGGATCAAAACAGTTCACCACTTACATCATCATCATCATCGCCATCAAAGATTTTGAATAATATCAAGTAAGAAGCAATACGTCTATCCTGACCTTTCATCACTCAACTCTACTTTACAGTCAATCAATAGTTCTCCTATAGTACGTAGGAAAATGAGATCTGACAATTATAAGAAACAAAAAATGCAAGAAGTTGCAGCAAAAATTTCTGAGGAGACATTTCAGCTACCTTGTAGTTCTGGTGAAATTCAAAATAACACTGACGGCGATAATAATGAAATAATTCAACAATTAAGAGAAAAGTGTAAAAGTTCCAATGCCGTCAGTGAAAAATATATGGTATTAACATCGTTACCAAAAAGCTGGTCTGCTCGAAAAATTCAACGAAAGTTTAGTGTTTCTTATTATATGGCAAGGAGAGCAAAACAGATTCAAGAAGAAAATGGAATAATGTCAACACCGAATATCAAATGTGGGTCTAAGGCCCTAACCAAGAACTGGTAAAGTTTGTGCAGAATTTTTTTGAAGATGACGATTTTTGAAGATTACATTCTATGGACGATGTTAACCATAATAAATTGGAATTCACAAGCTTGGTTATATCTAAATCAACAAAGCACAATCATTTAGCAGTGAGATTATTTATTCAAGGCCTAGTCAATTTCATAAAGGAAAAATTACAACAAATAAAAATAAAAATTGTTTTTTTTCCGATGGATCAGGGGCCCAGTATAAAAATAAAATCAATTTTTACAATCTCTGCAATTTTAAAGAGGATTTCGACTTGGAAGCAGAGTGGCATTTTTGCAAAATGCCACGGAAATGGACCTTGTAATTCATTAGCAGGAGTTCTCAAGAGGAATGCTGCTCGAGCAAGTTTACAAAGACCGTTTAAAAATCAAATAACCACGTCACATGAACTATATTCGTGGGCTGTGAAAAATTAATCAAAAGTCACCTATTCATGGTTTAGTACTAAAAATAATTTGAAAATAGAAAGAAAATTAAAAAACAGATATAACTTAATTAGGCAAATGCCAGGCACTCACCAATATCATAGTTTTTCTCCTATTAATAAGACATCTTAATATATTAAAAAAAACTTCATTTTGTAAAAATTCAAAACTGTTTGATATATAAAAATAAAAATGATTTCAAAATTATTTATTTCTGGTTTATTGTTTTTAAAAAACTATAAAATAGTAAACAACACTAATACATAAAATAAAATAGAAGTACCTTTTAAAGTACAGTAAATGGTGCAAAACGCAGGTAGAATAATTAAAAAATTTTTAAAAAAATCATAACTTTAAAATTGTTCCTAACGCATTTTTTTTTTATTTTTTATTAGTTGGTAAAATAAATAAGCTTTAAAAAAAAAATAAAAAATAGGCAACTCGTTGTGGCCCAACATACCGAAAAATGTCATTATTCAAACGAATGCTCTTTTTCATAAACAAAAATTTAATTTGGATTTTTTTCAAAAAATTTATACAAAACAAGAACTCAATCCCTTTCAATTGAACTAACAAATATTAAAATCGGTTAAGTGGTTCTTGAGAACGAGCCCATCACAAATTTTAATTTTAACAAAAAGTAGAAAACGGCAAATCACCCTGTAATGAAACAGAGTGACGAAAAAGAAAACAAACATCTATCAACAACAACTATTATCTAAATCAAAAGGGGTCAAGGCAAAATTTGCGATTTTTTGATCGTTTTCATATGGAACCGCTGAGTGAACATCGCTCACATATACACAGATGTTTTTGTATATTTTTTTTCATTAACTCGCTAATTAGTGATACTGAGTATCGTATCATAAATCATAATAAATGAATTATGCAAAAACATCAATGCATCTGTGAGCGATCTGATTAGCTGAAATTTGTAACTTTGTGAGCTAGGCTTGCTAAAATATGCCAATATAAACTACATTTCTCGCTCAGCTTAGCTGAAATGTGCAACGAGCCTAATGGCCTTCCAACGAATTAATTCATTTCTACGAAATTTGGTTGACCAATGTTTTAACTTTGTAACTAAATGAAACAAAAACATAATAAAACTTCGAAGCATTTTGAATTAAGATGCCAAAATTCTTTAAGTTGTAGAAATAATGATATCAAATTGATTAAAAAGCTGTTAGAATCATTTATGTTATTTTCTTAAACTCAAATATCCTCCTTGAGAATATCGGATTTACGAATAATTTTAAGAAACACAATTCTGAATCCAACTAAAAATATTGTATATATTTTGGTTTATTTGAAGAACTACACCTTTTCCAATTGTAATTCAGAAAGCGCCAATTATAATTCAGATTAGTCAACTGTAATTCAAAAAATATCAATTGTAATTCAGAAAATTTCAATATTCATCTCATTGATGCAATAAACTGAATTAAAAGTATATGCTTAGTTCTACTGGATTATGGTATATAGAAAAAAATAAAGATATAGTAAACAAAAATATGTGTCATTATCTAGGAGTTTAAACATAATTGCATTATTTGCCGTATTCCAATGACAAGAAATAAATTAATAAGACTGCTACCATGTAGACATCTACTGCACACAAAATGTCAACAAGATATGAAACCACAGTAAGAAAAGGTACAAAAAAAATACTAATCCAGATCGCGAAAGAATCGTAAATTGTGCCAATAAAGGTGAGGACTGAGTGTCTTTATCTGCGAAGTTGGACATCAAGTAAAAGACTGCTGTTTCATTGGATCTGATCAGGGCGTGACAAAATGTTACCCAGAGGAGGCATAAAACCTAAAAATTACGTTTTCGTCAACTGTAGGTAATTACCTAGGAGGTAGACTCTTCACTATGAAGAAAGTTCATAATGAACATTGCACTATGAACTCCGAACTAAATAAAGGAAAAAGAGCAGAATATGTTCAACGCTTGAATAACTACGTACAACAAGGGAAACAGATTTTTTTAATAGATGAAACCAATTTCAATTGATTTTGCCGCCAGACAAGGGGCCGTGCAGTAACTGGTATATCAGAGCAGTCCAACTCCTTCTGGCAGCACAAGGCGCAAACGTCCATCTAATAGGAGCAATCTCTACTTCAGGAGTTGTGTCAATGGAGCGGAGAAGAGGTTTATTCACAGCGCATCTAGCAAATGCATGTGGGGCAAGACTGTTGCAATACTGGCAAGATATGGGAAATGAACTGGAAGATTTGATAATTGTTTCAGACAACGCACCTTGCCATTCAAAACTAGAAAGAGTTATTACAGGAACGATGGTGTCTCTGCTGCGGCTAGAGCCATATTCGCCAATGCTTAATCCTATCGAGACGATTTAGTCAATTGTAATATTAGAATACCCATCGTTACAGGTCCTGGTGTTATGGAACAAAGACTAATCTACTTGGAGGAAATAATAGATCAGGCAAAGAACACCGTAGCAGGAGGTGATACAACATAGTTAAATCCATCAAGCTACCGCGTAAGCAATGAATGACATGCCTGTTGGTACCTAAAGCAGAAGTTCATTCATTATTTCGATTATTTGTTTTATTTTTTTGTTGTTTCTGTTATTGTTTGTGTTTGTGTTATTGTTTCTTTATTAAAGAATACTGTTTGTGTTACGTTAAAAAGATCAATTTGTTAATTATAACTCAGAAATATTCAATATTCATCTCATTGATGCAATAAATTGACAAAATAAATATAATAAAAATTGAATTTAATTAACTTATCTTTAGTATACTCCATTAATTATATATATAAAACTAGCATATAACAACTATCAATACTCTCCATCACTTCTCAAACTTAGCCAAAATTAAAATGTCAGAACTAAATAAAACTCCATAGGTAACTTAAAATACTAATAACTGCTACCACATCATAAAACACTTTATTAACGTCTGTAGAAAAATCATTTAATATAAACTCTTGATGATATATAGTATATGCCCTACCATAGCGTTTCCGCCTTTAGTTCGCGGAGGAAACAAAATATAATAACCTTTCTTTCCATACATAAAATTCCTGTTGCAGAAATTGCTGCAATTGGATGAATGTTGAAATTTTCTGAATTACAATTGATACTTTCCGAATTACAATTGATAATTTCTGAATTTTAATTTACACTTTCTGAATTAAAATTGGAAAAGGTGTAGTTCTTCAAATAAATCAACATATTGTACATATTTTTCTATCTAATTCAAAATAAATGCTTTTCAGGGAAACATATCACTTTAGAAAAAGGGAAATTGGCTTTTTCATCAATAACAGATTAGAATTTAAACTAGATCTTTACATCTAGATCTTCAGTATACAAACAATAAATGAAATTAAACCAAAAAGTTTAATATATCGCTGATGTGGAATCCTCTAAAGATGCATTCGAAATTATTGTCAAATATTTTGAAAAATTTTACCAAAGATGATTTTTACGATCGTTTTTCACATTATATTGGAGGTACAAATAAGTTTTCAGGTTTTTTTTTTATAACTTCGAAGCTTTATTCAGAGAAATTGGTACAATGTATTTTATTCAAAGTATTGTCAATCGTTAGCTAAGGGTTTTTCCCATCTTTCAATTCCTCGTATTTTGAGGCGATCCAAGAATCGATACAATTTTTGGCTTCTTGGACAGCAGTAAAGTACTGTTCGGCCAGGCGGGTGAGCTAGATCATCCCATTGAAGCACCTTCAAAGTTTCCTTAACGACTTTTGCAGGGTGTGGCCAAACGTTGTCGTGCTGAAAGGTCAGGTAATGCTTCGCTTAATTGTGTTCATTGTTGTTGAAAATGTTCTCCAGTTATGGTTTCGTTTGGCTGGGGTAGCTCGTAATAGATCACTCTGAACTGATCCCACCAGACGCACAGCATTAGCTTCTTGCCATGAATATTCGGTTTATCCGTTTGAAGTTTTAGGTGGTCATAGTGGATCCGATTTTCGTCCCCCGTCAAGATTCAATGCGAAAAACCCTTCCGATTTTGCCTTTGAAGCAGTTGTTCGCACATGAAAAAAAGACGTTTGACGTCACTTGGCTTGAGTTTCGGAACCCAATTTCTATTTTCCATTTTTTTTAAAGATACCCAAGCTTGTTGGGTCACTCCCAATGTTACAAGGAGCTCCTCTTGAGTTTGGCATAAATCTTGGTCCAATAACACCTCCAACTTAGCGTCTTTAAATTTTACTGACCTCCCCTCGCGTTCTTTGTCACTAGTGTCAAAACCGCCACTTTTGAAACGCCAGAACCAGTACTCACATGTTTTTATTAATCGATCATATTCTCCATATGCTTCGAACAGCAGCACTAAATCAGCTGCACTTTTTTCAAATTAAAAGCAAAAAGTAACGCTTCCCGCAAATTATGTTTTGTTGGCACAAACGTTGAAATGATTAGAGCACAAAAGAAATATGTTGTTTAAACTTCATGATGACGCTTTAACATAAATATATTTACAAAGATGGTCCGATGCGATTTAATACTAGTTAAGCCATATTTTGTTAACATCTCAAAACTTATTTGTACACCCAATAATATTTTTTAATTATTGTAAGGCGCGCGAAGCCTCATGCAACAATGAATTGAGCAGTCTATCCTGGTAGCTTTTAATCTATGAATATGACGATAAAAGAAGCTTAAATCAAGCTTCTGATGATTTTTCACTAGATCTTGTGAAGAGCAATTCAAAGTTGTTGGATTTTGCCTTTTCAAATTATATTAGGGACTCAACCCTGCTGCTTCGAATAAGTAATGTAATTAATATTCACTCCATATGGCCAAACCTTTTTTTAGGTATTATTAATATTATTGTTGAAATGTCATGTGGGCGTTCAGCCACCTCGCATTGCGACCTAAACATCTTTTGTGCTTGGACCCTGCTTAATTATCCGACCAGTGCCTACGTGCCTTGTGAATCGTATTTCCCCTTTATTTTATTTATTTTTTCTCAAATGGGTGGTACCGCCCTTCTTTTTTGAATATACCATCTGGTGCGTGTTTATGATAAAAAATAGAAGAATTTGTTGACCATCTGGTGTGTGTGGGTTTGTATGTGCAAAAGGGTATTAATTACGGATTTACAATGAGGTCCTTTCGAATTTTGTTGTTGCCAATTTTTTCGTTTAGTAAAAATTGGTTAGATCGTTCCTTGTATATTTCCAGTTCTTCTAATCTGTTCATTGGTAATCCTTTTCGTATTCTGTGTAATACCTGTGAGTTTGTGTTGATGTTAGTGTAATTATGTTTTTCTGTAGTCAAGTGCATTTTTCGAATCGATATTTGGTTTTCCGATTTTCTTTATATGTTCTGTAAACCTAACTTCAAAACTTCAGCCAGTTCGTCGGATGTGTCCAATTTTCAGTTCTTCCGTATAGCGCTGATTGTTGATCGGGATCGTGTTTAGTCTATTTATTACAAATTGAACGTTGCCATCTTATGTTGGTATGGGAGGTTACACGATTTGTCAATGGTGTGATCTGTTTGTGTGTCTTTTCTGTTAATTTGGAATGTATGCTTGTTGTTAACATTTGTTATTGACAAGTCTAAGAAATTAATTGCTTTGTTCGTTTCTGATTCTAGTAAATTTTTGTTTATGTTTTTGTGAAGATTGCTGAGCTGTTACATTGTATCGTTAAATAGTATTAGAATATCGTCCCCGTATCTGTGTATTTATATAAAACCTTTTTTTTAGTGATGTTAGTCCACGAGTAGACAACAAATATGTTAACTTTTTGTGCTTTATAAGATTTTTTAAATTATCATAATTTGGGATAAACCTTATGCTTAGCCATATCGAGACATAATTTTAGCACAGTATATGATTATAAGTCATTAATTAAACAAAAAATAAAAATTCAGAATGAATTGCAGTTTTCGTCTATATTTCTCTTGATTTTTGGGGTAATATTGAGTTTAGCAAAGAAACAAATCTTAAATTAAAAAGCCTTTTCGGGTTTTAATTTTGTAGACCAATTTTTTTTTTTAATTATCATAAAACACTTATTACTGGATTATTCACTTTAATTTCTCCTGAAATGAGGCTTTTAGTACTCTTCTGCTGATCTCAACAAGACAAGGTAAAGAAAGCAGTAAAGAAATTTATTATTTATGAGTTTTGTTGGTATATAATTTTAATTTAGACCACATATTAAATTTTGTGGTGGGTATGATAACATAAGAAAAACAGAACCAGGAAGGCGATCTTTAGCGATTTGGGCAGAAAAACTCATGTTCGCTGCTCAATTAAAACCTCATTATTCCGATTAGTAAACATTCAATATTTCAAATTAGTTTTAAACACATTTAATGGAGAATTTCTCCTTAAGTAAGCCAGAACCCTTTTAAGGTTTAAGCAACGTATTACCACTCCGATTATACTTTTTTTAAATACTTCATTATCTTAAATTTAAGCCACCGGTGTTAACAAATAAATGAGCAGATAGTTAGTTGTAGTTTATGTTTACAATTAGTCAGCCAAGTAAAGTAGCATGCTTTAGAGGATTAAAACATCTTTTTTAATGTATGATTAGCAGAACCCCATACAACGCAATGAGACAGACAGTTGCTCTTTCGCAACTTCTGTCCTCAATCAATAAGATTATAAGTAAAATGATCCGGTAGCAGTCGGAAACTTCCTTGCTAATTAATTTAGAAGCGTCTTCGTTGTTGGCACAAGTATCTTCTAAACTTGTCGAGTTCAAATAATTCCTGTTGTTGCGTTTGCCGCTTCTCTTTGCTTATTTTTTTTAAGAAGAGACTCGGCTAAGCGGAAATTTCAAAATTTTTGGAAAATATCTTTTGTTATATCAATATACAAAAAGGTTCCCGCAGTGACAGAACTAAATAACATCGGATTGCATTATCTTCCTCCTCCTTTCTTTAGTGTGCATAACCATCAGCACGGATTCTTACCAGGCCGCTCGCCTGTGGCTTTTAGTTAACCTTCTACCATTGAAGAGCAATGAATCTAAATATTTTATTAGCATTTAGAAATTGAAAACATAACTGATTTGATTGGCAACTTTATTTGGTTATTTTTTAGAAACAAGGATTCGCTGAACCATTTTAGTGTCGGGTTTGGTTGATTGACTTTTAAATACAGTCTTTATAGTGAAACCTGAGGTTAATAAATACTTATAAACTGTACAAATTTGGATTGTTGGCAATATGGCTCTAATTTATGTAGGAGCCAAGGTCTAATAAAAAAAAATACTTTTCCTTTTAATTCATTAGCACATTGGATTACTGTGCTAAGCGCACAAACATCTTTGTTTATTAAGATTATGTTTATAAATAAATGTTTATCACTAAATATGCTTGTAAATTTTAAAGTAATGCTGTTCGAACATGTCAAAATTTCACTAGCTTTTTATCAGAGTCTGGCCAAATTTTCCGATAAAACTACACACCGCCCAATTCTTGTAAAGTTTTGATCAATGCTTCCACTGCTTTTTACGGAAGATTGAACAATGGATTTTTTTTTTTAAATTTACATCTTTAAAAAAAAAAATTTCTGCTTCAGCAATTTGACGTGCTTACGACAATTAGCCAAAAACACCAAGGGTATTAAAAAACTAACAACTTGGATTCATTTTCAATAAATAATCCCTAATGGAGAATAAACACTTAGGTTGGCCAATCCTACGTAATAATCTTAGCATCTTAGAGTTACTCTGTTTAAATTATCAGATAGTTTTTAGCCGAAAAAGATAAAATAATGTTTATTACGTCATTTACTGAACCATGTAAAGGAGCATTATTTGACTACAACAACTCTGCATAAAGACGAGGTATATGTATGTTAAATGTCTTTATAAAAATTTTAAATGAAATGATGAAAGAACGAATGGAAGATTTTGTGAATGAAAATAATTTGTTGCCATCAACAAAATTTGGATTTCGAAAGAATCACTCTGCAATCGAGAACCCCATGTTACATGAATACACATAATTTATTGAGTCACCGGTCCAAGTGGCCCAGTTTTTCTAAATTCAAAACGCTCCCATGCAATTTCTCATATTCTATACTCACGAACCCCTTAAGGCAGTATATCATGGTCTCTCACTAACACCCACGACCATTCTTATTTTCCACTGCAGCTAGCGGGAAAAAGTACTGCCGGTGTTGAGATGAAGGGACAATTTCTTAGTAATGTTGATCTAAGGCGACTCAGGATTCAATTACAAGGGGCACCCAAACCGAGGCCAAAATTAGCCTGCATCATTCTCATTAACAATTTATTTTTTCATAGAAGTACCGTTTTCGTCTGGTATTCTCCTCAGTCCTTGTTGCATACCTAAGTAAGGGTAATATGTTGTAAGCCATTTACACAAATCACAGCTTGGTTAAGGCTACTTTGGTGGATTTGCTAGACAACGACGAACTCTTAGTGGAGTTTGAAATACGAAAGTTGGCTGACAGATCAAGCAAGGAGGTGACGGGAGCGCTAAAAGAGGCCCTTATCAGGAAATTAGAAGAGGATGATTAGAAGCAATACCTTCGGCCTCTAAGACCACATGAAGCTGCTACTAAAAATCTTCAGCGGGAGCATGAAAAGTGCTTGAAGAAATTGCGGGATCTTCGCCAGCTGGTATTACAGGGGCTTGGAACACAACCTCCTGATCTATAGTGGATACCAAAGGCACAGGCTAAGCTCACACATATACAAGGCAGGCTATACCGAGGTAAAAGCTCACACATGTTTAGGTTCGCGGCGAGCGAGTTAGATAGAAGTCGCGGTCAGTACCTATGATGGGCTGTTAACGATGTTAAAGGGCGAGTGGAAGCTATGGTAACCGCAAGTCCAGACGACGAGGGGATGAATCCCAAGACTCTCAAGTACCCGGTCCCAGCCAAAAGGAACGGGTGGAGGTCCCTGAAATGATGAAGCGGCAGAGTGTAGCACCATTGGCATACGAAGGTTAGGACTTTGCACACACCATAGAAGGGTTAACGTTGAGCCTACCAGGTGCACATAAGACACAGGGTAAGTCAGGTAGCCAATGTAATAAATCCGAAGAAAAAGGTACGGCAAGTAGGCCCTTAGGATTATTAGTTAATACGCAGGTACGAAGGGAAGTGAAAACTTGGGAAGTCCGGTTTAGGGGTTTCCGTAGTGATTTCACTATCGAGAGGTTCCTGGCTCGCATTGAGTGGCACGTGTTGCAGGTAAAGGTAGGTTTAGACCAGTTGGTCGAAGCGTTAGACCTCTGCCTGGAAGAGGAAGCATTAGACTGGTTCTGGATGGCAGTGGTTCGAAATCCAGGTGTCTCTTGGGAGAACCTTAAGTCAGAAATGAGCTTACGATTCGCAGCGGATCATACTGATGATGAAATACGCCGTATGCTTAACAGTCGCAAACAGAGGTTTCCAAAGGAATCGATCCAGGAGTTCTACCAAGCCATCCAGAAGATAGCCCTACAATCCAATCACAATCTATCGGATGACACCCTGTATACCATCATAAGAGGCAATATGCGCCCGGGTCTCCAAATGAAGCTACATGACGAGTGGAATTTCCATAGGTTATTTGATTTCATTTGCAGATGCAGTTCCCTGGAAGATCTATGGCGCTGTTTCGGGCGAAATCTAGAGGCAGGCCTTAGAGTTCCGAGTGGACTTACATACCATTCTAGTAAATACAAATCCCCGAAGCAACCGCACGTCCGTTTCGAGCAGAGACCCCCCAGAGTGCATAAGCTGGACTACTCCTACACGGAACCGCAGTCCTTTAGACCACATGAATCTCATTTCGAGGAAGGGACAAGACACTCGGAAGAAGAGTTCGGATCAGATGGCTACTATCAACAGGTACGTGCCATCAACGAGCATCTAAAAATAAGGGTACAACCTTCAGGGTGGTAGAACCCAAAAGGCCGGCATCATTATGTACAGTATTTCTTATGTACAATACGCTCCCATGCAATTTCTCATATTCCACACTCATAAAGCCCTTAAGGCAATATATCAAGGGCTCTAATCGTCCCATTGCAGCTAGCGGGAAAAAGTACTGCCGGTGTTGAGATGAAAGGGCAATTTCTTAGTGATGTTGATCTGAGGCGATTTAGGAATCCATTACAGATTATATGGTTCCGTGAAAATTACAACAAATTCTCCCGAATTTGGAATTTTCACAGAAAATATGTATGTGGATAAAAGATTTTATGACTGAGAGAAAAATGGTTCTGAATGGAAGTGGTTTTGGGTTGAAAGGATTTGCAAATGTTGGACTTCCGCAAGATATTAAAATATCTCCAGCTATGTTCAACTTACATATATACCAGCGAGATACACCACATTAATAGGTTAGGTTAGGTTTGGGTGGCAGTCCACAAGGACCAGGCATAGACACAAAATTGGTCCGTAGTCATACCACGAATAATTGTTTCCTCCAAACTCATTGGAACCATTTTGAGCTGTTAACAATGCGCCGTATACTCCTGACGTCCATCCTACAGAGGCTCGTCAGGTCTTTGAAAAGGGGTGCCGCTAGAAACTTTAGTCTGTTTCGTGCCAGACGAGGGCAGGTGCAAAGAAGATGAAGTACTGTCTCTTCCTCCTCTTCGTCCTCGAAACTACGGCAGTAGTCATGTGAGAAGACACCAAGTCTACCCGCATGCCTCCCTATGAGACAGTGTCCCGTAATAACTCCAGCAACCACACTGATCTGACTTCGCTGAAGTGAGATCAGCTGTTTGGATCTCGCCAAGTTTAACTTTGTCCAGACCTGCCGAATTGTTACGCAAGAAATGATACTTGACCATCTCTCATTCGTCAGCTTGCTAGCTTCTTCCTGAAGCAGCAGTTTGCATACGGCAAGAGGCATTTCAATATCCTTTCTACTTCCTGAGAAGTGGTGCGTTGTACCATGTCGAGCCAGTTCGTCGGCGTTTATATTAATGTGGATGCTGAACTGATCTGCCATCTCGTTAAGAGATGAGCGACAGTTCTGGACTACTTTTGACGTGAGGAGAAGTGATTGGAGCGCTTTAATGGCAAGTCAGGCTGCCCGTGTATATGCAAATATCACAACCTGATATTTCATTATACCTCAACCAGTCTACGACTTCCTTTATGGCAGTTACTTTAGCTTGAAAAATGATACAGTAGTCGGGGAGACGGAAGGAGAGATTTAACAGAAGTTCCTCGCAGAACACTCCAGCCCCGACATTCCCGTCCCATTTTGAACCATCACTGAAGAAGTTTATAGCTTCTGGTTCCAAAACTGCACCCATCAACCAGTCCTCCCTGGATGGGATCCTAGTCCGGAACTTTGTGTCAAAAGATAGTGACGGGACAGTATAATCGCTGGTCTTGGAAATTTGTTTGTTGCACAAAATAGATGAGTGCCCTGTATTGTTGCAGGTCCCCAGCCGTATCGCAGTACAAGCTGCCAACTGTTTCCCCAAGATACGTAGAGTAGTCAAAAATAGCAGATTCTCTGGTGCCTGAGTGGATGTGCTCCTCAGTGCACCACTGAACCACAGAGAGATTGTTTTCTGAACTTTTGTTAACAGCTTTTGGTTGACAGTTTTGTCCAGATTAGGCCACCAGACTATTAACCCATACAAGAGTATGGGTCTGACTGCTTCCGTATAAAGCAAATGTATGATGCGGAGAGAGGTAGTAGAATATCTCTAACTCTGTTCAACCTATATACCAGCGAGATACACCACATCAATGCAGACATTCAAATCGTTCTGCAATTTGCAGACGTTTTTGTAGAAATTGAAAAAGGAAGAAGTATTGATGTGGCGGCTCAAAGAATGCAAAAGGGTGTAGATGATTTAATATAAAAACTTAAAATGTTGAATCTGAGAGTGAATCCTAATAAGTGTGCTTATATGAGTTTTTGATCAAAGATTGCAAATGTTAATATTAGTGTTGATAGTCACAGTATTGAATAAGTAAATGCGTACAGGTATTTGGGTATTTGGATTGATAGACGAATGAATTTTGGGAAACATATAGAAATTGTAGTAGATAACTGCAAGAAACGTTTAAATGTGGTTAAACGGGTGAGCAATCCTAAGTGGAGCGCTCATCCGAGTGTCACTGATATGTTAAGGAAGGCCCTTATATCCTCCAAAATGGAATATGGTTTAGTGTGTATTGTAATAGTTTTTAGCCAATTAATGAAAGTAGAAAATGCATGTACAATAGTTGTATGGGGGGCGATTAACTCAACCCTAATACACACTCTGTGGTCTGAAATTTGTGATTCACCTCTTGATTACAAGAGAGAGTGGATCACAGTGAGGCAATGCTGGTCCGCAACCCGTTCCTAATAATCTTACTGTATGTTTGAATATGGAGGAATATAATAAGGGAATGAATGAATTTATCGTGATGATATCGTTTATACAGATGCTAGTGTGAATGAGAAGGGAGTGGTTGTTGATATCTTAATTCTTAGTAAGAATGTTGAAAAGTATTTTAAAGTGGACAAAAGCTGAACTGATTGGAATGTTTGAAGGAACTAAACTGGCTATGAATGAAGGGCAAAGGAAAATAGTAATATGTTCCGATGCTCAGAGTGGTTTATGTTTGATAAAATGTGGAGGTAGAAGGGAAGGCAATGTGTATGTTGATTTGATTCTTGAATGCGTTCGAGACTGTCAACGTGATGTGACCATACAATGGATCCCATCACATAGACAGATCGAAGGGAATAAGAGAGCCGATATGTTAGCTAAAAAGGGTACATTGAATGGCATGGTTCAGGAGTACGAAAGGAAGGATGCAAGAGATGTACTTTGAATGCTTCAGATGAATCTGTGGAGAAAATGGGAGAATGAGCTTAATGAGAAAAGTTTAACGGAAGGGATGAAGTACAGAGTGCTTTGTGGTACTCCTTAGAGAATTCCGTTCTTTAAGGAGCTCAAAGAAGATACGCGAATGTTGCGAACGGTTGAGAGAATTAGGCTGAACCATGGAAACTGGAAGGAATGCTTGTGGAAACGTCATTTGAGTGAGGACAAAGATTGTGAGTTGTGTGGAAGTGTGGAAGATGTTGAACATCTCATATTGGCTTGTCTTAGATATAGCCAATGTAGATCTAAAATCGTAATGCATGAAATCTAAGTGATTTAATGAATAAGGGTGGTTTTTTGGCTTATAAGGAAATGTATGAATTTATTAGGATGAGTGGAATAACAATTTAATACAAAATAAGGAGTAGCCGACAGAATATGTGTAAGGAATATCCGGATGCACTTTAAATGTTAAAATTTGTCTGGTTAAAAATGAGTAATGAATTAAAACAATGTAATTAGAAACTGTACAAATTTTGATTATTGGCAATTTGGCTCTAATTTATGTAGGAGCCGAGGTCTAATAAAAAAAAAAAAAAATTAAAAAATAATAAAGTGAGAGGTATTTGACAATCAACAGATTTGACAACAACAAAATTCCATAAGGAATTTTAACAATAATCATGCCCAACACTATTTATAAAAAATTTACAAAACATCTTGAATCTGAAACCACATCAACGCAATCCAACTCCAGACATTTAACTGATTTTATCCAAAGTTTTTAATGATTTTGAATAATCAAATTTTCCCAGATTTCCACGGGATACTTGAAATGAATTTTATTCCAGCGATTAGATCTAGACTTACAACTCAAACGGAAAATTTTGTTACAGTTTTAAATATTTGTCCAGCACAAATTTTTTGTGGTGATCGGATCTTTATCGAAACGGATCAACTAACAACAAAATTTAATAAATATTATTTGAAATACGCGGATTTTATACAACTTTTCACAAGAAAGTAGAGCAATGTTTTGCTATGAGTAACTAGTGACAAAAGTCTTCAGTGCTGTCCATGGTAACTTTTGTTTAAATACTATCGGCTGAGAACGAAAGTTGGCTTTGACTTTCGACTCCAAATAAAACCTAAATTAAAGTATAAATCTATGGAATAAAACGCTGCAGGGATAATTCGAGTTTTCGGAAAGATAAAAAAATGGCAGTAAAGAAGAAATGGAGGACCTTTAGACTAAGATATTACCCGGAATTTCCATAACTTTATTTTTTGTATACCGACGCCTTTTTATAAATGATATCAAGGTTAAAAAAAGGGCGTCCCAAAAAATTAGCAGCAAATAAATTAAAATAAATAAATAAATAACGCCAAGATTTTTTTTCGACTAGAATAATACAATCTGCATTATCTATTTCCTACTTTTTATTGTTTACTTTGCTTTTCGTATAAAGGGAAATAAGCGGACGGATCGCTGGGCTAAAGATTCGCATTCTTAAAATTATTTCCTGTAACAAACGTTAATAAACAAAAAACTGGATTCGTGAAATCTGCATCGAATGTAAACTCGAACGCGAGATTCTAGTAAAGCTATCAAAATTAGTACACGAATTTATAAAGGTAATAAGATGGGTTTGTAGCGAATTTGTAGGGTAAATAAGCATTGTACTCAGCAATGAGTTCAATTTGCGTAATTTGTTTTGAGTAATTGATACAAAGATTGAACATTTTCCATTTTCTTAAAGTATCTCTCCCCAAGTCACATGCAGAGGTTAAAAAGAGTCCGTTCCCCTAAGTTTGAATAACAGCCAGCCGAGTAGATTTCTGATGACTATAAAATAAGATTTCGTCCGCATCAAGTAGACATTCCCGGTAAGTCACCACACAGAGGCTGATTTAACTTTCATGCTGAAGCTTTACTGTCCAGGACCATATTTAATGAGCTGGTTTGGGATCAAAACCGATGTGGTCACTTTAGTGACGAAATTCAGTCTATAATTTTAATTCTGTAGGCGATGAGTACAGGAATTTGGAAAATTTTCTACTTTAATTTGAATCAATCAAAAATCAAACCAAACTGGAAACCAAGAATCTACAATTGTGGTAGGTTTTTATTTATGTTCATTAAGGTAAAATTATTATTTTATATCAAAATCCTTGTTGATAGCACACAACTGAAATATTTTTATGAAACCCTTCATTTTACAATCTTTGTACGGTATCCTATTTAAAGTAACCTTTATACCCACACAGTATAGACCGTATATTTTTTCAGTTCATTACCTCGTAAATTATCTAGAATCCATTCGGTTCCTTTTTCCCACAACACATGGCAACAACAAAATATTCAGCTGACTTTTTCGCCTTCATATTCTGTCCCAGAATAGCATGATTTATTTTTATTATAGGAAATTTTTCTCATTAAATTGAGGAAAGAAATCTTTCATATATACTTACATATATAATATGAAAGTATAAGAACGAAACGAAATCAATAAAATTCTTGAAATTCATTCAAACATCTAAAATAGAAAAATTCTTAAATTAAACATCACGCAATCTTCTACTCCGTTAAAGAATAAATATAAGAAATGGTTGTTGTTTTTAAAATTTTACAACAAAATTTTTTTTTTAAAATAAATTAAATCAAATATTAAGCTCACGTTCTTTTATCTTCATCAATGTCAATATTGACTTTAAAATCAAACAATAAGGCAGAAAAATATTTGTGTACAGATACGAGTACGTAAGTATATATAAACCGAATATTTCCATCAGCTGAATTGAGTGTGTATGGCTTTAAACTATTTTTGACGATTCCAAACAAAGTACGAGTAGTAAAAAAATCGTATTGCGAAACATAACAAAAAGCTCGTATTGAAAAGTTTTCGATTTGTGAATATAGAACCAAAACAAAAAAGCAAATAAAAATCAACGTTTTACGCGAGAAAATTCTAAATTACAAAATTATCAAACCGTTAAGTACATCATAATAAAAAAAAACACATCGACGACCTACGACGAGCAGCACAAGTAAAAGCGAACACCGAAATATAATAAACTAACACCTTGAAAATGGTCGGGCACTTATAATCAAAATACACAGCACAAGTACGCAAAACAAAAAAGTTTTTTTTTTCACAAAACTTTTCTAATAATATTTACATTAAGCTTTCATTATGTATACCGAATGTTTTCGTGCTTGTTTTTGTTTTTGGAAAATTTAATGAATAGGAAAAAAAAATACGTAATGAAAATTTAAAAGGGAAATTAAAATACAAAGTGAATATGTTTTGTATATTTGTTATTATAGGACGACGTCGACGAAGATGAGAAGGAATATTAATAAATGGATTTTCATTGCTTTTCTTATATGTATGTATGTATATATAGAAGGTGTATAATATTCTATGTATAACTAAAATTTAGTTTGGAGACGGATAGAGACAAAAAATTGCCTAAATTAATTTCAACTTTTCTTCTATTTTAATTATTCGAAATAATTTATTTAATTATAAAAATAAGGGTTACAGATTGTGCTGATGCGGGGGTTGATCTGTTACGCACTATATTTGGTTAATGTAAAATTAGTTGGTATATGAACATAATAAAAAAAGAACAGGTAATTTTTGTTTAGATTCTTAATTATTGTCTTGGGAATATGCTAATCGGTACAAGATTTAGGTGATTTGCGTGTTCGCTATTTTTTTAGTAATTATAAATTAACAAAATTTTTGTATTCCGTGGTAATGTAGGATGAGTTATTTATGGTAGTGACGAGCGAGATGTGAAATTCTATTTACCACATATCAATGAATAGGTAACAAAATTCCGAATTCCTTGAAATTTTATTCGAATGTTCTTTTTATCCAATACCACTGTATAAATATTATAATATGTTGTTGTTGGCAATGAACATGTTTACCTATATAATAAAATAAACCAGCAATTAATTTTTGAAGGGCACAATTATTTTATTGTTCTCTTTCAACTTTAATATTATAAAAAAGCGTTTATAAAACCATCTAAATTCCCAATTATTTTGGTCTCACTCAATTAATTCATTAATTGATAATCGTTAATTTTCAATTTTTTTCAGAGAACTGGTTCAAATTTCAAATATTTTATTTTATTTATTAAAACTCAACTGGAGTCTCCGTCGTTGTGGTAAATTTGCAAAATTTGATTCTCATGCCTTGATTTCCATGCATTGAGTTATTATATTTTATTCCGTAAAGATGGAGTTTAGAATAATCCTAACTAGTGATGTAAACGGTAATATTCTCGGTGGTAATAATACCGGTAAAATTAGTAATTTTGGGTAATATTACACAAAGTGGTGTTACCGTGGAAATATCAGTAAAATAAATTAAAAACGTTTTTTCCAGACAACTCAACTACTCTAAGTGCAAAAATAATTGTGACACCACTGGATTATAATTCCTGATCCATTTACATGTTCAGTTGGCAAACACGTAATAGAGCTGGAATCTGACCCTGAATATGATGCATCGCTCTATGTGGAAAAAACACCAATCACTATTTTAACTAGAACAGTGATTGCAACGTCTTAGTCGATGAAAAGCTTTAGTATGCTGAAATTTCGCTGACAACATGAGACCAGAGAACACCAGATAGTCGATGAGCTATTAGCTCGAGCAATTTTTGCTTCTGGTGCTCCACTAGGCTTAATCACAAATTCGGCTTAATCAAAAAGCCGTTTTCTATAAATCTACTCACTAAGGAAAATCGACATTTGGCTTTGAAAGTTTCTTGAAGGCATTTGAAGCGGTGTTGAAAGTCGTCGGGACTTATAAAATTATTGGACTTATTACTGATAGTGGAGGAAACAAAAGCGGTCCGAAAAGTGGTTAACAATAGCTATCCATACATTACCGAGTATGGGTGCTTCTGCCATGTACTTAACTTGCTCATTATCGATATTTTCAAGATTCAGTCTATCAACAGTTTGAAATCTTTAGCCAGCCGTACGGATGGTTTCGAAAATGAAAAAAACTCGCACATTTTTCATCACGATGGACCTATTCGCTAATTTCGTTTCAAGTTCTCCTTTCTTGTTTCAGATATGCCCTGTAGGCACTTATGAAGACATCTACGATCTCCTAAGCGAATCGTTTTAAATAAAAGTTGAAACTGTTCACTGTGTACTTCACTACGATTGCTAAATGGCTATCTTTTTTTTTTTTTTTTTTTTGAAAGTTTACAGTTTTGACTAAAGTGGTGGACTGATGCCAATTACGAAGAACTTTTAATCTAAATTTATTATTTGCTGTAGGCGTTGAAGATGACCTTGCCGTCCTTCGACATCTACGATCGATGAACACCACGTCAAGGAAGTCAAGGATTTGGTGCTCAACAATTAATTAGAGATCTTGTTGACATCACGACAATTTTGGGGAGCCAACTTTTAGTTTTTGCATCACGATAATGCGCCGCCTCACATGCATTGGTTGTATGTTAATTTGGCCAAAGATTCGACCCATATATTTTCGCCAACCATTCGCCATTCCCCTTATTTAGCTCCGCCTGACTTCTGGTTATTCCCGAAACTTTAAAAAGCGCTCCGGGGACACAGTTCTTATTCTGACACGATTGAAGGGGTTCAAGCCGAATCGAATAAAATTTTGTAGGCCATTTCGAAATTACGTTTAAATACAGATCAAGTAGCTGTCTCTCTCCAAAATTTTATTAGTGTTCTTTGGTACAAATTGGAATCAATATTTTGAATAATTACCTATTTTACCCGTGTTAACGATAATATTGCCGGTAAAAATACCATATTTAAAAATATCGGAAAGTTTACAACACTAATCCTAGCATATACATATAATCTAAGACAGCACTTTCAGGTCCGCCAACCGTTAGCAACATGTTGACTAAAGTAATCATGAATCGAATATTATTTTCTCTATCAATAAATTTTCAAAGCCACCAGGTTGTGGAACCTGAGTTTTTCGATTACAATGTCAAGCCTCTAAATGGGTGCGCAATGAACGCTCGAACGGGAAAGTCGTGTTTTGTCTTTCTTCGTAAATTAAATTCCATTCTAGTTGATTTAATTTAATTTATTTTAGTTAAGTTCAATAAAATAAAGTGTTAGTGTTGATTTTAATTTAATTTATAAAAAAAGTTTAAAAATAAAAATCTCCTGTATACAAAAAATAAATTTCTTGCAAATGGCGGAAATCATTTTACGTAATAAAGAAATTTTAAAACCGTTTTTAATTTATGAAAATAGTGCGGGGACCTTGTAAATTTTGTGAATTTATATAATAAAATATGAAACAAATGTATCCATCCGGAACATTTGCCAGGTTTCTATAGCTTGGCTAGTTGCTTGTTGTTGTTTGTTTGCACGAGGTTTTTCTTTCTTCTTTCGAAAGTGCTTGTATTTGTTAATGTGTGAATTGGTGCACACTTTGAAATGTTGTGATCTTTTCTGATGCATATGTTGCATCAGGTCATATATGGACATCATGACTGCACCAAACGTAATATCGATGCAACCACGCGACCTTAGATTAATAAGGTTGTAACTAACAAAATTTAAAAAAATGAGATTTGATTACGGTTTTACTAAACAAAAGTTTTTGTTTCGACTGCGAACGTTTAAATTATCGTATCACTTTCGATTTACGAAATATCAGTATAACAAAGGTGTATGTTAACGCAATTTTCGTTTCTTATTGTAAAACGGAGTTCTATCTACTCAAAAAATATCACTTAGAGCCTGGTTCATCAATTTATAACAAAACTTGTTTCAGATACAAATTCGTTCATGTAAAATACACACAACCATTTTATCGGGAACGTACAATACAGTTTTAGAAAACGTAAAATATTTTGGCGGTTAAATCTACAATATTTATTTCATTCCTGATGTTGGTCCTGCAAGTTGGATTTTCAGTTTCGTGTAAGTATTTTATTAATTTAAAATTATTTATAATTAAGAATTTAGTCAAGTACACTCGATAATTTAGTCTTCTTGTTCTGTTCTACTGTATCATAGGATACCAACCCGAATTTTAATATTTACGAACTAGAAGTACTTTTACTCGTAGAAGACTATCGCCTAGTATGTCGATTACTCGTAGAAGACTATCGCCTAGTATGTCGGAACTTAATATACTAAGTGAGGCATTAAATCAGCCGATTATAATAAAATATTTGGATTGTGAGCTGATGGAAAATAATATTCTAAATAAGTCGGTCAATTTCGATGTATTTCAAATTATCCGCTTTATACTGCTAGAAATTGCAATACAGAAAATGCATGGAACGCATTTATTGCTGAACACAAATAATCTGATATGGTATTGGTAGTTATTATTATTTCATAAACCAAATATCAAAGCGTCAAATCAAAGTTTTTGTGAATGGAAACAATGATAAGACAACAAAGTGATTCTAACCGATAAATATCATTAACCCGTGGTGATTGTAGAAGCAACTCGATGTTGATTCTATATAATAAGATAATTATTTAATTACATTACTACAACAAAAAAAAAAAAATTAAAAAATTATTTTCTTTTGCATGGATTTTTTATGCTGTCATCATTAACATAGACCGCCCCGTTAACAACTCCAGTTGTTAACTAATTGGTAATTTGCATATTTTAGTAATTGCTCGCTTGACCGTTGTGGATGGTGTTTTAATAGATACTACTCTTATTAGCCCATTATTATCCGGATGAACCTCTATGGTCCGGCCCAACGCCCATTTACTTGAAGGTAAGTTATCGTCTTTGATTAATACGAGGTCATTGATTTTTAAATTGTCCATCTTTTTAGTCCATCTTTTTAGTCCACGCGTCGAAAATCAATGTTCGCTTATGGTTGATATTGCATTTCCAGGCAGTTTTGCTGTGAATGAGAAAATGTCTTTTAAAGGATTCCATTTTATGCCAAGAATGTAACGTTTTCTTCAGTTTCTTTGATATCAAGAATACTTTCCTTTGTATCCGTTATGTCTGCTAGTTCTGTTGAGTTTGACATCCATTTCCTCAAGTTAAATTTTGATTTTCCAATACCATATTGAATCTTTTCTTTTAGGTTTTAGGCATTTTCGACCGAGTTCGCACCTGTAAAGAGATCATCAACATAAAAGTCATTTCTAATTACCTGGGCTACAAAAGGAAATTCCTTTTCCATATCAAATGCCGCTTGATGTCGAGCTCTTATGGCTAGAAATGCTGATCTAGCTAAACCAAACGTAACTGCGGTGAGTATACTATATAAGATTTCAACTTTTCGTTGTCTCGTTCGCGCCATAGAACCCTTTGGTAATTTTGATCTACATCTGTGACCCTCAGTTGTCTGTACATTTTTTCGATGTATTCAGCCAGAGCGATTTTTTGATAACGAAATCTCGTTAAAGTTGACCACTGAGTTGGTTGAATTGTGGGTTCAACTAGCATGTTATCGTTCAAAGATAATCCGTTACTTGTTCTGCAAGATCCATCAAATACTACGCGGATCTTCGTTGTTTTACTGGATTCTTTTACTACGCAATGGTGTGGTAGATAGTAACTTGCATTATCATCAATATGTGCTTCTTCGTTACGTATTTCGCGCATATGTCCCAACTCTATGTACTCACGCATCACTTTGACGTATTTGGATTTCAGATTCTCATTGGCATTTAATTTGCGCTCTAAGTTCAGGAATCGTTTTGTGGCAACATGAACTGAATTTCCTAGTTTGAGTGTAGAATCTTTAAATGGGATTTTTACAATGCACCTACCTTCTTTGTCGCGCTTATAATTAGCTTTAAAGTGTTCTTCGCATTCCTTTTCTTGATTTGTGAACGGTTGGCACTTTTGGATCTCCTCCAATTCCCAAAATTTTCACAAAGTTTCATCATTGTTTACATTTACATGGAAATTGTAACTTTAAGAACTTATCTGTAGTTGATTTGGGTGGCCGTAGTTTAAATCGCCTGATAATATCCATCCAAACATGGTATTTTGTGCCACCAACGCATTTTTTATGTTTTCGATGCGGTCTTCTCGTAAGATATTAAAAAATTTGTCAGCACCAATCATAACATCAATGATATTCGGTTTGTTGTACCGGGGATCTGCAAGCTGCAAATGTTTTATGTTGTCGCAATTGTTAAGATTGAACTGTTGACCTGGCAATCGGTTCGGTAATTTGTTTAATATTAAAACATTCACTTCCAACTTAAAATTCTTGTTTGTCATAACAGGATAATAGGGTAATTGAAGTCATTCCCTTGGTGTGTGTTGTATCTGTCGTCAAACCTCTTATAGATGTATTCGCGTTCTGCCTAGAAAGGTGACCGCTGTATACATCTCTCGGAAATAAATGATGCTTGAGCCCCAGAATCCAATAATATTCTGCAGACCTTGCAACGTCAGTGGGCGCATAATATTTTGCGCGATACATCGTTTATGGGACCTAATCTGGTTACGAAAAATATGTCAGGAAAGAAGACGTTTTATTGTATAATGTGTAGTAGCACGCAAGATATAATTTGCAGGTACACTAATAAAAGAGCCGAAAAAGAATACAGCGACTGAAATAACCAAAATCCGAATAAAAATCAACTAATGTGAAAACCCCTGAAAGAGGAGGAACTTTCAGCTTATTTAGGAATATTGTTAATAATGGGGTGCCATCGGTCGAACTACGAACCTATCAGTGAGATTTGGAAAAATAATGCTCTTCAGCTTTATCGCGCTACAATGTCAATACGACGTTTCAAGGAAATAACTAGATTCACCCGATTTGACTCACCAGCTAAAATTCGATTGGCTAACGACAAGGCAGCGCCGATAAGAGACGTCTTCGAAATGATAAACGCTAACCTACAACATTATTTCCGACCATCGGAGTCGATCACCGTGGACGAGCAGTTATTTCGATTTAGAGGGCACACCAAATTCTTGCAGTATATGCCATCAAAGCCGGCTAAATAAAGCTTTGATAGGCGTGTGATTCGGCGGCCTCGTATCCAGTAAATGGTCAAATTTACACAGGAAATATAGGTAACATCAGAAATGTAAACCAAGGCGAGAGAATTGTGAAGAGCTTGTTGCTCCTTATCAAAATACTGGCCGAAATGTGAATGTGGACAGTTTTTTCACCAGCTTACCATTGGCCCAGGAATTAATAAACTGGAATTGTTGGGACACTAAAAAAAACAATCGCTACATACCGAACGAATTCAAAGCTTCCAAAACTAGAGAAGTTCTTTCCACTGAGTTTGGATTCGGACCCAAAACGGTATTGTGTATGATTTTATTATCTACTCTACATCGGGACAAAACTATATTCGGTCCAAAGGATAAATCAAAAATTATACAATATTATAATCAGACGAAGGGCGGTGTAGATTCGGTGGACAAAATGTTAAGTCAATACACAACTAAACGTAGAACAAATCGGTGGCCGCTAGCTTTATTCTATATTTTACTGGACACTGCTTCCTTGGCAGCGTATATCATTTATTCCAAAAACAATCCCAAGGAAAGGGAGCAGTCAAAAGAAGCCAAAGGCGTACATTCTTACAATTATTAGGAAAACAGTTGTGCTTGCCCTAAATAAGAACGAGATCACAAAATCGAAGGGTGGTAGAGTAGTTTTCCATAAAAAGCGCAATGGAGTGTGTTTTAGGTGAATCTGTTGGGGGAATGAGTGATGATGAATTTCATGCCGATGACCAAGACGATCGAGATGCCAGCGGTCGCATAAAACAAAAGGGTGTTTGTTATATGTGCTACCAACATAACAAGAAAAAGCGGGCCACCCGTCATGCGTGTGTCAAATGCAAAAAACCGGTATGCGTAGAACATATGTAGTTTTACGCAAACGAATTGCGAGCAATTTGAGAATTTTATGAATCGAACTTGAACTTTTAATTTTATTTATGTTTTGTTATATTACGTTTGGTTTTTAAAAGTATGTATATAATAAATTATATCTAAAAATACTAATTTACTTGGTTTTCACATTTTAATATACGTGCTAACCAAAATTATTTGTACCTGCTAAATTTTTAATGCAACGTAACGCAAATAACTTTAAAAATTATTTAAATAATAAACTTTTAGAAAACATTAATTTTAATTCCATAAATTTAATTACCCTGCTTTACATTTCAATCAAAATTGTTTTTTTTAATTTTAGTTCTAGGAAAAATTACAGTTAATTTAGTTTTGGCCAAAATTATTTGTACCCACAAATTTGTTGTCAAAATTATTTGTATGTATTGTAATATGGAAAAAATCAAAATAAAATAGTAAATCAATTAAATTTAAGATTATTTTTTGCTATTTAATTAATGATATAGTCACTCATGTTTTGTATGCAGATGGTCAGTTTTTCTTTAGCCTCTTTAACATCTAGCAGGTTGTTGAAAAATTTGTTGTTAACATCAGCTAGAATCTTATTCCCTCGGTTTTCTTGGCACCCTGTTACAAATTTTTGGTCTTTTTAGATTATGAATATCTTCCACTTAAACTTAAACCTCTGCAAGTTTAAATCAAAACCCTGCCCTGGCCAAGACAAATAATTATATTCAAGATTTTTGTATAATTTCCTGGCAATGACTTTTCTTATGTATGGAAGCATTATTGTGCTGAAGAGCAAATTAAGGACCGACTATAGTTTATCATCAACCAGGAATGTTACTTCATCAAATAAACCGAAACAGAACATTCTCCTTTAATTGTTCAGTTTGTACAGCCATGAAAGCTTTTATTTGCTGCCCAAGGAAAACTAAATGAGGCAATATCTAGACTAATTGATACTCAATGTTTATGTAATAATAAAAATATTTGCAATATTATCAAATTAAGACAAAAACGCATTAATTGGGACATAAAACAGTTCTCTATAGATCATTGAATGGAGGATCAAGATGCCGTTCACGTTTCATTACCTGACGGTAGATCATATTCCGTTTTTTTGTATGCCCTATAACCTAAAACTGTTCAAGGCCATAGTTTCATTTAGGTTTATTTGATGAAGTAACATTCCTGGTTGATGATAAACTAGTTGGTCCTAAATTTGCTCTTCAGCACAATAATGCTCCCATACATAATAAGAGTCATTACCACAAAATTATACAAAAATCTTGAATAAAATTATTTGTATCGGCCAGAGCAGGGTTTCGATTCAAACTTGCGGAGGCCTAAGTTAAAGTGAAAGGTATTTATGATCTAACAAGACCAAACATTTGTGGCAGGGTGCTAAGAAAACCGAGTGTAATCAGATTCTAGGTGATGTTAACAACAAATTTTTGAACCACTTGCGAAATGTTTTAGAGAATAAACAAATATGCACACAAAACATGAGTGACTGGTATTATTATTTAATTAGCAAAAAATAATCTTAAATTTATTTGATTTACTATTTTATTTTAATTTCTTCCTTATTGCACAAATAATATTGAGAGCAAATTTGTAGGTACAAATAATTTTGGCAAAAACTAAATTAACTGTAATTTCTCCTAGAACTATAATTTAAGAAAAATTTTGATAGAAATGTAAAGCAGGGTAATTAAATTTATTGAATTAAAATTAATTTTTTCAAAAAGTTTATTATTTATATAATTTTTAAAGTTGTTTCCGTTACGTTGCATCAAAAATTTAGCAGGTACAAATAATTTTGGTTAGGACTGTATAACTGTCGAAAATTTGGGTAGATATGTATTGTTCTATTAGGGGAAAGAGATATACAAATATTAAAAATAAGTGTTAGAATATGTTTTGTTTGTTAATGAAAAGCTTCGCCAAACATTCGTTTTGAAAAAAGAAAAGGTCACAAAACAATTCATCAAAGAAATTATAAAGGATAATAAAGAAAACCATCAAAGCAATAATTGCCACAATCGGTAAAGGGATGGCAATAATGCAAAAAGAATTAAAACCATACTAAAACGCAAGCACATGTACACGTACACCGAAAAATGAGGTTAGCTGCACAAGGAAATCAGAGAAAACTGAGAACATTAAATTGGAAAAATGGAAATCAGTTCCAGTACATTAAATTGGGAGCAACAAAGATCAAATTCGAAGATTTCTTCGAATTACAGATAAATCGGAAAACGAAAATACATACATTGAGCGCGGACGCATTTGTAAGGGGCAAACAGGAGGACGAAATTTCATACAACTTGTTTAGTAAGATAAAAGAATAAACGAGATGAATTTAGAAAAACCTGTACTAGTACAATGATCCGGTCGATTGAATTACACGAAACCGACATATCGCAAGAAGTAACTAAAGTTAATTTCGAAAAGAAAGGTCACAAAAGTAAAAGTGCACATTCGTTCGATGAGAATCGCAACTCACAATCCCGCAGACGTTCTTCGTCAAGAAGTAGCAGCCAGGGACAATCAGATATCAAAAAGGAAAATAGCCAACTAAATTGCTATCGATGTGGTCGTACGGGTCATTGTGCCAAGAGCTTGAACTATCCAGCCAGAAACAAAGAATGCGATAAATGCCATATAAAGGGACATTTCAAGATGATGTATAGCACCAATATGTCAAAAGGAAAAGTCCGTTTCGTTGAGAATGAAGAAAAAGAAAATACAAATCTCGATTCGAGTAATATTAGTGATGTTCTTTCCATATATAAAGTAACCGAGAGCTCGGGTAAATATGATAAGTGAATACACCTGGAAGCGAGCGATATAGACAGGGGAATAAAGACGTTGAATAAGCCAGCTAGTTTTAATCGGGAACTCAAAGGGTATAGTAGCCTAATTAGGGTAGTCGATAATGTTAGCACTACAATCGAACATAAAGACAATGTAGAAGAGATTGAGCTATACATTGTAAAAGGACAAGGAGCTTCAATAATTAGGTGCGAGACAGCTGTAGCCCCCAAAATCGTATCGTTTGATATAAATGCGATTAAAAATTGCAAGATCATACCGGATTCCAATAGAACAGGAAAGCTAAAATGCATCCAAGTCGAGATACAAATAGACAAGAGCGTAACCCCAGTCCGCTAACCCTACCGCCGCATCCCAATACCCTTAAAAGACAAGGTTTCGAAAAGATTAAAAGAACTTATGGATGATGAGATAATAGACATAAAACGCAATAAAGAAAGAAATACATCCACTTCCGACATTTGAAGACATCATGCCAAATTTATGCAAAAGTGTAATATTCTCGAAACTGGGAGTGAAAAATATTTTTCACCAAATAGAGATTACACCACCATCACGAGAAATAACTACATTCATTACACATGAAGGTATTTACCGCTTCAAAAGTTGATGTTTGGTCTGAACTGTGCTAGCGAAATTTATCAAAAGTTAATGGAAAGTTTATTAGTGGACATCAAGGGAGTCTGGATATACATCGACGACATCTTAATAGCTGGAGAAAACGAGAAAGACTGCAACACTGTCGGAGCCACTAAAGAAATTAACACGGATAAATCACAGTTTCAGGTGGAACGAAGAGCAACAACAAAACTTTGAGAGGCTGAAAGAACTGATAATGACAGAATCAAAACTAGGATTCTATGATCCTAAAGACAAAACGACAATCATCGCTGATGCAAGTCCAGTAGGAGTAGGAGCCATTTTGATTCAGCAACCGAAAGAAAGTATTACCAAGGAGAAAAGGAAGCACTGGCGGTAGTTTGGGCTGTGTAAAAGTTCAAGGTATATGTGACGGGAAAACGATTCAAACCTATTCAAACCTACTTCCAAACCGTGTGCTCGGATAGAGCGTTGGGTTCTGCGACTTCAGCCATTCAATTTTAAAATCGTTTACAAACCGGGGCAAACAGAGCTGTGTACAAACCAGAAAACGACTTTTGATCACAGGGGTGAGATGTATATTAACTCTATAGCACAAATAGCCAAACCGAAGGTAATTACAATCGAAAACATAAGAGAAGGAACGCAATTAGATAACGATCTATTAACATTGAGCAAAGCAATGAAAAGCGGCAAATGGACCGAGGACATTGTATATTACAAAAGATTTGCAGAGGAATTACGCGAAATATAAGGTATCATATTACGCCAGGATTGACTCATAATGCCGAAAAGTCTGCAGAGTCAGGTACTAAAACTTGTTCATGAGGGACACCCAGGCGAGGGAATGATGAAAAGAAGGTTACGAAAAAAGGTATGGTGGTATAACATGGACAGAGATGCGATACAATTCGTAAGAAGCTGTAAAAGCTGCCAAATAGTCGGTAAATTAAATAATCCTGAACCTTTATACTTAACCGAATTACCAAGGCGAAGTTGGAATCAATTAAGAGCAGATTACCTTAGAACATTACCTTCAGGAGACAACTTATTAGTTATAATTGACGAATACAGGAAATATGTTGTTGTTGAGCCCATGAGGTCAATCACAACAACGATCGCCAAGTTTAAAGTTATTTTCACGAGGTACGGACTACCTAAGACACTCATTACGGACAATGGAAAACTCGCTATATGCATTTTCTCAAATTTTTGAGCTACGTATGTCGTTTGATTCGTATTTCCAAGGGCAACAGTACTTACTAAAAATTGTTTACCAAAACTGATGATTTACCTACCATTTTAAGTGATAAACATTGCAGTTTAATGCAAAATTCGTTATTTACAAAGTAAATCATGTTCAAAATGCTTTATCTACTTATATAAAATTTCATTTAAAACTCGCTATTTACAATATACCTTGGTACCAAAAAATACAAAACTCGTTATCTACAAAAAAAAAAAAAAAAAAAAACAAACAATTTCAGTTAAATTAGCGGTAAAATTTTGACGTTTTGTTTAGTTTAGAAAAGTACTTCATGGTGAGTGGACGTGCTTCTCATGTCTAATGTATAATATACATACAACAACGATTTATTTAAATTAAAACATTGAAAAACAATATGGAAAGTGTGGAAAACCCCATAGTTATATTAAACGGGGAGAAGGCCAGAAAACGGTGTATTACGAAAGACAAGCGGACTCAAGAAAAAGAAAACAGGTAATTAATAACCTTTAATAAAACTTAGTTCATTTTACTATACAATTAAAAAAATATTTACAATAGATACAAACAAAAGAATGAGCCGATTGTGCCAAAGTGCACACATTAAAAGGATTCGAACGCTTTTCAGTGCAATTCGATTAACGCAAGAGATGCGACAAGTTTCGCTAGTTCGTTTTACTCGACCTGGGGCAAATTGGCATAAGATGCATTCCTACTAAAGTTCGTTAATGCAATAAATCCTGCGAGAAGAAGTGAACATAATTCCATTAAAAGAACGATTTCGGTAGTTTATTACGTAATAAAACAAAATAAAAACGCCGTACGGGTTTGCCAGGTAGCATTTTGTGGCATACTACGTATCAAAAAAGACCGAGTTGTAAGACTTGCGAAAGTACATTATAAGACCGGGTTAGCACCTATTGAACGGCGACGAGGTGATAGGATTGGTCCAAAAAACCAGCCCAAAAAGGATTGCGTAATCAATTTTATCAAACAATTTAAAACGGTAGAACTGCATTATTGCAGAAATAAAAATATCAGAAGGCAATATCTGCCGAGTGAATTAAACATTAATAAAATGTTTAGAATGTTTACATCTGAAACGCCTGATTTAGGCATTAAAAGGTCTTACTTCCGAAACATATTTAACAGTTGCTTTAATATTGGTTTCAAAATGCCAGCCACTGATATGTGTTCTATGTGCATAATGCTAAATGAACTGTTCAACATATTGCATCAGGAAGCCGATGATTTGGTTACGATATCATTTGACTGTCAAAAAAATATGGTGCTACCAAAAGTAGCTGACCAGGCTGCTTACTACAGTCGCCAAATTTATATATATATATAATTTCGGTATAGTCGTTGGATCATCAAAAGCAGCATTGTCTAAGGAAAATGTCTTCTTGTACACTTGGACCGAAGACTTGTTTCAAAAGGGGCCGATACAAATAGCATCTGCGGTACACCACCGACTTAACAATCTTGATCTGGCCAATAAGAAGATAGTACGGTTAATCGCGGACAGATGCGGTGGCCAGAACAAGAACTCAATCATGATTAGTACAATGATAACAATGGTACAACCCGAAGAGTACATCCAAATTTATAAAGATCATGCTACTGTTCTAAATCTCAGAAATGTAGATTGTCCCGTCCACAATTGGAAATCTGAGGCTGCTAAAATAATAAGGCCAACCACAAGCTGGCTTACCAAAGGAAATAGAAATGTACTGGTTTGCGGAGACTCAGATATTCTTTAAAGTCACAATATTACAAAGTCTCTGAGAATAAGTATATTGGTATAGTGATGCAGTACTTCCCTTGATATAATTTTCTATGAAATTGGTAATTTTCGAAAATATTTTTCTAGAGGCCAGTCCTGGTATTTTAAATAACACAGACATTTTGTAAATTAATATTCCTTCCATCCATACATAGTTTATCGCCAAAATCCCACACCGCCTTTTTAAAAATAATACATATTAAGTAAGTCTACATAAATATAACTTATCTCATCGTAATTCTTCTTAATTGACATAGTGCCATTGACCCCACTAAATGTAAAAGGGCTCCTTTCACAACCTATATTGAAACTAATATTAATGGATGCTCGAAGAATATTTTGGGGTTTTTGAAATAACCAAAATATATTAATGGTTCCATTTATGGAAATTGGCAAACTTCTCTTTCCTCTAAATTTAAATGAATTCCAAACTCATCAATAAGTTTAACATAAACATTTAATTGGATTAACTTGAAAAATCTAAATACTCAGTACGTACATCCTAATTCGGCTATTCGATATTGAACATAAATTCACGAGAAAAACAACTTTTATCTAAATATTATGTACCCAAATATTTAACAAACTTTCAACATATTTTGATAACACATTTTCTTATCATGATTGATTTAGATACTATATATCTTCATTGATTAGACAGTTCAAAAATTAAAAAAAAAAAAAAAATCACTCAATCAGTAAATTCCCTAGAAACACAGTTTGACACCAAAAACAAAAAAAAAAAATCAAATTCATGTCCCACATTTTGATCTCACTTGTAATAAATATAATTTGGGCGCCACTACACACAGCATGATGTTTAAATAAAATAAAATAAAAACCTCCATGGTTTTAAATTATGTGAAATAAAATTTTATCGCACCAAAAATACTTTTTCCCACTTAAAACCCGTATTTCCCTAATACCGCATAAAAATTGGTTTTCAAAAGCAAAAGAATAATTTTTATGACGTTTTTGAAATGTTCTCCACGATAACAAAAAACAAAATAAAAATCTGCGGTTCCGAGAGATTCTCACAATATGATATAAAATTGTTGGAATTTGAACCATTGTTCAAAGTTTTCAATTTAAATGCAAATTGCTTTATATACTCGGGCGTATATATATATATATATTTATGTACGTGCGATAGAGGTTTAACATAATAATCATAGCCGAATTATCCATAACACAATATACAAATGAACGATAAAATTTCACCTCAACCTTATAAATAATAATATGTTAACGACATTTCGAACTATTATATATTTATTTATATGGTACATGACCCATATAATACGAGTAAAAAAATAAGGAAAATCCGTTACCCACTACTAAGTATCATTTACTTAGCGATAAATCAAATAAAATACGGGAAAGAATTTGTTTTTGTTCTCATGTCATTACTACTTGTAGCAAATAAATTTCACTTCACAACCTAATTTGACATATTAAATCCACCGCACCAGGCGGCTTTTCACATTTATTTATATGTATAGGAAAATTGATAAATAAATTTTCTTTTTTAGCTCGCAACAACATTTATTATATAGGCACGTAGAACAGCTTTCATTAATTTAACGACATTTAATCTCTTATTCATCATAAAAACCTATATACATAATATCTGGAATTCCACTCAAAATATATATTTTATATCTATTTGGGGATATAATTTTCACCTTTTTCCCATCTCGAAATTTTACGGTACCCTCGATAATTGATGATACATCCACCATGATTATATATATATAGTATACACCCACTAAAATCCACTTAATTTTATATAAATAATTTCACACAAAAACAACAATAATTAAATTTTTATTTTTAGCTCAATTATAGAATAAAAAACTAAAAAATTTCACTCAACAATAATAATAATATTACATTTTCTTATTTCTTTTTATTTAATATTTAATTAATTTACACAAATTTTTTTTTCTCACTAATTAATATTTAATTTTAATTTTCACTCAAATTCACGCACTAAATCACTTTAAATAATTAAAACGAAATGCTAACTTTAATTAATAGATTTTTTTAGAAAACCTCAAACAAAATATTAATTTTTTTTTCTTCCAAATTTTATTTATTTACCACCCAGCGAACACAAGACAAAACGAAAAACCATGTTATTAGTTTCATAGCCGACGGCATACTGTAACAGTTATCCTTGTTTATTCATAACGGTTAAAAGAAAAACAGTCAGGAGATTGTTATTTTGTTGTGTTGAGTACCTAGGATTTCCCAAATCAAAAAAATACACAAAAAAAAAATAAATAAATAAAAAATGTACACGAAACACTAATACCAATGCAGAAAGAGAAAATTGCCTTATCTTCGACGAAATAATCGTGAAGGGGAAATTTATGTATTGGGGTATGTATGAATGTGTGTTTATCGAAGAGAGAACAACATCGCCAAGATGGCATCTGGCGGCCAGTAGTTAAATTAAATACCGATGTCTTTTACATTCGTGTATATAAAAGAAAATCAAGGAACAAATTGTTGGTGCGAGTATAGTAAAATTTTGGTACTCCAATCAAAAAAGGATTTTTTTTTTTTTTGTTATACATATATTTCGTTATCGGAAAATAGTTATTTTTCATCCTTTTTATTTACAACAACAACAAAATAAATTTTACCATATATCCTTATCAATATAGGTACATTTAGTATAATAATACAATTATCATTTTTAACTTGAACGGACATTATTAATCATAAATGAAAATGCGGATTTCTCGAGAAACCAATATTTCCTTTATACCCGAATACTCGTACCTTAAAAAAAATGGTTTGAATCTCTTTAAAAATAGGAAAGCCTATTAAACACATAAAAAAAGGATATTTGACTTTTTTTTTTTTTTTGTTCTCATATAGTATAGCCTAGGCTGTACATAAATATGTATATGAGAGATCCTTTTTCAGATTTTTTATTTTTTTTTTGGTGTGTGCTTTGAAGAAAAATGATTTTATGGGATTTTAAAATATTTTTTTTCCTTTTTACTTTTTTCGGGATTTTATTTTTATTTTCTGCGAGTGTGTTGCTGAAAAGTAATATGATGCGAGAGTATAGTACTCGTATGTTGTGTGTTTGTGGAAAATTGGATATTAGAAGGTTAATGAATGATAAATTGTTTAATGTTTTCCTTTTTTTATGGAGATAGCTAGTACGTAAGGTGAATGCTTTTCTGATAAAAAATTAATGTATGGAATTTTTTTTTTTGTACTCGTTTCTAATTTGATTAGTGAATTAATAATAAAAATAAAATTTTATGTGTATATTATATAGAAAATTGTGGAAGAGGAGGGGGGAGTATGGGTGCCGGAATATTATGTGTAGGAAGATAACTGATTCTATTTTTATGATGTTTGTATTTTTTTTTTATTTTCAGCTTTTAATGTAATGAGATTTTATTACAAAAATAATGTGCTGATAATTTAGGTTCTGGTTTTTAATGATCAACATTAAGAGTTGCAGTGCGATAACGTATCAGCACCATGTCATATTATACCAATTTAATGTAACATATTTTGATTCAATTTTCATAGTTACTTAAAGTTCGGCGATTTAACTAAGTGCCTCCCGGACGAACGTATTAACAACTGAACAACAACTAAAATTCAATTTATCATTTCTCTTATTTAGAATAGAATGATTTTAACCATGAAGTAACTGGATATTAATTATGCTTATTTTGCTAATTATTAGTTCTACTGCTTTTTAAATTGTTATTCCATTCATTCCAACAAATTCGTATATTTCCGTACAAACAAACAAACAAATATCACTCGTTCATTATTCCGGTTAGGTTTCTTACATTCCGGAGGATATTGAACTTAGATCTGCATTGGTTTTAATTAGGGCTGATCAATATCAGTTAAGATCAAAAAACGTTTCCATAAACTTTCCAATTATTGTAGTTCAGGTTTGTTATTTCGATCGTTCCTAACATCCGTTCCTTAAAGAAAGAAGTTCTGAAAGGTGTAACGTCTAGCTCTCTTGTAATGAATCATTCGATGGAACTCACTTTATGGTAATATTACATTAGCAAAAACGAACACATTCAAAAATCCAATCCACATAGACATTGTCTTTCCTTTCACTTCCACAGGCAGGCATAAACCACATTAGCATACATATACCACTCTGAGAAAGAGAAAATATTACTACCTTCCTATTCCCTTCATTTCAAATATGCCAGTCAATTTGGCGTTCATTATGCAAATGCTTCTATCCACTTTAAAACCCTTTTCTATATTCGTACTAGGTGTAAAAAATTGACCAACACCTACACCGTTACCACTCACCCCAGCATTGCCTATACTTAAAAATGCTTTGATATTTCCAAGGGCAATACTAGCTCTGCATGTAGTGGATCTTTATACCACCCTATACTATCGGTACATCTTGCTACCAATTTATTGTAAAACCCTTTGTTATCGTTCGAATTTTCTATCCCACTGTGAGTCACACTCTCTTTGAATCCTGAAGTGAAGCACCCATTTCAGCCAACAGAGTATGAATTGGGGTTGAAATAATCGGACGTTTCAATACTTTTTGAATCACCTCCTTATACGCTAATACCAAATCCTATTTTGGTGGATATACGGGCCTTTCTTAACGTATCAGTCTATTACATTTCTACGTTCCTTGCAGTTTTCTGCCAAAATAAATGTTCATGTCCTCCCAAAAATGCATGCACCTAATTATCCAAATACTCGAAAACCTATACTTCTTTACTTGTTCGATTGTAATATTATCTACCTTAATGTTAAGATTTATGCCATTCGTTCTAAAATTCATCTGAACACACTTGCTAGGATTCACTCTTAAATTTAAAATTTTTAATTTTTTCAATTACTTTATCCACCCCCTTGTGTGTTTTTAAGCCGCCGCATCAATAATTCTTCCTTTGCCGATTATTACAAAATCGTCTGCAAATTACGATTTTCTGAATCGATGCGGTATATCTCGCTGGTATACTATATAGTTTGAACAGAGCTGGCGGTATTTTACTTACTTGCCAAAGTCTAATATTCGCAATACTTCTAACCTAAACACACTTCCATTCATAATAATTTCTCCTTCACTAATAAAATCTTTTATTTTAATTCGATATATTTATAATGTTGTAAGTTCGACGGAACCACATAATTATAAGCCCTCTCAATGTCCAAAAATACCTCAACTACCTCCATATTATCCTTTCTTACTTCACATATGAACTTTTCTACACAATCGATTGCAGAGTGGCTTTTACGAAATCCAAATGTAGTTGATAGCAACAAATTATTTGCATTAATGAAAGCTTCCATTCGTTCTTTCATATTCTATTTCAATTTTTTTATAAAAACAATACGATAATTTCCTGCCATATTCAGATCTCTGTCCCATTTAGTGTTATTTTTTCAACTCCTGAATATTTTGTTGAGTGTCTCAAGCCAATCATGGTTTGCTAATTTACCCAACAAGCTGGAGTGGTAGACTTTTAGAATTATCTTGAACACGAAGCAACTCACTCATCCCATTCAAATTTCCTATCAATATCTTCATATGTATAAATTTTTTCCGCTTCACTAGAAAAAATTCAAATCATTGCTAACATTTAATATCATTCTAAAAATGTTTACTATTGATCATATTAAACAAATTCCATGTGTCATTCTATGTGTCATTTGTGTGAACCTTATTAATTTACCACCAATTCACATTAATTTTTTTCGTGCCCACAATATTAAGCAATCTTTACTCACTTGTTCTATTTCACTATCCAACTGACTTTCATTTATTTGTTGTTTTCCGAGAATCTCATTCATCTCCTTTACCTACTTTTTTATATTTATAGATTGATGCTTTTTTTAACGCTCTGTTATCATTTTTATCATAAAGTGATCCCCATCCAAATTTTCTTTTTCTACATTACAAGTACTTCCAAGTCAGAGAATTCATCTGTATTAGTATGATTCGCTAGTTCGTAACGCACAGCACATTCTGTATATTTAGAATGCAAATTATGGTATAATCAGACCAGTCGCCGCGGCCTGATGAGAATATTGATATTTTCATAATCATAAGCTCATCAGTTCGAAACGGGATTGAATTCTCTTACAATCTTCGGAACATATTAAAATATTACGAGTTGCTGGGAATTGCAAATCTCCTGTAAGTCACCCAGATTTACTACAGGAAGGCTAAATAAAACTGGAGGGTGCCTGTTATCCAGAGTCCGCATATTTTGAACTGATTAACCTATCAACCATTCATCCATCGGCATATGCTGTTCCACCTTAGATTAGTGTTTTGTCAAGGATTTCTTCTTTAGCGCCGTACTTTAGCCAATGCCAAATGGCAAAAAACGTGCCAAATGACCTAAGATACCAGTGGTTGTCACGAGGAGGCAGCACATACACTTGCGAATTGTGAACAGATTACCTCTTACACAATTGCACCCATCACGCAGCTGCCTAATACAAGACCAGAACAGCTCATGCGATGCGCACCCTACTGGAAAGTAACGGAGCTCAACTTTGGTACCTCCCACCCATCCCCCTCTAATAGACGCCAAACCACCGAAGTGTAGTAATTATTTTGAAAAATTCTAAATTCTGAAACCGAATTATTTGAAGTGCTACTTGATTTTAACTTTTTCTAAGTCGATAAGCACATAAAGCAATAATTATAAACGTTGCAGAATAATGAAACTGAACCACGAAAATGAACATTATTTGATAATTTCAATAATTTAGACAACAATAATACACTCTAAAAAATCTTTTGAAGGAAATCTTTACAATTAATGTTGGATACTTGTTGCCAGCAATTATTGTAGTAAAATCGCGTTGCAGTAGGATTTAAAGATAATTACACCAATAATGTGTGAATCATTTTAAATAATTCACGGTTCAAACGGAATGGATCAGCGGATGGAATTTTTAAATAGTGAGTATCTTGTAAATACTTTTGCTTAAAAGTAATAGCCGAAATAGAATTTTCGTCGTTTTCAAGTGGCTGCCAGTTGGTGCACGTCGATTTTAAAACGTTGGCTATTTTTCGATGTTTAATATGCATTGGTGAGAGAATTTGCTGTTTTAACTGTCGATTAAAATTTGTTATTTCTATTTTTCATTTTCGAAATAAGCGCCAGAGGTTTGGTGCTTCAAAACTTACCTTCACTATCCTTTTCTATGATCTAATTCGTTTACCCAGCTTACTTTTATTTTTCCAAAAGCCATTCTTTGCAAACTAATTTAACACCCAACCTGCGTCAAATAGTTTTCAACGCTTTACATTTTGGTGGACGACTTTTTCAACAATTTCTCATCGATACTTTCATCGATCATTCGAGTTGAACGTGATCACATCCAATTTTAATCAAAAAACTACGCAGGTGTTACCCGACTTATCAACGACTCAGCTGCGAACTACCATCATCATTCACTGGATCAACGCGTTACTCTACTGAACATTTCGAAGATGCAATGGCTATTGTTCGTCGTCTTGGATTGCCAGATTTCTTCATCACCATGACTTGTAATCCCGATTGGCCAGAAATTAAAGAAGCAGCGCGTATTATATCTGATAATGGAGTTATCTTACAGCAGTCCGCTCAAGATCGTCCCGATCTCGTCGCTCGAATTGCGAAACAAAAATTAAATGAAATTATCAATGATTTGGATAAAAACCCGATATTTGGAAAGGTGGCCGCATATGTGTATACAATCGAATTTCAAAAACGTGGACTACCACATATGCATTAGCTGTTGGTCATGAATCCTGAAGATCAATTCCATAATCCAGAAGAAATTGATGATCTAATTTCAGCTGAAATTCCAAATACCGACGATCCTGAATTGCGATAATTAGTGTTAAAGTGGATGATTCATAATCCGTGCGGAGTGAAGTTAAATCCACATGCTACATGTACGGTCAAAAAAAATGGAAAATTGCAGTACCGCTTCGATTTTAAAATGCAATTCAAAGAATGAACATCTTTAGCGGATGATGAAAAACCAAAGTATCGTTGTCAATATGACCCCAAATTGGACCAAAATAATCGAGAAGAATTTTCACATAAACTTGCAGTACACGATATAATCTGAAAAAAATCCAATGTCACATCAATGTTGATTATATTGGCAGAATAGGCCCGGTAAAATATTTATATAAATACATCTACAAAAGACACGATTGTGCTTTAATAAAGGTTGTCGAAAATCAACGGAGTTTGATTTATAATGCAGCAGACACCTATGTGGAAGGTCGCTGCATTACACCACCTGAAGCATACTGGCGATTATTTGGCCACGAAATCCAAAGAAAGAGTCATATCGTTCAGCGCTTGAATGGAATGCAAGATATTGACCAAGCCCAAGAAGATCTGGCAGATATTGGACAAAAAGGTTCAATGTTAGAAGCGTATTTTCGACATAACCAGGCGTCGAAGCAAATGGAAACAAACCAGAATTACTACTTACTACTATTGGCAAATGCCCGAACATTTTAAATGAGATGGAAAAACGAGTACATGGGAACCGCGAATCCGGCGATTGCGTGTCATTGGTCGAATACACAACGTGAATTATGTTGCTCAACCAGAATGCTTCCATTTGCGAGTACTTCTCTATCATGAGAAGGACGCAACAAGTTTTGATGATCTCCTTACTATGAATGTCATTCGCTATGCGACATATAAACAAGCTTGCCTAGCTCATGGCCTCGCTTTCGACGATAAACAGTGGATAGATGGTCTAGAAGAACCAGCCCTGTCCAAAATGCCTTCGGTATTGCGAATACTCTTTGTTCAGATTCGTATTTTTTGATGTCCGGAAGATCCAAAAGCTCTCTGGGAAAGATTCAAAAATCAGTTGGCCGAAGATTTTATTCTGCAAGCACGACAAAATAATAGATCTGAGGATGGTGTTTCTGGGTGGAACGATATGGTATGGACGTCATTGACAATTACGAAGATGACCAAAACATGGACGTTCTAAATTCTGACGAGTCAGCTGCTACTGGAGAACGCATGTCTTGGCTTCTGCAGGGAAAATATATTGAAATTGTGGACAGTATTTTACGTGCAGCCAATGACTCTAACTATGTTGAAATAAAATGTTTTTCATAGATGGCCCAGGCGGTACCGGTAAAACCTTCGTGTATAAGACCTTGTATCATTTACTTTGTGGCCAAAATCGCAAAGTAAAATATATGGCATTTACTGGAATCGTATAAACTCTATTGCCTGCTTGATTAGCAATTATGAACGACTTAAAACGATCTTTATGGCATGTTGCTTGAAAATTTTGATGAGCTTTAGCAACTGTGAATTTCTGGTGTTTCTGTTCAAAGGGTAATGCCCATAAATTATTCAATATACCAATTTTTCTAATAAGCACTGGATAATGATGTTTTGGTCTTAATTTTTCATTTCGAAAACACTCCTTTCTGTATTCGAAATAAAGAGTCACATAATTGGCTAATAAATCAATACCGCTATCAGATAGAGTGGGCGAATTAATGAGTCGAACCATTTATATCATGGTACTTAAAAATATCCGATTATCAACCTTCATAGCAACAATTGGCGCCGAACAGGGACCGATTATTGCATAGTTGCGAGAACAAAGCGTCGTCACAATCACTCGCAATATTTTTAATCGTCTCAATATCCAGTCATACATTGAAGTAGCGGAGAACGGCGAAACAGTTCCAGAAAACATGTTGAAGCGGCCAGTAAGTAAAACCGCATTAAATAATTTAGTGCAAGTAAGCTGTGTAAGCGCGTTACAAAATCCAAGCACTAAGTGTTTTGTTCATAGCCGCAACCTTAAAGCGCAACTTTATTCGTGCTCGAACCAAGCGATATTTTGGTCGATTCAATAACCGTTGTCTGTTAACACGGATTTAAGTATGTGTAGTGAACATAAAATAAAAATATAAATAGCCACGTTAATTAACATAATAAATAAAAGGTGCAATTAATCAATAAGGAGAACCTCAAGAAGCAAGGAGCATTAGTAAAGGGATCCATGGCCAAATGGCTGACATTTGTAAAGGGCAGCATGGACAATATTAGCTTTCGGTGAGACAAGAAAGAGCAGCAAAATTGTTAAGGGAGTTCCAAGCTATAGTTAAGGGAGTTCCAAGCTATATATGATATGTTTGATTTAGACAGCCAAGTAGAGTCAGATCTGTCCGAATTCGAGGACAATTACTATTGCGCTGTCGCAAAGTATAATGCTATCATTGGTAAGAAAAGACTTACAGCACTTATCCGGCACCTACCAGTAACGGATGCCAGTTACATTGAGGCATTTCAAAAGCTGATACAAAGGTACGATCGAAAGCAACACACGGTCAACGCCTTTATCAAGGCGTACATGAAGCAGCAAAGCATCTCGAAGCCAAATGCGTCTAATATAAGAAAGCTGAACAGTTATTACACATGCAGAGGAGTATGAAGAGTTAGGACACATGCAGAGATTAGAAGGAAAAGTTAAAACCAATAAATACTATTTGCCGCACCACGGGATACTAAAGGCCAGCAGTACAACCACGAAGTTCCGAGTTGTCTTCGACGCGTCTACCAAATCATCAACCGGGATATCATTGTATGATATTTCACTAGTTGGACCAACCATGCAACCACCACTAATCAATATTCTACTGAAATTTTGGCAACATGAGTTCGTCATATGTGGGGACGTAGAGAAAATGTACAGGCAGGCCTGGGTGAGCGATGAAGATAAAGCATATCAGAATATTTTACGGAGAAACAATGCAAATAACCAACCAAGCACATACCAGTTAAAAACTTTAACGTATGGCACGGCATTAGCAGCATTTTTGGCAACTCGTAGTCTAAAGGAAATTGGTATGAAGCTACAAACGAGTCAACCAGAAGCAGCACAAGCCATATACCAAGACATGTATGTAGACGATCTGATGAAGGGGTCTAATTCAAGAGTACAAGCTAAAACCTTGATAACGCAAATAATAACTGAATTAAAAATGCTGCATTAAATTTACATGATTTGCATGAAATTCCAGCAATTCGAATTCCAAGATGGGTGCAATCTAGCGACGAAATAAGCTTAATTCGATTTAGCGAGGCAAGCGAACATGCATGTACCGCCTTGATATATGCAGTAGTAAAAACATAGAATGGTCTGCAATCCAATATAATTACCGCAAAATCTCGAGTTGCACCGATCAAGCAGGTTAGTATTCCACGGCTGGAGTTGATGGGCGCAATATTATTAGCGAATCTAATAAAGTTGGTGGAATCGGCATTAACAATCAAGATAACTACAATTCTACTATTCACTGACTCAAAAACAGTGATATATTGACTGTCGGCACATCCCAGGCGTTGAACAACTTTTGTAGTCAATAGAACGAGCGATATAATTCGAACAAACAAGCGAGAAAGTTGGGGGTATAAGCTCTAAGGACAACCCGGCCGACATTGCATCTCGAGGCATGAATACAAACGATTTTGGAAAAGATAGTTTGTGGTGGCATGGACCACACTGGCTGAATGATGCTGAGAGAAACAAGACGATTTATTTAACAGAGGAACTACGTTCCGCAAAAATTCAATCATATGCGGTATCAACAATCAGTTTTTTTGAAGAGTTTACCAACAGGTACTCCAGTTTCCGTAAGATGACCAAGGTATTATCACTAATGAGGCGGTTCATCATCAATTGTAAAAAGAAGCAAAAGTCAAGGGATACCAATCGAGCGGAGATGATGGCTGCAGAGAGTTAATACTGATTAAATACATGCAACAGACCGAGTTTAAACCAGAAATAGATGCATTGCAAGATAAAAAGGGATGGCGCACAAAATTTATCAGCTTGAATCCCTTTTTGGATAACACTGGATACAAAAATCAGTAGCATCGTATAACGTGAAGCAACCTATTATCCTACCGACGAGTCATAACGCGATAAAATGCATTGTAAGAGATATGCATAACCTACACAATCACCCGGGGTAAGCCTTCTTACAAGCATTACAAGGCAACGGTTTCGGATGATTAGAGGCAAAGTGATTTCTAGAACAATTGTGCACAAATGCATCAAGTGCATAAGCAGATAGGGTACAATATTCTCAACCATTTCACAAGGTCGGAGTGGATTATTGTGGACCGTTCAAGGTACATCCCGTAAGACGCAGAGGTCAAATTCCACATAAAATGTACGTTTGTATTTTCGTATGCCTACGCACCAAAGCAGTGCAAATCGAGACAGTAGCAAACTCAACCACTGAAAGTTTTCTGGAAGCGTTTTCAAGATTTGTGTCAAGAAGAGCAAATTGTCATAAGGTCTAAAGTGACAATGGGACCAATTTTGTAGATGCCTACAATCAATTGCGGGAATTATTTCAATTCCTAAAATCAAAGTCATTAGATATAGCAGCAGCACTGCTACAGCACAAAATAGATTGGCGATTTATTCCACCAGGAGCGCCTCGCATGGGTGGTATATGGGAGGCGGCAGTAAAACAAGCCAAAATACAACTAACGAGAGTGGTCGGCGAAACTATACTCACCATTGAAGAATTTGGCACATTGATAACAAAAATAGAGGCCATATGAATTCAAGACCGATTGCGGCCAATGAGTCAGAATACATCGACTGCATTACGTTACCGCATTTCTTAATCAGGCGCACTTTCACCGACACCGCAGATGATTCATAGACATCAAACGTTTCAACATCGACCGGATGGGGTATGGTGTAAGAGAATTTAATCTACTTTCGAACTAATGAGCTTATGATTTTGAAAAAATCAATCTGATGTATTGATTGTTAGAATTTAATCGAATTATTTAATTAACATTCAAAAAACTTAAATATAAGCGTTTTATGAGTTTAAATCTATAAATCTTTACCTATGTACATTTTCTGGAAAAAAAATACACTCCACGAATTCATAAAAAATGTGGATGAAATCATAGACCAGACCGAAAGGATAATGGGAGTAGGTCTAACACCCGTCAATTTCGTGCGGGCTATTAGAAACAAAATAATCGACGAAGCGGATAATGTCTTAACCACGTATGGGACCAACGTAAATTGGACGGAAATAAAGGCTAACCTCATATCACATTATAGTGACAAGAGGAATGAGACCACTAATAAGAGACCTACAAACAATATTTCAGGGAGGAGATACTATCGAAATTTTCTACGCAAAAATTATGGAAATTCAATCTGCAATTATAAATTGCGTAAGATTGTCCAATTCGAAGACGATAGTCAATACAACAAAAGAAAATTTATACAGAGAAATGTGCTTATCGACATTTCTCGCGGGTTTAAAAGAACCCTTAGGATCAAGTATACGATCCAGAAATCCAATTACCATCTCGGACGCATTCAATTTATGCCTACAAGAACAGAATATGTACTATATTAGGAATTACAAAAATGTGCCCAGTAACACACATTTCATTCAAACAAAACACTTTCAGAGACCATTACTATACCCTAAGCCCCTGAATCAAAATACTTACTACAATCACAAACCATCCCGTTTTAGGCCTCAAGGTCAAACTTTACCCAGGTCACTACCCTTTCGCCAAAATTGTGGACAACCAAACCCAAAACCTTTACCACCACTCCCCAGACAGCAACCTCCTTCAATCCCGAATAGAAACAACAAAATTGAACCAATGGACACACAATCTAGCATAAACCAATTTAGACAGACAACTAGCTTCCAACCGAATGTTCCTCAGAAATTTAATTTCCAACAAATAGGACACCCATGATTCCGATCCAGAGAACTATTTAACGCATAACAATATGAAGACCAAATTATTCAATATTATGAACAATTCGAGGAACAAACAAATTGTCTTCCAGATTTGGATATGTACCAACCACCTAATGAAGAAACTAACTTAGAAGACAGCCCCGAAGAATCCGAGGAACAGGGTTTTCGGCAATCTTTCTCAGTAAACCCATCGGTTATATAAATTCCCACTCCACAAATAAACAGATGTTACCATATATCGAAATAACAGTAAATCCTACACTCAAATTAAGATTCTTAATAGACACTGGATCCGATTCCATATACATAGATCCCAAGTTTATCATACCATCAAAAATAAAAAAAATAAAACCTTTGTTCGTGAAAACTCTCATCAAGGAGCACGAAATAAACCAGCACTTCATAGCTCCAGGCCTTCCCGAATTCAAGACGAAAGAACCATTACCCCTTCTACCTTTTTAAATTCCACCAATACTTTAATGGATTGATAGGTTCAGACCTGGTCAAACAATTAAAAATAAAATTAGATTTTCACAAATCAGTATTGGAAACTGATAAAGTCACCATTCCTTTCATATATAGACCAAATTACACATCCCCAATCCATAAAATTTCTCCACGGAACCGAATTCTCATTCCTATTCCAGTAGACGCAAAAGAAGAAGATCTTTCTATTAAACCCATTCAAATAATTTCTCAAACAATAATCCCTGATGGAATTTATAATGCAAAAAATTTTGAAATTCTGGGCGAAGTTGTAAATTTCTCTAATAAAGAACAAACTGTTATGAACTCCGAAGAAAAGTCAACAATTGAAAAATTATGTCAGGATTTCGAGAGTATTTTTCAAAAAGAAGATCAAGATTTAACATTCACTAATGCGGTAAAACACTCTATAGACCTCTAACAAGAAAAACCTATTTTTACTAAATCCTATCGTTATCCTTACATACCTAAGGAGGAAGAAGGGAAACAAATCTCTAAAATGCTTCAGTATGGGATAATTCGGCCCTCATTTTCCCCATGGTCCTCCCCAATATGGATTGTGCCAAAAAAGAGTGACGCTTCTGGCAAAGTAAAATGGCGTTTAGTCGTGGACTATCGCAAGTTTAATGACCAGACCATTGATGACAGGTATTCCTTGTCTAACATCAATGAGATTTAGGATAAAATAGGCCAATGCAATTACTTCCCTACGCTAGATTTAGCATCTGGTTTTCACCAGATTGAACTAAATCTCAAAGACATTCCCGAAACTGCTTTCACGGTGGATTTTGGACACTATGAAATTATAGGAATGCCTTTTGGGCTTAAAAACGCTCCATCAACCTTTCAAAGGGTTATGGATAACGTCCTGCAAGGGCTCCAAGGAAAAGTTTGCCTCTCTTATATGGATAACATAGTCATCTTTAGCTCATTACTTCAAGAACACATCACGAACTTAAAACAAGTGTTTTTGAGACTAAAAAATGCAAATCTGAGAGTGCAATTAGACAAAAGCGAATTCTTGCACAAAGAATTAGCATTTTTGGGCCATATCATATCTGAGGATGGTATTAAACCAAACCCAGAAAAGAAAAATTAGTAAAAAATTTTCCTCGGCTATTATAGGAAATCCATAAGGTATTTTGCTAACATAAAAAAGCCATTAACAGCTTGTCTTAGAAAAGACAAAAAGTTAGTGCTAAATGAAGAATACCTCAACTGCGTTAACATGTGCAAAGAACTGTTATGTAATAATCCAATTCTGCAATATCCAGACTTTGGAAAAGAATTCATAGTTTCCAAGGATGCTACCAATTTCGCTTTGGGTGCTGTACTTTCCCAAGGAGAAATAGGGAATGATCTGCCCATCTATAAATTATAGTGCAACAGAAAAAAAACTTCTAGCAATAGTTTGGGCCGTAAAACAGTTTAGACCATACCTTTACGGTAAACGCTTCAAAATTGTAACATACCACAAACCACTTCAATGGTTAATGAATCTAAAAGAACCAAACTCCAAATTGGTCAGATGGAGGCTAAAATTAGGAGAATATGACTATGAAGTAATTTACAAACAGGGCATATTGAACAGTAATGCAGATGCATTATCTAAAATTAACCCGGAAATTAATGTAACTACCACAACATCAAATCCAAGTGAATTTGAAGGATTCTCAGGAGGCGACTCTGATAAGGAATCAACAACTAAATCAAGTGAATTTTTAGGATTCCCAGGTGACAACCCCGACAGGGAATTAAGTACCAAACCCTGTGAGGTGACAACTGAATCACTAGAACAAATAGGAACGACTGGAGCTCAAGAAGATGACAAACTAGAAACACCAATACCTAAAAATCATGAAATAACCATTCACGCAACGGAAACCCCATTAAACGAATTCAAGATTCAATTAGTCATTAAAATCGTAACAACACCTAATGAATATAGGGAATTCCATAAAATTATTTTTAAAAATAAACAAAGAACTACTATAACTATATCAAAAACCAATAGATATATGGATGCTATTATAGACCATATAATTAAAGCCCATATTTCTCCGACAGGCATCACCGCGATATCATGTGATGACGAATTTCTTGAAATCTTTCAATCCAAATTAAAACTCTTCCCTTTCACACCAACGAAATGTAAAATCTGGCGAACTAATATTTTGTTAACGGACGTCGAGGATCCAGAACAACAACAAATTCAGATACACAAAATTCACTTAGCAGGGCAACACCGCGGTTTCAAAGAAAACCATCTCCAATTACGACGTACAATATATTTCCCTAACGCGAAAAGAATTATCCAACAATACGTTAACAAATGTCATACCTGCCTAGCAAACAAATATGACAAACTGAATAAGGAAACCCAACTAGAAATAACAGAAACTTCAACCAAACCATTAGACATAGGTACTTCATATGGACACATTTCATATTGAAGGAACAAAATTTCTCACAATATAAGATAAATTCTCAAAATACGGACAGGCAATACCAGTAACGGACGGAACAAATAACAGTACTCTCAAAGAACTAAAAAATTATATATCAATACATGGAAGTGAATTTATATCAAACCATTTTTAGTCCTATTGTTCAAGCAAAGATATCGAACTACATTTTATAATCCTAAGTAACTCAACTGGAAACTCACCTGTGGAGAGATTCCACTCAACTCTAATAGAAATCTACAGAATACTTGCATGAACTCAAACACGGATATTGACGAATTAATGACGGACGTAATAATAACATATAACAATACAATACATTCCACCACGAAAATGACTCCCTTAGAATTAAAAAACAGATATTATTCAAAAGTAACAATATTTCTCAAAACCAAGCAAGACAAGACATTAGAGGAACAAGTACAAGAACATAACAAACTATATAAAGAGCTTTGCAAAGAAATCACCAAACGAACGCATGACAATAAGGTAAAAGTCATATAAAGATTAAACAAAGACAGGGTACTACCAAAATCGATACATCCTAACGATATTATTTATGAAAAAATAAAGAAACAGCGAAATAAGGACCTTCCACGCTTTAAAAGACATACGGTCAAGAAAAATAATAAAATAACCATCACCAATGACCAAAATAAAAGAATTCATAAGAATAAAATAAAACGAATCATTCCAGGGCCATTACAACAACTAACAGCCAACTAATAGAGGTAACGGACTACTCCAACAACAACGGTATCATACAAAATTGCTACATATAATTAACATAACAACATACGAGCCACTAATACTAAGAATCAAAGAAAACTTGGTCAAACAACGGGAAATCTTCGAAAGCCATTTACCATTCGGTAATTTGAGCACGCTTTTTATTATACGAGTATTATTCAAGATAATAACCAATAAAGCATCCATATTGGACGATACGTTAAATCATATCAAACTAGGACAGGTAAATAGATCAAAAACAGACATCAATACTACATTCAGAAACCTACCAGGCGTCGATTATACGCTAATATACAGGGACAAACTGACAAAATTAACGATCAAATTAGTTTAAATAAGGAAATGCTAAATCGATTTAAAGACATAGAGGACATGATATCATCGGAGTCAAAATTAATACAAGGAACAATACTGAAATTTAGAAACGCAACCCAAGACAAATTAGAAACTTACACTTTCGAACAACTCTAACTTAACACTGAATACAACATAGAAAGATTACAGAGACATTTAGACGAAATATTACATACAATAACACTAGCTAAACAAGGTTTTTATCTCACACTACCTAATAACAACAGAAGGAGTGCAAATTATTATTAAAAAATTACGAAAACAAGATATAAAAATTACTTCGCGACACCAATTATACCAATTTATAAATATTACAACAACTTTTGAAAATCAATTAATAATATTCATTGTTTCAATACCAAACTTTTATAGAGATATTTTCAAGCAATATTATATAATTCCAACAACTATATCACACTGAATGACCATAAAATGCAATATTCAAACGAACCATGTAAACAAGTAAACTATGAATATTACTGCAAAGAACACAACATTCAGATAACCAACGCCGATTTTATTGCCAACATCATCTTAAACACGCAAGCACCATGTCATCTGATCAACAGACCAACGGAAGAATCAATCTTTCAAATATTCTCGCAATACTTCATCATTAATAAAATGGATAATACGGAATATAGTACCACTTGCGGCAAGCAAGGATCCCGCTACTTTACAAATATAAAATTAATAAAATTCATCAACTGTTCCATCACCATTAATGGAACAACATATCAAAATAAAATACAAATTTTTAATGAAGATTTAATACATTTACAACCATTTCACGAAATATTTCCACACCAATTGATCTTCCTCAAATAATTGGTCAATCAACAACATAGAAAAGTTAATCAAAGTGCAGAATACAAGAATCCAAAATATCCATCACCACTTATATTGGATCATATCAGCAATTATAATATTCACAATCCTAACTTACCTCATCATATGGCGATACATTCTAACCTGCAATTCATTTGCATGGAAATCGAATTTAAAAATTTCAGTCAACCATCAACTACCCAGTAACAATTCCACTAATACTGAGGACAGTATTTGTCTTCGGGGAGAGCAGTTACATAATGGCACGTGTAACCCCATTATTACACAGTAAGCGGATCAATTAACGCATAAATGCATTTGCCCACACATTAAGCATAAATGCATTTTTTCAAATAAATAAATATTAAGCAAAATATAAAACATTACAAAAATTGCATTTTTCTAGATGTAATTGAAGAACGTTGGCATAATTATAAATATAATTATGCCAAGTAAACATTAATACAATATATAAACTTTTTTTTTTTTTTTCTGAAAATACAGAATGTATTGACTGTAGTTAAACCAGAAGGTTCAAAAATAAATGTTGTTATTGTCAAATAAAGAAATTAAACATGATTACAAAATATTAAAGTTATCTGTATAATGAACGCTGAAAGTTGGAGTATTTGAAGGAATTAAACTGGCTGTGAATGAAGGGGAAAGGAAAATAGTAATATTTTCCGATTCTCAGAGTGGATTATGTTTGCTAAAATGTGGAGGTGGAAGGGAAGGTAATGTGTATGTTGATCTTATTTTTGAATGCGTTCGAGACTGTCAACGTGATGTGACCATACAATGGATCCCATCACATAGACAGATCGAAGGGAATGAAAGAACCGATATGTTAGCAAAAAAGGGTACATTGAATGACATGGTTCAGGAGTACGAAAGGAAGGATGCAAGAGACGTACTTCGAATGTTTCAGATGAATCTGTGGAGAAAATGGGAGAGTGAATTTAACGAGAAAAGTTTAACGAAAGGAATGAAGCACAGGGTGCTCAGTGGTACTCCTTTGAGAATTCCGTTCTTTAAGGAGGTCAAAGAAGATACGCGAATGTTGCGAACTGTTGAGAGAATCAGGCTGAACCATGGAAACTGGAAGGAATGCTTGTGGAAACGTCATTTGAGTGAGGACAAAGATTGTGAGTTGTGTGGAAGTGTGGAGGATGTTGAACATCTCATATTGGCTTGTCCCAGATATAGCCAATATAGATTTAAGTTCAACATCCTTCGGAATGCAAGAAATCTAAGTGAATTAATGAATGAGGGTGGTTATGTGGCTTATAAGGAAATGTATGAATTTATTAGGATGAGTGGAATAACAATTTAATATGAAACAACTATTTACTAGCTGATGAAATATGTGAAGGGATAATCCGGTTCTTTTTAATAGTGAGGAAAATATTATGAAAAATGTAATTTGAACTAAAATATGTAAACAGATTTATAAATATGATTTTTGGCGATATGGCTCTTTTTTTATGTAGGAGCCAAGCCTAATAAAAAAAAAAAAAAAAAAAAAAAAAAAAAAGTTTTATTTTTTATTTCTCTCTGACCCTAAAAGCAATAAATGGCCTAGTAAAAAAAAAAATAAAAAAAATATAAACCCAGAAAATGCGAAGTTTGTGATATTTTAAAAATTTCACAACAACTAATTTTGACAAGGGATTTTCAAAACAACAATGGTCCAAAATACAGATTAATCAAAAATTTCATATTCATTAGGTATTTAGAAAAGTTTTAGAATCTGAAACCGAATTATTTAAGGTGCTGTTTTTAAGAACCAAAAATAAAAATAAACATCAAATGGTATTTATTTTACCCAAAACTAGCATCACAAAAAAAAATTCATAAAAGGCAAAAAGCAGATTCTTTCCGATAGCTTATTGAACTCGTTTAGGTAGTGATAAAAATTTCTCTCGTTAAAGCTCTATTTTAGAAAAACTTTAAACTAATTAATTTTAGCTCTTACTAAAAATTGCATTCGAAAAACTAAATTTCCATTTGATTTCGTCAGGTAAATACTACAAAAGTGCAAAAAAATTATTAATTTAAGCAGATTAGAATCATTTCCAACTAAAACGATCTGTCCATCATACATTCCTTCCTCGTTAGTTAATATAAGTATTTTGAGAAAATAAGGGTTGGCTATAAAATAAGACATGTTGTTGTTCACAAAATCATGAAAAATTCAATACTCATCCTCATCAATATTGTTAGTATAATCATTGCATATAGCTATCGTCATATTGAATCTAACATCGAATAACGACAATCACAACAACAAAACTTGTAAATCAAAATAATGAATCAATTTATCAGAAATCCAAATGATGGATATTCATAATTTTTATTTTAAATATACAATACATAGCATATACATACTATCTGTGTATAACATAAAAGGGATACCATCCGTTCGATATATCTATATCGACTCTCGTCCTGGTATCTATCCTCTATCGGTTAAGGTTTTTTTTTTTATTGATTGTGTTGTTATTGACAGATTGGTGGTTGTTAAATTATTTCTTTCCGTTTTTATAGATTTTTTGTTTTCGTTCGTTCCTCCATCTATCTCCTTGTTTGATAATAATATTTTGATATGATAATGATGACATGGGAAATTCAATATCCATATACACAAACATAACATAGGAAAATTGAATTTTAATTGTTTTTTTTATTGGTTGTTGTATGTATAACGTATCATGTTTGTATTTATGTTACATATTTTGTTGTTTGTTTTTTTTTTTTTTTTTTTTTTGTAATATTGACCACATGATGATCCATATTTATGGATATTGGCAAAATTCTGGAAAATATTCTAATTTTTCGGTCATAATTCATATTTTCCAATTTATGTTGATTTTATCATAATATAGAAATCTTTTATCTTGCTGACATGGTAAGTCTACTTTAACGCAGGATATAATAAACGTAGCAGATGAAAACGACATGAAATTTGCTTCGGTTTGCACAAAAGTGTGCACAGAATATCTTTAACATTTAAATTAAGTTTTTATTCGCCCACAATTGGTATTCAACTTTTATGTTTTCGGTTTGTTTACATATAACCTTTAAACTTGTTCTCTTTTTTATACACAAAGCTTTTTGTATACGTATGACAAATAAATAGATTTTTATAAAAACAAAACTTTAATTAACTTAAAAATTAGCCTAAAACAGCGATATAAAGTTTAACAAACATTAAAAAAATAAATGTATACAACAATAACACACACACATATCACTGTATAAATATAAAGCTTATTAAGACATGAAATAAAATAATAAATGCCTTAAAGGCGAAACCTGTATATGTATGTAAGTATGAAAAAGGAACGAAAAAATGTTAAAGTAACAAAACATGAAATAAAAAAAAAACGGGAAAAATGATGGAAATGAAAAAGCACAAGAAAAGTTTACTGTAACTTCCATAAAACAAAAACAAAAAAAAAAAAAAATTGATCGGAATTTTTAATGAAAAACTTTATTTTAATTTTAATTAATTTTTTTTTTTTTTTTTGTTTTTCATATATTTTATTTCATGTTTAGAAAATTGTTTTATTGAAAAAGTACCTTTTCTTCAAATTTTCCGTTGTATTAATTTAATTTTTTCCCAGAACTTTTGGTATTTTTTTTATACTCACAACCGTGTTGATTGAAAAATTGGTGGAGACAGAAATTGTGTATCGTTATAAAGAGTAAATTTGAGTTATACATATGTAGGGGGTGTACATCAGTTTATCCAATATAACACGATAAAAGTTTGTCAGTGAAATATGTATAATGGGAAAAAAGTTTGTCTTCATAATGGTGATGGAAGGAACAGCTGAGAAAAATAACATCAGCTACATTTTTAAACTGTGCAATAGAAATTAATTTTGATAGGTTTATTAAGTGGTTTGGTTTGAAAATAATCATTCCATTTGGTTTAAATTAAATTTTAAATAGACTATCGATACTCTATACGTTAGAAATGATGTGAGGAATAGGTAATTATTTCATAAAGTAATCAGACATTGTATGTAGCTATTGAAAGTCTCAATCGAATTTAGTACATATTATAATTTATATATTTGGAACTTGTAATGATTTTAGTTTCGGATATCAAAGGGATTTGCTCGTCGTGGGGGGGGGGGGCATTTTCCGATAGTGATGTGTGGACCTATTCCAACCGGGTTCTTTTAACCTGATACTTGAAATGTCCGGATTAACAATTGGGTACTTTTAAATGTATCCGGTTCTTTTTGATTCGTAGACGTACTTTTCACTTATAGCTACTGATGACATTATAAAAGTATAAATAAAAACGAGACACATATAGACTATTTTCGTTACTAAAACGAAAAAGTTCTATATTCCCATTGTTGTCTAGTTTTTGCAAACGTAGATTATTTTCAAATAAAGAAAAAGAAAAAAGAGTAAAGAGAATATGTACAAACATGTATTAGATTGAGATAAGTAGATACGTATTACGTATACCAAACGGAGATGAGTAGATACGTATAGCAAAACCAACAAAAATGTCTATACAAGCCAAACAGCCCTAACACTTAAGATATAAAAAAGTACACTAAATTTGTATATATACACATCCGAACAAATCTGTTTTTGTTGTTGTTTAAAAATTATATGAAAAAACCAATAATTTAGTGTACATTTTCTTGATAGGATCTGTGTAGAGAGCGAACGAGACGGCTTGTATAAACATTTTTGTTGGTTTTGCGTATAGTGTTAGTGTACTATACACACAATGATGCAAGAATGAAAAATATAGAATACAACATTCATAAATAAGTTGCAACGTCAGACGAACCTGATACTTTTATATTATAACATTTCGGTATTAGTGGTTTTTTATAAATCGGTATATCGGTCTTTTTCGTTTCCAAATCTTTTTAGCTTTTTTCAGTCGAACGTTTTCTAAAATTTAACGGACTTTGTAAGTTTTTTTTATGTTTGAAAGGTAAGTTAGTTCCAAAAAAATAATTTAGATAGCTTTTGGGAAAATGCCTCCAAAACGAAGTGCAATTTTGCTTCATTTTACTGATATTGATGGAAGCAAAGCAAAGTGTGATTTGTGTAAAGAAGTATTTTCGCATCACGATGGTGGAACCAATAATTTAAAACGCCACCTCAATAGAAAGCATCCGACTGTTTTCCAAAAACAACCAAATCGACGTGTGCTTGAAGATGCGCCAACATTAGCAACTGGCTCTTCAGTAGTAGCTTCGTTAATTCCAGAAACAACACAATAGTTAACGATAACAGACCCACAAAATCAACCACTTCCATCAAATTCTGGACACGACGGTTCAATATTTTACAGAGGTCAACAAACCTTACCCCATTACATAACACGGCCAGCTTCAATAACAAAACAGAAGCGACTCAATAATGCTGTATTAAAATTGATAATTAAAGATTATCAACCGTTTTCAATTGTGAATGATGAAGGCTTCAAGCATTTTTGTAAAACATTAGACCCCACGTATCAGTTGCCTTCAAGAACAATGCTCACAAATTCTTTATTACCACAGCACTATGACACGTGCCTAAAAAATGTACAAAGCTTTCTTAACCAAGCTTCGAGTGTAGCTATAACTACTGATACGTGGACTTCGATAAGTAATGAAAGTTATATGGCTATCACAGCACACCTAATTGATAATAAATAGGAAATGGGTAGTGTTTTACTAAATTGTCTCGACGTGTCATCTTCTAGACACACGGCAGAATATTTAAAAGAGAAACTGCTGGAATGTTTTGTGTCATATGACATTGATAGAAAAATTACTGGTTTGGTGTCCGATAATGCTGCCAATATATCGGCGGCAATCAAATTAACAAAATATGAGCATGTTCGATGCATCGCAGATTCATTAAATTTATTTGTGCAAGACGGAGTGCGAGAAATAGCAGATATACAAAAGAAGGTCAAATGTATTGTGGAACATTTTGATAGATCCACTATTGCTAACGAAAAATTAAAGGTGCTCCAAAAGCAAATGACTGGCACTGAAAACCCACTAAAATTATTAAATGATGTGGTAACTAGATGGAATTCAACCTTCCACATGTTTGAAAGGTGAGGCTAAAATATCATTTAATTAATATGCTTCTAATTTGGTATATTATTCATTGCAGATTCTGCCAATTACAAGAGCCAATTGGAGCTACGTTAGCTGTACTCCATTTAAATCAATTAGAGATGCTTACTCCCTCCGAACTCTTAGATTTAAATGAAATATGTAAGATTTTGAAACCATTTGATGGACTCACTTCTGAACTTAGTGCAGAAAATAATGTAACGATTTCGAAAATATTGGTGATCATCGAAGGTGTTAAACAATATTTAGGAAACCTTACAGTAACGTCTCCTAAAGCAAATTCATTGGCACGGGTTGTGAAAACAAAAGTCTTGGAAAGATTTCAACATGCGCAGCAAAACTATTTGCTTCAGTGTTCAACATATCTCGACCCAAGATTCAAAGAGAAAATATTTTCCGAATCAACCTTACAGGTGAAGGAAAGAATAACAAAATTAGTTAGCGATTTAATTCAACGCGAGACTCAGAAACAAAGTACCTCAATAAATATTCCAGAGGAAGAAATCACACAAGAATCAGATTCATTTTGGAACTTCTTTGATTCAAGAAATCCAATTCAAATAATCAACTCACCTACTGCATTGGCAATAATTGAACTCCGGCAATACTCTAAGAAAAATATTATTCCAAGAAAAGATGATCCACTAAAATGGTGGCAAAGCCGTAGTTTAATTTATCCACATTTAGCAGTACTAGCAAAGAGAATTTTAGCAATTCCTGCATCATCTGTTTCCTCAGAGAGAATTTTCTCTAAAAGTGGATTAATTTTAACTGAAAGGAGGAATCGAATTAAGCCAAAAAATTTACAAAAAATAGTTTTCTTAAATGCTAATTTTAAGTATTATGATTAGTTTTATTATTATTAGATTTTTATTAATCTTTTATAAAATTTATTTTGCAATTCATACTTAAACAAATCTATATCTTATCATGAATTTTATATTTTGCGCTTTTGGATTTAGTTATATGTATTATAAATTCTTTTTTATAATTTTATTATTTTTATAATGATACTATAAATCTTTCAAATGAACTGTACATATGGCTGTTAATGAATTCACAAAATATACCTGTTTTTGAATTTTAAAGTACAATTTAAATTTATTTAAATAAAATATGTATGTTAGCTTAATTTCAAGCTAATATATTGAATTTGATATAACATTTTTTTAATAATCTTAAAAATATCGTTTGAAATATGTGAGAATGCAAAGTTCCTTGCTATATTTCTACTAAATTAACTCTTAAGATTTTCAAAGGTTTCTTTTAAAGTAAATAAGAAATGTATTCCGATTTATAAATTATTCGAACTACACCATAATTGTACAACACCGTAGATATCGCGCCGCGATGAAATATAACATTTGATACCAAACTAATTGAGTTCTGAAGCTTACAGATGTCATTTATGTGAAGTTAACTTCCTTTGATTAAAATATGCACATACCGGTAGTTGGTTTGCCATAAAATGATTCATATTGTGTATTGTTAGAACAAATTCATACATAAGTCCTGCGGTATGCGGTTCATGTAATCATAAGCTAAGCGGTTTAGTAAAGGCTTATACGCAAATACAATACCTAATTTTTTTGCTTTAACCTTTCATCGTCAGATTCCAGAACAGTAATTCAATTAAATGTTTTGACAAAAATTCAACGAAAGTTAATAGTATATTGTGTAACGTGTAGGAAAAACGATATATTTCCGGACGAGTATGGAAGTGGCTGGGACGAGGCGTCAGCCGAGTTCCAGCAACCATAAGAGTCCGGGAATTATAGTTTTTCCACGAGTTGCACATACGATTTTTTCTCTAATCGGCAGTATATCAGATTATTCATTTTATTCATTATATTCTTTAAAATACGCAACATTTTCCAATTTATATTTTCAATAGATTTCACTATCAAAGTTACCTTAGAATTATAACAATCGCGTGCGCTGTCAATTTATTTAAAGGTCTGTCAGAGCAAACGATACCCGTCGGTAATTTGTGGTTTAGTTTAAATATAATGGACAGCAATTTTGATAATTCAATCCCAGGTACTCCGCCTGGCATCTTGGAGACAGCAAGATTGACTACACTAAATTTGTTGCCGCAGAAGTCGAGGGAGAAGTACGAAAATGCATACAAGCGTTTTATGGATTATCGCATAAATAACAAGGCCAATTCATTCTCCGAAAACGTTTTAATTGCATATTTTTCGGATTTATGTCAAAACATGAAACCGTCAACCTTATGGTCCAACTATTCCATGGTGAGGTCGACGCTTAGCATTAACAATAATGTTAATATATCCAAATATGGAAAACTACGCGCATTACTGAAACGTCAGTCAGATGGATATACGCCTAAAAAATCCAAAATCTTAACGAAACAACAAATAGAAACATTTATGGAACTTGCTCCAGATGATACATATTTAATGGCAAAAGTATGTTAAGATGTACGCGCTCATAATTTATTTACAAAAAATTTGTTTTCTAGGTTGCCTTAATTTTTGGAATTTCTGGCGCATGTCGTCAAGATGAACTATGCCGAATAAATTTGAATGACATTCAAGATTTGGGAAATAGGATATTGATTACCATTCCTGTTAACAAGACGAACAAGCCAAGATCATTTATTGTAAATGAAGCGTATATCGAAATATATCGTAGATACATAGCATTACGTCCCACTAATTTCGATAACCCTCGATTCTTTTTCAAATTAAAAAACGGTAGAGGTAACAGACAAGTAGTGAGCATACATCAGTTTGGCAAATTGCCTCAAACTGTAGCTACTTATTTGAAGTTTCCAAATGTGATAGAATATACAGGGCACTGTTTTCGCAGAACATCTGCTACAATATTGGTAGATACAGGTGCAGATTTGACTTGCCTTAAGAGACATGGTGGTTGGAAATCGGCAACGGTTGCCGAAGGGTACATTGATGATTCTCTAAATAATAAAATTGAAGTTGCAAACAGAATTTTCAATACCACCGAACAAAATCCATGTGTGGACCGTAACATGACCGAAATAAACGATAATAGTGCATCAGTGGCTACAACTAACCTTAATTGTAATGCATCTGCGCCAATTTTCAACACCTGTACAAATTGTACAATTCATGTAAATATAACCAATAATAAATAGTTGTTAAATATTTACTTTTACAATTATAATAATAAAAACTAAATAAATTAAAATTATATCATGTATTTCTTAAAAATAGATGATAATCAGTACTAGAAAGTATTCTCTGCCTAGGCAAGGAATACTTTCCAGTACTGTTTTTAGTAAGTTGCCTAGCAACGATGTAGTGTCGGGGAATACTTCATTTTGCTGACAGATAACAAACCAGAAAACTGACGTATTTTATCCGATTTGAGAAAAACAAATTTACTTATTAAAAACAAAATAAATTGTATTTCATTATTTTATTCTAGAAACAATTTTATGTCATTACATTTGCAACTCATTATTAGATTGATCCGCACATAATCTTATGAATTTTATTTATATCCGTCGAAACTGAGTGTACAAACATACATAGTTCAGATTTTACTAAATTTAATTTGCTTTTGGTAAAAGAATAGCACTAGCAGTAGCTAATAATCACAGCTAAGTTAGCATATGTAGAATGAATGTTGAATTAAATTTCAATTAACGAGCGGTCGATCCCATTTCAGCTTACAGGTTAATTGCCGTTCTGTGCTACAACCAAATCAAATATACATGTAGGTTTTTACTATTTTTCTTTAGTTCCGGCCAGCTAAAAGCATAAACATTCATTTATTATTCATATTTAACCTTTGCGATGTTTAATAATGTCACTTATGTACTCATCTTACCTGAAACACAATCATTTTGTTGGTTTTGATGTATCGCAGTATCGACTATCGTACACAAATACATAACATAATTGGTATTTTACTAAACCGAATACATTTCGGTGTTTATCTTTATACTAGTTTGGGTATCTCGATCTTTTGAACCGAATTGATACTTCCGGTGTTTTACTAGTTTGAGTACATGGTATTTCGATTTTTTGAACTGAATTGATACTATAGAGTATAGATAGATTGACTATGTAGTATGTAGCACATTAAGAAAACATTTAAAGTATGCTAAACTTTCTTAGTATGAAAAATAGAATTGTTTGCTTGTATGGTAGATAATTAGTTTTGTTAGAAAATAAAGAGTATTCTAATTTTAGTATCCGATATTTAATAACCCAAATCATAGCAATCATAAATTAAATTAAATGTAAATTAATTTTTCTGCCTGCAAAAGTATGTACATATTTAAAATTAATATACTGTAGTAATCTCGGGAAATCCAAATCCAAAATAATAATAAAACAAATCCATAATAAAAAAGTATCGATTCGGTTCAAAGTATCCGGTTCAAAGTATCAGGTTAATGCCATGAAAGTATCAGTTGATATCGATACTGAAAAGAACCGATTTCGCACATCACTATTTTCCGAAACCGCCAGTTTAGTACCTAATGACTTACATACATACCTGTGTAAATAAGAATCACGCGGTTATCCTTCATTGCCTCACCGACGTATTCGTGCCCATTTAGCCAGCCATAACCGTATTTAAATCCCTGATCACAAAAACCAATTTGGGTGAAGCACTAAACCAGTCAGCCTTAAATATGCTGATCTGCGCGACGCTGAGCCAATTATAAATATAATTACACTTATGGTTTGAAGAAATTTAACAAAAAAAAAAAAAAAATATAATCAAGAATCAACTTTACAAAAATGAAGGTTTCAATAATCATCTATAGTATACAAAAATTGGCCAAATAATTAAATAAAATATAATAAGGTAATAGTAAAAATAAACAATATAATAATACTTAACTAGATGGGTTTAAGATGGTTGTTGTTGTTGACAATCGTCGGATCATCACCGTATCGGTAAAACAATACTCCCTCCCAGTAGGTAGATAATTTATGTCCAATATCTTTCGTTTAACTGGAAAACGGTATTATATGCATCCGGAATTACGGCTTAAATTGCTGACTTGATCTGGCGATGCTAATTGATACGCCCGTTGGTTCCGTAATTGAATAGGAATAGTGAGTAAGTTTATACTGCACTAAGAAACTGCTACTTTATGTTTTACGAGCACTGCGGCAACGTTTAAATGCGCACAACTTAGGAACTTACTTTGGTTCGCTGGGGTTATATAAAGAGTTAATTACACAAACACAATTTTCATTAAAATTTTATGATTCTATTATCATTCCAAATTTACAATAAACTGAGTATGCCTCTTCCGTTATGCGTACAAATTGTATTTCGGTACTATTTACCGCACTATAATGGAATACATCCCAAACACTAACATGTTATAACACTACGACTAATATACAATTTTATGTTTAATCAATAATAATTTTATGTAACTTTGACTTTACCCTATTTACATACTCCTAATCCTACTGAATTATTCAAAGATTTTTTTTTTAATTACCATTAGTTAGATACTAAACACAATAGATACTTTATCAGTTCTTTACAATTTTTATTCAAATTTTAATACACTTTACATTTATATTTTGCTCAAGCTTTGTACATTCGGACATTAATTTCGTCCAACACAAGCGATATCCCCAACTAGACTGACTCTTCTTTTTTTCGTTTTCTTCGTTTTTTCTTTTCATAACGATCGATTGACAATCTGGCCATATTAGGGGAAACGGAATCGTTAATCTACACATTTTTATACACACCATCATCAACATCCCTGATCAAACCGGGTGATCCGAAAGAGTCCGACCTGCACGATTGTTACAGGACAGGATCGTCGTAGAAAAACCATAGAGGGGACGAAGCTGAGTTTTACGGGTTTTAGGCATTAGGGCTTGATATCTTTTGCGTGAATGTTTCCCAATGTTCGCCCCGATTCATCTTTACATTTTTAATTGACATTTCCAATTTTTTCCACGACAACTGCTTTAATGTATTTCGGGGAAAATTTTGCGCAAAAGTTTTTCGGCGAATCACTAAGAGGATGTTGACGAACATAAACTGATTACCCCGGACTGCAGCTGACGTTTCTTCTTCTGAGATTATAGAAATGAGAATATTTTTCAAAGGCTTCCTTCAGATTTTTGGTTACTGTGCTATGAATAATAGACAACCGGTCGTGCATGGGAATTTTCTCTACATCTTCCAACAAGGAAACATCGCGTAGAATTTGATACGATTTTCCATCTGTAATCATGTTGTAACCAAACAACAGGAAATAGGGTGGGAATTTAATAGACTGATGTCGCGCCGTTTTGAGGGCACAAGCTACTTCGCCGAGTTGTGAATCCCAGGTCTTATGATCTGCTTTCCTATAAGCACGAATAGCAGCTATCACTGATCTGTTTATGCGCTCAGACGCATTCGCTTGTGGAGAGTACAAGGCAGTTTTGCAATGTTTAATATTAAATTCGACTAACAAATGTTGGAATGCTTTACTGACAAAATGAGACCTATTATCGGAAAGTATTTGTTCCGGTACACCAAACAGAAGAAAAACATCATTTCGCAAATACGATATTATTTTAGTAGTAATACTGGAACTAACAGGTTTTAGTAAAACGAACTTGGTAAATTGGTCGAGTATCACTAGTATATAGGTGTTTCCCGTTTAAGACCAAGGATAGGGGCCCATTAAATCAATGTAAATACGTTCCCATGGCCGTTGTGCGAATACTGGTTGACTAATAAGAGGCTTTAATAGAGTGCTGGCACTCTTAGCTGTTTTACACTTTGAACATTGAGACACGTAGTTGTAGATTTGCTCTCGCATGCTTGGCCAATAATACAGTCGTCGTAACCGCTAGCGGTTAATCATGGTATCGTCTTATCAAATCGTCCGTCATGCTTTGAGGTACCCAAATTTTCCACTGGGGTATAGTGGATAACGAGGAATCTATTTTCGCACCTATCCTTATGTAAATTCGTTCATCTTTGATCAGAAACGCAGGATAATATTACGGGTTAGTTGTTATTTTATTAAGGAGCTTTATATATTCGGAAATTATATTATATAAAATTATAATACGAGTATATATTTCTTAAATGCCACTGACTGGAGATCTATCTCTGATACAACGGAAGTTACTTGATCACAATATAGAGGAGACAGCGTGTCAGGAACAACATTCTGCGACCCGCGCTGATGCTTAATTTCGAACTCGTATGCTTGGAGCTTGAGACTCCAGCGAGCTAGTATTCCGTTCAAGTCCGTCTGCGACATCAACCACTTGAGACTAGAGTGGTCAGTAACGATGGAAAAGTGATAGCCTTCAATATAAGGTCGAAATTTCTTCACCGATAGCACGGCGGCTAAACACTCTAGCTCAGTAGTTGAATAGTTTGACTGGGCTTGATTCAGTTTTTTAGAGAAAAACGCAATATGTCGTTCATGTCCTTCCTGGTCCTGTTGGTATAATTCACTTCCTACTCCATATTTACAGGCATTGCATCTGATAAATAAGGGTTTTGAGTAATCCGGATTTACGAGTACGGGTGCTGTAGTCAGTAGGTATTTGATTTTTTCTAAGTCTAATTGAGCTTCCTGTGTCCAAAGAAATTTAGCGTTCTTTTTCAGAAGATTCGTTATAGGAGTAGTGATCATTCCATAGTTAGGGATGAATCTCTGGTACCATCCGGTTATACCCAGCAATCGTCTCGTCTGCTTAAGGAAGGTCGGTACTGGAAAATTGTATATCGCCTTAACCTTATCCGGATTAGTTTTTAGTCCACCGTTACCCACAATAAAGCCCAAATACTTGACCAGCTTCATAAAAAATTTACTGTTAGCAATGTTTATTGTTAGGCCGGCTTGCTTCAATCGTTCTCCTATGAGTTTTAGCAAAGAGAGATGTTCCGAAATTGACGATGAAGTTACGAGCAGGTCGTCGAGATAAACAAAGATTTTAGTGTGTAGATGATGCGGCACCACTTTCTCCATTAATCGGCATAACGCTAGGGAAGAGTTGCACAACCCAAACGGCATGACTCAAAAATGGTAAAGTGGGCGACCAGGAACCGTAAAGGCAGTTTTATCTCGCGAATTTATATTCAAAGGAATTTGCCAAAAGGCGTCTTTGGGGTCGATGCTGGAAGTAATAGTAGTATTGTTCAACCGACTCAGAATACTATTAATTAGTGGGGATGGATATGTATCCTTTTTCGTCACCGAGTTGACCTTCCTCCAATCCAAACATAGCCTCACCTTATTTGTCTTACGTACTAAAACGACAGGAGAGGACCATGAGCTTGAGCTCTCTTCATAACATTCAGGGGATAACACCCATTTCAAGCATGCGGGCTATGTCCTTATAGAGAAGATCTTGAATGGCTGGAGACACAGCATAATATCGCTGTTTTATCAGAGCACAATCTCCCACGTCTATGTGGTGCTCTATCAATGAAGTACGTCCAAGTCCATGTTGTTCGAAAGACGTATAATCGGCGAGGATCTGATCAGATTCGTTTTGCTCGGAGAGCGGAAGTACGTGGTTATCGTTAACGTCGTTAAGAGACATTTCTAAAAATCCAAGTAGATGTGGTGCGATGTTAAAGGCACTCCAAAAATCGATCCCTAAGTACACTGAACTTTGCAACGTTGGAACAAGATAAAATCGGATGGTGTGCCTCTGTTCGTTAAATTTTACAATGGTGTCAACATTTACATTTATCTGATTCTCGGGACCATCCGCGGTTTTTATTTTCGATGATAATTTCGTATAAGACAGCCCTAAGTTAGCGACGCGGTTTAGTGCATCCCGTCCGAGTATACTTATCGACGCTCCGCTATCCAGAAGACCTCGCATGTCGCATCCAGCTATATACAACATACGGACGGCGGTCATCCAAATCGGATATGACCATCTCTGCAATCGCTCTTTTAAGGGACTTTCGAAATTTAAAATACCTACTTATGCGCTGGCGTCTCTAAGTTGAAAAATGTTTCTTTAGGTGGGTTGAAACGTTATTTTCAGGTTGACTTGATAAGGTAAAATTTGGCTTGGATAATGAAGGTCTTCTTACCGATGAGTTGACGGTTCGGTGTTCGAAGCTGAATCTGCTGTCTGTTGTGCTGTTGGTTTCTCTGGCTGGAGCACTCGAAATATAGGGAGTACCGGTCGTGTCGATCCTAAATTGCTCACGCCCGGTTGTCGGTTTCCCAAACTAAATGTAGAGCAGTGAGGACACTGAGGCTTAATCATTCCGCTCCTACCACATCCATAACTGTACACTCCTTGGGGCGGCAATGAGCAATCTTGGTATCGATGTCCTAAGTCGTGGCAATTCCAATAGTGAGATGTTTCTTTTGATTTGCTGAAAAGCTATATACTATATAAAAAGCAATTTATCATCGTCAGTGGAATTGGAAGTAGAATTCTGGATGTTAAGTGTCGGGTTCCATAAGACCACTGTTCTGGGACCACTTTTGTTTCTCATTTTTTAAAATAATTTATCTTGCTTACCATTAATCGACCTATTAGAGTATTTGTAGATACAATTTATTTATTAAACTTAACATTTCGAAAACTAAATATACGATTTATGCTGGCGTTATCTCCACAATTGATAACATTAGTATTGAAAGAGTTAATCCAGTTCAATATATGGGAGTAACATTTGATATTCATATGTCAGTATAATTAGCAGTAAAATTGCTCCGCTTGTCAGCCAACTGAGGAAATTATCTTATCTTAATACGGATGTGGCAACAAAAGGAATGACCGACAGTATACTTATAGTCAACTTTCACAAAACTGTCACAGTTAGACCAATATGATGCAGTCCACTTAAGTATATCAATGACAATAGGTTATTCATCTAATTTAAGTTTTTTGGCAATATTTTGACAATTATTTGATGGTTTACTTTGTCAAATGCCTTAGCAAAGCTAGTATACATACAATCAACTTTTCCGTTACCATCAACCTCACCAAAAATATAATTGGAGAATTCTAGTAAATTAGAGGCGGTTGATGTTTTAGCTATTAAACGATGTTGTCTTGGATTAATAAACCATGTTGTCTTGGATTCTGAGAAACCGAACTATTTTATTGTGCATAGCTTTCTCAAACACTTTCCCAAACGAATTCATGATAGTTATAGGTCTTTAGTTTTCAATAAATATGCGATTCATCAGACTCGAATATTGGAGTAATATAAGTTAATTCAACTGAAAAAGTATATAGGTACAATGTTTTCAGTAAAGCTTCGCAGTCCCAAACAAGAAATAATTACAGATAGCGTCATGTTCAGTTCTTTTATTCAAATCAAGACAACTAATTATTGCTTCAATCTCAGGTTCTGAGATATTGAATTTCAGATTGCGCCCAGCAGATCAGGCCCAGCATAATTGTAATCCAAATGGGAAATTGATTACGTTAATTGAAAGTAACGTGCAATCATATTTCTTTGGGATATTTCACAGGAAAAGCAGGTTTGTCATGTATAATTACTAATTAAATTGCCAAAGCAATTTTGGATTTGAATTAAGAGTATTTTGGACTCTAGAAACAGTTATTTCTTTTTTTCAGAAGCAACCTTCATTCAGCGAAACTGGATCTAAATCATCAGTATCGTATCTGTTTAATTGACACCTAAATTGTTTTATCATTTTTTGTTAATTTAATTACCTTATCTGAACCATTTTGAATATTATGACATTCTGTTTTTGACCTTCACCCCACTAGAAAAACCTAATAAATCATTCAGTTCGCAATAAAGTAACTCCGCGCAAACATTAACAGGGTTACTAAAAATCCACGTTAAGGAGCTTCTGATCTATCTTTGCTTAGTCTAGTGAACACGACGAATAAAAATTAGATCTATATATATTTAGATTCAAGAGGTAGATGAAATAATTCTATTCTATATAGTACGTCTGAACTTGACGACACAGAAAGCTTACATTCAATTATGTTGGAAATAACTAAATCCAAGATTATATTCTAATGCATTAATTAAATGACGTTATTGATGATTGTATAGCTGTTCGTAACGAAATTAAATAATCAAGCGACTCGATTTTTGTAACGTTGATATCTTCATTTGGTCTTCGGAAAATATTTCCGTAACGAGACCACACATGCTTAAGACCTAGTTCATATTTTATTTGTTTAGCTTCATGAAGTAGGTGTTTTTTCCAGACCGGTAAATGTTCATTAACATATAATATATTGTCAGCCGACCACCCTAACGTAGCAGCAGTAATTTTAGTAAGTCTGGAAGCATCGAGAAATTTGATGGTATGATGGTTTGATCGTTTAATGGTATGATGGTATGACGGTATGATGGTATGATGATACAATGGTAAGATGGTATGATGGTAAAATCGTAGGATGGTATAATGGTTCAATGCATAATGGTATGATAGTAGAATGGTACGATGTATAATCGTATGATTGTATGTATGATGATATGGTGGTATGATGCCATGATGGTTTGATTGCATAATGGCACGACGGAATTATAATATGATGTTAAGATGGTTTGATGTTGTGATAGTATCTTGATGATCTTATAATATTATGATGTTATTATGTTATAATGTTATGATCTTATGATTTTATGATTTTATGATTTTATGATTTTAAGATTTTATGATTTTATGATTTTATGATTTTATGATTTTATGATTTTATGATTTTATGATTTTATGATTTCATGATTTTATAATTTTATGATTTTATGATTTTATGATTTTATGATTTTATGAATTTATGATTTTATTATTTTATGATTTTACGATTTTATGATTTTATGATTTTATTATTTTATGATTTTACGATTTTATGATTTTACGATTTTATGATTTTATGATGTTATGATTATTACGTATTGAAACAATATATATTTTGTTTTATAAAGTATATCTACTTCATTTATTTATTTTATTTCTTCGTAATTCTCCAAGTACCATCTACTTGGTGGTTGCACTCATACTGTCTACTCGATCGATTAGCTGAATTCATTGACATCTACTCTTACAATATAATAAACGGTTAATCCGTAATCGATCGATAAACCAGGGTTTAACAACCAAACCAACTAGTATCCTAATACATAATAATGATGTATCATTTTATGATGTTGTGACGTTGTGATATTATGATGCTATGTTATGGTGTTATAATGGTGTGATGGTATGATGGTATGATCAAGGGTATGATGGTATGATAGAACGATGGAATAAAGGAATGATTGAATAATGGAATGATTGAATAATGGAATGATGAAATGATGATGAAATATTATGATGGTATGATGATGTGATGGTGTGATATTAATGGTATGATGGGAGTACGGTATTTCCAGCGGCATTAATTTGAGGAATGGGTTGAACGTTTAGTTTTGTATTAAGTTGATTTTGAATTGGGAATCGAATTACAGGTTCAGTTAGGAATTTGTTAAGTTCATAGAGACAAGCGTTTTTCAGCCCGTGCTAGTTTAGGGATTTAGTTTATGGTTGGCTTGAGGGTTCAATTGGGGTTGAGTTTAAGGTTGAGTTGGGGTTGAGTTATGGGTAAGTTGTGTGTGTTGGATTTCAGTGAGTGGTTCGGTTTTAGTATTTAATTTTGGGTCGAGTCTAGGATTTAGTAGTAGGTTAGATGATGTTGAGTTAAGGGTAGTTAGCTTAAGTAGGGGTTTCGATTGTGAGAGAGAATTCGAAAGTAAAAAATTGAAAATGCAGATTGTGTAATCCCAGCGGAAAATTAAAAATAATGTCCTTATCAGCCGACAGTGTTCAGCCAAATGTTATCATGGATAGCATTGAAGATTTTCATCAATATTTATACGTGCCAAAACATCGTTTTACTTTCTTGCGCAAAATTCTGGAAAATCCGCGCGTATTACAAAAAATATTTTAAACTGGTATAAAATTTTCCTCAAAAGTGTTATATCAGAAAATGAATTTTGTTATTATAATTTGTTAATGTGGAAGAAAAAAAATTCAATGTTCCCTTTGGACATGTAGGAAAATTCGATTTTCCAAAAAATCAGGTGAAACTTCAAATAAAATTTGCCTCTAATTAGATTCTAATGATTTTTGGAAAATCGAATTTTTCCTGATTTCCCATCAATGTCTATCCACAGACCACACATTCTAGTAGCTGATTCGATACCAATTTTATGTAGAGCTCAGGGTTTCGTCATGTAAAAATATTATCAAAAGCCTTCAGTGCTATCTATACGTCCATATTCGGCTAATCACTAACGGCTGATAACGACTTAATTTTTAATTTTCGGCAGGGATTTTTCATTATCAAATTTATTACTGTCGTCTGGAAACCTGACCTGAATTTTTTTAACGGTAACTATTGACGAATCACATAAATTCAATCCATCTACAGATATAGCACTCTAGAGACTGATTTAATACAAGTTTTTAATGTTTTTTTGAAAAATCGAATTTTCCAAGATTTCCCATTGAAATCTTGAACCGAACACCAGACATAAAGAAGTTTTTGGAAAACGGAATTTTCCCCGATGTACCTCAGGGAAACATGAACTAAAATTTGATCAGCGGCCGCTATTATCAAATCACATATGGCAATCTATCTCCAGATGTAAACGACAAGACAGAGCGACGAATTCCTCTGATTTAGCGATATTTTCTATGGGCGGGTGAGCCAGAGGTTTCCACGTAAGATTGTTGATTAAAGATTTAAATGCAACCCATATATCATGTTAACTTTCGGTTGAAAACCACTATTTTTTTTTATGTTCGGCTAGAATGGATATAATCTGCATTTTTCACGTTAAGCTAACTTTAACAGGGTCAAAAACTATCAAGATTAGTTACCCTCCCTCAACTCCTTTCTTCATCTTTTTAAGAAAGAGCCAGTTTATTGATTTGATCGATGCGGAGATTCTGAATGCTCAGCCTAAGTGCCCTCCAATAATTTTAAATGTTCCGCTGTATATATCGTGCCCAGACGTAGTGGGCTTCTACGTCTGTAAACGATAAAACCTTGTCCAACATTTACGATAATTTAACAACCTTTCAGAAAATTTACGAAATTTTTTCATTTCAACTAGCAAACAACTAGCTAGCACTTCATCAGTTAAACTAGCAAATGTAATTTGTAGTACCCTTCATATGTTATATTATACGTGTTCTATAAACCAGACGGGAACATTATAAAAAGAAGATAAGACTTCCCGCTTCAATAAGGTTTGCCAGGTTGTTGATGTAAAATAGAAAGAAGATGAAGCAAATTCTCTTAATGACTTTTCGACAGTTAGGAAAAGCCAACAATATTCAGCAAATTATTCATGTTCCAGTTTTATTGATTCTAGAACTAAAGGTACAAGGAAATATTTGGGAATATTTTGGGAAGGTCTGTTTGCCCGAGACACTTCTTAATCTATCGCAGTTTATTTTTACCGTCGTACCAATTCCATCTTTCCCATATCGGCATTAGAATCCGGTACCTCCAGTTTCAAACACTATAACCACGATGCCGTTTGGTTGTTTTTTTTTCGTTTATCGGGGACTCACTTTTTAGAATTTTAAGAATATAAAATTTTAGAGTTTAAGTGAAACTTTCCTTTGTA